>JASAUF010000213.1:0-1286250 GCA_030180095.1 Magnolia changhungtana
GGTAGAAGCTACTTTTCATGATCCATGCAAATGGTTGTGCTAAGTTGATCCATGCCTTAAAACCCTCTTCTGTTCTATACACAATTCAATCAATCAAGTTTCTTTTATAATGATCCAAATTAATATGATTCAGCCAATTTCTAGTGATCCAAACCTTTGACATTGGCCATTTCGATAGATAAAACTCATTGACATGCTTGAGCCATTCATTGGATCCAAATTGTTCGTATGATTAGGCTCATGTACCGAACCAAATTTGTCATATGATTGAAGCTGCTTTTCATGATCCAGACTCAACATATGATTGAAGTTGCTTTTCATGATCTAAACTCAACATAAAATTGAAGCTACTTTTTCATGATCCAATATGGTTGAAGTTGCTTTTTATGATCCACGGCAATGCATATGCTAAGTTGATCCATGCGCTAAAACCCTCTTTTCTTCGATACACAATTCAATCAAGCGAGTTTCTTTTTACAACGATCCAGATAAATATGATTCGGCTCATTTCTAGTGATCCAAACCTTTGACATTGGCGATTTCGATGGATAAAAATCATTGAGATGCTTGAACCATTCAATGGATCAAAATTGTTCATATCATTAGTCTCATTCATCGATCCAAACACATCATACGATTGAAGCTGCTTTCAGGATCCAAACTCAACATATGATTGAAGCTGCTTTTCATGATCCAAACTCATCATATGCTTGTAGCTACTTTTGATGATCCACGGCAATGGATATGCTAAGTTGATCCATGCACTAAAACCCTCTTTTTTTTGTTACACTATTCAATCAAGTAGGTTTCTTTTTACAACGATCTAAATAATTATGATTCGGTCCATTTCTAGTGATCCAAACCTTTGACATTGGCCATTTCGATGGATAAAAATCATTGACATAGTTGACCCATTCAGTGGATCAAAATTGTTCATATCATTGGGCTCATTCGGCGATCCAAACACATCATACGATTGAAGCTGCTTTCCATGATCCAAACTCATCATACGATTGAAGTAACTTTTCATAATCCAAACTAAACATATGTTTGAAGCTCCTTTTCGTGATCCAAACTCATCATATGGTAGAAGCTGCTTCTCATGTTCCATAGCAATGGATGTGCTAAGTTGATCCATGCCTTAAAACCTCTTCCGTTCTATACACAATTCAATGAATCGGGTTTCCTTTTATAACGATCCAAATTAATATGATTTGGCCCATTTCTAGTGATCCAAACCTTTGACATTGGCCATTTCGATGGATAAAAATCATTGACATGCTTGAGCCATTCAGTGGATCCAAATTGTTCATATGATTAGGCTCATTTCGCGATCCAAATTCATCATACGATTGAAGCTGCTTTTCAAGATCCAAACTCAACATATGATTGAAGCTACTTTTCATGATCGAAACTCAACATATGAAAGCCGCTTTTCATGATCCATGGCAATGGATATGCTAAGTTGATCCATGTGCTAAAACTCTCTTCTGTTCGATTATACAATTCAATCAATCAGGTTTCTTTTTACAACGACGATCCAAATAAATATAATTTGGCCCATTTCTAGTGATCCAAACCTTTAACATTGGCCATTTCGATGGATTAAAATCATTGACATGCTTGAGCCATTCAGTGGATAAAAATTGTTCATATCATTAGGCTCATTTGACGATCCAAACTCATCCTACGATTGAAGCTACTTTTCATGATCCGAACTCAACATATAATTGAAGCTACTTTTCATAATCCAAACTCATCATATGGTAGAAGGTGCTTTTCATGATCCATACAAATGGTTGTACTATGTTGATCCATGCCTTGAAACCCTCTTCTGTTCTATACACAATTCAATCAATCAGGTCTCCTTTTATAACAATCCAACTTAATATGATTCGGCCTATTTCTAGTGAGCCAAACCTTTGACATAGGCCATTTCGATATATAAAAATCATTGACATGCTTGAGCCATTCAATGGATCCAAATTGTTCATATGATTAGGCTCCTTTGCCGATCCAAATTTATCATATAATTGAAGCTGTTTTTCATGATCCCAACTCAACATATGATTGAAGCTGCTTTTCATGATCCAAACTCAACATATGATTGAAGTTGCTTTTCCTGATCCAAACTCAACATATGATTGAAGCTGCTTTTCATGATCCATTATGGTTGAAGCTGCTTTTCATCATCATGGCAATGCACATGCTAAGTTCATCCATGCGCTAACGCACTCTTCTATTTGATACACAATTCAATCAAGCTGGTTTCTTTTTACAACGATCTTAATAAATATGATTCGGCCCGATTTTAGTGATCCAAGCCTTTTACCTTAGCCATTTCGATGGAAAAAAATCATTGACATGCTTGAGCCATTCAGTGGATCAAATTTGTTCAAATCATTAGGTTCATTCGGCGATCCAAACTCATCATACGATTGAAGCTGCTTTTCACAATCCAAACTCAATATATGATTGAAGCTGCTTTTCATGATCCAAACTCATCATATGGTAGAAGCTGCTTTTCATGTTCCATGGCAATGGATGTGCTAAGTTGATCTATGCCTTAAAACCCTCTTCCGTTCTATACACAATTCAATGAATTAGGTTTCCTTTTATAACGATCCAAATTAATATGATTTGGCTCATTTTTAATGATCCAAACCTTTGACATTGGCCATTTCGATGGATAAAAATCATCGACATGCTTTGAGCCATTCAGTGGATCCAAATTGTTCGTATGATTGGGATCATTTCGTGATCCGAATTCATCATACGATTGAAGCTGCTTTTCATCATCCAAACTCAACAAATGATTGAAGCTGCTTTTCATGATCCAAAATCAACATATGAATGAAGCTGCTTTTCATGTTCCAAGGCAATGGATATGTTAACTTGATCCATGCTCTAAAACCCTCTTCTATTCGATTACACAATTCAGTCAATCTGGTTTCTTTTTGCCACGATCCAAATAAATAAGATTCGGCCCATTTCTAGTGATCTAAACCTTTGACATTGGCCATTTCAATGGATAAAAATCATTGACATTCTTGAGCCATTCAGCAGATAAAAATTGTTCATATCATTAGGCTCATTCGACGATCCAAACTCATCATATGATTGAAGCTGCTTTTAATGATCCAAACTCAACATATGATAGAAGTTGTTTTCATGATCCAAACTCATCGTATGGTAGAAGCTACTTTTCATGATCCATGCAAATGGTTATGCTATGTTGATCCATGCCTTAAAACCCTCTTTTGTTCTATACACAATTCAATGGATAAAAATCATTGACATTCTTGAGCCATTCAGCAGATAAAAATTGTTCATATCATTAGGCTCATTCGACGATCGAAACTCATCATATGATTGAAGCTGCTTTTAATGATCCAAACTCAACATATGATAGAAGTTGTTTTCATGATCCAAACTCATCGTATGGTAGAAGCTACTTTTCATGATCCATGCAAATGGTTATGCTATGTTGATCCATGCCTTAAAACCCTCTTTTGTTCTATACACAATTCAATCAATCAAGTTTCCTTTTATAACGATCCAAATTAATATGATTCAGCCAATTTCTAGTGATCCAAACCTTTGACATTGGCCATTTCGATAGATAAAAATCATTGACATGCTTGAGCCATTCAATGGATCCAAATTGTTCGTATGATTAGGCTCATGTACCGAACCAAATTTGTCATATGATTGAAGCTGCTTTTCATTATCCAAACTCAACAACTGATTGAAGCTGCTTTTCATGATCCAAACTCAACATATAATTAAAGTTGCTTTTCATGATCCAAACTCAACATAAAATTGAAGCTGCTTTTCATGATCCAATATGGTTGAAGCTGCTTTTTATGATCCAAGGCAATGCATATACTAAGTTGATCCAAGCGCAAAAACCCTCTTTTCTTCGATACACAATTCAATCAAGTGATTTTTTTTTTTACAACGATCCAGATAAATATGATTCGGCTCATTTCTAGTGATCCAAACCTTTAACATTGGCAATTTCGATGGATAAAAATCATTGACATGCTTGGGCCATTCAGTGGATCAAAAAATTTTCATATCATTAGTCTCATTCGTCGATCCAAACACATCATACAATTGAAGCTGCTTTTCATGATCCAAACTCAACATATGATTGAAGCTGCTTTTCATGATCCAAACTCATCATATGCTTGAAGCTGCTTTTCATGATCCATGACAATGGATATGCTAAGTTGATCCATGCACTAAAACCCTCTTCTGTTTGTTACACTATTCAATCAAGTAGGTTTCTTTTTACAAGGATGTAAATAAATATGATTCGGTCCATTTCTAGTGATCCAAACCTTTAACATTGGCCATTTCGATGGATAGAAATCATTGACATGCTTGAGCCATTCAGTGGATCAAAATTTTTCATATCATTGGGCTCATTAGGCAATCTAAACACATTATACAATTGAAGTTGCTTTCCATGATCCATACTCATCATACGATTGAAGTTACTTTTCATAATCTAAACTCAACATATGATTGAAGCTCCTTTTCGTAATCCAAACTCTTCATCTGGTAGAAGCTGCTTCTCATGTTCCATAGCAATGGATGTGGTAAGTTGATCCATGCCTTAAAACCCTCTTCTATTCTATAAACAATTCAATGAATTAGGTTTCCTTTTTTAACAATCCAAATTAATATGATTTGGCACATTTCTAGTGATCCAAACCTTTGACATTGGCCATTTCGATGGATTAAAATCATTGACATGCTTGAGCCATTCAACGGATAAAAATTGTTCATATCACTAGGCTCATTCCGTAATCCAAACACTTCATACGATTGAAGCTGCTTTTCATGATCCAAACTCAACATATGATTGAAGCTGTTTTTCATGATCCAAACTCATCATATGCTTGAAGCTGCATTTTCATGATCCATGGCAATGGATATGCTAAGTTGATCCATGCACTAAAACCCTCTTCTGTTTGTTACACTATTCAATCAAGTAGGTTTCTTTTTACAACGACCTAAATAGATATGATTCGGTCCATTTCTAGTTATCCAAACCTTTGACATTGGCCATTTCGATGGATAAAAATCATTGATATGGTTGAGCCATTCAGTGGATCAAATTTGTTCAAATCATTAGGCTCATTCAGCGATCCAAACTCATCATACGATTGAAACTGTTTTCCATGATCCAAACTCATCATACGATTGAAATTGCTTTTCACAATCCAAACTCAACATATGATTGAAGCTGCTTTTCATTATCCAAACTCATCATATGGTAGAAGCTGCTTCTCATGTTCCATGGCAATGGATGTGCTAAGTTGATCCATGCCTTAAAACCCTCTTCCATTCTATACACAATTCAATGAATCGGGTTTCCTTTTATAACGATCCAAATTAATATGATTTGGCCCATTTTTAGTGATCCAAACCTTTGACATTGGCCATTTCGATGGAAAAAAATCATTGACATGCTTGAGCCATTCAGCGGATAAAATTGTTCATATCATTAGGCTCATTCGACAATCCAAACTCATTATACGATTGAAGTTACTTTTTATGATCCAAACTCAACTTATGATTGAAGCTGTTTTCATGATCCAAACTCATCATATGGTAGAAGCTACTTTTCATGATCCATGCAAATGGTTGTGCTAAGTTGATTTATGCCTTAAAACCCTCTTCTGTTCTATAGACAATTCAATCAATCAAGTTTCCTTTTATAACGATCCAAATTAATATGATTCAGCCAATATCTATTGATCCAAACCTTTGACATTGGCCATTTCGATAGATAAAAATCATTGAAATGCTTGGGCCATTCAATGGATCGAAATTGTTTGTTTGATTAGGCTCATGTGCCGAACCAAATTTGTCATATGATTGAAGCTGCTTTTCATTATCCAAACTCAACATCTGATCGAAGCTGCTTTTCATGATCCAAACTCAACATATGATTGAAGTTGCTTTTCTTGATCCAAACTCAACATAAAATTGAAGCTGCTTTTCATGATCCAATATGGTTGAAGCTTCTTTTTATGATCCACGGCAATGCATATACTAACTTGATCCATGCGCTAAAACCCTCTTTTCTTCGATACACAATTCAATCAAGCGAGTTTCTTTTTGCAACGATCCAGATAAATATGATTCGGCTCATTTCTAGTGATCCAAACCTTTGACAATGGCAATTTCGGTGGATAAAAATCATTGGCATGCTTGAGCCATTCAGTGGATCAAATTTGTTCATATCATTAGTCTCATTTGTCGATCCAAACACATCATACGATTAAAGATGCTTTTGATGATCCGTGGCACTGGATATGCTAAGTTGATCCATGCAATAAAACCCTCTTCTGTTTGTTACACTATTCAATCAAGTAAGTTTCTTTTTACAATGATCTAAATAAATATGATTTGGTCCATTTCTTGTGATCCAAACCTTTAACATTGGCCATTTCGATGCATAAAAATCATTGACATGCTTCAGCCATTCAATGGATCAAAATTCTTCCTATCATTGGGCTCATTCGGCGATCCAAACACATTATACAATTGAAGCTACTTTCCATGATCCAAACTCATCATTCGATTGAAGTTACTTTTCATAATCCAAACTCAACATATGATTGAAGCTCCTTTTCGTGATCCAAACTCTTCATATGGTAGAAGCTGCTTCTCATGTTCTATAGCAATGGATGTGCTAAGTTGATCCATGCCTTAAAACCCTCTTCTGTTCTATACACAATTCAATGAATCGGGGTTCCTTTTATAACGATCCAAATTAATATGATTTGGCCCATTTCTAGTGATCCAAACCTTTGACATTGGCCATTTCGATGGATAAAAATCATTGACATGCTTGAGTCATTCAGTGGATCCAAATTGTTCATATGATTAGGCTCATTTCGTGATCCAAATTCATCATACAATTGAAACAGCTTTTCAAGATCCAAACTCAACATATGATTGAAGTTACTTTTCATGATCCAAACTCAACATATGATTGAAGCTGCTTTTCATGATCCATGGCAATGGATATGCTAATTCGATCCATGCTCTAAAACCCTCTTTTGTTCAATTATACAATTCAATCAATCAGGTTTCTTTTTACAACGATCCAAATAAATATAATTCCACCCATTTCTAGTGATCCAAACCTTTAACATTGGCCATTTCGATGGATTAAAATCGTTGACATGCTTAAGCCATTCAGTGGATAATAATTGTTCATATCATTAGGCTCATTTGACGATCCAAACTCATCATACGATTGAAGCTGCTTTTCATGATCCAAACTCAACATATGATTGAAGCTACTTTTCATAATACAAACTCATCATACGGTAGAAGGTGCTTTTCATGATCCATGCAAATGGTTGTGCTATATTGATCCATGCCTTGAAACCCTCTTCTGTTCTATACACAATTCAATCAATCAGGTTTCAGTTTATAACAATCCAACTTAATATGATTTGGCCTATTTCTAGTGATCCAAACCTTTGACATAGGCCATTTCGATAGATAAAAATCATTGATATGCTTGAGCCATTCAATTGATCCAAGTTGTTCGTATGAGTAGGCTCATTTGCCGAACCAAATTTATCATATGATTGAATCTGCTTTTCATAATCCCAACTTAACATATGATTGAAGCTGCTTTTCATGATGCAAACTCAATATATGATTGAAGTTGCTTTTCCTGATCCAAACTCAACATAAAATTGAAGCTGCTTTTCATGATCCAATATGGTTGAAGCTGCTTTTCATCATCCATGGCAATGTATATGTTAAGGCGATCCATGCGCTAAAACCTTCTTTTGTTCAATACACAATTCAATCAAGCGGGTTTCCTTTTATAACGATCCAAATTAATATGATTCGGCCCATTTCTAGTGATCCAAACCTTTGACATTGGCCATTTCGATGGATAAAAATCATTGACATGCTTGAGCCATTCAGCGGATAAAAATTGTTTATATCATAAGGCTCATTCGACGATCCAAACTCATCATACGATTAAAGCTGCTTTCATGATCCAAACTCAACATATGATTGAAGCTGTTTTCATGATCCAAACTACTTTTGTTCTATACATGATCCTTGCAAATGGTTGTGCTAAGTTGATCCTTGCAAATGGTAGAAGCTACTTTTCATGATCCTTGCAAATGGTTGTGCTAAGTTGATCAATGCCTTAAAACCCTCTTCTGTTCTATACACAATTCAATCAATCTAGTTTCCTTTTATAACGATCCAAATTAATAAGATTCAGCAAATTTCTAGTGATCCAAACCTTTGACATTGGCCATTTCGATAGATAAAAATCATTGACATGTTTGAGCCATTCAATGGATCCAAATTGTACGTATGATTAGGCTCATGTGCCGAACCAAATTTGTCATATGATTGAAGCTGCTTTTCATTATCCAAACTCAACATCTGATTGAAGCTGCTTTTCATGATCCAAACTCAACATATGATTGAAGTTGCTTTTCATGATCCAAACGCAACATAAAATTGAAGCTGCTTTTCATGATCCAATATGTTGAAGCTGCTTTTCATGATCCACGACAATGCATATGCTAAGTTGATCCATGCGCTAAAACCCTCTTTTCTTCGATACACAATTCAATCAAGCGAATTTCTTTTTAAAACGATCCAAATAAATATGATTCGGCTCATTTCTAGTGATCCAAACCTTTGACATTGGCAATTTCGATCGATAAAAATCATTGACATGCTTGAGCCATTCAGTGGATCAAAATTGTTCATATCATTAGTCTCTTTCGTTGATCCAAACACATCATACAATTGAAGCTGCTTTTCATGATCCAAACTCAACATATGATTGAAGCTGCTTTTCATGATCCAAACTCATCATATGGTTGAAGCTGCTTTTGATGATCCGTGACAATGGATATGCTAAGTTGATCCATGTGGTAAAACACTCTTCTATTTGATACACAATTCAATCAAGCAGGTTTCTTTTTACAACGATCTAAATAAACATGATTCGGTCCATTTCTAGTGATCCAAACCTTTTGCTTTGGCTATTTCGATGGATAAAAATCATTGACATGCTTGAGCCATTCAGTGGATCAAATTTGTTCAAATCATTAGGTTCCTTCGGCGATCCAAACTCATCATACGATTGAAGCTGCTTTCCATGATCCAAACTCACCATACGATTGAAGTTGCTTTTCACAATCTAAACTCAACATATGATTGAAGCTGCTTTTCATGATCCAAACTCATCATATGGTAGAAGCTGCTTTTCATTTTCCTTGGCAATGGATGTGCTAAGTTGATCCATGCCTTAAAACCCTCTTCCGTTCTATAAACAATTCAATGTATTTGCTTTTATAACGATCCAAAGTAATATGATTTGGGCCATTTTTAGTGATCCAAACCTTAGTCATTGGCCATTTCGATGGATAAAAATCATTGACATGCTTTGAGCCATTCAGTGTATCCAAATTGTTCGTATGATTGGGATCATTTCGCGATCCAAATTCATCATACGATTGAAGCTGCTTTTCATATCCAAACTCCACATATGATTGAAGCTACTTTTCATGATCCAAAATCAACATATGATTGAAGCTGCTTTCAATGATCCATGGCAATGGATATGCTAACTTGATCCATGCACTTAAAACCCTCTTCTATTCGATTACGCAATTCAGTGAATCTAGTTTCTTTTTACCACGATCCAAATAAATAAGATTCGGTCCATTTCTAGTGATCCAAACCTTTGACATTGGCCATTTCGATCAATAAAAATCATTGACATGCTTGAGCCATTCAGCGGATAAAATTGTTCATATCATTAGGCTCATTTGACGATCCAAACTCATGATACGATTGAAGCTGCTTCTCATTATCCAAACTCAACATATGATTGAAGCTGTTTTCATGATCCAAACTCATCATATGGTAGAAGCTACTTTTCATGATCCATGCAAATGGTTGTGCTAAGTTGATCCATGCCTTAAAACCCTCTTCTATTCTATACACAATTCAATCAATCAAGTTTCCTTTTATAACGATCCAAATTAATATGATTCACCCAATATCTTGTGATCCAAACCTTTGACATTGGCCATTTCGATAGATAAAAATCATTGACATGCTTGAGCCATTCAATGGATCCAAATTGTTCGTATGATTAGGCTCATGTGCCGAACCAAATTTGTCATATGATTGAAGCTGCTTTTCATTATCCAAACTCAACATCTGATTGAAGCTGCTTTTCATGATCCAAACTCAACATATGATTGAAGTTGCTTTTCATGATCCAAACGCAACATAAAATTGAAAATGCTTCTCATGATCCAATATGGTTGAAGCTGCTTTTCATGATCCACGGCAATGCATATGCTAAGTTGATCCATGCACTAAAACCCTCTTTTCTTCGATACACAATTCAATCAAACGAATTTCTTTTTAAAACGATCCAAATAAATATGATTCGGCTCATTTCTAATGATCCAAACCTTTGACATTGGCAATTTCGATGGATAAAAATCATTGACATGCTTGAGCCATTCAGTGGATCAAAATTGTTCATATCATTAGTCTCTTTCGTCAATCCAAACACATCATACGATTGAAGCTGCTTTTCATGATCCAAACTCAAAAAATTGTTTATATCATTAGTCTCTTTCGTCAATCCAAGCACATCATACGATTGAAGCTGCTTTTCATGATCCAAACTCAACATATGATTGAAGCTGCTTTTCATGATCCAAACTCATCATATGGTTGAAGCTGCTTTTGATGATCCGTGGCAATGGATATGCTAAGTTGATCCATGCGCTAAAACACTCTTCTATTTGATACACAATTCAATCAAGCAGGTTTCTTTTTACAATGATCTAAATAAACATGATTCGGTTTATTTCTAGTGATCCAAACCTTTTGCTTTGGCTATTTCGATGGATAAAAATCATTGACATGCTTGAGCCATTCAGTGGATCGAATTTGTTCAAATCATTAGGTTCCTTCGGCGATCCAAACTCATCATACGATTGAAGCTGCTTTCCATGATCCAAACTCATCATACGATTGAAGTTGCTTTTCAAAATCTAAACTCAACATATGATTGAAGCTGCTTTTCATGATCCAAACTCATCATATGGTAGAAGCTGCTTTTCATTTTCCTTGGCAGTGGATGTGCTAAGTTGATCCATGCCTTAAAACCCTCTTCCGTTCTATACACAATTCAATGTATTTGCTTTTATAACAATCCAAAGTAATATGATTTGGGCCATTTTTAGTGATCCAAACCTTAGTCATTGGCCATTTCGATGGATAAAAATCATTGACATGCTTTGAGCCATTTAGTGGATCAAAATTGTTCGTATGATTGGGATCATTTCGCGATCCAAATTCATCATACGATTGAAGCTGCTTTTCATATCCAAACTCAACATATGATTGAAGCCGCTTTTCATGATCCAAAATCAACATATGATTGAAGCTGCTTTTAATGATCCATGGCAATGGATATGCTAACTTGATCCATGTGCTTAAAACCCTCTTCTATTCGATTACACAATTCAGTGAATCTAGTTTCTTTTTACCACGATCCAAATAAATAAGATTCGGTCCATTTCTAGTGATCCAAACCTTTGACATTGGCTATTTCGATCAATAAAAATCATTGACATGCTTGAGCCATTCAACGGATAAAATTGTTCATATCATTAGGCTCATTCGACGATCCAAACTCATCATACGATTGAAGCTGCTTTTCATGATCCAAACTCAACATATGATTGAAGCTGTTTTCATGATCCAAACTCATCATATGGTAGAAGCTACTTTTCATGATCCATGCAAATGGTTGTGCTAAGTTGATCCATGCCTTAAAACCCTCTTCTGTTCTATACACAATTCAATCAATCAAGTTTCCTTTTATAACGAACCAAATTAATATGATTCAGCCAATATCTAGTGATCCAAACCTTTGACATTGGCCATTTCGATTGATAAAAATCATTGACATGCTTGAGCCATTCAATGGATCTAAATTGTTCGTATGATTAGGCTCATGTGCCGAACCAAATTTGTCATATGATTGAAGCTGCTTTTCATTATCCAAACTCAACATCTGATCGAAGCTGCTTTTCATGATCCAAACTCAACATATGATTGAAGTTGCTTTTCCTGATCCA
Source organism: Magnolia changhungtana (assembly GCA_030180095.1). Classification (NCBI taxonomy): domain Eukaryota; kingdom Viridiplantae; phylum Streptophyta; class Magnoliopsida; order Magnoliales; family Magnoliaceae; genus Magnolia; species Magnolia changhungtana. Next base: position 12,189 of record JASAUF010000213.1, read on the forward strand.
AACTCGACATAAAATTGAAGTTGCTTTTCATGATCCAATATGGTTGAAGCTTCTTTTTATGATCCACGGCAATGCATATACTAACTTGATCCATGCGCTAAAACCCTCTTTTCTTCGATACACAATTCAATCAAGCGAGTTTCTTTTTACAACGATCCAGATAAATATGATTCGGCTCATTTCTAGTGATCCAAAGCTTTGACATTGGCAATTTCGATGGATAAAAATCATTGGCATGCTTGAGCCATTCAGTGGATCAAAATTGTTCATATCATTAGTCTCATTCGTCGATCCAAACACATCATACGATTAAAGCTGCTTTTGATGATCCGTGGCACTGGATATGCTAAGTTGATCCATGCACTAAAACCCTCTTCTGTTTGTTACACTATTCAATCAAGTAGGTTTCTTTTTACAATGATCTAAATAAATATGATTCGGTCCATTTCTAGTGATCCAAACCTTTGACATTGGCCATTTCGATGCATAAAAATCATTGACATGCTTCAGCTATTCAATGGATCAAAATTCTTCCTATCATTGGGTTCATTCGGCGATCCAAACACATTATACAATTGAAGCTGCTTTCCATGATCCAAACTCATCATACGATTGAAGTTACTTTTCATAATCCAAACTCAACATATGATTGAAGCTCCTTTTCGTGATCCAAACTCTTCATATGGTAGAAGCTGCGAAGCTGCTTCTCATGTTCCATAGCAATGGATGTGGTAAGTTGATCCATGCCTTAAAACCCTCTTCTGTTCTACACACAATTCAGTGAATCGGGGTTCCTTTTATAACGATCCAAATTAATATGATTTGGCCCATTTCTAGTGATCCAAACCTTTGACATTGGCCATTTCGATGGATAAAAATCATTGACATGCTTGAGCCATTCAGTGGATCAAAATTGTTCATATCATTAGGCTCGTTCGGTGATATAAACTAATCATACGATTGAAGCTGCTTTTCATGATCTATACTCAACATATGATTGAAGCTGCTTTTCATGATCCAAACTCATCATATGGTTGAAGCTGCTTATCATGATCCATGGCAATGGATAAGCTAAGTTTATCCATGCCCAAAAACTCTTCTGTTCTATACACAATTCAATCAATCAGGTTTATTTTTACAACGATCAAAATAATATGATTCGGCCCATTTCTTCTGATCCAAACCTTTGACATTGGCTATTTCGATAGATAAAAATCATTGACATGCTTGAGCCATTCAATGGATCCAAATTCTTCATATGATTAGGCTCATTCGACGATCCAAACTCATCCGACGATTGAAGCTACTTTTCATGATCCAAACTCAACTTATGATAGAAGCTGCTTTTCATGATCCAAACTCATCATATGGTTGAAGCTGCTTTTCATGATCCGTGGCATTAGATAAGCTAAGTTGATCCATGCCCAAAAACCCTCTTCTGTTCTATACACAATTCAATCAATCTGGTTTCCTTTTATACACAATTCAAACAATCTATTCATAATACACAATTCAAACAATCAAGTTTCTTTTTACAACGATCCAAATTCATATGATTTGGCCCATTTCTAATGATCCAAACCTTTGAAATGTGTCATTTCGATGGATAAAAAACATTGACATGCTTGGGCCATTCAATGGATCCAAATTGTTCATATGATTCGAATCATTCGGTGATTCAAACTCATCATACGATTGAAGCAGCTTTTCATTATCCAAACTCATCTCATGATTGAAGTTGTTTTTCATCATCTAAACTTATCATATGATTGAAGCTACTTTTCACGATCCATGGCAATGGATATGCTAAGTTGATCCATGCCCTAAATTTTGTAAGACCGTCTTCAGTTTTACAAATGATCCAAACTCTTCATTTAATTTGGCCCATTTCTAGTGATCCAAACCTTTAACATGCTTGGGCCATTTCAATGGATCAAAACCTTTGACGTGATGCGACTTTTCATTATCCAAACTCATAACATGATTGAAGTTTCTTTTCATCATCCAAACTGCTTTTCATGATCCATGGCAATGGATATGCTAAGTTGATCCATGCCCTAAATTTTGTAGGACCGTCTTTAGTTTTACAAATGATCTAAACTTTCATTTAATTTGGCCTATTTCTAGTGATCCAAACCTTTAACATGCTTAGGCCATTTCAATGGATCAAAACCTTTGTCGTGATGCGGCCATTTCATCTAATTTGAACTTCTTATATGATTCAGCCCATTCTATATCCAAATGCATCATATGATTCGTGCTGCTGTTGGTGATCTAAACTGATCATATGATTGAATCCTCTTTCCATGATACATCCTTGTAGATATGTTAAGTTGATTCATATATTCGTAATGTTAGAGGTTGGTTCTCAGTGATCCACATCGCTAATTTTGTAGGACCCTCTTTAAGTTCTACGGACAATTCAAACAATCAGGTTTCTTTTTACAACGATCCAAATTTATATTATTTGGCCCATTTCTAGTGATCCAAACCTTTGACATGGGCCATTTCGATGGATAAAAAACATTGACAAGCTTGGGCCATTCAATGAATCCAAATTGTTCATATGATTCAGCTCATTTGGCGATCCAAATTCATCATACGATTAAAGCTGCTTTTGAATGATCCAAACTCATCATATGATTGAATTTGCTTTTCATGATCTAAACTCATCATATGGTTGAAGTTGTTTTTCATGATCCATGTCAATGTATATAATAAGTTGATCCATGCCAGTAAATTTTGTAGCACCCTCTTCGAGTGTACAAATGATCCAAACTGTTCATATGATTTGGCCCATTTATAGTGATCCAAACCTTTGACATGCTTGGCCCATTTCAGCAAATTTGAACTTCGTATATGATTCGGCCCATTTAGAGATCCAAATACATCATATGATTCGTGTTGTTGTTAGTGATCTAAATTCATCATGTGATTCAAGCCTTTTTCCATGATCAATCCCAATGGATATGTTAAGTTGATCCATCTATTCGTAATATTTGAGGTTGGTTCTAAGTGATACACGTCATTAATTTTGTAGGACCCTCTTCAGTTTTATACACTTCAAATAATTAGGTTTCTTTTTACGACGATCCAAATTCATATGATTTGGCGTATTTCTAGTGATCTAAACCATTGACATGTGCCATTTCGATGGATAAAATCCATTGACATGCTTGGGCCATTCAGTGGATCCAACTTTTTCATATGATTCCACTCATTCGGCGATTCAAACTCATCATACGATTGAAACTGCTTTTCATGATCCATGGCAATGGATATGCTAAGTTGATCCATGCCCTTAATTTTGAGGGACCCTCTTCAGCTTTACAAATGATCCAAAATGTTCATATGATTTGGCCCATTTCTAGTGATCCAAACCTTTGACATTCTTGGGTCATTTCAATGGATCAAAACCTTAGACGTGTTTGGGCCTTTTCAACGGATTTGAACTTCTTATATGATTCGGCCCATTCGGAGATCCAAATGCATCATATGATGCATGCTACTTTAAGTGATCTAAACTAATTATACAATTGAAGCCTTTATCCCTGACTCATCCCAATGGATATGTTAAATTGATCCATCTATTCATAATATTTAATGGTTGGTTGTAAGTGATCGACATCATTAATTTTGTAGGACCCTCTTCTGTTCTATACATAATTCAAACAATCAGGTTTCTTTTTACAATGATCCAAATTCATATGATTTGGCCCATTTTTAGTGATCCAAACCATTGACATGATTGGGCCATACAGTGGATCCAAATTGTTCATATAATTCGGCTCATTCGGCGATCCAAACTCATCTTACGATTAAAGTTGCTTTTCATGATCCAAACTCGTTATATGATTGAAGTTGTTTTCATGATCCATGTCAATGGATATGTTAGGTTGATCCATGCCCTAAATTTTGTGAGTTCCTCTTTAGCTGTACAAATGATCCAAACTGTTCATATGATTTGGCCCATTTCTAATGATCCAAACCTTTCACATGCTCGGGCCATTTCAGCGAATTTGAACTTTGTATATGATTCGGCCCATTCAACGATCTAAATGCATCATATGATTCGTGCTGATGGTAGTGATCTAAACTCATCATATGATTAAAGCCTCTTTCCATGACCCATCCAAATGGATATGTTAAGTTGATCCTTCTATTCATAATATTTGAGGTTGGTTATCAGTGATCCACATCATTAATTTTGTAGGACCATCTTCAATTCTAACAATCGTGTTTATTTTTACAACAATCCAAATTCATATGATTTGGCCCATTTATAGAGATCCAATCCTTTGACATGGACCATTTCGATGGATAAAAATCATTGACATGCTTTTGCCATTCAGTGGATCCAAATTATTCATATGATTCGGCTCATTCAGCAATCCATAGTCATCATACGATTGAAGCTACTTTTCATTATCCATGGCAATGGATATGCTAAGTTAATTCATGCCCTAAACTTTGTAGGACCCTCTTCAGCTTTACAAGTGATCCAAACTGTTGTGAAGATTTGGCCCATTTCTAGTGATCCAAACATTTGACATGCTTTGGCCATTTCAATGGATCAAAACCTTTGACATGCTTGGGCAATTTCTGCAAATTCGAACTTTTTATATGATTCAGCCCACTCACCGATACAAATGTATCATATGATTTGTGATGTTGTTAGTGATCTTAACTCATCATATGATTGCAACCTCTTTCCATGACTCATACCAATGGATATGTTAAGTTGATCAATCTATTCATAATACACAGTCAAACAATCAGGTTTATATTTACAACGATCAAAATTCATATTATTTGGCCCATTTCTAGTGCTCCAAACCTTTGAATGTGCCATTTTGATAGATAAAAAACATTGACATGCTTAGGCTATTAAGTGGATCCAAATTGTTCATATGATTCAGATCATTCGGCGATTCAAACTCATCATACGATTGAAGCTACTTTTCATTATCCAAACTCTTCATATGATTGAAGTTGCTTTTCATCATCCAAACTGCTTTTCATGATCCATGACAATGGATATTCTAAGTTGATCCATGCCCTAAATTTTGTAGGACCATCTTCAGTTTTACAAATGATCCAAACTGTTCATATGATTTGGATTTTCTAGTGATCCAAACCTTTAACATGCTTGGGCCATTTCAATGGATCAAAACCTTTGATTTCAGCTAATTTGAACTTCTGATATGATTTGGCCCATTCTGGGATCCAAATGCATCATATGATTCATGTTGTTGTTAGTGATCTAAACTGATCATATGATTGAATCCTCTTTCCATTACACATCCAAATTGATATGATAAGTTGATCCATATATTCGTGATGTTCGAGGTTGGTTCTCAGTGATCCACATCGTTAATTTTGTAGGACTATCTTTAGTTCTATACACAATTCAAACAATCGGGTTTATTTTTACGATGATTCAAATTCATATGATTTGGCCCATTTCTAGTGATCCAAACCTTTGACATGGGCCATCTCGATGTATAAAAATCATTGACATGGTCAAGCCATTAAGTGGATCCAAACTATTCATATGATTCGGCTCATTTGGCGATCCATACTCATCATGCGATCCATACTCATCATATGATTGAAGTTGTTTTTCATGATCCAAACTCATCATATGATTGAAGCTGCTTTTCAATATCCATGGCAATGGATAAGCTAAGTTAATTCATGCCCTAAATTTAGTAGGACACTCTTCAGCTTTCCAAGTGATCCAAACTGTTGAGAAGATTTGGCCCATTGCTAGTGATCCAAACATTTGACATGCTTGGGCCATTTCAATGGATCAAAACCTTTGATGTGCTTGGGCCATTTCAGCGGATTCAAACTTGTTATATGATTCGGCCCACTCAGCGATCCAAATGCATCATATGATTCGTGCTGTTGTTAGTGATCCTAACTCATCATATGATTGCAGCCTCTTTCCATGACCCATACCAATGGATATGTTAAGCTGATCCATCCATTCATAATACATAATCAAACAATCAGGTTTCTTTTTACAACGATCCAAATTTATATTATTTGGCCCATTTCTAGTGATCCAAACCTTTGACATGGGCCATTTCGATGGATAAAAAACATTAACATACTTGGAACATTCAGTGGATCCAAATTGTTCATATGATTCGGCTCATTTGGTGATCCAAACTCATCATATGATTAAAGCTGCTTTTGAATGATCCAAACTCATCATATGATTGAAGTTGTTTTTCATGATCCATGTCAATGGATATTTTAAGTTGATCCATTCCCTAAATTTTGTAAGATCCTCTTCAACTGTACAAATGATCCAAATTGTTCATATGATTTGGCCCATTTCTAGTGATCCAAACCTTTGACATCTTTGGGGCCATTTCAACGGATTTGAACTTCATATATGATTCGGCCCATTCAGCGATCCAAATGCATCATATTATTCGTGTTGATGGTAGTGATATAAACTTATCATATGATTGAAGCCTCTTTCCATGACCCATCCCAATGGATATGTTACGTTGATCCTTGCTCTTGCTCTGGTGGTAGACTCTCGAGAGTTTCAACACCCGGTCAAGGGTTCGAGTATCCATAGGTGGTGAAAGCCCACTACGGCGTGAGTGTGTGGGTGTGTGTGTGCGTGTGTAAAAAAAAAAAAAGTGTTAAGTTGATCCATCTATTCATAATCTTTGAGGTTGGTTATCAGTGATCCACATTGTTAATTTTGTAGGACTATCTTTAGTTCTATACACAATTCAAACAATTACGACGATTCAAATTCATATGATTTGGCCCATTTCTAGTGATCCAAACCTTTAACATGGGCCATTTCGATGTATAAAAATCATTGACATGCTCGAGCCATTCAGTGGATCCAAATTATTCATACGATTTGGCTCATTTGGCGATCTATACTCATCATATGATTGAAGTTGTTTTTCATGATCCAAACTCATCATATGATTGAAGCTGCTTTTCAATATCCATGGCAATGGATAAGCTAAGTTAATTCATGCCCTAAATTTAGTAGGACCCTTTTCAGCTTTCCAAGTGATCCAAACTGTTGAGAAGATTTGGCCCATTGCTAGTGATCCAAACATTTGACGTGCTTGGGCTATTTCAATGGATCAAAACCTTTGATGTGCTTGGGCCATTTCAGCGAATTCAAACTTGTTATATGATTCGACCCACTCAGCGATCCAAATGCATCATATGATTCGTGCTGTTGTTAGTGATCTTAACTCATCATATGATTGCAGCCTCTTTCCATGACCCATACCAATGGATATGTTAAGTTTATCCATCCATTCATAATACATAATCAAACAATCAGGTTTCTTTTTACGACGATCCAAATTTATATTTTTGGCCCATTTCTAGTAATCCAAACCTTTGACATGGGCCATTTCGATGTATAAAAAACATTAACATACTTGGAACATTCAGTGGATCCAAATTGTTCATATGATTCAGTTCATTTGGTGATTCAAACTCATCATATGATTAAAGCTGCTTTTGAATGATCCAAACTCATCATATGATTGAAGTTGTTTTTCATGATCCATGTCAATGGATATGTTAAGTTGATCCATTCCCTAAATTTTGTAAGATCCTCTTCAGCTATACAAATGATCCAAATTGTTCATATGATTTGGCCCATTTCTAGTGATCCAAACCTTTGACATGCTGGGGCCATTTCAACGGATTTGAACTTCATATATGATTCGGCCCATTCAGCGATCCAAATGCATCATATTATTCGTGTTGATGGTAGTGATATAAACTGATCATATGATTGAAGCCTCTTTCCATGACCCATCCCAATGGATATGTTAAGTTGATCCTTGCTCTTGCTCAGGTGGTAGACTCTCGGGAGTTTCAACACCCGGTCAAGGGTTCGAGTATCCATAGGTGGTGAAAGCCCACTACGGCGTGAGTGTGTGGGGGTGTGTGTGCGTGTGTTAAAAAAAAAAGTGTTAAGTTGATCCATCTATTCATAATCTTTGAGGTTGGTTATCAGCGATCCACATTGTTAATTTTGTAGGACTATCTTTAGTTCTATACACAATTCAAACAATTACGACGATTCAAATTCATATGATTTGGCCCATTTCTAGTGATCCAAACCTTTGACATGGGCCATTTCGATGTATAAAAATCATTGACATGCTCGAGCCATTCAGTGGATCCAAATTATTCATACGATTCGGCTCATTTGGCGATCCATACTCATCATATGATTGAAGTTGTTTTTCATGATCCAAACTCATCATATGATTGAAGCTGCTTTTCAATATCCATGGCAATGGATAAGCTAAGTTAATTCATGCCCTAAATTTAGTAGGACCCTTTTCAGCTTTCCAAGTGATCCAAACTGTTGAGAAGATTTGGCCCATTGCTAGTGATCCAAACATTTGACGTGCTTGGGCCATTTCAATGGATCAAAACCTTTGATGTGCTTGGGCCATTTCAGCGAATTCAAACTTGTTATATGATTCGGCCCACTCAGCGATCCAAATGCATCATATGATTCGTGCTGTTGTTAATGATCTTAACTCATCATATGATTGCAGTCTCTTTCCATGACCCATACCAATGGATATGTTAAGTTTATCCATCCATTCATAATACATAATCAAACAATCAGGTTTCTTTTTACGACGATCCAAATTTATATTTTTGGCCCATTTCTAGTAATCCAAACCTTTGGCCTGGGCCATTTCGATGGATAAAAAACATTAACATACTTGGAACATTCAGTGGATCCAAATTGTTCATATGATTCAGTTCATTTGGTGATCCAAACTCATCATATGATTAAAGCTGCTTTTGAATGATCCAAACTCATCATATGATTGAAGTTGTTTTTCATGATCCATGTAAATGGATATGTTAAGTTGATCCATTCCCTAAATTTTGTAAGATCCTCTTCAGCTATACAAATGATCCAAATTGTTCATATGATTTGGCCCATTTCTAGTGATCCAAACCTTTGACATGTAGGGGCCATTTCAGGTTTCTTTTTACGACGATCCAAATTTATACTTTTGGCCCATTTCTAGTAATCCAAACCTTTGACATGGGCCATTTTGATGGATAAAAAACATTAACATACTTGGAACATTCAGTGGATCCAAATTGTTCATATGATTCGGTTCATTTGGTGATCCAAACTCATCATATGATTAAAGCTGCTTTTGAATGATCCAAACTCATCATATGATTGAAGTTGTTTTTCATGATCCATGTCAATGGATTTGTTAAGTTGATCCATTCCCTAAATTTTGTAAGATCCTCTTCAGCTATACAAATGATCCAAATTGTTCATATGATTTGGCCCATTTCTAGTGATCCAAACCTTTGACATGCAGGGGCCATTTCAACGGATTTGAACTTCATATATGATTCGGCCCATTCAGCGATCCAAATGCATCATATTATTCGTGTTGATGGTAGTGATATAAACTTATCATATGATTGAAGCCTCTTTCCATGACCCATCCCAATGGATATGTTACGTTGATCCTTGCTCTTGCTCTGGTGGTAGACTCTCGGGAGTTTCAACACCCGGTCAAGGGTTCGAGTATCCATAGGTGGTGAAAGCCCACTACGGCGTGAGTGTGTGGGTGTGTGTGTGCGTGTGTAAAAAAAAAAAAGTGTTAAGTTGATCCATCTATTCATAATCTTTGAGGTTGGTTATCAGCGATCCACATTGTTAATTTTGTAGGACTATCTTTAGTTCTATACACAATTCAAACAATTACGACGATTCAAATTCATATGATTTGGCCCATTTCTAGTGATCCAAACCTGTGACATGGGCCATTTCGATGTATAAAAATCATTGACATGCTCAAGCCATTCAGTGGAATCAAGTTATTCATACGATTTGGCTCATTTGGCGATCCATACTCATCATATGATTGAAGTTGTTTTTCATGATCCAAACTCATCATATGATTGAAGCTGCTTTTCAATATCCATGGCAATTGATAAGCTAAGTTAATTCATGCCCTAAATTTAGTAGGACCCTCTTCAGCTTTCCAAGTGATCCAAACTGTTGAGAAGATTTGGCCCATTGCTAGTGATCCAAACATTTGACATGCTTGGGCCATTTCAATGGATCAAAACCTTTGATGTGCTTGGTCCATTTCAGCGGATTCAAACTTGTTATATGATTCGGCCCACTCAGCGATCCAAATGTTCGTGTTGTTGTTAGTGATCTTAATTCATCATATGATTGCAGCCTCTTTCCATGACCCATACCAATGGATATGTTAAGTTGATCCATCCATTCATAATACACAATCAAACAATCAGGTTTCTTTTTACAATGATCCAAATTTATATTATTTGGCCCATTTCTAGTGATCCAAACCTTTGACATGGGCCATTTCGATGGATAAAAAACATTAACATGATTGGAACATTCAATGGATCCAAATTGTTCATATGATTCGGCTCATTTAGTGATTCAAACTCATCATATGATTAAAGCTGCTTTTGAATGATCCAAACTCATCATATGATTGAAGTTGTTTTTCATCATCCAAACTTATCATATGATTGAAGCTGCTTTTCATGATCCATGACAATGGATATGCTAAGTTGATCCATGCCCTAAATTTTCTAGGACCATCTTCAATTTTGCAAATGATCCAAACTGTTCATATGATTTGGCTCATTTCTAGTAATCTAAACCTTTGACATGCTTGGGCCATTTCAATGGATCAAAACCTTTGATTTCAGCTAATTTTCTTATATGATTCAGCCCATTTTGGGATCCAAATGCATCATATGATTTGTCCTTAACCTTGAAGAGAGCTTAAAAACTATCTTATTTTTGAAACAATGGAACTCCAACGGTATTTTGGTTACTCCGCATTGTAATGATTTTTTTTTAGTCAATTAACCTGAAGGATGTCTAGTTTCAAAAGTAAAGTGGTTTTTAAGCTTTCTTGAAAGTTAAGATCTATGTAAAGATAACATTTGAAAACACTCTAGAAGTAAGGGTACTTTTCTAAACCTATTTGGAAGTTGTTCTCTCTGAGAAGTCCTTAAGCGAAAGGCACTCCTTTCATTTCGTTCGTTCCTATCTTTATCCCATCAGGTAATTCACAATAGAATTGGAGTATGTGAAGACAACACTAACAAACGCTCCATTTGTGCGGGATAACAAATCATTAGGCTAAGGGCATTTTGCCATTTGAAGATGTCTTGATCTTCAAAATATTTGTATGTTTGCTTAAACAGCTACGTGTTAGATTATTTGGTTGAATCAAATAAACTATTAAAAAAACCAAGATCCAAAAAAGAAAACAAATTTTGAGATAGATGACTTATAGAGTTGAGTCGAGGCGTGACGTGAGTCACTCAGCTTGAAATCGAATTTTCTCCCCTTGGACAGCGTCCCAAGTGCAATAAGTTTCCAGAGCAATCGACCTCCAGGATAAAACAACTATGACCCGGTCCCAACGATGTACTCACTATACGAGGGCTCGAACCACTTGCAGTTTAACCCGAAAGTGCTGAGTTGCCCCAGCGACGAACTCAGCAACCAAAACTCGTAAACCAGAAGACAGAGAGAGTTTTCATACTAGAAGAAAAGATTTTTTGTAGTTTTGAAACTAGAACGGAAGTCCTTATACAGACTCCGAAGTGGTGCATCAAGCACCCGCACACATGCTCATGGCCCGGCCTGGCCCGTCTCGTCCCGTCGCGCACACGGACTCGGCGCACGCGCGTGTCGTTAATGGCCTAGATTAGAGCTATTGGCATTACCCCCCCCCCCAAACTCACATGCCCCCTGAACGGGGCTTAAGCCCTAAGGCAAAAAGCCTATCTTATATACAAGAAGATTTTCTTTGGTAAATCCGATGTGGGACAAAACCCTCAACTCAAAAGCACCAGAAATTTCAAATGTGGAGGGAAACCAAAATATTTGAAATTCTAATTTTAATATAAATTTTGAAACAAAATACAACAATCCACCACATGTTTCAAAATAAAAAGTCTTTCGGGTTAAAGCGTAATAGTTGTGTAATTATGTCGATGTCACCATAGACTTGAACTGACTTTAGATTAAGCAAGACAGATTTACAGGAATCTGGTGACACTATAATCTTGAACCTGAATCCTTTTAGTGTAAATCGCAAGTACATGCCACTCACACAAATATTCCTCTGCAAGTGATTCTGCAGTTCGGTGCTTTTTGGCCATACACAATTACCTGGATTTCATGAGTACTTTAGAAAATTCGCCTAGATTTTCATAAGAAGAAGCCTCCACCTCCACACCCAAATCAGTGAATTTCATCAAGTGTATGCAACAACTGTATACACCACCAAATATATGGCTATGGATCTATTAAGAGTTCTAAAAACTCATCCTTCTGCATTGTTGCTCACACTACTACACTATAGAAGGGGCTCATTTATCTCAGTGCAATCGTCTACCTCGTGTCTTGTTGTTTACTCATTGAACCTATCTCATGGGATTTTCACTTGTATAAGTTGGGTTGTCGACACTGGCAGCTCATATATTAGGCTTAGCCCCATTCCCTTCGATATATCATTAACTAATCTTTTAGATAGTCCTTTGGTCAGAGGATCTGCCAGATTCTTTTCTGACCTCATAAAGTCAATAGATATGACTCCATCACGCAACATGTGTTTCACTATGTTGTCTCTGAGTCTAATATGCCTGCTCTTTCCATTATATATTTTACTCTTTCCTTTTGCTATAGCTACTTGACAATCACAATGAACAAACACGGCCGATACAGGCTTTGGCCACAATGGTACATCAGCTAAGAGATTTCTAAGCCACTCGACTTCTGATCCAGCCTTTTCTAAGGCAATAAACTCAGATTTCATAGTTGACCAAGCGATACACGTCTGCTTGGTAGACTTCCAAGAGATTGCTCCTCCACCCAAAGTGAAGACATATCCGCTAGTGGATTTTGTCTCATCTGAATCAGTGATCCAGTTAGCGTCACTATATCCTTCTAATACAACAGGATAACTATCATAATGTAAACCATAGGCCATACTGCCTTTTAAGTATCTCAAAATCCTAAATAAGGCATTTCAATGCTCTTTTTCAGGGTTATGTGTATACTTAGTCTTCCTAATGCAAAAGTTGTCTAGTCTAGTGCTACTACCTGTATTCTTCATGAGAGTTACACTGTAATCATAAGGTGTACTGACAGGTAAACAGTCAAAATGGTTAAACTTTCTCAGTAGCCTTTCATTGTAATGAGATTGTGATAATATAAGACCATCATCTTTCCTGGTTACTTCAATACCCAAGATTACACTAGCCTCTCCTAAGTCTTTCATGTCAAATTTAGATGACAAGAATTTCTTAATTGCATTAACTAATTTAATATTAGTTCCAAAAATAAGTATGTCGTCAACATAAAGGCAAATAATAACACAATTATTTCCAGAAAATTAACTATATACACACCTATCTACATCAACCATTTGATTTCAAAACACCATCAAATTTTTCATGTCATTGTTTAGGAGCCTAGTTTAGACCATATAGTGATTTAATTAGTCTACATACTTGATATCTTATAACCCTCAGGTTGCTCCATATATATTTCTTCTTCTAAATCTCCATTTAAGAAAGCCGTCTTAACATCCATCTGGTGTACCACCAGTTTATATATGGAAGCTATCACTATTACCCTTATAGTTGTAATCTTAGTTACAGGGGAATAGGTATCAAAATAATCTATTTCTTCTTTTTATTTGAAGCCTTTTGCTACCAACCTAGGATTAAACTTATCAATAGTCCTATCTGGTTTTAGTTTATTTTTAAACACTCATTTACAGCCTATTGGTTTGTTCTCATGTGGTTGGTCTACATGTTCCCAAGCATTATTGGATATAATAGATTCCAACTCATCATTTATTGTTTCTTTCCAGAAGGTTGCATCTGGAGATTTAATCGCTTCAGTATAAGTTGTAGGATCATCTTCTACTATGAAGGTGAAAAAACCATCTCCTAGGTTTGTTTCTTTTCTAACTCTAATACTTTTTCTTGGTTGTATCTCTTCTACTACTTTCTCATAAGCACTTTTACTAGTAGAGGCAATATCTGATTCATTAACTTCCTCTATTCCTATAGACTTAGATTTCATAGGGAATACGTTCTTAAAAAACTCTGTATCTCTAGCTTCTATAATTGTATTAGGATCTAGAATATTATCCTTAGTCTTTAAAACTAGAAACCTATAGGCTGCACTATTTTGTGCGTAACCTATAAATACACAGTTGGTCGTTTTAGGGCCTAACTTTCTTTTCTTAGTTTCAGGCAATCCTACTTTAGCAAGACACCTCCAGACTTTAATATATTTATAACTAGGAACATGCTTCTTCCAAAGTTCGTATGGTGTTTGTTCAGAAGACTTAGAAGGAATCCTATTTAGGATATAACAAGCAGACAAAATTGCTTCTCCCCACATATTTGAAGGTAAGCCTAAACTATTTAACATAGCATTCATCATCAAGAGTTCTATTCTTACGTTTTGCTATTACATTCTGTTCTGGTGTATAAGGAGCTTTGGTTTCGTGAACTATCCCACTCTTTTCACATAATTCTCTAAATTAAGAAGATTCATACTCAACGTCTTCTATCTGTTTTAAGTCTTTTAATTTTTATATTTAACTGATTTTCAAAATTGCTCATTTTATTGAATTAAGGTAAATTTCTTTTCCACTTAAATTATTTTTTACTTGCCCTTTCATTCTCCTAATGTTTGTGAAACTAACATTACAACTATGACCACTCATTCATGATCACTTGGTATCTTCAACAATTTCTCGTACAATTTTTCACTAAGAAATTGCTTCAATATCGTCTATGAATCTGTATCGTCTTTGCTTGTTAGATGCAAATTGAGAGAAGAAATGAAAGTTAGTACGAAGTGAGCCTTTTGGAAACTTCGGCTACGAATCTTCTCAAATCTAAGGTGTTGGGGCCTCTAATACTTTCCTGTTAGATGCAAATTGAGAGGAGAAACAACATTGTCAAAGCCTCTGATACTTCTGGAGTGTTTGTGAATGTTATACTTTACATAGAGCTTAACTTTCAAGATAGCTTAGAAAATATCTTACTTTTAAAACCATTGAACTCCAATGGTATTTTGGTTATTCCACATTGTAATGATGTTTTTTGTAGCCAATTAACCTAAATGATGTCTAGTTTCAAAAGTAAGATATTTTCTAAGCTCTCTTGAAAGTTAAGCTCTATGTAAAGTATAGTGTTTGAAAACACTTCAGAAGTAAATGTACTTTTCTAAACCCATTTAGAAGTTGTTCTCTTTGAGAAATCCTTAAGCAAAAGGCACTCCTTTCATTTCTTTCGTTCCTATCTTTATCTTATCAAGCATTAAGGAGCTCCATTTGTGCGTGATAACAAATGTAATGCCTTAAAATTTGGGGGTGGAGCAGGAGCCCAACTCCCGAGTCCCAGCACATCACTTATGCAACATAGATAATGATGATTAAATGTTGTCTGTATTAGTGCCTTAAAAATGAGTGAGATTATACCAAACAGCATATCATACTCCAGAGACAATTAAATTTCGCAAGCGAAAGACTGTGATAGATATATAAAGTACATAGATGTGTTTCCCAACCTCCCGAGTATGATGGCATTACTGAGCTAAATAAATACATATCTGTTCCAAAAAAAATACAAAATGACAAAATGTGAATGTCCAACTAATCATATATCCCTGTAATCCCGTCGATCAGAGCGGCCTACGTAAACCCGCCTGATAACTGCATGTATGAGAACTCCTCATCGTCGTAGAAGTTTGGCTCGGCCTCATACGTCGCGCAAGAATCTGCATCTAAGACAGAGTCTGGTTGGTGTTTAAAACACCGTCCCAGAACGTGAGAGTGAGTGATCAACTCAGTGGAATCATGAAGCAAAGGTTAATATGTTATCAATTTAGTTAAGTAGTAATGATAAAGTAATACAACCATAAGGTCCTAAGTACTCTTATTAATGCAAGGATGTTATGTGTTAATGATGCATGCCCTCGCCTACACTCCCTCTTGCGACAACATCTTACGATCTCGGCATGTACCCTTCCTCTGTGCACTTCCTAGCCAAAGCACTGTGCAATGTAATGCATGGTCGTGTTAGCCAAGTTCTTAATTAGACATATTCATACAGCAGGATTGGGAAGCTAAGGCACCTCCCTTTATATCATAACCCAAACATTGATCCATCTAGGGTCGTCAATCCTAGTAGTCACATACGATAGATGTTTTCCAGGTCGCTACGGAGAGGCTTGTCACCGTCAGCATAGGCCTGGTTTATACTCTAGTTTACTACGGAAAGGCTCGTCACCTCAACGTAGTTTCTAGTGTATGCTCGAGGTCACTACGGGCTCGTCACCTGATCGTAGGCCGATAGCTCGAATACAGTGTCCCATACCACCATATTTGACTCACGAGTCTGGGTTGCTCACTGGACACTATGGGGAGGCTCGTCGCCCCAGCGTAGGCCGACAGCACGACCACGGTGTCCCATACTACCATGCCCGGCTCATGAGTCTTAGCAGATCGAGGTACCAAGGTTAAACGGGTTTGGCACTGGTAAGTTAGTACGTTAGATTCAAACAGTAGCGTCCATACATGGTGAACATACATCGGGTCAACCGGGTTGTTTGACAAGCTCGATTGGTATGAGCATACATCGAGCCGATTGACATGGAGCGCATAAGCACTCCGCGTGGCCTAACCACTGCCGACGAGCAGCGTACGACTCGTATTCATCAGGCGTGTCTGTCGTGGTTAAGCAGTTCAACCACCGTTCACAGACAATTACCGATTGCCTGGACTACATCGTAGCCCCAATCACATTCCAAACAATAGCATTCACATATAGTAATCCAAAACAGCATGTGACAACTGAAATCAGATATAAATCTTACTTGAGCAATTTAACAAACACATACTACACATATTATCATACATAGACATTTCATCCATACAACACAGTAGTAAGATAGGTTATATAAAGGATACTATAACCATAGTTAAGGGAATTGAGAATCCTATCTCAACACCCTCATTACATGCATTTGAACAAGCATTTTCACATTCAGGCATTTTATCGAACACTTAAGCTGCACATATCATATATATGTAGTAAGGTAGTTATAACAGGTATTATAGTAAATTCCTTTACAAAGGGTTCACCATACTTACAATAATCATGAATTCTTAGTCAATAAACATGGCAAGCATAAATCACAATTCCATACTCATTTACACATTTCAACAAACACATGGAATGCATTATAAATCAACATAGTTTATATATATATACATAATACACGGAAACCCTCGTATCTAAGCACATGTGAGAGCAATCAAGCCAGTCATAAATCATTACTAACATTGAAAGCCTTGAAAACTATAACCTAAACATTTATAGTCATCACCTTACGCCGGTAGACACGTAACGAACTCAGTTCGTTCTCTAACTAGTTGTCTACGGCACAACTGCAACCTACAGTATGAAATAGATTAGCTATTTCATCCGTTACTCTATTTAAAACCCTAAAACAGGTTAGGGTTAGGTTTTCTTACCTAAGAACGGAATCGGAATCGCCCGTATAGCGATACAGGAATGGTGGTTAAGCAGGTGAAGTGGCGGGATTGAATCCCAGGAACAAACGCTAACTCTCTCTCACTTACTCTCTCTTTCCTTCTCTTTTCTCTCTTCTCTCTCTTAGGGTTTTCCAAATTCGTATGGAATGAGAGAGAGGGTTTAAGGGGCTTATATAGGCCCAAATAGTGGCTATTTCGACCCAACGGAGCACATCTAGAGGCCCCTTTTCTGCCTACGGTCAGGGGGAAGTTCCCTGACATTGGATCTATGCCAGGCTAAGTTTTCAGTCAGATCGGATTTGTGGATTGACCGTGGCGGACCAGTTTCAGTTCAACAGTCATCGTCGCTCGATTAGGGCCACGAGTACATGGACCTGTGTATGAAATTTTCCCTGATTCGAGGGTGTATTTGGGGCAGATTCTAATGGTCTGAAACCTTAGATTTGGCCTGCAAATGAATGGCCCAAATCACTTAAATCTGAGTTCAATTTCTAAAGATATTCACGTTTCTCACGCACTTCGCTCCGGGCTTAAGTTGCGCGTTTCTGGATACTATCTGGATTTGATTTCCGATATGGTTGTCAAGTCCAGTAAGGTGGTCCTAACCGTATGGTTTCGCAGTAATCGGACTTTCGACGTCCGGTCCAGGACCGATACGGAGTTTCGGTGTGCTCCCGAGAGCAACCGGGTTTACAGATTGATCCCAGATTTCAGGGTAATGTAGCGTTAATAATTCTACAAGTTTTGGATCTTTCAGTTCGTATTGAAAGTGGTTCAAGCGAATTTCACAGCTAATCTAGTTTAGCACTTAGTTAATTTCGTCTAATTTTTAAAGGATTTGGTCCTGAGTGATTTATGCCTGAGGTGGTACTCGGGTCTTTGTACAGATTTTTTCGAGACGTTACAACAAATCTTCAGGCTAAGGGCATAATGCCATTTGAAGATGTCTTGATCTTCAAAATAATTCTCTGTTTTCCCAAACAGCTACGCCAAGTACACGTTATAATAAACTACACCAATTGCCAAATTTCATTGACCTCCAATTGAAGGCATTGTTCGAATCTTAGCACAAGGATGAGCCGAGTTGAACTCATTCTTCTCCTCTAACTCAAATCTAAGGTGACGAAAGATGTGGTGAGGTTTCACTTTTTGAAAGTTTGACCAAGGTAGTTGTTATAATGAAAATACTTGAAAAATGAACAAAGAGATTTCACAATCTGGGGAAGGCTTTGAGTCCAATGCTGTTACCATTGCGAGCATTGAATTAGTACGAAGTGATCCTTTTGGAATCTTTGGCTAATGAAAAAGGAGCTTACAAAATATCTTAGTTTTGAAACTATGGAACTCTGATGGTATTTTAGTTTTTTTGTTTTTTTCACATTGTAATTATGTTTTTTTAGCCATTTAACCCAAAGTATGTCTAGTTTTAAAAGTTAGGGTACTTTTCTAAACTCATTTGGAAGTTCTTCTCTCCGAGAAGTCCTTAAGCAAAAGGAAATCCTTTCATTTTTATTTTTTTCGTTCCTATTGTTATCCTATCAAGCAAGGAGGAGTGCGTAATCCACAAAAGAATTGGAGTATCTGAAAACTCCACTAATGTACGCTCCATTTGTGCACGATAACAAATCTTATGTCTAAGGGTATTTCTTTTGTGTGGTATTGTCAGTTTGCATATTGCATGATGCGTATCATTTGTTTTAATGGCATGTGATAGCTATTTATAGTGATCGAAAGAAATTGTGTAATATGGATCTAAGTTATTTAGAATGAGGAAATCATTAATGGAAAAATTATTAATCTCTTCTCAAACTTCCATATTTGAAACAAGAAGATTAATTGTCATAGGTTGTTTAAGATTGATGGGCTAGTTATATAGGCAAGGTGTGTGATTTGATGGTTGAATAATGTATTAAACATTGTGATGTTGTGGATATGGTTGTGGTTCTGACCCTGATAATGCTTGGTTTTATGTATTTACTATTACATGCCATCTCTTTGCATGCATTCTTTAGTTTTTGCACTAGTATTCACGATTGTTGAAAAGGGCTCTTGATCTGACTTGCAAATGTGGTGTCATCGTCAAGGGGACTTCAACTGTAAGTAAATGCACCTGTGGATTTTGTTTTTTTTTTTCATTTTGAATGGTTGGGTTTGAAGATAAAAATCAATGCTCTTTGCAAGTAGCCTCATTATGTCAATTGTGTTTTGCAATGTTTACTTTTGAGGTTTGTAGCAATTTCCTATGAAGACCTATCATTCATATCCACAACCATGAATAATCAGACTTCTTTAAAGAAGAGGAATCACCTTAGAGGGTATGAAGAAACCCACAACCAACAGTGGGCAATATTCCCCTTCTTAGCAAGCGAAAAGTCTATGCCATCTAGATGTTATTTACCAAGCATGTTGTCTCTCAAGCTCATCAAAGATAATCCCAAATAAAAAATTTCTAGTTCTCTCCACAAAAGCCAAAAGAAATATGTTTAAAAAAAGTAGCATATTTTTTCAAAACATCCTTTGATTATATTTGGGCATGAGAAGGTTCTTGGAATGAGATTAAGGCAAGAGCAAAGGGCGATGGTTTTCGCTTCTGTAAGATGAGCACATCAGCCAGCCTAGAGAAAGTGGTAATGGTTACATGATTTTATCGTTTCCCTCAAATTGGTATAATGTACATGATCAAATTCTTTTTGTTTTTAATTTATCAAATTGTGCTTAATTTATCAACTTGTTTATGACTCCAAATATATCATATGGCATACATACGATTTTTATGGTGGCTTACCATACAATTCTTTGTCCATTTCAAGTTGATTGTGTGATGCAGGGACATGTGATAACCTAACCCTAGATGCATGTATAATCAGGTTAAAGAATATTCAAATAAATACACCAATCAACTAACTGTTTTCAATCAAAGGGATTAGGTGAATCTCAACACAAAGATAAGGTTATTCCGTCAGGATCATGCCCCTTAGCATAAGATCACATAAACAGTAAAAAGGGAGGACCTCGGGATATGAGGATATCCCAGATCTAGCATAAGTCAGTCCACGAGTAAGCTTGGATTTGATTCTACTGACTAACCATCCCTCTTTTCCATTCGAACTAGAAAGGGGTATCTAGAGAGAGACAAAAGGGGTGAAGGATGAGGGGTTTGAGATGAAGAAGGTATGAGTCCTTTGTGGTAAGAAGAAAAGGAGGAAGATGATTCTCACCTTTTCCTTCACCTCGAAGATCTTAGAAAGAGGAAAACCCGAAATCAGGGTGGAATCCTCAACACCCAAGGGCCAATCCTGAAACCTTAATCTCTTGAATAAAGAGGAAGAAAATAGACGAATTCTTATTCATTCAATAATAATGAAAATATGATTCCTCACAACGTATATATAAGCTATGGAAAAAGTAAAAGTACACTAAAGCCCTTGGAAACAAGAAAATTAACAAAAAGACGAAAAATAAAGAAAGTTGCAATAAAGCCTCTGAAACAAAAAAATAACAAAAAAAGTTCAAAACTAAAACACCCATGTGGTAGGGTGTAAAATCCAACCCATGGATCTATGGTCGGGGCGAACACCCGTGTGGTAAGGTGTGAAATCCGACCCATGGATATATAGTCGGGGTACGATCATGCCGCTCATGCACTCATAGCGCGTTAGAAAGTGGGTCTGATGGACCCGTCGTCCATCCACATCAACTCCTCCGCTCTGGTACTCTGTCGGTGACGCCTCCTCCTCTAGCACACTCTAAAGGGCACACCACTGATGTCCGCATCATTGTGCGCATTTCGTGGGCTTGTTGTTGCGATCTTGTGAAAAGAAAAAACCTCTCGAGTATCAGATAATCAAATTTTATTGCAAGGATTCCTAGTCTTTAACGATCTCCTTTTTAGTTGTACTCATAGAACTTTTAATGATGACCATGTTGATGCTTATCTAAAAGACTAAGCAGCAAATAAAATATTGCATATGACACAACATTGAAGGCTTCCCAAGCAGCGTAAGCAGCGTAGGGACCTTTACCCACCTTCACCCATTTCCTTGATTTGCCCCATCATCGGTTAGTTCCTTTGTTAAGTTTTTAGGTTTTAGATTCAGACAGTGTTCTTTTCTGGAAAGCCATTTTATGGACTTTCATAACCACGTTGACACTTATCTAAAAGACTTAAAGAGCGGCAAGTAAAGTATTGTGGATGACACAAGATTAAAGGCTTCCCAAGCAGCCTAGGGACGAACCTTTTTCCTTGATTTTGCCCAATCATTGGTTAGTTCCTTTGTTCTGTTTTTAGGTTTTAGATTCGGACAATATTCTCTTCTAGAAACCCAATTTATGGAGTTTCATAATTTTTGGAAATTATTGGATTTTTTTTTTTTTCTTCCAACCATGGGAACTTGGGAGGTTTTTGCTACTTCATGGTTAAGTTTTCATTTGCTCCACCTATGCAATTAGGTACTTAGGCCTATAAATAAGACCAATAGCGAAGATCTTGAAGATTTAATTTTGAACACATTTTATTCTTGTGGGAAAGAATGTTTTTTTTTTTAAAACCCGAGCTACATCAGCAGGTGGTGTCGTAGACGTACAGTTCTAGGGATTCTAGCCCTATGCTCCGGAGGAAGATTTGATTGTTAGATCACTCAGGGCCTTGGGAGTTTTAAACCATGGATGATCTAGGAAATCCTTTGCTTGGCCCTGAAAATTTCCTCCGTGATGCAATTGACTTGGTAAGGAGTGTACACGGATACATCTTAAAAGCTAATTTTTTATGTTTCCATGCCATATTGCTCACACCTTGTCGAGTATTTGATTCACATGAGCGCTTGCCACTTGAAGAAGTTTTCAAACAACTGAGAACTTCACGAGCAGGGCTTTCATCAGAAGATGTTGAAGCATGCATGAAGATTTTAGCCTAAACAAGCTTCAGGAGAAGACTGGTTTGTACTAGGATTCATTCATTGTGAGACCCACTTGAAGATTGGTTTTATCCTGCACAAACAATGATGAATTAGCCAATTAGGCCTTTATCTTTCCACAAATCCACATGCGTGCAACTCTAACTTTACTGCTATGCAATAGTTAGTTAGCTACACGGTGCTGTTAAATTCATTAGAGCTTTGCAAAAATGGTTAGTATGTTAAATGGTAAACTCTAGTCTATTGGCCTCAAACAAGTGAAGCAAACAATCTTTGCTTGGTTCCTAAGTACCACGCGGACTTATACATGCAACTTAGTTTCTCTTGTCCTTGTTTCCCGCTTCTAAATCCATGTTGCTTTTAGCATCTTTTCCTTGCTTTCTACATAATGAATGATATTTGAGCCACCCTCTATCTTACCATGTTCTACTTCTACAATTGCTAAAAGGTAAGAAAATCAATTAGATGTGGTGTCATGCTCATGACATTCACTGGAAGTGTGCAAGATGGGACGACTTTCATTTTGAAGTGTCTAATATCATCAAGGAAATTGGACTTCTTAGAGAGCTATTAAAATCCAAAGTCACACATCCTCCTCTTTAACTTGCTTTCTACATAATGAATGATATTTGAGCCACCCTCTATCTTACCATGTTCTACTTCTGCAATTGCTAAAAGGTAAGAAAATCAATTAGATGTGGTGTCATGCTCATGACATTCACTCGAAGTGTGCAAGATGGGACGACATTCATTTTGAAGTGTCTAATATCATCAAGGAAATTGGACTTCTTAGAGAGCTATTAAAATCCAAAGTCACACATCCTCCTCTTTTCCTTGCTTTCTACATAATGAATGATATTTGAGCCACCCTCTATCTTACCATGTTCTACTTCTGCAATTGCTAAAAGGTAAGAAAATCGATTAGATGTGGTGTCATGCTCATGACATTCACTTGAAGTGTGCAAGATGGGACGACATTCATTTTGAAGTGTCTAATATCATCAAGGAAACTGGACTTCTTAGAGAGCTATTAAAATCCAAAGTCACACATTCTCCTCTTATAATGAAATCTACCATGATACTTTTATGGATTGTCAAATGGCAAAGACCCCAATAGCATTCACACACACCTGCAAAGCTTGACGACATCCATAAAATGATGTTATGGACCAAGGATAGGTTTCTTTAATGGCTACCCTCTTGGGGAGCTTATGTCAACCCCAAGGAAGTTTCCCTGAAAGACGTAGAGGAAGCCCAACCAAGAAGTAGGCTTTAGCTAGTAAGCGGTACTATCTACTGTTCAATTATAGTTCCTTGTTGGTAAAATGGTGTGGAATGTTTATCTTCCATTAGATTTCATTAATGTTCAAAGCATTAGATCAATCTAAATAGAAGTTTGCTTGAAGACATCCCAAAATATTACAATAAGATTCCCGATAAGATTCATCGGGATTTTAGCAGCTGGATTTGCTCTTCTTTCAATGATAGAAACTGTTTATTTGATAGGGCTCCCCTTGGATGTGGGATACCCAAAAAAACTAAGATTGAATATTTCTACCCGTTGATTATACGAAGATTATGGTGAACGTTCATGCTTAAAGAAAAAGACCAAAATTATCAAAGGGTTGAAATAATCCAATTTGAGTGATTCTATTTGATGTCTTTCCACCATACAAAGTGAGACCTATCATGTAAATTGTTTGGATTTTTGGAATCCAGATTCAAAGGCTGAAGTCTTGATGTATCATATTACATTACATCAGGATGTATTCGAGCAAACCTCTCGGAAACATTCTCTTATCATTCCTGTGAGTAAGAAATAAGACATTTATCATTTGCATAGTGGTAATAGAAGGGAAAAAAAAAAATAGATCCGAAGGAGTATGTCCATAATCTACCTGCATATAGATGATATCTCAAAGTTGTATGTAGAATCATAGAATTCCTACATCATATCATATCGATGCCTGCTACATTTGAGTATGCAAAGATTAACTTAAATGTACATCTTCATGCTTTACATGCATATATTAATGCACCTACTCTTGATTGCTTGTTTGCTTTAGAATAGGTGGGTGTGCATGCTTGTGCACTTAGGGCCCATTAGTTTTTCAATTTCCACAACAAATACAGTGTAAATGAATAATCATTACTAATTACACCTGATTGGAAGAGACCTATTTACGTTTGAATTTGGCATCGAAAAACGTGGCATAAAGGTGTTGAAACCCGATCCAATTTGTGATTGTTAAAATTGTGGGGCCCACCATTATGTATGTGTTTGATCCATGTCGTCCATCTGTTCTACATGTTCATTTTAGGGCATGAACCTAAAAATGAGGCAGATCCAAAGCTCAAGTGGACCACATTATAGGAAACAAGAAGAACTGTATGCCTACCGTTGAAAGTTAAAATGAGCTCAAGGCCCATAGGGATGTATACCTGTTATCCAACCCATTCGTAACATCACACAGAAATGGATGAAGGGAAAACACAAATATCAGCTTGATCCAAAACTTATGTGGCCCCAAAGAAGAATTGAACGGTTACTTACAATTCCTCCTGTTTCCTGTGGTGTGGTCCATTTGAGCTTTGGATGGACGGCGTAGATCAGACATACATGACGGTGGGCCCCACAAATTTTAGTGAAAAAAATTCCCCTTTTCTTGATTCCAGCATCTAAGCTTTCTGAAGAAGCTTCCTGTCAACATCAAGCCACATCAAGTGGCTGCAGTTCCCTATAAATATAAAGGTAAGTAATAATTATTCATTTACTGCTTATTTACACTACAAATTAGAAAATGAACAGGCCCTTAGCGGTCTTTCTATACATAAATTTTAAAATCTCATACATGTACTATATGCCTCCACTTTCGCGTCATCAGTACATATACATCCCTGTTGATTTATATGATGATACTCATGCTGCATATGATGCTTGATACATGAGCACTCAGAAATTGCACGTGGAATATATAACTCAAATAAAATTGAATAGATTGTGCAGCCCACTGTTACCAAGTCTTATTCCCAGGATCAAACAATCCTAACATCTGATTCGTCGATGCTTGTTTGTGGAAATTGGACCATTGGATTTTTGCACTTTTAACCATCCAATAAATGTCCACTAATCTGATAGTTAGATAATGAAATAAGTTTAATTTTCATTTCATGAAACTGGATGGCAGATCAGGTAACCGCTTGTGATGGCAATATTGAATTGTGTATTCTCTTCCACTTTGAGATTTCAGCCGCTTCATTTGTTATTCGTGGTCACATTGAATTGATCTTTCATGCCCTAATAAAATTTTCCTATGAAAGACTATAACCATTTGGAAAATGGATACATAACTTTTCAGCGTAACTAGGAGCAACAACTTCATGAGATTTTAGTATCCATGCAACAATTTCCATTTTAAACAGGAGGAATCCATCAAACTGAACTCTTATGAGATTTTGGTATCCTTGATGCAGTCCGCTTTTACCAGAGAATCTCTTCTGGTCACAAACAGGACAGGAGATGAGTACTTTCCAGTTCGACATGTAAGCATGGAGAGGTTGAAGTTGTCGTGATTGCCACTGGTGTTCACTCTTTCTTTGGGAATGCATCACATTTAGTAGACTCCATTGAAGTGGTCAGACATTTCCAGAAGGTGAATACATGAACAGATGAAGCAATTATGATTACTTCAAATATCATGTGCTTTTCAGGAAAAAAGACATAAGAAAAAGTACTATTGGTGTTTCACAAAATTACAATAAAATTAATAAGGAAAAGAATTTCATAATCTGATAATGAAAATAACAAAGTACCCTTGATATTTTCTGGAAAAGATAGGATATTTTCTCACAAGTATATCATGTGTTTTCTGAAATGATAAAGCAACCAGGATACTCTTAAACAAACCATTATGTTTCGTTCCTATCATGCTACTGATTTCTTCATAAAATCCCAGAAGTTGACATTGATGTGAATGCTATGCTATATGC
The DNA here is from genome assembly GCA_030180095.1 of Magnolia changhungtana. Taxonomy (NCBI): domain Eukaryota; kingdom Viridiplantae; phylum Streptophyta; class Magnoliopsida; order Magnoliales; family Magnoliaceae; genus Magnolia; species Magnolia changhungtana. The sequence goes on from JASAUF010000213.1 coordinate 38,737, forward strand.
TATTCATTCGCTGTTTAAAACACTGGTGCTAATACAAAAGTCCAGTCGTAAATTTTACACCCATGTTTCTGAGTGCTGTATTCTTGAATTGTTTCCAGGCATATTTGTTTCTTTACCTATTCTTTTACCATTTGTGCATCCTTAAACTAAGTGCTTTGGTTTTGGTTTTTTCTATCACCTTGCTCTTCTCTAGGTAGAGGGATTTTTGAGATCCATGTAAAAGCAGATCCGATCTGCTGCAAGACATGGATTGTTTTCTAAATGATCTGTCGGCCCTCAAGTTCGAGAGAAGTTTACTTTGGAGGACATGCGGTGTTTCCAAGGGGTGCTTGCTCCATTTGATTTCACTGCGGTCATTGATTTGAAAATACCTGGATAAAGGTGGTTTACATTGCCATAGGGCTTTTAGATTTTTGAACTTTCAAGGGAAAAAAAGGGTTTTGTTCTTAAAGGTCTTTATAGTCATGTCCATGACTATTGTTGTATTCGGTGCAGAGCTTAGGCGAAATATATGCTAAAATTCTGACAGGATCCTAACCCAACTTTATTTGAGATAAACAATGACCTGGTAAGTCATTCAATCAAATTATTCCAGATTATCTTGACATATATGGGAGTCGATTCATTGGATAGAGTGGCTCCTTTGAGTTAGAAGAGAGGATTGGGCATGCTAGGAAAGTTTATAAGCAAACTATGAAGTGCCCGAAACTACTTGATGAACATTTTGTGCAGATTTCAAAGCAAACCCGCAATAATCATCCTGATAGGCTATCTGTTGGGCTCTAGTCATCGCTGCGAGCAGATTCCCTTCTTGTGCATGCTCTTTCTTCATCATAGGTTTCTTTGTTTCAATTTCTATTGTTGGTTTGTTTATTTCTACAGGCAATGGTTGATAAAGGCATAGGAATTAATGTATTTGTGCACATCTTCCATGCTTCGTAGTAAGGATATTGGGGATATTTATCTGAGCATGTTCATTGTGTAGCCCATGGGGTGAATGTTGATCCTGAAATCCAAACCCTTGCATTGAATACATGGGATGCTCTGAAACCTTCTATGAAGGTTGGCCCTAGGCAAGCAATTCACGCACATGAAGAGATTGAAGCTCTGTTGACTGGTAGAAAGCTTACGACCATAGTGTTTTTCTTGGATGAGATGTTTAAAGAAATTACATACAACATGGCATCAACTGTTGCTGATGCAATCAAGGTACTTCTAAACGTTTTCCCCCCTTTGTTCTTTAGAGGTTTTCTGACATTCACTGTAAATGGGTTCCGGTTCTATTTTGGGTTGCTTCAAAAATACTATTTTATGTCATGTTTGGTTAAATCCTTCCGGCTTTAATCACTTTGCAGTTTGAATAATATATAGTGGAGCACAGTCATTGACAATCATATTATTCTACAGATGTGTGGATGTTTTAACAATGTATGTATTTAAGTAATGCCTCCCACGTGAAATTTATTGTTTGTCACTGCATTCTTATATTTTAATGGATGTTGCAATTTTTCTGTAAAAAATGTTGCATCTATTTCTTAACGATGAAAACTACATCTGCTTCAGGAAGTCGCAGGGATCATCAAGTTTTCAGCACCATCTAGTTTCAATCTATTTGAAAGCAGAAAAGTTGTCACTGGTACTAAATCACCTGACCTTGGCAACAGTAATCATTTTTATCACTCTCTTGAGTCTATTTGTTTGCCAAAAAGAATATTTTGCAGACCCAATGTTTCTACAGTTATCTTATGTGGAGGTGAGTGTAAGGTAGTGACCAGTTGATTGAAGCATTATCTTGCATTCCCTTTGATTTCAGTAGTAAGTTCATCTTCTTTGTTTCAAATTCAGTACTTTGTGGTAATTTTTGTTTTTCCCATGCCAGTTGCAACACAATTATGTTTTAGGGAATTATCCTGTTGGGAGGGATGGTGCTGTGCAGTTGTTTGCATTGCAAATTTTGGCCGAGTTTGGATTTGTTGGGAGTCCAGAAACATGTACATCAGTAATTTTATGTTTTTTGAACTTATTACAGGTTCACGGAATGGATTGAGTTTAAGACCTAACTAGGCCCACACCTTGACCTGAATTTTACCCATGGTTAAAAGATTTAGGTCTTAAACTCAATCCATTCCGTGAACCTGTAATAAGTTCATCTTCTTTGTTTCAAATTCAGTACTTGGTGGTAATTTTTGTTTTTCCCATGCCAGTTGCAACATAATTATATTTTGGGGTATTATCCTGTTGGCAGGGATGGTGTTGTGCAGTTGTTTGCATTGCAAATTTTGGCTGAGTTTAGATTTGTTGGGAGTCCAGAAACATGCACATCAATAATTTTATGTTTTTTGAGCATAGGTTTATCTTTTAACCATGGGTAAAATTCAGGTCAGGGTGTGGACTATTTACTAGTTAGGTCTTAAACTCAATCCATTCCGTGAACCTGTAATAATCCTAAATATGCCTGGAGTTGGTGGTGGCCACTGCTCAAGCATGGTCCATTTGCCACCCTCCTTAGAGGGGTGGCAGTGGGTCGAGCTTGGCCCTGTTCAGCGTCAGCCCATGCCCAACCCATTTACTAAAAGGGCCAAGAATTTTAGCCCAATCCTAACTCATGACCCATGACCATGCGGCCTGACCAAACTTAAAATTCACCAAGCACAATCCCAACCTAACCTGACCCACTGAACTGTAAATAGGTTGCGCTTGAATGACCTGACCCGCCACACCAAAGACCTTTGTATATCCATTGATCCTTTCACTTTGTAGAGAAGACAAACAAGACCTCCTTTCTATTTCATTTTATTATATATATGAAATTCAAAAGATTCTTTTGATTGCTTGCTTGATTGATGTGGAGAAAGTACAACCCTACTGAACATTGAATTAAGTCAAGTTTTTAGGTTTGTGAAGTATGCTTTGGATGCAAGAGGATATTAAAACAAACATTACCTGATTTTCATCAGAACTTTCAAATATGTTGAAAGATTACCATGCTGGCTAAAAGAAATATATGATTATTCTAAAGTCCAATTTTCATGATTGCAATTGTTTGATCTTCCAATGTTTCTCTTCATATTTTGAAGGAATATGCATTTATGGATGGGCATTGTTTTATAGAGATCCTTTTCGTTGACTGAAGAAGAGTCTCTACTGAGGCTTGATGATGTTGCAAACACATTGAAATGCTAGGGAGTTGTCTCACATATTCGGAATAGGCTCTCCAAATTGAAGGAGCAACCTCGGATAGGAAAGGCAGTCTACCAAAATAATAATAATAATAATAATAAATGTTAGATATGTGCTTCCTAAAAAAAAAAAAAAAAAAACTTCAAGATGAGACTATAATGGTTCTTTATTTTTTCAAGATATTTTCTTCCATTTAAAGGAAACTGGTCTGGTCCATATGGTGAAGAGTCAAATTCATTGATACTTTGGAAGAGGATGGTGAATGATGATCCATATGCACGACATGCGGCATACATGTATTGATCCAAACTCAAATCATGGATCTTTAGACGGGGCAGGGCCTCAAATTCAGATTGTTTGGGAAGTTGTAAGTTTTAACCTCTGACTAATGGAAATTTATTCTTTGAATTTGCTTCATTCCTTAATTTTCATTTTAGAGTCCATTTGACAATCACTAATCAGATGGTTTCGTTCAGCATAATATTTGAATCATGCAACATCTAGAACTAGGCCTAGGATTAGAAGCTTTGGATAGAGGTGCACATGTTTGCTGCATGTACAATGGCTGCATGCACAAATGATGGATCATCAGATGTATTGAATATCTCCTCTAATTCAATTATGTGACTAATTATATCTTCCTTGTTGTAATATCATATGAGTAATCTTCTTCTTCTTCTTCTTCTTCTTCTTTTTTCTTTGGAAAGATAAACTAGCTTCTATTAAGAAACTAAAATAGGAGTACAACAAGATATTAGTCCAGCTAGCATCGCCTAAAACTAACTTTTATTAAGCAACTAAAATAAGACTACAACAGGACGTTAATCCAGATTCCAGCCAGCATCATCTTGGCCTGGCTAACATAAACACCTTACACACAACAAACATGTATCACCTAGGTATCTATGAGATCAAACACTATATTGTCTTGATGCTCCTTGTTTGGCATATATGTCCGCTATATCATTGTCATCTCTGCCCACATGAGAAAACACTATTTGATCCATTACTTAGATCCCTATAACATTTTTTTTTTGTTTACATATGTTTAATATTGCTTGTGCTAGCATTTTCCTTTCAAATATTTACTGTATTACGCGCTGGCGAGGAGACCCAGTTACCCCCGTCTGTAATTGTGGGGGATACCTGTTTGAAATCTGGTTACTATGCATGCTTGATGTTAATACTGCCATCCACTGGATGTGAATATTGTTCTGGTGCCTATGGTACTGGCAGACTTTTTGTAAGCTACAACTATTCTGAAATGGATCACAACCGGGGATGATTGTATTTGCAAAGATTAGCTTCTGATTTTCTTTCAAACTACATCTTTCTTGCTGTTGGAAGGGTTGGCTTTGAGCATTATCCTTTGCTTATTTCCTACCAATTCATGTATGATATTTCTATTGAACCTTTACAGTAGATGCATAAATGGTCATACCTATTCAACATCTTTTTATGAAGCCATTTTTGTATTGATTTTTATAGAATAATGTTAGGGGGATAGCATTTGATTATAACATTATATTGTTGTTTATATTACTATTCTACAGATAGCATTTGATTATAACATTATATTGTTGTTTATATTACTATTCTACAGATAGCATTTGATTATAACATTATATTGTTGTTTATATTACTATTCTACAGATGATGAAGCAGAGGGGATGAAAAAGAAAAAGATGAAACTTGTTGGGAAGGAAATTAGTTTTGGTTTGTAAATGTTGATTGCATTAAGAAAACTAAAACCGTTTTCAAGAAAGTCATTACAGCTAATCATGCATTTGCTACTTTGTGACTTCTACATTCACTTGTGTCAACAACCCTTTATATTGTGTCACTAGATATATGATTGGTAACATTAAGGTGTCTTACCATGTCCAGTATCCTAGGTGCAAAGTGCAAGGTTTTTACTAGTCATGTTTTTTTTTTTTTTGAAAGGTAATAATTTCATTACGAAAGCGCTGCCACTGTAATACCATACTCCAAAAATTCATATTCATGGAAAGATCAAATTTTCTGTGAATTAATTTAAAATTTTACATTTTCACAGATTCAAGAAAGCACGGCGTAAAAGAAAATATTTTAATTGCCCAAGATGAATCACCTCATGAACCCCTAGGCCTAACTTTTTGGCTTGATCTAACAGGATCACTATTTTTCAGTATGGAAAAAGCGACATTTAAAGGATGCAAGCATGATTTAAAGCACTCAAACTGAGACCAATAAGAAAAGATAACCGGAAAGTAGAGTTACCTCCTTTGCATCATCAATATCTGAGCCATTAGATAGGGATGTAATGAAGTAGAGAGTCATTTGCAGGTGGGTTTTTTATCTCGATCTTGAATTTTTATTTTTTTTTCCCTTCTTTGTTTTTGGTTCCTGGGATATTACCAAATGGATGGCGTAGATAAAACAAAATTACCAATGTGAGCCCACCAGCCTCATGCAGGACTGTCTATCTTTAGCCCGTTCCCAATGGGATTCAAATGGTTTTGATTCATCAGTCTCTTGGTTCACTATATTGTGTTGTTTGAGTGAATTTGATATCGGAAATCCCTTTCATCTTCTCTCCTCTTCTCTTCTATGTTTTATTTCTTTCTTCTTCCAAACTCCTTGGGCCACACTAGAAGTAGTGGTGATAATGACACCCATCTTAGGGTTTCAAATCATTATCACCACTTTTTCTTTTAGTGTGGCCCATTTGAGCTTCAGATCTACCTATTTTTGGGATAAAACCCGAAAATGATTTGAAAAAATTTGATAGGCAGCATGGATAAAACCCATACATTACGGTGGAAACAACATAGCCCCTCCCTAGAGGGAATATGGTATATGTGGGGGCATGCAACACCCTGAACTTTTAATACCCAAACACCATTGTAAGCACCTAACGAGTGGGAACACACATTCAACCAACCTGGATAGTTTCCCCATTCTTACAGAATCTGACCACTCGGGTTTTGATTCATCAGTCTCTTGGTTCACTATATTGTGTTGTTTGAGTGAATTTGATTCATGTGTTCTATTGAGTTTATCATCATACTTTTGTTGTTTGAATGATATGGATGCATTTTTTTAGTCTCTTTTACTTTTGATAGATGTTAATGTTGTATTTTAACTCTTTGTTTTACCGTTATTTTGCTTTTTGATTAGTCTGCATTCATGGGTCATCTATGTAGAACTGCATTCATGGGTCATCTATGTAGAACTGTCATTTTGCTGTGTGATTGATCTAGGTTAATGGATTACCAATGTCAAAATGCCCTATTTTCTGGTAACCTAGTCAAGAATCTTATATCCATTTTTTTAATGTAATTTGTTGTTTTGAGTGATTTAGATTCATAGTTCCTCGATTGTTTAATGTATTTTGCCTCATTGAGTAATTTTAGTTTATGGTCCTAGTCATTATTTAATGTATTATGTCAATGGTCGTTTCACTTATTGAATGTTTTCTTTTCTTTTCATTTTTTGGTTCAGTATTAGAACTTTGCGCACATAGGTTGTGTACTCTTATGCTGGATGAGTGTTGAGATGGATTTACTACTCCAATTTCAGTATAATTTAGAATTTCACATTGCAAGTTTTTCTTCTATCTCTAAGAATAAAATATCACCAATGCAATTAAGTCATATTAGCAACATATTACTTTTGCTCTTGTAAACAATGTAACTGATTTTTCTGGTTTCCTTTTAATTGCCTTCGGGCATGCTAAGGTCTTGCATTATGAAGAAGCCCTCATATAATTGGGCCCATTTTCAATAATTCAAACCATTCATATCAATAGCTATTTAACAACTATTGTTCAATGCCACATGCACCAAAATCTATGAGTTAGGCAAAGTCTTAGAGATCCAATGTTAAAATAATAGATTAGGCCACATGTGTCAGTCATTTGATCAGACTCATACATAGTGATGCAAAAGGTTAATGTAATTGGGGGTATTTTCAAACCATTTGTAGAAATGGTTTTATTTTCGGTAACCAAACATTTGTAGGATTGGTTAACTTTTTAAAATGCTTGGGCCATTTGAAGTAATTTAATAGGGCTAATCTTTTAAAAAGCTTGGATTTAGGGTTTTGGGTTAATCTTTTATTCAAATTGTTCATATTGGTGGTTCTTTTTTAGTGATTCAAATCATTTATATAATTTTAGTCATTTTAGTAATCTACACCCTTTATATCATTGAGGTCATTTTCTATAATCCAAATCAATTGATATGCTAAGGCCCATGTTTCAACAATCTAAACAAACTTATTCAAACCATTTACATAACATGCTATTTTAATGATTCAAACCATTCGTAGTGTTGAGGCTATTTTTGGTGATCCGAATTAATTGATATGGCAAGGCTCATGTTTAATAATCTAAGAAAATGTTTTATAATCATGTTGGTTGAATTGATATGCCACTAATATCAACCATGAATATTATATCAAGCTCCATGTCCAATGATCCAAATAGTCGATGTGATATAAAACTCAGCGAATCTATAATTGTATTTTCACCATATGAGACAATTGAGTGAATGAGTCACTCACAGTGAGCCCAATTTCAATTATCTAAATCATTAATATCTCTTATTCCATTTTTACTCATAGAAAACTTTCTTATAGTTGCGTCCCTTTGCAGGGACCAAAACAATTAATCACTCATGCGCTTCCAGTAATGTGAACTATTTATAGGAATTGTCTCATTTGTAAGATGGGCCAACCTTTTGAAATGCTTGGGACATTCAAGGTGATTCAATTGAGCTAACATTTTGAAATGCTTGGGTTGTTTGGAGTGATCCAAATTGTTCATATTACTAGCTCTTTTTAAGTGATCCGAACTTGTGAACAATGGAAATCGGCGCCCCATGCTTTTTATCTTTGTTTTGAGGATGTTTGGGCTGATTTGGATTGATGGTGTAGTAGACTTGCAGTCGCCACTGGTCAATTAGCGCCCCATGCTTTTTATCTTTGTTTTGAGGATGTTTGGGCTGATTTGGAATGATGGTGTAGTAGACTTGCAGTCGCCACTGGTCAATTAGCTCAAAATTCCACGGTCGGTTAGAACCTTTAGAATCTATAAAACTAGAGAATCTGAAGACTCTCTTACTTTAACTCCTGATCTGCAAACTAGAACTCCGATTAAGGGACCTCATTAACAGAAAGTGAAGGTGTTAGACATCCTCTCTGCTCATACGTGTATGGTTTCCACTTTGTGTGGTAATATAGATCTTAGGAGATAAAATAATAGGATGTAAAAAATAGAACTAGGCAGTGGATTTCTGATGCAACAGGGTCCGAAATTCCGACAAGCATCCAAAGAATGTCTAAAGGGGAAAGGAGGTTAAGAGGAGATGTAATAATGCTAGAATGTAAGAGGACTAGACTAGATGTGATGGGATCCTTTTAAAACGCTTGGGCCATTTGAAGTGATCCAATTGAATCGACTCTTCGAAATGCTTTGGTTGTTTGGAGTGATCTAAATTATTCATATTACTATATCTTTTTAAGTGACATGAACCCTTTTATATAATTTAGGCTATTTAAGTGATTATATTTTAAGGCCCATGTTTCAACAATCCATGCAAAGTGATCCAAATCCTTTACTTAATTTGGGCTAATTGAGTCATTGAAATCTTAAGATTTAAATATCCATGTGGCATGGCTCACTTAAGAGCCAAACTCCTGTACACATAAAATGGACTAGTAAGACATGTTTAGCACGTATAAAACATACACATTAAGGTGGGTGTCATGGCGGTATCCTAAGTGGGGACCACACGTTGGACAACGTGGGTAAGCCCTCCTGTCCACATGTGGTCCACCCGGGCAACGAGATATGCCTTACTTTTGGGTCCGTGCTCTAAAATGAGCTGTCAGTATGAATATACAATACATGCAACAAGGTGAGCACCACAGGGAACCCGCAGGTTGGACCAACATAGATTCAATACATTTATCAAGGGTGGACCTCAGCAAAATAGATAGGCGGTATAGATATGCAACACGTAATTACAAGCCACCATACTTTTTTGGCTCTATGCTTAAACGTGAGATTACTCTCTAATAGTTTTCACATATATCACATTAGGCCCCATCAAATATAAGGATTACCACTTGGCTATGTTCCCAAACCAGTAATATGGGTGAGACCTTAGCTCTAGGCCCCTCCTAGATGTATTTAATATTATATCCAAGCTGTCCATCAGTTTGGCAGCTTATCTTAGGGCATGGTCCCAAAAATCAAGAAGATACAAATTTCAGGTGGATGACATTGCAGGAAACAATGGTTGTTGATCATTAAAATCCTTTGTTGGCTCAAAAGTTTTTGATCGAGCTGATATTTGTTTTTCCCTTTCATCCAGGTTGTGACCCTAGGAAATTTTTAATTATGACCGTTCAATGACCACTGTTTCCTATGGTGAGGTCTTCAAATTTGTATGTACTTCGTTTTTGGAACCATGCCCTAAAATAAGATGCCAAAACCAATGGACGGCATGGATATACATCAAGGTGGGCCCTATTGTCAGGGTCGCACTCACATAGCTGGTCCCAGGGTTGCAGCCAAGTGATGCTCAAAGTGAAGGTTAGCATAGGTAAAATTCCTTTTTAAGGGTTATGGTCCACCCAATGGGTAACTTCTAATTTATTAAGTGAATGGGATCTCCTTGAATGTTGAACTAACAGTAAATAAGTTTTTTTATGTATGAAAATCATGCATATTTACTCATCAATAGCTATACACCGTTTTGATGGTCACTTTAGTGGATAGGTTGCCTCATTATGGGGCAACTTATGGAGGATTGGGATTTCACAAGCACTTAATAGGTAGGAGTTGTCTACTGGGTGGACCTTAAACTATGGTCCAACCAGTTGGACTCAAGACATTCTTTTTTAATATATATATATATATATATATATATATATATATTTTATATATATATATATATATATATATATATATATATATATATATATACACACACACACACACACATATATACACACTAGCATAAACCCCTACGAGACGAATGCCCACCCTTCATTTCTTAGGGTACGGGCTCGAGCCAGCAAAAAAACAATAGTCGGACCAGGTGTTGGGGCTACCTTGTTGCCACTTTTTGAGGCAAAGGCCCACCTTTTGATGACTAAAATTGTCATATAGTGGGGACCATGCAAGAGGGTCATAGCTGAGAAATGTCCACATTGGACTATCCTAAGCACCAAATTGGATCGATTTAATTGCCATTTTGTTAAAGGAATAGGTTGTTCAAATGGGGAGAAAGTGGGCATGGCCGATGTGATATGTCATACGAGCTTAGCTTCTTAGATATCATAGATGATGGTCATCATGCTATTACATTTGCATTGCTTTATTTCTTCAAAAAGATTTTCATGACAGTTGGAAAGATTTATATATTGGGTACTTACATTTCTCCTTTTCGATAATTATAATAATCTTACTAATAGGATTATAATATTTAAATCTATATCAATACAATGTAATTAAGCTGTGTAAGCATTTCAGATCATATAATCTGAGTTTCTTCACAAATTTGTGTTTCTTCACAACTGGAAATGCATATTTCTTGATGCAGATCGCAGTGCATACAGCATGATTGATGTTGTTGATTATTTATTGAGAAGAAAGTTTTGTTGGTTAGCCTCGATTATAGCCACCATGGTGACTATTTCATCCAACCTTTTCATAAAAACCAGCCTTATCCTAAATTCAAGTGGGCCGCACCACACGACCCTTTAGGTTTTAGGCAGAATTTACCCATCTGAATATTCTATTGGGTGGATCGGTGAACACAGGGATTTTTGCTCCATGGATGGAATAGATGTCACACATCCAACATTGTAGGGCCCAGTCAGGCCAAGAGTCGCCACCATTTCTGAAATGGTGGTGAATCCTTAACAGGATCTTACCCAAATATTAATATATGAAATCACTTGAAGGCAAAAGGGATTTTGGTCCATTGGTCATGGATAGATGTGCCTATCAGATGAACTATTTAGATCAATGAACCACAGGTCCACTCATGCAAATTGAAAACTGCGAGTTTACTGCACAACATTTAAGCCCAAGAACCGTGGAATGCCTCCATCTCTTTTATATTGCGAGCCACTGTCTGCTCCCTTGTACAATTCGAAGGATGGATGCCTTTAACAGTCGATTTGCTGATGTGGATGATTCCATACATGTGGAGGCCATGATTCAGCGTGCACATCTTCCTAAACATCCACAACAAAAAGTGCACAGTTAAGATTATCCGGCTGGTGGACCATCGCACAGATCTAATCGAGGGATTAACGTAAAAAATCTATTCATCCTGCAAACTACGCCTGATGGTAACAAAATCCCATGCAACAAAACAGATCCAACAAAATCATCATCAATTCCAACTCTCCCATTGTTGTAGCTCTGTCCCTTTCCAGCTAAACTCGATAGACCCCACCATCATGAAATCCCCACCGTATTCCAAAGTATGGCTGGGATCTTCTATCTGACCGCACATGGGACAACTAGTCTGATGATGTGACTCTTTCTCTCTCTCATTTTATATTTCACTTTAGGGATTTTGACTGTACTGGCATCCTTGTGGTCAAATTCTCGAAAGAAGTTCTATTCCGAGGTGGCTTTCTAATAGGTATTGAGAAGTTTTTTAGACCAAATTGTCATTATTCTTAGTTTATTAGCTAAGAAGTCACGTTGTATTTAATGCTGATAAATTGACATGGACGGAAGCCTTTTTGGGTGTGGGCAAGGCCCAACTTGTGGGGCCCACATTGATGTGTGTATATATATTATTTTAAGACTTGATTTAAAAAATGAGGCGGATCTCAATCTTAATTAAGTGTACTATACTATGGGAAATCGGTAGTGATTGAATGTCCATGGTTAAAAACCTCCTAGGTTCCACTGTAATGTTTATTTGACATCCTACCTATTGATCAGGTCTTAAAGACATCAAGGTGATTCAATCAATACAGGTTGGTGCGACCTTCTACATGTTTTACTAAAAAAATAAATCTGGTAAACGGTTGGATTCTGCAAACATATGTTTTGCAAAACTATGGCCAACTTAATCAATCGATCAACCAGATTCCTATGCTGGGACATCAACATATGGGTGTCATTTCTGATGGATGGATTGGATCTCAGATCACTAGTGCTGTGATAGCTCATGTGTGCACGCCAGATTTATTGCACGTGTGGGTTAGTCTTTATTGTGCGGAGCGATTTTTGAGCACTGAAATTACTATAATGCCCATTACTTTATCTTTTTTTTGGAAGTGGATAATTGCTGCCCTATGTGATATTTGTATGACATCCAAGTCATCCAATAGATGTAATCTACTTTAATATTCTGCTGAACAAAAATTTGATTTATCTAGATGTCAGATGAGCGGCAACTTGAAAAGGAATATACCCCAAGGTAGGCCTAAAACTTTCTGACTTCTTTAAAGAAAGAAAGGAAAAAACAAAAATGTTTACGGGTAAAAAATTACGTGGGATTTTTGAGGAATTTCCCTCGATTTAGAGCTCAACTCGGCCAAACTCAGTTCCGAGCCGAAGAAAATAGTCCGTCTCGGACCTAACTCGTTTCAAGTCAGGCTGAGTCGAGCGAGTTAACCGGGCTAGCCCGGTTCATGTACAGCCTTATTTCCCCGTAAAGATCCCATTTTTCCATTGCTTGTGAATCCAATTACGAGGAATATAATAAAAGAGGTTGAAAGAGAGAAAGATCTAGCGTCGACTAAATACAAGCCCTTAAAAACCCTCCCACTAACTCCATCTATCGATGGCCTTCAGCTGAAGATTGGTCCAGCCCTAAAATTATATTCTCTGAATCTCAAATAACTCTCTCTCTCTCTCTCTCTCTCTCTCTCTCTCTCTCTCTCTCTCTCTCTCTCTCTCTCTCTCCTCTTCTTTGTTACCTTGTTCGATTATTCGTTGCTCTATGGCCCATCTCTATTTGATTCATGGTTCGGAGACCAGAAAACGAGTTGACTCTCCGACGATCCTCCCTATTCTCGTAAAATTGGCCAGATTTAATTGCAAAATCTAATAAAATATAAACTAGGAAGGAAAAAATGGTTAAATAATCTTGTGGAAAAAAAAAGTCTTGCAAATAATTAGAAAAGAAAATTATATTTTCATAAAATCTCAGGCCCTGTTTTGTAGGCATTCATCTCATTTTAGTTAACTGTAATTGCGTATTAATTTAACAGCGTATTGGAGATCAAGATCTCTATCACATAATGAGTTCATGTAACAGTAAGTAACATAATGTTAATTAAATTGAGATGAACTCATTTTTAGGGGTGGCTTCAATCTTTTGACAGTAGATATGATGAGCTAAAGAGGATGGTCAATTTGAGACACGAGTATAATATCCCGATGCATCACAACATGAATAGTTCCCTGATGTGCGCATTCACTACAAATGTGCCCCGTGGTTTATTTTTCTAGACTCTTGACTTGATAGGCCCCACCTTAGACAGTTTCTAGTAACAATTATAATCCATAACTGTTTGTAGTCGGCCAATCATCAAAGGCTTAGTATCTTCTAACCTTTTGTGGCATCCCTCATACATGGCGTGGCCCATCCGATCAACAGTTTGGATTACCAAGTCATGGCCCCACTTATGCAAACTAATGCATCAGGTCCTTACTCGCATCTTGTTGCATCAAGGCACCAGAACTTCTCCATTTACTTCTAAGTTTTTCTAGGGCATGTTTGGATGCGAGGAATCCACAGAAAACAACCAATCTTCCCTTGAGGTGATGTTTTCTGCTGCTTTTATTGAAAAGGAAAACTGTCGATTCCACAAAGTTATCATTACACTTTGTCTTCAGTTGGAGTTCTCTAGCAAGATACAAGGTGACCATTGTGTAATGAATATGAGATTTCTGCTTGCTATCCAAATGACACCCCTTTCTTTGGAATCCACTAGGCTGCAATGTTAGAAAAGTTAACCATTACAGTTATCCATGTCCACATTGTAATTTGTCATATCCAAAGAGGCCTAAAATCAACATTTCCTCTCTCACAAATCTAGCTAGACATAGGTTCCTACCCTTCTTAGGAATCTCTACATTACAAGAGGATGTGTCTAGGGACTAGGATGTTAGGGATAGTGTTGGCACTGGGCCAGCTTGGTCTGAACATATGAAAGTTTTGAATAGGCCTGTCTGCCTAGGCACCTCCTGCAATTCAAATGCAGGGCCGTGACCTTTCCTGGCCTGACAATTGTCACTCCTAATTAGGCAATACAAATGTGAAAACCAGGCTTTAGAAATGATGTTGCTGGTGTTATTGGTGATCTGGGAGGAATGAAGGACCTGAGGTCAGCCAATGTAATAAATCATTGGCGTCTCAAGGCTGTCACAGCTGTAAAGGCAATTACAACAGAAAAGGGTTCAAATTTGATCTTCGACAAAACCGTTTTGATTCTTGGGTGCAGTTCAAACTGGCAGCAAGAATAGGACTGCATGGATAGTTTGGATGTCCAAGACATCATTGACGTTGGGGTGACATCAGCAGTTCCCCAAAGTGGAGGCGACAGAATCAAAAGGACCTCGTATGGCAACTATTTACATCCCCTTCTATGGTTTTTATTGGTTGGTTGTGAGAGATTATGTTAGGAATTTGATTAATTTTTTGGCGTCTTGTTTATGTATTGTTGTAGTTATAACTGGCTAAGATCATGAGTAGTCTTAAGGTTTTTTTCAAGGGAACTGTAAACGCTGTTATTGGGGGAAGTGAATGAATTCTTGCCAAATCTCTATCAGTCAGGCTTAGAGAGGTTTTGTGCCTCGACATCTTCCCTTCTCAAGTACCGTTCGTCAAGAGAGGCAACTCTTGATGGAACCCTTATGGCTAGAGATGTATCAACTTGAGAGTAAAATTGGGTGAGGCAGCCTCTTATCTATCCAGAAAAACAGTCCCACGACCTATCCACTTTCAACCAATCCCACCTCTAATCCATCTAGCTAATTACCACTAAGCTTCCAGCTATACATCACTCCCTTCATTTCAACAGGAGGAGATGCAAAGATTCTAGGAGTGGAAAGGATGTGAGAAAGATCTCAAAAAATACAAAGAATGATTGAAGTAGTTCACTCAAGCTTGCATGGGGCACTTGTTGAGATAGGGAAAACACAATGGATCTCTATCTGTTGTATGTAATGGCCCCAAGGATGGTGAACCCACAATTGGACCCATGGATTAATGGATTGTGATTCCATGGATGGGTCAATTGAGGAATTCTTTGATGACTCAACTTAAGGATCCTTCTTAAAAAAATCATTTAAGAAAAAGATGGATCCTTGAATGAACATATTGAGGCACAAGTGGTGGATTGGATGGAGCAGAAGACTTATGATCAGCTGGATTGATGAGAAGGGTCATGGGCAGCTCAATGACTAAATCAGCAAATTATTATAGCGTGTTCAAATTGAGTTGAACTCATTAATCCTGTCCCGATGGCATTTGGGGTGAACCATTTAAAGATTGTTGGCCAAACATATGACACAAGAAAAATCTCAGCTTACAAAGAGGCAGAGATAGTGGACACCAATATGGAGCCTGATGACGATTGAACCAATCCCACATTTATGCCTCCACCAACTCCTTTCAAGGGTATTTAGTCATTTTTTTATATTTTATTGAATTATAGATGATTAGGATTAGAAGTTGTGGACAGTTATGGTTTGTTTTGGGAAAGCGTATCATTGTCATAATCATCTAAGCCTTATCCCAACTAATTGGGGTCGGCTACATGAATCCTTTCTTGGTCCACCGTTCCACTATATGGGATTTATTTTATTTTATTTTATTTATTTATTTTTGTGGTGGGGGGGGGGAAGTATATGAACATGTAAATACTTGTTAATAGGATGCATCATCATCATCATCTAAGCCTTATCCTAGTTAACAGGAGTTGGCATTAATAGGATCTTCTTGACGATTAATTTTTAATGAAATTGAGTAAGTCATCTTTGGTATTCTGCAATGGGATTCAAGTTTTTGTTGTTGCGATGCGTTTAGGAGCCCCTTTCATGCAATACCATTGAGTTTGTCTGGGGCAATTCCTTATAGTTACATTTTATTTTATTTTTTGTTTTTTTTATCCATTATTGGTGATTGTGGAGTGATTGGAAATTAATTGCGGCATCTAGAGTTGGAATCAATTGTCACTATGGGTATGCATTTGAATCTTTGCTTCTAGTTTAATTTCCTTCTTGAGTTGCTGCATCAAATAACTATGTAAGATGAAACAACAAAAAATGATTAAGAGCTCCAAGCTTTAGATGAAAGGCTCCAAAATTTCTGTAATAGATAGAAAGATTAGGAAACATCAGGAAAACAACAAATATTTCTTGGTTTCAACCCTGAGACATAGAAGAAATAGGAAAGGAACGTATAGAAATATTTAGCTTAGATGAAAAGCTCCAAAATTTCTGCAATAGATAGAAAGATGTCTATGTAAATTTTTTTTAACCAATCAAAATTTTTTTCCTTTTACAGGGTCTCCTTTTATAGTTGAGGTCTATAGGTCTAGATGTCAACCAATAGAAACATCAATGCTAATAAAGGCGACCTTTTGGGTTCCTTGAAGGTCTCTTTATTTACTTGATAAAACCACTCCCTCTCAAGTCTCAAGATATGTCCAACACGAACAAATAAAGAACTAACTCTATTTTTAGCAAACTACATCTGTTCCACCAAAATTTTGGGCATCATGCATGGCCCCATTATATCTAATTGGATTCACTACTTGAATGAATGCAGTAAACATGCACATTCAAGTTTAAAAAGCACAATAAATGCAGTAAACATTCGCATTCAAGTTTAAAAAGCACAATAAATGCAGTCTAAAAGATAATAGCAACCATAAAAAAACCTTGATAGCTCTCCAAAATACTTCCTGCAACTGAAGAAGATAAAAGAAATGAAGGAGAGGAGATTGAAAGAGAGAGAGAGAGGGAAAAGTGAAGTCTTGAAGAATACTCGTGGGTGTTAGGGCTACAATCCCCCCACACCTTTTATCATAATACTAGAGATACAAAAACATCCTCCATAGGAGTACCCAACACTATTTACATGCACACACCAAAAAGCACATAAAGGTACATCGCTGTAAATACATCACTTGCACTCTCTATACTCCCTCTCGAGTTGGAGCATAGATAGTGATTATGCCCAACTTGCTAGTGATACGAAGAAGAGCATCCTGACTAAGAGACTTTGTAAGAACATTGGCTAACTGTTCTCCGGAGGGAACAAAATGAGTCGCAATTTCCTTGTTAGCAACTTTTTCCTGAATGAAATGTCGGTCCATCTCAATGTGTTTTGTGCGCTCATGGAACACCAGATTGCTAATAATGTGATGACAGCCTAGTTGTCGTATTGCAAAGGAATGGGACTCGAAGGATCATAATTGAGTTCCTGTAAGAAGGTTTGAAGCCAAATAAGTTCACATGTTGCATGAGCCATCTCCCGATGCTCAACCTCGGCAGAAGATCACACCACAACGAACTGTTTCTTCCTCTTCCAAGTGACAAGGTTGCCACCTACAAACGTATAGTACTTGAATGTAGACCGTCGATCATGTAAATTTCCAGCATAGTTGGCATTGGAGTAACCAGATAGAAGAAGGTGGCCATGCTGTTGAAAAAGGAAACCTTTACCTGGGGAAGATTTGAGATACCGAAGGATACAATACACTACAGCCAGATGTGTGGTACGAGGACCATGCATGAATTGAGTAATAACCCCTAGAAAATACAAAATATCCGATCGAGTAATAGTGAGATAAATAAGTCGGCCAACCAATCATCGATACATCCTAGGATTAGAGGAGCTCACTATCATTAGGATTACTTTTGTAAGTAGTATCCATAGGCGTGGTAGTAGGCTTACATCCTAGCATCCCAGTCTCAGAGAGAAGATAAAGGGCATATTTTCTTTGACAGAGCACAACTCCAAATTTAGACCGAGCAACTTCAATGCCTAGAAAATACCAAAGTCCCAAGATCTTTCATCTGAAATCGAGTCTTGAGAAAAGATTTAATTTGCACCATTCCCTTAGTATCATCGCTTGACAACATTATATCATCCACATAAACAATCAACAACATAATCCTTGTGGGCTAATGATATATGAATAGGGAGTGATCAGCTTGGCTGCGAATAAATCCAAAATCCAGAAGTGCATGACTGAATTTATCAAACCAGGCATGTAGGAACTGTTTGAGACCATAAATAGACTTCTTCAGGCGATAAACAAGGCGTGAGTTAGGAGGCATAGAAAAACCCGGGGGCTGATCCATATAAACCTCCTCGATAAGATCACCATGTAAGAACACATTCTTCACGTCGAGTTGCAATAGGGGCCAAGAAAAATTAATTGCCAAGGAGATAACCATATGAACATAGTTAAACTTGGCCACATGAGAGAATGTTTGGAAGTAGTCTACGCCATATGTTTGAGTATAAAGCAACTAATTGAGCCTTATAACGATCAATGGAACCATTTAGAAGATACTTGATGGTATAAACCCATCGACATTCAACTGTTTGTTTGCCTTTATGTAAGGGAACTAACTCCCAGGTATTGTTTGTCTCCAACGCCTGCATTTTGTCCATCATAGCCTTAGTCCAGTTAGGACTACAGACTACTTATATCTTCCTTCAAGTTACGCGGGGTAACCGAGGAGGATTTGAGAGCCACAAAAGACTAAAATGAAGGTGAAAGATGGTGATATGAAACAAAATTGCTAATAGGATGCTTAGTACATGAGTGGGGATGTAAGGCCTGTGTCCTAGTGTCATCCCATTCCTTAGGATCCCGCGATCCTCTTCGTCGAATTTCGGCAACCCGCGACTTGTAGATAGCAATTGCGAGCGACCTCAAGTCGCATCTTGTAAACCTGAGTCGGCTCAACCCGGGACCTATGCCATTGCGACCGCGCCGTCGCTGTGGTTCCAATGCCGTATCTCGTGCGCCAATGCAACGCTTAAATTGAGAGTTATGGCCCGCGCATTATCCCGGCCGTGGACCACACGTTGCGGGGCCATGACATTCCAGATAAAGTGCTTTTCCTAGGAATTATCATTAGGATGATGTCATCCTAGGCTAATAGCTTAGGGGTGACATCACCCTACTCTACCCCTCAAGCATGCTAGTAATTATGGCAAGCATGCCTAGCTTCTCTTACATGGTAATCATTGTCTTACATGCAATCATTCTCTCTTTTATCTCTCTCTCTCTCAAAGTATCCCATATCAATATCGGTTGGCGTAACGGTGCCCACCGATACGGATATGGATACGGGGGTGTATCGGCAATACGGGGGCGTTACGGCTCATAACGGTGCAAATTTTTTTGTTTGCCGAAAAATTATGAAAAAATATGGATTAAATCCGGAATATTAAGCATTCTAAATATGCATTCATTTATAAATTGGAACATGTTTATGGTGGTGTAACGGTCCACTCTTTAGTGAGAAGCTGTATTGGACTATCTGATGAATTTATGAACCAGACAACCTAGTATTGGCTATAGATATTTTATATTTAATTATCTAACTATATAATATTAATATGAATTAATTATAATGAATCTAATACCAAAATATCTCATATTTGTAGGTATTGGTGTATTACATACCTTGTGACTTGTGTACATTTTATTTAAACATACAATCTAGGGACGTTTATGTCCAATTATATAATTCATATATCTAACAAATTAATATAATTTTTCCCAATAAATCTTAAGAAAAAATTTGAAATTATATTCAAGTAAATAGTGTTGTCAATTTAGAGCTGATTTGGTGGACCATTTGATGCCCCAAATCAACGTTAAATTCATGCAATCTGTTACCACTTTATCTCACTAATGGATTGGTGGATATTTATTGAACAGTGATGAATGAAAAATATCAAATGATCCTATTTCAGAAAAACAATTGTTTGCAAATTAACGGTGAAAATCATTTAAATAATTTAATTTTGGAATTGTGACATGGTAACAATAGTGCCATAATTTAATTTATTAATTTTGAGTTAATGTATGCCTCATGGACAATTTTTATGGCCATGTACATAGGGCCCACCACAATGTATGTATTGTATATCGATGATGTCCATCCTTTTTGCCAACTCATTTTAGGGCATGGTCCAAAAAATGAGGCAAATCCAAATCTTTGGTGGACCACATAGTAGGGATTGAATTCCCACAATTAAAACTTTTATTATTATTATTATTATTGTATTTTTTTATTTTTAAGCTGCGACTTTTGTTTTCCTTGGTCCAAGTCCATGCAACCTTATCAGTAGTTTTGATGGTAAATAAACATTACAGTGGGCCATAATAAGTTTTTAACAGTGGGCATTCAATCCTATTGTGCGGTCCACTTGAGATCTGGATCTGCATCATTTTAGGGACCATCCCTTGAAATGATCAGGAAAAACTGATGGGTAGCATGGATACATAATACAACACATAAATCGAGGTGTGCCGTATGCACTAAAACAATGCAAGTGCACAGTGGGCATTCAATCCTATTGTGCGGTCCACTTGAGATCTGGATCTGCTTCATTTTAGGGACCATGCCTTGAAATGATCAGGAAAAACTGATGGGTGGCATGGATATATAATACAACACATAAATCAAGGTGGGCCACATGCACTAACAATGCAAGTGCACAGTGGGCCTTCAATCCTACTATGCAGTCCACTTGAGATCTGGATCTGCTTCATTTTAGGGACCATACCTTGAAATGATCAGGAAAAACTGATGGGTGGCATGGATATATAATACAATACATAAATCAAGGTGGGCTACGTGCACTAAAACAGTGCAAGTGCACTAAGTGGCGTGCGCCGCAAACCACTTTTAAAAAAAAGGTGTGTGACTGTTTTATAGCCACGCCACCCGTTCATTTTTTCGAGACCAAGAGAGAGGGAGAGAGAAATGAGAGGGAAAAAGAAAAAATGAGAGGGAAAGAAAGGGAAAATGAGAAAGAGGAAAATGAGAGGGAAAGAAAGAGAAAACGAGAGAAGAAGAAGAAGAAGAAGGAGAAAACGGGAAAGGGGGGGGGGGGGTGTCCGATTCAGCCCTGTATCGCGTAAGGGCCTGGGCCGTTACCGTTACGTATTAGCCGATACGGCTGTATTGTAACAGATACGGGACACCCTGCCTCCCTCTCTTCTTTCTCATTTTCCTAGCTAGAGAGAGACCTCCAAACGTCCAAGAGAGCCTCCATTTCCAGCCACCTTCTAAGCTTAAGCCCTCCCTATCCAACCCTTAGATTCTCGTCATCACCATTAAAACACCTCCCTTGAAGCTAAAGAACCCAAGGGTAGAAGAAGAAGAAGAAGATAATAGGTGGGTTCTTTTCTAAGATTTGATTTGTTGTTTTTTTGCGTAGATCTCTAGGTTTTCTTGCTTGGGGCATGTAGGACCCACCAATTAATGGTGGGGATCCTATTTTGACCCCTAGGTGTGGCCAATGGCCCACCTTAGTTGCATGCACAAGCCATGATGGGGCCATTCTCCATGGACCCCATCATTGTTTGATCTAGATCATGAAGGGGTCATCTAGACCTTTGGTTTCATGGTGGGGATGGCATCCCCACCTCAGATTTTCTGATGTAGGACCCATGCATGCATGGGACCCATGTGATGATCATGATGTATGGTTTGGATCTTTTGAGGGGCTCATAGTGGCGGAGCCCCTCCCTTTGGCCGATCTTCCTCTCTCTCTCTCTCTCTCTCTCTCTCTCTCTCTCTCTCTCTCTCTCTCTCTCTCTCTCTTTTTCCCTGATGGACTTGGCCCACATGATGTGCTCAACACATCTAGACCGTCCAGCAGGGTGGGACGGTCCTGCTGTCCAACAATCTGGACGCAGGTTGGCCCATGTTGCTGTCCTATGTTGCATGCAAGGTTTGATTCAAACACAAGCTTGTTCTGGGTGTGTGCGACCCATCTAAGTGGCCCTATCTTGATCTATGTGATGAATTTTCTTGCTGTCCAACAACCTATGGGCTGCACTAAGCAGCAACATCTTACTGTCCAGATTTTTAGGCCAATGTTGCTGACTGTTTGAGTAGAGTTTAACCTTCATTTCTCAGCCTGATTTTGATGGGAGAGGGGTGGACCATCAGTATGTGGACCCCACCCTGATGTATGAATGTATCCACACCATCCAGCCCTTGGTGGGACGCCTCCGGGCTGGGCCCAAGGGGCCTGGATGGTCCGGTAGTTGGGACGGTCCAGCAGTCCTGTTGGAGGGAAAACATCCTGTTGGAGGGAAAACAGAAATATCAGCTGGGTTTTTGGGTTGGTGGGCCACTCATGTGGACCCCACCTTGCTGTACAGTTGAGGATGCACCTCATCCACCCATTTCCCCATGATTAGGCAGGCCTGGGCCCATTCCAGAGGTAGAACCAAACAGGGCCAGCAACATTTTTTTAAGCAACTTGCTGTCCAGCAATTGTCTATCCTTGATGCATGTGTTTAGTCTTTCCCTTTTTACCTCCATTGTGGCCCACCTTACTGAGATTCAACTCAGATATTTGTGGAGTATCCAGGCTGTCCATCTATGGGACACCACAGCTGGGCCAGCAGCCCACCTGCTGGACGCCCCAACTGGGCCAACATCCAACAGGACGGTTGACCGTCAACCCTCCAGTGTAGCTCACCTTGATGATGTGTTATATCCACCTTGTCCTCCTTTTTGTGGCCACATGTATTTGCTAGGCTGTCCAGGCCCTTATGGACGTCCAGGCAGGGTTGAGCGCTGCTGGACTTGCAGTCCAGCAGCAGGCCCACCCTGATTTATGTGTTGTATTCATGACTTCCATCTGGTGGGGCCCACTGTAACATGTATGGGCCACCCTGAAGTATTTATTTTATCCAGATAGCCTATTTTCTGGGCCCCAGCAGGCCCAGAAAGCTAGGTGGGCTGGATGTCCAGCAAGGGCCCTGTATTGCTGCATATAGTTGTATGATTTGAAGTTGTAAGGCCCACCAGATTGAGGGTGTTATGTATACACACCATGCATGTATTTTTCTGAGATTATGGGCCCCATTTGTACCTTGTAAAGCCCACCATTCATCTGGTTGATTGAGGACTAATTTGTCCAGATTTTTGGACGTCCAGCAGGCCTAGATGGGCTGGACGTCCAGCCTTAGAGTCTTCTTTGGTGCTTGTGCTGCCCATTCATTATATTGGACCTTGTGGGCTGTTTGAAAGCCCCCTATGATGTATGTGATTATGATTGCCCATCCAATTTGCCAAAATTTGGGCCGACTTATATGGCCCACAATGGTACTTGTGATGTACCCCTAGCCCAACTATTTTCTGGGACATATGGGCTGCCCATGAGGCCCACCATGATGCATGTGTTGTATGTTCCCTTGGCCATTGTATTTTTGGGCTGTGGGCTGTCCCAAGTAGCCCACCTTGATGTATGTGGACCATGGGCCCACCATGATGTGTGAAATAGTATGTATGTTGCCCATTCATTTTCTAGCTAGTTTAAGGGCCATGGGCCCCATTGTGAGATAGTTTCTATAGCGGGCTGCACTCTAGGGGACAATGGTGGTTAAATGTCCACGTTGTGAACCTCCCTAAGGCCCATTGTTAGGCCCATTCTCATCTATTTGCACCCCCCACCCCTGGGTGCTTGTGCTGCCCATTCATTATATTGGACCTTGTGGGCTGTTTGAAAGCCCCCTATGATGTATGTGATTATGATTGCCCATCCAGTTTACCAAATTTTGGGTTGACTTATATGGCCCATAATGGTACTTGTGATGTACCCCTAGCCCAACTATTTTCTAGGACATATGGGCTGCCCATGAGGCCCACCATGATGCATGTGTTGTATGTTCCCTTGGCCATTGTATTTTTGGGCTGTGGGCCATCCCGAGTAGCCCACCTTGATGTATGTGGACCATGGGCCCACCATGATGTGTGAAATAGTATGTATGCTACCCATTCATTTTCTAGTTAGTTTAAGGGCCATGAGCCCCATTGTGAGATAGTTTCTATAGCAGGCCGCACTCTAGGGGACAATGGTGGTTAAATGTCCACGTTGTGAACCTCCCTAGGGCCCATTGTTAGGCCCATTCTCATCTATTTCCTCCCCCCCCCCCCCCCCCCCCATAAATGTTATCCATCTAGTCTTTAGTGGGCTAGCCCACACTATTGGGCCCCCATTATTGTTGATGCTTCCACCATGCCTTGTAGATTTGTTCAAGCCATTAAGCCCATCTTGTGCTTATTGGGCCCCATAGGAAGCCTAGTTTACTACGTGATGGAGCGGGTGAGGAAGCCCACTTTTTGTTCTTAGGCCCATTCTAGATACGAGTAGGTCGTTTAGGCCCATCCTTGATATGAGGAGAGTACATCATCACTGTAGATGGAAGGATCTGTGATATCAGATTTGGTATATCCACTATTAAGGACTGATCTTGATGTTTTGGATTAGATCCACCGTCCTTCTGTAGACACCGCCATGTATATAGGCCGATTATTTGTTTATAGCCATGCTAGTATACTTTATCTAGTAGGACTCACTGGGTATGTGCTAGCATAGCATCATGATACATGCCCATACGCATCATCTGCATGCTTGTTATGAGGAGTGATTGATCATAACATATGTCATTGGGCTGGTTGTTTACGGGACTCCCCGAGAGACGGAGTTGCCCCACATGAGCGTGCGATTCGCGCAGTATTGATGCATGACTGGATAGTATGACTCATGCATCTCGCATTTGTGTAACATGATCACTGTACGCCCTAGCAGCACCAGGGTTGTAGCCTCCACAGGCATATCGTGGGTGGCAGGATTGGATATCAGAAATATTTGGTTCTATTATATGGGCGCTATGGATGTCCGTGCGTGAAAGTCCCTAAACCCTTATGGTACCAAGAGGTTGCTCCAACGTCGAGACCAAGTGGATTCATGAGCGCACGAGGGCCGTATACGAGTAGGCCGCCTCTTCCACTGTGTCGTGGTCGGTTGGAAGGGGGTGTGGCCCTACCTGCCCAAGTGGAGGGGGCAATGTTAGGCTGAGTTTGACTGACTTGAGGAATGGGTCCGCTATCGACGAGCCGGGCCGATATTGGCAAACGAATAGTGAGGTCTTTTCCTCTTACTCAGTTGTGCGCTTAAATGGGGCGGCAAGTTGGCATAGAGTGTACTAGACCCTGGTGATTGTCCAGAGAAGAACCGTACTGATATGTGGATCCAGCTGAGGACTGGTATGCTTGCGTCGCATCTCGCATATGACCTTTGGCTACGTAGGCCTTGCATTGCATAGCCTCGGTATGACTGATAGCATTCATGGACTTGCCAATAATTTTCCGCATTACTCTGATATTGCATAACTGGCACATATATTGCGCAAACACACTACCCTTTAAGCTTTCTATAAGCTTATGCATGACCGTTGCGTGTAGGTGACGCTAGGACGTAGCTGAGCAAGAGCAGGAGCTTGTGGCGATATTTCTGGAGACTTGTTATCTATCTTGTATTTCCCTTCATGCGTTGTACTCCAAAGTTTTTTATATTAGTGGATATGTGGTAGTGTTCTTGTTGGTGTGGCTTGGTTATACTTGTGGTTATGCTTCTTATAAAAGAAAAATTTATGTTGAAAATCCTCCTTGTAGGATCCCAGGATCGGAATCCGGTATATGAGTGCTGGGAGCCAAGAATGGGGTACTACAGAGGCTGTCGGCGCCGGATTCAACGATTGTGAATTTTGTAAGCCCGGTTTCCGAGTTTGGAGCATGACAGGGGAGGCTTGCGCAAGGCAATGGGAAGATCATCAAGTGATAAAGAGCTTATACCTGAATTGCCAACAAAAGCGGATGAAATGAGGGGTGATTGATTAGTGGAGGATTTAGTCCATCTATGATACGCAGGGATGGGCTTTGAGATAAACGGAGTAGGGGCATCATCAAGAAAAGAGGATAGAATACATGCTCCCCCCGACTCGTAAGAGGATTATGTAAAGATCTCCCTTCGTTAGAGGAGTACGAAATGCCTTCAAAGAAGGTCACATTGGTGGATACATCTCTTACTAGTCCGAGTGTCATTACATTTGTACTCCTTTGGTGATTTACAATAACCTAAATGTAATCATTTTGTAGCCTGTGGACTTAACATGTCATTATTGCCATCAAGAATTTGAACAAGACATGTACATCAAAAAACCTTAGGGGGTAAAGAAAATAGTTTATCGTGTAGATGCAAAATTTTAAATGAAGACTTGCGAGACAATATTCAAGATGGAAAGCGATTAATTAGAAATACAACAGTAAGCAAAGCATCATCCCAAAAACGTTTAGGAAGATTCGTACCAAGTAAGAGGGTACGGGTGACTTAAAAAAGGTGATGATTCTTTCGCACAACCACATCATTTTGTTGGTGTTCATGGACACGAAGTACCTGATAAAATACCATGGTCTTTCAAAAAGGACCGAAGGCATGCAATAGATACTCGCCCCCATTGTCAATATGTAGAACTTTGATAGGACATTAAAATTGGGTAACCACCTCATTATAAAATATTTTAAACATATCAAACACCTCATGTTTATACTTTAGAAGAAAAACCCATGTCATTCGAGTGCAATCGTCAATAAAGGTAACAAAATATTCATATCCAAAAAGAGAGATAACATGAGCAGGATCCCAAACATTTGAGTGGACTAGCTCAAATGGTTTGGGTTTTCAGTCAAATGAACTAGGAGGAAAGACAGTCCAGTGATATTTGGATAACTCACAAGTTTCACAACATAAAAGTTTAGATACAAAAATTGAAGGAAGAGCTTTAACCTAGATAAGGATGGGTGCCCTAAGCGACAATACCTCCTAGAAAATGACTCCCTATCTAAGGACAAGGCACTAGTTCCTATCACTGGAGCATCATCTAAGAAGTAAATGACTTCATGTTCATGGCCATCACCAATCATCTGCTTCGTCAGGAGGTTCTAAAACATACTGTGAGAAGGAAAGAATGTTACTAAACAATTCAAGGATTTCGTAAGATAACTAACAGATAATAGATTAGGGGGAAAACTGGAAACATGTAGAACTGACGGCAAATGTATGGAGGAAGAAAGCTTGAGGGTATAAGTTCCAGATAGAGGAGTTTTGTTTCCATCCGCAACAGTGACAAAATGTGACTGACTAGAAGGAAGGTAAGAGCTAAACAGGTGAGGCTTACCAGTCATATGAGAGGTGGCTCCGGAGTTAATGACCCAGGAAGAAGGAGAATATGACAAATGGAGTGTCACGTCCCGCGATTCGGATATAGAGTGTGCACCCTCAAACCTGAGTTACGATCCATGACTCGTACACCAAGTATACTTAAACCAACAATTCATACGGTTGCTTGGAGGCATAACTTAATGCATTTTAAGTTTATTTTGGATTTTAACATTCACACTTCCCACATATCATACAGTTCCACACATTTCCATTAACCATAACCATCACATTTGCCAATCACATCGTAAATCTGATAACTCAACTATGTCCACCCATTTGGGACTTTATTCCAATTATAAATATCAAATACTATCCAACATAAAATGTTTAGAAAACAAGTTTCGCAACGATGCCTAACTATCAATGATTAAAATAAAGAAATTTAAATTCGTAAACGGAGAGTTATTATATCAACAATGCATCAAATCAGTTCATCGCATCAAGTTCGTCTTCAGATAAGTATGGCCACTGATCCTAGGAGTTGTCCACCATTAAGGCCTCATTCTCTGGCATCTGATTTATATTTCTTATCTCGATCGCCTTTGTACGGATGTCATTCAACAAACATCAGTTGAGCCCAGTGAGTGAACCCATCATGGTTCATACACCGATACATGGCACAATTAAGATAGTACAAACAACAATCAAAGTACATGTATGCAGATATGGGTATGAATGCAGAGATGACATGAGATGCATGCATCAAGTGGGATAATCGTCCACTTGCTTGGGTTGGATATCCATCAACCCACATGTGCACCTGGTAGGCTTCTACCATATTAGGTAGGCATGGGCAAGGCGCGCATCTGCTCCTTGAGTAGGCTTCTAGTAGTAGTGGGCATCCGGTAACGATTCTACCAAAAAACCATCCAGGGAGATCTCCCAGGAACCCAGGCACAAGGTGTGCATGCAAATCATCTAGAGCGGGCCTCTAGGAATCAACACAGGAGCACTATGCAATGCATGTGATGCATGCTCAATGCACAATGCATTGACATACACAAGTTGTTATATACATCTCTCCATATGAGAGGAAACTCTGATTTCGTGATTGTAATGATATTCATGTCCATATAAGCAATTCACAAAAATGACAAGTTCAACACAATCATTCATACATCAATACATCAACTTAGCATCACAACTCAAACAACCATAGCAGGCAATCCTTCTTAATCGTACGGAGATGAGACATGTTGTGATTCACTCACATGTACTTGGTAGAGATAAATCTATCAAACAGGTGTATAGGTTTGAATCTAGGATCCCTATTAAATAATTTATACAAATCATGAATTTGATCAAACTATTCCATTAAATGGGGCACACCTTTGATCAACTCAAGATGACCCACCTTCATTCATTCATTTGTAATTAATCTAAGGTTATGTGTATATTATAACTTGATAATCCATTTATCATATTTCATAATATGATAGATTAGCACAGGGATTTGTTGATCAAACCTGTCAATCGATTGAATCGAGAAAATTAGAATTAGTTCAGTTTAGTTGCTGGAATAATTTTACCATCTTTGATCGAACCCTTCGATCGATCAAGTCTGATCGTAGACCCTTCGATCAGATCGAACATAGATCGATCGGATCGAGAAAATCTGAATCTCGCAAATTAAGTTGCTAGACATATTTTGACCTGTTTCGATCGATTGAAGCTTTCTTCGATTGAATCGACAGAAGTCGGCTATGCTCTATTATACGATCTGATTTTTGCAAACTTAAGCTTTTTTTTGTTTTTTTCCTTCTTGCTTTTAAGTTATTATAGATTTTCCACACACATGATTTGAATCCAAACCATCAATTGATTTTCGCAACATCAAGTTTGAGGAAAGGATTGTTCAGATCTAGACCATCCAAGATCTTCAATCATCAGATGGCATGATTTATCATTAATACCATCCTTAGATCGATGTGGACAATTCAACGATCATATCCATCTTAAATTTTGGTTAACATCTCAGATCTAATCCTTATTCTATATTAATGGTGTAGATTGATCTGAAACATCAGAAAATTCATCGAATCAACAAATATGCAAAACAATGACCGAGATTCACTCTGATTGGTGTGGCCCACCCGGTGGTTAGATCATTCTAGAATTTGGGCCCTGGTGTATTTTGCCTAAGAAAACATATGATCCAAACTGATCTGAATTAATACCGCCAGACGGCCCCATGTCGATCTCCACGACAAGAGATCTTGCTCAAAGCCTTCGTCTATTCTCAAAACTTTCCACGGATCAACTTTATGAACGAGAGGTCGATTTGCCCCGTTCATAGCGTAGATCTGGGAGTTATATAATAAAAAACGTAAGAATAGGCTTAGGAACTTACCGCCAAGAGCTTTTCTCCACAGGCCTCCCCTCTCTCTTACTTTTTCTTTTTTCTTTTCCTTAAGGTTTTCGCAGGAGAATTCTCTCTACGATCCCCTTTTATAGAGAGAGAGGTGCCCTAGATCTAGAAAATTCTTAATTGGATGAGCTCTCTTTCCAAATCTGGAAGTTTTACGAATTTGTGCAAAAAGTTATTTACTATGGGGACAAAAATCGATCCTTTGACCTCACCCACAACCAAGAGTCACGGTGGCACGAGTCGATCCTTTGACCTCTCTTATGTCCAAGAGTGCCTCTACCAGCGTGCTAAGTGATTTGTTTTGATTATTAATTACAAAATTAAAATTTTAATATGATTAATCCGGGATTTTGTAGCTAAAAATTCAGGCGCATTACATGGAGAGCAGTACCTAACTGGGCTGCAACGGCTCCAGAAACATCATAAGTATCACGAACATGAAGTTGCATAAAGGCATCATAGATCTCACAGGAGACGGGGACAGTATCATCAGAAGGAGACTTTGCTTGAAGCGCTCCAAGAGTGGGCTACAAAGTTGGATCGGAACCAATGGATGCACTATTAGCGAAAGATGCACTTGTCTAGGATGGACGATCAATAAGGTCCCAAAATCGATCAACAAAATGGTTTGTGCCCCCATAATGTGTACAACTGCAAGATGAATCACGTCCACATCCACGACCTCTTCGGCCACAATTGCCACCACGTTCACCATGTTTGATATCATGGCCACGCCCTTGATTGCTAAATCCAAAGTCATGTCCATGCCCTAGTGCACCCCATCATGGGGCTCTAAATGTAGGGCTATAAAAGGACCGGTTACCAACTGCGTATGCAAAGCTATCATATGGTAGAGGAGGTTGAGGTAGTAACACACTAAATCATTGCATAAATCATAGTCAGAGGAGGAAGTGGATCCATCACAACAATCTACTCATGAACACCTTTATTCTCAGAGTTAGGCCAGAAATAAACTGCATGCTTCAGGTTTCTTCCCATTGCTTCCAAACAAGATCATAATCTTTCTTACACTCGGACGAAAGAGGATGATAGAGATCCGACTCATCCCACATACCCCGAAGAGTAGAAAAGTACTCCTTTAGAGATCTGGAATCCTGTTGGAATTTGCCAATATAGGAAATTAACTTAAAACTCTTGATATATTCCATGCCTTTGAATACATGTCATGAAGGGTATCCTATATACTTTTTGTAGAAAATAGAAACATAACAAAGTTACTTATAGATGGATCCATATTGTTAAGTAACTAAGCCATGACTTGGTAGTTCTCCTTAGTCCAAGTTGTGTAATGCCCATCTGTAAGGTCTGGAGCATCATGTAATATGTAGGCAAGTCTATTTCTTCTTGACAAAAACAATTTCACGGATTGAGCCCATTTCAAATAATTATTACCGTGCAACTTAACCATTGTAATCAACAAAGGGTGAGATTCAAAAGACCTTGCACCAAATCCGGATGACATTTTGTCATCCATATGGGTCCACAAACACTAAACTCAAGGAATAAAACACTTATGGTGGTTCTCACAAGATTAGGTCAGCCACTAGACTATATTGGACAAATTTCCACACAAAAGGTCCAAATAATGGGCTACGGGTCCAGGAAAGATAGAAGACTCAAAATCCAGCATGAAACTTGACAAAAGGATTTGCATGAACGCGACACACTATCATATGGGGATAAGAGAACACATGTAATCACCGGAAGTTTTGGTGTATGTCCAGTGTCACTAGGGCCGAAAAAGGGTGGAGCCGAACCACTATAATGCCCAAAAACCATCCAAAAAGATCTCCCTGATCAGAAAAACATCCATGGATACCTTAACATGGCAAAACCAATCCGCCCTAACAAGAAACGCCCAAAAAATCTTGCCAATTTGGAAGAAATTGCAAAAAAAAAAATGGAGATTTGGGGTTTTTCCGCTGACTCAAAAAACGGCTCAAACACACCTCAAATCAGCCCAGAAATCCTGCAAAAATCACCATAATTCCTCTAAAATCAAGTTGCATCAGATCCATGTTCTTCCCGATGAGAAATTGGCCGTACGGTATGTATAGTTGTTGACATCAGCCATACGGTTACTGACATCAGCAGGTCCATGCAGCTCCGATCAACACGAGTATCCTACTCTTTGATACTAAGTTGAGTTGCAAAGATTTAAGGAAGAAGAGAAAAGAAATGAAGGAGAGGAGATTGAAAGAGAGAGAGAAAAGTGAAGTCTTTAAGAATACTCGTGTGTCTAGAGATACAAAAACATGCTCCACAGGAGAACCCAACACTATGTACATGCACACACCAAAAAGCACATAAAAATACATTACTTGCACTCTCTATATATCCCACTCGTGCGATATGAAATGCACGAGTAGTGTTTAAAATTTTTCGTATCACAATCGCATGGTATCGTAAAATATCATGACCAGTCCTTTATTAAAAATACTTTGTATCAACGATATCCATTGATATCGACAAATATCGCATTAACGCATGGGAAGTTTGAGCTCAATGTTAGAAAAATCTAAAAGAAAAACCCATCCAAACCCCTTCGATCAACGACCGATTGGCCCCAAGTTCAAAGTATTTATGAGTGTTTGATGAAATCATCATCACAAACACTAATTTTAGAATTTCGGGGAAGATGGGCCGATTTGCAGATATTTGGAGAATATTTGAAATTTCCCCAAATTTTCTCAAATCGGAGAAGATGAGTACCAACGTTATGTTAGAGTTTATCTTCATTGGTATCATTATACTATGACCTAAGCATAAAAGAAGTATTATGCCTAGCTCTGTTGAGATGGAGATGATAATTTTGAGCTACCACGCAACTTTGTGGGTCTAAGCCATAGCCGCACATTGTTCACATGTATATTTCTAGTTTTCTACTTCTTTTACTTTTGAATATATTGCTTGTGTTTCTATACATATCTTCTTACATTTATAAATTATATGAATTGACTTTGAATATACTTGCATCAATTTGGTCGGACAACGCATAGGTAAGGATCCCATATTAAGGAAACCTATTATGTGCACTTTTTTTTTTTTTAGTGATGTTTTGATCTCTAAGTGTGTATTGATGTCTTTTTTAACAATCCTTGAAGTTTCATTGAAAAATTCGACCAATTTCTCATTGTTTCTCCATGTTTCCAACAGCAAGGATACATTATGCTATACAACTGATATATACCACGCGATAATCAATATGTATCCATATCCCAAGAGTGCGATACATTACGAGATAACAATACGGAAAACATTGGATGTGACCCGCTGATGATGTCATCACGGCGTCCCTAGTATAACTCCCTTCACCTCTGCAGCTACTTGGGTATATGTATTGGTTTTATTCTTCTTTCCTTACCTCTTGGCCATTCTTCGAGACTGGCTTGGAATGTGACTTGCATAATTGTAGTTTCGATGTGTCAGGGTAACATGCCTTTGAATCAGGACAATTTTATTCCTAGGCAAGTCCATGATGAGTTGGTTTGATGTTTCATGGTTTGATTTATTGTTTCATTAACTTCCCTATGTTGAATAATCACTTTGTCCTGTTCATAGCTTGTGGAAGAATGTACATGTTCTCTGTATGTGTAGTTTAATATATCATGAAACATGCCTTCGTTTTAATTCGTCATATATGCTGGAAGGTGGACATGTTTAACTCTGGACATTCCCTCGCAGATATACTTGAAATTTAGACATTGCTATAAGCAGAAGGAATCGATGGCTTCATCAGAAGAGAACAGCTCGCTATTCCCAATCTTCATTTTGACTATAATGGCACTGCCTTTAGTGCCTTACACGATTCTCAGGTTATGCCGTGCTATCTCTAAAAAGACGAAGAGCATCCACTGTCACTGTTCTATATGTTTACGTTCGGGAAAATACCGCAAGTCCATATTTAAACGGGTAAATTCTCCCTTAAACCATTTGTCACGTACTATTGAAATTGGGGGAATTGTGTTATTGCTGAGGACACTACTTCTCTCTAAAAGGTGTATGTCTTTCTTTCTATGTTAACTTTTGGTTACTTTTGCAGATCTCAAATTTCAGTACATGTAGTAACATGACACTTGTGCTGCTCTGGATCATCATGGGGTTCCTGGTTTATTATATTAAACATATAAGCCACAAGGTAATTTAGTTTTAGTATTTAAATTTTGATGTTGAAATATTACTTCCTGTATCATTACAGCGCATATATGGAAGTCAATTTAGATCAGCTGTGGAGTACTCTTTTTCATGCCAATTTATTCTTCTACTAGTCATTTGGACTGGCTAGAGCAATCCTACCCAGGATTTAGTCCTGTGAATGATCCACATTGAACTATTGGATACTGTTATTTTGGTGAGGCACGCATATGCAAACAAAGAATACAAGTATAACTGGAATATCTGTTCCCTTGTATGACTATCATTTGTACGTGATTGTAGATGATTGTAGTTAAATCCTCTTTTTTTTTTAAAAAAAAAAAAAAATTATTGTTTACATACTTTTTCCTTTTTAAATAAGAGATATGGATGTGCATCTGAAAAGTTTTCTATGATATCATTCTCCTAGCATTTTCATCTGATTTTTTTATTTTTTTTTCCATATGAATTTCATTTTTAAAAATTGGATGTTGCAATGGTCTGATTTTTTTGTTTTAATTTTCATCTGGAAGTTCGCATTATTCCCTCTAAAGATTTTATTGTACTCGAGTTTTAAGGACTATAATACCTCTGTTTATATTAGTAGAAAAACCCAGTTTTATTTCTGATTGCACTCATAAAATCTCATAGAAATTGTTTGTCATAGACATTACTCATTTATTATGTGCTTCTTGGATTCTAATGAATTTTTTTTTCTTTTCCTGCTAGCATAGAAACAAATGTTGATGCGAGGGCATCTTGGTGTGATTCCAAGGATGTGTCGTATCTCCATGTTGGGGTGGGGTGGCCGACGAGGTGGGATCTATTATATGTAGAAGGCCACGAGGTGGGGCCCACTATGGGACCATGCGATTCGGGGACCTGTGCGAAGCGGGGGTTGCCCATGTAGGGATAAACCGGTCCTTCCCCATCAGCTCTGGAGTTTTTGGTGCGATGGTCGGTTGTCCGCTATCAAGATGGTATCAGAGCAGGAGCTCAGTGTTCGAGTCTCCTCACCAGCGTGGGTGGATAATGCGAGGGCATCTTCGTGTGATTCCAAGGATACACTGTATCTCCACGCTACGGTGGGATGGCCCACGGGGGGGGGCAATGTGGGACTACGTGATTCGGGGACCTATGTAAAGAGAGTGTTGCCCATGGGGAGGTCTTGCCTGGGTTTGTTTGGGAAGGCCTGCATATAGGGATAAATTGGTCATTCCCCATCCGCTTTGGAGCTTTTGGGTGCGCTAGTCGGTTGTCCGCTATCAAACGTTGACTTTCCATCACTCACCACAAATAAAATCCCTAGTAATTACAATAGATATGAAAGATTGGTGAAAAATGTTTCTTAAAGCAGGCCCCAGATAGCTCAAATGAGGTTGCTGCCACTCCTACTACTACAACGACAACAACAATGATGCTATGATTCGTTTCATGTATTATGGTTTGCTTTACATGAAGTTCAACACTATTGATGGTTGAATTCTTTAACACTCAGATCCGTCAAATCCATAGTTTAAGTCAGATATGACACATGTACATGGGAATGGATCCATCTTGGATACGACTTAGTTTTACTTAAATGTTTATATTAAAACAACAATTAAAAATTAAAGATTTTTAAAGGCTGTTGTAATGAAAATATTAAATGTATTAAATATATAGTTGTGTTCTCATACCTTAGAATTGAGGTTTATGGAGTCTGTGACCTAAATCTATACTATTAGCAGACACCTAATTCACTGTGCTCACCTAGATGACAGGGGATCAGCAAGTTGTTTTTTTTTTTTTTTTTTGTTTTTTTTTTTGTTTAAGTATTTCGACCACCTTGGTCTAGTAAATATTGACATTTATGAATCATGTGTTGTTAATACAATAAGACTTATCTTGTGACCTGGAACAAAATAATGCATGCATTGTTGTTATATTCGACATTTTTTATTTTTTTTTTGTGAATATCTTGGATAGATTTATTGAAGAGGGAAAGAAGATACAACAAAACAAACAAAAACAACGAAAATTACATCCCACACACTAGGAAGAAATAAGACTTGTGACTTGGAACAAAATAATGCATACATTGGTGTTATATTCAACTTTTTTTTAAGTACTTTTTGGTGAATATCTTGGATGGATTTATTCAAGAGGAGAAAAAAGACACACACACAAAAAAAAAAAAAAAAAAAAAAAAAACCAACCAAAATTACATCCCATGCACTAGGAAGGAGTGATCTTCTATCAATTGCTAGGATGGATTCCCTAGGAACCCTCTCATTAGCAAAGACTATTTGCTTTTGGATTTGCTTCCCGGAGCACATGAGAAAAGGACACATCCTTGGATTGACATAAACCTATAACTTCCTCAATCAAATTGACAAGAGGGGTCTCCCTTCTCTCTGTTTTTCCCTCCCTTTCCTTTTCGGTCCCCCCTGGGATGGCGTAGCTATTTCATAACCACACATTTTTCTTAAATACTCTAGTGTATGCTGCTTGGTGCACTTGCATTGTTTCACTCTGTGGTGCCCACCTTGATTTGTGTTGTATATACATGCCATCCATCAGTTTTTCCAGTTCATTTTAGGACATGGTCCCTAAAATGAAGCATATCCAAATCTCAAGTTGTATATACATACCTGTTTCTTCTTCTTCTTCTTCAACTTAGGTTGATATGGCAACAACCCTCTTCTTCTTCTTCTTCCCTCTCTGGTGCCCCCCCTTCTCTCTGGTTTTTCCTTCTCACCCTCTCTAAAAAAATGAGTGGATGGTGTAGTTGTTTCACAAACACTTAAAAAAAAAAAAAAAATACTTTGTGGTGTTTGCCGCTTAGTGCACTTGTATTGTTTCACTGCGTGGGGCCCACCTTGATTTGTGTTGTATATACATGCCGCCCATAAGTTTTTCCAGTTCATTTTAGGGCATGGTCCCTAAAATGAAGCAGATCCAAATCTCAAGTGGACCACACACTAGGGATTAAATGCCCATCATTAAAAAAAACTTCCTAGAGCCACTATACTGGTTATTTGCCATTGAACTTGTTGACAAGGTCACATAGACTTGGATGAAGGGAGAACACAAATAGCAACTTGATCCATTTTTATTTTTTTTTTGGTCCCAAGAAGTTTTTAATGGTGGGAATTCAATCCCTACTATATGGTCCACCTGAGATTTGGATTTGCCTAATTTTTGGGACCATGCCCTAAAAGGAGTTGGCAAAAGGGATGGATGACATGGATATACAACAAATGCATTGAGGTGGGCTCCACATTCAAGGTGTCACTCACTAGTGGTCAACCTAATATTTAGATCTTCCTGATTTTTAGGGCCATGCCTTGAAATGAGTTGGTGAAACAGATTGATGGCATGGATATACAAATATATTGAGGTGGGCCCCACATTCAGGGCCTCACCCACTAGTGGTCCACCTGAGATCTAGACCTGCCTCATTTTTAGACTATGCCTTAAAATGAGTTGCCAAAATGGATGGACAACATGGATATGCAATATATACATTGAGGTGGGCCCCATATACAAGGCCTTAAAAAATTGTACATGAGGCATATATTAACTTAAAATTATTGCATTAAATTATGGGATCATTGTTTAATGCAGGAGCATTTTCACACTGGGCTCGAGTGGGGTCGCCTGTTGGATGCTGGGGCACACTCGGGGTGGGTGACCCATGCGATTTGGGGTCCACGGCGAAGGTCTCGTGTTCGAGACTCCTTACCAGGGGTGAGTAATGAGCATTTCACACCGGGCTCGAGTGGGGTAGCCTGTGGGATGCGGGGACACAATCGGGGTGGGTGGCCCATGTGATTTGGGGCCCACGAAGGGGGTTCGGCCGAGGTCCTAACTCATGAGATGTGAGGCCTGGGCTATGAGATAAAACGATTAATTCGCCATACTCTAACAGTTTGAGCTTTTAGAGCAAGTGGTTAATTGTCCTGCATCAAATTGGTATCAGAGCCGGAGGTCTCGTGTTCGAGACTCCTCACCGGGGATGATTAATGCGGGGGCATTTTCACACTGGGCTTGAGTGGGGTCGCCTGTTGGACGCAGGGGCACACTTGGGGTGGGTGACCCATGCGATTTGGGGTCCAGGGGAGAGGTCTCGTGTTTGAGACTCCTTACCAGGGGTGAGTAATGCGCATTTCACACCGGGCTCGAGTAGAGTAGCCCGTGGAATGCGAGGACACACTTGGGGTGGGCGGCCATGTGATTTGGGGCCCACGAAAGGGGTTCGGCCGAGGTCCTAACCTATGAGATGTGGGGCCTAGGCTATGAGATAAAGGGATTAATTCGCCATACTCTAATAGTTCGAGCTTTTAGAGCAAGTGGTTAATTGTCCTGCATCAAATCTAAGTCACAATCTCAAAATTAAATTGTTTGAACGATTTTCATCATTAATTTGCAGACACTTGTTGTTTGAAATAGGCCATTTGGTATTTTTCATCCTTCATTGTCCAATAAATGTCCACCGATCCATTAATGGGATAAGTCATAAGTGCTAATAGATGCATGAATTTGAAGCTGATTTGGGGCATCTAATAGTTCGCCAAATCAGCTCCGAATCAGCAACACTATTCATCCGAATCTAATTTCAAAATTTTCTAAGATCTATTGGAGGAATAATATCAAATTGTTAGGTATATGAATTACATAATAGCATACAAAAGTCCCTAGCCTTTGCATGTTGAAATGAAATGTACGCGAGTCATGAGGTATGTAAAACACCAATACTATAAATAATAGTAAAACTTGCAAATATGAGATGTTTTGGTATTACATTCATTCTAATAAATTTATATTGATATTATGTAGTTAGAAAATTAAATATGAAAGGTTAGTCAATTCCAGGTTGCTAGGTTCAAAAATTTATCAGATAGCTCGATACATCATTCTCACCAAAGACTGAACCGTTATAAATAAATGCATATTTGGAATATCCATAATTTTTTTGGATATTTTCCGAATTTTTTGGAGTAAAAACATCGATCGATACAAGGGTTTATAAACCGTTATGCCCGCTCCCCCCCCCCCCCCCCCAATAATGGCCGTTACACCAAATCAGTGTATCATTAACAGTGGGCACCATTATGTCCACCGTTACCGTTACAGAATACCTTGGCAGCAGTAGCATTAGTAAATAGCATAAATCCCCTGTAGTGTACGCTGTAGAGTTCGTAAGTATGTAGCATTGTAGCGTATGTAGTGTATGTGTAGTGAATGTAACGTATATAGTGTACGCTATGCTTCTTTGTTTTCCTTATAAATGATAATTGTATTTTGTACTTAATACTCTTAACCTGTGAGGTTTTGATTTCTTTTCATGCTTGTGACTTGTGGTTTCAATTAGACATTATTAATTAAAGTGGTTTGCTTAGAAAGTTGTTGGTGTGATAATGATTTGATTTGGTTTATATATGTGGATTGGATTTAATAAACGATAATTAATAACTTTTTTGAACATGATTATAGTTGAAAAAATGAATCATCTTTTAGGCACACATAATTTTTTCCTACTATTTATCATATTTTTTGAATTTTTAAATTAAAAAATAGAAGTATCTTGTAGCATAAAGCTACATGCTACTGAGGGCTGAACTCTATGCAACACACTACTGCTATTTAAAACACTGATCCCAACAGGACTAGGATTACCCCCCAGAGACTATCCATCAGAGAGATCCATCTCAATTCCACCTTCTATTCCTTCCACCCTAAAGCCTCCCAATTTGATCAAAATATGGTTTTCAAAAACCCTTTCAACCTTTAATCTTCCTATCCCCATTCTACAGTCAGTGTGAAAATCTTGTTGATTACTCATTTACTGATATGGATTTCCTTCTTAAAATCTTGCATTTCCTTTCGAGCCAGAGGCACCAAAGCGACGCGTGAACAACCATCGATTAGAGGAACTTGCCTATACCCTGTCCTCCATCCCTCAAAATACGCCCCAATTGAAAATGTTATTGCCTGTACTAATCTGAATTTTGAAAAAATGGCAGACCAAACCAACCAGCAAACAAGCAATGCAGCAGTATATGAGTTACTGATTCCTCTGAGTTAACACATCATGCATCTATTCAGTAAATACTTTTTATCTTTTCATATGGTCAATGAGTAAGAATTTTGTCTAAACATGCTGTCCAATAAAATGCGTTAGTTTTTAGGGGCACCATTTTCATGCTCTTGCATTTGTCACAAAAGTAAGGCACGGTTTCACTGAATGAGCGGAATAGAAGGACATCACCGAGAACTGGTCATCCGATTCAAGTTCCCAAAGCCGACTGTTAATGTGTTGGACAGGGTTATAATCTTCTCAAGTCACACCAACAGTTGAGCGAACATCGTAATCTCCTCATCTCTGAGGTTGCACCTAAGAATTGCCCCCATACTTATTCTTTTTGCCACCAATACACTGATAGAATGAATTAACTGTATAGAGAATGCTAGTGTGTTGTATTGTGGGTTCTTTTTGTGTAAGTGCATGTGCACACTTCCCTATTCTCCTGTAATGTATTATATGCTTTATCATAATAAAATAGTATGTGTTAGGGCAAGTAAGCCTAACACATCAACTCTCCCAAACTCTTCTTCTTCTTCTTCTCTCTCAATATTCTCATCCCTTCTTCACATTATCCTCACCAAATCCTTCTCTACTTGGTATCAGAGCAAAGATCCAGGCATTCCGCATCCAACAGGTTGAGAGGCGACACGTCACCTTGCTGACATCAACGTTGTACGGACGTATGGCCTCCGTTTGAGCTGAAAGTTTAGGGGTTTGATAGATCTTGATTTTAGAAGATTTGTCATGATTTTTTCAGAATTTATTAGACCTTTTTTCATGGTTTTTTGGGCGAAATAGAGAAATTCGAAAATCGGTTCCAGACTTCGTTTTCCTTCGATCTACGTCAAATCGGTAAGCTTTTCTTTGGTTTCTTTGCTTGAGATGGACCGAAATCTTCCTCCTAAGCTATCCATGGTGGATTTTTTACTCAAGATCAATGTTTGAGAGGTTTTAAACCTCAAATGGGCGTGCGGCTGGGCCGTTTTTCACTCGGACAGGCCTCTTTTGACTGCGTTTCTTGGTTTTTTGATGATTGATGTTTGTTTGAAGTTTATCTCTTGTTATCTTGAAGGATTGAGGGAGATAGAGTTGTTTGAATCAGTCCTTCTTGGCATAGGGGGTCTCTTGGCATAGTTTTATTTCTCTTAGACTCTATTATGGCTGACAAAGGGCCCTCATCTCTTAGCATAGGGTCTCTTGAACCCAACCCCTTGTTGATTACCTCCATTAGGTTGAATGGTGACAACTATCTTCAATGGGCACAATCTGTAAAAGTATTTTTAGGAGCTCGTGACAAGTTGTCGTATATTTTGGATGATCCCCCAAGCTCTACAGATGTTACTTACAAGTCTTGGACAAAGGAGAATTATCAAGTTATTGCATGGTTGTTGAATAACATGGATTCCTCGATTAGCCACTCAGTGATGTTTTTATCCTCGGCTAAAGGCATTTGGGATTCGCTTCATGATATGTTTTCGGAATCTCAAAATTTTTCATGGGTATTCCAGCTTGTTCAAGAAATTGGTCGGTTTCAACAAAACTCCAGATCCTTAAAAGACTACTACTCGACGCTTCGGGGTATGTGGGATGAGTTGGATATGTATCAGCCTCTTCCTTCCAAATGTAAAGAGGATCATGACATTGCTCATAAGCAACGGGATGATACTCGTATCATGCAGTTCCTCGCTGGGTTGAGTTCTGATTATATGCATGTTCGCAATCAGGTTGTTATGCAGGATCCTCTTCCCCCATTGACGACAGTTTATGCCATGTGTCAGCGTGCTATGGCCTCTACTCTTCCTTCTTATTCATTTGTGCCACCCGAGCGTTCGGCGCATCTTGCTGGCGATCAGTCCTCCCTTTGTCTACGGGTACCATCCTTGAGCTCAGGGCGCGCTCCTGGTTTTGCTGGTCGTGGTAGAGGCCGCGAGGGAGATCGCGGTCGTGGCGCCCATAGTCTTCGTGGTCGTCGTGGACGTGGACGTGATGGTTCCCGCATTTGTTCACATTGCGGTGGAACTAATCACACTGTTGATTATTGTTGGCAGCTACATGGTCGTCCTACGTATGCTGCTGCTTCTGTTGCTTCCACTGTTACTTCTGAGATACAGTCTTCCATCCCGACAGCTGAGCAGACTACTTCAGGGGAGTCTCTTATCATTTCTCGGGCGGCATATGATGCCCTTATGCGGCTTCACATTCGGGATCTTCCTGAGCCTTCTCATGCAGCTTCGGCCCAGTCAGGTACCGCCCTTCTTGCGTCATCCTCTCCTACCTCCTGGGTCATTGACTCTGGAGCTTCCTCACATATGACTGGTAAGTTGCAATCCTTTTCTTCTTATTCTCCTTCATCTACCACTCAGTATGTCACAGTCGCAGATGGAACCCAATCTCCCATCTCTGGGATTGATTCCATCCCTCTCTCTTCTTCCTTGTCTTTGTCCTCCGTATTACATGTGCCTCGTTTTCCATTAAACTTATTGTCTGTTAGCTCTCTTACTAAATCACTCAATTGTTCCATCACCTTCTTTCCTTCTTATTGTTTGTTTCAGGACCTACAGACGAAGAGAGTGATTGGTGGGGGGCATGAGCGAGGAAGCGTTTATCTTCTCGATGATACACCTGTTGCCGCTTCTAGTACCCTTTCTCTAGATCGAGAGTCCATGACTCGGTGGCATTGCCGCTTAGGCCACCCATCCATTGCTAGATTGAGACTTTTGTTTCCCTCCTTATCTGTCACTAAACCATTATGTTGTGATATTTGTGAATTGTCTAAACATCATCGTGCTACGTTTTCTCCTAGCTCTTCTGGGAGGAAATCTCAACCTTTTCTTTTGGTTCACTCGGATGTTTGGGGACCGGCTCCGGTTACCTCGACTTTTGGATTTAAATATTTTGTTACCTTTATTGATGATTTTTCCCGCATGACTTGGATTTATCTTTTGAAATCTAAAAGTGAAGTGTTTGATGCGTTTAAAGTGTTTTATCATGAAGTGCGCACTCAATTTCATTGTTCCATTAAATCCCTCCATTCTGATAATGGGGGAGAATACATGTCTATTGCCTTTCTGTCCTTCTTGCAGGAACGTGGTATTTTGTCTAGGACGTCATGTGCTCGCACTCCACAACAAAATGGTATTGCATAACAAAAGAATCGTCATCTTCTTGACATTGCTCGCACTCTTCTACTTGGTATGCATCTACCCAAACATTTTTGGGGTGATGCTCTTTTAACTGCTACTTTTCTTATTAATCGTATACCATCACGTATTCTATCTTACAAATCTTCATTTACTATATTGTATCCTCATGATAATCCATTTCCTCTACCACCTAAAGTTTTTTGTTGTACA
The DNA here is from genome assembly GCA_030180095.1 of Magnolia changhungtana. NCBI lineage: Eukaryota > Viridiplantae > Streptophyta > Magnoliopsida > Magnoliales > Magnoliaceae > Magnolia > Magnolia changhungtana. Next base: position 82,171 of record JASAUF010000213.1, read on the forward strand.
TGCTTTGTTCAAATTTTGGATGGGAGTAATGATAAACTTAGTCCACGGGCGATTAAATGTGTCTTTATAGGGTATACTCGGAGTCAGAAAGGGTATAAATGCTTTGACCCATTGACTCGCAAGAAATATGTCTCTGCTGATGTCACTTTCTTTGAGGATCTTTCTTTTTTCTCCTCTCCTGGCCGTTCCCTTTCTGATCCTCTTGCGAGTCAGGGGGAGTATGACTCTTATCCTCTTTCTACTAGTGATCATGGGAAAACTCTTCTCCCCTCTATTCAGCATCCTGTTGGTGATATGGGTGAGCCTAAGCCTCTGCGGGTGTATCATCGTCGAGATAAATCTTCACAAGCTCAGCCATCCACCCTTCCGCTCACTTTGGATGTTGGTTCAGGTGATTCTCCTAACTCGAGTTTAGACCTTCCCATTGACTTGCGCAAAGGGTCACGATCTTGTACTCAACACCCCATTAGTAATTTCGTTTCATATGATCATCTTTCATCGTCTTTTCAGTCGTTTGCAGCTTCCCTTTCATCACAGACTATTCCTAGATCTCTCTCACATGCTCTTCAGAGTCCTGATTGGACAAAGGTGATAATGGAAGAAATGTCTGCTCTTGAGAAGAATCATACTTGGGATCTTGTGCCACTTCCTGTAGGCCATAAACCTGTTGGCTGTCGATGGGTTTATACAATCAAGTTTCTTCCAGATGGCTCAATTGATCGCTATAAAGCCTGTTTTGTTGCTAAAGGTTATACACAGACTCATGGTGTGGATTACTTCGAGACATTCTCTCCGGTGGCTAAGCTTAATTCCATTTGCGTTGTGCTCTCCTTGGCCGTTAATTTATCATGGCCCTTGTTTTAGCTTGATGTTAAGAATGCATTTCTCCATGGGAACCTTGCAGAGGAAGTTTACATGCATCAACCTCCTGGCTTTGTTGCTTCTTACAACCCTGCACTTGTATGCCGGTTGAAGAAGGCTCTTTATGGACTCAAACAATCTCCACGTGCATGGTTCGAAAAATTTAGTCAGGCTCTCTTGGAGTTTGGCTTTGTTCGTAGTCATGCCAATCATTCTCTCTTTATATGTCGTCGATCGACGGGCATCATGGTTCTCATTGTCTATGTGGATGATATTGTTTTGTCTGGTAGTGATTCTACTGGAATGAGGGAGATCAAAGAATTTTTGAAGACCAAGTTTGAGATCAAGGATCTTGGTCATCTTCGCTACTTCCTCGGAATTGAAGTTGCTCGCTCATCATCCAAGTTGGTCTTGTCACAACGGAAATATGCACTTGATCTGCTCATGGAGACCGGCATGTTAGGGTGCGAGCCTGCTACCACTCCCATGGATACTTCACAGAAGCTTCGACCAGATGATGGTTCTCTTCTTACTGATCCCGAGATGTATCGACGACTTGTAGGTCGGCTTATTTACCTGACTATTACTCGCCCAGATCTCTCTTTTGCGGTGGGGATTGTTAGCCAATTCATGCAAGCTCCCCGCACTTCTCATCTCACGGCTGTCTACCGCATACTTCGGTATTTAAAATCAGCCCCGGGTCTTGGCCTCCGCTTTCACTTGCATGGTCATCTTCATCTTTCTGGTTATTCCGATGCTGATTGTGCAGGTAGTACTTTTGATCGCCGCTCTACATCCGGCTTCTGTACCTTCCTAGGTAGTAATCTTATAACCTGGAAGAGCAAAAAGCAGCTAGTTGTTGCTCGGTCCTCGGCTGAAGCAGAATATCGTGCTATGGCTCATGCGACGTGTGAACTCGTGTGGCTTCGCAATCTTCTTGAAGAACTTGGCTATCCTCCTTCGGATCCTATTCCTCTTCACTGTGACAATCAAGCGACCATCCATATTGCTCGTAACCCAGTTTTCCACGAGCGAACCAAGCATATTGAAGTCGACTGTCACTTTATTTGGGAGAAAATCACTTCTAAGGAAATTGTCACTCCTTTTGTTCGATCTGGGGATCAACTTGCTGATGTTCTTACAAAATCCTTGAGTCGAGATGCTCTTTATCGTGTTCGTGACAAATTGGGCATGATCAACATCTATGCTCCAACTTGAGGGGGAGTATAGAGAATGCTAGTGTGTTGTATTGTGGGCTCTTTTTGTGTAAGTGCATGTGCACACTTCCCTATTCTCCTGTAATGTATTATATGCTTTATCATAATAAAATAGTATATGTTAGGGCAAGTAAGCCTAACACATCAACTCTCCCAAACTCTTCTTCTTCTTCTCTCTCAATATTCTCATCCCTTCTTCACATTATCCTCACCAAATCCTTCTCTACTAACTGTAGCCTCCTTTTCAACACCACTGTTCTTCCAAGAACCTAATCCTGTCACTCACAACAACTCGGAAACTGAAATAGCCCTCCAGACCGCGGACCCAGCTCTGCTATTAGCGTGATTTGGTTCTTCACATCCCAAGCATTGATTGAGAGACCATATTCTGCTGCAAGGATATTTTGTAACACAGGTTTCTCCTCGATGCTTATTCTCCACTCCCGCTTGCGCACTAAGGCTACATTAATTTGCCTGATTTCTCTGATGCCAAGACCATTTTTAGCTGGCTTGGAGACCTTCCAAGCAAGCAGATGATACTTCTGCAAATCATTACAGTCATTCCAGGGAAATGCTTCATGGAAGACCCTAGCTTAGCAACAACTTTGGAAGGACATTTCAGAATTGAAGCCAGCTACAATTGCATGCTGCACTTTAATCAGCATTATTCTCCTTCCCGAGGAAAGAAGCTTCCCTTTCCAGCTTGTCACATTTCTCTAAAATGGGATCCCAACCCATAGTCGCCAGTCTTCCAACAAAACTAGAATCCCAAGCAGCCAGACTCAGAAATCTGCAATACTACAATGAACCTCATGGGTATTATTTCCAAATCTGATCCATTGTTATTCAGGCATGAGATGCTATATTTTGATAGATTTACCCTTAGCCCATTACAAGTGTACAACTTCAAAACATTGAAGAATGTCCCTAAAGGAAGAAATCTTAATGTTAGTGTTAGAGATTCCCCATCCCTTGAATCAGGCCTACATCAGCTGCTTTCTTAATCATACTGCTAAGGCATTTGGTGACAAGCATCAACTCCATTGTACAGACAAACACAGCTATCGTGAGCATCCATCCACACCACAAGGAACAATTGAGAGGGTGACACCCACCATTGTGTATGAGGTCCACTTCTCTCTCTCTCTCTCTCTCTCTCTCTCTCTCTCTCTCTCTCTCTCTCACACACACACACACACACACACACAACCAATATATGCATCCATTAGATGCGACCACTTTGGCGATCCATCAGATTCGCCCTTCGATATTGGGCCATGGAGCCAAAAATCAGCTCGAACCATGACTCAAGTGGGCCACACCACGGGGAATAGTTGAAAGGGAAACACACACCATTGATTTTTTAGATAGGCCATTTCACAACCGTGTAGTCAAAGGTGACCCGGGTGCACACCTAGGCATTTTGAACTTGATGGTCCTCGCCTAGAACATGGGTGAGGCGTTTACCTTAGCTGTGCTCCTAGCGCCTGGGTGCACCTAGGTGTGCCTGTGTGTCTACGGCCATTTGACACGAGGGTACCTCTTTTTTTGGTTGGGTATTTCACCACCCTTCGAAGGTGTAAGTGCATAAGTGGAGTGTTTTAAACCATATTTCATCAACTATCCTCTTTTCTTTGGAGATCAAAAGCTTAAGTCTTTTATCGAAATTTCGACGTCTTCTATTCTTTTCTTCTTGCTTTCTTCTTCCAATAGATGGTCTTTGTGTGCATTGATTTTGTTTAGTTTTTGTAGCTCTACTTGACTTCTTATTCATCAGAGTTGATTTTAACTGATTAAAAAAATTCAACATACATCTATAAATATGTAAATATTAATATTGACAATATATTTAATACACATTAATATTAAATATATTTTTAAAAATTTTACTTTGACACTCTAGGCATGTTCTTAGGCATTTTGTGTCTAGGCTTGATTTGAGTTAATATATGCCACTTCTACAATTTCTGAGTGATTAAGTATCAATTGTGATTGAGTATCAATTGTCCTACTCTGTTAGTGAATCCAATAACTTCCCTGTTTAAAATGAGAGAGACTTTGATATTCTGGGAGAGTGAGATAGTTGATAATCCAGCACCAAAAGTTTGTACACGTGGAATACCATGAACTCAAAATAAATTGTACGAATCATGGTTGTCTGATTCAGATGGATGTTAAACACAATTATTTACTCGATTCTTTGATTGTTTGATTAAATTTGGCAAATAAACACTTATTAATCGGATATTAAGAACATGTTAAACCGATCTGCATTTTTAAAAAAATCTATCTAATGTGAACCTCACAATTTAGACAGTTTGATTGACCTGATATATGCCACGTCTACAGTTTTAAAGTGCCAAGTATCCTTCACACCATGCTAGAGTATCTAATAACTCTCGCTTGTCTCGGAATTCAGAAATCCATTCATCTCTCTTCACATGCATTGCACATGTCACACCCACTAATATCTCTAACCTTCTGGAACAAGTACATCGAACTACTAAACGAGGCCTACTTTATCAACCAATACAATTTAAAAGTGACTAACTTTCTGTATCTAGGCCTAACAAGGAAAGGGAATAAGCAATACACTAATATCAGATAATTTTAAGCATTCTGAAAAATGTGATCAAAGCCATTTTGATTTTCTGTTTCTGTAATAAATTTGTTGTAGGTCATCTCTTGTTAACAATCTTAAGCTTGTTCTGTTGTTCAGGTTCAGCCATTTGAACCATTTGGTATTCTTGGCTTAGAGGCTGGAGCTTCAGATTCAGAAATAAAGAAGGCATATAGAAGACTTTCCATTCAATACCATCCCGATAAAAATCCAGATCCTGGTAGGTGTTCTATATCTACAGTTCACATATGGTTTCTTACCTTCTTTTTTTTTTTTTGGATAAGATATCTGGTTGAATTTCAACAAGAAGAGAAAATGAAAAAAGATATGATTTTCATTTTATTTTTTATTTTTTATTTTTATCTATTCTAAGTGTTTCTTAACTGTTTTCAGAGGCCCACAAATATTTTGTGGAGTTTATATCTAAGGCGTATCAAGCTCTGACAGATCCAGTATCTCGTGAGAATTTTGAAAAATATGGCCATCCAGATGGCAGGCAGGTGGTATCATTTTCCTCTCTTGGAAGTGAGAAGCAATATGTTTTGGAACTCTTTGCATTTGAAACTTGATGGGTGTCATAATGTTGCTTGCATGTAGGGGCTTCAAATGGGAATAGCTCTTCCACAGTTCTTGCTAAACATTGATGGGGCATCTGGTGGAGTACTTCTTCTTGGGATTGTAGGAGTTTGTATTCTTTTGCCATTGATGATGGCAGTAATATATCTCTCAAGGTCATCCAAATATACTGGGAACTATGTCATGCATCAAACCTTGTCCACTTATTATTACTTTATGAAACCTTCCTTGGCCCCAAGGTATGGAATTTCTTTGCAGCGAGTTGTCCTTCAATCATTTTCTGATCTGCATAGTTACCTTTTATTTGAAAGTCAATTAGCAATCTGTTGCATTAATGTCATGAGCTGCATTGCATGACTCTAGATTGGAAAGCTGGTTAAATTCCATGTGGAATTGCGATTGTGGCCGATATAAATTATGGGTCTTTAAATCTGAGTTCTATGAGTTTCATTCACTTAGGGACGATATTTTGTCTCTTCTTGCGTGTATTCCTTTTTATGCAATACCTTGTCTAACATCCTTATGGAACATCATTCAATGCCACTTTTAGGATGTCTGCTTTGGATTTTCTATTTTATCTTACCGTTGCTTTGTGATGCAGCAAGGTGATGGATGTATTCATTAAAGCTGCAGAATACATGGAAATCCCAGTTCGTAGGAGCGACGCTGAACCCCTTCAAAAACTCTTCATGGTAGTTCGAAGTGAGTTGAACTTGGACCTCAAGAATATTAAGCAAGAGCAAGCAAAGTTTTGGAAGCAACATCCATCCTTGGTTGAGGTAACTTTGTTAGCCCAGAATGGACCACTCCACATGCATATCTAGGCACGGGCGTGCATGCAATATGGCACTTATGTTGGAAATTCTTGCCATTTATCACATGGGACACCTGCAAATCTGTCCAAAAACTGGTCTGGTCATTTTTTAAGTAGACCACAAATGTATGAAAACAGTGGATGGTTAGAGCAAGCTTGCTAGTTTTTTAAACCCATCCATTGTTTTCATACATCTGTAGCCTGGCTGATAGTTGAATCAGCAGGTCTTTTTGTCCATATGATCTACACTATGGTCCCACCTTTGATGGGTTTGGTTGTCTTTAACCCATGCCAGTTTGGTATGTGTTTTCTTGTGTAGAGGTACATCTGGAGCTAAGAAGTCCTCTTGGCTATGTCGTGCACTTAATTATATTGTTCTCTCTCATTGGACACCAGTCCACGTTCTCATCTGTCTTTTGTGATGTTCAGACAGAATTGTTGATTCTGGCCCAATTAACTCGCGAATCAGGGTCTTTATCTTCAGCTCTGCATGGAGACTTCAAACATGTGCTAGAACTTGCACCTCGCCTGCTTGAAGAACTGATGAAGGTTATATTCGCATGACACTTCCCATCTAAAATTTTTGAATTGTGTTTGCAGAATTCGCTACTACGTCCCTTAATGAATTCAATGCTTAGCTTTGTAATCATCATAATAACCTTGTCTCAGGTATTTGGGTTTGGTTTGTGAAATCCATTTCGCAACCATTCCTATGCAAGGCTCTATCCTTGGTAAGTGAATAAGCCTTCATATATCTTCTCACAACCTCAATCCAAGTCCTTTTAGGTCCTCCGCTCATCCTCCTTACAGGCCCTTCATCTATCCAGTGACTTCTCTGGATTTTTAGCACATGGCCTAACCATCTCAATCGGCTTTCAATCCCTTTTTTTTTCTCTCTCTCCCATTTGGGCTACTCTTAGTTGCATTGGGCAACTCAGTAATAGTCTTCCCAGTTCCCACACATCCATATGTGTGTTTCTTGTTAATTACTCCACTCTGCACCACATCAAGGTTCAGAATATTGTTATCGTTGCCTGTATCATTTGATTCAATAATTGATATGAATTGGCATTTATTGGCCATATCAATGCCCACAGTTGAATAAGTGCAAATTTTTAAGTTAAAATAATGAAAATACAAATAAATGATACAAATGGAGAGTTCCTTTTTCTTGGTGGTTTGTTTGGCAACTGTCCCTCCATGACTGTTGGTGCACACTAGTTTTGAAACAGAAAGTAGTTGCAGAAAATTGATACCTACTCACCAGATTTTAGATCCAGTAATAACCCAAAACAATCACAATTCATCAAGGAAATTGAAACTTTATGTACCATATTTCAGCCCAAAAATCATCACCCATAATTTGTTGTGAAGGCCACACTCTTCAGCTCTGTTTTACTCCTCACCTTCTTATTCTGTTCCCCTACTATTTCACCCGTCTTGATTTTATAATGTATTAAACAACCCCCATGATAAGATAGTTAAATTTGCACCCAAGAACCACTCTCTCCTCCACTCTCCTCTTACCTTTCATCCTTGCTATATATGCTATCTTTTCCTTCATACATTACAGGACATAATTGAAAGGACGTACTAGAGGTTCACTTATATCTTTAGAAGTTCAGGCTATTGATGTCATGGTAGATTCTTAATGCAAAGATATTCCCCTTCAATTATTGGACCTCATTGGAGGGGCAGGGCTTCTTTGACTAGGCATTTTACTGAGGAGGTATTAAGCAACATGATGGCATAAGAGATTGTCACTTTAAAATAAAAAAAAATAAAAATAAAAATTCGTTGTGCTTCCCCCCAAACCACAAAATGGTTTATTGGAGAAATGGTTGATTCTTTACTTATCTCCATTTTCCGCTATCCAAACACATGGTAGATCCTCAAGGTGAAGGTAGATCCCATTTTACGTCAAGAAAACCTTGCTCGCTTGATGGTACATCTAGATTGACAACAAGAGGAGTTTAATCTCACTGAAGGGGTTCAGATTGGAATCACTCTCGGGTCCGTTCTAGACATAGATTGCGAGATTTCTCTCGGGGGTCAAGATACCTGTTGTATTTGAGAAGTTATGCCCATTCTCAGGGCTCCTTCGATGGTTTGGATGGGGATTTCATTTGCGATATCTCCACCATTTGTGAGAACTCCCAGCTTGGAATCTCTAAGGGGACCTCGGGGCTTTAATAAAGGTTAAGGAAACAGTGGCGGCGGTTGGGGATTCTAACGTTGATGTTGGTTCTGATAGATCCCCTTAGCTCCGGAAAGCCCCAAGCTCTAAGGATCTTTCCGAGACAGGTCGTCGAGTTGAATCCAATGGTTGGACGACAATTGCCTCTAGAAAAAAAGCATATGAAAATACTAAGAGGCAGCCCCTCAGCCATGATCCTATGAGAGAGCGTCCAACCTTGTATGTGGATGGCTTCCCTGAAGAATGGATGGATATTCACTTCTGTAGGGTGTTTGGGAGAGTTGGGAAGGTGAGGGAGGTGGTCATCCCCCGGGTGAGAGGTTCAACTTTGATCCGAGGTTTTGCTTTCGTGAGGATGAACGAAGACGAAGAACTCCAAGCTATCAAAGGTTTGCAAGGTTCTAAATTCTATGGGAAGGAGATGAGGGTTAATGTTGCTCATTTTGGACTGGGAATGGGGAATTGGGAGAAGATGGAGGCCTCTTAGAATCTCTCCACCATAACCTGTGCAATTAAGGTTCTAAACAGAAAGTAACAGAAAATTGATACCCACTTACCAGATTTTAGATCCAGTAATCACTCAAAACAATCACAATTTCATCAAGGAAATTGAAAGTTTATGTTACCATATTTCAGCCCCAAAATCATCACCAATAATTTGTTGGGAAGGCCAAACTCTCCAGCTCCATCTAATTCACTTTCACCTACTATTTCACCCTTCTTGATTTTATAATTCATAAAACAACTCCCATGATAAGATAGTTAAATTTGCACCCAGAACTGCTTTCTCCTCCACTCTCCTCTTACCTTTCATCCTTGCTATATATGATATCTTTGCCTTCATAGATTACAAGACAATTGGAAGGATGTATCAGAGGTTCACATGTATCTTTAGAAGTTGAGGCTATTGATGGCACAGTAGATTCCTGATGCAAAGATATCCCCTTCCAATTATTGCACCTGATTGGAGGGACAAGGCTTTTTTGACTAGGTGTTTTACTGAGGAGGAATTAAGCAACACAATGACACTAGAGAATCTCACTCTTTTTTAAAATAAAAAATAAAAAAATTTCTTTGAGCCTACCCCCAAACCACAAAATGGTTTATTCAAGAAATGGTTGATTCTTTACTTGTCGCCATTTCCCACTATCCATATACATGGTAAATCTCTCGAGCTGAATCCAGAGGTTGTATGACAGTTGCTTCCAGGGAAAAGAAGATAAAAAGCACTAAGAGGCAGCCCTCAGCCATGATCCCTTGAGAGAGCTTCCAACCTTGTACGTGTATAGCTTCCCTGAAAAATGGATGGATATTCACTAGGTTGTTTGGGAGATTTGGGAAGGTGGTCATCCCCTGTGCGAAAGGTGTAGCTTTGATCTAAGGTTTTGCTTTCGTGAGGATGAATGAAGACGAAGAACTTCAAGCTATTAAAGGTTTGCAATGTTTTAAATTCTATGGGAAGGAGATGATGGTTAATGTTGCTCATTTTGGATCAGGAAGCGGGAAGGGCAAATTGGGAGAAGATGGAACCCCCCTAACACACACACACACACACACACACACACACTTCTCCTGCCTCGATAGTGTCGGAGGGAGGATGAGCCTCTTTTGGGGGGCTGAACTCCTTAATGGATGCCCTTTAAGGGAACATATTTGGTATTCCTTCTCTTGGGGATTCTGGAACCCCTCCCCCAACTAGCCCCTTTCCTCCTCCCTCTTCCCCCCACCCCCCAAGGGAGTCGTATGATTTCAATGATAAGATCCCTAGATGGAGCTTCGTCGGCTATGGGAAGGAGATGATGGTTAATGTTGCTCATTTTGGATCAGGAAGCGGGAAGGGCAAATTGGGAGAAGATGGAACCCCCCTAACACACACACACACACACACACACACACACTTCTCCTGCCTCGATAGTGTCGGAGGGAGGATGAGCCTCTTTTGGGGGGCTGAACTCCTTAATGGATGCCCTTTAAGGGAACATATTTGGTATTCCTTCTCTTGGGGATTCTGGAACCCCTCCCCCAACTAGCCCCTTTCCTCCTCCCTCTTCCCCCCACCCCCCAAGGGAGTCGTATGATTTCAATGATAAGATCCCTAGATGGAGCTTCGTCGGTTATTGTTCCTCCTAGTGTGTTTCCTAAAGTGCGTCCTGGCTCTCTACAAGATCTTGTTTCTTAGTTCCAATTATACTGTTCTATGGGTCCAAAAGATATCATTTTGAGATATCTGAATCCTTTTGCAGTTTGGGTTTCTCTTTCTTCCTTCTCTGATATTAATAAGATTGTGTCCACAGGGAACCTTCACCGGGTTGGTCCAATGGAGGCAATCTGCAAATGGGATAATTGGTCAAGTTTAGGAATGGTTGATCTTGGTTTATTTTTCTAGCATGCCGTCTAGAACTCTGGTTTGAAGAAATCTTCCTCTCTTGGGTCTTGTTTAGGGAAAGTTACCCGAATCGACCAATCGATGGAGCGTTGGGAAGATCCCCTCTCGGATTGGCTTCTGACCAGGGTGAAGAGGACGATAGTGGTGCCTTCCTCCATCAAGATCGTTACTAGAGAGGAGTCTCTTGAGATTCCGGTCTTTCGAGGGGAAGTACTCGGTCGATTGTAGCTTGGGAATGCATTTGCTTGGCCATTGCATGGCGGATTGTATTCGCTGATTGCGGTGGCGACGCCTTTCACCATGAATGCTAGAGCTCTAATTCCAGCGTCCTGTGGACCTCTGGACGTGCTCGCTCCTCCGTCTCGCTCCCCCGTGCGACTTGTGTGGCCTGGCCCCCACTCATTTTGGTCTGTGTGGCATGGTGTCTCCCACACGTGTGCTAGATTTTGGATAGTTGGCCTCAACTTTCCAGCCACCTGTCTAGTGTTTCCTGCCTCTCTCTGCTACTCAGGCTTCATCTCCTTCACATGTGGGCGTTGTTTTTACCCCAATATTTTCTCCTTCAAGGGATGACGCGAGATCTCACATGAGATATCGGTGCGAGATCTTGATTTCTTGTGTTGAGCATGTTTCCTCTCCTCTTCCTATTAATGAGTGCGGCTCGAGGTCTTCTTTGAGCCCCTCTTGGGACATGTGTCATGATGAGAACAACGGCGATTTTGCAACTGTTAGTCGCTAGCAAGCCTCCTTTACGCGCTTTGCCCCCTCTACTTCTCGTAGGTCTCTATCCAGTCAATAGTTAATGTAAGTGCTTACATGCCCTGCTTCAGACCCTAATGTGGATGAGGATCGGACATGTGACCCTTCTCCTTTGATTTTGGTCGGCGCTTCCTGTCAAATAGTTGTTGATGATACTATTTCATATGACGAAGACCAATAGGTGATAAAGGGGGCTAGAGCCTTCTATCATGCTAAGGGAGATTTGGTCCATCAGGATGATTCGAGCCCAGTATTTGAAATATTGGTATCTCGTTATGTATCGCACCCTTGTGATACGGATATGTATTGGTTATCGCATGGGATATATTGGTTGTATCGCGTAATGTATCGTTATTGTTGGAAACATGGGGAAACATTGGAAATTGGTCGAATTTTTCAATGAAATTTCAGTGATTGTTAAAAAAGACATCAATACACACTTACAAATCAAAACATTACAAAAAACAAGTGCACATAATAGGTTTTCTTTGTATGAGGTCCTATTCTATACATTGTCTAACTGAATTGATGCAGGTATATTCAAAGTTTATTCATATAATTTATAAATGTAAGAAGACGTGTGGACAGTGTTCGAGTTGTCGGTATCGCTACAAGTTTCACTGACTGGAGATAAAGATATAATATTGTTATCGCCGATAATCGGAAATGTGAAGAAAAATGGCGAAACATGGGGAAAATGATGGAATTTTCCAGTGAAACTTCAGGGTATGCCTAAATACACATATTTGCATATTTAGGAATAAAAAAAAATTACAAAAAGAATGCATTAAATAATAAGTTTTCATAAATGGGGACCAAAAATCATGCTCTGTTGTAAGAAATCACTCTAATTGTAACCAAAATGAATTCATATAATACAAATGCAACTAGCATATAATAATTAAGCCATGCAAAAGTTAATGAACTAAAAAAGTACACCTTTCTTGAGACATGGAATCTATATACTGGTATACTTGGTGATGGATGGCTTAGATATGACACTTGTTTGACATATTGACGCATCCATCCAATTTTTTGGATCATTTTATGGTATAAGCCTAAAAAATAGGTAGATCCAAATCTCAAGTGGACTGCATCACAGGAAACAATGTTGATTGAATGCCCACCATTAAAAAATTCTTAAGGGCCACAAGTTTTGCATCAAATTGGTCTGTATGACCTAATCAACAGGTTGGATGTCGAATAAACATTACAATGAACCCTAAGAGGTTTTTAATGGTGGGCATTCAATCGCTACTATTTCCTGTGGTGTGGTCCACCTGAGATTTATATATGCTTGATGTTTTGGATCAAGATCTAAAATGATCTGAAAAAATGGATGGACAGCGTAGATCAAATAAATACATCACGATTAGGCCTATATAGCACCAACCATTGGCCATCTGGCTAACGTCACTAGCCAAATCATGTCCTGGCGTAAGGACTTTGTGTACCCACCGTGACGTATCTACTTTATCATGTTGCCAATAACAAGGTGGCTATTGGACATTTCTCCATGGGCCCACCATGATATATGCCAGAAATCCACCCCATTCATCCGTTTCAGCATATCATTTTAGTACATGGTCCCAAAAATGAGGTAGATCCAAATTTCAAGTGGACCACACCAAAGGAAACAATAGCGATTGAATCCCACCATTAAAAACTTTTAAGGTGTCACAAAAAGTTTTCGATCAAGCTGATAATTGTGTTTTCGATTCTGATGAAGCATATCCAATGATCAAATGGACCACGTGAGAGGTTGGATGGCAAAAAAACATTACAATGGCCTTAAGAAGTTTATAATGGTGGGTATTTAATCACCACTGCTTCCTTCGGTGTGGTCCACCTGAGATGCAGATTAACCATATTTTTGGGCTCATCCCCTAAAATTATCTGCCAAAATATATGGATGGTATTGATAAAATATATCAAATTATAATGGACCCCATAGAGCACCAAGCCACCAACTCTGGAGACCTAAATGAGTTAGATGTGGGAAGTCGACCGCGCACCGTGTAAATTATTACCTTGAGTGGACCAAGTCAACTCTGTGGGGCCCACTATGATTTATATACTTTATCCACTCTGTCCATCCATTTTACCATATAATTATAGCTCTTGATTCTAAAGATGAAGCATATCCAGTGATCAAGTGGACCACACTACAGTGAATAGTGTGAATTTCGTTGAAAATTTCTTAGGGGCCATAGAAGTTTTGGATCTGTGTAATTTTTGTTTTTTTCCTTCATCCATGACTATGTGATCTTATGGACAGCTTGGATGACAAATAAACATCACTATGGCCCTAGGAAGTTTTCAACAATAGGAATCATTGTCCTCGCTGCTTTCTGTGGTGTGGTCCACCCAAGCTTTGGATCTGTCTCATTTTTTGGCTCATGGCCTAAAATAATCTCTCCAAATGGATGGACCGTGTGGATATAACACATACATCATGGTGAGGTCCATGGAACTTGGTGATATCCACTCCACGTCGCCACCGAGGTGCACGCTCCATGCGTAACACCTAATTCGCGGACACGGATTTCCTGCGAAAGCCAAAGTTCCTGCACTGGAAACTTGGGTGGGGCCCAACATGATGTTTTTGAGAAATCCACACCGTAAATTTATTTTCTTAGCCCATTTTAGGACTTGAGACCAAAAGTGAGAAGGATCCAAGACTCAAGTGGGCCGCACTAGAGGAAAAGGTGGGTAGGAAAATTCCTACCGTTGAAAACTCTCTGGGGTAGAAAGTGATGTTTACATGTCATCCATACCGTTAATAACGTCATTCCTATTGGGATGAACTGAAAACACAAATATTAGCCTGATTCAAAACTTCTGTGGCCCCACGAATATTTCAATTGTGTACGTTTAATACTCATAGTTTAGGCCCACTTGAGTATTAAATATGGCTCATTTTTAGCCCCTTGTTGTAAAAATATCTCAGAAAACGGATGGACAAAGTGGATTTCTCACAAACATCACGGTGGGCGCCACCTAGGTTTCCAGGGCAGGAAGTTCCTGCGAAAAGCTTTCGCAGTAAATACGCGTCCTCCCTGTAAAAGGGTTTCAAAACCCTAAACCCCCAAAAAACATGCCCGTAGAAGAGGTTCTTTCAAGGGAACCCTAAAATCCCGAAAATCTCAAAAAATTCCCAAGATTTCGCATGTTCTTCATCGGAATCATCATTTGACAGGGCCGTGATCAACGATCCGATTCTACAGGTACACTTCCAAAAGTTTCTTTTTCCCCTTTTTTCCGATTTTTTTAAAAAAACTTTTTTGGTACTTATGCACCCCCCGATATTATCGTCCCTTTTATTGTTGAAAAGGAGTTGTTGGCTCTTGACAGGGCTGCGATTTCTGGTCGACTACTGTATTTTACATGAAAAATCGATAAAATCGCCGAATATTCGCTGATATTAGGAAGAGAAACGAAAAAAGTGAGTTTCGGTGTCGCAACTCCGGCGATACCGATAATATCGGCGATATTATCGATTTTTCGCTGATATTATGAACACTGCGTGTGGAAACACAAGCAATACATTCAAAAGCAAAAGAAGAATCACTAAATCAAGTTACAAACATGTTTGATTTTATGTTTGGACACAAAGATTGCAACCAATTTGCGAGAAATTAGGAAAATTTTATTTTTTTTCAAATTTCCACAACTTGGTCCTCCTCCAAGTCTCAAAATCAAAGCTCTCAATCCATGATTTTTCATGCAAAACATGAAAAATATGGATTTGTAACAATTTAACACTGATTTAACATGATTTATAGAAGAAAAAAAAGAATCGTAAATAAAAAAATTGCTCACCAGATCGAACATGTGGGATAATATCTCACCACTTGTGTGTTTCATATTGCACAGGTGGGATACAAGAAATATCATGGGATATATCGGCCGATATCGTCGATATTTAAAACACTGTTCGAGCACTATTTTTCCCTCTGAGGTGGTTCCTTTAGTGGCCTCTTCGACAATCTCGTTCTACTCTCACTCGAAAGATGACTCCTCTGATGGAAGATAGGAAGATGATGCTCAGACTCCTAGGGTCTACCTCTCCTTTAACGATCTCTCTACGGATGTTCTCTCCCCTTGTGTCAGTCCAAGTCCTGAATAGTTCTGTATCCCTTCATCTCCTCTCCTTTGCTAAAGTTTTTCATATCCATCCTTACTCGTCGATTTTGGTGGCCCCTATTCATTCTGATCCCCCTCTCCCTCTCCCTACGGCCTCGGTTGGCCCCCTTGCCCTCACGACAATGCCTCCTGGTTCCTCCCCTAACCCTTCTTCAGTTATAGACAGTTTCTCCTCAAGCGGGGATTTGGTTCTTCGGGACCAGGGTCCTCTGGTGTAGGCTCTAGGTGTTCCCCCTTTTAAGGGCTTCTTTCTTTCTCTACAAATGGCATTCGAACCTTTTAGGGTCCTACTTCTCCCCCTTGTATTCTGATGGAGATTATGGAGGGGTTGGTGGAATATATTAAGAAAAAAAAAGTGGGTTAGAGATGTTGTCTACCCTGTGTTTAGTAATCATGATGAAGATTACATTGCTCTCTTTAAATTAGTGGCAGAAAGGAGTCTTTGGGTCTCGGTTGAAGGGGTTTTTCTTTCAGGGTCTCCTAGTATCCTTCCTAGCAACAAAGAGCTTGTCAAGTTAGGGGTGCTCCCAAAAGGTGTCTTGGAAGCTATCCCTAGAAACATGTGAAAGGGGAGAAGGGCGAGCCAGGTTCATCGATGAAGATCCTTTCTTGAAATGTAAGAGGTTTGGATTGCCCTAATAAGCGGTCTCAGGTGAAGGAAATTTGCTCCCATTCGAAAGCTAAGCTCATTGTTCTTTAGGAATCTAAATTGCAAAGAATCGATCAAGGGTCTATCACCATCTTTGGGTTCAGAGGATTCTCTATTTTGGTTGCCATCTTCCTCAGGATCCTTTTCGGTGTGATCCGTCGACCAGTTCCTTGCCTTTCCTTCTCCAGCTTCGGCTGGTGGTTAGATGACACAACCTAGTTCGATGGTGCTCCCCCTAAAATTGCAGCCTTTGCATGGTTGGTGGAGAAGTATCGGGTGCTTACTATTGACAACGTCAATAAGAGAGGCATCTCTCTCACAAACGTATGCTTGATGTGCGTCTGTGATGCCGAGTTAGTGGACCACTTGTTCCTCCATTGTTCTTTTATTTATGAGATCTGGTAATGTGCTCTTGCTTTGGCTGGAGTTCAGTGAGCTATGCCTTTTTCCATAGATGACCTATTTCGGATGTGGCATGTGGATGAGGGAGGATCCTTGGGAATAATCACTGTTTTAGGCATGTTTGATCTGAGAGGAAAAATCACTGTTTTAGGAATGTTTGATCTTCCTCTGTGGGGGTTTTCATTTAAGTCCTTCTGCCCTTTAGGGATTGGGCTCTGTGTGTAGTTTGGGTTTCTATGGGCCTGGTCATTGTATTCTAGTCATGCTTTTCTTTTTCTTCTGTTTTTGTTGTCTCTGCTTTCTTTTTCTTGTAGTTTTTGTTTTGTTTTTGTTTTTGCTTCATCTTTAAAAAAAAAAAAAAAAAAAAAAAAAAAAAAAAGAAGCAAATAATAATAATAATAATAATAATAATAATAACAATAATAATAATAATAATAAAGACAATTTGGAAAATTGTAGTGGCCTCCACATCCGTCTCTGCTCCCCTTCCTCTAACACTGAAGATGATTCTATGTTGTCTTCCTGTTTTCCCTGGGGAGGCATCTGGATCGAGGTTTTATGGACTGATATCCGTGGGCATATGAGCGAACTAACTAACCGATACGATATAGGCTGTAGCATTTGCTGGAATTTTGTCTCGATTAAAAAATAGAGAAATTTTGGAAAATAGGAAAAAAATGCAAAACCTCAGGGTCTTTTTTTTTTTTGGTTTGTACATGTATTTTATATTGTAACTTTATAATCTTTCGTAAGAATGATGTATGTCAGGCAGTTTAAAGCTGAGTGAATCAGTCTTGCACTCTTAGATACATATTTTGATACAATATTATTGTGGGGGCATTTTCACACCGGGCTCGAGTGGGGTGACCTGTGGGATGCGGGAGCACACTTGGGGTGGGTGGCCCGCATAACCCATGGATTTGGGGGCCGTCTGAGGCGGGTGACTCGTGTGAGACGGAGCCTATGGATTTGGGGCCCACGAGGAGGGTTCGGCCGAGGACCTAACCCATGGATTTGGGGCCTGGGCTATGAGATAAAGGGATTAATCTTTCACGCTCTATCAGTTCGAGCTTTTAGAGCAAGTGGTTAATTGTCCTGCATCAAATTGGTATCAAAGCGGGAGGTCTCGTGTTCGAGACTTCTCACCGGGGGTGATTAATGGGGGGGCATTTTCACACCGGGGTCGAGTGGGGTGGCCTGTGGGATGCAGGGGCACACTCGGGGTGGGTGGCTTGCATAACCCATGGATTTGGGACCCATGTGAGGCGGGTGACTAGTGTGAGGCGGAGCCCGTGGATTTGGGGCCCAGGACGAGGCAGAACCCATGGATTTGGGGCTCACGAGGAGAGTTCGGCCTAGGACCTAACCCATGGATTTGGGGCCCACGAGGAGGGTTCGGCCAAGGACCTAACCCATAGATTTGGGGCCAAGGCTATGTGATAAAGGGATTAATTTGCCACACTCTATCAGTTCGAGCTTTTAGAGCAAGTGGTTAATTGTCTTGCATCAGATATTCTTTTTGAGGATCATAACTCACTTCGATAGAATATATTATGATATAATTCTCAAGTATTCAAGTGCGTAACATACATCAGGCATCTTCAATTATTAAATTTTTATATACTACATTACTAATATAGTATATATAAGTTCACAAATCACAAATTCACAACTCACAAGATAGCAAGAGCACAAGACACATACATATGATGATATACCCATTACTTGGTGATCAGTTTACAGTCATATGACTCATACCTTGTCAAATCCACATGAATGCCTGAGGGGACTGTAAATTGTCATCGGCTTCTGTACTGGTGGCTGATATTAAGGATATGCGTACAGGTGCGAGTGTGACCATGGACTCTGAATTAGCATATGATCGCCATGCTGAGACCGGTCGACATAATCCAATATCTTCTGACTACTACCATGACCATGATCTCCACCACTCCGATGACTAACCTCCTCATCTGATGACATGCATCTCTGACATTTTCGAACAAATTAATCTTGTAACAGTACCCTTGTATTCTTTTCCCAAGGCAAAAGCATGTCTAGATTCTTCCACAGCTTTATATAATTATCCATCACTTGTCTATTTTGGAAAATACGTTTGATGGTTGATCATTCGTTTTGTAATTGAAAATAAATTATACCAATGGCAATTAAATGATGGGGCCATTCTTCTAACTTAAACCTGCAACATATTCATATGCTTGTGTGGCTCATGCCCTCTCCATTTTCACTAACATGTCTTGTGAAATATATACACTAGTATTTAAAAAAAAAAAAAAGATTATGCAGTATCATGTGTAAAATGCTGTTTTATTTTGATGTCTGTTACTTATCTTGACAAGAAGTATGAGGATGACAGCTGTATAAAAAATTAGGATGGTGTAGAACATTCTTTCAATATAATTTCTTCTTACTTGCCTTCTGTTCTTTTCAGTCAGGTTCCTTAATTTCATATATTAACTTGTCTTCTTGTCCCCAGCTTCTATAGTCAACATTTCACTATAATTTTTTTTTCCTTGCATACAGATGGCTGTTATACCACGCAGTCCTTAGGGACATGGATGGTTGAGACCTGCCATTGGGGTTGTTGAACTTTCTCAGAGTATCATTCAGGTGCTGCTTTGGTGGATTTTTTTTCTTCTTCTCATTCTGACTTCTTTTATGATCATTTCATGTATTAAAGCTATTTTAGTTGGTTTCTTTTAAACCCCACATAAATGCAAATTTTGATTTGATTTGGAACACTTGAGGTTTTTTCTTCCCCCCCAACATGAGCTTGTATCTACTAAAATTCTTGGTTATTCAATATCAGAAGATTATTTCAAAGTGATTTTTACATGAAACATTTTCATGGTAAGTTTTTTTTTTTTTTTTTTTGAAAGGTAATGAAATCTTTACAATCTTTCAACAACATTTTTTTTATTGAAACCATTACACGAAAAAACAACAGATGGGAAAGAAAGCTACAAACTGAAAAGAGAAATTACATTACAAACATTGATGGACTTGGGAACAAGAGGTGCAATCTACTGCTTCCTGTTCCACCCTTCTCACCACCTCAAGCACCAACCTGCCACCTATTGCTCCTCTCTCCCTGAAGGGCCCACAAGACAGCCGGGAGGACCAGCCTCCACACTTGTCTCCATTTCTTGCCAACCCCACTCTTGTGCCAGGTCCAAAGAAAATCTTCAATAGACCCCGGCATAGCCCGCGGAGTTTTGAACGCCTCAAGGAACCTATCCCAAACTTCTTTAGCGAACTTGTAGTGAATGAATAGTTCGGAATTTGTCTTTGCGCTACGCATGCACATTAAGCACACACTGGGGAGGACCATCGTTCTTCGTTGAAGATTGTCCACCGTAAGTACCCTTTCCCTTCCAACCCACCAACCAACCAAAGGCCCCCTAATGCAAGGGCATTTTCACACCCGGCTCAAGTGAGGTGGCCTCAAGGTGTGCCGTATCGGTATCAGTTGGCGTAACGGTGACCTCCAAAACCGATACGGATACTGGGCGTAACTTGCCCGTGCTTGCAGTATAAAATTTTTTTTTTTTTTGCCAAAAAAATATGAAAAAATATGGAATAAATCCGGAATATTCTAAGCATTCCAAATATGCATTCATTTATAAATTGGAACATGTTTATGGTGGTGTAACGGTCCACTCTTTGGTGAGAAGTTGTATCGGACTGTCTGATGAATTTATGAACTAGATAACCTGAATTTGACTACAAAATTCATATATTTAATTTTCTAAATATTTAATTTATATACTTAATAACTTGATATCATTTCTCCCAATAGTTCTTTAAAAAAATGAAATTAAATTCAGGTAGATGGTGTTGCCAATTTGAGGCTGACTTGGAGGACCAATCTATATACCAAATCAGCCTCAAATTCATGCAATTTATTGTCATTATCCCACTTATGAATTGTTGGACATTTATTGGATAGTGAATCATGAAAAAAAAAATAAAAAGGCCCTATTTTAAAAAATAAAGGGTCAAAATTTATGCGTAAATAGAAAAAAATATTTAAAAAAATATAAAATGGCACCCCAAATCTGTAAAATGCACATTAATATGTTCTACTATGATTAACACATCATATGACATGATTAAAACAGCAAAACAACCATTAAAAATTGATTTTTCGAATTTTGAAAAAAAGGGTCAAAATTCATGCATAAATAGAAAAAAATATTTGAAAAATATTAAATGGCACCCCAAATCTGTAAAATGCACATTAATATGTTTTACTATGATTAACACATCATATGACATGATTAAAACAGCAAAACAACCATTAAAAATTGATTTTTCGAATTTTTTTTTAAAAAAAAAGGGTCAAAATACATGTGTAAATAGAAAAAAATATTAAATGGCACCCCAAATCTGAAAAATGCACATTAACATGTTCTACTATGATTAACACATCATATGGCATGATTAAAACAACAAAACATATTTTTAAAAAAAATATATAAATACCTATTTTTGACGAATTCGGAATTTCTGAAAAATAGCCCACCGAGCTTCGATTCAACAAAATCCGTAATATAATATGTTTTTATCTCAAATACCTAGCCAAGGTTAGTCGAAATTGGTAGTAGAAGGAGTGAGAAACAGTTTGGAAGCAAGAAATTTGAAAAAAAAAAAAAAAAAAAAAAAAAAAAGCAAAAAGGAGCTTAAAATGAAAAATAAATGTTACCGTTTTTCGAGCGTTACGGGCGGGCTGTTACACCCGTAACGGACGTTACGCCCGTAACGGACATTACGCCCGTAACGGCCCGATACGACCCCGAAACGCGTATCGGCCCAAACCGTTATCGTTACGTATCGGCTGATACGGCCGATACGTAACCATTTTAGCACACCTTGGGTGGCCTGTGGGATGCAGGGGCATACTCGGGGTTGGCGGCCCGTGTGTGGCGGGTGGCTCATGTGAGGCAAGCCCCACCCATGTGAAGCGGGTGGCTCGTGTGAAGCTGAACGCATGTGAAGTGGGGCCCACAAGGGGGGTTCAGCCGAGGTCCTAACCCATGGGATGTGAGGCCTGGGCTATGAGATAAAAGGGATTGATTCGCCATGCTCTATCAATTCGAGTTTTTAGAGCAAGTCGTTAATTGTCCTACATCACCCCCCCTTAGGGGAGTGCCATAGGACCAAGTGAAGTAAGTATGCTTGCTAGCATCTTTCCCCCAAAATCCTAACCATCACCCTTACAACAAGAAACCCTAGCTGCCCCATCCTAGAACCCTAGATACTTGTTCAATCTTATTGCCTACAACAATCAGCCCCTAGATCTGGTCTTTTCCATCCAACTCAATCCTTTTAATTCCATGGCCTCAAAATTCTTGCCTCAAAAACCTATATCTAAGCTAGATCCATATTACCTCTACACAGACCCTTGTTCTAGATCTAGGTCTAGACTCTAGACTATACAAAACAGAACCTTTAGATCTAGAGCCTAAACCTAAAATCCAGCTTAATCGGCCCCTTTCCCAACTATAGATCTACAAGCTTAAGTCCCAAACCAATCTTTAGATCCTGATGAACCCTGATCCGTCCATCCAAACCTAAAATCGACCTATATTCTGAACCGACAACCCTCTCATTTCTAGATTTGTGCATTTAATCAGCAACAGTGTAAAAACATTGCCAAATCTACATCTTGGACTGATATGTGACATCTCTCTTCATCTCATATTGACGATTAGATCTGCATTTTGGCCCTTGTATCTAAGCTCCCAATCTCATAGATCTATGATCAGATTTGTTCAGGCCTGCATCTTTTGGCCTGCTGTGTCTAGTACGGGTACCCCATCTCTTAGATTTATGATTAGAACTGTTCAGATCTGCATCTTTGGCTTGCTGTCTTAGTGCGACTCATCCTAAATCTATGATTGGATTTATTCAGGTTTGCATCTTTGGCCTGTGATGTCTTAGCGGCCCATCTCTTGGATCTATGATCGGATCTGTTTAGGTGGAAGTCTCTGGTCTGCCTTGAGATCTATGATCAGATATGTTTGGATCTGCATTTTTGGTGTGCTGTATCTCAGTGCTCCTCATCTTAATATTTATAGCCGGATCTCTGGTGTGCTGTATCTCAGTGCTCCTCATCTTAATATTTATAGCCGGATCTGTTGAGATCTACACCTTTGTTCTGCTGCATCTTAGCACTCATCTTGGATCTACAATCCCATTTGTGCAGGTATGCACTTTTTTACTGTTGTATCAGCTCTTCACAGTTAGGATCTGCTCATTATTTGATATCCGCACCATATGCAATCTCTGAGTCAGATCTGCTGATTTGGTGGACACATCAACAGGAAAAAAAAAAAAATCAACAGTCAGATTTGACCAAAATTCTAGATCAATGTTTTGCGCGATGTACCTTTAAAAAAATTTGCTTTGCACGATGTACCACTTGGGTCAGTGATCTGGGTTTGCAATATATGTTCACATCTGCTAGTGCATATGCACCAGAAGCGGGATTGTCTATAATTGTGAGATGGCAGACGACCTGAATGATATGTTGGGACCTTTACAAAGAAGGATGGATATGCTAATCAAACAAATTAGTGACATGAACAAGAGTTTTGCTGCTCAATTAAATGTTCTAGCGGCCTGGGTTACCGCCATAGAAGAGGTTAGTAGGAGGAACAACTCTGACCTCAATCATCTTGTAACAACCTTGAGATGAATATGGAGTCAAGGAATGATCTCCTTAGACATATAATTAACAAAAACTACAATAGAAAATATGAAATGAACTTGGGACTGTAACAACCTAGCTAATCATGACATGGCCCGAGGGCACCTATCCCTTCATAGGATTAACCAAATTATACCGAATGATTAGATTTTTGCACCTAGGATCCTGCAAAGCATGTGAAGATTGCGATCCCAAATTATGATGTTAATCAAGACCCAAGATTTTCAATGACTAGCTAAAGTCTTTGGAAATATTTTTTGATGGTATGGAATGGATGAGGCCATCAAGCTGTGGTTTGCACATTTTGAACTTAATGGCTCAGCATAAGGAGTGTTCAATTTTTTTCCCAAGGGATCAGTTGAAGAATTTGGGATGCTGCTGCTGATGGTTGTTTCATCCTTGGGCAATGACTTGGGGATGAAAGTAATGCTGAAGTGTCCCTTATTTCAAGAATCTGGGATGTTCTGATTCTGCCGAAAGTGAAAACTTTTGTGTGGGCAGCGTCTCTAGAAAATATTCTAACAATTGATTATCTTAAGAAAGAGAGTTGTGATTGCCAATAGATGTGTAATGTGTTGCACAGCCGAAGAAATGCCAAATCATCTCCTGCTTCATTGCTCGTTGTCTGGCAAGATTTGGAGTGAAGTGATTCGTAAGTTTCGGTTCGTTTGTGTATTCCTAAATTTGATTCTTAAGCATGTTGCTGGCTGGTTCTCCAATGGGAATTCTTTGGAGAGCAGTTGGCTAATCACATTGTGGGTCATTTGGACCGAAAGAAATGCCAGAATCTTTCAGAATAAGTCAGCACCAGTTAAGTCGATCATCAATCCCATCTTAGATTATCGGTGTCTTGGTCGAGAGCCAACGCAAATGCCCAAGTATCATCAATCCTATCGTAGATGGTTGGTGTCTTGATCGAGAACCAACAATGCAAATGCCCAATTATTCAGTCTCTCTGCTTTCTATTCTAACTTTAAGGCTGTCCTCAAATGCCGGAAAAAAGTTCAGATTGAGAAAGCTAGATGGACTCCTCCCCCATCTGGATGCTTCAAAGACTCCTCCCCCTTCTGGATGCTTCAAAACAAACTTTGATGGCAGTTCTTTTGGAAATTCAAGCTGGGCAGTATTGGTGGGATTTTCTGTGATCATGCTGGAATCTCCATTATCGAATTATGGGGTCCCATTGGTTTTAGGCACTCCAGTAACACTAAGGTTGCTAGCCTCCTTCAAGCCATTAAGATCTTCATCTCTTTTCAGCTTTTCCCAGCAATTGTGGAAGGAGATTCCTGTTATGCAATCAGGTGGGCCTTGTCTGGGAACAATTCGTGGAAGATCACAGACATGATCAATCCAAGATTGGTGTTACGTTGTTGAAGAAGACTTGCAGCCCTGTGGCCTTCCTTCTGTGGACAACTGGGAGGAAAGGAAGGTGAGACTGAAACTGAAATTTTGTATCTAGATTGCAAGACAATCTCATTTCAGGAACTTTTTCTATGTCATGACAACTTGACTGTGGAAGAAGATACATGACGATACTATGAATTGGCACTCTGTTGTTGTCTGACAGAAACGGCCAAGCATCAAGTGACAAGTTATTGTAATGGGTTGTTATATGAGATACAATGAGAATTGGTAACCATCTAACTAAACAATGCAGATGAAATGATACCCAATGGCACAAAAAGTGCATGAATGGAATTTAGTGTCCAGATACAGTAGTTTCCAAGCCAGCGGATATACACCTTCTCGCTCTATTGCCACCAGCTCCATCTCACTCCTGCTTTTTTAAGATCAATTACATCCCATGGTATTTTTCCTAAGATAACAAGATTGGCTAGAACACTGCATGTAACAATAATGGTGCTAATTAGTTGGCAAATGCTCGAAACTAAAACACAAAGGACAAGTAAGTTAAGCAAAATCAAAGGAGATCAAACAATACTTATTTCAAATTGTGAAGGTAGGCCGCAAACATATGCTGCAATTTTATTTTTTATTTTTTTATTTAAAGCCATAACAAGAATTTAATGAAAAAGGCCAAAGGCCAAAAGAATACAAAAAGGGAAAATAGACAAGAAAACAAAAAGAACTACACCCTACAAATCGAAACAGCAATCTGAAAATTGGGCAACAGGGAGAACATTAGCTGCATGCGCCCCTCTTGCATTCTTATGTTTTGTGAAATAGGAAAGTGAATGGTACAAAGAAGAATTATTAGAAGGCCAACTAGGATGTGAACATGAAGATGCATAAGAAGAAGATGAACAAGGGCATGAGGGAGGCATAGATAGCTTCAAAGAGAAAAACCTATCACTGGTGGTCAGGAACCCCCTATTTCTTTAGACCAACCTTGGATGTGGCCTCGTAGTGCTATACAAAGGCGGTGTGGCGACATCAATCTACGACCATGGATTGAGCCATCAACCATAGAAGGTCCCCACCGAGAATTTTTTGGATTGGTCTTTACTCCACGTCGACTCATCCCTCACTCTGATTGAGGGATGAACTCCCTGAAGACATGTATGAAGTCATCAAGTTCCTCTTCCGATAAGCTCCTTCTACACGCCCAAGGGTGGGGGGGTTTCGTGGGGAAGTGCTATGGTAGCAGGATGAAGTGATTGAAGATGTGCTCATCTATCAGATTGTATCTGCACGTCATGGCGGTATCAAAGCTTTTTGTGAAGTGGTTTGGGTGTATGTGGTAGGGAAGAATTTCAATGCATCAATCCGGAGTTGTATGAGTGTTACATTGAATTCAACTCAATGGAACCAGAGGGAGTTGGTGCAATCGACAGTCCTTACGTAGGACTAGTAAGAGATCAAGGGTGGGCCTATGGTAGCAGGATGAAGTGATTGAAGATGTGCTCATCGATCAGATTGTATCCACACTTCATGGTGGTATCAAAGATTTTTGTGAAGTGGAAGGTCGTCCAAGGTTTATGTGGTAGGGAAGAATTTCAATGCATCAATCCGGAGTTGTATGAGTGTTACATTGAATTCAACTCAATGGAACCAGAGGGAGTTGATGCAATTGGCAGTCCTTAGGTAGGACTAGCAAGAGATCAAGGGTGGGTCCCACCTGATTGCATGTGTGGCCCTTTTGATCACACACATGACCGACCATGGGATTTGATTTGTTCTTTTAGTTTCTCTAATACTGTGGTCCATTCATCTAACCATGGACTAGAAATACTTTTGATTCTGCAATATTTTGTTCATTAATCACTCCAAATTCTTTCATTTCCATGTAAAGATCATTTTGGAGGGAGCCACATGTCGTATCATTTGGTCCGTACCCTATTAATAGTTGCATTAGTTCAGTTAGACAGCGCATAGCTTAGGAGTTAGGGCCCTATACAAAGGAGACCTATTATGTGCACTTCTTTTTGGGGATATTATGATTTAAAAGTGTGTATTAAGGTCTTTTTTAACAATCCTTGAAGTTCCATTGAAAAATTCAACCATTTCCCCCATGTTTCCCAAAAAGTGTGATAAATTACCCGATACAAACGACATATCTCGTGCGATAACCAATACATATCTGTATCCCAAGGATGCAATACGTAACGCGATACCGATATTTCAAACACTGCCCTATTCCACTAAAAAGATATATGTATTATGATCCAAGTTGTTAAAATAAATTGATGAGATTTGATCCCATCGGATCTACTATTCTAAATTTCCATGAGAATCTAGGAACTTCTGCCCGCATTGTCTCATTTGGTCCACATACCTGAACTGATAACATTCGGGATCATGCAGGATTATACACGAAAGATCCTTTTTTGGCTCTCTTTAGCCCTGTGTTGTAGTTCCAAGGGTGGTTGCTTACCCATTAAAGTGGTACGCGAGCTGGGTTTAGAACATCGTGAGACAATTCGGTCCATATCCAATGCGGGCATTAGAGCATTGAGAGGACCTTTCCCTATGACTAAAATATCATTCTTATGGTTATAAGAGAATGAACTATTAGCAGCCATTTCACTTTGTTTAGGGCTTCTCTGTCTAATTGCCTATATAGTGATTCATGCTTGGATGTGTGATGCCATTTTGCATCAAGAACAAAACGTGATTTTGTGTTTTGGAAGAAGTGGAGGGTTTTTTTTTTTTTTTTTTTTTTAAATCAACTAGAGCGGCATTAGGGTTCATCCCATACGCATTGAAGCAATCATATACATCCGATTGCATTGGCTTCTCTTACAAGGCGAGGGTTTACTTATCATTATCATTTTTTTGGCCTATGGTCCATTTATGCAGCCTTGTGATGAATGAATGGTTCGGATCATCATAAACACATGACTCATGAGATGTGTATGGTATAACCTTGGGAGGATGAAAATTGCTGTTGCTTGCTGATGTGAATTGTCAGCAACCCTCATCAATGATGCAGTCATCATTTTGGAGAAGAGCGCAAATATAGAAATTCTGAAAATCATTTTAACTTCTATTTGATTGATGGAAATCTTCACGATTGCTGGAAATTGAATGTAGAGGCATGTTTGGTGCTGGAATTCCCTTGAAGTCATATTATAGGGCATCTATAGCTGCTGGAAATTGTTTCAAGTATGGTTGCTGGAAAAGACTGTTTTGTTGCTTTTTTGTTATTTATTCTCTGAGATTGTACATATTTGTGGTGGAAATTTGTTTAGAGACTATTCCAAACCATTGCAATTGAAGAATGCCATTGATAGGGCCCATAGAAACTGTATATCAATTGCATCAAAATGGCTGGCCTAGAGTATTTATGTGCTACTTTGAGTTATGCATGAGGTTGGCAATTTCAGATCAGATGATGAGACCTAGGAGTTGATCAAGTTATTGGTTGGGCTCATAGTGCATGGGGTGCCCACGAGGCAGATCTTTAAGGTTGATTTGTGGTATATGTCGGTGCCAGTGGACTTCATTGATTCGCTTGTGGGGCTCAGATGTGCCCCTCATGGTTTAGGTTTGGACTCTCATTTGGGGTTTTCAGACTTCAAAACAAGCATCGAGGGTTGTCACATTGTGGGAGCCATTGAACTTTGTGGATCATCATGATAATCTAAGCCTTATCCCAACTAATTGGGATCAGCTATATGAATCCTTTTCCGCCATTCCACTATGAAGGGCCATAAGGCCCATAACTTCAGTTATTCCATGGGTCTTCAAGTCTTCTTACAACCTTCACCCATATTCTTTTGGACCTTCCCCTTACCTTTCTAGAGCCTTCATGGAGGGTTGTGGATCCTTGGTGTAATTCGAAGTGCATACACAACAGTGTTCATATCAAAGTTGCCGTGACAGGTGGGTCAGGTGTCTTGAATTGTTGGCAGAGGCCTGTGCCTATTAGCAGGGTTGAGTAGACCATAGGCTGGCTGACATGGGCGTGTGTTAGGGCGCCACAGAGTTGTTGGTTGGGTCGAAGGCCTTTACTCGTACATGAGGTTGTCAACAGGCTGGCAATGGAGTTGGCTTGGGCCCAAATTTTGAACTGTGTAATCCAGCCCTATCCAAAAAGTTTATTTTTATTGGCCCAGGCCCAGCCAGGCCCATTGACAACCCTAATTATAGGTTTTCAGTTTCTGTATCACGCATTTTCTTTTCATTCTTGTGACTGTGCTAATCAAAATGACTTTCCTTGGCTTATTTCCCTCAGGCAGATTGAGAATTTAATAGGACCTTGTCTTGTAAGTTGTAACCTGCGTTTAACGCCAGATATTTGCAAAATCCATTTCAGCTTTGCTGTCCGTCCAAACTTAGCTATTCTGACCGTCTTATCTAATTCCCATTTTAATCTCCTTTAGTAACCCACATTATTTATATCACAGCTGTTAATTCTCATACTGCTGCAGGCTGTTCCTCTCAGTGCAAGAAAAGCTTCTGGGGGATCCACTGAAGGAATCGCACCCTTTCTGCAGCTCCCACATTTTAGTGACGCCATTGTCAAAAGGATTGGCCGGAAGGTACCCTTAGGACTGGTTGCATACATATATGGGAAGTGCATGTCTATAAGGATTTACTTGCACATGTTTGTAAGCCTTTGCAATTTGAATTTAAAAAGACGAGCTTTCCCAGCTAAAAGATGACCTTTTATTTTCGCAGAAGGTGCGCACATTTCAAGAGCTACGAGACATGACCCCACTGGAGCGTGCAGAGCTGCTAACTCAAGCTGCTGGATTTTCTCCTGCTGAAGCACAAGATGTAGAGGTGGTCCTTGAAATGATGCGTTCTGTAGAAATCGAGATAACATGCGAGACAGAAGGTGAGGAAGGGATACAAGAGGGTGACATTGTCACCATGCATGCTTGGATCTCACTCAAGCGTGGCAACGGACTGACGGCTGCCCTTCCCCATGCCCCTTATTTCCCATTCCACAAGGAAGAAAACTTCTGGCTGCTGCTCGCAGACCCCGTCTCAAATGATGTGTGGATGTCTCAGAAGGTTAGCTTTATGGATGAGGCGGCTGCTATTATGGCAGCCTCAAAGGCGATACAAGATGCAAAGGAGGGCTCTGGCGCGAGCGTGAAGGAGACAAGTACTGCTGTGAGAGAGGCAGTTGAGAAAGTAAGGAATGGGTCGAGGCTTGTGATGGCCAAGTTTCAGGCACCTGCGGAGGGGAACTATAATCTGACTTCCTACTGCTTGTGTGATGCGTAGATTGGCTGCGACAAGAAAGCAAGTTTAAAAATAAAGGTTCTAAAACGGAGCCGGGCAGGGACAAGGGGGGCTGTGGTGGATGAGGGACTTGCCGTGGATGATGGGGTTGAGGAAGAGAAGAGGAGGAAGAGGGATACGATGATTACGAGAGCGAGTATAGTGAAGATGGTGAAGATGATGGGGGAAAGGAGAAGAGAAACGGCAAGTTGGCCAATGGTGCTGTTCATGGAAAAGGCAGCTCGAGTTCTGAAGGTTCAGACACCGAAGAAGAATGATGATAGCCTTTCCTCTTACTCTCTACTAAATTGAGAAAGTAGAACATTTCAGGCATTTAGCTTCCACCACAACAATGTTGTCTTTATAAATTAAAAAAGAAAAAGAAAAAGAAAAAGAAAAATCTTCACACCTTGTTAAGCTTTATTACCATGGATAAGGTGCTATTTGGATCAGCACCTAGTTCATGAATCTGGCAATATTTTAATTGCCTAATTCATGAAGTTTGCTGTTGAGATGTTTGGACGACTCCTTTTTCTAACTCATGAATTAGGCAGTTGCAATAGCGCCCATGCTCAAGGATTGAGGCTTAGAGAAAAGACACGAAGAATTATATTCCACCATTCGTGAATATAACCATTTTCTCCAGGAAAGAGGAGAGGTTTTGAGTTTGACTATCAATTTTAATGTGACAGGTGTCTTGCATCTGTGCATCATACACCCAGGCATCAATTTCTGCAGGTGTCAGTGAATTGGTAATCCAAACCACTCATCTTTTGAGTCTCACCGTGGATGGAGCTAACCCAAAAAATCTCCCGATTGGAACATCCTAGCTTTCGATGTTAGAACCTTTTTACCGTTGGATTTGGACCATTTTCTTATCTCCTTTGACTTAGGACATGAATCCAAAGGTAAAGATTGTTCTATCAAGGATATTTTTTCAGACATATTTCTTCCAATGTTAGACGCAACAAACCAGTGGTCTGGATTACTGAACCATATGATCCACTTGTCATAATTGAAAACCAGCCACAGAGATGTGGTCAAGATTCTTTTGGGTATTCTTTATTGAAACCTCGTATGATGGTTAGTGCAAGCTGATGTTAGACCTTTACCATCAAATGGTATCATCAATTTTTTATACCTTTAATCAAATGGTTAGGATTGTCTAATCAGAGCAATTCTTGGAGAGATTGACAATCCAACCTGGGATGCTAGGCCAATTGTCTAAAGAGACGGGGAGGTACGATTAACCAAAAGTTGGTTGGTCAGTGGTGAAGATCATCCAATCAGAGATTCCTGGGAGAATCATGAATTGTTCAGTTTATTCACTATTGATTAAACAACTAGATTGTTTGATTGAAACAATTATTCAGAAACATAGGCAATCCAAGATCTTGCTCCCAATGAATGGTCTATATTAATTTGGACCATGCTACTGGTCATTGATCATATGGTTGGGCAGATCAAACAACTTTTAAGAAGCATGAGTTGAATATATTGTCTATATGATCATGTGATTTTTATTTTTATTTTTTATTTACTTTCCACGACAAATCGATATTTGTTCCAATTTTCTACTTTCCACGGATCAAAATGGTTAAGATAATCAAATCAAAGTGATTCTTGAGAAGTGAAAATCATAGCTTTCAAAACAGGGACCTGCTTTTGACTCTGTTATTCAATTACGAATTTACTAACATATTTCATATTTAGAAACATTTATTAATTAATTAAATCTTACTATAAGAGTGTTTTTCATCGCATTTTCTAGCCAACTTCAAAAGTAGTGAGTGAGGTATATTACTCTTTAAATGTTTTGCAGTCTCTTATAAAATTTATCTTAAAACTTAGACGGGCAGATGACCTATCTTGTATGCTGGTCTGGTTGAACCAATCCTACTCTTGGCCCAACCAGTGACATCATCTTCATGTCAATTAAATTAATTAATACTAAAAATAAAATGGTAAAACCAAATAAAAGCTGGCGTTTGGATGGTTTTATGGTTGCAAAGGGAAAACCCAAGTACCCAGCCATTCCAATCCAAAAGCAGTTTGTAACTCAGTTTAATTCTTTGTCACTGGTATTGGGTTCTCTGTCATCTTCACCTCAGCGAAGTTCATAGAGCACTTTTTTTTTTTTTCCTTTTTCGGAAGAGTTTTATAGATCACTCATAAGTGCCATTACTCCTCTAGAATGATCTCTACACCACGTAAACAAGCCCACAATCAGCCTTTCATTTGCACATGAATCATTGCCAAAATATAAACATGTTCCAATATGAGAGCATATCTACATGAATTGTTACCAATAATCCATACACGAGCAGGATCCTTCCTTGAAGTGGTGGAAGCGATTACGGTCCCTCAATATAATCTCCCGCTCATAAATACGAGATACGAGTTTCATGGTAGAGTGGCAATCCCCACACACACGCAGATTTTTCACAATGCGTATTTTATCCTTTGGGCATGTATCGATCAGTCCTAAGGCCAGCGCCAACTTCTCACTGTGATACCCAAGTGCAACTTCCCTTTCATCATCACCCACATCGAATAGGACCTGTGATGTGTCCAATACATGATTAGCTAGCTTTAGCCGCTCTATCATCTCTTGCAACATGGAGTAAATCTCTCCAGCCCTTGGGTGGGATACATCTCCTACCACAAACTCATACACATTGCCCTTGGATTCAATCAAACTACATCCAGGCACCCTCTTCACACCTTTAGCCTTCATCTTTAACCTTACATTTCTGGCATTGTCCCACTGACCTGCTGCAGCATAAACATTGGATAGAAGCACATGGCAGGCGCTATGTTCAGGATCTAATTCGATGAGGTTCCTCGCTGCTCGTTCAGCTATCGGAACATTGCCATGCTTTCGACATGCCCCAAGCAAAGCCCCCCATATCTCAACATTTGGTCTCATGTGCATTGTTTGTACCAATGCCTCAGCTTCACTCACAAGCCCAGCTCGTCCAAGGAGATCTATCATGCATCCGTAGTGTTTAATATCAGGCACTATGCCGTAGCTTTTCATAAGCTGGAAATATCTTCGACCATCATCCACTAATCCTGCGTGGGAACAGGCACCTAAAATACCAACAAATGTGATTCTATCAGGCATGATACCACTCTTCAGCATCTCCGAAAAGTACATGAAAACATCCTTCCCATAGCCATTTATGCCAAGACCACATAAAATAGAGTTCCACGCCATAATGTCTTTTGTTACCATCTCATGGAAGACCTCAACTGCATCTTTGATACTTCCACATTTTGAGTACATGTCTATAAGGGCACATGAAATTTCCCCCTCCCTACTTGCTGATGGCAACTTCTTCCTGATAAAAGCGTGTAGCCATTTGCCTTGTTCAAGAGCACCTAAATGGGCACAGGCTGAGACAATGCTAACCAACAACACCTTGTCCGGCTTTATGTTTTCTTCAACCTGCTGCATCTCTTTGAAGAGCCTTAATGCCTCCATGTAGTTGCCGCTGCGCACGTATCCAGAAATCATGCAACTCCAGCACACAATATCCTTTTCGCCCATACCATCAAACACCCGACGTGCAGCCTCCACCTCCCCGGCCTCCACGTATAGGGAGATGAGACAAGTGAGGGAAATGGGCGAGTTGGTGTTGCTGAATTCGGAAGGAAGTTGACGGAGAAGGGACTTGGCAAGTTCAGGCTGTCCGGATTTGGCATACCCTGATATCATTATGTTCCAAGAAAAAAGAGTCTTCTGGTGAGGCATCTCGGAGAAGAGGCGACCTGCTTCCTCAAGGTGTCCATGCTTCAAATATCCACCAATCAAAGAATTCCAGGAAACCGAGTCCCGTTGAGGATTTCTATCGAACACCCGGCGCGCGGATTCTAGCATCCCAATCTGCGCATAAACGTTGATAAGCACATTACTCACGACAGGGTCGGAGGCAAGGCCTGATTTGAGGACGTGGGAATGCAGCTGCTCTCCTTCGTGGAGCGCTTGAAGGCGTGCGCATGCCTTGAGAAGGAACGGAAAGGTGAACTTGTCTGGAGGGACGGAGCCTTGACTAAGCATTTCGTCGAACAGATGCAAGGCGCTTTGGGGAACGTCGCTCTTGGCGTGGGCTCGGATCATGATATTCCAGAGGAAAGAATCGAGGAGGTGTTGATGGAGGCTGTAGAAGAGGAGAGTTGCATAGTGAAGGCTGCCGGCATCGGAAATAGCGCAGAAGGAGAGAATCTGACTGACGACAGAGCGGTCCTCGGACAAACCGAGCTTGATGGCCTGAGCGTGCAACTGCATCAGCTCCTTCATGCTTCCGCATGTCGAGCTGGCGTTGGAGAGTGACAGCACTCCTCGCACGTGCTTGCTGCTTTTTCGTGGGACTTGGAATTCAACCAGGGCGGAAGTAACCGACGATGGTGATGGACGGTACTGATGATACACGGACTGACGATGATAACGGTGGTTGTGCCACATGGCGACCATTCAGCGAGGGGTACTTTGGTCAGAGCAAGAAATATTATCGACGGATGAACGGATTGATTGAGGAACGCGGATTGCCTGCATGATGATGTTCGTGGGCAAGGAAGCAGGTTGCGCAGTGAGTAACTCACTACGTTTAAGCCTACTGAGTAAACTCTGCGAGATCTTTCATGATTTATGTATTTTATCTACACCATAGGAAACAGTTGAATTAAAATTCTACCGATTGAAAATTTCTTAAGGGATATTTGTGTTTTCCGTTCGTCCATGTCTGTATGATCTTATAAACAAATTGGATGACAAATAAACATCAATGTGGGGCCTATCAAGGTTTCAAGGTGGAAATCATTATCCTCACTGATACGATGCACTTGATATTTGGATCTGCTTCAATTTTGATCTCAACCCCTTGAATTAGATGGAAAAAGGGATGGATGGAGTGTGGATAGACCACATATATTCAAGGTGGGCCCAACTGAATTTACTCAATATGATAAGAGCGTGACTGAGTAACTAAGTAGGCAATCTGATTTCCATGGACAACGACATAAGCCCAAGAATGAGCAGATCCAAAACTCAATTGAGACTCATCATAGCAAAAATTGAGAGGAAGATGCCTACCGTTGAAACCTTCATGAGTCCACTGCTGTATTCCATCCAAACCATTGAGATGAACTGAGCTGTGGCTACCTGAATGTTTCACTGGTCTGTGTTCAATCCCTGCTGTTTGGGGTGGAGTGGCCCACTTAAGTTTTAGATCTGTTTCATTTTTTGATTTTTTGTCTTACAATGAGTCGGCAAATGAATTTATTATAAACATCAGGATAGGCCCCACCTAAGTTCCAACGTGGTCTCGATAGAGAGATACCTCTAGACTCTTTATAGGTGTTGGATTCGGGGCACGGAAACTTGTAAAAAGAAAGGGGCGGATGGATTGGACGGGATAGGATGGAATTGAATGGAATACAAATTTGTTTTGTTGCTGACTTCATACCAATGGGTGTGGAATCTATTGGTAGGCCGGCCGTGGATGTTAATCTTGTCTTATTTTTATTATTTAAAACTAAAACAATTAATCCCGGACAAGACCGGCCTTTGGCCTGGAT
Organism: Magnolia changhungtana; assembly: GCA_030180095.1. Lineage (NCBI taxonomy): Eukaryota > Viridiplantae > Streptophyta > Magnoliopsida > Magnoliales > Magnoliaceae > Magnolia > Magnolia changhungtana. Next base: position 117,747 of record JASAUF010000213.1, read on the forward strand.
AGTGGCCGGCACTGTCAATCAGTCGGTTCGGGTCTAAATCCGGCCACGTAGAATATGCTACCCGAGCCCAACTACCAACTTTTTGTGCAAGGTCTAGGTCGGGTCGGGTCGGATCTAACTCAGAATGGTATCCGGTGCAGGTTTTAAGACAATGAAATTGGTGTTAAAAATAATAATAATTTATAATTAGAAAAGAGTAAACAATGATTAAAGAGAGATTAGTGTAGCCAACTCTAATGTACTCTATTCTAGCATTGTTTCTGCCATTTTTGTTTGAGCAAGCGTTTATATATAAGTTGGAAGTCCAATTAATCAGAGCTGCAAAGTAAGTGAGAATGGCAGAAGTAAGGAGGGTTGAAGAGGGATTGGGAGATGCAACACTCCTCACAGATGAAGAAGACCATGAGAAGAAGATTAAGAAGGAAATTGACGATGAGAGTAAGGAGAAGCAAGCTACACCCGACCAAGACGACCAAGATGATCAACCGCTTATAAAGCCCAACAAGAGCAAGAGGATTGCAACCTTAGATGCTTTCAGGGGCCTTACCATCGTGGTATTTATCATCTCCATCCTCCTCCACTCCACTCGAGCAGTCTGTGGCAGTCACATGCAACATGAACATATATCTACATCCACAAACATTACCTACCATATGGCAAAACACATGCAGAAGAAGAAATACATCCTTTTCTTCTTTATAAACGATTGGGTGCCTTTCTTACATGCAGCTGATGATCTTAGTCGACGATGCTGGCAGTGCTTATGAAAAGATTGATCACTCGCCTTGGAACGGTTGCACGCTTGCTGATTTTGTAATGCCTTTCTTTCTCTTCATCGTTGGGGTTGCAATAGCCCTCGCTTTCAAGGTATTTCTTACCTTTTTCATGTGTTCATTAAAATATATATATAATTTCCCTGATTCCTCCACGATATGGAATATCTGTTTAAGGAATGTTGTGAGACTTTTATTAAGGGGGCTTCACATGATAAATGATTTTGGGTAATTTCACTATTGGATTATTTAGATTGACTATACTAGTGAGCCACATAATAATAATGATTAGTTCAAAGGTGGCACTTCAACTATAGTACATATGCCAAACATGGACTTCTTATAGTGTAGAAACTTCTGGAGTAGTAGTTGCAATAGGTTAAACTATTCCAGCACTAATTATTATAAATATAAATTTTAGTCTGGTTGGATTTTGCAGATTCTGTCTAAATATGGCCGGATTGATCATGCCCATTCACAGATAACTTTCGACGTATCTGATTCATTTCAGATTAGATTTAGCTGAAATTTGCGACCTGACTTAATTATCATGCTTTGAAAATATTCATCAGTTCAGATTAACCATCCATTTAAGGCAAAATACTCTCAATTTATCAATGATCAGTATTAGCTATATCTTGGGCTAAAATTAGACTTCTTAGTTACAGTTCATTGAGAACAAGATCATGAGGCGATCCTTGATTCCAAAACTCAAAGTTTGGAAGTAGTTGTGCTAGCTATCAAAGTTACTTGATTTATTTATTTATTTTTTTTCCAATTTTAGGCTTGTGTATAAATTTTAATAGTTTTCATACGAATTTAGGATTGCATAAGGTTGCATTTGGGTTCGCTTGGAATGGTGATTGAAACAAAGATAGTCATTAACACCAGCAGTGTGGAGTGATTGGTGTTGGTAACATAAGTTTAAAAGATCTATCTAACTTAAGAGTGTTGGATGTCTTAAATTTATGTAATCAGCATTGATTAGTTTAATGTCCAGTAGAGTCATTTGTGTATTGTGATCTTGACCCAAAGAAAGAAACACGATGATACACTAGTCATTTGTGTATTGTGATCCCAACCCATTGTAATTGTGATCAATTTAGCTATATAAGGAACGATTCCCTTGAACTGCACAATGTATGTTAAACACGAACTCTTGTAGTGTGAAGATTTTTAGAGTAGAAGTAGTTATAATAGATTAAGCTATTCTCAACTCCCGTTATTATGAATATATGTCTTAGTACCCTAACCTATGCAAAACATAAAACCTATTTTTCATAATGGATTTCTAAGAGGGTGCAAGGTAGGGAAGATTTAAGTACGACGTCTTCATTAACAATGGGTGAAGAAACAATTAACCATTTAGGCACGCATTTCAAATTATGTTCTACAAAATCTCAATTATTGATGCATAAATCGATCCATTATTCCGCAATTTTAGCTTTACATGTTGCTCTCAATTTAGGATTAAACAATCCAATGATCCAAACGTGACTTGAATTGTTGAACACTCATTAAATGTAAAACCCAAACCCTCTAAAAGCTCACCTAACTTGGTAAACTCTTATAATCACACTATGCATTTTCCTACTTCTTTTATATATGAAGGTAACGATTTCCATAAAATTCAAAACTATTCCGTCTAAAGTAAATGCGGCTTATAACTTAAGTTAGTGATTATAGTATATAATGATTACTTACTAAAGTCATGTATACATTTAGGGTCTATCCATTTCACCAATTATGACAGTAATGTAAAAAAAAAAAATGAGTAATGATTACAAATTATTTCACTTATCTCCTTAGATCAGCTGCATTTGATCGTCAATTCATATGTTTGGTTTATCCATGATAAAATCATAATGATAACATTTTTTTACATTATTTCAATATTAAATCATCACCAAAATAAGCTAATGTTGTTGTTTGAATTAGTAATTTTTATGGTAATACCATAAAGAAGTTCAATGATTACAAATTACTATGTCTCCTAACATATCTGCATTTGATCAACAATTTCGATAATTTGTTTTGCCGTAATAAAATCATAAAGATGACACATTTCCTTTACATTGTTGGGGTAATTGGTGAAACAAACAGGTCATGATTTTACAAAAAGTTTTTTAAAAAAAAAATTAAGAACATGTTTATTGTGAATAAAAAAATTGTAATTATTTTCAATTAATCTTAAAAGCTTTATGTATTGTTACAGAAAGTTCCAAAGTTGAGGGATGCTATAAGGAGAATTATTATAAGAACATTGAAGCTTCTCTTCTGGGGACTTCTTTTGCAAGGTGAGTGAATTTTCATTGCAGATTGAAACTAACTTTCTCCAGCTTCTAATATTCTTAGATATATTGGTGGCTTACTGATGGTCAGGTGGATATTCTCATGCTCCTGATGATTTATCATATGGAGTGGACATGAAGCAAATCCGTTGGTGTGGTATTCTACAGGTTTTTAAATTTTCATTACCAACTTTCTTCTTCTTCTTATTTTTCTTTGTCATGTAGATTATAAGTTTCACCTTACCCCACTAATAACAACTCTTTTGCAAACAGCGCATAGCTTTGGTATACTTGGTTGTGGCTTTTATAGAAGTTTTAACTATAAAGGTTAGGCCAGCTGCTCTCGGCTCTGGTCATTTCTCCATATTCAGTGCATATCGTTGGCAATGGTAAGTACAATGTACAAGTAATGAGACACATAGTTTACTAATATAAAATTTCGACATTTTACCAAAAAGTTGATTTTATAAAGTTGTAATATAAGTAATGATTGAGGTAGAGGACTCTACTCCATCAGTGATTCAATTTTCAAGGATAATACTACTTATCTTATTACATATGTGCACATCACATACAAAATGAAATGAACAAACTTTCTAAAGTTTCTAATTTATGATCGAGTTAAGAATGACATATTGTCTTATTAAATTAATAATGGCATATTCTCTTGGAAGAAGAAAATAAAACATGAGTGTTGATGTTTTATTAGCTTTTCAGGATGGGTGGTTTTATTGCCTTTCTCATTTATATTATCACAACATATGCGCTTTATGTTCCCGACTGGAGTTTTGTGGTGCATAACATACCTGGAGAAAAGAGACTCATGGTATAAATATTATTAACTTTTTTAGCTAGTATCTTATCCATGAAGTAATTACAAGCCAGTTATTAAACCAAGTTCTATTGACGTTGCATTTTCAGGTAAAATGTGGAATGAGAGGCCACCTAGGACCCGCCTGTAATGCGGTTGGTTATGTTGATAGGGAAGTTTGGGGCATAAACCATCTCTATTCATTGCCTGTATGGACACGTTTAAAGGTTAATTTAAAGTTCAATGAGCTTATACCCATTGAATTGGATCAACCATTTTATGACATGAGTTTTATGTATTCATTCATCTTTACTTTCTTATTTCACAAATGGACAGACTTGTAAAGGTACTTCTCCAGAAGCAGGACAAATTCATGAAGATGCTCCAGCTTGGTGCTATGCCCCATTTGAGCCAGAAGGCTTGTTGAGGTTTGTCAAGTACCCTCACAGGAAAAAGAAAAGAGAAAAGTTAATATTAAATTCTTAAATGTTAACTATATATAATTGTAAGATCATGATGGATTGAAGCGGTTATTATATATTGCCAGTTCTATCACGGCCATCCTCTCCGGCACCATCGGGGTCCATTATGGGCATGTATTGATTCACTTCAAGGTTGTCTCTCAACACTTTTTAAATCTTAATTTAACAAAAGATTAATAAATTATTTGTCTTGCAATGCATGCTATAGACTTTAATCATTTAGAGTTTCTTCTTTGTGAGAAGAACAACAGTCAGGCTAGTATATAGTGTAAGGGAGTGGTGTTTTTTAAACATGTATTTGTGAGCTCCTTACTATTTTATGTAACCAACCATCACTTGATCATTTTAATTTTCATTTTAGTGTGACAGTAGTACATTTGAGTGTCATCATTCTTATGGGGCTTGTCTAGCACTACATGCTCTAGATCATAACTGTTTAGAAATATCCCTTCGATATATAATTGGATGAAATGTAATGTGGGACATAACTCTGTTTGCATGTAAGTGAAGTTTGATAAACATGGATCGATCCACTCCTTGTTATCTTGTGCATCCATCCACCCAAGCATAATATTCGTACATGTGTGTGACTCATGTTTAACGATATTGTCTGGTGATTACCCCTCCATAACCATTGTTTACTTTATTTATACTTTCAAATGGTGCATTTGTAATAATAATGCTATGAAGAATTTTGATGGCATACTGAGTGTTATTAATATAAACCTCAAACACTGACAAAAGCTCGGGTAAAAGAGGAAGGATAGTGTCTTGCAGGCAACCAAGTATAGAACTTTTGCCGATTACCTTTTAAAATCCAACCTAAAATTGATAACACAAAGATAAGATGGTGATAGCATAGGGTTAGTTATTATGACAGAAGCATCCCACATCATAACTTTACTGATAAAATTTTGACATTAATATCCCGACTTCTATAAATTAAATTAATATAATTTTATCATGTGTAAAAATTATTACATAGTTCTAGATTTAGAACTAAATTGTGAATTATTTTGTGTGATATATATTGTATCTATAGTTGTACATGTACAATTGCAAATACATATCTTATAACAAGTTCAAGGTTTCACATCATATTACCATCGAGGCTATATACGAAATCAGCATGCACTTAATCTATGCATGTAATTAATGATAAATTAAACTATGTTCTATTGCAGGGTCATTCTGAGAGGCTAAAGCAATGGGGGTTGATGGCTGTCGGCATGCTTATTGTTGCCACAATTCTTCATTTTACAGATGGTGAGCATCTTCCATTCTAAATGTTAGAATGTTATCATTAGTAGTGGCAATGGAATTAGAGGTGTACACAAGTCGAACCGAGTCGAGCTTGGCACAACTCGACTCGGCTCGGCCACTAGCTGACCTCAGCTCGAACTCGGCTCAATCCTCGAGCCTGACTGGCTAGCTCAGCTTGGTTTGGTCAACAGCTCGAGCCGAGTTCGCCTGTGTGGCATTTTCACAAACACATGGGTTATACCTTCAAATTCTCACTGTATGTAAAACACTAGAAATGGTTTTACGAGTATTTTATCAAACACCTTGTAGGCAACATCAAAATCAAGAAAAAAGAGTATTTGTTTGATGAAACATACCTTCCTTGCCACCAGCCGACACTTTGTTGAGTCATTTCATCAAACACTTAGTGAGCAACATCAATATCAAAGTAATCGAGTCACTGAACTGGTTTGATCCGAGTTCAATTCGAGTTGGGTTCAATCTGAGTTGAGTCGAGTTCGAGCAAGCTCGAACTCAGTTAAAATTTTTTTAAGCTCAAAAAATCAGCTCGACTCGGCTCGAACTCAGTTTCGAACCGAGTCAAATTGAACGAGCTAACCAAGCTAACTCAGTTCGTGTACAGCCCTAAATGGAATGGGCTAGGGTTGGCCTTATCCTAGCCTTAATTCATTTAACCTTGTCCCTAGATCTTACCCTAATTGAGATGGAAAGCGTAGACCATAACCCTAACATTATAAGGCTAATGGGCAATGAAAAGAGTCAAGTGATCAGAACTTTGAAAAAAGTCCGGCGGAAGAACTTCTTAGTTATCATGTATCGTATGTACAAGCATTTCAGATTATTGAAACATAACCTTATATCCAACAAGTGTATTTAATTACATATGTAGGTTGAATGAAAATCACTAGTAAATGTCTTTAAATTATCCCGCCTTTTTGCTTAACTATGTACTTTTTTCAAAATGCTCAACCATCATCATCCCTTGCAATCATGAACCATTTATGTTATTATTGAAAAACTTGGTATATTTGATATATTTTTATCCCAATTAACTTGATAATATTGACTAAATGTTTTCACTTGCAGTTATTCCTCTTAACAAACAACTGTATAGCTTCAGTTATGTTTGTTTCACTGCTGGAGCAGCAGGAATTGTTTTTTCAGCATTCTACATACTGGTATTATGTTAGCTTTAGCTTGATATTTCATAAGCACATTTTGAATTAAAAGCCTAGTTATTAGTAATTTAATATAATATTCTGTCTAAATACCTGTTAACATACTTTAGAAATTTAAATTGGAATATATCTTGACATCTTCAATATTATAGTAAGTTGCAAATATTTTAAATACTAATTTTGTCTATCATTATTTCAATGAATAGATTGACGTTTGGGGAATAAGAATGCCATTTCTATTCTTAGAGTGGATCGGAATGAATGCAATGCTAGTCTTCGTAATGGCAGCGCAGGGCATCTTTGCAGCATTTATAAATGGATGGTATTATGAAAATGAAGGAAATTCTCTGGTAAGAACGGTCCTATAGCATTGCTGGCTAAAATATTTCTTAACAAGCTCCTATTGTCGACATTAATCTTTCTAATTCTACATACTTTCTTCTACAGGTTTATTGGATTCAGAAGCATGTGTTTTTTAATGTGTGGCATTCTGAAAGGTTAGGGACTCTTTTATACGTAATATTTGCCGAGATAACTTTTTGGGGAGTGGTAGCAGGCATCTTGCACAAATTGGGCATCTACTGGAAATTGTGAAAGAAATAAGAAACAATGTCAATCAAATGATAGTGATGCCATGTATTGACCGACTTTCATTTCAATGAGTTGCCATTTAATTTATTCTTAAACGACATTGAAGGTTGTATGTTTGTATACAACTTGGGCTTCTAAGGGACTCTTGCAAGTAGCCATTATGGTAAAAAGAACAACATTCTTTTTCTTTTTTTTTTTTCTTTTTTTGAAATATTTCTACAAGCAGTATATTATATTGGAAGATGTAATTCATATTTGTCTAAATTATATTGTAAGTGGAAGGATATTCATGACTACATTATACATAAATGATGGTTGGCACTTAGATATGCACGGCCCACATAGGAGGTTATGTCCGATAAACATTAAAAAAATGGCATTGACATTGATCATATAATATTGATACAAACCAACCTGACCATTTCGACAACTAAGGCCTTTTTTAAGTTCATGGTGTTGGTGTGTTTTTTATATCATTAATTATTAAGATGAGATACATACAACTTGCCTCTTTTGTACTAGTTTCACTCAAATGGGCATTGATGAAGATAAGAAAGGACAGACAATCTTAAGTGTCATGTTTAAGTAATTGAGATGGTCCATATGGTGGGCCACCACTGAAACTGAATTAATCAGATGATCTTAAATAATTGGATCACGGTCTAAGAATGAATGCTTAAAGGATGGGTAGTGATTCAAATTTAAATAATAATATTTGTTGGTCCTAATTGAAATGATTCTTGGCCATGATAATCTATATCACTTTTCTTGAACTATATGTGAATATAAAATTTAATTTTACCTGTAATATAAAAATTAGGTAAAAATAATTTAATAAAATGTCTTACTCATAACTAACGAGAGAGTGATATTGTGAAGGGTTCTTGTTATTGCTCGCATGCAAATAATGTGGTGCATTGTATTTTAGGTCGTTGTTGCTACCGTTGCTATTATTATTATTATTATTATTATTATTATTATTATTATTATTATTGACCAAGCGAAACAATTACACGACCAAGTTAAGGAGGTAAAAAGGAACCTAGTGGCCTGCTCAAATCAACCGCATGCGTAGAGACAAGCCAATTCACCTCCCAAATTGGACGACGATGATGATCATGCCGATAACACAATCCCGGTCAAATGCAAGTGGACAAACCCTTGACTACATGTCACATCTCTTTTTTCTCTCTTACCTCTTTGTGAAATAGGAACAAGTCAGCAATCCATCAAATGGAGGTGTGAGTACACAACCTATTAGACGGAGGTACGAGTGGGGGTGTGAGTGCATAGTCCTTTAAATAATACATGAACACTCTACTCAAAAGGAGCACAAGGCCTAAGATGGGGAGTGAGTTACGTGATCTAAGAGATAGGCCGAAGGTCTGAGGTGGATGTGCATATTGCACAGTCCAAAAGGAATAGTATGTGACCTAAGGTGGAGCTACATTTGCATTCTCTGAAAGGAGGGATGAGAAGGCTGAGGCAAAGGCATTATGTGCAACCCGAGCGTTAAGAGTGCACATGGTTCAGTTGAGTCTGGTTTTAGCGTAAAACCATAACCGAACAGTTCTCAACGATTCTAGGAAAACCATAATCGAAATTGGACCATGTGCACCCTAGAATAGAATCAGAACTGAACCATAAAAAAATGGTTTGGTTTCGGTTTGGTTCTACAGTTTCAGGCGTTTTATAATCTAATCCAATTGCATGGTTTGTTTTTATAATCTAGCCCAATTGCATGATTTTTGTATAATCCAATCCAATTGTATGGTTCTTGAGAGACAGAGTGAGGCCACAAAAGAGGGGAAGAATAAAGAAAAATTATGGTTTTTTTTTTTTACTTTTAATGTTTCAAAAAATTAAATTTTAAATATTTATTGACTGAGGGGTCCGATTCCAAGTTCGTATCCAAGGTTCAATTTTACGGCTTGATTCACGGTCCAGTTCGATGCTTCAAAACCCCAAACTGAGAACCGAATCGAACTAACCAGTTCTTTGATTTTCAGAATTGGAACCGGAATTGATGTGCTTTATAACCGGATCAAATCGTGCGGTCTAGTTGGTTTCAGTCTGATTTACTGATTCCATCAGTTTTATGTGCACCCCTACCGAGAGCTCTTAAGTATAAAGAGATGAGAGGGTAGTGAGAGAGTGTAGAGAGAGGGAGGGGGTTACTTGAGAGGGCACCGCCTCTCTCCCTCTTCACCCTTCTCCTCTTTTGCCACATGTGGAGGCAAGTGGCCCCACTAGGGATTGCTATTTACCCGGTCACCAGCATCTCCCAACTAACCCATAGTGGATGACACAATTTTTTCAGTTTCTATACACAAGTATTTATACACCAAGTGACCACCACACTAGCACATGACGTCTCAAGCTCTTCAAGGCTTGTCCTAGACCCACATGACCATATGAATGGAGATAACCCTCAATCTATGATCGTTTTGCTAACATATGCGCTTATTCTCTTATATGAATTTAAATCACAAGTCTTTTGCAAACACTGTCTGATGATTTTTTAAAATAAATTATTTAGGTATACATGATTTTAATAAATAATTTGCAAATCATCTTTACAAATAATAATATATAATTTTGTAGTGAATGAGACTCGAAGTGTATAATCATGATTCTAAGAACTTGGTGTAGTTACTAAGGGGTCTTTCCTATACAACTACACAATTCATAATCAACTAAGTCACTCACCTAGCAATAGATCTTTGACTACATCAATCAAAATTTCACATTATATGTAAAAATAACAACATTCAATATCATCCTCTTGTACACAAAGGTAGGTAGTTGAGGGCATAAGGGTCACCTATGAGACTGGCATGCTCCCTCAATTCACTGATCATATTGAATTAGGTATCAATAGGTAAATTAATTCTATAAAAGAGTCTAACTGAACGCTCTAAGCATGTGATCGCTCACCCACGCAACAAAACAGACATTATTAGGCATATGTCGGGTCTACAATGCGCAAGTCCCTAATAAAGCATGTGAGTATGGTGCAAGGTAGAGCGTGAAACAATAAGAGAGATCACCATCTTCTTCGAATGATTAAAACCTTGAATCCACAAGAAAAGTTCTTTAGTCCACAAGAGAATAAGGAAGAAAATTCGGATATTTTATAGAATATTAATAATTTAAAAAGTTTCAATTACATCACCTGTATATATAACTCACAACCTTAATTCGAAAGTTATCCAAAATAGCAAAATTCTAACTATAATTCAAAAGTTACCCAAAATAGTAAAGCTCTTCTAAAGCCTAATTTTCTAAAAATATAAGTATAGCTGAGAGATTTCTAACATGAGTACAAGTACTTTATAAAAAGACGATAAATCTAAAATTCTAAAAATAATGAGATGAAAAAAAAAATTACTAAAATTAGTAAAATTTTTATAAAATCATAATTTTCAACTAGAAGAGTGTGTTTTCTTAAAAAATGGACGGACACGACCCATTATGGGAGTCGGTTAACGCTGGATGACCAGCTACATAAAGATCGATAGGTCGCGCATTCGGTGATGATGCCCATATCAAAAGTTACGAGTGATTTACAGTCCAAACTTCAAATTACTATTTCTCCCTATATCAAGAATGAATTTCTTCAAACCGGACATGCTTAGGGCCAAGTTACATCATAAATTTATTCAAACAAGGCATGTTTGGGGCTTAATTATGTCATGCACTATATAAGACTAGGTCCGGATCTAAAGGACTAATTCCACTTTTGTTTAGGCTTCTTTATGTCCAGCCATGTTATGAGTGTATTTGCAATATATTTTACATTAGTCTTCTCCACTTGAAAAGAACTCGCCCCCAAGTTATCCAACAGACTAGGCTCATTATATTCATATAGGTCATCCATGTTGAAAGTCCACGAGATTCCCAGATCTTTGGGAAGATCAACTACATAGGCGTTATAATTAATTTTCTTAAGTATCAGATTAATAGAGCCTATCTTCTTATTTCTCAGTTTGTTATATGACATAGTCAGAAACCTCTACTTGTGCAGATGAACCAACACGTTATCACCCACTTCAAACACCTTTCTAGCATTGACGTTTATCAATCATTTATACTTAGAATTAGACTCTTGTAACTTCTTTTAGACATCGGCATACACAGTCACGATTTGGTCTATATATTTTTTACAAAAACACTTGTACTCGATTGTTTAGGCAACGAAACCAGGTTTAGTGTATGTTGGGGAGCGTTACCATACACAACCTCAAATGTAGACTTACCGATGTACCGACTACATGAGCTTATCACTAGAAATAAAACATATGAGGTTAAAGAGCCAATTCATTACCACTTCTGTTTGTCCATTCATCAGGTAGTGGTAAGTGCTACTAAATTGCAAGGTGGTGTCAAATTACTGTCATAAAGTCCTCTAAAAGTGATTGAAGAACTTGATATCGCGATATAAAATAATTGACTTGGGGATATCGTGTAGTCGCATGATATCTCTAAAGAACATATTAATAACATGAGTTACGTCAGGAGTCCTATTACACGAGATGAAATAGGTTGTCATACCCCGAAATTCAGTAGGTGAGTTGGCCAGGCCCGAAATTCAGATAATGATTAAAATTTTTAAGTAATCACAATCGCAATTTAATAAAAATTACATTACAATAAATCAAATTTAATATAAGTTTCGTTATAATAGTTCAGCTCACTTTTGAATTTCTACTATCGACCATACATTTTTACACAATATAAGAAGAAGAAATATACAACTAGACAAACACCTAAATTTTTGCTTCACTCTGCTCCTTGACTAAATCTTCCACCCTACATGTTGCGAAGCACGCCAACAACACAGTGAGCCTAGATCCAATCTCAGGCCTCACCCACAAACGATAAATAGGAAGAAATATAAACTAGAAAGCAATAAAAGCATTCAAACAAACCACAAGATAAGATATATATGGAAAAACCCCAAACTAGGGTAAAAAATCACGGATACAAAATTCCACTATGAAGAGAAACAAAGATTACAAGGCAATATACTAACCTCTCCCTTGGAAGTACAAAGAAAATCTCTTGCCCATACCTTAGAATAATTTCCTAATATTCACCATAACCCTAGAATAGCCCTAGGGACCCCAATTTATAGTTTTGGCAACTTCCCTTTCGCATCCCAGTTGCGAAAGGACTTACGACATGAAATCCGCAAAACTCCTTTCGCATCCCAGTTGCGAAAGGATTTGCGACACGAAATCTGCGAAACTCCTTTGGTATTCCAGTTGCGAAAGGACTTGCGACACGAAATCCGCGCATGTGGCCCCACTTCTCAACAATCTCCCACTTGGAGACACATCGCCATAAATATTTATCTTCTTCATCCGGAGTGCACCACCTCCCCGTCTTCAAGCCTGAAGACCAATCAAAGCTGAACAGAACTTAGCTTCTTCCTTGTGACCGCCTTGGTCAGCATATCCGTAGGATTCTCACTTGTATGAATCTTCTCCAGAACAATCGATCCATCTTCCAGTAACGAACATATGAAGTGATATCTGATGGCAATATGCTTAGTCCTTGAATGAAAGGCTAAATTCTTACCCAAGTGTATTGCACTCTGACTGTCACTGTACAGTTTGCAATCTGTTTGCTTCTTACTCAACTCTTTCATAAAACCTTGCATCCACACCATCTCCTTGCATGCTTCTGTAATTGCAACATATTCTGCTTCTGTCATACTGATAAATACTATCTTTTGTAACTGAGAGACCCAACTGACTACAGCACTACCCAGAGTAAAAACATAACTTGTGGTGCTTCTTCTGTTGCGTATCTCCTGCCAAATCTGAATCCACGTAGCCTTGTAACTTGATTTTCGATCTACCATAACACAGCCCTACGTCCTCAGTACCTACCAAGTACCTAAGGATCCACTTCACAGCTTCCCAATGTTCCTTCCGGGGTTGTTCATGAACCTGCTAACAACTCTTACTGCTTGATCAATATCTGGCCTCGTACTCACCATAGCATACATGAGACTCCTAATAGCTGACGTGTATGGAACTTTAGCCATGTAGTCATGTTCCTCCTGCGTCTTTACACCTTGCTCCTTACATAACTTGAAGTGGTTGGCTAATGGAGTGCTAACCAGCTTAGCACCTCCCATATTGAATCAATCAAGTACCTTGGCTATGTATTCTGCCTGTGATAAAACTAATTTCTTATTTTCCCTGTCACACTTTATCCTCATGCCTAGGATTTATTTTGCAGCTCCTAAATCCTTCATGACAAATTCTCTAAACAATTGTCTTTTGAGATCTGAGATGTCCTTTATGCTTGAATCGGCCACAAGCATATCATCAACGTACAGAAGAAGGATGATGTAAGACGTATCAAACTTCTTCAAGTAACAACAGTGGTCTGCATGACATCTCCTAAAACCGTTTCCTGACATGAAACTGTCGAACTTCTTGTACCACTGCCTCGAAGCCTGCTTCAGGCCATATAGACTCTTCTTCAGTCTGCACACCTTGTTCTCATTACCTGGTGTCACGTATCCTGTCGGCTGATACATATATATCTCTTCTTCAAGGTCCCTATGAAAAAAGGCTGTCTTAACATCTAGCTGTTATAGATGTAAGTCCTCTGAAGCCACTATACTCAAGACCATGCAAATCGTAGACATTTTCACTACCAGTGAAAATATTTCAGTGAAATTGATACCTGCCTTTTGTTGAAACCCTTTCATAACCAATCTGGCCTTGTACCGTTTCAAACCATCGTGCTCCTCCTTCAGTCTGTAAACTCACTTGTTATGAAGAGCTTTCTTACCCTTGGATAGAGTGACTAGCTCTCATGTACGATTAGACTCAAGAGAGTCCATCTCATCATCCATGGCCTGCTCTCACTTAACCCGTATATTTGACTGTAACGCCTCTTCAAAACACTCTGGCTCACCATTATCTATCAGTAGTAAATAATGTAAGGAGGGTGAGTATCGGACCGTAGGTCTCCTCTCCCGAGTAGACCTCCTCACAACCGGTGTATGCGGCTCTGCCTCATCCTGTGGCGCTGTAACACCCATGTCCGGTAACTCTTCCAACTCTACGAATTCCTTTTTCTCGGCCTTATTTTCCTGCACACTGTCCTTATACATCACTTTTTCATTGAAGACTACGTCCTTGCTTCTAATGATTTTCCTGTTTTCTACATCCCAAAACCTGTAGCCAAAATCATGCTGCCCGTAGCCTATAAACATGCACCTCCTGGACTTCACATCCAGCTTGTTTCTGTGCTCTGCATCAATGTGAAAATATGAAGTGCAACCGAACACTCTGAGATGTGCAAGGTTCACTTCCTTCCCAGTCCACGCTTCTTCTGGTAGCCCACCATCCAATGGTGCTGAGGGACTTCTATTGATGAGATATACGGCAGTATTCACAGCATCTATCCAAAAGGTCTTAGGCAACCCTGCATGTAACCTCATGCTCCTGGCGCGCTCAAGGATGGTCCTGTTAATGCGTTCAGCCACACCATTCTGTTGTGGTGTCCCTGGAATCGTTTTCTGATATTTGATTCCATTTATCGCACAATACTCCTTAAACCTCTTATCACAATACTCTCCCTCATTGTCAGATCTGAGATACTTTACTGTTTTACCTGTCTCATTTTCTACCATAACTTTCCACTTCTTAAATACATCAAATACATCAGATTTATGTTTTAAGAAGTAGACCCACAGTTTTCTACTAGCATCATCAATAAAGGTAACAAAATAATGTGAGCCACCAAGAGATAATACTTGTGCCGGTCCCCACACATCAGTGTGTACAAGCTCCAACAGATGTGTCTTTGGAGCGCGTCCCATCTTCTTGAAGCTTACCCTCTTCTGCTTACCATACACGCAGTCCTCGTAGAATTCCAAGTTCATAGACTTCAGCCCTGGTAGCTTCCCTTTTGAAAATAGCACTTTCATCCCTTTCTAACTCATATGTCCCAACCTCTGATGCCATAACTGTCCATTCACTCTAGTTGATGCGACCGCGAGTGAACTATATGATCCTGAAGTCACGTACAAAGTACCTTCCTTTTTGCCTCGAGATATCACTAAGGCAGCTTTTGTGATCTTCCAGGAATCACTGGTGAATGTTGTCACATAACCGGTATCAGCCAACTGCCCCACAGAGATCAAGTTACGTTTCAAACTCGGTACATGTTTGACATCTTTCAATTTCAAGGCCATTCTGTCTTTCTAATTGACCTGAACGTTTCCCTTTCCAACAATACTACACAGCTCATCATCACCCAGGTATACTCTCCCAAAGTCACCTGACACATAATCACGCAGAACTTCCTTACATGAAGTAGCATAAAATGAAGCACCCGAATCTATAACCCAAGACTCATTCCTCGCATCAAGAGACAAGATCAACGCCTCTGTGTCACTCTCCTCAGATAGATTCACTGAATCCTTCTCACCTTGAGAGCTTTCTTCTTGTTTCTTGAGCATCCTGCAATCACGTTTCTTGTGCCCCTTCTTGCCACAATGCCAACACCTGTTTTTGTCTTTCAGTCCATTGGAGTTCTTCCTCGACTTAGAACGTTCATGTTTATTACCTCCTTTGTTTAGCGATCTTCCTCTTCCTTCAACGTTTAGAGCATTTCCTGAATCCCCTGAAACTCCTGATGGCTTTCTTCTAGATTCTTCACTGAGAATTAGACCGGCCACATCATCAAATTTCAATTTTGTCGACCCTGAAGAATTGCTCACAGCAATCACCAAACCATCCCAATTGTCTAGCAAACTGGATAAGATCAATAACTCCCTGACCTCATCCTCAAAAACAATGCCAACGAATTCCAACTGGCTCGTGACTATATTGAACTCGTTTAGATGTTCAGCCACGCTCCCACCATCTGACATCTTCATGTTGAATAGTTGTTTCATAAGATGAACCTTGTTGGATGCTGAGGGCTTTTCATACATGGTGGCTAGGGCTTCCATTAATTCTTTTGTCATTTTTACTTTGGATATATTAAAGGCGACACTCTTAAACAAAGAGAGTTGGATCGTTCCTAAAGCCTTCCTATCCAGTAAAAATCATTCATCATCTGTCATCTTTTCTGGTCTCTTCTCTTTTCCTCCTAGAGGAATATAGAGGTCCTTCTGATACAGATAATCCTCCATCTGCATCTTCCAGAAGGCAAAGTTTAAACCGTCAAACTTCTTAATTCTAGTTTTCCCATCTTCCACCATCGCTCCCAATAGAACTAAACCAATAGCTCTGATACCAGTTATTGCGCAGCACGCCAACAACGCAATGAGCCTAGATCCAATCTCAGGCCTCACCCACAAACGATAAACAGGAAGAAATATAAATTAGAAAGGAATACAAGCATTCAAACAAACCATAAGATAAGATATAAGTAGAAAAACCCAAACTAGGGTAAAAAACCACAGATGCAAAATTCCACTATGAAGAGAAACAAAAATTACAAAGCAATATACTAACCTCTCCCTTGGAAGTATAGAGAAAATCCCTTTCTCACACATTAGAATAATTTCCTAATATTCACCTTAACCCTAGAATAGCCCTAGGGACCCCGATTTATAGTTTTGGCATCTTCCCTTTCGCATCCCAGTTGCAAAAGGACTGGCGACACAAAATCTGCGAAACTCCTTTCGCATCCCAGTTGCAAAAGGACTTGCGACACGAAATCCGCGAAACTCCTTTCGTATCCCAGTTGCGAAATGTAACAATCCGAATCTTCAGGACCCGAGTACACGATCCATGTCCCAAAAACCCGAGTGTTAACCTTAAAGGATGGTCAAATTCGAGTGTACTTTTTTTTCAATTATCAGAGTAAGCAGATGAGCGTAGTATGGACAAAACAACATAAAGAAAATTTTCATTATCATTCAAATATACAAGAAGCTGCCCATAATAACTTATACAAACCAATGTCTCTGCACTATCAATTGCAAGATTACATACATAAGAAATTTGAAATGTATAAAACATATAAATGAGAGCCATAAGATCGCACAGCTCCTCTTGGCAATACGGCCGTGCATCCATGGCACCTGCACAGCTTCTCATCAAGTCTGATCATATACATCATCTGGGCCACCTGTTTTACCTGTACGGTTGTATATTTGATGGATGAGTGGCCAGCTCAGTATGAATTCCCCTCAAGATTACACACCGTCGCATTAGGTAAGCATAGTATAAAATGACAAAACAATCAAAACAATACATGATGCAGTCTTTTTAAATGTATGGATGCGTGAATGCACATCGACCTGGGGATGCACATCCAGTCGGACTTGGGCTCGTCGCCCATGCAAATCATCGACCTGGGAAAATCATCCAGTCGGAACAGGAGTCGATAGTCGGTGGTCTGGGAGCTAGTGAAACAATACCCCAACAACTCTAGGGCACGTGCTACAGCATCCAGAATTAGCCACCCGTCATCGCCAATATGCTATGGATGCATGATTAGCCAAACCGTTATTAGTCCAGTTACAATCAGCCAATTTAGGTAAGCTCAAGGTCACTACGGGGAGCTCAGAGCCCAGCGTAGGCCGACAGCTCGGCATAGTGTCCCATTACCACCATCCCCAGCTCATGAGACTACCATCTTAGGATGTTTAATGGAAACTCATCGACTAGTGGCCAATCATATTACAGTATATGGGGCTTACCATCGCATGGTTGCACGATATAAAACATCAAACCCATATAGGGCAAATACCAAAACAAACCACGTAAGCAGATATCAAAATAAGCCACATAGGGCGAGTATCAAAATATGCCACCTAGGGCAAATATCAAAACCATACGATAAGGACCATCCTTAAAATCATTGGGCACAACAACCCTGGATGGTAGGCCCACATCAATCATCCTTCTAGACCACCACTCAATAACCACCCAGCCGAAGGTCCATTACGATCACAACTAGTCAAGTTACATCCCAAGTATGGGTGTACATTTATACGTGGAAATTTCCCACTAATGTACCAGTTTAAGTTCCGTAAGCAATCCACAAATAATCCACAAGCATGAACAATTATATAGAATAATCATAAAGTATGTAAGACAGCAATTTAATTTTCACTAGCTAACACATGCGATTATAAAGGAATATATCAATTATGAATTTAAATAAAGACTATAACTTAAGCTAATGAGAAGATGAAAAGCTCAAGGGGAAGAATCATCACCTTATGTTTAGGATCACCTACTAGTGTTGTTTAGAGAACACATGATTTCTTAGAGCCAAATCCTACCATCAATTGTAAAGTTACACCGTTAGATTCAAGCTTTATACGATATTCTTGGTCAAGGTCTTAACATAAAGTTTGGATTACCTTAGTTTTAGGGTTTTGATGTAGAACTGGGTTTTCATCCATAAGTTTAGGTCTAAGATAAGTTTTTAGGATTTGGATTCTAGTTGGCGTATGATAATTTACAATATTAATTTGAAAAGTAATTATTAACCTTAGTGTTACAATTATCGTTTGCCAACTTAGTAATAATACTTATTATGATGTCAATAATACTATAATTTATTATTAACGATTGTGCCTAACAATAATAATTAATGATTAATATTTAATAACGGTACTTGGTGTAGACTCACTACCATTAGCATGGACAATCTACTAGGGGTTAGTTGTGTTTAACGGTCACAATTATTATCATAATACTAATGATAATAATAATAGCTATCCAGTATTAATAGTGAATATAATCATGCTAATAGATACTATAATTCACCATTAAAGCATTCAAAATCATTTGTTAGGCCCACCAAGTTGTGGGTCACAAATCCAACCCATCCATTAAGTGTGTCCCGCTAGTTTAAGGGGTCAAACCAAGTTTCAGGTGCATCCAAATCTCAGATGGACCCTGACAAGTGTTTTCATATGGTTTAACATGTATTCAAAAGATTGTAGATGGTGTGGGCCACCTGAGCTCTGTGTATGGCTGGTTTTTGGGGATACCCCGTATATAAAGGGGACTCATCTAATGGACGGTGTTGATGTTCAACACACATCATAGTAGGGCTTGTGGTGGTGCCCATGGTTGAAGCCAAAATTTCAAGAATAATGAGGCAGCGTCCAGAGGACTTTTACGTGCATGTTTCTTATATTTTATTTTTTTGTTTTGATAGGTGTGGCCCACCTAAGGAGGATCTACTCCGTTGATTGGGTTCCAGGGCTCAGGAAAGGTCTAATATCCAATTTGGATATGTCTTGACGCACCGAAATATCACAAAGGGCCCTAATGATCTACCCCTATTAAATTAATCTTTATGCTGGTGTGGCCCATCAGAGAGTTGGGTTGGCTTTATTTTTCGGGTCGACGCCTAAAATGAGGTGGGAAATGGGATGGACGGTCCTGAATGCAATCCCCACACACCATGCTTCATGCATTAGAGGGGTAATATAATACTTTATAATTTTTATGCATGCACAGAATGCATGCATATACACTAACATATATTTTATTATTATTTTATTTTATTTTATTTTATTTTTGAAACAAAAGTCCTGATGGCCTTTGATGGACGGCCTGGACGAGCCACATCAATAAGGTGGGGCCACATACATGGCCCACCAACCGCCAATAGTCCATTTACCTGGGGTGTGGCCATAGATTTCTTTTTCTTTTTGGTGAGGCCCACCAGCAATTTGGTGAGGCCCACCAGCAACTTGGTGAAGCCCACATGCAGCCCATCTTCATTGCAACGTGCATGACTGACGATAAACGACTTCTGTTGCGGCTGTTTTGGAGGCCATTTTCGGCCCGACCTTTGGCTCAAACACGGCCCATTCCCGGGCCATTTTCCAACCCTCATCAGAGTTTAAATATGGGCACAGTTGCTGCCATTTTTCCGGCTAAGGAACGGCCCAAAACAGGGGCGTTTTTACCCGGATCTCCGGACTGACATCAGTCCGATTTCTGGGACTTGTTGCAGCTCAAACAGAGCCCGATTGAGCTGTTTCTAGACTAAGTTTCAGCCCTCAGCTCGGGCCACCTTCATGCCCTTGATCGGCCCCAAGCAGGGCCAGAACTCAGGCCACGTTTGGCCTCAAACGGAGGTTGCATTTCAAGCCATGTTCAGCCACAAAACAGGGGCTGCATTCAGGCCGTTTTCAAGCTTTCCTATCGTTGGATTTTTTGCCCCAAACATGGCCTTCACGGAGCTGAGATCTTCATTAAATGAAGAAGAAGACAGAAGAAAAGAAAAAGAAAAAGAAAGTAAAAAACAAAATAGAAGTTCGGCCATTTACCTAGCCGAATCCGGGCTCCACTCTCTCTCTCTCTCTCTTTCCCTCCTCTCTTTTCTCTCCCTTTTTTCCTTCCTTCTATTTCTCTCTTTGCTGTTGCTAGAAGCATCCAGCGACACTTATAACACGCCCAAACCGACCCCCTGTTTTTCTTCAAACAGCTAGCGGTTTTCGTTTTTGGAAGGAACGTGCCTATAGGCCTGTTTTACAGTGAGCTTTGTGTGTCCATACGTGCATGAAAATATGATGAGAAAGTTGGGTTTTGGTCAGATCTTCCTCCTTAATCAAATGGACGGTTTGGATAATTGATATGGCCCCTCATGGTGGGCCATTTCTTGATCAAACGGGGAGGGGAAAACACAACGAGCCGTGTTTTAAACGGCAGCGCAGCGGGAGAATTCCCATTTTCGGGAAATGGCGAGTCAGCGTCTGTTCTGACCACGTATGTCATTCGGTGTGCTACTGGTGCACACGTATCGTGTGCACACTCTAAATCTAGAGGTGGGGTCCACCAACTCCTTGCAAAATCTACTTCATCCATTGAGTTCCAGAAGCTCCACCAACGGATCTTGGCCATTAAACAGACTGATCTAAGGTCTAGGTGGGCCATATGGGTCGATTCCTAGCTCTAACGGTGGATTCTCATCGATGTAATGGTCGAATTGTTCCTAAATTGAATGTCAACGGTTAGAATGGTCCCTGGAATTTATCAGATGACTGGGTCCATATGTTGTAGGGACATGGGGGTGGAAACCACTGCAACTCCCATTTCACCATCCGCGACACATTCACATGTTTATTTTCAATCTTTTTGTAAAAAAAATAGATGGATCTACCTATGATAAACTTCTTGAAGATCCACTCCATTCACCGTCTTTAGCACGTCGTGCAAACCCATGGTCTCAAATTTAAAGTAGATCTGAACTTCAGGTGGGCCGCACGATCTACTAATGCATTAAATGGTATTCATAGTTAAAACCATCTTCACTCTTACGTACGTGCCATGCATCTTAAATTACAAATTTGTCATTATTTCTTTAACCACTTTCCCCTGTCAGTTATATTTGATTGTACCGACCAAATGTCCTAAAATTTGGCGGAGGTTCCTCATTTTTTGTTCTCTTTCTATCGGTCAAGTTTGGGCCCCGATCTCCCGAAGATGTCCAAGATACTCTTTTAAATGGCCAACCCACTCTGTGTTTCAGAATGTCAATTGTACATATCTAGTTGAACTATTACCTGGCAGTTTGGTCATATACTTTAGGATCTTCAAATTGACTGATTCATCTTAATATTTGGATGGCCCACTTGACGGATCCAATCAGGATGGGTAGTTAGATGACTTGTTAAAAATATGAAAACTTGATGGAATGCACTCTGACCATGTATGTGAGTTGATGTACGGTTAGTTTCGTAAACGGATGGACATAAAATAGATTTCTGGAGTGATTAGGGGTAGGGCTTATATAACGTTAGATTCGAGTGACTTTCTTACACGTGGAAGTTTCTCAGATTCTGATTCCAATGATGGGTTAAGCATATTCATGTAGTGTGAATAAGGTGGACGGATCAGAATCTTGATCCGATAAGTGTACGAATGGATGTAGAGGTCAAGTAGCTGATTTACCATGATCTAAGGGCTGAAATTTGATGTGTACGGTTAATTTACGATAATTAGCCCTGGTATAAAATTTCGCATGAAACGGATCATGAGAACCGTGTGAATTGGAATTCAGGATAATTAGCCCTGGTATAAAATTTCGCATGAAACGGATCATGAGAACCGTGTGAATTGGAATTCAGGGGCTTAGGTCAATGGCATTTTCGTAATTATCACTGATGTGTGAGTTTTGGGAAATCCAATGGCTCTACATGGTTATAGGCACGTTTTTAAGAAGTTCTTACAAAAGAATATATATCTAAATTATTGTGTATAGGGAGTTATTCGTCATGTCATCTAAGGGACAGTACTTAGGTCAAATCACGTGATGGGTGAGCTTGTCTTGAAATTCAACGGTCAGATGGCTTGATTTATGAATGAAGATCATCCTCAACGGTTAAGTTAGTGTCAGGGAAAGGATGTAAAGCTAGAATAGTTGGATTGGTATCGTACATATGTGTATGTCACGTTGAATCTTATGGTAACACTCGATGACTTTCGATGCCCGAGCATCGAAAAGTTCGGGGCGTTACACGAAAGGACTTGCGACACGAAATCCGCGCATGTGGCTCCACTTCTCAACACTACAATCTAAGTGAGGGTGAGCATAATAGATACATGGAATCATATGATACCCAAACAATCATTTATTTGTTTGGCGCTGGTTAAAACAGAAACGATTGTGCCAATCACACAGAAACTTCAATGTACATATACCTTTGATATTACTCGGGTTGATGAATTTTTTGATATAGTGTTGGTCGAAAAATGTATCAAAGCCCTTATATTAATCATAAAATACCTATGATTGAAGAGTCGAAAAAAACTGAGTAATAAAAATGGCATATAAGTCGATCGCATTCTACTAACAACTGTGTTATTTTCAAGAATGCTATCCAGGACAACATTGACTAAGGATTACTGAAATTTTCTGAGAAAGAGAAAGAAGCTCTGCTAATCGATATTGATCAATTTTCAATGAGCATGAAGATTAACATAACAACAGTCGATCCACAGAAATTTATTCGAGCACGATGAAAGGTTGATCAAGGGGCTAGTAATGATGATGCAATATGTCAACCCAAAGGAAAATTTGTGTTGACATGACAAACAACTAAAGAATTACAACTGAAAATAGCATCACCAAACTTATGTGATCAATGTGCATGGCCAATTCGACCGATCAGTTAGTTTCCTCGGTTGAATATTCTAACAAATGGTTTAACTAAACCAAGGCTTGGGAGAAAAATGAACGAAGACAAGTCTTATAGCCAACAAAAAGAATTCTAACATCCTATGAACAACCATGGCCAACTTCAAAATTAGAATAGAAGATGGTTAAACCTCCTCTAACCTAAGAAGGGAGAAGGCTTAGGCAACTTAAGTTCTCAACCATACTGGAAGGGATGACTCATATCCAAAAACATCGCTAGCAAAGACAACAAGCCATTAGACATAGAGAATTGACATTTATAAATAAGAAACCTGACAAGATGACAATGCACCCATGAAAACCTTACAAGATGGCAATATACCCACGATCAATGTCGACGATCACGTATGAGAAATGAACAAATAACAATGAATACGGTGGATTTAATCATGAAAAATGATCCACACAGTACAGTTGATTGGTTTGAACTTCCATATATTGGAGGTAATTCAAGCCAATCCAAACCAGGCTTTCAAATTAACTTGATTTGTACAGCTCTAGATGCAATAAAACTTAATGGAAGGAGAATCGATTTTTATTTTTTTTTTCCTTCGTTTTATCTGCAAATCCATATTCGCATCATCAAGGGGGCCTTATTATATATTTTCAGGTGATGGCCCATCCAAGGCAGAGGCTTCTTGATGACAGGTCAGATATTTCATGCATGTGTCACGAATCAGTTCAAAGGTGATAACTTAAAAGGAAAACAAAGCGATAAATAGTCTTAATCTATAACTTTATTATTGTTAAAAGATAAATGAGTTTTATAATTGAATCTGGTTAAGTACGTTTCTATGTTTGAATTCTTATCATTCTCTTGCGTTTCTTCCACGACAAATATGGAAGCGGATTGGCTAGTGTACCACACATCACCGACCTCGTTGGTGTGGGTACGTGTCCTGCAAAGGACGCTCTTCCACCTCCGAGTTCTCCCAACGGTTCAACGGAGATCAAAGTTACGTGAGCCCTCACAATGATGTATATATTATATCCACACTGTTCATCCATTTTTTGAGACAATTTTAGAGCATGATCCCAAAATTTATTCATATCCAACGCTCAAATGGACCACCCCAAAAATAGCAGAGAGGATAATGATTTTCACCGTTAAAAAATTCGTAGGGATCATCATAACGTTTATTTTCCATCCAATCTGTTAATAAGATCACAAATACATTGATGAATAGGACAAACAAATTTCATATAGATCTGAAACTTCTATGACCCCCCAAAAGGGTTTCAATGGTAGACGTTCAATCCCCTAGTGCTTTTTTGTAGTGTGGTCCATTTGATCATTGGATCTGTATTAATTTTCGAATCAAGCCTTATGACGTGCTAGCCAAATGGACGGACGATTTGGATATAACACATATCTTATGATTGGACCCACACAACTTGATGACGTCAACACATCATCCACGTCGGTGGTGTGTAGTACACCAGCCAATTAGCTGCCGACAAGTATCACCTCCTCCGCTGCTCTCTTCGGTTTCGAATGATAAATGATAACATGCATCTCCGATGACAGAACAAGTACAGTGCAGCTACCATCTCACGGTACACGTTTCATTCATGTATAGAGTACGAGAACGTTGATCTTGTGGCCCACCTTGTGAATGGACTATAGACGGGAAAAAGAAAAAATAAAAATAAAAATAGTGAAAATGAATTGCTATGATCATGATTCATGTGTTAGTTCTCCTTGTTAAAAGCGGACGATTACTTTTGCAGTCAATTCATTGAATGGCTACTATTGTCCAATCGACTTGATTTTTGGCTATGGTCTTTCCTTGTGGTGGGCTCACGAGATGAACGGTTGGTCCGATCACCGTACATCCTTCCACCTCTACCGTGAGGATTGGACTACATAGAGGCTGTATGACGCAAGCTGCATTTTAGCGGTTGGATCTAGGGTGGAATGGAACGGCTGGTCTTCTCAATTGTCGTGCAGGTGTTAGTTGTCACTCACGTGTCTTGTCTTCTGGGGGGATAGAGTAGAGCAGAAGAACTGGAATATGATTAGATCCATCTATCTGCATATTACATTGGGCTAGGTTATCCATCAATCTGAACTATCCAGCTAGTGGGCCTCATTATCTATGGACGATGTTTAGAAAATCATGTTTGTCAGAAGACTACAGCCATCGTTTATCTTTACGTTCCAGCACTTAATATTAACCACTAACTGTTTTTCTTTACCACCGTCAATATTTAAGCCATTGTGTAGATGGCTAGGATCATCCAATCTACGGGAATCTTGAACCAGTTTCCATCCATAGTGATGGACGATCCTGATTGGAAGATAACCGTGGCTCGTGTAGTTTACTTACATGGCTCTGGAATATTCCGGTTCTTGTGGCTCTACGTACCTTATCATCTTCGGGTAGTGGCCTGTCACTGTTCTATCTCGGTACACACGGGAGTAAGAGTAACTTTAAAGCAGAGTTTTGTGATAGGCTGGCGGAGTACAGAAACTTATACGCATGCGCCTTCATACATCACAATAATCCAAACCGTCTAAATCGTCGGCCCTACCATAGATCGGTTACATCTCCAAAGAGTAGGTTGATTGGACGATATCTATTAATATCTTAGCAACGGATATTTGTATATTGAGTTCAACCCACCATTTTTCATCTTAACAGTCCATTTATTAGCCAACTCAGGTATAGCTGTAATGATTCTTTAATGTGACTTTTTGGGTTCTGAAGCATCTATAGCAGGGCTGATCCCAGGATTTTAGTTGAACCGACTGTGTTTTGTTAAAAGATTATGCCACGTGTACAAGGTGGTCATACAATCCTGGAGCATGGAGTATTTTATCAATAGGCAAAGTACGAGAAATTTCCACTGTTAACCCCACCTTTTATCCAGCATCTTTTATGAAGAATCCAAGACTTACCTTCTCAACTTAGACCTTGCACGTACGGACAGAGCATTTGAGGACGAAAATACCCCTGCTTACACTACCTACAGCTACGGTTATAATTCGTAGCTATAGATTTACAGAAACAAAAAATACTTCAAAAACAGGGGTATTTCCGTCCTCAAATACTATGTCCACACGTCAAAGTTGGGAAGGGAAGTTTTAGATTCTTCATAAAAAACGCTGGATAAAAGTAAGGGTCCACAGTAGTAATTTTCTCGTAAAGTACAGAGAGAAGCCCATTGTCATCCCGACACCACACAAACGAACGGCTCTTGATTTGTCCTCTTTTCTTTTCATCGCCGTAAGAAAAATTTAGCACTGTAGACGCTGTGTTTATATGTAATTTTTTTTCAATTATCACAAGTTTTTATCACTAAAGTATATTTTTAAGGTACGGAAATAAGATTTGTCCGTACAACAAGAGACTACTTTGGTAAGCAAAATTTAGGGTCGGCCGAAAAAGGGAGGAAGATAAAAGGTGGTGTCTATATTACAAAATTACTCGAAATCAGAAATCGTAAAGATGACGCACAATAAATAAAAAATTGATATGCACTGGATTTAGCCTCCTAAATTATCTTATAAAAAAATTAATTTAAAATGGTCTGGTTTAGTGGTCTGCTGGCACATCACTACGAATGGGGGCCACGCTCCATGATGGGAACATTTTTAGGTGGTGAACCCCATCCCAGTGGTGACGCATCCGCTACCCAATTAAGTCGGTGGTGGAAAAGCTCTGTCGGCCCATGTGTTTCACCCACTGCCAATCTACTGGGGCAGCGCCATTTATTATATGGCATGATTTTAAAAATGAGGTAGATTTAAAGTTTAAGTGGCCCACGCTAAAGGAAATATTGGGGATTGAATGTTTGCTGTTGAAAACATTCCAAGGACAAAAGACAATTTTATTTGCCTCTAACCAGCTCACAAAGTCACGTGAATTTAGATGAAGGTAAAACATAAATATGAACTTTGATTCAAAACTTTTTTTTTCTTTCATTTTGATTCAAAACTTATGTATAGCTCTGCAAAAGTTTTTAATAGTGGAAAATTAAGTCCTACTGTTTGCTATGGTATGGTCCACTTGAGCTTTGATAGGCATATTTTTAGGTTTATGCAAATGGATTGATAGCATGGATAAACACATACAGTTGACACTTGGTTTGTTTTCCGTCATATGTGATGTGTGCAGGCATGCAAGAATCGATATGGTGGCTAGATTCAAACCAAATAACCTTGATCCCAAGTCAAATAAACATATACATCTAATATGAATGTATATTATCAGAATTTGAGAAGATTTATTGCCTACTCAGCCACTTGAAAAATATTTATAATGATAAAGTGATTGGCAGAAAGTGGGGTTATTTCTCCAATACTTTACATTTTGCCTTTTTCAAGAAATGACTTTTTCAGTATACCAGTGCAATCAAACAAAATAAAAAATTCACAATCGATCACTAAGAAAGAAAATAAGAACGCGTCTCTTAAAAGAACTACTGATATTGGATAAAGATTAAGTCCAATGTATGAGTGTAGACTTAAATTACAACTAAGGATTACCTCTAAGGATTACTTACCGAGTCATCACTACTTTTAAGATAAATTTAATTTAATTTAACGTTCCGCTTTTGGATGCATCTCGATAGAGCTGTACACGAGTCGAGCCGAGCCGAGTATTGCCCAGCTCGTGCTCTGCTCGCACTGCCCAAGTTCCAGCTCGTACTCGGCTCGGCTCGGGCTTCGATCATGGATGCCCAGCTCATCCTCTACTCATCCGAGTGCGAGCCAAGTTCGAGCAAATATCAAGCCGAGTCGAGTCCGAGTTCGAGCAGATATCGAGCCGAGTCAAGTCCAAGTTTTCGAGTCCGAGTTCGAGCAGATATCGAGCCCAGTCAAGTCCAAGTTTTCGAGTCGAGTTCGAGTCCGAGTCCGAATTTGAGCCGAATTAACAATTTCTACAAAAAATAATAATAAATCAATACCACAGGTCAACCTATATTAACAATTTTTGACATATATTAGCAATATATGATATCAATTTTTGACATATATTAACAATTTATACAAAAAATAATAATAAATCATACCATAGGTTAACTGTAACATCCCGGATTTTCACTGTTTTGGATTTCCAAAAATCCTTGAAATTTATTTATTTATTTTTTTATTATTAACTTATAATATCACTTAACGACCATTAACACTCAATGTTAGTTTATTCTGGGGTGGACTAGTCTAGTTATGATGGGACCAAGTACGGGCCCCCAAGCCAGATGGCCTGTTTGCACTTAACAACAGCCCGTGTGGGCCGCCCAGCGACCGAGGAAGGTCAGAAAAATCTAAAAATTTAGGAAATCATAGATCTCACTGGGCTTGTGGTCCATCGCGGACTGCGGACCCAGTGGACACCCAAAAGTACCATCTGGCGCTTGCCCAATGCGCCCCACCAATGCCAGATTGGAATCTGGCACTTACAAATAAAACCGAGATACCAGGCGTTCCAGCCGTCGGATTTCTTTCAAATTTGCGATGACGGTTTAATATATTTTTTTACGCACGTCCACTAAATCTGGGACCCGATCGTGGCACGATGACCGTTGATCACGAATCAGACCCGTACGACCAAACCGCGCATCCGTTCGTTCCCAAATTTTGTAAGGCCCCTCATCGGGCCATGGACCACTTATCCTATAAATTTCATGGCCAGAGGGCCATCAGAAATGCTCCAATCGCCAAAATGGGCCCCACAGGACCACTTGAAGGTCAGAAACTCTTTCTCAGATCATATATCCGTTCATCCGTTCGTCCTTAATTTTTGCATGGGCCCTAATCGGGCCATAAGGCACCTACACGCCGAATTTGGTGGCCTGAGGGGTGATAGGGCCCTAGATCCTAGAAATACCCTCCCATAAGTCTAGTATAGTAAAAACCTAGCCCTTGGGGCCATTTGCACCAAATCTGGAATTATAAAAAGGTGTTTCTTTTGGGCACCCTTCTCCCATACGATTTTGCCCTAAGAGAAAAGGGGGAAAGAGAGAAGAGAGAAAAGGGAGAAGAGAAAGAGGAGAAAGGAGGAGGAAGAGAGAGTGAAGAAGGAGGAGTGTGGACCCTAGATCGAGGTGGGGCCCAAGGAAGCCAATCTTGCATCTTCCCACCTCTTCTCCAAGAAGAAACCTCACCCCACAACCGCTATTTCGCCCGTTGAGCAACTAGGTAAGCTCCATTCCCTATTTTCTTTGAAACCCTTGTGATGAGGGAGATTTACTTGGGAATCTAACAAGCAAGTGGTCACCTTTAGGGATTCCGGCCGATCTACCCCGAAATCCACCCTCATAGGGCGTTCCCAAGCCTTCAACGAATCCGAAAGTGCGGACTATTGTTCTTAGGTGGCCTAGCACCAATTTTAATATGTGTTTAATGATTTTGGTTGCTTGAATGTTATATTTGGAGAATCTAGAGAGACCCTAGGACTTGTATGTTTGTTAGATTTGTATGTTGGGCTTCCACATGATGTTGTTCTTACCTTCCACATGATGTTGTTCTTACCTTCCACATGATGTTGTTCTTGCCTTCCACATGATTTGGTGTATGGACGATTAGATGCTCATACCTTGTTGATCTTCTCATATGATGTGCCTCATAAAACGTACGATTCCTAAATTTTTGTGTATTTTGATCCGAAGGGATGTAGGAAGGTCTTAACTTCCTCACCAACTCACACCACACACACACTTTTTGTTTATAATATTAGTAGCTTTACATGTTGGTGGAAAATTTAGAATTGTTTGTTGAGAAGCATGAGAACATGATGTCGTTTATGTTAGATGATGCATTGATACTTGGTATGTTATGGATCCCCTTCACATCTTTGGGTTGGTCAGGAACATGATGAGAGACGGTAGTCCCACCGGTAGGACTATGTTAGGGTTATATCCATGGGTTTGGGCGGGTGTGTTCGAGTGGCTGTAGTTCGACTACATGGGTCCCTTGTGCCCGAGGTCACTCGTCTCATGCTCGCCTGGCCCGTGCGGTCTAACCTACTGTCTGACCAACCTTGTTTGTCAACCCTGTTTGTTCACTCATGTATGGAACCTGAACCACCCTGCAACCGTTGTAGCCCAACGATAACCCACCTGAAATTGGTCCACAGCCTCGTGAGCCGGGCATGGTGGAATGGGACACTATGTCCGAGCTGTCGGCCTACGCTGGGGTACCGCGCCTCCCCGTAGTGACCGCGAGCGATCCCTTCCTTTCAGCACTCCTCATGTACTTGGAGTCGGGGATAAGGAACCCGACGGGATCACGGACCGCGGGGCCTCGGCCTCACACATTGATGGGGTCTTGGCCTCGTAACCAGTTTAGGGCATTGATACGTAGGGTGAATCAGAATCCCCAACCTACTGGATGAATGGACTTAACTAATAACTCGGCTAACACGATCGCATTGCACGCATTAGTTAGGGTGGCGACTCGGAAGTCGAGGTCGCTCTGAGGGAGTGTTGTCATATGCGATCGTTAGATGGAGTCGCTTGAGGGAGTGTTGTGGCGAGGGCATGCATCATATCATCCCGCATGCATGCATTTTAAATAAGAGTTATTAGGTGTTGATGAATGTTTGCTTTTCATTAAGTTCATATTACAATTGATGCTTGTTGTAACTTGAGATCAATAGTTCACACTGAGTTGATCACTCACTCCCACTCTGGGACGGTGTTTTAAAACACCAACCAGACCCATTCATAGATGCAGGTGACTCAGGGCATGAGGAGCCTGGCGAGGCGAGCTTGGACGAGGAGGACGGACTCTCCTACTTGCAGCTGATGGGCGGCTCTCCATCGGCTTGATCGGGCCGAATTTGGATTTGCTGAGCCACGGGCTCAACTTTACTATTTTTAGACATAGCATTCTTTTGTTGTTCTGTTGGGCAACGCCTTAGGCGACCCTTTATTATTTTTTTGACCTGTATATATGTGTTATAACCTTCATTTCAGTAGAATGGTGCGATTGTGCTTCATGCTCAGGAAATTCCAAATTGTGCAGTTAAACTTGACTAATCGTAAAAAAAACCATAAATGCATGATAAGTGACACTCGGGAACTCGGGAGTTGTGTCTATGCACGACCCCTGATTTTCCGGGGCGTTACATTAACCTATATTAACAATTTCTGACATATATTAGCAATATAATAAATCAATTTTTGACATATATTAACAATTTTTATATATATAAAAAAATCATCACCACATTATCGGGTGAGCTGCGGCAGGAACGAGTCGAACGATCGGCACCGTGTGTACAGGGCAGGGATGAGCGGCAGGGACGAGTTGCGGCACTTGACAGGGGTATCGAACAAGATAGGGACTAGCACCGAACAAGGGAGAGAGAGAGAGAGAGAGAGAGAGAGAGAGAGAGAGAGAGAGAGAGAGAGAGAGAGAGAGAGAATGGGTGTTTTGGTTTTGAATGGGCGCTAGGAGGGAAGGAATGGCCCAAAGGGGTGTAGGGTTTTTTAGAACGGGCTGGCTGAAAGCGAGTGAAGTTAGGGTATTTTCGTTTTGGGTATATATATACCCCTGATCGAGTACGAGTCGAGTATTGTGTAGCTCATAGTCTGCTCGAAATCAATTCGAATATCAAAAATCAGCTCGTGCTCGGCTCAAACTCATTTCGAGCCGAGTTGAGTCGAATAATTTCGAGTCAAGTTGAGCGAGTAACCGAGCTTAATCTACTCATGTACAGCTCTACATCTCGACCACTCGGCCCGGTCCTGAATACCTCTTGAGTCGTCTTTCCTCTCGACGCACTTTATCAGATGTCTCACGGCCACTCGGTTGCTCTCTTATTATTCTATCAGTTATGATTTTGTAAAAAGCACTTAAAACATTCTTGAAGATCTTTAGCATAATATATCTTTCGTTTATTATAATATCCGTTGATTTTAATTTAATATTTTACACGTACAACACATACTTATTGGGGCCCACAAAGCTTTTCGGCGGCAGGCTTGGGTAGCAAAGGGTCAGATAACAGACTTGGCATGTTAGGATGGATCATCAGAGGTATCGCACACCCCAGGATCTTCCAATCAGTGCTGTTACTGAATTAGGGAGCTCATCATCCACAACACGGTAGAGACGTTGAAGGGTTCTAATCATGGAGATGGGTCCCACAGACGGCTACACATATTTTCCTTTTCCGTGTAAATGTAATTTAACTCGGTGTTGACGCCCTCCCACGGAAAGAGTGAAAGAGATGTGAGGAGCGAAAATGACACGGAAACCTCTTTATTGTTCCTATGCGAGGTTGCTTCCTCTGCCATTTTTGTAGAATCAGCTACCCTACCCCCTGTGGAACCCACCCCATTATATGTATGCTATTTAGCCTGTGGATTAGGTGAGCCCTGTCATGACAGTGGGATGCTTAAAACTCAGGTCTATCCATTTATTAGGTGGTCGAAACAACAGAAAACAATTGATAACCACCAAAATGCGCTTGTTTGGATTGATAGAAATCTCTTTTCAACCATTGAAATGAAATTGGTTTTCATCACTTGGCTTTTTCAAAAATAAACTTGGTTGTGGAAATCAATTTCCGTTTCCATGCTTTTCCTGGAAGAAGGCAGTTACCCTTTTCTAAAAATTAAAAACCCTTTATGGAGATTTTCATATTTTCTTAGTAATAACCTTACTTTATTAGGCCATTAACCTTTCTGCATTTCCACGAAAATCACGCGTACTAAATCAATAGTTTCCATTAGATTTGTTTCCACATTTTTTTTTTCTTTTCAGATTCTACTAATTCAAATGGATTGGGATCATCTACAACGCATGTTTTACATAAGTGTGTATAATGCCAAGTTTGTAGAGCTCACCATGTCATATATCCAAAATCCACTTTGCCCATCAGATTCTATCTTCCAGGTTAGGCATTGAGGTTGAAAATTAGCTAGATCAAAATCTCTGTTTGGTAACACGACGTGTAACAGAGGGAATAGGATGTCAAACAAAGGTTTTTGTAAAGGCCACAATAGCATATACCTTTCACAAACTTATTAATTAGGTGCACCTTACCAAAATGAATATAAGATGCAAAAATCATCCACCCGAGGGAGATATTCATGGCAGCAAACCAAATCTGAGTTAATTTGAACAATTCATGTTGGCTTGGCTGATGGGAATGTTTTCAAGTCCTCATTGAAAAAGCACTTCGCTCCCATCTACACCCCAGTCATAAAACCATGACTCTAGTTCAATTCAAACAGGCCAACATGTGGTGGTCTGCCTGGTATTTTGGATCGGCCTAAATTTTTGGGATGTCTAACTTTTACCGTGGAATGAACCCTCCTAGAGGGGTTGGATGCAATGTACATACCATGGTGAGTCCACTTCCAACCCTTGAAAAATCAGCTTATTCTACAAATGAGTCCACTTCCAACCCTTGAAAAATCAGCTTATTCTACAAATGAGTCTACTTCCAACCCTTGCAAAATCAGCTTATTCTACAAATGATTTATAATGTAGAGGGTGTATGAAGGAAGAGAAGGCATTATCGTCTTCTTCTTAAAAACTAGTCCTTAAATCCATAATAAGAGAATAATATCCAAAAAAGAGAAATAAAAAGATATTATTAATGAAAAATCTGAATAAAGTCAGTTTACAAAGGTGTTTAATATGACTTACATATGCTATAAACCCAAAATCATATTTTTTTTTTCCAAAATGATTAAATTTACTAAAATAGTAAATTTGTTCATCTCTTACTTGAATCAATCATAGACTTTATGTTGCCGATGTCTTAAATTTGTCAATAACATTGTTTGTGTACTAGGACTTTCTAAATCATTCCTAATGGTTCAAGGGAATAGCCAAGGCTTGTGAAGTAGATTAGGCTTGTTCAAATCAGTAAGCTACTATTTCTTGTAATCTCTGTTTTCATAGTGCCACGCAAAATTTATATTATTCTTATTTAGACTTGGTTGTGCAATTGCTTATACTTTGCTTGATTCATTTCTGCTTATACTTTGCTTGATTCATTTCTGAGTGCTTCTACGGTTTATAACACTTTATACATACAGAACGAATACACGTTCATTACCAGTAGAAACAATAATGCACGATGCATCATTGGTGATTGTCCTTAATTTTCCCACTCCACAACCTAGAGTGCAATGGGCCTCTCCCTTTATCTTCCAATTTTTGAAGAGGAAAAAAAGTGACGAGAAAGGGAGAGAAGGCAGGAGTGTTGTGGCTTTACTCGTTTGTTAGTATATCGAGCATGGGGTGCGGATTGCATGCTTTAGTTGTGCCCGACGGTGGTGTATTGATGTGGCAAAGATATGTAGGCCTTGCCATGAGGTATGTGTTATATCTGCATTGTCCATCCACTTTGGAAAATCATTTTAGGGCATGAGCCCAAAAATGAGGCCGATCCAAAGCTCAAATGG
This sequence comes from Magnolia changhungtana, assembly GCA_030180095.1. Classification (NCBI taxonomy): domain Eukaryota; kingdom Viridiplantae; phylum Streptophyta; class Magnoliopsida; order Magnoliales; family Magnoliaceae; genus Magnolia; species Magnolia changhungtana. Next base: position 152,664 of record JASAUF010000213.1, read on the forward strand.
ACCACACCACAAAAAATAGTTGGGATTGAACTTTTACCATTGAAAACTTCTCGGGGCCATAGAAGTTTCGTATCAAGCTGATGGCAAATTAACATCACAGCGAGCCGTATGAAGGTTTCAACAGTGGGAATCATCGCACCATGCCCACTTGATCTTTGTATCTACCTGAATTTTGGGCTAATGCCCTAAAATATTCTCGTAAAATGGATGGGTGGCATGGATGTAACACATAAATCAACGTCGAGCCCACAAAACTTTGCCGCACCAACACACTACCGGGGTTAGTGATGTGTGCCACACTAAGCAATTGGGCGGTGAGGAGAGCGGATTAGGTGCAACCCCACATCACCCAACACGGTATGACCCTTACCATGGGGCCCACCTTGATGTATGTAATCTAAATCCATGTTGTCCAACCATTTTTTCAAGTCATTTTAGGGCATGAACTCAAAAATGAAGCGAGTTCAATTATCATGTGGACCATACCATAGGTGATTGAACATTAATGGGTAACAAAAGATTTGGATGAAGCAAATATTCGTAATTTTTTCTCTTAATCTATTTTTATGTGACCTTATTAAAAGATTGGATGACAAATAAAAATTATGGAGACATTACAATGGGCCTTAGGAAATTTTTAATGGCAGGGCATTCAGTCACGACTATTTCTTATAGTATGGTCCACTTGATATTTGGATCTTCTTCATTTTTAGGCTCTCGCCCTGGGAAAAATGGATGAACAATGTGAATAATGGATAAATATATCAAGGTGAGCTCCAAGGTAAGGGCGGCACCTAATCTGCTCTCCTTTGAGGGCTTGTAGTAGTTAGGTGTGCCCTCGGGCTCACCCAAGATGTTGTGGCCCTTACCGTGGAGCCCACCTTGATGTATGTATTCTATATTCACGCACCCTTCCAACAGGGCCCATTTTGATTTATGTATTCTATATTCATACATCCTTACCATGAGCCCACCTTGATATATGTATTCTATATTCATGTTCATGTAATCCATCCGTCTTTATAGATTACTGTAGTGCACTCCAAAAAATGAAGTAGATCAAAATCTCAGCTGATCATACCACAGTAAAAGTGGTAATTGTTAATTAATGGGTTGCAAAAGTTTTGGATCAAGATGATATTTGTTTTTTCACTTCATTCATCTTTATTTGAACTTATCTGTAGGTTGGATGCAAATGAAAATTACACAAACATTAGGGTGGGTACTAGATAGTTTTTAACGGTGGAATGACCAATGTTTCCTATGCTATTGCCCACTTGAGTCCTAGATCTGCTTTATTCTATGGATTCATGCCTCATAATGATTATAAGAAAAAATTTATGTCTAATACTTGCATTGAGGTGGGCCCGGTGGCAAGGGCCACTTTGTCTTGGGTGAGGCTGGGCCGCACCTGATCCTCCCTAGGGCTGTCAATGCGCCGCACTTAGGCATGCCAAAATCTAAATTTTGAATAAGCCCTGACAGAAACAGTTAAAAATTCAGTCCGGGACTAACCCCAGACCTGCCCCGTTGACAGCCCTACTCAAGCGTGGGAGAAGCTTCGGTGGATCCTCGGATCTACGAAGATAGGAGGGATCCCTAACCGTGGGGCCCACCTTGATATTTGTAACTTATATCCATGCTATCCATCTGTTTTGAAAACTCATTTTAGAATATGACCCAAAAACGAAGCAGATCCAAATATCCGGTGAGCCATGATACTGAAAACAGTTGTAATTGACCGTTAAAAATTCGTGTGGACCATTAAAGTTGTGGATTATGCTGATATTTGTGTGGTCTTTTCATCTAGGTATCTGTGACCTTATCAACAGGTTGGATAACAAATAAACATTCTGGTGGCATAAAGTTTTAAATGGTGGAGATCAATCATAATTGTTTAGTGTAGTATGATCCACTAAAATTTAGATCACATATCTGTAAAAATGAATGGCCTGTCGATGTAAATCGCATAAACCAGAGTGGGCCCAGAACTAGGGATCCACCGACCTCGCGGTGGATCCACCCCAACTGCAACCCTCGAGGGACGGGGTTGGCTAGTTTGGTTGCCCTTGCCCCGGGTAGGACCGTCTCCATTAGCTTTGAGTGGACACCGTGATGTATGGATCTTATCCACACCGTCCATCCGTTTTTTCGTATCATATTAGGATATAAACCTAAAAATATGCAGATACAAGGCTCAACTGGACTACACAACGGGGATTAAACTCTTACCGCCGTGGAAGTTTTGGAAGGAGCTGATATTTGTATTTTCTCTTCATCCATGTCTATATAAATTTATGAGTTGGTTGGATGGAAAATAAACATCGAGGTGGGCCCTAGAAAAGTTTCAACGGTGAGAATCATTATCACCGCTGCTTCCTGTGGTGTGGTCCATTTGAACCTTGAATATGCCTCATTTTTAGTATTAACAATTAAAATGATGCGAAAAAATTAATGGACGGTGTGGATAAGACCCATGGATGACGGTGGCCACTCAAAGTTGCTCCCCCGTTCCCAGCAGGAGACGGGCGGGAGTAGGATGCAATCCGCGTCCGGTGGAGGTAAAAGCAGAGAGAAGAGTACGAAGGAAAAAAAGCTATATATTCTCTCTCTTCTTTAAATATATAAATAGCTGCTCTCCTCTCTCCTGGCGTGAGAGAGAGAGAAATCGAGATCTAGATCTGCATTAGCATTTGGTTGGAAGTTGAGAAGCATGGCGTCGATCCTTCTCCTCATCATCGTCTTCGTCGTCAATCTCATCGCTTTCGCCCTCGCTATTGCTGCTGAGCAGCGGAGGAGCACGGTCTCTCTCTCTCTCTGTCCGTCCGTGTGTTTATCTTCTATTGTTACATGTTCTTGGATTGATGGTGTTGTTTTGGATGTTTTGCAGGCAAAGGTAGTACCAGACTCGGAACAGAACTACGACTACTGCGTGTATGACTCGGACATAGCAACAGGGCTTGGTGTGGGTTCTTTCCTCTTCCTGTTGGCGAGCCAGGCCATTATAATGATCGCTAGTAAATGCTTCTGCTGCGGTCGTGGTTTGAAGCCGGGCGGTTCCCGTGCTTTGGCCATCATCCTCTTCATCATCTGCTGGTATTCATTCCCCCTTCTCTCTCTCTCTCTCTCACACACACACAGACAACTATACTCGAAAACCAGAAAGCTGATGATTTGCCCATAGCCGCACATCTTCTGCTCGACCAAATGTTCATTTTGGGGGGCCGTTCCAAAACTCTAGTTATTTCTCCATCTTCATTTCAATTTCAGTAGATAACTAAAAGTTAGAATTCGTAATACATAGAGAAAGGCCTGATGCCTGCAAATTGGCCAAAACAAATACATCAGGACTATAACCACCAGGGAAACATGTGGGAGGTTTCATTACAAGGGCATTCTCCCCTTCCAAATGCCAATAGATTTTATGTGGTATTAACATCCATCTCTCTTCTCTCCCCCACTCCTGTTTTAGGGTAACCTTTTTAATTGCGGAGGCTTGCTTGCTGGCCGGATCCGTGAGAAACGCCTACCACACCAAATACAGGACAATCCTTCCAGTAGGAGAACCTCCTTCTTGCCAGACTCTGAGGAAGGGCGTCTTTGGAGCTGGGGCAGCTTTTATCTTCTTCACTGCCATAGTTAGCGAGTTTTACTATGTCTCCTACTCCAAGGCCAAGGACAGTGGATCCCTTCCTCCTTATGGAAGAGACGCAGGAGTTGGGATGGGCACATACAACTAAGCGCACTGCTTTTGCTGGTTCATGTGGCAGTCACCTCATGATAGTAGGGGATTATACTGTTTGGAATTTGGATTGAATTTTACTCTTTTTTGCTTCTTCTTCCTTCTGGGATTGGTTGATTAGTTGAATAGATACATGGATCTTTGGACTTGATTGATATTTTGTAATGCATCAAAATTTCCATTTTACCATCATCATGTGCGAAGTAGTAACTAGTTTGTACTTCTGTAGGTAATTTCTTATTATATGAACCACGAAGGCTGTATATTTTGTTGGAAAGTAAGTTCTTGTTCATCATCTATCATGTTATTTTCCAACCTAACTAATTACTTTATTATTTTATTTTTTTTCAAATCTTACTAACTACTCTGCATTTTGGTCTTGTGAATCAATGAGTGCATTTTCATGGATTGGTTCCAGATGCAGTATGCCTCTCTTTCAGGACATCAATATTAATTCAATCCAAAATTTGCACGGCATTACCTTTTCTGATCTTTTCCAGTGCCATTTGTATGGTTAATTGGGGGATGATGAAATAAAAGGATGGTTGATCCTTCAATTTAAAGTGCATGTTTGGATACATGGGCTCTGATTGGATTCTGTGGATGATGTAATGACTATCCAAAGATAATTTCTGTGGTCACTACAGAAAATATGATTCCAAAATGGATCCCTGTTTGGGTAGCAAACAGATTCCTCAAATTCATGAGACAGTTGTTGCCTTGTTTCTCGTGCTAGATAACTCCCACCATGGATAAAAGTAATGGTTACGGTGCGGAAACCAAGTATCCAAACAACTCAACTGTGTTGTCAGTGGAAAACAATTTCCATTTCCCTGCGGGTCTGTATATCCGAACATGCCTTAAAGGATACGGTGGAATGGCAGAACATGATTTGTGTATCAGACCCTAATTTGTTGGGATAAGGCTTAGATGAGGATGATGATGAGGGTGCTGTATATTAACTGCATTGTAACAACATGGCTGCAGTTCAGATGTGATGTGAAATGCCATGCTGGTGCAATTTGTATTGCTAAATCTGTCGCCTCTTGTGAGTATATATTACATCCAAAGGCCATTTTGACCTTGCTCCATTTTGGGAAAAAAAAAAAAAAAAACAAAAACAAAAAACAAAACCACCACTATGGAAAGACCTTTTATTCTTTTGGTCCTGCTTGATTTTCACATTGAAGAACATAAATGTTCACTGTTCATCTTAAATTTCCCCCCTTTTAAACGGTCTTTTTTTTTTTTTTTTTGGAACTTGATTATCGATGTGGACATGATGAGGGGTTTTGGAGACTGTTCCAGGCGGCCAAGGACACAATGTGGTGATGGAAGGGGAGCATGTAGAGCAGTGACCAACCCCAGACGGGGTTCTGAGGATGATCCTGCCTCATGCTTGTATGCTCCTAAGGTTAGCAGGGTGCCTTTTTTTTTTTTTAATGAGAGAGAGAGAGAGAGAGAGAGAGAGAGAGATTGTGTGGGCAGCCCACTAGGCAGAGTTGGTGGTCACACATCTCTCACCATGAAATGACTGTGAATGGGAATCTTAACACATGGAATGGGCTTAAAAAAATTATCTATGTTTTCGTAGATTCGCATCAACTTTCATTATTGGAGGGTGATAAAGGGTACACCAACTCTCCGTCTTCCCCTAGCCGCATTGCATTGGTGTATTTTTTTTTTTTTTTTTTACAGTTGATCATTAAAAGAAGAAGAATAAGAAGAAGAAGATGCGATTTAAGGAGAAAGTAGCTGAGTTGGCTTTAACATGAAAATAAGTGATGGGTAGGAGAGACTAGAAGTAATGGATGAAAAAACAAGTGATTTGACAGGGAAAAAAAAAAAGGATTAAGGAAACCTAACTTGGGTTTCATTGGAGACAACATTATTGAATTGAAGAGAATGAAAGCATATTTATCCATGTTACCCTTTGGCTCCTTTATTATGTCTCATCTAACCCACTACCTGTTACTGATTTTACACTTGTGCACTGCTGCCAACTGTCTCCCACCCAAATATAAGGTTCTGATCACCAAGGCTCAGCCCTGTTCGTGACGGACCCAAATGGGTAATTCGTCTGTCCTGTCTCCTCTGTCTCTCTCTATCTCTGCCCGTCACAGCATATGGCACGTGTGGTCCATTTGTATTCGGCGCTTGAAGATGGACAGACGTATAACCATCCTGCTTCTGTCTCTGACTAGTAGCTTAAATACAAGCATCATATATATTCATGTGGGTGGGCCCAACTGCCAAATACGGATTCGCATGTCGTCTATTGGGGGTGATTGATCATATACAGTGCCTGTTGACAGGAAATATCCACAAGAATTATAGCCTACCAGCATCCAAACAATATTGACAGGAAATGTCCACATGAATTACGAGCCTACCAGCATCCAAGTGTTTGACATGTGGGCCAGAGTGTAGTGCTCCATACGCAAATAATATTAATAATAATAGTTATTATAATACATGAGGCTCAAATTGGACTGCCTAACAATGGAAAATCTGCAAATGGGCCACAACCCAACAATCAGTTATTATAGTGCTCCATACGCAAGTGTTTGACATGTGGGCCAGAGTGTAGTGCTCCATACGCAAATAATATTAATAATAATAGTTATTATAATACATGTGGCTCAAATTGGACTGCCTAACAATGGAAAATCTGCAAATGGGCCACAACCCAACAATCAGTTACACATTCCTGACCTCTGATTTATGGGCATTTGTCTGCTGAATTCAGACCATCCGTCTCTTATTATTTCAGTGCATTGTCCGAGTTATATATTTCATCTACAATGAGGCTCACCACTATATGCCATGAATATAATGTTTACTGCCTACATATGAAGTGTTACAATGTGCCAGAGTACCAAAATTCATATATGAAGTATGACACGTTGCCACTGTAACCAAGTTAGAAGAATTCTTAATGTTTCCAAGTATATTTCTTTGTGCAGTGCAGCCATGCCCAATTAACGGACGGATTAGGAATTTTCACCACTATCATTCGGGATTTGAATCTATGCTCGGGCCCAACTAAGTTTTTGGGTTGAGGCTTGGGCCTAATTTGCTAGGCCCATGTTGAGCTTGGGCTCGGGCCTTATAGCATCACACATAGAACTGTGCACAAGCCAAACTCGGCCGGACTCTGCCCCAGCTCAGTTTGGCTCATTCAGCAAAGGAGCCTGGCTCGAGTTCAGCTTGACTTGATCATCGAGCTGGCCTGGTCAAGTCGGCTGGGTTTAGTAATCGAATCCAGCAGAACTTGATCCGCCGATTTGAGTTCTACCTAGTTTCCAGCCTGATTCGAGGTAACTGCAGTTCTATTATTTTTTTGGGTAGGATCCAATTTAGCTCATTTGATTGAATTGATTTTTTAATTGTAGACAAAAGAAGTAAAGTGGAGAATAAATGAACAATAAAAAACCCAAGGCTTATAAAACAAGCTCATAAATCAGAATCTGTAATAAACAAAACAAAAATTAAAGCAATACCTTGTTCAAACATTTAGGTTAGTGTTTTTTTTTTGGGTATGTATACTATATTTATACTCAGTCGAGCTGAATCAGGCTAAACCAAGCTAAGGTTTGAGCCGAGCCAAACCGAGCTGGCAAACAATTTGAGCTCAGCCCTTTTTTAAATGAGTTGGGATTTCTGGCTGATGCATGTGTTATATCCATGCTATCCATTTAATTTTTTCAAATCTTTTTAGGGCATAAGCCAAAAAATGAGGCAGATCCAAAGCTCAAGTGGCCCACAATGAGAATAATTAGGTATACCATTGAATCTAATATTATCTGCGGTGTGGTGTGGTCCACTTAATCTTTGGATCTACTTAATTTTTGGGCTCATGCCTGAAAATGATTTGAAAAGATAAATGAATTATATAGATACAACACATACTTTATGGTAGGGTTCACTGAGTTTTGCTGAACAATTTTCCCCATGGAATTCTTTCTTTTCAAACCCGTGATAAAAATCATCATTGTGTTTTAACCACTATTCGCATCCAATCAAACAAGCCTTATATTACTTGAAAAGTAATGATTTGAGAGTGTAAGATGCTGCCTCTTTATACGATATTTTTCATACATATAAAAATATTAATTATTTAATTAAAGTTTTCTATATAGGACATAGCCTAGTGGGTGTGGCCTGACCATGGCCCCACATTAGTGTATGCGTTGTATATCCGTTAAGTCAATTTAGGGCATGGTTCAAAAAAAAGAAGAAAAAAAAAAAAAAAAGCAAATGCAAATTTCCAATGGATCATAGTCCAAAAAAGAAGCAAATACAAATCTCAGGTCGACCCTTGGATGGACCACCACACCACAAATTCATCATTTTTAACGTCTCTAATTCAAAACCGAACATGAAACTTTGGTTTCATTCGGCTCCTTTATGGAAGATGGATAGATTCCCGGATCCTTCCCTACTCTTTTTCCTATTTCTCTCTCAATATCCTTCTTTCATCCTCCCCATCTTCCCAACCAAATGGATTGGTACACCATCCATCCTATCCTGTGCTTGGTCCATGGGAACTGTAAGTTTGACAATCAAAGGTTGGGATATCTCATTTGATCTCAGCAAGCCGCTTCACATTCCCATCTTCCTAAATTCCGTTGTAATGTTTATTCACCATCTAACCTGTTGATAAGGTCACACCGACCTGGATGAAGGGAAAACATAAATAACACCTCGATTCAAAACTTTTGTGGCACCCAAAAAGCTTTTAATGGTGGGAATTCAATTTTTACCATGTGGTCCACCTGAGATTTGTATCTACCTCGTCTTTGGGACCATGCCCTATATTGGATTGGAAAAACTACTGAACGGTATGAATGTACAACACATGCATCAAGGTGAGCTCCACATTTAGGACTGCACTCACCTGGCTGGATAACTTAATTAGCGTCCATATAGTCACACATGCACATGCACATGCACATGCACATGTGTGTATGTGTGTGTGTGTGTGATGTAGAGAGGTTCGTGGACAGTTTCATGGCCAAGATGGATCAGAAAAGGCCCGGTCGACGACAGAAGTGATCCGGACCGTCGGACCTTAGATCGGACGTATCTCGCAATCCGAAATGAGTTAGCTGACGTAAAATATATGATTTTGAGGTAGAACGAGCTACTTTAGCCAACCAACCTAGCTATGCAGGGTTACAACGCTCGGAATTATGAGAAACCTCTGGATCGACAGTCATTTCCCTGTTTTAATTTCGTTTTTACTATAAATAGTAAGTTTTAGTTTGATTATAACTCTTCATTCGTCGGGCTTTAGGAGTTGCGTCCAACGTGAAAAGAGCTTAGAATAATTAGGGGAACAGTTTGGTGAAGCCAAATAGGACACTTACTATTTTTGGCTGAAAACCTTGCGCACTAGTAGACATCACGACCGTCTATAAATAGTAATTTTACTATTTATAGTAAGTCGCGAATTCTAAGAGTTTTAGTTGTAGTTTGATTCTGATTTCTTTCTCATTGCTTGGTACCCCTATTTAAAGGGTTGTGAACTCGTTTTTATTCATCAATTAATCAATTTCAAATTTATTAGAATTTATTTCTATTTTCTACTTTCTTTCCTCGTGGATTCGGAGTATTTATCCTCATCACGTTCATCCCTGCGTCAATTGGTATCAAAGCGAGGATTCCCCTCGGGCCGATGGCAAACAATGAAGGTATGAATCAAAATCGTATGGACGGTGATCTAGGGATTCGTTATCTTTCAGAAAGAATAGAAGCTTTCCACCGGGAGAGTCAGTTGACTATGCAAGGGCTGCAGGCAACCCTCGACCGTCTTGCGGATGCGCTACTTCCGCCCCGATCCCTAGGCGGTGCTCCACCACCTATAGTTGCTCCACCACCCATGGTAGCTGTACGACCCACCCTCGATTTCCGTATGGCACTACCAGTGGCAAACCGTAAGGCTACACCAGATGATTCAAGTTCTAGCGACGAGGACCTTAATGAGGGTTTTGCTCGACGGCCAATCTATGGAGGCGATCATCTAGATTGTGCTGAAAGAGACTATCGAGGTAAGGCTGAACTTCCTAATTTTAATGGTTTATTACGTATACAAGATTTCCTCGATTGGCTAGCTGAAGTAAAGAGATATTTTGATTATATGGACGTGCTAGATCATAAAAGGGTAAAATTGGTAGCGTTTAAGTTAAAATCTGGTGCTTCTGCATGGTGGGAACAATTACAACTCTCACGAGCCCACCAGAACAAGGCACTCATCTCATCATGGCCACGGATGAGACGCCTTCTTCGATCACGATTTCTCCCCAGTAATTATGAGCAGATATTATTCCAGCAACAACTAAATTGTCGACAAGGAAATCGAACCATCACCGATTACACTGAAGAATTTCAGCAGTTGGCTACACGAAACGATCTAAAAGAATCTGAGTCACAGAAGGTGGCACGATTTATAAGTGGGTTGCGACCAACAATTCAGGACCAAGTTCAGATGTACCCAGTCGGGACCATGGATGAAGCAGTTCAATTGGCAGGTAAGGCAGAAACACAACTTGCAAGAATTCCTGCTCGTCCCTATCCTTCAACTCAACCCCCCATGACGGGTCCCATGTAAGATCCAGTGCTGGCACGAGGAAAAGATCCAGTAGGAGAACGTCCTCAACATCCTACAACCGCGAACCGTGATACGAGGAGCGGCTCATCCAAACCTCAACTTACAGCACCTACAACAGCGGGCCCGAGTAGGATTCCAAATCCTTATGCTCGACCAAGGTCGAACAATTGTTACCGCTGTGACCAGCCAGGCCACTTATCAAACACCTGTCCTCAACGTTCCATAGCACACTTGACTATAAATAAAGGGGGCACTGAAGATGAGGCCACAGAAGAAGACCATGGCTATGATGAACATGAACAAACCACTGAAGAAATAGCAGGTGGCGATGAAATGACAAGCGAGGATCGTGGCGAATTTCTAGTTGTGAGGCGATTACTGTATACCCCACGAAAAGAATTACATCCACAATGACACAATATATTTCGTACTTGGTGCACTGTCAACAGAAAGGTCTGTGATGTCATCATAGACAGTGGTAGTAGCGAGAACATCGTCTCAAGAGTGATGGTAGACAAATTTCGGCTACCAACGACGAAACATCCTTCCCCGTACTCAATCGGCTGGATAAAAAAGGTGAATGAAACCAAGGTAACTGAACAATACACTATCTCGTTTTCAATTGGTAAAAATTATAAGGATCAGATATTTTGTAATGTGGTTGACATGGAAGCTTGCCACATGCTACTCGGTCGACCCTGGCAGTCGGACCGTGATGCGACCCATCGGGGACGAGACAATGTCTACGTATTCGTCAAGGATAGCCGAAAAATAATCCTTGCACCTATGACACCAGAGAACCATTCTGAAGCCTCTAAAGTGAAGGGGAGTTCCCTCTTGACCATTCGGGATTTCATGGAGGAATCCAAGGAAACTGGCGAGGTGTACGCCGTAGTAGTGAAGGGCGAGGAAGAGAAACCCTCAAACATCCCTCCAAGTTTAAAACTGTTGCTAAACGAATTCAAAGAAGTCTGGCTTGAGGATTTACCTGATGGATTGCCCCCCATGAGGAACATCCAATATCACATAGACCTCATCCCTGGGACTAGCCTGCCCAACCGCCCTCATTATCGGATGAGTCCAAAGGAGTGCGAGATACTTCATGGGCAAGTGGAGGAATTGATCCGTAAGGGTCTCTTGAGAGAGAGCATGAGCCCATGTGCAGTACCAGCATTATTAATGCCAAAAAAAGATAGAAGCCGGCGCATGTGTGTTAACAACCGGACAATCAACAAAATTACCATCAAGTATTGGTTCCCAATACCACGACTGGACGACATGCTCGATATGCTAGAAGGGGCCAAGGTGTTCTCAAAACTAAATCTAAGGAGTGGGTACCATCAGATTCGTATCCGACCCAGTGATGAGTAGAAAACAGCATTCAAGACCAAGGAAGGGTTGTATGAGTGGCTGGTCATGCCCTTTGGCCTATCGAACGTACCAAGTACTTTTATGCGTTTGATGAATCAAGTTCTAAAACCGTTCACTGGCCGATTTGTGGTTGTATATTTTGATGATATATTGATATATAGCCAGGATAAGGCGGAGCACAAGAAACATCTCAGGCAAGTGTTGCAGGTCCTACAATTAACAAGTTGTACCTCAACTTGAAGAAGTGTAGTTTTTTAACTAACAGCATGTTATTTTTAGGATTTGTTGTAACGTACACAGGCATTCGTGTGGACGATGAAAATGTGCGAGCTATTAGGGAATGGCCGATCCCGACAAACATTTATGAGGTGAGAAGTTTTCACGGGTTGACGACTTTTTGTCTTCGATTTGTGGGAGATTTTAGCACCATAGTCGTACCTATAACAGATTGCATGAAAAAAGGACCGTTCCAGTGGACCGATAAAGCTGACAAGAGCTTTCATGAGATCAAGCATCGTTTTTCTACAAAACCAGTCTTGGTGCTTCCTAATTTCGACAAATTGTTTGAGGTTGAGTGCGATGCTTCATACGTTGAAATTGGAGGAGTGTTATCACAGGAAGGCAGGCCGGTAGCCTTCTACTGCGAGAAGCTCAGCGAAGCCCGAAAGAAGTGGTCGACTTATGAGCTTGAGTTGTACGCAGTTGTTCAAGCACTGCGACATTGGCGGCATTATCTAATTCAAAGAGAGTTTGTTTTATACACTAATCATCAAGCATTAAAGTTTATTAATAATCAGACTAACGTGAATCATGTGCATGCTAGATGGGTTGCGTTTTTACAGGAATTCACGTTCTTTCTGAAGCACAAGTCAGGGCAGCAGAACAAGGTGGCTGATGCACTTAGCCGTCGTGCATCACTACTCGTTACGATGAGCAACAAGCTGGTCGGCTTCGACTGTCTCAAGAAGTTGTATGCCGAGGATGAGGACTTCAAAGATTCTTGGGTGAAATGCCAAGAAGGTCACCCCAGTGACCTTTATATACAGGACGATTTTCTCTTCAAAGGAAATCGATTGTGCATCCCCCAAAGTTCTCTGAGGGAGCAAATTATTCAAGAGCTACATGGAGGTGGCCTCGGTGGACACCTTGGGCGAGACAAGACGCGAGCTCTTGTGGAAAAGTGGTATTACTGGTCACAATTAGTACGTGATGTGGAAAAGGCCGTACAACGTTGTCATGTTTGTCAGACCTCCAAGGGGCAATCTCAGAATACGGGCATCTACACCCCGTTACCTGTGCCTGACGGTCCTTGGGAGGATTTATCAATGGACTTCGTGCTTTGTCTCCTACGAACACAATGCGGTATAGATTCGGTGTTCGTGGTGATAGATCATTTCTCTAAGATGACGCACTTTATCCCATGTAAGAAGACCCTCGATGCAACACACGTGGGGAATCTATTCTTTAGGGAGGTTGTACGGCTACACGGGGTCCCCAAGACCATTACTTCTGATCGTGACACGAAGTTCATTATCCATTTTTGGAGGACTTTGTGGGCTCGATTCGATACACAACTTCAATTCAGAAGTGCTTATCACCCACAGACTGATGGGCAGACCAAAGTTGTGAATCGCACATTGGGAAACCTCATTCGCTGTATTTCAGGAGAAAAACTGAAGCAGTGAGATTTGGCCTTGTCTCAAGCAGAGTTTGCATTCAACAACATGGTGAACCGCTCGACAGGAAAATCTCCGTTCCAGATTTTCTATGGACGAGTGCCTCGCCACACGCTTGACCTGGTCCCTCTGCCCAATCACCCAGGCACGAGCATTGTAGCAGAACATATAGCAGAAAGATCATGGGCATCCATGCGGAAGTGCAGACCAAGCTAAATGCCTCGAATGAGAAATACAAGGAACAAGCGGATAAGCACCGGCGACAAAAAGTGTTCGAGGTAGGCGAACGCGTTATGGTCCATCTGCGCAAAGAGAGATTTCTGACCGGGACGTACAACAAGTTGAAAAATAAGAAGATTGGACTCGTCCCAATCATTCGAAAGATCAATGACAACGCTTATGTTGTTGATCTTCCAGATGACATAACGATCTCACGGACTTTCAACGTTGCGGACCTGACCAAGTATCATGAACTAACGCAGGATGAGAACTCGAGGACGAGTTTTTTTGAAGTGGAGGGGACTGATGTAGAGCAGGTCGCGGACAGTTTCATGGCCAAGATAGATCAGAAAAGGCCCAATCGACGACAGAAGTGATCCGGACCGTCGGACCTTAGATCGGACGTATCTCGCAATCCGGAATGAGTTAGCTGACGTAAAATATATGATTTTGGGGTAGAACGAACTACTTTAGCCAACCAACCCAGCTATGCAGGGTTACGACGCTCGGAATTGCGAGAAACCCCTGGATCAACAGTCGTTTCCCTATTTTAATTTCGTTTTTACTATAAATAGTAAGTTTTAGTTTGATTATAACTCTTCATCCGTCGGGCTTTAGGAGTTGCATCCAACATGAAAAGAGCTTAGAATAATTAGGGGAATGGTTTGGTGAAGCCAAAGAGGACACCTACTATTTTTGGCCGAAAACCTTGCGCACTAGTAGACAACACGACCGTCTATAAATAGTAAGTTCACTATTTATAGCAAGTCGCGAATTCTAAGAGTTTTAGTTGTAGTTTGATTCTGATTTCTTTCTCATTGCTCGGTACCCCTATTTAAAGGGTTGTGAACTCGTTTTTATTCATCAATTAATCAATTTCGAATTTATTAGAATTTATTTCTATTTTCTGCTTTCTTTCCTCATGGATTCAAGAAGTATCTGTGAGGAGTCCAGAGAAGCTTCGTAGATTCGGAGTATTTATCCTCATCACATTCTTCCCTACGTCAGTGTATGTGTGTGTGTGTGTGTGTGTGTGTGTGTATATATTGTTGAGGTCAAAATCTGGTCAGCCATCTTCCCCTCTTCACATATTCCGAATAGGTGACGGACCTGGTTCCCTGCATGTAAACCGTGAGCAATGGAGACCCTGGCTAAGCCGGGGGACCCTCCGATGCCTAAGTCAGGATAATAGAATCTGGGTCTAAGTTGGGGAGGAAAGGGAGAGTGTCAGATGTTGCGTACCTGTTGTCATGGGACGATGTGATAGTTATACCTCTTCATCGCTTGATTCGCATTCGATAATCTCGGCACGATCAGTGTGATTTACAAATCATGGAGATATTGTCCAGAATCCGGAGATCATGTGTTACGGCGTGCGTATCTACGGACGAGATAATAGAACACGTCCATATATGGCAGTTTCTCCACTTAGCGCGCGAAACCTTTATCCTCGGAGATGCCTCGACTCGGCCAGACCGAGGACGACGGCATCGCTCCGAGCTGATGATTGACTGTGCCAATCCCGAGCCGAATCTTGATCCGTTCGTAAGTAATGTAGCTAGCCATTCTCGGTATTATGATGGATGTTCGTTCGGAGTTGATCGTACAACTTAAATGTTTTCCCTTCCGACTGCCCTTGGAAAGAAGGCGGTCAAGAATGGGAGCTTCGCCCATCTTAACCCACCTTTCTAGTATTATGCCGAGGCTCGGACTCTCCACCCGGACTAGTGGATCGTCGATCTCTCCGATTGTAGTTGGCTCGGATCTTCCTATAACATATATATATATATATATATATATATATATATATATATATATATATATATATATATATATATATATATATATCTCGGAATGGTTAGCTGCATTTACTCCAAAATCTAATCTATCCATGTGAAATAGCACCTCATCAAACCCCCGGGGCCCAATTTTTACTTTGATCCAAAACTTAGACGTGATGTGAAAAATGATATATATATATATATATATATATATATATATATATATATATATATATATATATATATATACACACACACACACAAAAAGTATTACACGAAACTCTTCATTGTTTGAATTCGTGGCATTCCTGTTTATAGACTAGATTTTTTTTATAATTATTTTAGCCTTCATTTGACCGAATTTCTTATATATCGGGACTGATTTAAGCATGAAAGGGGGAAGAGAGAGAAAAAGCATTCAAAAGACATGAAATATCATATTTACAGTACAAACACACTAAGAATCGGTCCCAAAATCCTAACCAAACCCCACCTCTCTATCTTTTTCTCCCATAAAATCCTATTCCTACCCTTTTACATGATCAGTAGAAGATGCCCCCAAAATCTTTCTTTTGACGCCTCAACCCCAAATCGCTACAGTCTTTTCTGTCCACCTTTCTCTGTAACAGCAGAGCAACAACGACCATAACCACAACTACAACAAAATAACATGGTGATAAAGATGAAGAAAGAAACTGACATTATAACTGCTGAAAATTATTAGATTGCTTGTCTTGTATCATCTTCAGATTTCAGCTTGGCATCAGTAGAGCCCAAGTTCGTCCCAATTCCAGTAGCTACCAGCCTCCATGTAATTGCTTGTGGTGATTGGTGATGATACTGCAGCTATTGTTGTTGTTGTTGTTGTTGTCATAGATGAGGGCAACAGAATACTCTCTGTGCTATTCTCAAAGATTGCATCTTTGGTGGCATCGGCAGTGTAGTTATAGAGATGGGATTGCTCGAACAAAGATGAAGAGAAAACGTTGTCATAGGGGGTTATGTCTGTGAAGAGTGGCAACTGGGGCATTGGAGGGAAAGAAGGGAGTGAACCCACCAACCTGCTGCTGCTGTTGCTGTTATTGACAAAATCAGGTTGTGGCAGTGGTGTGTGCAGGGCTCGGTACAGAATTTCAGAGATGTTCTTCTGATCTACATGGGCAGGAGGTGGTTGTTGTTGCTGTGGCCGCTGCTGGTGCTGACTAACCATGTTGGTGTTGGTATTGGTGGTGGTGGTGGCATTGGTGTTTTGGTGGGAGGTGGTGGCAACGGTTTTGAGGCGCTTGTTCTTGCGTCCCCCACCAACAGGAACGTTACGGAGGGTGCCGCCTTTGGTCCAGTGCCTCCTACAGGACTTGCAAAAATGGCGTGGCTGGGATCGGTTGTAGTTGTTGTAGTAGCAGAACTTGGTGTTGGTTGAATGGCACCTCGGACACTCCAAGGGCGGTGTTTGCTGCTGCTGCTGCCTTGCTTGTGATGGCTTGGGGGGCTCCGAGCTTCCATTTTGCAACAACAAGTTCTGCATTGGAATAAAATAACAGCAGCACAAATCCAACCTTTTTTCAGCTTCCTATTCTATTATCTATTACTCAAAGAGGAGTATAAAAAATGAACTGGGACTTGGATGGGATTGAAAATTTAACAAAAGAAAGAAAGAAAGAAAGAAACTAAAAACAGAGTGTGAGCATGTGAAACTCTGGGTGTGTGAATTGCGGAAGCGATACTATGTAAGGAAGGTGGATATATTTCATTTGATCCACTTCATTCAATCAATAGCTTTTATTTTATTTTTGATAATTAGTTTAAGTAAAAAAGAGGAAGCAAAAATCAATACCCAAAACAGCATTCTGCTGCAAATCATGAGGGAGGTGAAATTAAACACCAAAATTCAATCTTTTTCAAAAAATATTTCCTATCTATGAATGGTAGAGTGAGAAGAATTTTCTTTTTCTTTATTCTTTTTTTCTTTTTATTTGAATCTTCAAGAATTGGTGGAGTAATTGTCGTTGGGAGACAGTAGAGTCCCCTGAATGTTTTCTACCGTCTCTGTTGAATCGGGTTTTGTTGCCTCTCTCTGTACAATCTTCTAGCCAATAAAAGAAAGTTTATTTAATTTTAGTTTTGGAACATGGAATACGTCTATTTCGAAATATCAAAGAAAACCCAGAAAATCTCTGGAAAGGCAGAACACCAACGTCTTTAAAAGAGGAAGGAAAAGGAGGAAAAAAAGAGAGAAGAAGAGAGTCAAGTACCTGCATCCAATCCAAGCTGTCGCTACAAACTTGCTTAGAACTGAGACCCATTTATGTTATGATGAGATAGTTGAATTAGCCCTTTGAAGGAGGGAAAAATAGAAGGAAAATGAGCTTCTTCAATTTCACCCAAACGTTGAATCCTTCCCACTCCCAACCTTCTTCTCCTTTTATTGACTGAGAAACTGAGATGGGCGCTTGGCACTTGGGCTCCCCAACATATGCAAGCATGTCTATCTCTCCCAATACCAAACTGTATGCCTATATCGATATAACAGACAGAGAGACAGAGAGAGAGAGAGAGAGAGAGAGAGATTGTGATGGAGAGAGAGAGAGTTGAAATGGCAGTACGACTAGTTCGACTCTCTGTTGGAAAATTGGAATTGCTGTCTGTCCGTCCCCTGAGATTTTAGAGTACTGACACGATTTTATTTATAGAGAACAGGTGGTGATACTTAGGCGCGAAGGAGTTAGATTGCTGGAATATGGTCCACCGCAACCCCAGCCCCTTCCTGACACGTGCTTCTCACTTTCTTACCATTCTTGTTGCTCCACACGTGTCACATCTGTCTGTGGATCTTAGCCGTCCACCTAACTTAGTTCCTGTTGTGAGTGGATAGCGTCTGTTTCAATATCTTAAAAGGAAATCAATCTCTGATTATTTGACTCTCACTCACTCTCTCTCTCTCTCTCTCAATATATGACTACAGCTTTTCGCCAAGGACGACATTTTCCAACCTTCTACAGAAGGTGTATGGTAGAAATTTTCGTTAAATGCCAAGCTTCTTTTGAGTAATTCAACCGAGCCCCACAGTGACAACAGTGAGTGATTAAAATAAATAGCTAAATGGCTGTAAATGCATAGTGATTATTTACTCTTTTAATTGTATGATAACATTGTTGATTGAAATGATGATTTTGCTACATTATTTATTTTACCCCGAAATCACTAGTAAAATTAGTAATTTTATAATATCAAAATATAAATATTACAATTTACTTTATACATTTCATTTACAAGTGTATATTTGACTCTCAATTTAGTAACCATACTTTATGTTTAAACAAAAATATGAAAATGATAACCATATCTCATTGCTTTACTTTTCTTAAGAATTTGGAAAAACCAAACAAGCCTTTAGAGATCACCCCACATTTTAAGGTGCCTCTTTATTTTACCATCTTACTCCAAATTCAAGCAACAACCATTTTCCTATTTATGACAATAATTAAAATACTCTTAGAAAGTGCTAACTAATTTAGATAACAATTTGGACAAGATGATGAACAAAGATATAAACTATTCAAAACTAGGTATAAGTGATTTGGACCGTTCAAAAATAAGTAGGTTGGAATTTAGATCACTGTTCCAAGTTAGTCCACGACAATCTAGACAATTCAAGAGTAGGTGGATAATGATTTAAACCGTTCCAAGATGTAGATAGCAAAACAAACTAATCCTTCCATCAACATATACAAAGATATGCCATTTTTAATCGTATTATTATTATCATTTTCAAAAATAGTCCACTGGTCATTACTCTCAAAATGACGGTATAAAAATGAAAGGCATTTCATAAAAACCTATATATATATATATATATATATATATATATATATATATATATATATATATATATATATATATATATATATATATATATATATATATATATATATATAATATTAAGGTTGGTTGGGAGTGCGTGGATTGTAGAGCACTCCTATCGGCACCAAATATGTTGCGCGGCATGCCGACAACGCAGTGAGCCGAGATCCAATTTCAAGCCTCACCCACAAACAATAAACAATAAGAAATATAAACTAGAAATAGATCAAAGCAATTCAAACAAACCACAAGACAAGATATACGTGGAAAAAACTCCAATAAGGGTAAAAAACCATGGATGCAATCTTCCACTATGAAGAAAAATAGAGATTACAAAGCGATATACTAACATCTCCCTTGAAAATAAAGAGAAAACCCTTTACCCACAGCTTAGAATAATTTCCTCATGCTTTCCAATACTTTCCAATACTCTAAAAAAGCCCTAGGGACATCTATATATAGTTTAGGCAACTCCCTTTCGCACCCTTGCGAAAGATGACACAGAAATCCACAGTCCGCATCAGATTCGGAAACGAGTTTGCGTAACCTCGACTGGTCGAGCAGACTGCACGACTGGTCGAGAGGACCCCTCGACCAGTCGAGAATGGTCCAAGATCGGTCAAGCACCTAGGAACCCAAAAAAATTATTCTCGCTAGACTTTGAGTCGAGTCAGTCTACGATTGGTCACGACCAGTCGAGTGGACTCCTCGACTGGTCGAGTAGGAGCCACGACTGGTTGTGCACGGTCCCAGATGTGGCTCCACTTCTCAACAATCTCCTATAAATCTTTGTCTTCTTCATCTGGAATGCACCACCTTCCCGTCTTCAAGCCTGAAGACCAATCAAAGCTTAACAGAGCTTCGCTTCTCCCGTGTGACCGCCTTGGTCAGCGTATCCGCAGGATTCTCACTTGTATGAATCTTCTCCAGAGCAATCGATTCATCTTCTAGTAACGAACGTATGAAGTGATATCTGATGACAATATACTTGGTCCTCAAATGAAAAGCTGAATTCTTAGGCAAGTGTATTGCACTCTGGCTGTCACTGTACAGCTTACAATCTGCTTGCTTCTTACCCAACTCCTCCATAAAACCTTGCATCCATATCATATCCTTGCACGCTTCTGTAGCTGCAACATATTCTGCTTCCGTCGTACTGATAGATACTATCTTCTGTCAGAATCGAGAGACCAACCGACCGGCAAAGACTACCCAGAGTAAAGACATATCCTGTAGTGCTTCTTTTGCTGTCGATATCTCCTGCCAAATCTGAATCCACGTAGCCTTGTAGGTTGATTTTCGATCCACCATAGCACAGCCCTACATCCTTAGTACTTACCAAGTATTTAAGGATCCACTTCACAGCTTCCCAATGTTCATTCCCGCGGTTGTTCATGAACCTGCTAACAACTCCCACTGCTTTAGCAATGTCTCGCCTCATGCTCACCATAACATACATGAGACTCCCAATAGCTGATGCGTATGAGACTTTAGCCATGTAGTCATGTTCCTCCTGCGTCTTTGCACCTTGCTCCTTAGATAGCTTGAAGTGATTGGCTAATGAAGTGCTAACCGGCTTAGCACCTCCCATATTGAATCGATCAAGTACCTTGGCTATGTACTCTACCTGTGACAAAACCAATTTCTTGTTTTCCCTATCACGCTTTATCCTCATAACTAAGATTTATTTTGCAACTCCCAAATCCTTTATGGCAAATTTTCTAGACAGCTGTGTCTTTTGAGATTTGATATATCCTTCATGCTTGAACCGGCTACAAGCATATCATCAACGTACAGAAGAAGGATGATGTATGACGTATCAAACTTCTTCAAATAGCAACAGTGGTCAGCATGACATCTCCTATAGCCGTTTTCCGATATGAAACTGTCAAACTTCTTGTACTACTGCCTCGGGGCCTGCTTCAGGCCATATAGACTCTTCTTCAGTCTGCACACCTTGTTCTCCTTTCCTGGTGTCACGTATCTTGTCGGCTGATGCATATATATCTCTTCTTCAAGGTTCTCATGAAGAAAGGCTATCTCAACATCTAGCCGCTCTAGATGTAAGTCCTCTGTAGCCACTATACTCAAAATCATGCGAATCGTAGACATTTTCACCACAGGTGAAAATAATTCAGTGAAATCGATACCTGCCTTTTGTTGAAACCCTTTCACAACCAATCTAGCCTTGTACCGTTTCGAACCATCGTGCTCCTCCTTCAGTCCGTAAACCCACTTGTTATGAAGAGCTTTCTTACCCTTGGGTAGAGTGACTAGCTCCCATGTACGATTAGACTCAAGAGAGTCCATCTCCTCATCCATGGCCTGCTCCCACTTAACCCGTGTATCTGACTGTAATGCATCTTTAAAATACTCTGGCTCACCATTATCTGTCAGTGGTAGATAATGTAAGGAGCATGAGTATCGGACCGTGGGTCTCCTCTCCCGAGTAGACCTCCTCACAACCGGTGTATGCGACTCTGCCTCATAATGCTCCTGTGCATGATCATCCTGTGGCGTTGTAATACCCGTGTCCGGTAACTCTTCCATCTCTACGAATTCTTTCTCATTGGCCTTATTTTCTGTCACACTGTCCTTATGCATCACTTTTTCATTGAAGACTACGTCCTTGCTTCTGATGATTTTTCTGTTTTCTACATCCCAAAACCTGTAGTCAAAATCATACTGCCCGTAGCCTATAAACGTGCACCTCCTGGACTTCGCATCTAGCTTGTTTCTATGCTCTGCATCAATGTGAACATATGAAGTGCAATCGAACACTCTGAGATGTGCAAGGTTCACTTCTTTTCCAGTCCACACTTCTTCTGGTAGCCCACCATCCAATGGTGCTGAGGGACTTCTATTGATGAGATATGCGGCAGTATTCACAGCATCTGCCCAAAACGTCTTGGGCAACCCTGCATGTAACCTCATGCTCCTGGCGCACTCAAGGATAGTCATGTTAATGCGTTTAGGCACACCATTCTGCTGCGGTGTCCTTGGAATCATTTTCTGATGTTTGATTCCATTTGCTGTACAATATTCCTCAAACCTCTTATCACAGTACTCTCCCCCATTATCAGATCTGAGACATTTTACTGTTTTACCTGTCTCATTTTCTATCATAACTTTTCACTTCTTAAATACATCAAATACATCAAATTTATGCTTTAAGAAATAGACCCACAGTTTTTTATTAGCATCATCAATAAAAGAAACAAAATAACGTGAGCCACCAAGAGATAATACTTGTGTCGGTCCCCACACATCAGTGTGTACAAGCTTCAACAGATGCATCTTTGGAGCGCGTCCTGTCTTCTTGAAGCTTACCCTCTTCTGTTTGTCATACATGCAGTCCTCGCAGAATTCCAAGTCAATAGACTTTAGCCCTGGTAGCTTCCCCTTTGACAATAGCACTTTCATCCCCTTCTCACTCATATGTCCCAACCACTTATGCCATAACTACCCATTCACTCCAGTTGATGCGACTGAGAGTGAATTGTACGATCTTGAAGTCACGTACAAAGTACCTTCCTTTTTGCCTTGAGATATCACTAAGGCACCTTTTGTGATCTTCCAGGAATCACTGGTAAATGTCGTCACATAACCGGTATCGGCCAACTGCCCCACTGAGATCAAGTTACGTTTCAAACTCGGTATATGTCTGACATCCTTCAATTTCAAAATCGTTCCGTCTTTCTGATTGACATGAACGTCTCCCTTTCCAACGATACTGCACGGCTCATCATCACCCAGGTAGACTCTACCGAAGTCACTTGACACATAATCACGCAAAACTTCCTTACATGAGGTGGCATGAAACGAAGCACCCGAGTTTATAACTCAATACTCATTCATCACATCAAGAGACAAGATCAATGCTTTTGTATCACTCTCCTCAGATAGATTCACTGAATCTTTCCCGCTTTAAGAGTTTCCTTCTTGTTTCTTGAGCGCCCTGCAATCACATTTCATATGCGCCCCTTTTTACCGCAATATCAACACCCATCTTTGTCTTTCGGTCCCTTGGACTTCTTCCTTGACGTAGAACGCTCATGTTTATTACCTCTTTTGTTCAGTGATCTTCTTCTTCCTTCAACGTTTAGAACATTCCTTGAATCCCCTGAAACTCCTTTTGCCTTTCTTCTAGATTATTCGCTGAGAATTAGACCGGCCACATCATCAAATTTCAGCTTTGTCGACCCTGAAGAATTGCTCACAGCAATCACCAAACCATCCTAGCTGTGTGGCAAACTGGATAAGATCAATAACGCCCTGACCTCATCCTCAAAAATAATGTCAACGGATTCCAACTGGCTCGTGACTATATTGAACTCGTTTAGATGTTCAGCCACGCTCCCACCATCTGACATCTTCATGTTGAATAGTTGTTTCATAAGATGAAACTTGTTGGATGTTGAAGGCTTTTCATACATGGTGGCTAAGGCTTCCATTAATTCTTTTGTAGTTTTCACATTGGATATATTGAAGGCGACGCTCTTAGACAAAGAGAGTCGGATCGTTCTTAAAGCCTTCCTATCAAGTAAAAATCATTCATTATCTGTCATCTTTTCTAGTTCATTCTCTTTTCCTCCTAGAGGAATATAGAGGTCCTTCTGATATACATAATTCTCCATCTGCATCTTCCAAAAGGTAAAGTTTGAACCATCAAACTTCTCAATTCTAGTTTTCACTTCTTCTGTCATCGTTCCCAATAGAACTAAACCAATAGCTCTGATACCAGTTGTTGCGCAGCATGCCAACAACGCAGTGAGCCGAGATCCAATCTCAAGCCTCACCCACAAACGATAAACAAGAAGAAATATAAACTAGAAATAGATCAAAGCAATCCAAACAAACAACAAGACAAGTTATACGTGAAAAAACCCCAACAAGGGTAAAAAAACCACGGATGCAATCTTCCATATGAAGAAAAATAAAGATTACAAAGCGATATACTAACCTCTCCCTTGGAAATATAGAGAAAACCTTTTGCTCACACCTTAGAATAATTTCCTAATGCTTTCTAATACCTTCCAATACCCTAGAAAAGCCCTAGGGACAGCTATATATAGTTTAAGCACTGCAGTCCGCATCAGATTCGAAAACGAGTCTGCATAACCTCGACTAGTCGAACGGATAGCACAACGGCTCGAGAGGACCTCTCGACTGGTCGAGAATGGTCCACGATCGGTCGAGCACCTCGGAACTCAAAAAAACTATGCTCGCTGGACTTTGAGTCGAGCCAGTCCACGACTGGTCACGACCGGTCGAGTGGACTCCTTGACTGGTCGAGCAGGGGCAACGACTGGTCGTGCGTGCGCCCCAAATGTGGCTCTACTTCTCAACAAGATAAACCTTTCTAGGAATCCGAAAGCAAATCCTTTTATTTAAGTAGGAGAGGATGCTTAGATCTCTGTCTCAAATATGAGATGTTTTTGCTCTGACTAGTTTCAACTGACTGCTGGGAGTCTTAAAACCATGTTGAACTGTCACATGACCTTATTTTCTGATGTAGAGCGGGTCGTGGGTAGTTTCATGGCCAAGATGGATCAAAAAAGGTCCAATTGACGATAGAAGTGATCCGGACTGTCAGAATTTAAAACGAACGTATCTCGCAAACCGGAATGAGTCATCGGATGTACCATATATGTTTTTGGGTAGGATGAGCTACTTTATCCACTCGACCCGCCATGCCAGGTTGCCCACGCCGAATTTGCAAAATACCATCAAATCGACGGTCGAATTCGTGCTTTAATTTCGTTTTTACTAATTATAATAAGTTTTAGTTTGAGTATAACTCTTCATCCGTTGGGCTTTAAGAGTTGTGCCCAACATAAAAAGTGCTTAGAATAATTAGGAGAACAACGTTGTGAAGCTAAATAGGACATTATTTTTGGCCGAAAACATGATTGTCTATAAGTAAGTTGCAAATTATAAGAGTTTTAGTTGTAGTTTGATTCGAAACTTCTTCCATGACTTAGCAACCCTAATTAAAGGGGGTGTAATCTCATTTTTAATCATCAATTAAATTATTTCAAATTTTTTAGAATTAATTTTAATTTCTCCTCCCCATAGATTTGAGGTTTCTCTGCCAGGAGGAGTTCAGAGAAGTTGCGTGGATTCGGAACAGTTACTCCCCATAAGCAAGACGGTGGGTGAAGTAACGTAGTTCCCCACGTCGTTATCTAGGATAAAAAGAATCTTAAAACACTTGGTTTGATGTGCCTGCGTGCGTGTGGAAGCGCAATGTTTGTACACACGTGTAGAACTTGAAAACCTCATTTGATATGATATGAGCTGGGAAGTAGACCCCGCCTCTGATTCCGCTCTGGGGGCATTGAGTGGAAGTGCGCAGAAAACGACAAGAGAAAGGGACGGCAGAGGTCGGTGGAAGATAGTGCGGTGGGGGGCTGAGGCTGCCTTGTGGGACCCATTAAAATAGCTGGTGATCGCATGCACGTGATGCACTTCCAGGCCAAATGACTTGTGGGGGTGATAATTAATACGGTGGAGCTGGAAGCACCGGAAATGTTACAATCATCTTGCTTCAATCCAGATTGTCCATCTACTGGGCCCTAATATGGACAACAATCGGACGGTGAATGAATCATCTTATACATATAAATGCTTGCGTTTTAAGCATTTTACAGTAAAGAAAATTGATTAATAGTTAGCCTTAAGTGCAAGAAAGTGGCTATGATTGCGAAATGGGGTCCACAAATCTATATAGATCATCCTATCACATGTACTGCAGAGAGAAAGCTATGTCATTTTTGGTTTTTTATTTTTTCATCGTATCGTCCAAATAAAAATACAATAATAGCATTTTTTTTTTTTTCTCTGTGCACTCACACTATAGTGAGTGGTTGAACCCATGACCTTATGCTAAAATTCTTGTGAGTCTACCACTAATCCATTTCTTAAAACCCAATGGATAAAAGAATCCATTATAATAGGTGTGGAAGGAAGAATCCTCTACGAAAGAAGAAACCTCCACCATGATTTGTGTGTGACATTCACCACCAGGTTCATCAGTTGAGCCACCTCACATTCACACCACAGATCACAAAAATAAGCTCGAATCCAAACTTCAGGTGGAACAAACCCCGGTAATAAAAATACAAGGTACACTGCTAAAACCTATAAATTCACTCAATATTACCCACCTGAATGTTGGATTCATACTGATTTTTTGACATATGTGTGTGCGTGTCAACATACACACGTATACATGGAATCACTCCCGAGGGTGATTATGCTCCAATTACATGATTATATGTCTTAGGAGCAATTACAGTCCAATTATAGGTCACAATCCAATTATATGTCTCGAAAGCAATTATATATTATCCAATTATAAGTTCTAGAAGAAATAACAGTCCAATTATAAGATTAGAGGCTACGAGAGTGATTAATCAGCCCTATATTTAATTACAATCCAATCAGAAGTCTCGAGAGCAACTATCCGATTCTCATATATGTATGCATACACATACATAGATACATATAGCCCCAAGTTCAAAAATAATCACGATCCGATTCTCATATATGTATGCATACACATACATAGATACATATAGCCTCAAGTTCAAAAAATAATCTCTCAAACAGACAGGTTCAAAAGAAATTCGCTTAGATAGTGTGTGTATTTAAAGCTTGATGCGAGGAATGGACACACACAGTCCATTATTTTACTACAAGGATGTGAATGCAACAGCCTAATTTTTGAACTTGTGTGCTCCGCCTTATACACAGATCAGATGTTCATGAGCTTGACAACCCTGCTACATCTGAAAGTGGATGTGTATGGTTTTTATCTGGGGCTAGCGAAGCTTGTGGCATATTGTATGATGCGTGCCAACATGCGACACATGCTTGATATCTGGACCTTTCATCAAGTTGGCATCCCTCTAGGAAAAATAAAAATCAGACTGGTGATAGGTCCCAACGCAGAGAATATACACACTAACACAATTGTTCTCTTCGGGTGAGAACGTACCACACTTTTTGAAGGCAAATACTTGATAATAATTAATGAAAACATTGGCTGCTTAAATAAGCAAAGCCATGTTCCACAAACCGAAATACAAGGAAAATGGGAAACTGCAACTAACAAATAGAACTTAACAATTGTAAAACAGAATCCAAATAACAAAGCATAATGAACAGAAGATAAATGATGTAAAACTCGCAAGTAAAAGCCATTCCATTCGCTCGTTGAGAAACTACCCACTGCGAGTCGGTTGCAACTTCCACGCATGTTGAGAAACTAGCGCAATCGATCCTGTCCCCAAATATTAGGGAGTTGGTTACAACTCACGTCCAGCAACTCACGTCCCAAAATATTTGGGATTTGGTTTACCCCTCCTCTCAGTTCGTCGTGGTTTAACAATCCCTCCCCCATCAAGCGGAACCTTGTCCCCAAGGTCCATATGCGGAAATTGCTCAAGCAACGACTGAGTTGGTTCCCATGTGGCCTCTTCCGCTGGTAGATGCTTCCACTGAACCAAGCTCTCGTCTTCAAACCTGTTTCCTCGTTTGACCCGGCCGATTGGTTGAGGTTCCAAGTAGAATGATGCCTTCATCGTTCACCGGTGCGCTCCGTAGAAGGAACCACAGATCTCCCACAATTTTTTGAGGTGAGACGTGGAAGCATGATTCGCGCTCTTCCGAAGCGGTGGCTTGTAAGAAGATTTTCTCGTACAATGGGATAGGGCCGTAAAAGGGCAAGCTTGTGTACACGCTGCCGATAAGGATGCAACTTGAGGAACACCATATCTCCCACTTCGAAAGTCACATAGCTTTGATCCGTTGTGCGCTTCATACGATTAATGGAAGATTCCAAATTGGCTTTAAGTTGCAACTCTCTCCGGACACGAGACTCGGGTCTAACTCATGTACCAAAGAATCACCATTTCGGTAATTGTGAAGGAGAGGAGGTAAACGACCATACAATGCGAAATGGAGTCATGCCAGTAGACGCATGGAACGTGTATTATACCATAACTCAGCCCATGGAATATAAGTGCTCCACTTGCGCGGCCATTGATGAACAAAGCACAAATAAGATATTGTTCGACACATCGATTGACCACTTCCGGAAATCGACCGTCGGTTTGCGGATGATAATGGTGAGTTTCATTAGTACGACATTTGAAAGAATTCACCAAAATCGACTAATAAAATTGGATCCCGATCGCTAATGATCGATTTCGGAAGGCCATGCAACTTGATAACTCCTTCCATAAATTTTTCAGCCACACTCTTAGCAGTAAATGGATGGGACAAAGTTAAGAAATGTGCAAATTTACTTAACCTGTCAACGACTACTAAGATTGTATCCTTGCCGTGAGAAGTTGGCAATCCTTCAATGAAGTCGAGAGTAATATCATCCCAAACTTGGCAAGGGATAGGTAACGGTTGTAATAATCCAGCAGGGGAAAGTGTCTCAGACTTCATTTTTTGGCATACCTCACAGTGCTTGACATACTCTTGGACGGATTGGTGCATTTTAGGCCAATAAAATTGTTGAGCTAGCCGTTTGAATGAAATGCGCTGAGTGTCCACCAATTTGGTGTTGTGTGCCTCATGCGGGAGCTTAGTGCGCAATCACACATGAAGGAATAACCACCCTTCCTTAAATAACCAAAGTCCTTGGCACGAGAATAGGGACCATCGGTTTGAGCACCAGAGCTGACGGTGAATATAAGAATCCCTTCGTAGCGAGCTTTAATCTCGTTGTGCGGATGATTATTTTTGGTGGCGTGAAAGGGCATCGTATCGAGTTCTCGCGTCCGGGACGATAAATAATTTACGTAGTCGTAGCCCATTAATTTTTTTGCTTTGCTCTGTCGCTACACGTTGATCGAGAAAATACTTCAAAATTGCGTTGGTCGGTTTGGACGAAGAATTTTCTCCCCAATAAATAAGGTCGCCACATGCGTATGGCTTCTACAATTGCAAGCATCTCCTTGGCATAGGTTGACCATGATTTTTTTGTAACTCCAAGTGCACGACTCATAAAGGCAATGGGCTTGCCTTCTTGAGTTAGAACTACGTATTCTAATCCATCTCCGAGGCATCGGTCTCAATGGTGAAAGAGTCATTGAAGTTAGGCATAGCCAAAGTGGGAGTGGTGGTCATAAGAGCGAGAGAAAGCTTTCGGCCTCTTCATGCCATCCAAACTTCCCTTTCTTGAGTAGATTGGTGAGGGGTGATAATGCGTAATTTTGAACGAAGTAGTAACCTGTCAAGCCTAAAAACCCACGTAATTCGGAAATATTAGTGGGGCCATGCGAGCATGGCTTCAATTTTTTATCATCAACCTTCACTTGCGGCGTGATGATATGTGATCTCAACGAAAACACACTTGCTTGCCTTAGCAAAAAACTTATGCTGTCTCAAAATTTCCAGAGTTTGTGCAACATGTGTCACATGCTTCTCCCAAGTGGGACTATATATGAGAATATCATCAAAAAAGACCAAAATGAACTTTCGAAGATGAGTTCGAAATATTGAATTCATGATGGCCTGAAATGTGGAGGGCGCATTACAGAGGCCAAAAGGCATTACGAGATATTCGTAATGACCATTATGAGTACGAAATGCAGTCTTAGAAATATCAGGAGAATTTACCCTTACTTGGTGGTATCGACTCGCAAAGGTATAATTCATCCAACATGCTAGAATGGGGAAACGATCTTTGATGGTGGCATTATTCACTCGTGCAAAAACTACCATCTTTCTTTTTTTACCAATAATACGGTGATGAAAATGGTGGTGCTAGCACGAACATGTCAGGAATGGATCTTCTCGCACTTGCTTCTCTATTTCTTCTTTCGGAAGTGAGCATATCCTGAAGGCGTACATTAATAGGTTCGGTGCCCTCTTTTAATGTAATGCATATGGTCTACACAGGTAGTACGCATGAGGGGTCTTGGAACACGTCGCATACTCTGCATTACCCGCCCATGTCTTGATGATTGATGCCATGCTCGCACCGTAAGACTTCCTCTGTGGCCGAAGGAAAACATACCGCAAAAAACATCCGGCTTTGTCGGCAACCCTTTGAGAGTTCTTTTAACGTAGCCTCTGAATGGCAATTACAGCCCAATTATCGAGCTTGGTTATTCCAAATGAAATCCATGGTTAATTGCTTCCATTACAAACCACGGAACCCAAATTTTTACCATTGTATGCCAAGCACTAGATCGAGAACGATAACGGGCGGTGAGAAGAGGGTGAAGTTCCTTGTAAATTCACCATTACCTTATCAAAACGCCCTTGACACTTCAATCGCCATTTGCAACTTAAAAGTTTCCGTTGGTACCATCATTAACCGCAACATGCTTGCCGAGACGGTCACCGATAAAGTTGTGTGTTTGTCGATCACCACTACTTCAAGAGAACCCATTATTCTTTGTCATACGCATTGTTCTTGGGAGCGTCCATCACTGTCGGTGCGTGTAACGTAATTTCGGTTCAAGTTCGAGAGTTCTGCACCTCTGTTGCATCTTCTCCTTGGTCAAATTCTCTCGTTTGTTGGTCGGTGACATCCTCACAGACCACATTATACTGCGTAACCTTCCAAAGTAATAGCCGAGGTTTTGGCATCGATGCCGGTATAAATCGTTCATTGCGATTAAAGCGAGGCCTTGCACTCGTCTCCTCTGCATCTCCTCCCAGATAAATGACTGGAGCAAAGGAGTAGCAGGGGAGTTACAGTGGGTTGTGGAAGAGCTAGAGGAGCTCTCATAGGTGGTGGTCGCATGAACCGCCGCTGTCGTGCAAGCTGCTCGTCTTTCATCCGTGCTAAATTGATGGCCTCCTTGAGGGATTTCGGTTTAAACATCCGAATCCCATCAGAAATTTCAGCCTTCAAGCCGCCCATGAACGTCCCCACCAACGCCTTCTGCGTCCATCCACTTACTTTGTTGCCGAGCTTGAATTCACGTTGATAGTCTCTCAACGTCCCCAGTTGCTTGATTCTTGAGAGAGCTTCATCAAAGTCTTCACAGCCTGATGGTCCGAAGCGAGCCCATAATTCCTCTTGGAATCTTTCCCATAAAATCACTGTCTTTCTTCCGATAACGTCTTACGAAGCCACTGCCACCACTGGTTGGCCTCTCCTTCAAGGTGATAAGCAGCCATGGGAACCTTTTGGTGTTCTGCCGTGCCTTGGTATTCAAAGAATTGTTCCACACGGTTGAACCATACGGTTGGGTCATCTCCTGAAAATCATGGGAATTGCACCCTCGCCGTTTTGGAGGAAATGATCTGCCGACCCCCATTGTTGCCTTCTTGGTGATGGTTGTCGTGGGTGGGATTCTCCTGGGTAGGATTCTCCTGAGTAGGAATCTCCTGGTTTGCGATCACTATACTCGAAAGTCGATTGATAGCTTCCTCCATTCGCTGAAGTCCTGCGTGAACTACATCAAGTCCAGATTCTAAGTGCTCAATACGCTCTTTGTTAGTACCCATTAGTAACTTCGCTGATACACCAATGATAGTGAGATGTGAGAACGTACCACACTTTTTGAAGGCAAATACTTGATAATAATTATGAAAACATTGGCTTAAATAAGCAAAGCCATGTTCCACAAACCGAAATACGAACTAACAAATGAACTTAACAATTGGAATCCAAATAACAAAGCATAATGAACAGAAGATAAATGATGCATGAAGTAAAAGTGCCGTTGAGAAAACCCATGCGCAATGAGTCGGTTGCAACATGCATGTTGATATCTGGACCAAATATTAGGGAGTTGGTTCACTCATGTCAACTCACGTCCCAAAATATTTGGGATTTGGCATCCCTCTAGGAAAAATAAAAATCAGACTGGTCACTCATCAAGATAATTAGCATATATATGCGAATGAAATGGATTGTAAAAAGGGGGGGAAAGAAGAAGAAGAAGAAGATCAGCTGTCCACAGAGACAAATGCATGGGTAGTTGCTGATGGGTGGATTATACTAATTGGAATGGCCTCTTGG
Source organism: Magnolia changhungtana (assembly GCA_030180095.1). NCBI lineage: Eukaryota > Viridiplantae > Streptophyta > Magnoliopsida > Magnoliales > Magnoliaceae > Magnolia > Magnolia changhungtana. Next base: position 184,927 of record JASAUF010000213.1, read on the forward strand.
AAGGCTTAGATCTTTGATAAGATATGGATTTGGCAGATCGGAGTCAGTGAAAAAGAGAGTACACTTTGGGAGGGAAAAAGGGACCATTGATTAAAAATGGCCAGCTATAATTAAAGGAGACCCCACTTATCAAACACATGTCGACCCTAGTTAGTATCAGCTGTAGCTGTAGCTTTGGTCGACCATACAGTTTGGTCCCCTTCTCTATTATTAGGCCCTTCCAACGACCGACACATTTGGGCCACACATCTGCTGGGTTTTGATTGAATGTGGAGCCTTAACTACCTGGTTACCCTCATTTGAAAATATCCGGGTGGTCCACTCGTTAAGTGATCCACGTTGAATTTGGACTATTGGTTTTACACTGTAAAAAAATGATCTGTTTGATTAGAAGGCTTTGAAAAAAAAAAAAAAAACCTTCAAGTGATCATGTTCACGTGATACTTGTGATCAATGCAACTAGTTGTAACTCATCACGTGGACAACCAATATTTGTCAATCCGGACCATCTCTGGTCTATCTACTCTTCATTAGCCCGGCCTACAAATGGACGGTTGAGATTATTTACAATAAACAAGGTCCAATCATCAATATCATCTCACCAGTTCTGATTTTTTATCATGATGGGTTGTGAAGTTTAAGCTGGACTGAATAGACAGTTGGTATATCCATATGTCCTTATACACCTGCAGCTCTGATGCAACTAGTTGCATGGAGGATATATCCTGCAGTAGTTAAAAGAGACCCCATCAAGAAACTCTACCCAGTCAAATAGGATATTATGAGTGTTTTCATGTATGAAATATATATAAATATATTTTTTTGTGAGATCGAATTAGGGTTTTGAAAATCTTTTTCTAAATCTTGGCATTATAAATTTGTTAGGATTATAATCCTTTTGAAAAATTAATAATTTCCACATGATTTCTGACACGGGGAGGGCGTGATGTCAACCACTGTCTTTATTACATCATGAAAAAAAAAATTGAAATTCGTAATTATTAAAAATAGCAAAAATTCTAACTCTAATAAAAATTCTAATTTGAGTAAAGCTCTTCTAAAACTTAATTTATAAAAATAAAAATTTCAAATAAACTTTTGTTGGAAGATTCGTTGCAAGTTATTTCTAAAAAGAAAAAAATTTAAAACTCTAAAAATTAAAAATATATATTAATTTTTTTAATTACTAAAAATAATAAATTTTTCTCACATTCTCATTTTTTAGCCGAAAGTTTTTGTGCACCCCGTGACGATTTCTAGATCAAAAGCTATAGCCCATTTATGATTCACCTTCTTTTGGTCCAATCTTATTAGGACGTGTCTATGTCATGTCTTACATCAAAATCATTGTGTTTTTTTTATGTATTTAATTTTTATTTTTTATTTTTTTCATCAGTTCATTTTCTTAAAGTCATCCTGTGGTTGGTGTGTTCCATACATATATATGTGAGGAAGCACAAGCACGTTGCTCCGTGATTAAATATGATATGCCTACAACGGTAACGCACAAGTAATTAAGGAGGTCCAACCCCTCATGCATGCCTCCACACGTACCAACATGGCACACATGTGGAACGTCCAACCTATCCATCAGTCGGACATCACCACGTAGATTCCTTGGCCTGAAAGAAAAATCAGTGCTGTCCATTCAGTGGGTTAGGCCAAAATGTATGAAACAAATCTTACTTGTAAACCAAGCTTTTTCCAACCATCCATCTGTTTTGTACACCGTATGAATCAGATGAGAAGAGTGGCCCATCCAATGAATGGCTCGATGATTCACACGTATGATCTGATTGCTGACACATGTGGAAGAAACCTGACGCTATATTACTAGTTTCGATGGTCTAAATGAGTTGGTTGCAATGAGAGTCAATGGTCGGCTGTTAGGTACAATAGAGATGTTTGTATTTTACGCACGTGGATTCAAACCATGCGTCCAAGAAAACAACTCAGCAAAGGGCGGTGGTTTTGACAAATTTGGGACTGTGGACCCCACCTTTTATCCAGCAGGTTTGCTCATACCGTACGGACAGCGAATTTGAGGACGAAAATACCCCTCCTTTCACGGAAACGGATTGGGTACTCCCCTGCCACCGGCCAATGTCGGACGGTTGATGGTCCGTGGGCCCCACCAAGGTGTATACTTTTCATCTATGCCGTCCATATATTTTTCCACATCATTTTATGGTATGAGACCAAAAATGAGGTATATCCAAATCTCAAGTGTACCACGTTACAAGAAACAGTGTTGAATGAGTGTCGACCATTAAAAACTTTTTGGGGGCCATAAAACTTTTTGGAGGCCCACTGTGATGTTTGTGAGAAATCCTCCCCATCTAAGTTTATTCATAGGGTCACAAAGACCTGGATGAAGAGGAAAAACAAATTTCATAATGATCCAAAACTTCTATAACCCCTAAAAGGGTTTCAATGGTAGACGTTCAATTCCTCATTGCCTTTTACAGTGTGGTCTGTTGATATAACACAGATCTATCTTATGAGCCTTAATATGACCCACAAAAAATATGACATTTGGATATAACACAGACCTCATGATGGGACCCACAAAAGAAATGTGATTTCATAAATCTGGGTCTCCCTATTGCTACAGATTATAACCGTAGCCTCTACTTTTTCGATATGTCCTTCGATACATATCGAAGGCATTTTGATAAGTACTTAGATATATCGAAGGTCTTTCGATATTATCGAAAAAGGTCTAGAATTGTACAGTGAGTTTGCCTCAAAAATCCTGCAATTTTTGATACATATCGAAAAGTATTCGATATGTATCGAAGGTGATTTTACCTATAGCTACGGATTATAACTGTAGCCATAACTAGTCCATGCAAAAAAAAATTTAATTTTTTTTTATTTTTTTCATGAAGAATTTTATTCTACCTACAATTTTCTCTAATACATATTTATATAAATATGTATATATAAGCATATAAAAAAAAATTCTCTCTTTTTTTTCATTTCTTTCTTTATTTATTTAACAAGAATATCTTCTAAACCAAAATTAGTTACTTGACATACCATATATGATTTTGACGTAGGAGAAGCTACTTTAGCCAACCAACCTGGTTATTTTTCAAAATTCCATAAGGTCGATGCTCAAAAATTAGCGCGGCAAACTAGAAATTGAGTGGGGCAAACTAGATATTCAGCAGGGCAAACTAGAAATTGAGCGGGGCAGACTAGAAATTCAGCGGGGCAAACATGAAATTGAGCGGGGCCAACAAAAAATTCAGTGGGACAAACATGAAATTTAGTGGGGCAAATTAGAAATTCAGCGGGGCAAACATGAATTTCAGTGGGGCAAACATGAAATTCAGCAGAGCAAACAGGAAATTCAGCGGGGCAAACTAGAAATTCAACGGGGCAAACATGAAATTGAGTGGGGCAAACTAGAAATTGAGCAGGGCAAACATGAAATTGAGCGGGACAAACATGAGGTCTGTGTTAGGGACCGAATGCATTTTATATAGGAGAGTGGCTTTGGGAAAGAGTTTTGTAGGTCTTATCACGGGGTATGTGTTATATCCAGATCGTACATCCATTTGGGGAGCTTGTCTTAAGGCTTGAGATGAAAAATAAGACAGATCTAACTATCAAGTGGACCACACTGTAAAAACCAATAGAGGATTGAATGTCTACCATTGAAACCCTTTTTGGAGTCACGGAAGTTTTGGATCAATATGAAATTTGTTTTTACTCTTCATTCAGGTGTTTGTGACCTTATGAAAAGATTGGATGTAAAATAAACATTACGGTGGGCCCTACAAATTGTTTAACGGTGAAAATCATATTATTGCTTCTACTATTTATGCTGTGGTCCAGATGATCTTTGGATATGATTCAGTTTTTGGATGATGCTCTAAAATAATCTAGATATAATAAATACATCACTGTGTGACTATGTAACTTTGATCTCCTTTGAACCGTACGTACAACTTAGCAGTGCTCCTCTTCCAACGACACGTACCTATAGCAGCTGTACACCAGCCAATCAGTTTCCTTCTCCGGCACAACACGCAATCATTTGAGGCACTGACATGTTAAGAAAGCCTAACAGTGGATTAGGTATTGCCCTGCCAGTTCTGAGCTCCAAACAGACTAGTACTCCTAGGCCTAACATGTTTATTTGCCATCTAACTGATTCATAAGGTCTCTTAAACATTAATGAAGGGAAAACACAAATATATTTTGTTTCCCACCGTTTGCCCTGCTCAATTTCGTGTTTGCCCCACTCAATTTTATGTTTGCCCCACTGAAATTCATGTTCACCCCGCTGAATTTCGTGTTTGCCCTGCTCAATTTCATGTTTGCCCCGTTCAATTTCTCGTTGGCCCCGCTCAATTTCTAGTTTGCCCCGCTGAATTTCGTGTTTGCCCCACTCAATTTCATGTTTGCCCCACTGAAATTCATGTTTGCCCCATTTAATTTCATGTTTGCCCTGCTCAATTTCATGTTTGTCCCGTTCAATTTCTCATTGGCCCCGCTCAATTTCATGTTTGCCCCGCTCAATTTCTGATTTGCCCCGCTCAATTTTTAGTTTGACCGCGAAGTGATTGAAATTGACCACGAAGTAAATGAAATGGATTTTCGACCATCGACCCGATGGGATCTTGGAAAATAACTAGGTTTATTGGCTAAATTAGCTTCTCCTACCCCAAAATCAAATGTGGTACGTTAAGTAAATCATTCTAGTTTACGAGATATGCTTGTTAAATAAATAGGCAAAGAAATGAATTAAAAGAGAAAAAAAAACTATATGCTTATATATACATATTTATATAAATACGTATTAAAGAAAAATGTAGGTAGAATAAAGTTCTCCATGTAAAAAATAATAATAATAATAAATAAATAAAATAAATAAAAATAAAAATAAAAAAATTTAATGCATAGAAAGTAACGGACTACAGTTATGGCTACGATTATAATCCGTAGCCATAGGAAAATTGCAGGATTTTTGAGGCAAACTTGCTGGACCGTTTTGGACCTTTTTCGATATATCAAAAGACCCTCGATAATTATGGATAAGCAGAGCTACGGCAATAGCTACGGTTATAATCCGTAGCTGTAGGTTCCTGGTTTTTTTTAATTTTTTTTTTTGCTGTTGTAATCCCCACCGCCTTTTGTGGGTCCTATCATGAGGTCTATGTTATATCCAAACCGTCCATCTATTTGGCGAGCTCATATTAAGCTTAAGACATAAAATTAGACAAATCTAACTATCAAGTGGACCACACCGTAAAAGGCAGCGGGGAATTGAACAACTACCATTGAAACCCTTTTAGGGGTTACAGAAGTTTTGGATCATTATGAATTTATTTATTTTTTCCTCTTCATCCAGGCCTTCGTGACCTTATAAATAGATTGGATGGAAAATAAATGTTATGGTGGGCCCTACGAAATTTTTAACGGTGAAGATCAGTTTTCCTGCTGCTCTTTGTGGTGTGGTCCAGTTAATCTTTGGATATGAATTTTTTTTTTTTTTTTGGATAATGCTCCGAAATGATCTTGAAATATGGATGAACGTTGTGGATATAATAAATACATAGCTATGGGGCCATGTAACTTTGATCTCTTTTGAGCCGTTCGTACAACTCTCGGTTGGAGGAGCGTCAGTGCTGTCTTCGAAAGGAAGAGAGGGGTATTTTCGTCCTCAAATTCGCTGTCCGTACAAGAAGGTCTAAGCTCCCAAACTAAGTTTGTATTGTCTCATAAAAACAGCTGGATAAAAGGTGGGGTACACAGTCCCAAATTTATCGGTGGTTTTCTCAAGTACTTGTAGAACAGGTCTCACGTGCATTCATTGCCATCCAACTAAAGCATAAGTGTTCATTTATCAAATGTAAACAAAATCCAATCCGTCCAAAATGTTGGGCCCGTCAGAAAAAGTAGATGGTGCAAAAATAACGCTGATCTCACCCATCATTTGGGCCACATTCTTGAAAATCATAAACAGCCGTTGATCTAATCCATATTACATAAGTGGCCCAATTAATGAGTGGATTGGCCTGATTTTGTGATGGAGGCCGACCTTTTAGATCCGTTGGATAGACTAGTTGGACTATGAATTAGCAGCCACACATGGTTACATGTCTTGGATTCTATACGGTCTTATCTGTCCACTGGCCCATTATTCTATCAGACAATGACACTTTTGACTCGGTCGTTTGACTCATCTGGCAATTTAATCCCACGTAAAAAACCATGTTCTTAGCAGCCCTGTATCAATTGCTTCTGCTGAGGCCACACGCGTGTACAAGGCAGTTCATGTACGCGCCCCAAATGTGCCAACATGACACATTGGCATCATATCCAATCAATTCATCAGAGGGATACGGCTACGTAGATGCTGTTTCCGAAGAGTCAGATTAATTCACTTGCTAGGTGGGCCACAGGTTATAGAATGAATGCTGCCATTGGTTTTCTTCACACGCCTCTCTTAAATTTCAATCCGTTGAGTTCCTATTTGTGCATCTCACACTTGTCTCACGTGTGCTGTGGGAGTTTCGACAAGTCATCTATTATGAGAGCCACCATCTGCCACACTGAAGGTTCAAGGATGGTTTTTTTTTTTTTTTTTTGGGGTTAGCTTAGCTTTACCCATGTCAGCACACACACTCCATGTTAGCCACCCCAGGGATCGATACCAAGACCTCAAGTATCGAAACGAAGTATCTCCACTCAGTCAGCCGGTTGAGCTATGAATTATATCTTAAGGAGATGGGCCTCATACGTACAATCACACACATCAGCTTGCCATGAATATAGTACATCTAAGCCATCGAAAGCATTGACCATACAAATGAGGATCACTTGGTGGGGGAAGATCAGGCCAATCCACAAATCAGGTGGGACACGTGCATGCTGCATGAGACCGTTGGGAGCCTTGCACAAAACCTTAGGATCTAGCCTCCATTAATCAAGTGGGACACGTGCATGTTGCATGAGACGGTTGGGAGCCTTGCACAAAAACCTTAGGATCTAGCCTCCCAAAACACCGGAATTATGGGATAATAAAGAAATGGAATAAATCAAAGCATAAACCACATGACAAAAAAGATTTTTACGTAGAAAACCCTCGAAGAAGTAAAAACCACGGGACCTAGTCCAGAGCAACAATTCACTATGAAGTAAACGTTATGACCGATCATAAGCACACAACGCTTAGATCAAATCTTTTTCACTCACGCAGGAGTGGATAAACAATAAGAGAATAATAATAAACGGAAAGATCTCACCGATTACGAGGACGTAGAAGCGCTGAGACGTCGATAGCGAATTCTCCCTTCCACAAGCTTTCTCTCTCTCTCACCTTGGTCGTAAAAACCCTTAACACAATAGCTTTAGAAAGTCTTCTCAATACCCTTAAAAAGCCCTAGGGACTCCTATTTATAGTTTAGGCAACTTCCCTTTCGCACCTCTGCAAAATCGCCTCCAATTTATGCAATCCGCACAAAATCCGCGCAAATCTGCGTAACCCTCAACTAGTCGAGCACCGTTCACTCGACTGGTCGAGGCCAGAAAACTGCGCTCGCTGGACTTTGAGTCGAGCGACCCTCGACTGGTCAAGCGGCTCCCTTGACTGGTCAAGTAGTCCACTTAACTGGTCGAGCAACGCGGTGAAACACTCCGATTTTCAACCGGATGCACTATCTCTCCTTTGAACTGAGGAGGAAAACCCCATCAAAGACCATCCATCCTATTAATTTCATATAGTTTGGCCCACGTGATGGGTGTACCAGCTTTATTTTTTTGCACCGAGGTGATATTTGTGGGGGAGCCATCTTTTCGACAGTGTTAGTCGTTGTAGATCTATGACGTGTTGGCACAAGCGTGTGAGGCGGACTGTAACTTAACGGTACACTGAGGTGTATGTGAGAATTCCCTCCTATGGGGCCTACTTAGGATTATATATACGCGTGCAATGCATCCAATCCAAATCATTCATTCAACACAAGCACAGAGACGCCATCTTTATTTTATAATATGAAATGAAAGGGAAGAATATAAAGTAGGGATGGAGTGAGGAAGAAGCAATGTAATTTGTGTGGGACCAGAGGTCTCTTCCACCCGACATACATACATTCCATTTTCTATTTTTATATACATAAAAGACAACATTGCTTATCGAACTATTAGAATATTTAAACAAAGGCAACTGCCTGCAAATCTCTTAGAAATAGAAATGGAGACAAATTGCTTAGCACAAATTACGGAGCACACATCTATTAGTATTGGAAATATTTTGAATATCGAAAATTAAATAAAATTATCAATCCAAATCAACTTGAAACACGTATAAAAAACAGTCTGCCAAACGTTAATTGTCATATGTCCTTATCTTATTAGAGATCAGTGACTAGTTCTTGACAAATTACTTCTATGATACGACAAGTCTTTTTTAAGTCCTTTATGCAGTAATCACGCTTGAAGGTATCACTGTTGGAACTCAACTATCATAATCAATCTCTGGCATGTACTACATGAGTTCTCACACGCTCAATGAGTTTGAGAACTTGGTAAGTTAAAAGCTTGACTTACAAAGAGAAGAGCTAGAGTTTGTCAGTTCTTGTAGTTGTTTTTCTGGTAGAGGAGACCATGTTTTGGATTGCTTTTAATTTTGGACCTATATGGTCCGGTTTATATAGATGGAACAAATGGATCATTGCACCTGAAGCCATCGAGGATCAAACCATTGAAAAAAAATGTTTTTGACTGTTGGCTCATTAATTCAAACGTTTCTCACCATTGAATTAAATATCTAACTATTTGACTCACTATTTTTAAACCATTGGCATTAACTAACATTGGTTTCTAGCCGTTATTAGCAACAAATGGACCAGATCGTTTCCAAAATACCATATAAGCTAGCCCTCTCTCTTTTCACACCACCTCGCGATAGTTCACGTGAGGTCACGAGAGAGCAACCACTCATGACATGATGCTCAAGTGCAAAGTGCGCCTCTATAACCACACTGCCCACACCCTCGCCACTGCAAGCACACGCGTGCATGCATTCCATGTTGGATATATGGAGTTTGGAAAACTATTTGGATAAATTAAAAATAAAATTAAATTGAGAAAATAGAAAACTTATCGATTTGTAGAAGTCGAGGCATGACGTGAGTCACTCGACTTGAAATCGAATTTGCTCCCCTTAGACAACATCCCAAGTGTAACAGGTTTCTAGAGCAATCGACCTCCAGGATACAACGATTATGACCCGGTCTCAACGGCGCACTTACTGTACACGGGCTCGAACCACTTGTAGTCTTAACCCGAACTACAAAATACTTAAACAGAATTTTTAAAGAGAAAACCAATTTTCTAATCCATTCCAAAACTTAAAATCCGAAGTCTATTTATAGACTTTGTGAAAACAAATGAACGGTTTAGATATAACACATGTGTGTTATTCTAAGTAATTTCAAATGATAGTGGGTAGATCCATTCAATGTACCACCGTATTATCATGAAAGCATGGCATTAATTTTATCCCATGGCAACAAGGGACAATCCCTGCCATGGGTAATAATTATGTTTTTTGAATCCCATCTCACCTAATCCCTTCTAATCCCATTGTCCAAACAAACCCTAAGGGTGTAAAGACACTCTTTCACAAAGGGTTGTAACTATTGGGTTTAAACCCAAGTAGTGTGTCCCTTAGGCTTTAAAAGATACAACTTTTCAAAACAAAAATTGAAAGAATATAACCTTTCAGTGAAAAGACACATCCGTAGGGCACATGCGCACCTATGGCCACAGTCATGGTCCGTCCCAACGGATATTTTGAAACACCAAATTATTTTAAAATAATTTAAAATACAACATTCCAGTGCGGAACATATAACTCTCTCTCTCTCTCTCTCTCTCTCTCTCTCTCTCTCTCTTATAAGTAAATCATTCATGAGAAGGCTTAAAAACCTCAAAAGGCTTCCATCCCTAAGCAACATAGGACTAAACAAAAAAACCTCTTTTCATGAATTTCAAAAATATTTTAAAGGGAAATAAAATTTTTGATTATTTATTTTAACCACACCAAATTTTCAGCACTTATGAAATTAAGGGAGCGTTTGGATCATAAGTTACTTTAAATAAGTTACTTATGCCGTAAGTAGCTTATCTTGGTTTCTACTTAATCAACAGATAAATATTTTTGGTAAATAACATACTTGTCATCCAAAAAGTAGAAAAGGACTTTTCAATATAAATAAAAGGGAATTGAGAAAGAGATTCCTACTGTTGGTTGTGAATAATAGCTATAATCAGGGGGACAAACCCTACCCTCTAAATATCGTCTGATCCTATTTATACATTGAGTGAATGGTTGAACAAGCAATCAATCTCATCATATCTCGGTCATATATTACGTGTCTACCTATCTTGGCGCTTAGGGTCATAATTGTTTGGTTTGAATTGAGTCACAATTTCAATTTTGGCACGCCCTCACATATATTGTTGAAGACCGGTCACCAACAATTGCCTTGAATATAAATTTGTTCCCATAAAAAAGATCCTCATGTACTAGGTCACAACAATTCTACTCCCTAAATACACAACTCTCCTTTACCATGGACAGCTTCGATCAAATGCACCATAATCTCAGCTACATGAATTCAAGCTTATTCCTTATGACTTGTCCAGGAGAAAATCAAAGAGAGAACTCAAAGAAAAATAGAAAGAGAAACAGGAGAAGAAAAAAAAAATCCAAGTGTGCAATGTAAAGCGAGAAGCAAAGATAAGATGTATCCATGGGAGCTCGAGGCACACGACAGCAGTACAAACTTCGTCGTGGGTCCCACCTCGCTTCCAGCAGGAACTTCCTTCTTAAAGTCAGGAGGAAGTGTAGCGACCGATGCAACTAGGAGTACGGCAGCTTTGAAGCACTGGAGCATTTATCTTTTATTTATATTATTTTAATATCCTTGCTTTTTTATACTGCATGGGTTTCCTTTCCATGCATATTTTTTAAGTTTTCCTACTCTTTTTGTGCGTACAGATAATCAGTGCTCATGTATTTTCAACCCTCCAACATAGAGAGAATCTTGAGATGCATTTCAAGATAGATTTTATAAAATCCAAATTTTCTAATGCCTATAGATTCCCACCGCCTTTCTTTAAATTGTGCGAGATAATACACACCTACTAGGAGGCCTACTTTTCGTGGACGCCTGATGGACGGCTAAAATGATAATAGTCAAAGGTTTGAACTCAAAAACAATGACAATCGATCAGCGGATAGGATTGTCCGATCAATCTGAATTTAAGGGTTATAACCTATCTAACATGGATCTAATGATTTGGACGGTTTTGAATTGTCTTACATTACATGCATGCAAAAGGTGCATGATCTATAGTTGGACCTGTCTCTCTCAAACTTTTTTTTAAGAGGGAGACTCTGCACCACTTTGGAGCTTCCTTAATGATGAAGGTGAACGTGAATGCTTTCGTCTTCTTCCACTCATCACCAATATCTTTTATGTATTCCCTTCTTAATCAAAATCAAACAAGATGGCTATCCAAGTGGACCCCATCAGCCCTAGTTCATTCATCACCACCATGAGGTTGCAGCAAGGACCGTCCAATCTGCCTCTCACCATGTAATAATCCAGACCATTTATCTACAAAGCCCCTTTGTATATGCACCCACGTACCTAAAAATAATAATTAATAAAGATCTCACTGGTGAGAGATCCTCACCGTCCATGCAAGGATGAATAAGAAACTTGGTTTCTGGACCACATTTGTTTCCAAAGCCACTTTGTATGGACAATGACATCAATTTTTTATTTTATTCCATTTGGGCCGTCCACAGTGAGACCTTCTAGAGGAACAGTATGAATAATCACGTGGTCTGCTACAAGGTGAGCTTTGCTGGCAAACCCAGTCTCACCATCAGCTGGCCCCACTGATTCATGGAACATGCCCAAAAATCTCTAAAATGAGGCACACATGCCCCATGTGTCACACGGGTGTGATCCACGAGCCTCCCTTTAGCATTCCCTAGCCCCTCTCGTCACAGAGGTCACATGGACGGTTGATCTTTGCTAAACCTGATTTTTTTTTTTTTTTTTTTTTAAAACTAAGTGGACCCACCTAATTTATGGGCCAATCTATTTTGACTGCAAATACAGCCGAATGACTGATCCAAATCTCGCATCCCACAAATCCTAACTTTTCAATTTGTTGGGGGCCTATAAAGATAGACAGGAATGGACTGCATTCTTCTCAAAGAAGGAATTTGCTTAACCATTGTTTAAAACTTACCAATGCCAATTTTGAAAATGTAAAAGAAACCCAAAGTTTGATACTGTTAAGTTTGGTTTTTTGACTCAGAATACTCGATCGTTTGGACTCTTTCGGGTTTGAGTTGAGTCATGACTCGCCCAAGATAAATCAGCCCGACTCAGGTGAGTCAGACAGTCAATCATGGTACTTAGCTGTAGGGGTCCCTAGTCGCCAATATTCGACGCTCCTAAATGCTATTAATTTGTCTCCTGCTCTAAGTGGGAAGTGGATTCTGTCCTACAGTGGCCTGTCTCTAGCCAACAGAATAGACAGATCTGTGTGGGGCCCACCATAATGTATTTACTTATCCACATTGTATATTTCTTTTATCGTACGAGCCTAAAAATGAGGTAGACTACACCAAATGATAAGGTCATGTTGCATCACATTGCATTATTTATAAGTTATTTTGTGTTGCGTTAAATGTAAGAGACATATGTAGAGTGTATTACTTAATCTAGCTCATACGAAGAAAACGAAAAAAAAAGAAAAAAAAAAAAAAAAAGTAATGGACAGCATGGATAAAGATTCACATTACAGTGGCCCTGGCTAAAGACGGGCAAGGGTTGGATGCAATCCGCTTCCGAGGAGTCGTGACAATGGACCAGGTTCGGGCCAAGGTGGGTTTGACCGATCCAACACGATAAAGACCAAGGCCTGAGCCCGGCATGGGCCAAGCACATCAGGCCCAAACCCAAGTCCAAAAGAAGGTTGATTCCCTATTCCTCATCAGGCATGATGAATGGACGGTGTGCATAAGCCACACACATTACAGTATAGGCCCCATATTTAATTTGTAAATTTCTTGATTTAACTGTTTCAGCGTTGGGAAAGATGAAGTAATTACCTTGGTAAATAATGATTACTCAATATTTATAGGGTAATTACACTTGAGCCAAAAAATCAAACAGGCCCTTAATCCACCTGTTGATCAAGCGGGCCACAGTTGCATAAAGAAATAGACACTTTGAAAAACTGAACTGACCCTCTGCATGCAAGGTGCATGTGTTCCTTATCCAAGGCATGAGATAACATATATATGTTTACGATAGGACATATGCACGTATGCATTTGGGAGGGTTGGATTAAAATGCCTATGTCCAGCCTAAAAATTAATCAGACCATAAATGCTAGGCCCAAACATAACCCATGGGCCCAGCTAATGGCTCCAAACCTGGTCCAAAGCAAGACCGTCCATTTTGCGGACCCAACCTTTGATTGCTTGCATACAACTACTTTTATAAGATTACTCGAACCATGCAATCAATGGCCAAGAAATAAATTATTCTGATTGAGTATTGAAAATGGCTCAATCATAGATCTGAACTATCCACCGCCTTCAATCAGGCAATCTTAACCAATATTTGATCCATGGCTAAGAAAATGGATGGTCCAATTTAATTATTCTATTGAAGATACAGTCATCAATTCGGAACTTACATTATCGCCCCATCTTCAGTTGTCTATGCATCTCAAAAGTCACTTTGATTAGATGATCTGAACCATCCTCATATGGTCCATGATTGTTATATCAGAAAAGGTCCAAGAATTAATGTGGACCATCCTCATGTAGTCCCAACCTTTTGTTCTCTACCCCCCATAATCACATTGATCATATGATCCTAACCTTCCGATTAATGGCTAGAAAAGCATAGACATTTCATTAATTTGAATTTTTCATCATGTGGGCCTAACTTTTAATTTCTTAATTACTTTATTGGATGACTCTAACCATACCCATCATATGAGCCACTTTTTTATTCAATAATCACTTTAATTTAATGATTCAAGCCACCCATTAAGAGCCATAACATATGATTCCTACATTTGAACCATTCATCATTTAGGCCCCATAATTGCTAATGCCCCTCAACCGCATCATCTAGGTGTTGTGTGAATTACTCTATTGCAAATTAGAAAACTCTTTGTTTCCTCTCCTACCTTTCTTTGTTTCCTCTCCTACCTTTATCCATGAAATGGTGTGTAATGGTCTTTGTTGACATTCATCAAACTAATTCCGAAAAAAATATAATGGAATGAGCTTATTGTAGGAGATTTATTTTTCATCTGCATTGCTAATTTGAAACCGCGAAGAAAACCTGGGATTTTTAGCATCTTAAATGGATCAGAGAAACTCAACCAAAAGTATAACTTGAAATGGACACTAGTGCTTTGGAACAATGAAATGAAAAGGATAGTCAATTTCTATATTTTAATTCCAAATGCTTATTATAGGGGATCAGTTAACTAGTAAGGAGCCTAAGTGCGCTTGCATCATTCTTCCACATTTATCAACGATGTAGGGAGGAGATATATGTACTGCAGTTTAAAATGTCCATGAAAGCTTACTTTGGGTACACATTCACATCTCTATTCCGGATCACACTCCTCTCATATCTATGAATATTGCCTTGAGCAGCTACTTGCTAGCTCGGCGAAAAAGGGAAAGCTTGTTGCCTCACCATTAGGTGGTGATAAGGCGCATGCGCTGAAGTTGAATTTCTTGCCCTCACTCATACCACCCGAAATATTATGCTGATTGTGATGGTTTCTTGGAGATAATGGTATCTCTCTTGAGAAGAACTACCCCTTGAATCATTGATTGTGCTTTCATAAAACAGTCACTAGGCCTCTCAATGACCATTGAAATGGTGATTTACATTCAGCGTGTCACTTACCAATTAGACAATAGACATAATTATTTAATGGTATACATTTCATATTGGGGAGGAATTGTTTGTTGGCAAGAATATGTACTCTTTTCGCTCATGTGACTTAGCCATTTATGCCCCAAATCAACAGAGGAATCATTCTATGTAGTGTTCAGTTCGCTGCTGCATAATTGTACTTGTGTCTTGTACAAAGTGTAACACTTTCATTATCTCTCCACTACAAGAGACTCTTTACTAAGTTTTCAATTTCCATCACTAAAGTAATTGTCGTAGTATTCTTCATCCAATCTTCCTATAAAAATTAAGTCAAAGATTGGGTACATGTCTCGCATCCTTGAGAAACAACGTGCAACAAAAATTTATCTCAACATACATATCACACATTCCCATAAATTTTTACCTCAACTATTTCTCATTCTTATAACACTAAAGTCACCCAACGTGTAAGATGTAAAGAAATCCTCGTGGGGTAACATCGAATGAAACACCGGTGTCAACCACCCAATTTATATCTTAACAGGTGAGAATGAGACATGCTTCACGGCCTGAGAAAATAATATTATCATATGAGATAACTGAAGCTGTGTCCTTGTCTTCTTACTTTTCCTTCTATTTTTCTTTCTTCTCTTTTCGGGGCTTCCGACAATCATTTTTGTAGTGGCCAAGCTTGCTGTAATTATAACAATTAACTTCATTTCTTGATTTGGATTTACCTCTTGACTTCTCACATATGGTAAAAGCCTTTTCTACTTTTGCTTCTCCCCTGTTTTTTTGTGATAAGTACCTCTAATTGAGAAGAAACCAAAAATTTTTATCTTGTTTCTTCATTCAACAAATTACTTGTTATTTTTCTTATTGTGAAAACTTCTTGTAGAGCGGAGTTATTTAGAGACACCACTTAGGCCTTCCAACTATCAAGAAAAGAACTAACTATTAACAAGGTATGCAATTCATCATATAGCATCGTCATTATAAAGGAAAATTTATTCACAATATTTTGAATTTCATTTAAATGTTTCGCAATTGAATTTCTACTATTTATACTTCGAATTTACAAGCTTTCTAATCAAGAAAGCCTTGTTGCCCATGGTCTTCCTCTTATACAACCCTTGAAATTTCTTCCAAAATGAGTGTGTCAAGATTTCTATAAATAAATTATGGAAAACACTATCATCTACCCATTATTGAATAAATCCAATGGCTTTTCGGTCTAGTTTCTTCCATTCATCGTTGATCGTATCTTTCGGTTTGACTCTATCACATTCTACATGTGCATATAAGTCCTTGTAAAACAATAAATCTTTTACCTTAGCTTTCCAAATCATCTAGTTATTTCCATTCAAAATAACCATTGGACTTGTGCTCACCTCCATGATTCGCATATGAAATAATTAGAACTAATCTGGAGGTTTGATACCACTTGTTCATAAACCACACAACTTTCCCTTTTATGGGCAAATTAATGATATTAACAATATATGAAATTTAATGGATGATAATCAATTTCAATACAAGGAAGTAAATCATTAAATATGTAATGCACAAGAAATAAAAAATTATATTAAAAATCCTGTATGTAAAGGGAAAAATCACATGACTTAGTTCAACATAAATTTACTATATTAAAGATAATAAAAGTACAATTATCAAGAGAACAACCTTTCTTGAATATTCAAACTACATCATCCAAGGGTTGATTGCAAGCAGCAATAAAAGAAGATGAATTTTCTCAACAACCCAAGATTATACAAAACCCCAACACAATTCTTAGAAAAAATAATTGAAGAAACCAGTGTTATTGATGGACCCTCATGAATGGGGAGATGAAAACCCCGTCTTGTAATTAACCAGAAGCTTGAAAAAACAAGACTCCTTGGTCATCTTCCTCCACTAATCCTTCCCCTATTTTTGTTCAAGAAAGAAAACCTCAAATATATTACAAAATGTCACTCCAAGTAAAAGGGTCATTTTTCTCTAGTTAACTTTGCTGGGCCAAAAGACAAAAATACTCCACACTAGTGACAATAAAAAACTATTTAAGCCAACACATGTGGGTCCCACCTCCACATAAGGAGGACCACTAACATGAGGTTGATCCAACCTTAAATCAGCATGTGGGACCCAATATCGGAAAGAGGAAGATGGTTTAGAAACTTCAACCAAGTTTTTTCAAACCCATACGTTTGTTTTGTAAACTGTGGCCCACCTAACAAGTGGATCAACCTAATCCTTGGGATGGGGCATCAGTATAGAGGTGCAAATCTGATGGGTGGATTGGATCTCAAGACCCACGAGCTTTTTGAACAGGCGTGTGGGCTTATCAAAGCTTCAATAAGAGAATTCTTGGTTAAGACACTGAAAATCTACTTCAACTCAGTTGATCTTCAAGGTAATTTTGGACTTTCCATCAGTGGGGTCCACTCTCCGCAATTAGAAAAGTCCGGATACTCTGCCTACTTACTTGCAAGCACCCATCTACAATGAACACGTGCCAAAGGCCATCCCATCAGGTGGGGCCCATTGAATGTTCCTTACCACAAAAATCAACGCAGGCCCTCTCTTCCAGTGGGCCATGGTTGGTTAATCAAGATAACCAACAGCCAGCATTCAATGTCCAGAGCACATCCACCTTGGGGCCTGGCTGATGAACAGTGAGGATCCTGAACACGTGTGCCAAATTAGCACGTGGAACGCTTGTCTTTGGGGTCAGATGGAATTATGTCCACACATATATGAGAAGCGGGCAGTTCAATGAATGGGATCCAAAAATGAGGCTACTTTGCTCATAAAAGCTACACTTATTACTATAAATGTGGACAACCGGTTATCTTTATTTAAACATTATTTTTCTGCAAACGTGTGGGCCCACCTGACGAGTAGACTGACCCATTTTCCATATCTATTACGGGTTTCAACTAAGTCAACTATCATGATAGTTCACCACCATTTACAAAATAGATACGACTCACATTTAGAGAGATCTCAACCTTCCAAAATCATGGGGCAAATTATGGATGGATCAGAAGCCATGAGTCATATTGATCTGTTGATGATAAACATCCAACCTGTGGCTGTTAGGACATGGATAAGAATAAAATATCCAGGAGTTGTTCAAATGAAATGTTTAAGCGCATACGGACGGTGTGATTTCTGGGCACTGAGTATCTCCTCGAAGGAGCATATTGGCCGCGTACGAACGATACTAAATTACATAGATTTTCTTGCCTCTCAAAATGGATTTCACGATAGAAGCGGAGTGGCTGGTGTGCCACACAACACATACCTGGCTGGTGTGTACATGTCGTGCGAAGACGAGCCCTGACACTCCTCGAGCTTAGAGCTGTACGAACGGTTCAAAAGAGATCAAAGTCATATGAGCCATATAATTATGTATTTATTATTATATTCACATGGTCCAACCATTTTGCCTGATCAGATCATTCTACAGCGTATCTCAAAAATGAGTCATATCCTAATCTCAAGTTGACTACACTACAAATAGTAACATGAGAATGATTCTCACCTTTAGAACATTGATAGGGTTTAGGGTTTAGGGCGTACCATAATATTTATTTTCTATCAAATCCGTTCGTAAGGCCACGCAGACTTGAATGAAGAGGAAAATCAGTATCATATTAATCTAAAACTTTTGTGACCCAAAAAAGGCTTAAAATGATAGGCGTTCAATCCACCACTGTTTCTTGCAGTGTGGTCTGCGTGATCTTTGGATCGAGCTCGTCAAATGAATAGGTGATTTGGATATAACACATATCAAATGGTCGGACCACGGAACCTATTAACATCAATACACTAACCAGTTCGGTAGTGTGTGTACACCACCCAATCCCCTTCCGATAGATGAGCCCACGGCATGCACGGAAGCGGATTGGCTGGTGCACCATACATCACCTATGTAGCTGATGTGTTCACATTAGCAAGTATTTTTCATCCCATCATGAGGTATGTGTTATATCCAAACCGTCCATCCCTTTTACGAGCTAGTATTAAAGCTTGAACCGGAAAATAAGAGAGATCTAAATATTAATTGGACCACACTGAAAAAGGCAGTGGGGAATTAAACGTTTACCATTGAAACACTTTTCGGGTCACAAAAGTTTTGGATCAATATAATATTTGTTTTTCCTCTTCATCCGGGTCTTTTTGACCTTATGAACATAATGGATGGAAAATAAACATTACGGTTGGGCTACGAATGTTAAAACAGTGAAAATCATTATCCTGCTATTACTTATGGTGTGGTCCAGTTAAGCCTTCAATATGATTCATTTTTTGGTTCATGCTCTAAAATGATCTCAAAAAATGTATGAACGGTGTAGATATAATAAATACATCATTTTAGGGCTATGTTACTTTGATCTCCGTTGAACCGTTCGTACTCCTCAACGCTCGTCTTCGGAACGACACGTACCCACACCAGCTATATAGCTAGCTGGTGTGTGGTACACCAGCCAATCCGCTTCCAACATGCACCTCCATAAATGGGCCCACCACCGTAAAGGAGTGATGATAGCAATCCCATCGGCTAGTCCACGTGGACAAAAGATCTAGTGGACATGTGGCATCCTGATTGCAGTATTCACGGGATTGATGATAAACCTGCCCTTCCCATCACTCTATTAGAAGATAGTACCACTTTGGTTGTCGATCCAACATATCTCCCATACCCTGGGCCCACAAATGGAAAGATATCAAACGAAATCTAAAAGACAAACCCCCATTGGACGGTGATGGTCCACGTGGAAGTCGATTGTCCAATGAGATAATCTTATCCTCACACCACCAAATCCAACGGTCCCTCTCTCATTTTCCTCCACACCCACCTATAAAATCAAAGAGCCTCTCTCCCATCTTTCTCTTCTACTTCAAAACCAAACTAAAATAAGAAGAAAGCTGCTATCTAAGAAAAATCAATGTCAATGGCATTACAAGCCTCTCTCCTCCCTTCTCTTTCCATCCACAAAGAGGTTGAGATTCCTATTTATATTCCAATTTCATTGCTAGTATAGCTTCACTTATCTATTTCTTTTTATGGCTAATACATCAATTTGCAGGTGAAATCGAATGCAATGGTTAAGGACACAGCTTTCTTGGGGGTATCGCTTTCCGATCATCTCAAACCTGATTTCAATCCTCTTATCATGAAGAGCACGGTAAGTGGTTGTTCATTCATCAGTTAGCTAGCGACTGTTGGATATGGAAATTCCATTCAGATTGCAGTAATTAAGCAACCCCAAATTGAAATAATCCAAAGTTTGATTAATCCCATCTTGTTTTAAGTGACTTTGACTAATTCCATTTCAAGTTAAATTTGAAGAAGAAGAAGAAGAAGAAGACGAAGAAGAAGTGACATTTACATGGAGAGACAACTAAAATTTCTTGGTGGGAATATACTGAAATAAACAATCATTAATTTATAGTAGTATGAATGTAGCATATATAAAAACACGGGCCGAGTAGCAAATTAGTTAATATAATGTCCAAAGTAAATTGGTCCGTGCACACGGATTTTACTAAAATATAAAATGCTGAGCAGAGGTAAGCACTGGCGTGCTTAGCTATTTGGGCTCAGCCACATGGGCTGAACTTGGGTTTAACTCCTAAGCCTGTCGGCTTGCTCAGGCCTCAACAATAAATGGGTTAGGTTGGACACACCCTTCCTGACTCTCACTCTAGGTCTATTTATAGCTGCTATTTGCTGGGTTTGAGGTTAACTATCAGGCTGGCTGTCTGTAGCAGGCCAATATTTCAGGTGGAAAAAAAAAAACAGCACTGCCCCCCCCCCTCCCCATGTCTCTTTTTAACAGTGTAGAGCACTTTGTTACTCAACTCTTAGTTAAAATGGAATCGTTGATGCTTGGAAAGAATTGAAAGGCCCAGAAGAGGTGAGTTTTGTCACAAGACTAGTAATTGCTGATTGTCAATAGGTTTTCCTAGTGAACCATACAATGTTTTTTGGATGATTTCTATGGGTTCCTAAGGACCCATTTTATAGCACAAACAATCCATAACCACCAGTGTTTTTCCCTTAATGATGATTAGAGAAAGTTTAAGTCACCTCCCAATCAAGTGAAGACCATTACCATTACAAGCTTCCATGGCCATTATACCAAAGGGTGCTTTGGGGAACTTGTCCAAGTTGCTGCTTTTTGGTTTGATATCAATGTGGTAAGAAGGAAGAACAATGAGCTGGATATCAGATTTTTATTTTCTAGGTCTGCAAGCGGGGATTTGAGGATTAAATACACCCAAAGTGGGTGTTAACCTTAGTAATTGAAGTTAAGAAGAAACACAAGAAATACCCAATGTTACCCAACATGCATCTGTAGAGAATAGTGTACCATGTTAACAAGTCAGTGCATTCACAGTCGTAGTTGAAGACCTCATGACTAATTTGCTTCATTAGATCACCTTGTTATCCCATTTAGCATGCACGCATTTTTCCATTACTCGTCTACTCCCAAGATTTTCTCTTGTTGACTTGACTGAAACTCAAACAGGTAAGTCTTCTTCTTCTTCTTCTTCTTCTTCTTTTGAAGTTAGAAGGGGGTCTGTTCGGTTAGAAAAGGTCTCTCCAACTTTAGATCCAAAAGAATACCCAACCATTCAGTAAGAGAAATGGGCTACTTTGATGGTGTGCCTCCAAACACTATTTAGGAGAGAAACAGCTATTCTTTGGAAACATTCCAAACATGGTGGACCCCACAGAGCATTTACAAGTGCATATGCATTATTTTCTAACGATTGTTGACAAAAAGCCCTGAAAAACTAACAAAATATGGGTATTTGCAATAACGGCTAGTTGAGGACGTGGCTATTTGCAAAAAAAAATAAAAAAAACTCTTTTGTCTATTCATCTTCAATTGGTTGAATCTGCAGAGGGAGTTTAGCCAAAGGAAGTTAGCTGGAGTGAGAGCAGAAACTGCAGTCACAACTCCAGCAATCACCAGGTCTGCACCAGAAGGGAAGAAAACCCTGAGGAAAGGGAGTGTAATAATCACTGGAGCATCATCGGGTTTGGGTCTCGCGACCGCCAAGGCTCTATCAGAAACAGGGAAATGGCATGTCATAATGGCCTGCAGGGACTTCCTCAAGGCTGAGAGGGCGGCTAAATCAGTCGGCATGTCCAAAGAGAACTACACCATAATGCACCTCGACCTTGCCTCTCTTGACAGTGTGCGGCAGTTCGTCGACAACTTCAAACGGTCAGAAATGCCGCTAGATGTGCTGGTGTGCAATGCTGCAGTCTATCTACCCACTGCCAAGGAGCCCACTTTCACTGCTGAAGGGTTCGAACTGAGCGTAGGGACTAACCATCTTGGCCACTTCCTCCTCTCTCGTTTGCTGCTCGACGACATGAAGAATTCTGACTACCCATCAAAGCGCCTCATCATCGTTGGATCAATAACAGGTAACTTTGTTCAACCACGCTAGAGAAGAAAATTTTTGCTATGCCTCTGCCTGCTGGTAATTAGTGTTGGTTCTAACTATTAGATCTGATATGGGTTTTAGATATTAGATCTGATAGGGAGCTTAAATAAATTTGGTGATTTAGGGAACACAAATACCTTGGCGGGGAATGTTCCTCCAAAGGCAAACCTGGGTGACCTGAGGGGACTTGCTGGTGGTTTGAATGGGCTAAACAGCTCAACCATGATCGACGGAGGGGATTTTGATGGAGCCAAGGCCTACAAGGACAGCAAAGTATGCAACATGCTCACAATGCAGGAATTCCATAGGCGTTACCATGAAGAGACAGGCATCACGTTCGCTTCCCTTTACCCTGGCTGCATTGCCACCACTGGCTTGTTTAGGGAGCACATCCCACTGTTCAGGCTCCTCTTCCCTCCATTCCAGAAGTACATCACAAAGGGCTACGTCTCTGAAGAAGAGGCTGGCAAAAGACTAGCACAGGTTCGAATAGAAGAACTGCACCTCTTATAATTCTACATTACTTTTGGTTTTAGAAAGTGAGCATGCAAATGCAACAACACTCTTTTGATTTTGGTTTTTGTATCAGGTGGTGAGCGATCCGAGCCTCACGAAATCAGGTGTTTACTGGAGCTGGAACAAGAATTCCTCATCGTTTGAGAATCAGCTATCACAGGAAGCAAGTGACGCTGAGAAAGCTAGGAAAGTGTGGGAGGTCAGTGAGAAGCTCGTCGGGCTAGCTTGAAGGAGCATTTGGCCACAACAGGGGGGATCCTCTGGCGTTGTATTCAGTTTCATCTTTTTGGAAAAATAAGTTTATGTATCAAGACAGTAAATGCTTCTTATCAATCTCACGGATATTCAAGTGGCATTGCCACAATTTTGTAAAAATCTTTGGGAAAAAAAAAAAAGAAAAACGAACTTGACTCGGCATGCAGACTAAGGATCATTCAATAGAGAAACAATCTGGTAATGTCAAGAAAAAAGGGGAAGAAATGTTGTCCGGAAATCCATTTCCAATTTTCCACACTTGTTCAAAATATTGTTTTGGGTTCGATCCATGACATCCACCAAGCATCCTTTGTTGTCGCATTTCCGCCTCTAAATTTCGCAGTTCATACATTGTTCATACATCCATGCGGATGTATAGAATTTTCATAGTTGGTGCTTCTTGCCATGCAGCCATTTTTATAGGAAGAGCTACAACAATCTGTTTCCATCTATTAGATTACGACCTTGACTCAGTCTTAAGCACGTATAGGAAAATATTGAGTGAAATACACATCCATTGGTAAATAGTGATGGAGAATCAGATCAAAAACCAAAAACAAGGGTGGGAGCTCACCAGGCTGATAGAAAAACAGCATGTGGATGCCAAGTACCCCAGTATATACCCGTTCCCACATGATTACAGCCCCTTTTGAGGCATTGACACAACAATGACTATGACCGGGGCAATATCCATTTTTCCGAGAAGGGGTATAGGGGACCATCCATCTTCCTTACTGCAATGGAATGCACCAGTTATCACTTTTAAGGCGGTGGCTAATCCAATGCAATTAAAAACTCAGAATTTGGCTGTGGGAAATCCTGACCTCACGATGGTTTAGGATGTAGGCAGATCCAATGCCCGCTCCCCCCTACATCTCTATACGAGAGGCTGACTAGAAAATGCATTTCCACAGGCTTTATATCGAGCATTTTCAGAAGATGGTGTTAATTTGTATGGTCTATGATATTTGTTCAGCAAGTCTAGCTCCTGCTCCGTCAAACCAACAGCATCTATTCCAGACCACCTCGTTAAGAGGCTTCCACCAACAATAATTGGCCATAAACAGGAGACTTTCTGATCATATGTAATAGATGCTTTAGCAACGGAACAGCACTTTATAGGATGAGACTCTCCTGATCAAGCAGCGTCATATGCCTATGGTAATTGATGACCCGGATAGCCCTCTGCAGACCCCCAGCCCAACGTAGTAACTGTGACATCTTAAATAGATATAATCCACAAATAGAGCAACACAAGGAATTCTTGAGAAAATAAAGCAGAAGTGGATTCTTCAATCTTCAATTCTTAAGAAGATGGTAGAATAGGATTATCTCTATCACAATTTAAGTAACAAAACATACTAAGGGTTGTGAATGGGCCGGTCCTGACGACACAGTGGATCAGGGTCTGCACCCACATCTAGATCTTATTGCTAAACTGGTCGGCTTCACGTCCAATCTGATCCATCTATATACAACCCATTACACCTCTATTACAACTGATCTGATGCACTAACAGCCTCAACCAACAAGGCGGGAAGATTTGCCTCCAACGTAAGTTAAACCAACCAACACAATTAGGCCACCCACACAAAAATTAGGGACATGAAAATCAACCTCCTAAAACTTGAAATCTCTCTTCTTAGATTTCCCTTCCTTCTCCTGCATCTTGCGCTTCCTCTTCTTCTCAACCTGCAATGATCCCGTCTCATTAATGACTTGTCTGAACAAATCAACAAGCAAATAAAATGAGCAGAACTGTGTCACCCAAACAAACCTCTGCAACCATGTCGCTGAAATCTTCCCGTTGGTTTCGCTGTTTTTCCTCCTCCCTTGCTTCCTCATACCTGTGAGGCATCTCAAATATCAGAATTCATCCCAATAGCACAAGTACTGAAATGAATATATCATCCCCATTCATCTTACTTGGCTGCCAAAACATTGTCCAAAACTTCCAACTCTTCAGGCTGTAGCGTGACATCCACTTTGTCTGCCTTCTGTCCCCGAAGCAGATCAACCTGTGCAATAAAGCAAAACAAAAGGTGAACTTCCATGGCAGGAATCTTGATTCTAGACAAAAATCATATATTCACAACCAGTCCCCAAAGGTAACTACAACAGATAATAGATAAACCATAATACAGAGCTAACAAAAATTCAAAGAATGTTTGAGCTCAATGAAGTCGAGCATTATTATGAAGTTGTTGTTTTTCAGTACATGTTTTAGGTAATGTGCACATTTCTCAATTAGCAAACTTGCAAATAGAACCAGAACACTTGGTAGTTGCAAGATGCGTGTGGTCAAAGCCTAGATTCAGCTTTGCAATACTTCAAATGTTTGTACCACAACTACAAACCAAACCACACAGCTCGTAACTAGTCAGTCCATACCAGCAATATCAGCCATTTTGATCAGTAAAATATTATTCGGCATTAACAGCCTCATCATGCTTAGCAAGTTCGTTTTTGCATTGCATGATATAGACCCTCACTGTTTGTAAATTCCCCTTTTGGGTAATGCACGATAATTAGGATAAGATGCAGTGTTGGGCATGTGAGTGGTGTTCAGTAAATGTGTATTTTAGGCTCCCTGCTGTTATTTACAGCCAACTACATGACCCTTTCTGCTTTTGGTCTGGTGGTGGTACATGCGTTTGCCTCAGTGCCAATTTGGGTGCGCCTGTGTTTATTACCTAATAGGCTAAAACAAAGGAATTAGAAATGTATGTGCGCCTAATCCTCTAAGTAATGTCTACCTACTCCACCTCCATGACCCCTGCTTGATTGCCCTTCAGAGATAGCAATGTATTACTTGAGCTGGCAGGTACTGCTGGCATGCAAGTTCGCCAATGTCAACCTCTGGTCCTCTGCCATGGCTAGTTCCAAAGCCCCGAGTAGAGAAGGTAGAAGTCCAGTGGGCAGCTGACCATAAAACTTCTCCAATCTACCATCTAAAAACGAATCCAAATTGCTGGAAGAAAGCTAAGATGATCTAATAGTGATGATGACCTGGAGATCTGACAGGTTTGTCACATTGTTGTGATGGTAGCTGAAGCTCTTAGCAAAATGCTATGCAGAGGACAGTCTGAGGGTCTTTTCAGGGGTTTTAAAGTTCAAAATTATCCTCAGCCAATAAGTCATCTTCAGTTTGCAGATGATACCATCCTGTTCTATGAGGCTGAGGAATCTATGGTGTCCAACTTGAAGATTTTGATCAGATGGTTTGAGGTAGTATCGGGTCTAAATATTAATCTGTCTAAAAGTGAAACTCATCAGTATTCATGTTTCCTGTGAAGGAGGTATCTCAGTCTTGCTGAGATTTTTTTGGTGTCAAGTTGGGTCCTCCGCTTCTTCCTAGCTAGGTCTCTCTCTTTGCCTCAGCAAACCAACGGCTCACCTATGGGATAAGGTGGTGGAGATGGTGGAAAGAAAGTTTAGCCCACGGAAGGGTAATTTGCTCTCCCTTGGGGGTAAGACTACCCTGATTAAGTCTTCCCTCTATAATTTGTCCTTATTTCAGTGCCCTAAGTGGGATACTAAGCACCGTGCATCAATAAGTTGAGAAGAGATTTCCTATGGTAAGGAGGTGCTTCTAAAGGAAAATTTCACTTAGTGAATTGGAAAGAGGTCTACCATGCTTATGAGGGGAGTTGCTGGGATTAGATCTTTGGAGATTGTTAATGATGCCTTGCCGATCAAGTGGGCCTGGCAATTTAGGGTGGAATTAATGCAGGGGCATCTTCACACCAGGCTTGAGTGGGGAGGCTTATGGGATGCAGGGGCACACTCGGGGTGGGCGGCCCGTGTGAGGCGGGTGCCTCAAGTGAAGCAAAACCCATGTGAAGTGGGGCCCGCGAGAGGGGTTTGGCTGAGGTCCTAACCCATACGATGTGGGACCTAGGCTATGAGATAAAGGGATTGATTCACCATGCTCTATCAATTCGAGCTTTTAGAGCAAGTGGTTAATTGTCCTACACCAAAGTGATATCAGAGCAGAAAGTCTCAGTGTTTAAGACTCCTCACCGGGGGTGATTAATGCAAGGGCATTTTCACATCGGGCTCAAGTGGAGCGGCCTATGGGATGCAGGGGCACACTTAGGGTAGGCAGCCCGTGTGAGGCGGGTGCCTCGTGTGAAGCGGAACCCATGTGAAGTGGAGCCCACGAGGGAGGTTCGGCCGAGGTCCTAACTCACACGATGTAGGGCTTGGGTTATGAGATAAAGGGATTGATTCACCATGCTCTATCGGTTCGGGCTTTTGAAGCAAGTGGTTAATTGTCCTGTCAGGAAGTCCCCACTTTGTGGAGGAAAGTCATTACAGCTAAGTATGGCTCTTCCCCCATAGGTTGGTGGATTGAAGACACCGACCTTTACCAGGCCTCCTCTCTCTGGAAGGTTGTTGTACAAGTGGCCCCCAAGGTGTTTGATGGCTTCAGCTTTGTAATGAGGGAGGGAACCATGGTGAGGTTTTGGGACGATATATGGTGTGGTGACCCCTCACTCAGATATTCCTTTCTGATTTTGGCTAGTCTCTACCCAGTTGCTAAGATTTCAATAGTCAGTTGTTTTTCTAGTTTGGACTCTGGGGGTGTTTGGGTTCCCTCTACTGGAGAGATTTAAATAACTCTAAAATCGATGATTTGCTTTGCCTTCTATCTTACTTGCAGGGATCTCAACTTCTCCGAGAGTAGAAGACTCTCGTTTGACGCTTTGGCAAGTCTGGTAGATTCTCTGTTTGTTCTCTGTACATGCGAATATCTAGGTCTGATCAAGGGAGAGATCGTCATTACACCTCATTTGTTTGGTCTTATGGGGCTCCTCCAGAAAATTCTGCCTTCGGTTGGCTTGCTAGGTGGATAGGATCCTCACTACCAACAACCTTCGGAAAAGATTGATGGTTCTATCAATTGCTTGTTTGTTGTGTTTGTGTACTGAGTCGTTGTTGACCAGCTCCTCATTCACTGCTCGTCTCCAAAGTGGCGTGGTCCAATATCTTCCAATCTAGATAGATCATCTGTTTCGTTCATGGCTTCAGCTGGTCTAGGTGGAGGCTGGCCTTGCTCACCTTATTATGGTCAATTTGGTTGGAAAAAACAATTGTTGTTTCCGCAATCAGAAGGGTTTAACGGTTGGGGTTCTCAATCATGTTTTTTCTGTATATTTTTGTATAAGTTCCCTGAGCTTCTTGTATTGCTGGGGTTGGGCTTTCGGGGTGATTGTTTGTTTTTCTTTTTCTTTTTTGTTTTGTGTCTTTTCCCTCTTGTATGTAGTTCTGTTTTTGTTTTTCTTTGTTTTCCTGTTTTCCTTTTCTCTTAGCTTTTGGCCCTAATAAATGTGCATCACCTTTCAAAAAAAAGACTGATACATGGTGAGGAGCACGAGTATTATAAACAATGGTTGGTTATTCATAATTGAATCTCAAGATGGGTTTAGCTTTCATCAATTATTCTGGCCGTCATTAAAATAAAAAATAAAAAAAAATGCAACTATGGAGTCATAACAATGACAATCATATATAAAGCTCATGGAATGGTGTCAGTTTCCTTACCCTTTTGGCAGCTGCCTTGTCCTGTGCGCCACTGCCAACCACATACCTGTATCCAGAAAAAGAAAACATCGGATGTTGAACAATAACAAGATTTTGAGAATCAAATGACATGAAGTTTTAATATTTAATAATTGACAAAACTATGAGAAGTTTATCGTGTTGATGGGCTGGAGTCATTTCAGCCATATACATACGTATGCGTTGTTCCAAGCAAAGTTCCTGGAGCAATCTTTTCTTCTTTCTCTTCAAGAACCTTTCGTTAAAAAAGAAAAAGAGAGAGACAAGTTGATCAGTTCTCATTTTAGAGGTCACATATACAACTAAGAAAAATAGGAAACCCACAAAAGTATATTTTCAAATGATGCACTCACTTGATACAGAGGTTTCTCAGGCTCCTTCCTCTGTTGCTTCCGGAGGTCGATGACATCAGGGGTTTCCACACCAGTGGGAGTGCTGAATAAAGAATGAAGGATTTCAGTACTAGGAGTGTTATATAAATAGAACGGTTGCACATGGGACGGGTACACACCTCGAAAGACTGTCCACAGATTGAATGCCTGCCTCCAACTCCTCTTCCTCCATCTGTTCTTCCTCTTCCTCTTCTTCCTCCTCTTCTTCCTCCAAATCACCCCAATGCTTGCTCCTATCAACAGGCTCTTCCTGATTTTGGAAGCAACACAAACTAACACATAAGTTTGGGAAAGCAAATTGATAGAAAATATTGATCGCAAGCTGATGACGCTTTAATATTCTGCTCAGAAATAGCAGGACTAAAGCTGAATAAGCATTAACAAGTTGAACCTGAATAATGAATCGAAGTCTTCTTCTATTGAATTTATGGGAGATGTAGAAAAGAGATGTGAAAATACCTCATAGTTGAGTTGTTCATGTTGTTGGACACCAAAAACATCTCCGTATAAAGGACGCCCATACTGTTTAGCACAAAATGGAATTTCAGGGGATAAACAGATACAGAAAGAAACATATCACATCTGATAGAAAACTATGGCATGTTAAGTACTCATGAAAGCAAAATTAACAACTCACTTCATCAACAGGAGGTTTACCCCAGCCTCCAGGATGATAACCAAAGCTAGCTCCAGGAGGGATCGGAGCATTCAAGCCAGCAATTTTGAGATGCGGATAAGAAGGTGGAGGACCATATCTCTGATAAAAGATAAAATATGTTAGTCCAATTAAAACTGGAAGGTAGAAAGTCGTCAAATAGAACATCTGCCGGTTATTTGCTCATCCCACCTGCATGTTGATAAGCCAGGGAGGAGGGGCACCATCTGGCATACCAAGAGCTTCTTTTAGTTCCTGTGACAAGACACCTGGCTTCATCTCCCTAAGCTTCACCTGTAAAACCAGAAAAGACAGTACTATGAATTGCTAATGATTCCAAGCTTGCAATCGGCATTTCCCAACCAGAATGAAGCTATTATCTACACTAGCGTACTAGGATTTCACATGTTGCTGATACTGAAGGCAGAGAAAATACTAAAACCAGAGAAAGTGAATTTTTAAGGCCCCACTTGAAACTGACAATGTGCTGGCTAAACCATTTTTCCATAATTGGTTACAAATAACCAGCCTACAAGCAACCCTTAGAAGCACAATCCAAACATGGCCACAAACAGAAACACAAAATCAACACTACAACACAATTGGTGGCAATCCCCATAGGAAACCATCTCAACTCCTTGTTGGCCAATACATCCAATGATTGGCTTCCCTGTTACAACAGACAACTGAGGTGAACAGAGATGAATGAACTCATAAAATAAGGTATAACCCCCTTGGTGACTCATAATCCCACACAACTTTCTACTAAAAATGATGTGCCTTTCAAGAAACTGTCAATCTTTTTCAACTGCTTGCCAAGGACCATTTCAGTATTCCTCTTGTTTTTTTTTTGGTTTTTTTTTTTTGGATGAATCAGTATTCCTTCTCTCTATGCAGGTCAGGATGTGTTCTTCCCAATCTAACAATCAGTTTCTCAAAATAATATCAACATGGATCTGGAGCAGAAAAAAGGGAGAATGGATTCCAGCTTAATCCTAAGCAGATGCATTTCACCAAAAATGCCAAACCAGCCAACCAATTTGGGAGCGTACATTCAGAAAGAGTTAAGGGTATTCAAACAATTGAATCTAATGACAAGCTTGAAGTTTCAGCATGATGCAGGAAATGGCCCACCTAGGCGCACAACCCATCTGGGCCCACTGTAGGGGCCAGCAAGACACAGGCCCAACCAGCTTAATCCTAAGCAGATGCATTTCACCAAAAATGCCAAACCAGCCAACCAATTTGGGAGCATACATTCAGAAAGAGTTAAGGGTGTTCATACAATTGAATCTAATGACAAGCTTGAAGTTTCAGCATGATGCAGGACATGGCCCACCTAGGCCCACAACCCATCTGGGCCCACTGTAGGGGCCAGTAAGACATAGGCCCACCGTCCACTGTAGGGTCCAACCTATGCTGATTTTTGGACTCTGTTTATTTATACATTTGAAGGCCTAAATCAAGGATTGCAATTTATTATTGTTGGGAGATATGGAGGTTAAAGATGTGATCGAAGATGTAATTTATATGACTGAAGATATGAAGAGGAAGTGATTAATATGATTGAAGATAAGGGGCTGATTTAGAGATACAATTACCTTCTATGTTTTCTTTTTATTATTAGGCTTTTACCATATTAAGGAAGATTAGATTGGTTTGAAATAAATTGTGATTTATTTGAAATCAGTCTCTCAATTGGGGGATTTTAATTAAAGATTCATTTAAGATCTATTAAAGGAGGTGGTGGTGTAGGAGTTAGTGATTCGAATATTTTTCTACGTGAGTTATCATAAAGTTTTTATTAGAAACAAAAGTTAATATAAATAAAGTTCTCCCTCTCTACTCTATTGTTCATGTGGGTATACTTTTTTTTTAAATATTTTTTGCAATTTGGGTATTGAGATCTCATCGACTTGATAATCAGAATGCACCATTTTTTAAATTAAAATCTTTGATTTAGGCCCCAAATCTATAAATATTCAGCCAAAAATTCAGCACATGTTGGGCTCTATGGTGAGCTATGAGCCTATGCCTTGCCTGGCCCTACAATGGGCCTAAATACACTTAAGTAGCCCTCCAGT
Organism: Magnolia changhungtana; assembly: GCA_030180095.1. Lineage (NCBI taxonomy): Eukaryota > Viridiplantae > Streptophyta > Magnoliopsida > Magnoliales > Magnoliaceae > Magnolia > Magnolia changhungtana. The sequence goes on from JASAUF010000213.1 coordinate 216,827, forward strand.
GGACCTAGATGGGCCTGAGTGGGTTGTGGGCCTGCATCATTCCCCCCTAAGGTTGGAAAGAACTCGACTCCAATGAGTTGGCAAATATTTCAGGATCTACGCAGAACTTCGAAGTTGCAACAAACAAGTTGGCACCCACAAAAGTGCAAGAAAAAAAAAAACATCTATGGTGGACTCCAACAAAGGTTATGCCAAGCCGACGCTTAGGTTTGTACCATCAATATCAACCAAAGAAGAAGATTTGTGGTAGAGGTAGAACTAGTCCAAATGTTAAGATTAGTTTCCAACTCAAGGAAGAGTTCTTTCAAAGGCAGGGAGAATTGATGCAGGCCACGGCCCACGGCTCATCAGGCCTATTGTAGGGACAAGCAAGACGTAGGCCCATACCCCACCATAGGGTCCAACATGTGCGGATTTTTGGACTATTTATTTATAGATTTGGAGGCCTAAATCAGGGATTGTAATTGATACTATTTTGGAGAGAAACGGGGGTTGATTTAAAGATGTGATTTATATTATTGAAGATATGAAGGAGATGTGATTGATATGATTCAAGATATAGGGCTGATTTAGAGATATAATTACTCTCTACGCTTGCTTTTTCTTATTAGTATTTTACCATATTAAGGAAGATTAGATTGGTTTAAAATAAATTGTGATTGATTGGAAATCAATCTCTTAGTTGGGTGATTTTAATTAAAGATTCGTATAGGATCTATAAAAGGGGCTGGTGGTGTAGGAGTTAGTGATTTGAATATTTTTCTAAGTGTGAGTTTTCTTTTTTGCAAGAAATAAGATTGATATCAATAAAGCTCTCCCTCTTCACTCTTTGCAGCACAGCATAAAAAATTTCACAATTGTTTAACATCATACAACCAAGCACAAACATGAATGTCTATGATAGAACCCAAAGAGCATGTTTATATATGTGGAATCCATGGGTTTTCTACAGAATGTAATAGTTATCCAGTGGTAATTTCCCTGCTTACTGTAGAAACTTGGATTCCAAAAATGGGATCCTGTTTGAATAGCAAGAGAAACCCTCAAATTCATTAAACAACATTCACCTCCTTCCTTGTGCCAGAGAATTTTTTACTGTGGCTAATAGTCACTCATGATTGTGTGTGTAGTCCATATATCCGAACAGCCCGACTGTCTTAACACTAGATAACAATTTCCATTTCATAAGAAACGTGATCCCAAAGAATCCATATATCCAAACAGCCCAACTGTCTTGACACCAGACAACAATTTCCATTTCATAACAAACTTGGATCCCAAAAATGGGGTCCAGTTTGGGTAGCAAGTAGAGTCCATTAGACAAATTTCTTGTGCCAGGGAAGGGAATCCTGACTGTGGATAATAGTAATGATTACTGTGTGAATCCATGTTCCCCACAGCCCGACTGTCTTGTCAGTGGAAAACAATTTCCTTTCCACATGGATTCGATGTATCCATACACGCCCTAAAGGTAATGTCAAAGTTCCAGCCCAAATGCTTGATCATAGAACAAATTGCAAATATAAATTATACCTCAAATTCTTTCCCTTCATGATAAAGGTCACCATGGCTGGTCAGTTTTGGCTTGGTTTGATATTTAAAGAACGCATCGTGGAGAACCTGCAAAAAAGTAAACATTGGGTTCATAACACAAATTACAATTAAGGAGATAACTACAAGCAATTAAGGCTGTCAATAGGCCAGACCTGCCTGTGGTCTTTTGGGTTGGGTAGGTATTTGGTCGGGTTCATGCAAGCCCATGGGATGGACTTGGGCCAAAATATAAAAGCTCGAACAATTTTGGGCCGAGCATGGGCTACCCCCAGGACTGGCCGGATCGGCCCGTGCCCATATATCTCTAATATATTATATTATCTTTGCATATATTACTAATGGGTTTTGCTAACGTCTCCACCTTCATGGGGACGTTAGCAACGCCCCCAAAGCTTTTGAGGGACACATGGGATGCCGAATCATCAATCCGGACCATCCATTCGTTCATACAATTGGGAACAAGCCATGGTGCAAAAATCATGCCAAAACATCCAATCACTAGCATGGAAAATGGACAATCAAGATTGAGCAGAAAAACAAAATAGGTCCAATCATCATCGTGAACCATCTATTCTATAGTTCCCACTTTATATTGCTTGTGATTCTAAAGTAGCACTGGGGTTTGATGACTCTAACCATGCTATCTATTACTCGTAAAAAATGAATGGTTAGAACAAATTGGCCTCATTCATAGGGTTATGATCTTCTGATCGGTGTTATTCTTTCACCATGGCTTGCTCCCTGTGGTTTTGTTGAATGAACAATTCGGATTGATAATTGGGCATCCCACATTGCTGACGTCCCCATGAAGGTAGGAACATTAGCAAAACCCATTACATGTTATTGTTGTAGTTGTTGTTACTTTCATATATATATATATATATATATATATATATATATATATATATATATATATATATATATATATATATATTAATGATGGAGCTCAAATGTGAGCTCCTGCAAACCGTTCGATGAAATGAAAGTGTGAAATAAACGCACATCGTGTTGTAGGCCAGGCATAGCCTTGATCTTCAGGCCCTTTGTGTTGGGCAAAGCCAGACTCAGGCATACCTAGGCCCAGCCTAAACCTGTTCCGTTGCCAGCCCAAATGGATATAGGGGGAAAGATAAACATTCAGCAACAAGCATATAGAGACCTCTGACTAACCTGATAATCAATATCCATCTTTCCCATCTTTGGCTGCATGCGCTCACGTTGCTTCTGTTTCAACTTTTTGCTATCCTCTTTCTCAATGTATGCCTACATAGTGGAAAATGAGGAGTAAGAACACATTGATAAGGAAAGCACAGCAGCATAAAAAGTTTGGCAATGCTAACAAGAAAGCACGTAAGAACGTTAACCAATTATACACCAAAAAGGGTCAATAATTGGACGAAAGAAAATGAAAATGAAAAAGTTTACTTCCATATAGGAATAACAGTTTTAAAAAGTCGATGTAACTCAGATGGAGAAGCGCTCACTTAGCATGATGGAGGTACGGGGATCAATACCCAGCACGTCCATCCAAAATCTTTCTTTTCAAACCAAAAGGATAAAATAATAGGACTATAAAACAAGGTTTGAACTTTAAAACTAAAGAATGTTCTGCAAACTGAAGGGGGAAAAAAAAGGTTTTGTTTCTGTTCATCAGTCATGCATCTAAAATGGCATGTGCATCTCATTTCTCAGTATAAACTTGCCTGCCTTATCTTCTCAATTCCAGTTGCAGCAATGAAATCAGGAAGTTGGAAAGGCTGTTTCTCAATACCTCGCTTTCCCTGTAAACAAAAAGAAAAATAGATGAGGCTGAAAACCCATAAATCAGAAGACATTATACTTCTTAATTTTATTCTAATCACGCCAGTAATGAGATCGAGAATTTTAAGGCGTTGTAACAGCCATATCTGCAATATCAAAAAGAACATGTTCAGTCCGAGCGCTAGGCACAACAATTCAGATTTTGAAACTCAAGGTCCATCCGAAATTGCACAACAAAGTTATATTAGGATGCCAGTGAATCAACAATTCTCTGATCCCTGGCAGAAGGACCACACCATCAAATCTAGACTTCTTTTCTTTCCAAACTTTCACTTTATACAACTAACTAAACCCCACCCACCCTAGCAATATTTCAAAAGAGGAATCACTCAAGGATCCCCTTTAGCAAACACCGACATGTCCCGCCTCCATGATGGTTACGGCTGGCCCTGCAAGAACCACATACATATATGAGGGGCGAAACTTTAACGACTTTATCTTCCCTCACCCCCTCATACGATCCCCACTAATTGTAAGCACCCCTCAAGCACACATGCAGGAAGTAATCCATATCAGGTCTGTGTCAGATGCAATTACTCACTTGTAAAAACTTCCGCTTCTGACACCAATGCCTGGGTACAGGAACAGTATTTCTGTATGATTTCAGAAACACAAGCAACTTTGGATCTGCTGCTGTTGCATCCCAAACCTGAAATTTTGAAAAGTAAAATCAACCATTGTCAATTCTCATATTGACTTCATCCATCTACATAATGTGATAAAGAACTAGAATCAAAACTAATATATTACACTGTGATGTCTATCCAAGCTGATCATGGGGCCTATAATGTGCTGGACTTTTGGCCTGTTTGCTGCTTATTTTAGAGTGGAACTTCTGGAACTATAGCTGCTATTTTTTTAAGATTATAGTTGCTAAATTTTTTTAAATTCTCTGTTTATTTTGAGGCCTGATTTTCTGAATCTACATATGAAATGTTTTTATTGATTCTCTAATTATTTTGAGGACTAATTTTTTGGATCTACACGAACTTCTTAGGCTATGCAATTTGGCTAAGTCTTTGTAGATACCACTGTTGCAACATAGTAATTGGATGCATTATGTCAGTTTGAAATCAATCAAAGAGCTGAAGAATGATGGGCAAAGACTTCATGGAGATTCTAAGATGTGCTAATGGAGTCTAAAAAGGATTGTTCTAGGATATAGAAGGCACTACAATTTTGTAAGTTTTATGATCTTCTGTTTAAGTACTTTAACTAGTGCCCAGATTTCAATTTTTAGGCCATTCGGATTTTTTTTATCGGTAAAGAGAAACTTTATTAAGGGAAGACCAAGAGGTCAAGTACAAGAAGCTGAAAGGCTATAACAGACAACCAATCACAAGCATGTTTGGATTCATGGAAAAGAAAAGGAAAGCTGGGAAATGGAAAAGGTTTCCCATTGATGTGACCTTTAGGTGTTGTTTGGATAGCAAAGAAAATAGCATCTTCCACAAAGCAATCATTAGACTATTACATAGTTAGGATTCTCAAGTATCCATAACGATTGCATAAGTTCCCCATTTGAAACAAATCGCATCGCAACTTGCTGTAGTCGTCATTGTGAATAAAAATGGTTCCACCTCAACTTTTCTCATTCATCTACATTTTATTAAATTATTACAAATAAATACAACTGAGCATCCAAACATACCCTTTTGGCATGAACTATTGATGCAATCGCCCCACATCCCACACGCATACGCTCCCCATGTGTGCACAAGACAAGAAAAGGCCCACTTTCCTTTTTTAGCCCCTCCCTGCTTTCCTTTTCTTTCAAATCTCTACATTAGGAAATATCTCTACTTTTCCTTTTCATTCAAATCTCTAAATTAGGAAATTTCATATCTTTATATTAGGCAAGAAGTAATCTTAGAATTTTCTTATTCAAGTACTTTATTATTTAAGTGCTTTCTTATTTAGGTAGTTTCCTATTTTTTCATATTTTGGCTAGCTAGGAATTCTATTTTTAGATTCCATAAATTTATTGCATATTGTAAGAACTCATTATAAATAAGGCTTATGCCTATGGAATATTCTCTTTGATGAAAATTATCTTCTTGCTCTATGGTAGGAGTTGAAGGAGGGCACGTGATACCTAGTTTAAAACTAGAGGATTGTTGAGCTTGCTCACTATCTTGCATTCTTTTCTCTTTAGGGATTTTTCTCACGATCTCAAGCACTAAGTACCACGATTCAAACTGCACGATGGGTATTTATTTTATGATAGGAGGTTGTGCCTTCCTAAAAGTTACTTACGAGAGGTTTGGGGTGGTGCGGGGGTCACGATTCAAACCGCAACCAGATTCAGCATGGTGGTGCGGGGGTAAAAAAATCTTGTATCTTATGAATTAGGCGTTGTTGGAGAAATGGACTTTGGAGGTTAGGGGCAAAGGCCGGGAGCCTTTGGAACTCCCTGATCAAGGGCAAATATAGCAGGTCGGTCTGCTGCTGGTGGACGAAGGAGTCCTCTCGATATCGGTCTTCAATTCTGTGGAGAGGGATCCTCTCCATGAAGGAAAAGGTTCTTTTGGCGGTCAGATTTCAAATCGGTAAAGGTGATAAGATCAGATTTTGGGAGGACACTTGGCTGAAGGACGCTCCCCTGGAAGTCAATTTCCCGAACATATTTCTGCTGGCTCCCAACGAAAAAGTTCTTGTTGTTGACTGCTATTCTTATCGCTGTTGGTCAAGCTGTCTGGCACGTGGAGTGTAGGCGATATCTGCAAAATTGGAAAATCCAAGAATACGCCGACCTCCTGGCTTGCATTCAAAGAGCAGTCCCAGATCCCTTAGCCGCAGACTCCATTATGTGGAACTTGGATAAAACCAGTGTCTTCACGGTTAAATCCCTTTACAGGGCTCTGGAGACCCAAGTTTCTGTCCACGCGCCCTCCTTTAATCATATTTGGAAGTATTCAGTCCCTCCGAAGATCAACGTCTTCGGCTGGCTCGAACTGGAGTTTTCAGTAGAAGAGGTCAAGAGGGCACTTCAGACTTTGGGGGGTGATAAGGCCCCCGGGCCTGATGGTTTTCCGGTTTCTTTTTTCCAGCACTTCTGGGAGGTTCTAAAGGAGGATCTGATGGCTTTCTTCAAAGAGTTTTTCAATAATGGTAAGCTGTCTAGATCGATGAGGGCCACTTTTATCGCACTTATTCCTAAATCCCATGGTGCGGATGCTCTACAAGACTTTAGGCCGATCAGCCTCCTTGGAGGGCCCTATAAAATTCTGGCCAGAGTCTTGGCTTCTCGTCTGAAGGGTGTTCTAGACAAAGTTATATCTCATAACCAAAGTGCTTTCATTCTAGGTAGACAAATCATTGACAGTGCCCTTATTGCAGCCGAATGTCTCCACTCTGGTCAGATTTCTGAAAATAAGGAACTTTTATGCAAGCTTGATTTAGAGAAGGCCTATGATCAGGTCGATTGGCAGTTTCTTTTGTATATGCTTCATAGGATGGGATTTGGGTCGAAGTGGATATCTTGGATTAAGGAATGTATTGGGTCGGCCTATTTCTCAATTATCCTCAATGGGTCCCCTAAAGGTTTCTTCAAGAGCTCAAGGGGCCTACGGCAAGGTGACCTCTCTCTCTCTCTCTCTTTCTCTTCTTGATTGTGGGACAGGCCCTCTCAAGTATGCTAGGAAAAGGCCAGGTAGAAGGTATCATTGGCAGGTTTAAGGTGAAAGGCATAAAGTCCCCCATCTCCCACATCCAATTTGCAGACGACGCCCTTTTATTTTGTGAGGCAGATGTTTCGAAAGTCGGCAATCTTCGTACCTCCATCCGTTGTTTTGAAGCGGTTTCGGGCCTTAAAGTGAATTTATCCAAGTCTCGGATGATTGGGGTCAACTTGGATGCTTCAAAAGCTAAAGAGTTTGCTGATTTTTTTGAGTGTGCCATGGGCACGCTTCCAACAACTTTTGTTGGTCTCCCACTTTGTGTTGGTGAGCCTCCGGCGCCCTTATGGGACAAAGTTATTGATAGGTTTGAATCCTACTTAGCTAGGTAGAAATGCAGATACTTATCGTTAGGTGGGCATCTCACCTTAATAAAAGTAGCCCTCTCTAATCTCCTCTTATACTTCATGTCTCTTTTTAAATGCCCGGCTAAGATTATAGAGATCCTAGAAAAGTTGAGACGGGACTTTCTTTGGCATGGGATGGAGGGACAGAAGAAATTCCACTTGCTTAATTGGAACGAGGTATGTCAGCAGTATCAAGAAGGTGGGGTGGGTGTTAGAAATCTCAAAGTGATGAATCGTGCCTTGTTAGGAAAGTGGTGGTGGAGACTAGGGACAGAAGAGGGGGCGCTATGGAACAAGCTTATCAAAAGCAAATATGGCCGCTCGGCAGATGGGAGATGGTCCAAGGCATCCTCTTTCTATAGAGCCTCGTCTTTATGGAGAGGGGTGCTGAGCTCTAGCAAGGAAGTTCGTAGCAGGATCGGCCACTCTATTGGCAAAGGAGACAAGATCAGATTTTGGGAAGATATTTGGGTTGGTTCTTCGGCGTTGAGGGAGGATTTCCCTTCCATCTATTGTCTGGCTCCCAACTGTCTCATAGTGGTTGCCCCCTTGTAGAAGAAATCTCCACAACTGGGTAATCGACTATTATGTGGCCCTTCTTCATCGTATCAGCAAAGGGCACCCCAATACTATTCAAGAAGACAGGTTGATTTGGCGCCCTAATAAGAAGGGTCTTTTCTCAGTTAAGTCCCTCTATCTGTGCATTGGCAGAAATTCAGCGACATTGGACGAGGTTATGATTGCGAAAGTATAGAAGTACAAAGTGTCTCCTAAGATATCGGCTTTCGGTTGGCTTGTGGGGAGAAGGAAAGTCCTTACGGTGGATAATCTTAGGAAAAGGGGAATGATTATTCCAAACATATGCCTTTGTTGCTTGACAAATGAAGAATCGACCGATCATTTGTTTATCCATTGCCCGTTCTTCCAGCAGGTTTGGTCAATCTTGCTTTCTTCGTTCTCGGTTTCGTGGTCTTTTCAGCGTTCTACGAACCATCTGCTTGCAGCCTGGCATGGAATGCCTTTGGTAAAGAATATTGCTGTGGTTTGGAGAATGTCTATTCTAGCCGTTTGGTGGGCTATCTGGGAAAAAAGAAATAACAGATGTTTTCATGACGTGTCGAATTCTGTGGAGGTTACAGTCAGAAAGGTGCATCATCTCATGTTTGAATGGGCTTCTAATGTTGTTAATCTTTCTTCTTGTAATTTTTTCCTTTTTTGCTAAAAGTGTAGTCTACTATCTCAGCGGGTCCTCCGTCCTCTTCTCTCCATCTTGTTCTGTTTTGTTTCCTTTGGTTTTAATGAATTTCGTAGTTAACTCTCAAAAAAAAACGTCTTCAGCTGGCTAGCGGGAAATAAGAAAATTTTGGTTGTGGACAACCTGCGCAAAAGAGGGCTGCCCCTACCTAACATTTGTCTATGTTGCATGAGGAATACAGAGTCTGTCGATCATCTCCTCATTCACTGCCCCTTCGTCTACCCAATTTGGGCCGAGTTTTGTTCTCGCTTTAGTGTCAGTTGGTGTTTTCCTTCTTCGACGGACCTCCTCCTCAAGGCCTGGCACGGACTTCAGCTTGGCAAAGGCAGAACTTGCTTGTGGAGATTGGTGATCCTTGCCGTGTGGTGGGCGGTATAGAATGAGGAATAGCAGATGCTTTCAGGATATCGCTCTTCCTTCCTCCGTGATGGCTTCTAAGGCTAAGGGTTTCATTGTAGAATAGGCGGCCCTGGCTCCCACTTTGAAGGGTTATGATCCCCCCATGAAGGAAAAGGTTCTTTTGGCGGTCAGATTTCAAATCGGTAAAGGTGATAAGATCAGATTTTGGGAGGACACTTGGCTGAAGGACGCTCCCCTGGAAGTCAATTTCCGAACATATTTCTGCTGGCTCCCAACGAAAAAGTTCTTGTTGTTGACTGCTATTCTATCGCTGTTGGTCAAGCTGTCTGGCACGTGGAGTGTAGGCGATATCTGCAAAATTGGAAAATCCAAGAATACGCCGACCTCCTGGCTTGCATTCAAAGAGCAGTCCCAGATCCCTTAGCCGCAGACTCCATTATGTGGAACTTGGATAAAACCAGTGTCTTCACGGTTAAATCCCTTTACAGGGCTCTGGAGACCCAAGTTTCTGTCCACGCGCCCTCCTTTAATCATATTTGGAAGTATTCAGTCCCTCCGAAGATCAACGTCTTCGGCTGGCTCGAACTGGAGTTTTCGGTAGAAGAGGTCAAGAGGGCACTTCAGACTTTGGGGGGTGATAAGGCCCCCGGGCCTGATGGTTTTCCGGTTTCTTTTTTCCAGCACTTCTGGGAGGTTCTAAAGGAGGATCTGATGGCTTTCTTCAAAGAGTTTTTCAATAATGGTAAGCTGTCTAGATCGATGAGGGCCACTTTTATCGCACTTATTCCTAAATCCCATGGTGCGGATGCTCTACAAGACTTTAGGCCGATCAGCCTCCTTGGAGGGCCCTATAAAATTCTGGCCAGAGTCTTGGCTTCTCGTCTGAAGGGTGTTCTAGACAAAGTTATATCTCATAACCAAAGTGCTTTCATTCTAGGTAGACAAATCATTGACAGTGCCCTTATTGCAGCCGAATGTCTCCACTCTGGTCAGATTTCTGAAAATAAGGAACTTTTATGCAAGCTTGATTTAGAGAAGGCCTATGATCAGGTCGATTGGCAGTTTCTTTTGTATATGCTTCATAGGATGGGATTTGGGTCGAAGTGGATATCTTGGATTAAGGAATGTATTGGGTCGGCCTATTTCTCAATTATCCTCAATGGGTCCCCTAAAGGTTTCTTCAAGAGCTCAAGGGGCCTACGGCAAGGTGACCCTCTCTCTCTCTCTCTCTTTCTCTTCTTGATCGTGGGACAGGCCCTCTCAAGTATGCTAGGAAAAGGCCAGGTAGAAGGTATCATTGGCAGGTTTAAGGTGAAAGGCATAAAGTCCCCCATCTCCCACATCCAATTTGCAGACGACGCCCTTTTATTTTGTGAGGCAGATGTTTCGAAAGTCGGCAATCTTCGTACCTCCATCCGTTGTTTTGAAGCGGTTTCGGGCCTTAAAGTGAATTTATCCAAGTCTAGGATGATTGGGGTCAACTTGGATGCTTCAGAAGCTAAAGAGTTTGCTGATTTTTTTGAGTGTGCCATGGGCACGCTTCCAACAACTTTTGTTGGTCTCCCACTTTGTGTTGGTGAGCCTCCGGCGCCCTTATGGGACAAAGTTATTGATAGGTTTGAATCCTACTTAGCTAGGTAGAAATGCAGATACTTATCGTTAGGTGGGCATCTCACCTTAATAAAAGTAGCCCTCTCTAATCTCCTCTTATACTTCATGTCTCTTTTTAAATGCCCGGCTAAGATTATAGAGATCCTAGAAAAGTTGAGACGGGACTTTCTTTGGCATGGGATGGAGGGACAGAAGAAATTCCACTTGCTTAATTGGAACGAGGTATGTCAGCAGTATCAAGAAGGTGGGGTGGGTGTTAGAAATCTCAAAGTGATGAATCGTGCCTTGTTAGGAAAGTGGTGGTGGAGACTAGGGACAGAAGAGGGGGCGCTATGGAACAAGCTTATCAAAAGCAAATATGGCCGCTCGGCAGATGGGAGATGGTCCAAGGCATCCTCTTTCTATAGAGCCTCGTCTTTATGGAGAGGGGTGCTGAGCTCTAGCAAGGAAGTTCGTAGCAGGATCGGCCACTCTATTGGCAAAGGAGACAAGATCAGATTTTGGGAAGATATTTGGGTTGGTTCTTCGGCGTTGAGGGAGGATTTCCCTTCCATCTATTGTCTGGCTCCCAACTGTCTCATAGTGGTTGCCCCCTTGTAGAAGAAATCTCCACAACTGGGTAATCGACTATTATGTGGCCCTTCTTCATCGTATCAGCAAAGGGCACCCCAATACTATTCAAGAAGACAGGTTGATTTGGCGCCCTAATAAGAAGGGTCTTTTCTCAGTGAAGTCCCTCTATCTGTGCATTGGCAGAAATTCAGCGACATTGGACGAGGTTATGATTGCGAAAGTATAGAAGTACAAAGTGTCTCCTAAGATATCGGCTTTCGGTTGGCTTGTGGGGAGAAGGAAAGTCCTTACGGTGGATAATCTTAGGAAAAGGGGAATGATTATTCCAAACATATGCCTTTGTTGCTTGACAAATGAAGAATCGACCGATCATTTGTTTATCCATTGCCCGTTCTTCCAGCAGGTTTGGTCAATCTTGCTTTCTTCGTTCTCGGTTTCGTGGTCTTTTCAGCGTTCTACGAACCATCTGCTTGCAGCCTGGCATGGAATGCCTTTGGTAAAGAATATTGCTTGTGGTTTGGAGAATGTCTATTCTAGCCGTTTGGTGGGCTATCTGGGAAAAAAGAAATAACAGATGTTTTCATGACGTGTCGAATTCTGTGGAGGTTACAGTCAGAAAGGTGCATCATCTCATGTTTGAATGGGCTTCTAATGTTGTTAATCTTTCTTCTTGTAATTTTTTCCTTTTTTGCTAAAAGTGTAGTCTACTATCTCAGCGGGTCCTCCGTCCTCTTCTCTCCATCTTGTTCTGTTTTGTTTCCTTTGGTTTTAATGAATTTCGTAGTTAACTCTCAAAAAAAAACGTCTTCAGCTGGCTAGCGGGAAATAAGAAAATTTTGGTTGTGGACAACCTGCGCAAAAGAGGGCTGCCCCTACCTAACATTTGTCTATGTTGCATGAGGAATACAGAGTCTGTCGATCATCTCCTCATTCACTGCCCCTTCGTCTACCCAATTTGGGCCGAGTTTTGTTCTCGCTTTAGTGTCAGTTGGTGTTTTCCTTCTTCGACGGACCTCCTCCTCAAGGCCTGGCACGGACTTCAGCTTGGCAAAGGCAGAACTTGCTTGTGGAGATTGGTGATCCTTGCCGTGTGGTGGGCGGTATAGAATGAGGAATAGCAGATGCTTTCAGGATATCGCTCTTCCTTCCTCCGTGATGGCTTCTAAGGCTAAGGGTTTCATTGTAGAATAGGCGGCCCTGGCTCCCACTTTGAAGGGTTATGATCCCCCCATGAAGGAAAAGGTTCTTTTGGCGGTCAGATTTCAAATCGGTAAAGGTGATAAGATCAGATTTTGGGAGGACACTTGGCTGAAGGACGCTCCCCTGGAAGTCAATTTCCCGAACATATTTCTGCTGGCTCCCAACGAAAAAGTTCTTGTTGTTGACTGCTATTCTATCGCTGTTGGTCAAGCTGTCTGGCACGTGGAGTGTAGGCGATATCTGCAAAATTGGAAAATCCAAGAATACGCCGACCTCCTGGCTTGCATTCAAAGAGCAGTCCCAGATCCCTTAGCCGCAGACTCCATTATGTGGAACTTGGATAAAACCAGTGTCTTCACGGTTAAATCCCTTTACAGGGCTCTGGAGACCCAAGTTTCTGTCCACGCGCCCTCCTTTAATCATATTTGGAAGTATTCAGTCCCTCCGAAGATCAACGTCTTCGGCTGGCTCGAACTGGAGTTTTCAGTAGAAGAGGTCAAGAGGGCACTTCAGACTTTGGGGGGTGATAAGGCCCCCGGGCCTGATGGTTTTCCGGTTTCTTTTTTCCAGCACTTCTGGGAGGTTCTAAAGGAGGATCTGATGGCTTTCTTCAAAGAGTTTTTCAATAATGGTAAGCTGTCTAGATCGATGAGGGCCACTTTTATCGCACTTATTCCTAAATCCCATGGTGCGGATGCTCTACAAGACTTTAGGCCGATCAGCCTCCTTGGAGGGCCCTATAAAATTCTGGCCAGAGTCTTGGCTTCTCGTCTGAAGGGTGTTCTAGACAAAGTTATATCTCATAACCAAAGTGCTTTCATTCTAGGTAGACAAATCATTGACAGTGCCCTTATTGCAGCCGAATGTCTCCACTCTGGTCAGATTTCTGAAAATAAGGAACTTTTATGCAAGCTTGATTTAGAGAAGGCCTATGATCAGGTCGATTGGCAGTTTCTTTTGTATATGCTTCATAGGATGGGATTTGGGTCGAAGTGGATATCTTGGATTAAGGAATGTATTGGGTCGGCCTATTTCTCAATTATCCTCAATGGGTCCCCTAAAGGTTTCTTCAAGAGCTCAAGGGGCCTACGGCAAGGTGACCCTCTCTCTCTCTCTCTTTCTCTTCTTGATCGTGGGACAGGCCCTCTCAAGTATGCTAGGAAAAGGCCAGGTAGAAGGTATCATTGGCAGGTTTAAGGTGAAAGGCATAAAGTCCCCCATCTCCCACATCCAATTTGCAGACGACGCCCTTTTATTTTGTGAGGCAGATGTTTCGAAAGTCGGCAATCTTCGTACCTCCATCCGTTGTTTTGAAGCGGTTTCGGGCCTTAAAGTGAATTTATCCAAGTCTAGGATGATTGGGGTCAACTTGGATGCTTCAGAAGCTAAAGAGTTTGCTGATTTTTTTGAGTGTGCCATGGGCACGCTTCCAACAACTTTTGTTGGTCTCCCACTTTGTGTTGGTGAGCCTCCGGCGCCCTTATGGGACAAAGTTATTGATAGGTTTGAATCCTACTTAGCTAGGTAGAAATGCAGATACTTATCGTTAGGTGGGCATCTCACCTTAATAAAAGTAGCCCTCTCTAATCTCCTCTTATACTTCATGTCTCTTTTTAAATGCCCGGCTAAGATTATAGAGATCCTAGAAAAGTTGAGACGGGACTTTCTTTGGCATGGGATGGAGGGACAGAAGAAATTCCACTTGCTTAATTGGAACGAGGTATGTCAGCAGTATCAAGAAGGTGGGGTGGGTGTTAGAAATCTCAAAGTGATGAATCGTGCCTTGTTAGGAAAGTGGTGGTGGAGACTAGGGACAGAAGAGGGGGCGCTATGGAACAAGCTTATCAAAAGCAAATATGGCCGCTCGGCAGATGGGAGATGGTCCAAGGCATCCTCTTTCTATAGAGCCTCGTCTTTATGGAGAGGGGTGCTGAGCTCTAGCAAGGAAGTTCGTAGCAGGATCGGCCACTCTATTGGCAAAGGAGACAAGATCAGATTTTGGGAAGATATTTGGGTTGGTTCTTCGGCGTTGAGGGAGGATTTCCCTTCCATCTATTGTCTGGCTCCCAACCTGTCTCATAGTGGTTGCCCCCTTGTAGAAGAAATCTCCACAACTGGGTAATCGACTATTATGTGGCCCTTCTTCATCGTATCAGCAAAGGGCACCCCAATACTATTCAAGAAGACAGGTTGATTTGGCGCCCTAATAAGAAGGGTCTTTTCTCAGTTAAGTCCCTCTATCTGTGCATTGGCAGAAATTCAGCGACATTGGACGAGGTTATGATTGCGAAAGTATAGAAGTACAAAGTGTCTCCTAAGATATCGGCTTTCGGTTGGCTTGTGGGGAGAAGGAAAGTCCTTACGGTGGATAATCTTAGGAAAAGGGGAATGATTATTCCAAACATATGCCTTTGTTGCTTGACAAATGAAGAATCGACCGATCATTTGTTTATCCATTGCCCGTTCTTCCAGCAGGTTTGGTCAATCTTGCTTTCTTCGTTCTCGGTTTCGTGGTCTTTTCAGCGTTCTACGAACCATCTGCTTGCAGCCTGGCATGGAATGCCTTTGGTAAAGAATATTGCTGTGGTTTGGAGAATGTCTATTCTAGCCGTTTGGTGGGCTATCTGGGAAAAAGAAATAACAGATGTTTTCATGACGTGTCGAATTCTGTGGAGGTTACAGTCAGAAAGGTGCATCATCTCATGTTTGAATGGGCTTCTAATGTTGTTAATCTTTCTTCTTGTAATTTTTTCCTTTTTTGCTAAAAGTGTAGTCTACTATCTCAGCGGGTCCGTCCTCTTCTCTCCATCTTGTTCTGTTTTGTTTCCTTTGGTTTTAATGAATTTCGTAGTTAACTCTCAAAAAAACGTCTTCAGCTGGCTAGCGGGAAATAAGAAAATTTTGGTTGTGGACAACCTGCGCAAAAGAGGGCTGCCCCTACCTAACATTTGTCTATGTTGCATGAGGAATACAGAGTCTGTCGATCATCTCCTCATTCACTGCCCCTTCGTCTACCCAATTTGGGCCGAGTTTTGTTCTCGCTTTAGTGTCAGTTGGTGTTTTCCTTCTTCGACGGACCTCCTCCTCAAGGCCTGGCACGGACTTCAGCTTGGCAAAGGCAGAACTTGCTTGTGGAGATTGGTGATCCTTGCCGTGTGGTGGGCGGTATAGAATGAGGAATAGCAGATGCTTTCAGGATATCGCTCTTCCTTCCTCCGTGATGGCTTCTAAGGCTAAGGGTTTCATTGTAGAATAGGCGGCCCTGGCTCCCACTTTGAAGGGTTATGATCCCCCCATGAAGGAAAAGGTTCTTTTGGCGGTCAGATTTCAAATCGGTAAAGGTGATAAGATCAGATTTTGGGAGGACACTTGGCTGAAGGACGCTCCCCTGGAAGTCAATTTCCCGAACATATTTCTGCTGGCTCCCAACGAAAAAGTTCTTGTTGTTGACTGCTATTCTATCGCTGTTGGTCAAGCTGTCTGGCACGTGGAGTGTAGGCGATATCTGCAAAATTGGAAAATCCAAGAATACGCCGACCTCCTGGCTTGCATTCAAAGAGCAGTCCCAGATCCCTTAGCCGCAGACTCCATTATGTGGAACTTGGATAAAACCAGTGTCTTCACGGTTAAATCCCTTTACAGGGCTCTGGAGACCCAAGTTTCTGTCCACGCGCCCTCCTTTAATCATATTTGGAAGTATTCAGTCCCTCCGAAGATCAACGTCTTCGGCTGGCTCGAACTGGAGTTTTCGTAGAAGAGGTCAAGAGGGCACTTCAGACTTTGGGGGGTGATAAGGCCCCCGGGCCTGATGGTTTTCCGGTTTCTTTTTTCCAGCACTTCTGGGAGGTTCTAAAGGAGGATCTGATGGCTTTCTTCAAAGAGTTTTTCAATAATGGTAAGCTGTCTAGATCGATGAGGGCCACTTTTATCGCACTTATTCCTAAATCCCATGGTGCGGATGCTCTACAAGACTTTAGGCCGATCAGCCTCCTTGGAGGGCCCTATAAAATTCTGGCCAGAGTCTTGGCTTCTCGTCTGAAGGGTGTTCTAGACAAAGTTATATCTCATAACCAAAGTGCTTTCATTCTAGGTAGACAAATCATTGACAGTGCCCTTATTGCAGCCGAATGTCTCCACTCTGGTCAGATTTCTGAAAATAAGGAACTTTTATGCAAGCTTGATTTAGAGAAGGCCTATGATCAGGTCGATTGGCAGTTTCTTTTGTATATGCTTCATAGGATGGGATTTGGGTCGAAGTGGATATCTTGGATTAAGGAATGTATTGGGTCGGCCTATTTCTCAATTATCCTCAATGGGTCCCCTAAAGGTTTCTTCAAGAGCTCAAGGGGCCTACGGCAAGGTGACCCTCTCTCTCTCTCTCTCTTTCTCTTCTTGATCGTGGGACAGGCCCTCTCAAGTATGCTAGGAAAAGGCCAGGTAGAAGGTATCATTGGCAGGTTTAAGGTGAAAGGCATAAAGTCCCCCATCTCCCACATCCAATTTGCAGACGACGCCCTTTTATTTTGTGAGGCAGATGTTTCGAAAGTCGGCAATCTTCGTACCTCCATCCGTTGTTTTGAAGCGGTTTCGGGCCTTAAAGTGAATTTATCCAAGTCTAGGATGATTGGGGTCAACTTGGATGCTTCAGAAGCTAAAGAGTTTGCTGATTTTTTTGAGTGTGCCATGGGCACGCTTCCAACAACTTTTGTTGGTCTCCCACTTTGTGTTGGTGAGCCTCCGGCGCCCTTATGGGACAAAGTTATTGATAGGTTTGAATCCTACTTAGCTAGGTAGAAATGCAGATACTTATCGTTAGGTGGGCATCTCACCTTAATAAAAGTAGCCCTCTCTAATCTCCTCTTATACTTCATGTCTCTTTTTAAATGCCCGGCTAAGATTATAGAGATCCTAGAAAAGTTGAGACGGGACTTTCTTTGGCATGGGATGGAGGGACAGAAGAAATTCCACTTGCTTAATTGGAACGAGGTATGTCAGCAGTATCAAGAAGGTGGGGTGGGTGTTAGAAATCTCAAAGTGATGAATCGTGCCTTGTTAGGAAAGTGGTGGTGGAGACTAGGGACAGAAGAGGGGGCGCTATGGAACAAGCTTATCAAAAGCAAATATGGCCGCTCGGCAGATGGGAGATGGTCCAAGGCATCCTCTTTCTATAGAGCCTCGTCTTTATGGAGAGGGGTGCTGAGCTCTAGCAAGGAAGTTCGTAGCAGGATCGGCCACTCTATTGGCAAAGGAGACAAGATCAGATTTTGGGAAGATATTTGGGTTGGTTCTTCGGCGTTGAGGGAGGATTTCCCTTCCATCTATTGTCTGGCTCCCAACTGTCTCATAGTGGTTGCCCCCTTGTAGAAGAAATCTCCACAACTGGGTAATCGACTATTATGTGGCCCTTCTTCATCGTATCAGCAAAGGGCACCCCAATACTATTCAAGAAGACAGGTTGATTTGGCGCCCTAATAAGAAGGGTCTTTTCTCAGTGAAGTCCCTCTATCTGTGCATTGGCAGAAATTCAGCGACATTGGACGAGGTTATGATTGCGAAAGTATAGAAGTACAAAGTGTCTCCTAAGATATCGGCTTTCGGTTGGCTTGTGGGGAGAAGGAAAGTCCTTACGGTGGATAATCTTAGGAAAAGGGGAATGATTATTCCAAACATATGCCTTTGTTGCTTGACAAATGAAGAATCGACCGATCATTTGTTTATCCATTGCCCGTTCTTCCAGCAGGTTTGGTCAATCTTGCTTTCTTCGTTCTCGGTTTCGTGGTCTTTTCAGCGTTCTACGAACCATCTGCTTGCAGCCTGGCATGGAATGCCTTTGGTAAAGAATATTGCTGTGGTTTGGAGAATGTCTATTCTAGCCGTTTGGTGGGCTATCGGAAAAAAGAAATAACAGATGTTTTCATGACGTGTCGAATTCTGTGGAGGTTACAGTCAGAAAGGTGCATCATCTCATGTTTGAATGGGCTTCTAATGTTGTTAATCTTTCTTCTTGTAATTTTTTCCTTTTTTGCTAAAAGTGTAGTCTACTATCTCAGCGGGTCCTCCGTCCTCTTCTCTCCATCTTGTTCTGTTTTGTTTCCTTTGGTTTTAATGAATTTCGTAGTTAACTCTCAAAAAAAAACGTCTTCAGCTGGCTAGCGGGAAATAAGAAAATTTTGGTTGTGGACAACCTGCGCAAAAGAGGGCTGCCCCTACCTAACATTTGTCTATGTTGCATGAGGAATACAGAGTCTGTCGATCATCTCCTCATTCACTGCCCCTTCGTCTACCCAATTTGGGCCGAGTTTTGTTCTCGCTTTAGTGTCAGTTGGTGTTTTCCTTCTTCGACGGACCTCCTCCTCAAGGCCTGGCACGGACTTCAGCTTGGCAAAGGCAGAACTTGCTTGTGGAGATTGGTGATCCTTGCCGTGTGGTGGGCGGTATAGAATGAGGAATAGCAGATGCTTTCAGGATATCGCTCTTCCTTCCTCCGTGATGGCTTCTAAGGCTAAGGGTTTCATTGTAGAATAGGCGGCCCTGGCTCCCACTTTGAAGGGTTATGATCCCCCCATGAAGGAAAAGGTTCTTTTGGCGGTCAGATTTCAAATCGGTAAAGGTGATAAGATCAGATTTTGGGAGGACACTTGGCTGAAGGACGCTCCCCTGGAAGTCAATTTCCCGAACATATTTCTGCTGGCTCCCAACGAAAAAGTTCTTGTTGTTGACTGCTATTCTATCGCTGTTGGTCAAGCTGTCTGGCACGTGGAGTGTAGGCGATATCTGCAAAATTGGAAAATCCAAGAATACGCCGACCTCCTGGCTTGCATTCAAAGAGCAGTCCCAGATCCCTTAGCCGCAGACTCCATTATGTGGAACTTGGATAAAACCAGTGTCTTCACGGTTAAATCCCTTTACAGGGCTCTGGAGACCCAAGTTTCTGTCCACGCGCCCTCCTTTAATCATATTTGGAAGTATTCAGTCCCTCCGAAGATCAACGTCTTCGGCTGGCTCGAACTGGAGTTTTCAGTAGAAGAGGTCAAGAGGGCACTTCAGACTTTGGGGGGTGATAAGGCCCCCGGGCCTGATGGTTTTCCGGTTTCTTTTTTCCAGCACTTCTGGGAGGTTCTAAAGGAGGATCTGATGGCTTTCTTCAAAGAGTTTTTCAATAATGGTAAGCTGTCTAGATCGATGAGGGCCACTTTTATCGCACTTATTCCTAAATCCCATGGTGCGGATGCTCTACAAGACTTTAGGCCGATCAGCCTCCTTGGAGGGCCCTATAAAATTCTGGCCAGAGTCTTGGCTTCTCGTCTGAAGGGTGTTCTAGACAAAGTTATATCTCATAACCAAAGTGCTTTCATTCTAGGTAGACAAATCATTGACAGTGCCCTTATTGCAGCCGAATGTCTCCACTCTGGTCAGATTTCTGAAAATAAGGAACTTTTATGCAAGCTTGATTTAGAGAAGGCCTATGATCAGGTCGATTGGCAGTTTCTTTTGTATATGCTTCATAGGATGGGATTTGGGTCGAAGTGGATATCTTGGATTAAGGAATGTATTGGGTCGGCCTATTTCTCAATTATCCTCAATGGGTCCCCTAAAGGTTTCTTCAAGAGCTCAAGGGGCCTACGGCAAGGTGACCCTCTCTCTCTCTCTCTCTTTCTCTTCTTGATCGTGGGACAGGCCCTCTCAAGTATGCTAGGAAAAGGCCAGGTAGAAGGTATCATTGGCAGGTTTAAGGTGAAAGGCATAAAGTCCCCCATCTCCCACATCCAATTTGCAGACGACGCCCTTTTATTTTGTGAGGCAGATGTTTCGAAAGTCGGCAATCTTCGTACCTCCATCCGTTGTTTTGAAGCGGTTTCGGGCCTTAAAGTGAATTTATCCAAGTCTAGGATGATTGGGGTCAACTTGGATGCTTCAGAAGCTAAAGAGTTTGCTGATTTTTTTGAGTGTGCCATGGGCACGCTTCCAACAACTTTTGTTGGTCTCCCACTTTGTGTTGGTGAGCCTCCGGCGCCCTTATGGGACAAAGTTATTGATAGGTTTGAATCCTACTTAGCTAGGTAGAAATGCAGATACTTATCGTTAGGTGGGCATCTCACCTTAATAAAAGTAGCCCTCTCTAATCTCCTCTTATACTTCATGTCTCTTTTTAAATGCCCGGCTAAGATTATAGAGATCCTAGAAAAGTTGAGACGGGACTTTCTTTGGCATGGGATGGAGGGACAGAAGAAATTCCACTTGCTTAATTGGAACGAGGTATGTCAGCAGTATCAAGAAGGTGGGGTGGGTGTTAGAAATCTCAAAGTGATGAATCGTGCCTTGTTAGGAAAGTGGTGGTGGAGACTAGGGACAGAAGAGGGGGCGCTATGGAACAAGCTTATCAAAAGCAAATATGGCCGCTCGGCAGATGGGAGATGGTCCAAGGCATCCTCTTTCTATAGAGCCTCGTCTTTATGGAGAGGGGTGCTGAGCTCTAGCAAGGAAGTTCGTAGCAGGATCGGCCACTCTATTGGCAAAGGAGACAAGATCAGATTTTGGGAAGATATTTGGGTTGGTTCTTCGGCGTTGAGGGAGGATTTCCCTTCCATCTATTGTCTGGCTCCCAACTGTCTCATAGTGGTTGCCCCCTTGTAGAAGAAATCTCCACAACTGGGTAATCGACTATTATGTGGCCCTTCTTCATCGTATCAGCAAAGGGCACCCCAATACTATTCAAGAAGACAGGTTGATTTGGCGCCCTAATAAGAAGGGTCTTTTCTCAGTGAAGTCCCTCTATCTGTGCATTGGCAGAAATTCAGCGACATTGGACGAGGTTATGATTGCGAAAGTATAGAAGTACAAAGTGTCTCCTAAGATATCGGCTTTCGGTTGGCTTGTGGGGAGAAGGAAAGTCCTTACGGTGGATAATCTTAGGAAAAGGGGAATGATTATTCCAAACATATGCCTTTGTTGCTTGACAAATGAAGAATCGACCGATCATTTGTTTATCCATTGCCCGTTCTTCCAGCAGGTTTGGTCAATCTTGCTTTCTTCGTTCTCGGTTTCGTGGTCTTTTCAGCGTTCTACGAACCATCTGCTTGCAGCCTGGCATGGAATGCCTTTGGTAAAGAATATTGCTGTGGTTTGGAGAATGTCTATTCTAGCCGTTTGGTGGGCTATCTGGGAAAAAAGAAATAACAGATGTTTTCATGACGTGTCGAATTCTGTGGAGGTTACAGTCAGAAAGGTGCATCATCTCATGTTTGAATGGGCTTCTAATGTTGTTAATCTTTCTTCTTGTAATTTTTTCCTTTTTTGCTAAAAGTGTAGTCTACTATCTCAGCGGGTCCTCCGTCCTCTTCTCTCCATCTTGTTCTGTTTTGTTTCCTTTGGTTTTAATGAATTTCGTAGTTAACTCTCAAAAAAAAACGTCTTCAGCTGGCTAGCGGGAAATAAGAAAATTTTGGTTGTGGACAACCTGCGCAAAAGAGGGCTGCCCCTACCTAACATTTGTCTATGTTGCATGAGGAATACAGAGTCTGTCGATCATCTCCTCATTCACTGCCCCTTCGTCTACCCAATTTGGGCCGAGTTTTGTTCTCGCTTTAGTGTCAGTTGGTGTTTTCCTTCTTCGACGGACCTCCTCCTCAAGGCCTGGCACGGACTTCAGCTTGGCAAAGGCAGAACTTGCTTGTGGAGATTGGTGATCCTTGCCGTGTGGTGGGCGGTATAGAATGAGGAATAGCAGATGCTTTCAGGATATCGCTCTTCCTTCCTCCGTGATGGCTTCTAAGGCTAAGGGTTTCATTGTAGAATAGGCGGCCCTGGCTCCCACTTTGAAGGGTTATGATCCCCCCATGAAGGAAAAGGTTCTTTTGGCGGTCAGATTTCAAATCGGTAAAGGTGATAAGATCAGATTTTGGGAGGACACTTGGCTGAAGGACGCTCCCCTGGAAGTCAATTTCCGAACATATTTCTGCTGGCTCCCAACGAAAAAGTTCTTGTTGTTGATGCTATTCTATCGCCGTTGGTCAAGCGTCGGCACGTGGAGTGTAGGCGATATCTGCAAAATTGGAAAATCCAAGAATACGCCGACCTCCTGGCTTGCATTCAAAGAGCAGTCCCAGATCCCTTAGCCGCAGACTCCATTATGTGGAACTTGGATAAAACCAGTGTCTTCACGGTTAAATCCCTTTACAGGGCTCTGGAGACCCAAGTTTCTGTCCACGCGCCCTCCTTTAATCATATTTGGAAGTATTCAGTCCCTCCGAAGATCAACGTCTTGGTGCCTCGAACCGGGAGTTTTCAAGAGAAGAGGTCAAGAGGGCACTTGGACTTTGGGGGTGATAAGGCCCCTGGCCCGATGGTTTTCCGGTTTTTTTCCAAAGACTTCGGGAGGTTCTAAAGGAGGATCCGATGGCTTTCTTCAAAGAGTTTTTCAATAATGGTAAGTGTCTAGATCGATGAGGGCCACTTTTATCGCACTTATTCCTAAATCCCATGGTGCGGATGCTCTACAAGACTTTAGGCCGATCAGCCTCCTTGGAGGGCCCTATAAAATTCTGGCCAGAGTCTTGGCTTCTCGTCTGAAGGGTGTTCTAGACAAAGTTATATCTCATAACCAAAGTGCTTTCATTCTAGGTAGACAAATCATTGACAGTGCCCTTATTGCAGCCGAATGTCTCCACTCTGGTCGATTTCTGAAAATAAGGAACTTTTATGCAAGCTTGATTTAGAGAAGGCCTATGATCGGTCGATTGGCAGTTTCTTTTGTATATGCTTCATAGGATGGGATTTGGGTCGAAGTGGATATCTTGGATTAAGGAATGTATTGGGTCGGCCTATTTCTCAATTATCCTCAATGGGTCCCCTAAAGGTTTCTTCAAGAGCTCAAGGGGCCTACGGCAAGGTGACCTCTCTCTCTCTCTCTCTTTCTCTTCTTGATCGTGGGACAGGCCCTCTCAAGTATGCTAGGAAAAGGCCAGGTAGAAGGTATCATTGGCAGGTTTAAGGTGAAAGGCATAAAGTCCCCCATCTCCCACATCCAATTTGCAGACGACGCCCTTTTATTTTGTGAGGCAGATGTTTCGAAAGTCGGCAATCTTCGTACCTCCATCCGTTGTTTTGAAGCGGTTTCGGGCCTTAAAGTGAATTTATCCAAGTCTAGGATGATTGGGGTCAACTTGGATGCTTCATAAGCTAAAGAGTTTGCTGATTTTTTTGAGTGTGCCATGGGCACGCTTCCAACAACTTTTGTTGGTCTCCCACTTTGTGTTGGTGAGCCTCCGGCGCCCTTATGGGACAAAGTTATTGATAGGTTTGAATCCTACTTAGCTAGGTAGAAATGCAGATACTTATCGTTAGGTGGGCATCTCACCTTAATAAAAGTAGCCCTCTCTAATCTCCTCTTATACTTCATGTCTCTTTTTAAATGCCCGGCTAAGATTATAGAGATCCTAGAAAAGTTGAGACGGGACTTTCTTTGGCATGGGATGGAGGGACAGAAGAAATTCCACTTGCTTAATTGGAACGAGGTATGTCAGCAGTATCAAGAAGGTGGGGTGGGTGTTAGAAATCTCAAAGTGATGAATCGTGCCTTGTTAGGAAAGTGGTGGTGGAGACTAGGGACAGAAGAGGGGGCGCTATGGAACAAGCTTATCAAAAGCAAATATGGCCGCTCGGCAGATGGGAGATGGTCCAAGGCATCCTCTTTCTATAGAGCCTCGTCTTTATGGAGAGGGGTGCTGAGCTCTAGCAAGGAAGTTCGTAGCAGGATCGGCCACTCTATTGGCAAAGGAGACAAGATCAGATTTTGGGAAGATATTTGGGTTGGTTCTTCGGCGTTGAGGGAGGATTTCCCTTCCATCTATTGTCTGGCTCCCAACTGTCTCATAGTGGTTGCCCCCTTGTAGAAGAAATCTCCACAACTGGGTAATCGACTATTATGTGGCCCTTCTTCATCGTATCAGCAAAGGGCACCCCAATACTATTCAAGAAGACAGGTTGATTTGGCGCCCTAATAAGAAGGGTCTTTTCTCAGTGAAGTCCCTCTATCTGTGCATTGGCAGAAATTCAGCGACATTGGACGAGGTTATGATTGCGAAAGTATAGAAGTACAAAGTGTCTCCTAAGATATCGGCTTTCGGTTGGCTTGTGGGGAGAAGGAAAGTCCTTACGGTGGATAATCTTAGGAAAAGGGGAATGATTATTCCAAACATATGCCTTTGTTGCTTGACAAATGAAGAATCGACCGATCATTTGTTTATCCATTGCCCGTTCTTCCAGCAGGTTTGGTCAATCTTGCTTTCTTCGTTCTCGGTTTCGTGGTCTTTTCAGCGTTCTACGAACCATCTGCTTGCAGCCTGGCATGGAATGCCTTTGGTAAAGAATATTGCTGTGGTTTGGAGAATGTCTATTCTAGCCGTTTGGTGGGCTATCTGGGAAAAAAGAAATAACAGATGTTTTCATGACGTGTCGAATTCTGTGGAGGTTACAGTCAGAAAGGTGCATCATCTCATGTTTGAATGGGCTTCTAATGTTGTTAATCTTTCTTCTTGTAATTTTTTCCTTTTTTGCTAAAAGTGTAGTCTACTATCTCAGCGGGTCCTCCGTCCTCTTCTCTCCATCTTGTTCTGTTTTGTTTCCTTTGGTTTTAATGAATTTCGTAGTTAACTCTCAAAAAAAAACGTCTTCAGCTGGCTAGCGGGAAATAAGAAAATTTTGGTTGTGGACAACCTGCGCAAAAGAGGGCTGCCCCTACCTAACATTTGTCTATGTTGCATGAGGAATACAGAGTCTGTCGATCATCTCCTCATTCACTGCCCCTTCGTCTACCCAATTTGGGCCGAGTTTTGTTCTCGCTTTAGTGTCAGTTGGTGTTTTCCTTCTTCGACGGACCTCCTCCTCAAGGCCTGGCACGGACTTCAGCTTGGCAAAGGCAGAACTTGCTTGTGGAGATTGGTGATCCTTGCCGTGTGGTGGGCGGTATAGAATGAGGAATAGCAGATGCTTTCAGGATATCGCTCTTCCTTCCTCCGTGATGGCTTCTAAGGCTAAGGGTTTCATTGTAGAATAGGCGGCCCTGGCTCCCACTTTGAAGGGTTATGATCCCCCCATGAAGGAAAAGGTTCTTTTGGCGGTCAGATTTCAAATCGGTAAAGGTGATAAGATCAGATTTTGGGAGGACACTTGGTCGAAGGACGCTCCCCGGAAGTCAATTTCCGAACATATTTCTTCTGGCTCCCAACGAAAAAGTTCTTGTTGTTGATCTGCTATTCTATCGCCGTTGGTCAAGTCATGCCGTCCGGCACGTGGAGTGTAGGCGATATCCGCAAAATTGGAAAATCCAAGAATACGCCGACCTCCGGCTTGCATTCAAAGAGCAGCCCCAGATCCCTTAGCCGCAGACTCCATTATGTGGAACTTGGATAAAACCGGTGTCTTCACGGTTAAATCCCTTTACAGGCTCGAGACCCAAGTTTCGTCCACGCGCCCTCCTTTAATCATATTTGGAAGTATTCGGTCCCTCGAAGATCAACGTCTTGGTGCTCGAACCGGGAGTTTTCAAGAGAAGAGGTCAAGAGGGCACTTCGGACTTTGGGGGTGATAAGGCCCCGGGCCTGATGGTTTTCCGGTTTCTTTTTTCCAGCACTTCTGGGAGGTTCTAAAGGAGGATCCGATGGCTTTCTTCAAAGAGTTTTTCAATAATGGTAAGCTGTCTAGATCGATGAGGGCCACTTTTATCGCACTTATTCCTAAATCCCATGGTGCGGATGCTCTACAAGACTTTAGGCCGATCAGCCTCCTTGGAGGGCCCTATAAAATTCTGGCCAGAGTCTTGGCTTCTCGTCTGAAGGGTGTTCTAGACAAAGTTATATCTCATAACCAAAGTGCTTTCATTCTAGGTAGACAAATCATTGACAGTGCCCTTATTGCAGCCGAATGTCTCCACTCTGGTCAGATTTCTGAAAATAAGGAACTTTTATGCAAGCTTGATTTAGAGAAGGCCTATGATCAGGTCGATTGGCAGTTTCTTTTGTATATGCTTCATAGGATGGGATTTGGGTCGAAGTGGATATCTTGGATTAAGGAATGTATTGGGTCGGCCTATTTCTCAATTATCCTCAATGGGTCCCCTAAAGGTTTCTTCAAGAGCTCAAGGGGCCTACGGCAAGGTGACCCCTCTCTCTCTCTCTCTTTCTCTTCTTGATCGTGGGACAGGCCCTCTCAAGTATGCTAGGAAAAGGCCAGGTAGAAGGTATCATTGGCAGGTTTAAGGTGAAAGGCATAAAGTCCCCCATCTCCCACATCCAATTTGCAGACGACGCCCTTTTATTTTGTGAGGCAGATGTTTCGAAAGTCGGCAATCTTCGTACCTCCATCCGTTGTTTTGAAGCGGTTTCGGGCCTTAAAGTGAATTTATCCAAGTCTAGGATGATTGGGGTCAACTTGGATGCTTCAAGCTAAAGAGTTTGCTGATTTTTTTGAGTGTGCCATGGGCACGCTTCCAACAACTTTTGTTGGTCTCCCACTTTGTGTTGGTGAGCCTCCGGCGCCCTTATGGGACAAAGTTATTGATAGGTTTGAATCCTACTTAGCTAGGTAGAAATGCAGATACTTATCGTTAGGTGGGCATCTCACCTTAATAAAAGTAGCCCTCTCTAATCTCCTCTTATACTTCATGTCTCTTTTTAAATGCCCGGCTAAGATTATAGAGATCCTAGAAAAGTTGAGACGGGACTTTCTTTGGCATGGGATGGAGGGACAGAAGAAATTCCACTTGCTTAATTGGAACGAGGTATGTCAGCAGTATCAAGAAGGTGGGGTGGGTGTTAGAAATCTCAAAGTGATGAATCGTGCCTTGTTAGGAAAGTGGTGGTGGAGACTAGGGACAGAAGAGGGGGCGCTATGGAACAAGCTTATCAAAAGCAAATATGGCCGCTCGGCAGATGGGAGATGGTCCAAGGCATCCTCTTTCTATAGAGCCTCGTCTTTATGGAGAGGGGTGCTGAGCTCTAGCAAGGAAGTTCGTAGCAGGATCGGCCACTCTATTGGCAAAGGAGACAAGATCAGATTTTGGGAAGATATTTGGGTTGGTTCTTCGGCGTTGAGGGAGGATTTCCCTTCCATCTATTGTCTGGCTCCCAACTGTCTCATAGTGGTTGCCCCCCTTGTAGAAGAAATCTCCACAACTGGGTAATCGACTATTATGTGGCCCTTCTTCATCGTATCAGCAAAGGGCACCCAATACTATTCAAGAAGACAGGTTGATTTGGCGCCCTAATAAGAAGGGTCTTTTCTCAGTGAAGTCCCTCTATCTGTGCATTGGCAGAAATTCAGCGACATTGGACGAGGTTATGATTGCGAAAGTATAGAAGTACAAAGTGTCTCCTAAGATATCGGCTTTCGGTTGGCTTGTGGGGAGAAGGAAAGTCCTTACGGTGGATAATCTTAGGAAAAGGGGAATGATTATTCCAAACATATGCCTTTGTTGCTTGACAAATGAAGAATCGACCGATCATTTGTTTATCCATTGCCCGTTCTTCCAGCAGGTTTGGTCAATCTTGCTTTCTTCGTTCTCGGTTTCGTGGTCTTTTCAGCGTTCTACGAACCATCTGCTTGCAGCCTGGCATGGAATGCCTTTGGTAAAGAATATTGCTGTGGTTTGGAGAATGTCTATTCTAGCCGTTTGGTGGG
Source organism: Magnolia changhungtana (assembly GCA_030180095.1). Lineage (NCBI taxonomy): Eukaryota > Viridiplantae > Streptophyta > Magnoliopsida > Magnoliales > Magnoliaceae > Magnolia > Magnolia changhungtana. The sequence continues at coordinate 244,900 of JASAUF010000213.1, forward strand.
CTATCTGGGAAAAAAGAAATAACAGATGTTTTCATGACGTGTCGAATTCTGTGGAGGTTACAGTCAGAAAGGTGCATCATCTCATGTTTGAATGGGCTTCTAATGTTGTTAATCTTTCTTCTTGTAATTTTTTCCTTTTTTGCTAAAAGTGTAGTCTACTATCTCAGCGGGTCCTCCGTCCTCTTCTCTCCATCTTGTTCTGTTTTGTTTCCTTTGGTTTTAATGAATTTCGTAGTTAACTCTCAAAAAAAAACGTCTTCAGCTGGCTAGCGGGAAATAAGAAAATTTTGGTTGTGGACAACCTGCGCAAAAGAGGGCTGCCCCTACCTAACATTTGTCTATGTTGCATGAGGAATACAGAGTCTGTCGATCATCTCCTCATTCACTGCCCCTTCGTCTACCCAATTTGGGCCGAGTTTTGTTCTCGCTTTAGTGTCAGTTGGTGTTTTCCTTCTTCGACGGACCTCCTCCTCAAGGCCTGGCACGGACTTCAGCTTGGCAAAGGCAGAACTTGCTTGTGGAGATTGGTGATCCTTGCCGTGTGGTGGGCGGTATAGAATGAGGAATAGCAGATGCTTTCAGGATATCGCTCTTCCTTCCTCCGTGATGGCTTCTAAGGCTAAGGGTTTCATTGTAGAATAGGCGGCCCGGCTCCCACTTTGAAGGGTTATGATCCCCCCCCCCCCCCCCTTTGTATCTTTTCCCTTTTTAATGCATTCGTGATTTCTCAAAAAAAATAAAATTTAAAAAAAAAAAGTTACTTACGATTACGAGAACTTGTTATACGGGAACTTCATTTAGGTGGCCTCTGCGGTCACCTTGGTATTGACAAAACAACCCTGGTCGACGATTGTTTCTATTAGTTGGGATTAAAGAAAGATGCCAGAATCATTGTGCAACAATGTCGAGTGTGCCAACTAGGCAAAGGTAACATCGTGAAGATTGGTCTTTATACTCCACTGCCTATGCCAGATGCTCCATGGGAAGACATCAGCATAGATTTCATCTACAGATTGTCAAAGACTCAATATAGTTATGACTCTATTTACGTTAAATCACCCATTTCATTCCTTGTAAGAAGACATTAGATGCCCTACACATCGCTAATGTTTTCCTCAAAGAGGTGATTTGTCCACATGTTGTTCCTAAAATAATTGTATTTGATCGTGATGTCAAATTTATGAGCTACTTTTAGCGCACCTTGTATTCTAATATAGGAACTAAATTAAAGTTCTCAAGTGCTTATCATCCAAAAACAGATGGGCAGGCCGAAATAATCAACCACAGTCTTGGACTCTTGGGAATATACTTTCATGTCTAGTTGGTGATCATATCAACTCATGAGACATCGTGTTACCCCAAATTAAATTTGCTTATAACAATTCTATGAACCGCAATACAGGACTCTTTTCGAAATTGCAACAAGTATGTGACGTCAACAACCTATCGATTTAGTCTCATTTCCTATTGTGACTCGATCGACCCAAGACACTAAAACTTCATCACAGCATGTTAAGGAGAAACATGAGGAAATTATACGAAAGATCACCTTAGTAATAAAAATTACAAGGAACATGCAGATGTTCGATGACATTTTGCACAATTTCAAGGAGATAAGAGTCATGATGCGGCTCGAGCCTAAGAGGGTTTTAGCAATCACAAAGCTCCACTCCAAAAGGGCGTGTCCTTGTCATATTTTAAAGAAACTAGGTGATAATGCATATCTAGTTGAGCTCCAACCCGAAATAAAGATCAACCCCATTTTTAATATGGAAGACCTTGCAGTTTACCTTGGACATCATGCAAATGAGAGCACAGAAGTACAAGATATATAGATGCCCGAGGTACCACACTAGCTTGAAGAAATCATTGAAGATGTGTTGGATGATTAGATAGTTTCCACATGCCAATGTGAGTATCAGAAGTTCTCGTCAAGTGGAAGGGCTGACCGAGATTCAACATCACGTGGATTTCAGCAAATGATTTTCAGCGCATTAACCCAGAGCTCTATGAGGAGCACATTGCCATTAACTCAACGGAGCCGAGTTTTTTCAAGCCAGGGAGAATAGATGCAATCACCCCACATCCACGTGTGCACAAGAAAAGGTCCACTTTCCTTTTTTCGCCTACTTTTGTTTTCTTTCAAATATGTACATTAGGGAATATCTCTACTAGCCTTTTTTGAAATCTCTACACTAGAAAATTTCTTTTTTCTTTCATATCTTTATATTAGGCAAGAAGTAATCTTAGAATTTTCTTGTTTATGTTTTTTTTTTTAAAGTGATTTCTTATTTAGGTAATTTCTTATCTTTCAAATCTTGGCCAGCTAGGAATTCCATAGAATTTATTGCAGATTGTAAGGACTAATTATAAATAAGGGTTAGGCCAATGGAATAAAATAGTTAAATGATATTCTATTTGATGAAAATTATCTTGTCTCTACGATAGTTACTGGAGGAGGGGAAGTGATCTCTAGTTTGAGATTAGAGGACTGTTGAGCTAGCTCAGTCTTACATTCTTTTCTCTTTTGGGGTTTTTCACAGTCCCTAGTGTTCAGATAAGGGATTGTTGGGTTCTTTCCCACTTCTTTTCTTTGATCTATGTGCTTCCCCTTTCAGGGTTTGCATTAACTATGACACTAACATCACAACTACAGGAGAAAATAAAGATAATTAACCATAGCATTAATTGAACAAGGAAGATAAGAAGCATGCCATCATACCTCGACCACATCAGGCCTCGAGCATATTTGTTTCAGTTCGGCAATCTTCATTCTCCGTTGGAGCTACAAGAACCCACAAAGCCATTAATATATTTTTTTTAATATGACTGAGAGAAACAAAGACATGGAAAAGAGGGGCATTCAATCCAAAACCTTTTTCTTCTTATTAGAGAGCCCTCCCTTCTCTTTCTGCTGCGCGTCTTGCTCTTCCTCATCTGAGTCCGAGTCAGCTTTCTTGCTGGACGCTGCGTTTTGAGCCGTTTCATCCTGCTTATCATTACCCTAATGGAAGGGGAAAAAACAAACACAAAACAAAGGGTTTTATGTCAGATGAAACACCATTATTCAAACATCACTCCAAACTCTTTTTCCACATACCTCAGCGCCAGATGTAGAATCAGCAAAGCTGAACTTCTCAAAGACCTTCTTGAAATCTTCAAGAAGATCGTCCTCAAATTCTGCCTTCTCCGGAATGTACTCGATTTCTACTTTCTCTGCAACCTAATCATTTCCATGAATTAATTAAATAAATGAATGAATAAATAATTGCAAGCAGCAGAAAAACTTGATATGTGAAAAGGCAAAAAAAAAAAAAAAAAAAAAAAAAAAATTCATGGAAAGAGAGGCATCGATCATGTGAGTAGTAATAAAACCTCAGATGAAATTTCATGATAGGGGTACTACACGCAATTCCGGGTAGATCGACAAAACCAAAACCCTAAATCTGGAAATAGGAGGAGATGATGAGAACCTGAAGGGGATCGGTGTTCTCCTTGGCATCGTCGGTGGCATCACCTCCATCACTATCTTCGGCAGCGCCTCCGCCGTTGGCTTCTGCAGCAGCAGAAAGGTTCTTGTTCTTCTTCTGCTTCCTCCGCCTGCGACGACGCTCACTCTCCCGAGAGGATTTTTTGCCATTTTTAAATTGGAGGGTTTCGCTTACACCCCCATTCACCATCTCTACCGTCATCTTCGCTGGGAAATCGAAAGCCTCTCTCTCTCTCTCTCTCTCTCTCTCTCTCTCTCGCTCGCTCGCGAGAAAAGATAGAAGAAACCCCCGCCCATTTCACCCGCACCACTATTTATAGATAGGGTGGTTCGCACGACCCGACGGATTACAGGGGCCCGATCCGACCGCGCCACACCCTGCCTGCACCACTCCTGCATACGCATGGTGTGCAAAATCGGTCGTCTCGACCCGACGGGTCACGGGGACACGATCCGATCGGATTCAGATTCCATAGTGCAGAACACCTGGTCCCATGTACATGTGGAAAAGCTCTGTGGGCCCCACCATTATGTATGGGTTTTATCCACCCCGTCCATTCATTTTTCCAAGATCATTTTAAGGTGTGAGCCCAAAACTGAGATAGATAAAGTGCAAGTGGACCACACCATGGGAGGCAGTGAGGATAATGACACCCACCGTTGAAACCTTCTAAGGCCCACCATGTTTTCTATTTGCCATCTAACCTATTAATAAGGTTGAAAAACACAAATAACACAAGTATTTGCTTAATTCAAAACTTTTGCGCTCTCAAAAAGTTGTCATAAGCATCCAATCCCCCTCTGTTGCCTACCAGGTGGCTTGCTTAAATTTATACCTATGCTACAAAAATGATATGAAAAAAATATATATAGATAAATGTTGTAGATAAAACACATACATCACCATGGATATGAGAAATTTACAAGATGGGTGGGGCCCATTGTGATGTTTACGAGAAATTTATCCCATTATTTATTTTACCACTTTATTTTATGACGCAGATTGCGTCTTACCCCCGCTCGGACGGTAATCCATCCGGGTAGGGCTCTATGGGACCCACCGTGATGTAAGTGTTTTATCTAAATTGTTAATCGCTTTTCTCATATCATTTTAAGATATGATCCTAAAAATGAATCAGGTCCACAGCTCCAAAGGACCACACTAAAGGAAGCTGCAATGATAATGACAACTACCGTCGAAACCTTTCTAAGGGCCATCGTGATGTTTTTTTTACCATCCAACCTATTCATAAGGTCATGTAGGCTTGGATGAAATGAAAAAACAAATATCAGCTCAATCCGAAACTTCCCCAGCTCCCAAGAAGTTTTTAATGGTGGACGTTCAATCTCATCTTTGTGGTCCACTGGAGTTGTGTACCTACTTCATTTTTAAGATCATACCTTAAAATGATACGAGAAAAGCGATTAACAGCTTGGATAAAACACTTACATCACAGTGGGCCCCATAGAGCCCTACCCGAATGGATTAGTGTCCGCGCGGGGGTAGGACGCAATCTGCGTCCTTTTATTTTAAGGCATAACTCATAAATTCAAAATTCAAGTAGCCCACACAACAGGGAACAATGAGAATTCAGCACCCACAATTGAAACATTCACAAGGCTACAAAAGTTTTTTATCAACATTCCATTTATCCAAGAGGATTAACTTATGAGAAGTTTAGATGGCATATAAATATGATGGTGGATTTCAGAAAGGTTTTAAGGGTAGGCATTTCTCTTTTCATTGTTTCCCATCGGAGGACCCATTTGAGTTTTGTACCTACCTCATTTATTTGTGTCATGTCTTAAAAATGAGGTAGCAAAACAGATGGACATGGAACCTCATCCGTGTAATTTCCTGTCCACTCATCAAGCTTGGGCCATCATGGACATGCATTGGCTTATCAACTAACTACAAGGACAAATGTTACTTATGAACCTTATGATCCTAAGCTAGGTAGGGCCCATCATAATGTTTGTGAGAATATGAACTCAGAGTGGGCCACATGACAGGAAAAAGTGGGGAGACAAATTTTAACCATTAAAACCCTCCAAGGTCCACCATGATGTTTATATGACATCCGAACAGTTCATAAAATCATTACCATCGGGATGAACCCAAAACACATAAATATTAGCCCGATCCAAATCTTTCATGGCCCACGAATGTTTTAGCGGTGGGCATTTAATCCTCACTATTTCCTATGTGTGGTCCACTTGAGTTTTGGATCTACCTCATTTTTGAGCTCATGCCCTAACATAAGCTAGGATGGTGGATTTCTCACAAACATCATAGTGGGCCCACCTAGCTTCCAATTGCATGGACTTCTTGCAGTGGGGATCACATGCAATATGCATCCTAAGGCTTCATATTCAATGACCTAGACCATTGATGGGATTGGATTCACTGATAGAGGAGCCCTGCACTAAAGAAATTTGTATATGTTTAACCATTTGATGTCTTTAGGAGCCCCACTTGATTGCTTTTATGGTGTCTATTGTTTTTATTTATTCGTAATATCTCTGTGATCTCAAGTGGCTCTTAATAATGGACCATCATATATATACTTGATTAATTCCATCGATGAATCTAATCCATTTTCAACCCTTGGGATGTTGAAGAATGCAAGTGCATAAGTGCATATCATAAGGCTTGTTTGGAACATGGGATTAGCTGGTATAAAATTGCATTTGGTCCAACGTAAAATCTATTGATCAAGTGGAAACAACGAGAATAATTGGATAAATCCATGTATCATCTCATTCAGTCCCGGCTAGAGATACAACGAGATTTTGGTGGATTTTAAAATCTATTACATTTGCGGGCCCCACATTGATGCATGTGTTTTATCCACATCGTACATCCATATGCGCCCTTTACACATGAAAATTAAGTTGCAAATGCATAAGGTGACTGACATCAATTGCGAAATTTGATCCATTGATTTCAACTCCATGGTCCACTAAATGCAAGTTTCACCTAATATAATATTTTTCCCAAAAGAATAATTTGATCTCCAATGTAGAATTGGACGACCAAAATACCATAGTTTTTCCAAAGATATAATCATCGTGCAATGTTGGTGCTAATTATACCTAGGGCCTATTTGATTTTCCATGATACACTTAAGTCTTGGTAAATAAGTAATTATTACTTTTTCACCTGGTTTGAAAATGTAAGAATAATTGTACCTCGAAAATCGATACAAAAGTGTAGACTTAAATCTGTGGACTCCACCATAATGTATATGATATATCCACACCATCCATCTATTTTATTAGAACATTTTGGGGCATGAGCCGAAAAATGGGGTAGATCCAACACTCAAATGGCCCACACTAAAGGAAATAGTGTCCTTAATTCGTCCACCGTTGAAAGTTATTTTCTTCACTGGGCCCACATTGAGGTTTTTTCACCATCTAACCCGTTCATAGGGTCACACAGCCATAAATAAGGGGAAAACACAAACATCGTCTTGATCCAAAACTTTTAAAGGCCCTAAGAAGTTTTTGATGGTAAGCGTTTGATCCCCGTTATTTCCTATGGTGTGGTCCACTTGAGCTTTCGATCTGTCTCATTGTTTTTCTCATACCCTAAATTCAGCTGGCATAACAAATGATCGGTGTGGATAAGTAACATACATCACGATGGGCTCTACATTGATTTCATAAATTTATCGATTTAAGTGTTAAAAAAATAAGTCGTGACATCTACATTGAGAAAGAAGTGCTAATTACCTAGGTAAATAATTATTACACATTTACATTGTAATTATAGTTGAGCCGAAAAATCAAAATAGGCCCTTAATGTAAATCTATAGTAGGGAGTTACATTTTTGGGGGCATATATTAAGTGATCGGGATAGGACTAGATTTAATTCTTCCATTCTCTTGATTCCGATCAAAGATTACTTAGGATTGGATCATCCGACTGATTTGTTTGTCCCTCCTAGCTTGGGTTCAAACTAAAGCTAGATTCACTCGGGTATTTGTTTGATCTCCAATATCCGTGACCTCCTCGAACATTATAGAGTCTCTGAATATCTTTAGGAAGATCTTTCATTTTAAGAGGATGGTGAGAGATAGCTTTGCCGAGGGTATCATATCCAAATATGTAATAAGATCCGTTCCCTTGGCGGATTATAGACATTATGAATATGGCCATGTGGCATTTGTCAATTCACTTTCCAAATAACGGACCTAAGGGTTTGTACCTCTTTATTTTTTTTTACACACCCACTCACAACTTACACCTCATACACATACACTCACACACTCAAACTACAGTAGAATTTCACCACAATGGTACTCGAATCCATTGACATTAGAATATGTAACACTGAAGAAAAATCAAACAAAGGTACTCTCACCTAAATTTCGGCTGATACTAAACCGATTGTTTAGACCCGTGGCAGCCTTTCATTGTTTCACATCATGGCCCTAAAAATGGGTGTAAACACCAACCACTAGATGCCCTGGTGTGAATGGGCAGGAGCTAGCTATGAGTGACCATCTCAATGTATGGGTTTTATCTACACCAGTTATCCATTTTTTTTAGTAACATTTTAGGATATAGGCTTGACACTTAACAGAACCAAGGCACAAGTGACCATGGTTAAACTCTCGTGGTTGAAAACTTGTTGGGACCCACAGTAGTTATGAATCAAGCTGACATTTGTTGATTCCCTTCATCCAAGCCTACCTAACTTTACAAATGGAATGGATAGCAAATAAATATCATGGTGGGCCTTAGGAAAGTTTGAATGATGAGCATTATTATCATAGCTGCTTCAGCATAGTCCACTTGAGCCTTAGGATTGCGAAAATTTTTAGCCTATATGCTTAAAATGACATGGCTAAATGGACAGACGATGCCGATAAAACCCACCTTTCACGGGTGACGACACAAATCTCCTACCCTTTCCTGGCTCTGGGACCGGACGAGTAGGAGGCAATCCACGTTGGTTGAGAAATCACATCTTAGTGTCGTCATGTCAGAAAAGGGTAGCGATTGGGTATTAACCCAGCGTGACCTAATGAGTTACTCATTGCACGCTTATCATACCGAGTAAACTCAGTTTGGCACACCTTGAATGTATGTGGCTTGGCACACCTTGAATGTATGTGGCTATCCACACCGTCCATCTCTTTTTACATATAATTTAAGGGGTTGAGCACAAAATTAAAGCATTATCAAAGATCAAGTGGATCTTGCCACGGAAACAGTGGGGATAATGATTTTCACGGCTGAAACATCCCTGAGCCCACAATGATTGTTATTTATAATTCAACTTATTCATAAGATTATATAGACATGGATGAAGGGAAAACATAATAACAAATTTGATCCAAAACTTTTATGCCCCAAAAATTTTTTAACGGTAGATGTATAATTCAACTATTTTATATGATGCGGTCAATTTAAACATTGTATATACTTTATTTTTGAGCTCAAGCTCTAAAATCATTAATGGAACAAATAAAATACATAAATGACGATGGACCTTATCGAGTTTACTCACAACGCTATGCGTAGTGAGTTACTACACTTCCAACCTAAGCTAGAGATGGACTGTCCGGTTAGGTAATATGTAGGGCCACGGTAATGATGTCTTTTATATGCACCTCATTCATTTAATTTTTAAATAATTTAGAAGATAGTTTAAAAATGAATAAATAAATTACTAAAGTAAACCACACCATAGAAAACAACAAGGATTCAATACTTACCAATGTCCACAATTGAAATCTTGGTATGGACAAAAATTTTGGATCAAGTTGTAATTTAATTTTTCCTTTCGTCATGGTTTATATGACCTTACAAATATGATAGATGGCAAATAAACATCACGGTGGGCCTTAGGAAGGTTTCAAGGGTGAGGGTGATTATCACCGCTGCTTCCTTCTAGTGTGGTCTACTTAAACCTTTGATCTGCCTCTTTCGTCAATTCATGCCCAAAATGATCTTTACAATAGATCATAAAAAATATATATCATGTTGGGCCCACATGCCTCAAACAAGACCCTCCGTCTTTAGGAAGCGGATTGGCTGGTGTACTACACACCTAGGGGTGTACATCGGGCTGAACCAAGTCGAACTGGGCTCAACTCGGCTCGGCCCGGTCACCAGCCAAACTAGCCCGAACCCGGCCCGGCTTGGTCATCGAGCCAACTTGTCCAGCCCAAACCTGGCCCGGTTAGCAATCGGGCGAGTTCGGGCTAGTTTCGAACCCATGATTTGGACGACCTTAATTTTTTGACTCTGCTCCATCTACTCCATGGAAAAGGCTTTCGTTATAGATTTTTGGGACTTTGCTCCATCTACAAAGGGACCCACGATTTGGATGGCCTAGATTGCTATAAATGGTCAGGGTAACTGGGTAAGAATTTAGGAATATATATATAGGCCAAGCCGGGCCTGACTCGGCCGGGTTGGGTCGAACTGGAACCTATCCAAACTTGACCCGAACTCAGTTTCGGATCGAAGAAAATGGCCCGTCCCGACCTGAACTCAGTTTCGAGTCAAGCCGAGTCGAGCGAGTTAATCGGGCTAGCTCGGTTCGTGTACAACCTTATACACACTCGTTGCATAAATGGTGTATTCACGTTAGCAGGTTTTATGGGTCTAATAATGAGGTATGTGTTATATCCAAACCATCCATCCATATGGCAAGCTCGTATTAAGGCTTGAGACGAAAAATAAGAGAGATCTAATTATTAGGTGGACCACACTGCAAAAAGCAGTGGGAGATTGAATGTCTACCATTGAAACCATTTTAGGGGTCATAGAAGTTTTGGATCAATATGAAATTTATTTTTCCTTTTCATCCAAGTCTTTGTAAACTTATGAACTGATTAGATGGAAAATAAATGCTATGGTGAGCCCTACGAATTTTTTAACGGTGAAAATCATTATCTCGGCTGATATTTTTGGTGTGGTCCAATTGATCTTTAGATAATGATTTTTTTTTTTTTTGATAATGCTTTAAAATGATCTCAAAAAATGGATGAAAAGTGTGGATATAATAAATATACACCGCAGGGCCAAGTAACTAACGGATTTGTAGGTGTACCACACACTAGCTATATAACTGTGGTAGGTACGTGTTGTGTGAAGAGGAGCACCGACGGTCCTCGAGTTGTACGAACGGTTCAAATGAGATTAAAGTTACATGGCCCCACAATGATGTATTTATTATATTTACACCGTTTATATATTTTTAGAGATCATTTTAGGGCATTATCCAAAAAATTAATCATATCCAAATATCATTTGGACCACACCACAAATAATAGAGGAGATAATGATTTTCACTGTTAAACAATTCATGGGGCCCACCCAAATGTTTATTTTCCATCCAATTTGTTCATAAGGTCACAAGGACCTGAATTAAGAGAAAAAACAAATTTGATGTTGATCCAAAACTTCCGTGACCCCAAAAAGGGTTTCAATGGTAGATGTTCAATCCTCACTGCTTTTTGCAGTGTGGTCAAATTAATAGTTAGATCTATCTTATTTTTCGTCTCAAGCCTTAAGACAAGCCTGCCAACTGGATGGACGGTTTGGATATAACACATAACTAATTATCAGACCCACAGAACTCGCCCTTTAATCTCCTTTGAACTGATCGTACAACTTGGAGCTCGAAGAGCGTCAGCGCTTGTCTTTACTCGACACGTACCTACAGCAGCTATATAGCCAGTGTGTGGTACACCAGCCAATCCGCTACCCCGTCTTTAGCTACGTACTGGTGCGAGTCACACCCACCATTATAAAAACGGATGAAAAGAAAAGGCAAAGGGGCAGGTAGTCCTGGAACTACCCAAGCTCCGCAGCTGGGCTATCCGGATCATTTTAAAAACCAACCTCAGAGTCAGAACATGGGCCATTTACCGTTGTACATGAATGTAAATGGCCGACTATCTGTTCATAGATCAAATAACCATAATCGACTGTGTCAACTCGAGCTTTTCACATAGTCTATTGGCGGGATCTACATTTTGAACGGTTCTGATCATCCATTCACATGTCCCAACTAGCAGAACACAAATTCAATTCGGTACTCCACAGACTACAGGCTACAAGAGTGGGTCACGAAGACATGATTATCCGGAAAAACAGGTGTACCTAGCCAAAGAAAATTTTAAAAACCGACTAGCATAAGAATACTCGTCCCAAACGAATGGAAATTGCGAAGATAAAAATCACTCTCTGCAACTCCTTGTGAATCTACACGCCTTCCTTCTCCAATTCATCGCCAATATCCATCCAAGAAATGGAGCAGATACAGCACAAGCACGTTGACATAAGAGGACTGAAGCATCACATCGCCGAAATAGGAACTGGTGCCGAACTCAACTTCCCCTGTTTTTCCTTTTGCAGTCTGCATATTTTCCGCTGCTTTCGTATAGTCTTTTTGAGTGTTCTTGTTCAACTGCAGGTTCTGTTGTCGTGGTTTTCTTGCATGGATTCCCTGAGATCTGGTACACGTGGAGGCATCAGATGATCGCAGTCGCTGATGCTGGATTCCGGGCAATTGCTCCTGATTGCAGAGGCTACGGACTCTCCGAACAGCCTCCCGAACCAGAAAAAGCATGTTTCATGGACCTTGATCAAGATCTCCTCGCCATGCTTGATTTGTTTGGCATCTCAAAGGTCTGATAGCCACATATTATTATTATTTTTGCATTGTTGCTTTGTGATTTTTTGAGTTGTGAATCAAATCCTTTTTAGTAGAAAATGTCCTTAAATATCAGAGAAATGAAAAGAAGAATGCAGAAAATGTAAACTTCTCTGTCCTTTTTCATATGCCACTTCAGTTTCATTCCTGCTTCTGTATTTCCTTTTAGGGGCCGTTTGGATGCCTGTAAAATTCTTAAGTTTTAAATGGATTATAGGTAATCAGATTACACGGGCCGTTTCGATACTTATATTTGTCAGTAAAGGCTTTACCGGCTGTAAACACATTACAGCTGTAATCTGAATTACCTGACAAACAACCATGTTTCATATTACAGGTAAAGTCTTCCACCTGCTGTTATGTTCTTTCAATATAAAAATCAAAGGAAGATAAGTTCATGCCAGAAAAAATGAAGAATCTAGAAAGAAAAATACATTTGATATGAGTTTTTGTTTTAAACTATATCTTTCAACTCTGAAGTTAATTGCTTATCCTATAATTGTTTACTCTTCTTTCTTTCTTGTCTTACATAAGAGTCATTAACATGTTGATTTCTTGGTGATGATGGTGGGGAAGGCTTTCCTAGTTGCGAAGGATTTTGGAGTTCTCACCGCGTCGATGTTTGCCGTCCTTCATCCAGAAAGATTGCTGGGATTCACAACATTAGGCATACCATTTCTCACTCCTGGTCCCCAGTCAGTCCGCCAAGATCTCCTCCCTGAAGGCTTCTACATATCGAGGTGGCGGGTAATGTAGTTTTCCTTTTCTCCTGCAGTCTTGAGAGGAACCAGTGCTGAATGAGATATGCTATGCTAGTTGTTGGATATGAGATCTACTAGAGGACATTAAGGGCCCGTTTGGCTGGGTGGATCGGAAGGGATTGAATAGTATTAGGGTGGATGGCATGGATTTCTAGGTAATGATGGTGTTGTCAGTGGATTGTCTTGAGATCCATGGGATTGCTATATCCCTGGATTGCTATATCCAGTCTGTTTGGCACGCCCGGCCAATCCCGGGATTAAACCTTCCCATCCCTTCCAATCCCTCGAACCAAACACGTCCCAGGCAAATTTGAACGGATTAGGGTGGATTGGATGGGATTTAAAGGTAATGATGGTGTTGTCAGTGGATTGTCTTAAGATCCATGGGATTGGGATCAGATCACCGACTGTTTGGCACGCCTGGCCAATCCCGGGATTTAACTTCCAATCCCTTCCAATCCGACCGGCCAAACGGGCCCTAAAGCTGCATGCAACATTAGCAATACTGAAATCTAATTGAAAAAAAAAAAGAGAACTGAAGTAGTTATGCAGATTTTACTAAATTAAGGCAAATGATGCCTGTAATGTCACACGCATTGATTGCTTCCAACAGAAGCAAATCAGAATTTATATGCAGTGTAGCAGTTAGAAATTCCATGGCTTTCAACTTTCTACACCATCTTAAAATTGAGGGTTGTAATCCCTCAAAAGTTCCCATTCTACAGTCAAATAAAATGGCAACCTTTCATGAAGAATTATCAAGGGTTGCGACTCTTCATGCTACATGGGAACTTTGGTAATTCAACAATAGAAGGGAATGTGAACACTATTTAAGCTCTTGCTTCTTTTTCAAACTTGAAAATTTGATTCCCCCATGTCAATCTATTGCGGATGCACTTATTTTACAGGAGCCTGGAAGAGCTGAAGCGGATTTCGGACGGTTTGATGTCAAGACTGTAGTGCGTAACATTTACATTCTCTTCTCCAAAAGCGAAATCCCAATAGCTGGTGAACATCAGGAGATCATGGACCTGGTTGATCCATCCACCCCTTTACCGCCCTGGTTCACGGACGATGATCTGACGGCCTATGCAACATTATATGAGAAATCTGGATTCCGTTTACCATTGCAAGTGCCATATAGGTTAGTAGGGCTCTCAAACTCCTAAGCAGAAAATGAACTTCAATTAAATTATGACAGCTAGCCTTAGTTGTGTTTTTATTGTCTTCTCTCAATCTTGGGTGCATTTGAAAGTAACCCCAAAACGGCATTTAGTTGAATATCTCAGTAGGGCCACATTGCATTGAATTTCCCAAGCATTTTAGATGAGCAGAAGTGAAAGTCAGACAGGCTACTTATCAGTTTTCCACCTTTCTGCCCCAAAATGATAAATTCATTTGTTTCATAGTACTTCAGGACGAATTGAAACATAAGTTCCTGGAAAAGCTTTCCTACCTGACCCCGACATACTTCCGACTTTCCAAATTAATTAACCTTGCTAATATAATTACGAATGAGCTGGTTGCATGACTGTTACCAGTACTCCGGGGTGTATTTTCTGGGCCCAAAAATGATACAATATGGGGTGTTTGGACTATATCGGCTGGAATTTCGTTGGCCCAAAAGATTTTGAAAAATTATTGGGAAATGGGAAAAAAGTGAAACACCAGAACCTATCTTCTGCTTCTTAACTAGCATTCAATAATTTATTAGACCAGTTTTTTATTTTTATTTTTTATAAAAAAAAAAAAAAAAAAACGTTGCTGGCTTGACCTGCTGAAAGCCAACCAGATAGGACCTAATCAAACACAGACCAAGCTTGATTTGGTGGATTAGAGCCTGCTACATTAAAATATAATGAACAAAAGAGGAAAAAAAATTGAAAAAGTAGTGATGACTTGCCATTTTCTCGAAATGGTTCTTTCTACTTTGAATTGTCAATTCCTACTCAAATCATGTGGCTTTTATCTCCCAAATAGGCCTAAATCTAGTATAATATGGTTTCTAAGCTTCCTCCATGGTTGAAAGGAATAAGATGTAGAGAACAAGAGAAATTTAGAAAAAAAAAAAAAAAGAGAGTCAAAAGAGGGCCTTTATAGTTGTATTGGACCCAATATTGTCCACAACCCGTATCCACCGATACAGGCCTTTTCTTTAATGAGATTAACTCACCCTATTTGTGTAACGCAAGTGATCCATATGGTTTCTATATTGCCAATAATGACTCATATATGGGCTATGTACAATTGTTGAATACTAATAGTACATAAAAGATGCTGAGAACTATAATATCTCTGTATTATGTTCATGAACCTACATCACCGGAGCACTGACAATTTTGTGGGCTCCCATTAGGACGCTGAAGGATGAACTGAGCATAACAAACCCTAAAGTTCAAGTTCCAGCGTTGCTGATCATGGGTGAGAAGGACTATGTCTTCAAATTCCCAGGAATTGAGGATTACATAAAGAGCGGAAAGGTGAAAGACTATGTCCCAGATTTGGAGATCATATACATTCCTGAAGGATCACATTTCGTTCAGGAACAGTTCCCAGACCAGGTTAACCAGCTCCTCATCAGCTTCCTCAACAAGTACTCTACTGCAGGAAAGTGATTGTAGTATTCTGTATTCCATCCTTACATGTTTGTCTGGGATACTTGGGATGGTCATCTAGTGGTATGGATAAATCATAATCTCATGACGACCCTATTATGAAGTTTGATTTTCACTTTGGACTGTGAGATGATGAAATGAAATTTCAGATGCCTTATATAGTTTTGTTACTATGAAAACATGTGAATGAATGTCATAGAGAGAGATCCAGGGTGGAACACAGAGAAGGATGAATGTGCATAAATCTCATTGCAGTCCAATCATTCTCGAACCATGATGAGATGTGGGTCCACCAAATCCCATCGCCTGCTAATAGATCAGAGTAGGTGAGACAGTAGTGACATTGAAATGCTGTGATCTTTCATAGGGGATCATTCCTCTAGTTAAGTAAAAACTTGAGATGGGGTTTGAGCCTGTATCTCAGTGGTAGTTGGACCTAATTCCAAAACGCTGAGTTCCCAGGTGTGCGTGCAGCTTTCATATAAAAAATAAATAAAATAAAAATAACCTGACATGGAATATTGGACTATTGAATTTATAACTTCTTGCTTCACCCTTTAAAGGATCTCTATGTTTTAATTAAGTACAAAAAATAAAACTTTAAGAGTTCACAACTTAATTCTGCAATTAAATTATTTTGTTTGGACCTGTTGGACACTTGCATTGGTGCATTGAGGTCGAGTCCCTAAACCACAAGGCCCATCATGTGTGGACGATGATTGACTTGAGGATGTACTACTTTTGATTAATCCTTAGACATGAGGATGTGAGGAATCAATGTCTTGATCATGTATACTTTGACTCACTTTATGAACTCACCATGTGACCAATAAAAGTTGTTGTGGTTGCACGCATCCAACAAGTTTGTTAAGACCCACATGGGCCAATAAGGGATTCACTGGTTTCTTAGAAACTTAATTATGGCTTATATCTTACAGATTAGATGTCCATCAAGTAGTTATCCACTGGGCTTAACATTGAAAAAGTTTTACAAATGTTTTATTATTATTATTATTATTATTTTTTTTTTTTATTTACACACACACACCCCACCCCCCCCCCCCCCCCACACACACACACACACACACACACATGCCACACACACACACCTCACACACGCACGCCGTGGGATTTCACCACCATGGGTACTCAAGGGAGTCTACCACCCAGGTAAGAGTAAGGACCCAAAAAGTTTTACAAATGTTTTTAACTGTTAAACTTTTATTTTAACGGTAAAAATAAATTTGATCACAGTTAATGATGACTCGATAGCTTAAATTTGGTATAATCTAAAGATCTGATCAATTTAGATACATGAGTTAAGGCATGATCACAACCTTTATATGTAATGAGGCATTTGAAAGGCTATAAGGTGGTAGAGTACCATAAGTGATATTTTCTAAAACCAAAAGTTCTCTTTGCATACAAATTGTATCTTAGAGGGAATGAAGCCTATAAACAAATAAAGAGAGCCTCGGAACACCCTTAGGTGTCAACAATAAAGAGAGTAGAGAAAGAAAAAAGAGATAATTTGGAAGACTTTAATGTCTCCTTTAACCCTACTACAAGGATTGACACGGAGATCTCATCCTCTCTTTCATCTGGGATGGATCAATAAGAGAACTTCTAATTGAAGGAACAAGATTGAAAAATTGACCATTATTCTTCGATGTTGATAACATAAATTGTAGTTGTTGAAATTGGTTTTTCTTTTTTAAAAATTTAAGAATATTAAGGGATTGTTTGGATAGTAAGTCATTTTGTTTAAATTACTTATGCCTTAAGTAGCTTAAGTTGTTTATCTTAATTTCTACTTATTAAGTAGATAAGTATATTTGATAAGCAACGTGCTTATTAACTAAAAAGTTAAAAAGTGTGTTTGGTTTCTAACATTAAATAAGGAGTTTTTAAATCTCTTCAATTAATTTTATCATCCTTTTCTTTTCTCTTCCATTTTTTAAAATATCATCTGTTAAAATCTCTTTCGATTTTACTTATTGACATGAGATCCACCTTTAATATCCACTGTCCATCATGCCGGGCCAATCTTTGATGTGAACCGTTCATCATGTTAGGCCCACCTCGGCCTGTCTTCAATGTGAACCATTCATCGTATGGGCCCATCTTTAAAATTCTGCCTTCTCCGGAATGTACTCGATTTCTACTTTCTCTGCAACCTAATCATTTCGATGAATTCATTAAATAAATGAATGAATAAATAATTGGAAGCAGCAGAAAAAATTGATATGTTAAAAGAAAAAAAAAATCATGGAAAGAGAGGCATCGATCATGTAAGTAGTAATAAAACCTCATATGGGATTTCATGACAGGGGCACTACACGCAATTCCGGGTAGATCGACAAAACCAAAACCCTAAATCTGGAAAGAGGAGGAGATGATGAGAGCCTGAAGGGTATCGGTGTTCTCCTTGGCATCGTCGGTGGCATCGCCTCCATCACTATCTTCAGCAGCGCCTCCTCCGTTGGCTTCTGCAGCAGCAGAAGGGTTCTTGTTCTTCTTCTGCTTCCTCCGCCTGCGACGACGCTCACTCTCCCGAGAGGATTTTTTGCCATTTTGAAATTGGAGGGTTTCGCTTACACCCCCATTCACCATCTCTACTGTCATCTTCGCTGGGAAATCGAAAGCCTCTCTCTCTCTCTCTCGCGAGAGAATATAGAAGAAACCCCCGCCCACTTCACGCGGGGCGCCGATTAGCAACTTACAGGTTGAGTAGCGAGACTCGCTACTGAGGTGACGTCACCAAGTTCCATGGGCCACCATGATGTATGTTTTGTATCCACGCCATCCATCTATTTGGAGAGACCATTTTAGGGCAACATCCAGAGAATGAGATAAATCCAAAGCTCAATTAGACCCCAACACAGAAAACAGTGAGTACAGTGACACCCACCATTAAAAATTTCTAAAGGCCAGATCAAGTAATATTTTTTTTTGGGTCCTTATTCTTACGTGGGTGGTAGACTCCCTGGAGTTTCAACGCCGGGTCAAGGGTTCGAGTACCATGGTGGTGAAATCCGACGTTGTGCGTGTGTGGTTGTGTGTGCGTGTAGCGTGAGTGTGTGGGGCTGTGCGCGTGTGTTTTAAAAAATAAAAAAAAAGTTGATATTTGTGTTTTCCCTTCTTTTAGGCCTTTTTTATTATTATTATTTTTTTATTTTATTTACTTTTGAACATTTGGATTTCAAAAAAACATCATGGTGGGCCTTAGGATAGTTTCGACCGTGGGAATCACTCTCCCCACTGTTTTCTGTGGTGGGTTCCACTACATATTTTTATCTGACTCATTCTTTGTATAATGACCTAAAATGATATCTAAAAATGGATAGACGGTGTGAATACAACACATACAGCACAGTGGGGCCACATAACTTGGTGACGTCACTTCAGTAGCGAGTACTCAACCTGTCTGTAGCTAATCCGCGTCCCTCCACCAGCACTACTATATATACATAGGGTGGTTGGGAAACGGACTGGCTACTCTCATTGCCACCAGCCCCGTGGCTGGGGCGTCGGTGCACTGTGGGCCCCACCATGATGTATGTGTTTCATCCATGCCGTTCATCTATTTTTACAGATCATTTTAGTGTTTGATACCAAAAATTAGAGGGATATAAGTCTTAGGTGACCACACTACATGAAAATAATAGCGATTGGATATCCACCATTAAAATCCTCCTAAGGTCCAATGTATTGTTTATTTGACATCCAATCTGTTGATTAGGTCATACAGACCCAAATGAAGGGAAAAAACAAAGATCAGCTCGATCCAAAACTTTTATGGCCCCCAGAAGGTTTTTAATAGTCGATGGTCATTCAATACACGTTTCCTATAATGTGGTCCACTTGAGATTGGGATATACCTCATTTTTTGTATCATAGTATAAAATAGACTAGGTAAATATATGGATGGCGTGGATGAAACAAATACATTATGATGGGGCCCACAGAGCACTGACCACCAGGGTAGCCAATTCGTTCCCGGGTGGTTGGCACGACCGAGGAAATGGATTGGCTACTTCCCCTGCCACCGGCCCGGTGGCTGGTGGTCGGTGCTCTGTGGGCCCCACCATGATGTATGTGTTTCATCCATTCCGTTCATCCATTTTTCCAGATTATTTTATTGCTTGATTCCAAATATTAGAGGGATATAAATCTCATGTGGACCACACCATAGGAAAACAAAAGTGATTGGATATCCACCATTAAAATCATCTCGAGGCCCAATGTACTGTTTATTTGACATCCAATCTTATGATTAGGTCATACAGGCCCAGATGAAGGGTTACGACAAAAATCATCTTGATCCAAAACTTTTATGGCCCCCAAAAGGTTTTTAATGGTTGACACTCGTTCAACACTGTTTCCTATAATGTGGACCACTTGAGATTGGTATATACCTCATTTTTTCTCTCATGCCATAAAATGATCTGAAAAAATAGATAGATGGCATGGATGAAACACATAAATCATGGTGAGGCCCAGGGAGCATCGACCACCAGCCATTGGCCGGTGGCAAGGGGAGTAGCCAATCTGTTTCCACGAGCCGACGAGTTACATGGCTCGATTTGATCCCGCCACACCCGGTCTGCACCACTCCTGTATACACATGGGGTGCAAAATCGGTTGTCTTGACTCGACGGGTCACACGGGCACGATCCGATCGGATTCAGATTCCATAGTGCATAACACCCAACGGACGTTGGTCCCATGTACATGTCGAAAAGCTCTTTGGGCCCAACCATGATGTATGGGTTTTATCCACGCCGTCGTTTCATTTTTCCAAGATCATTTTAAGACATGAACCCAAAAATAAGATAAATAAAGTGCAAGTGGACCACATCATGGGAAGCAGTGAGGATAATGACACCCACTTTTAAAACCTTTTAGGGCCCACCATGTTGTTTATTTGCCATCTTTAAGTGCTATGGTTTCCTATTCCTTTGGTTGTCAAATTTTGCGTTGCCAAAAACACAATCTATGTCTTGTGTAACATGTTGATTCATATGTTCAAGACACTGCATCTTTGCTTCAAGTCAAGAACGAAACTACTTCAAATCATTTCAAGAAATGCAAGTACAAGCTACAACGAAAGAAGTGATCTTGTTTAAGACTCAAGTTAGTGTACAACTCAAGATGAAGTGTTATTCAAGCTCTAGAAAATCTCAAGTTCAATGCTACATCAAGTAGAGAGATCTCAAGCTTCACAATCTTCAAAAGGTCAACTATCTTTTGAAGAAATGAAGACTTAATGTCCATACTTCACATTCAAGATATGAATGACCTTAGATTGACCTTAGGGTAGGTCATTTTGAATACATAATTCATATTGAATCTTTTTATAAGTGTTTAGTCTGTTCTAAAACTAGTCCTAGACTCTGTTCGACTAGTCCTGAAACTGACTCGACCAGTCCGAAAAATTCCAAGATCAGTCCTAAGCTGTTGCAAATTTTTGAAATTTTTTTATTGAGCTTCGATCAGTCTTGGAGTCTGCTCGACCGGTCGCAGGAACAGTGCCGACTCATTCACGACCAGTCTTGCAGCTACGACTCAAACTCCAACAACCATTCCTGGTTCCTCACGACCAGTCGTGGGTTGGTCACGACCAGTCGTGGACACCCTACAATCAGTCGTGGAAAGGTTTTATCCGATCGCGCTTAAAATTTCAAAATGCAGTTCGACCTATGACCAGTCGTGGGGCCACACGATCAGTCCTAAATGTTGGGGGCCTTGCACAAAACCTTAGGATCTAGCCCTCCAGAACAAACCAGAATTATGGATAATAAAGCAATGAAAATAATCAATGCATCAATCACACACCACACAAGAGATTTTTACGTGGAAAACCTCAAAGAGGTAAAACCACGGGACCTCGTCAGATCAACAATCCACTATGAAGTAGAACGTTTATAACCTTCTTCACTCATGCAGGAGTGGATGAACAATAAGAGAAATAGAGAAAACGAAGAGATCTAACCGATTATGAGAACATGAAGTTACTGAGATATAAATTCAAAGTAGAAAAACCTCCTCGAGCAGAACCTCCCTTCTATAAACTTCCTCTCTTTTTCTCCCTCTCTCTCACCTTTGATAGCCCTCTTGTATTTTTCTCATCAACACAATATCCATAGAAAAATCCTAGGGACCCCTTTTATAGTTTTAGAAACTCCTTTCGCATCCTAGTTGCGAAAGGACTTTGCGCATCCTAGTTGCGAAAGGACATGATCCTAGTTAATGCGAAAGGACTTTGCGATCCTGGATGCGAAAGGACAACGGGTCTTAAAAAAAACCCATCAAATCTCCCCTTTTTGACCCAGGAGGGATTCACCTTCTTAAGCCACCTGGTTTCTACAAACCTCAAATTTGCCTTTGAGCAAAGCCTTGGTCATCATGTTCGACCCATTATCGTCCGTGTGGACTTTCTCAAGCATGTGTAACACCTTTTGCTCCAAAGTATCTCTCGATCCAAGTGATACCGAATCTCTATGTGCTTCGACTTGGAATGCCGACTTGGATTCTTGCTCAAGTGTATAGCACTCGACTATCGCAATAGACCACGTGCTCCTCGCTTTAGGCTAAGTTCAGTAGGAACCTCTTCATCAAAGCATCTCTTTACATGCTTCGTGATCGCAATGTACTCGCTTCAGTAGTTGACAATGCTACGACCTTCAGAACTTGCTCGCTCAAGAAACTGCTCTCCCCGCAAATGTGAACATGAACCCCGATGTAGACTTCCTGAGTCTATGTCACCGCCATATCTCGCATCCGTGTAGCCCTCAACACAAGTTTCATCAATCACCATAGCACAGCTCAACCTGGATGAGCCTCTTAGATACCGTAGTATCCATTTCACCGCCGCCCAATGCTCTTTCAGGATTGGCAAGATACCGCCGACAACACCAACCGCATATGCTATGTCCTGGGCGTGTACACACCATAAAGCATACATCAAACTTCCTACAGGTGACGCGTAGGGTATTTTTCTCGCATCTCTTCCACCTCCGCCTTCGTCTTGGGACACCGTCTGTCGCTCAATCTGAAGTGACCATCCAGTGAGTACTTGACCGCTTTCCGCATTCATATTGAACCGCTCAGGACTTTTCAATATACCGCTCTTGTGTGAGCCCAAAGCTTCTTCGCTTGTCACGGATTATCTCCATTCCTAGGATCTGTTTAGTAGGGCCCAAGTCTTTCATCGCAAAGACTTGCCCAACCCTGTTTGTCAATCTTCTTGATGTCTTTTCCCATGATGAGCATGTCATCAACGTATAATACAGAACTAAGAAATCACCATCCGAGAACTTGCGCGTGAACACACAGTGGTCCGACTCAGTTCGTCATACCCATGCAGTAACATGAACGAATCGAACTTCTTGTACCATTCATTGCCGTGGAGCTTGTTTTCGGCCATACAAGCTCTTCCTCGCCCTACACACCATATGCTCCTTGCCCTTGACTTGAACCCCTCCGGTTGGTGCATGTAGATCTCTTCTTCCAGTCACCATGGAGAAAGGCGGATTTTTAACATCTAACCGCTCTATCTCCAGATCCATGCTAGCCGCCAACCCAAGCAACACCGTATGGATGTCATCTTCACCATTGGTGAGAATATCTCCTCGAAGTCTATGCCTTTTTCTCGACCAAACCCTTTCACCACAAGTCCGCTTCAACCTCGTCTGTGAATTCTTACGCTCAATCTTCTTTCGAACACCCACTTGTTGCTCGAGCTTTCTTGCCTTAGTTTCACCATATCATAGGTGTGGTTCTTATGCAAGGATTCCATCTCCTCTTGCATAGCTTTCAACCACTCCCCTTATGCTCGTCGGCTAGGGCTTGAGAATAATCTTCGGCTCTCCCCCATCTAAGTTAGCATAATGTACTCATACGGTGAGTACCTCTTGGACTACTGTTTCCCTAGATGACCTCCTCTCACCCGTGGCTCAACAGTGGATCAAGTGGGGCCGCTCCCCGGTCCATCTTTGAAGGAACTCCCTCGTTCTCGCACCTTCTTTGTACTCCCCGTCATCGCACCACGGGAGGAGTAATCGGATCCATGTCCTCATTCACCCGAATCCAGGTGGTTCTTCTCGGCTTACCAATGTCTTCGATACACCGATCTTCAAAGAAAACCACATCTCTCGCTCCCGACGAGCTTCTTCTCTCGGTCGGATCCCATAACTCTTTAACCGAATTTTTCATCACCGTATCCTAAGAACACACTCCGATCTTCATATCGAGCTTGGACCTCTCGTCCTTTGGTACGTGAACGGATGCCCTGCATCCAAACACCACGAGATGACTGTACAATGGATCATGTCCAGCCCATACCTTTCAGTACTTCTCCATTCAACGGGCCGATGGAGACTGTTTATCAAATACACCGCCGTGCGCATTGCTTCTCCCAGAACGTCTTGGGCAACTTCGCATGGGATAACATGCATCTAATTCTCTCAACAATGGTGCGATTCATTCGCTCGGTTCTTACACCATTATCTTTGGGGGTCTTGGGAACCGTCTGTTCATGCCGTATACCCTGGGACTTGCAAGTACTCGTGAAAGTCGCCAATGTATTCACCACCATTGTCGGTGCGGATGCACTTCAATGGTCTACTCTGTCTCTCTCGACCATAGCATGAAACAACTTAAACACACCAAAGACCTCGTCCTTGGATTTCAAAGCATAAACCCAAACCCTCCTAGATGCATCATCTATAAAAGTGACAAAATACAATGCCCCACCCAAGGTTTTTGTCCTCATAGGACCACAAACATCGAATAAACCAAATCTAATGCATGCACTCTATTAACATGAGAAGCGATTTTAATGAATGAAACTCTATCTTTGTTTCCCCGATAAACAATCAAGACAGGTTTTGAGAGGCATACACTCACGTCTGGAAGGAATAGTATGGCTGAAGCCCTTTTTCACTCATGTGGCACTGAATTTGTGCCACATGTCAATAGTTTGAATTTGCGTTCAACCCACCCTTGCACATACCGACACTTGCCTTGTAAAGGGTGCAACACTTCTTTCCTCTAGCCACGATCAATGAACCCTTGATGAGCTTCCATCGCCCATACAAACCGCTTTCATATATCATCATCCAACCTTCCCGTCGACATCAAGTTGAGGCGAAGGTGCGGGATATGCCTCACATCCCGAGAACCAATGTGCGCCCACATCGGTTTTCACACAAATATCACCAACTCCCACGATCTTTGATACGCCAGAATTTCCCATCTTCACGCCCCATAGTCACCGACTTGTAGCTTGTGAAGGAGTCCTGTGTGAGTCGCATGAAAGAAGCTCCGAAAGTCTATCACCCGGTCGGTGCCACGACTCGTATTTTGTGAGACATACATCGTGATCCGTAGAAAGAATAACTACCATGTCGCCATCATCGCGACGCAGCGATGAATCGATTATCTTCATTCCCTTTTCCTTTCTTGTCATTTTTCTTACCACGACATTCATGCTTGTAGTGGCCCTTCTTGCCATGAGTTCAAGATTCAACCTCTTTTCTCGTTACTCGACTTGCCTCTTGATTTATCTCGGGCCTTTCCGCCCTTCCATTCGTTCTTTCCTCTCCCCGTTCTGCGTCACAAGAGCCTCTCTTGAGTAGACCCTTGAGACTTCCTCCTTGTCTCCTCATTGAAGAGACAATGATTTACTGTTCCATGGATATCTTTCCGTCCGGCGCGGAGTTACTTAGAGACACCACCAATGTCTCCCAACCGTCGAGCAAATGAACTAGCAATAGTAAAGCCCTGCAATTCATCATCCAGGACCATCTTCATAGAGGTGAGTTGGTTCACTATATTCTTGACCTCATTCATATGCTCTACCACGAGAACCACCATCCTTGAACTTGAGATTTACAAGTCGCCTTATCGAAATATCTTATTATACTGTCTTTCCTCTCATACCCTTGTAATTTTAGCATGATAGTTATGGTTTGGAGAGATAGCAACACATGGTGGAACAGAATCATCCAACCATTGTCTAATAAACCCCACCGCCTTTCTGGTCCATCTTCTTCAATCATCATCAGTCATATCCTTGGATTTTGGCTTTGATATGCACGAGATGGAGAATATAGTCCTTGCAATAAAGCAAGTCTTCCATCTTAGCCTTCCATATGGTCCAGTTAGAACCATTGAGGCGATCATCCTTGAGCCACCTTCCATAATTCAAAACCGATCCTACCCGTTCAATGAACTTAGCTCGATACCACTTTGTTGGGGCCTTGCACAAAACCCAGGATCTAGCCCTCCGAACAAACCGAATTATGGATAATAAAGCAATGAAAATAATCAATGCATCAATCACACACCACACAAGAGATTTTTACGTGGAAAACCCTCAAAGAGGTAAAAACCACGGGACCTCGTCGAGATCAACAATCCACTATGAAGTAGAACGTTTACAACCTTCTTCACTCATGCAGAGTGGATGAACAATAAGAGAAATAGAGAAAACGAAGAGATCTAACCGATTATGAGAACATAGAAGCGGCGAGATATAAATTGCAAAGTAGAAAAACCTCCTCGAGCGAACCTCCCTTCTATAAACTTCTCTCTCTTTTTCTCCTCTCTCTCACCTTTGATAGCCCTCTTGTATTTTTCTCATCAACACAATATCCATAGAAAAATCCTAGGGACCCTTTTATAGTTTTAGGAAACTCCTTTCTCGCATCCTAGTTGCGAAAGGACTTGCGCATCCTAGTTGCGAAAGGACTTGCGCATCCTAGTTGCGAAAGGACTTTGCGCATCCCAGTTGCGAAAGGACAACGGGTCAAAAAAAACCCATCACTAAACGTGATTTCTGCATCTATAAATGAACACGAATTTCAAAGTTTCTCAATCCGAATTCAAGTAAAATCAAGGCATCACTTTGAAATAAGTTTGTGTTATTTTTAAGCTACGCTATGCATATTTAATATTATCTTTTGTTAGCTTTGTCAATTTGATTTTGTTTCTATATTCCAATTTGAATTGAATAAATGAATTGTTGTTTTCCTTCTTCTTGGAATCAAAATCAAATAGAGCTAGCCCAACTGGTTTAATTTGAAATCAATTAGAACCTAAAACCATTTCAAAGTGAGTATTGAACAATTGAACTTCTATATTCGAACTTCTACTCCGATTAGTTCTTTCGGGCTGTTACAAAACGAGAAATTCAGGTATTTTACATTTGTGTAAATTTTCATTGCTTTTGGTTTCTTTTGAGATTAAGCCAGAAAAATCTCATTGTGTTGGTTATCTGAAGAGAGCCAGAAAACTCAGAAAGTAGGGTTTTTGAATTGTGTAAGCCCATTTGAAAGACACAATTGTGAAGGTTTTAGTTGAACCTGTGAAACCTATTTTTATAGTGAACGCTGATATCCCCTGTGTGAGGATATTAGGAGTGGAGTAGCAAGCTGTGTGGCTGTTGTTTAACAGTTGGTGAACACACAGGTGAACCACTATAATTCTTTATGTCTTGTGGTTTGAATGTTTATTTAATTTCTATCTTTTATCATTCAAGCTGTGGAATGTATGTGTGGATGTGAATATTGTAATATTTACATTTCAAGCATTGTGGGAATGTTGTAATAGTTTAGAATTTCAATTCTTGTTATTTCCTTTATTCCTCTTCAGTTTGAGATATTGATACTTATACCGTTCTAGTAAAGTTGTCCTGCCATAAACCCTTGGTTTTTATGGTGCAAGGTTGTCCTTAAAACATTGTTTGTATCAGCCTCTCAATACTTAAATATTGAGGTTACTTTACTGTAACACCCTGAAAATCAGGGGTCGAGCATAAGCTTCACTCTCATGTTCCAACGCATCACTTATGCAACATAGATAATGATGATTAAATGTTGTCCGTGTTAGTGCGTTAAACATGAGTGAGATTATACCAAAACACTATATCATACTCCAGAGACAGTTAAATTACGCAAGCGGAAGACTGTGATACATATATATATATATATATAAAGCATATAAATGGTGGTAAGTCCCCAGAGTATGATCAGATTACCAGGCTAAATGATGACATGTATAGTTCCAACATTCACAAAATGATACAGTATAATGTTCAACTAGTTGTATTTTTGAAATCCCGGTAATCTCTGTCGATCAGGATACGGTTCACATGAAATCGCCTAACAACTGCATGTAGGAGAATGCCTCCTCGTCATCCTCGAAGTCTGGCTATGCCTCGTAGGCATCGCCATCACCTGCAGCTAAGACAAGGTCTGGTTGGTGTTTAAAGCACTGTCCCAGAACGTGAGAGTGAGTGATCTACTCAGTGGAACTATAAGGCAAAGGTTAACATTTTATCAATTCAGTTAAGCAGTAATGATAAAGCAGTATAGCAAACATGCCCTAGATACTCTTGTTAATGCAAGAATGATATGCGATAATGATGCATGCCCTCGCCTGCACTCCCTTAGCGTCTTCATCTTACGGCGCGCATGGCAACCACCCGAAAGTGCTCTTCCTCGCCAAATCAAATGCAATGCGGTGCATGCTCATGTTAGCCAATACTTAATTAGATTTATTTATATAACAATTTTGGGAAGCTAAGGTACCTCCATTGTATCATTTCCTAAACAATGATCCATTCTAGGGTCGTCAGTCCTATCTAGTCTCATACGATGTTGCGGTTCCAGGTCGTTATAAAGAGGCTCGTCACCATCAGTGTAGGCCTGCTTATACTCTAGTTGCTACGGAAAGGCTCGTCACCTCAACGTAAACTTAGAGTATACTTGAGGTCACTAAGAATGGCTGGTCACATAGTCGTAGGCTGACAGCTCGAATACAGTGTCCCAGACTACCGTATTTGGCTCATGAGCTTAGGTTGATCACTAGTCACTACGGGTGGGCTCTTCACTTTGGCGTAGGCCGACAGCTCAACCACGATGTCCCATACCACCATGTCCGGTTCATGAGTCTTAGTAGATCGAGGTACCAAGGTTAAACGGACTTTTCACTGGTGAGTTTGATACCCTATATTCAAGCAGTTGCATCCACACATGGTAAACACACAATAGTCAAATCGGGTTATTTGACAAGCTCGATTGGTACGAGCATACGTTGAATTGATCGACATAGAGAGCGTAAGCACCCCGCGTGGCCTAACCACTGTCAGCAAACTCCGTACGACTCGGATTCCTCGAACACATCTGTTGTGGCGAAGCTAACTCAGCCACTCGTTCGAGAACCGTTACCGACAACCAGGACTACGTAGTAGTCCCAAATGCATGTAAATATAATAGGATAACACATGTGGTAGGCATATCAAAGTTAAATAATTAATTCAAGTAACGTAGCCAATTGAACATTTCACAAAATACAAGGTAAACATAATTTGCACAAATACATTTCATGCTAAATCACACAAATTTAATCTAAGTTACATGAAGGGATATATACACATAGCTAAGGTAGTTGAGAATCTCACCTCAACACCTATAGAGCATACACTTTACTAAATATTTACTCATCCAGACAATTTCATAAACACTTAGATTACACACATCAACATACATGACGTATGTTGATCACAACATGTATTAGGGCAAATCCTTTCACTGTCACGAATACAACACGCATATATCCACGATGGATAATCATGGCAAGCAGGGATTCAAATTCCATACTTATTCAATCATTTCCACAAACACTTAGACTACACATTTCAACCTACACGATACAACTCAGTTATAAGCTATATTAGAGCAAATCCTTTCATAAGGAGTTGTCACGTATTCAACAATCACATGTTCACGGTGATTAATCATGGCAAGCACAAAACCAAATTTCCGACATATCCAGTCATTTCAACCTATACATGGAATAGCCTATATTCAACATAGATCATATATAACCGTAAAGAGAGGAAAACAGCGTATCTAACATGTAAAACAGCAACCCAGCCGGTTATAAATCATTAACCGACATTGAAAGCCTTGAAAACCATAACCTATACATTTATAGTCCGCACCTTTCGCCGGTAAACTCGTAACGGATTCAGTTTGAACACTCCGCCTTCGTTTATGACACAACGACAACCTATAGGATGAAATAGGTTACCTATTTCATCACATACACTATCTGAATCCCTAAAACAAATTAGGGTTAGGATTTTTTACCCGAAAACAGAATTAGAATCACTGGAATAGTGATACGGTAGTGGTAGCTAAGCACGTGGAATGGCGGGATTGAATCCCGAGAATAAACTCTGATTCTACCTCTCACTTTCCCTCTATTTCCTTCTCTTTCTTCTCTCCTCTCTTTCTAGGGTTTAGAAATTCGTATGTGAAGGGAGAGAGATGGTTTTAGGTCCTTATATAGGCCCAAAATCGACCTCAATGGCCCCAGGGCCATGATATACTTAGGTTACAGCCAAAACCTGACTGTTTCGGCTCAACGGAGTTGTTCTGGAGGCTCCTTTTCTGCATGCGGTCAAACTTAAGCTCCTGACATTGGATCTAGGTTGGGCTAAGAACTCGGCCCTATTGAATCAGTGGATCGGCCTCGGGAGATCTGTTTCAGTTCAACGGTCACCGGTGCTCGATCAAGGTCACAAGTACACTGATCTGTGTTGAATATTTTCCCTGATCTAAGGGTGTAATTGGGTCAGATTCTGGTCTGAATCCTTAGATTCGGCCTGCAAGCGAACTGACTCAATTCACTTAAGTTTCAATTCATTTCCTAAAAAATTCATGTTTCTCACACACTTCGCTCCGGGCTCAAGTTGTGCGTTTCTGAGTACTATTAGGACTTGATTTCTAAGATGGTTGTCAAGTGCAGCAAGGTGATCACAACCGTATAGTTTTGCGAAAATCGGACTTTCGACGTGCGGTCCAGGTCTGATATGGAGTTTCATGATGCTCCCGAGAGCAACTGGGCTTAGAGATGGATCCTAGATTTTAGGATAATGTAGTGTTAATGATTCTACAAGTTTTGGGTCTTGCAGATCGTATTTAAAGTGCTTTAAGCTAATTTTACAGATAATTTAGTTTAATACTTGATTAATTTTCGTCTAATTTCTAAATGATTTGGTCCTGAGCGATTTCTACCTGAGGTGGAACTCG
The DNA here is from genome assembly GCA_030180095.1 of Magnolia changhungtana. NCBI lineage: Eukaryota > Viridiplantae > Streptophyta > Magnoliopsida > Magnoliales > Magnoliaceae > Magnolia > Magnolia changhungtana. Next base: position 275,551 of record JASAUF010000213.1, read on the forward strand.
GGTCTGTGTACAGATTTTTCTGAGACGTTATATTTACATTTCCGTATTGTGATTTATTTAAAGTACCGTCTTTCATTTATTTGTTTATAAGGATATTTTATTGTTTAATTCCGTTGGTATAATTTTAAATTTGGCATAGTCGTATTCCCCCCCCCCCCCCCCCAAGGACATATAGTTAGGCCTTTTCACCATCTAACATATTAATAAGGTCACAGCCTGAAAAACACAAATATCTACTTAATTCAAAACTTCTGTGCTCTCAAAAAGTTCTCATAGGCATTCAATCCCTCACTGTTTCCTACCAGGTGGCTCACTTGAGCTTTTGATCCACAAAAAATGTTAATTTTACGCATATGCTAGAAAAATGATATGGAAAAAAAAATAAAAATAAAAATAGATGAACGTGTGAATAAAACACATACATCACGTTGGATATGTAAAGATTTTCCATGCATGCACAGTATAACTTTATTTATGTTCTACACCATGCAATCCCAATTCATCCATCATTGGCAGGTGGGGGACCAGATCCGGACGTATTATATCATTCCAGTTCTAAAGTTGAGACAGTTGCTAACCAGGCAAAGTATGGGACTTCTTAAATTCAATAAATCTAATTATTTTTTAATTAATGCATCTAATGTTGATGTAGAATATGTCACAGATACGTTCCTAGCATGGTTGGGCCAAAAGAAGGTGGACCATAAATTGATTGTAACTTTTGATCCGAGTATCGTTACAAGGTGTACAACCTATCGATATTTACTGACACAGGCCATTCGATGTGAACCGACCCACAAGTGGGTTGCAAGTATCCGTTTCATTAGAAAATGCATGATTTCAACTAAAAAATAAATTTTTAGAAAAAAATACTATTTTTAATAATTCTAAAATTTTTAATATTTTTCTAATTTTAGAGTTTTAAATTTCCTTCATTTTTAAAAATAACTTGTAATTATACTACTTTTCTAGCAAAATTTTATTTGAAAATTTTATTTTTAGAAATTAAGCTTGAGAAGAGTTTTAGTATAATTAGGATTTTTATTGGAGTTAGAAATTTGCTATTTTTGGTAATTATGAATTTTAGTTTTTTTTTTTTTTGCTATATTAATGATGTAACAAGCACATACAGATTAGCCAATTATCAATCAATTTCGAATTTTATAGAATTTATTTTCCATTTTCTTATTCTTTTCCTCGTTGATTCGAGAAGTCTCTGTGAGGAGTCCGAATAAGTTTTGTGGATTCGGAACAGTTATCCCCTTGAGGAAGACAGTGTTGGACCTCACGTCATTCCTTGCGTCAAGCATGGACCATCACGTAGACCCTTGGCAAAGTAATTAATTGCTAAAGGCTTATTTACATATGTAGAAAGCATGAGAAGAATATGTTGGTCAAGGGAAAACTTGATTTTCGAAAAATGGTGGAAAAGGCAATGATGTTTTTCCCTATTTGTTTTTAAATAAGAAGTTTCTAGAAAATTTGGAGCTTATTTTCAAAATTATTATTATTATTTGATAACGTCAAAGAATTTCTTGAAAACAATTTCTTAACCATAATTGACATATATCGAACTAACATGTGATGCATGCCAGACCAGTGAAGATGGACGATTGCTGGGAGGTTACTTGATTTTAATGGTGTCACACATGATGCATGAGGGGTGATTGCATTTTTTTTTTCTCTATTTACAATATTACCCTTTCTTTTTAGTTTTTCTAAAGGCCTAGTTAATTGATTGTAATTACATGTAGTCAACTGCCATTAAACACTAATTATTTACCTTTGTATTTTATGAAATTGTATCGCATCTAATCAGTCTTGCATTAGATATGTTCAGGTGGAAAAACTTTGTCGGCCCTTCCATGATATATGCATTTCATCCATGCTGTTATTTTCATTTTCACTGATCATTTTAGAGCATGAGCCTAGAAATGAGATAGAACAAAGCTCAAGTGGACCACCATAGAAAATAATGGATTCAATGGTGGACACAATTGTTCTCATCGTAAGCCACTTGATCTTTGGATCTACCTTGTTTTTTTTTTTTTTTTGGCTTATAACCTAAAATGATTTTATAATACATACATCATGGTGTGGCTAATAGAGTTTTGCTTTGAAAAAAGGTTGAAATGTGCACTATTTTCTAGTGGAAATTGACAGCAAAAACCATCATCATGTATTTATCACGCATTACCTCCAATCAAACAATCCTAAATAGAACTCTACTTTATATTATCAAATGACAAAATCTATGGATGGTTTTTTAGGTTTTTTAGACCTAAGACAGGAAATGACATTTTCTTTTTTACATCTACCTATGCAACAGTTGTGGATTCCCTACGACAACCAATTGCTCTGGAAGCTCCAATGGTTGGAAGCTAGGTGGGGCCCATTGTGATGTTTATGAGAAATTTACTCCATCTATTTTACCACTTTATTTTAGGGCATGGCACGTAGATCCAAAACTCAAGTAGCCTACACAACAGGAAACAATGAGAATTGAACACCTGCAATTGAAACATTCATGAGGCCACAAAAGTTTTTGATCAGTGTTCAATTTATCCAAGAGGGTTAACTTATCATGGTGGATTAGGGTTTGGATAGCATATAAATATCATGGTGGATTTCAAAAAGGTTTCAAGGGTAGGCACTCTCTTCCCCATTTTCTTGTCACATGGGCTATTTGAGTCTTGTATCTACCCCATTTTTTTTGTCACGCCCTAAAATGAGGGGGCAAAACAGATGGACATTGTGGATTTGTCATTTTCTCTTCCTACTGTTTCTTGTCGCATGGGCCATTTGAATTTTGTATCTACCTCATTTTTTTTGTCATGCCCTAAAATGAGGTGGCAAAACAGATGGACATGGTGAATTTGTCACCTCCCCCTCCCAACCTTAGGAACCTCATATGCGTAATTTCTTACCCACTCATAAAGCTTGGGGCATTATGGGCATGCATTGGCTTATCGACTAACTTCAAGGACAAATGTTACTTATGAACCTTATGGTCCTAAGCTAGGTAGGGCCACATGACACAAAAAAGTGGGGAGACAAATGCTAACCATTAAAACCTTTCGAGGTCCACCGTGATGTTTATATGACATCCAAACCGTTCATAAAGTCATTACCACTGGGATGAACCCAAAACACAAAAAATAAGCTCGATCCAAATCTTTTGTGGCCCACGAATGTTTTAGCAGTGGACATTTAATCCTCACTATTTCCTATGTGTGGCCCTCTTGAGTTTTGGATCTACCTCATTTTTGTGCTCATGCCCTAGCATGAGCTAGGATGGTGTGGATTTCTCACAAACATCATGGTGGGTCCCACCTAACTTCCAATCGCAAGAACTTCCTACCGTGAGGATCACATGCAATATGCATTCTAAGGCTTCGTATTCAATGACCTAGACCATTGATAGCATTGGGTTCATTGATAGAAGAGCCCTGCACTTAAGAAATTTGTATATGTTTAACCATTTGATGTCTTTAGGCGCCCCACTTAATGCCTTTCATGGTGTTTATTGTTCTTATTTATTCGTGAGGATCACATGCAATATGCAACCTAAGGCTTTGTATTCAATGACCGAGACCATTGATGGGATTGGGTTCATTGATAAAAGAGCCCTGCACTAAAGAAATTTGCATATGTTTAACCATTTAATGTCTTTAGGCACCCCACTTGATATCTTTTATGGTGTCTGTAAGACCCGTATCCTAGTCCATATTGTTCAGAAGGCTTCTGCGATCCTTCCGGTCGAATTTCGGCAATCCTCGACCTGAAGTCAACGTTGTGTACGATCCTAAGACGAGACTTGCATGCCAAAGTCGGCTCGACCTAAAACCTATACCTTGGCGACTGCGCCGTCACCGTAGTTCCAACGCCGCGACTTACGCACCAACCCGATACCCAAGCTAGAAGATGTTGGCCTGCGTTCAGTTCAAGAGAAATGCTGCGCGTTGCAGACTTCAAGAGAATCTCTACGACATGTCAAATCAATCACTTTATGTCAAGTACAAAGTAACCCATGCTTTCTTTCTCCACAAGTCAACTCTTTCTCACCCTCTCTCTTACACATATCAAGTACACTTCACATCCATCACCCATCACTTCTCTCAACCACCACATCTCTCTCTCTCTCTCTCTCTCTCTCACAAAATTCAAATTCCAAGCAACCCATAAGCCTCATACGTCCACATTTTTTTCCAAGGAGAGAAAAAGAGAAGTGAGTAGTGTCGCCCACCTTCCATCCCAAAATCTTCCATCCTAGCCCTTGAATCTTCATCTCCCACCATCAAAGTGAAGCACAAGGAGGTCGGCTTTCCAAAGGACCAAGAAGATTGGACGGTGGGTGCTTCTATAGTGTAGATTTCTTTTTTTTGATGATGGGCCAAGTAAGGCCTACCGATCAATGGTATGGATCTCATTTTGGACCCTAAATGTGGCCAATGGTCCACTTTGATTTCAAGATCAATCCATGATGGGGCCATTCTCCATGGACCTCATCATGATGTTTACTTTCTTTGCATAACATGGTCATTTAGACCATCCATTTCGGTGGAGAAAGGATCTCCACCATTGATTTTGATCAGTGGGCCCATATGAAATGGGACCCACTTAATGTATGTTGTAGATCATGCAATGGAGGGCCCATAGTGGCGGGGTCCCTCCACCACATGTTTATCTTTCTCTCTCTCTTTCCCTCTTTCTTTCTTTTTGTGTGTGTACGAGATGATATGGCCTTGTGGCCCATCCGGATGGACCTCACCATGAATCATGTATTTTATCCAAGCCATCCGTGGGTGGGGCCCACTTTATATATGCATTGTGCCCACACCATCCACCATGTGATGGCCCATCTTAGCAATGGCCCACCTCAAATGTATGTGTTATGCAAACCGTCCAGGGACGTTGGACTCCCTGGACGTGTTTTGGAAAAACACAAATATTTGCTTGATTTACAAGCTTGGTGTAGGGGCTACTCCTGTAGGCCCCACCTCGATGTATGAGTCTGATCCACGCCGTCCATTATATTCTCAAGCTCATTTTAGGCGTTGATATGAAAAATAAGATTAATCCGACTATCTGGCGGGCTGTAGCAAACAAAACAGTATTTACACCGTTAAAATATGTCCTGATGTTTCTGTTCACCAAAACCCATTGAATATTGGGCTTGATGGGTTTGTATTGAGTCATGGGGAACAATGGCGGGGTCGGATTTCGTTTATGCGGGCCCTACCCCAGTAAAACCTCAAAAAAACATGATATATATAACGACAGCAGCCGTTGCTGCTACCATCTTTAGAGGCACAGGCAGCGCGCTTGCATGCGCCAGCCGTGAACGGGAAGGGACCCACGGGTCCCAGTCGTGGGCCCCACCATGATGTATGTTAGAAATCCACACCATCCATCCTTTGGCCCCCCTCAGGGTAGGGGGCCACGCCAAAAATCAGCCATATAGGGGACTCGGGTGGCCCACATCAGAGGCAACAGTGAGATTGAACGTCTACTGTTGAAACCTTTTTGGGGTCTCTGGAGGTTTTGGATCAAGTATGAAATTTGTTTTTCCTCTCATCCAGAGGTCCATGTGACCTTGTCCACAGATTGGATGTGAAAAAAACGTTATGGTGGGCCCCACGTGGGACCCACATGCATGTATACCCACACCGTACACACCATGGGACGGTGGTGGTGGGACACACCCAGATCCATAGCTCCGTGGCAAGCTGAGTGGAGATATCTCGTTTTCAACACTTGAGGTCTTGGCAGCGATCCCTGGTGGAGGTGGCTTGCATGGAGCGTGTGTGCTGACGGGGTGGGACCCACCGCGATGTTTGTGTTCTCTCCTCACGGTCCATCTTTTTGGGACCTACCATGATGCATGTGTTGCATCCAACCTGTCCAGCCATTTTGGATTCCATTTTTTTGGCATGAGTTCAAAATAATAATAATAATAATAATAATAATAATAATAATAATAAAGATAAAATAAGAATGAATCAGATCTAGAGTTCAAGTGGACCCATACCATGATGCATGTGTTGCATCTAGACCATCCAATCATTTTGGAAGATCCTTTTCTTTGGCATGGGAGAAATATATGTTTGGTGGGCCTTGAAAGAAATTTTTGGTGGAAATCATTGCCACCACTGTATTTGGAGTGTGGTCCAATTGATCTTTTGATAAGATTCATTTATACATGAGGCCCATCTTGATTTACTTGTGGCCATCCATTGAGGCCCACCTTTTATATATATATATATATATATATATATATATATATATATAAGGCCCAGATAAATAGGCCCATCTTGATGCATTTATGGCACGTTGTTAGGGCCCACGTGATATGGCCCATTAAACGTATTTGAGGTCCATGGGTCGAGGCCCATTGGGACGTACACAAGTCCGTTGAATGTAATTCCATCATGGTTTATGAAACGATGTTTATGGCGGGCTATGCCTTGGGAGCAATGATGGTTTGACGCCCACATTGTAAGTACAATGTTGGTTAAATGTCTGCATTGTAACTCTCCTTAGGGCCCATTGATAGGCACATACTTGCCGATAGCTTATCATCTTATAACATGCTTAGTATAGTTCCATGACTCATGCCATACGCATCATATGTATGCTTGATATGAGTAGTGACTGATCATAGCATATGCCATTGGGCAGATTATTTAGGGAACTCACTGATAGGAGTTACCCACATGAGTGCGTGGTATACGCAGGATTGTTGCATGATTGGACATTGTGATTCATGCATATCGCATTTGTGTGTCGTGATCCTTGTGCGCCCTAGTGACATCAGGGCCGTGGCTCCACAGACACTTCGTGGATGGCCGTATTGGATACCGAAAATACTGATTCTAGCATTGGAGCGCCATAGATGTCCCTGGGTGAAAATCCCTGAACCCGATGGTACCAGAGGATGACTCCAACGTCAAGACCGAGTGGATATATGAGCGCATGAGGGCCGAATACCAGGAGGCCGCGTCTCCCACTGTGTCGTGGTCGGTTGGAAAGGGGTGTGGCCTTACTCGCCCGAGGGTAGGGGCAATACTAGGTTGAGTTTGACCAGCTCGTGAATGGATCCGCTATCAACGTGCTGGATAGGTTTTGACAGACTATTGGCCAGGCGGATAGTGAGGTTTCTTACACTCACTTGGACTGTGCAGCTGGGAGAGCGACAGTGCCATTTGGAGTGTACTAAACCCCAGTGATTATCCAGACTGAGAACCGTACTGATTTTATGCTCTAATGAGGAGCTGCATTGATATGTGGAGGTGGATTGGCATGCTTGACTTGCATTATGCATCTCATGGCCTTAACATGGCCGATAGTATTTATATCTTGCACCGCATAGCCTTGGTACGGCTGACTGCATTCATGTACTCATCAGCATGTTTCCGCATTACTCTGACCTTATATTCTGAGCACGCTCGTATTGCGCACACACTTACACCACCCTTTAAGCTTTTTATAAGCTTATGCACGATTGATGCGTGCAGGTGACGCCATGACGCAGCCGTAGTCTCGCCGCAGTTGGAGCGTGTAGCCGAGCTTTTGGAGTTTTTGTCATTTTCAGTATATTGTATTTCCCTTTCATACGTCTTGTACTCAAAGTTTTTGATCATAGTGGATTTTGTGATGGTGTTATTGTGGTTATTGTTTGTGGGTTATGCTTGTGGTTATGCTCATTACGAATCAAATTGATTATCAGAAATCCTCCTTGTAGCATCTCAGGATCGGAACCTGGTATATGGGTACCGGGAGCCAAGAATGGGGTACTACGGAGGCTGTCGGCGCTGAATTCGGTGATCAGAAATTTCGTGAGCTAGGTTTCCGAGTTCGGGGTGTGACAATGTCTATTGTTCTTATTTATTCGTAATATCTCTATGATCTCAAGTGGCTCTTAATGATGGGTCATCATTTATATACTCGATTAATTACATCGGTGAATCTAATCCATTTTAAACCCTTTGGATGTTGAAGAATGCAAGTGCATAGGTGCATATCATCAGGTCTATTTGGAACGTGGGATTAGGTGGTATAGAATTGCATTTGGTCCAATGTAAAATCTATCGGGCAAGTAGAAATGAAGAGAATAATTGGATTAATCCATCTATCATATCATCCAGTCCCGACAAAAGATACAACGAGATTTCGGGTGGATTTCAAAATCTATTACATTTGTGGGCCCCCACATTGATGCATGTATTTTTTCCACGCTGTCCATCCATATGCGCCCTTTAGACGTGAAAATTAAGTTGCAAATGCATAAGGTGACCGACATCAAGTGAAATCCGATCCATTGATTACAACTCCATGGTCCACCCAATGCAGGTTTCACCTGATATAATAATTTTCCCAAAGGAAGAATTTGATCCCCAATGTAGGATTGGACTACCAAAATACCATAATTTTTCCAAAGATATAATCATTGTGCAATGTTGGTGCTAATTTCACCAAATGTAAATCTATAGTAGGTGTAACACCCCGGATTTTCACTGTTTTGGAGTTCCAAAAATCATTGATTTTTTTTTATTAATTAACTTATAATATCACTTAATGACCATTAGCACTCAATGTTTTCCCATACACGTGTGATACCAGTAAAGAACCGCACAAGTTCGATTAATCATGAAACATCTTGTCCGATCGGCCTCGGTTGTCCTGGGCGCCCACGTAGATTCTCTCTGGCAGGCCGTTCGGTTAAACCTCTTGTGGTGGGGTACCATGAGTTAATTAACCTAGGATTAGCCCATTAGAGTAGACTAGACAGACCGTGATAAGGCCTAGTGCGGGCCGCTAAGCCAGATGACTATTTACACTTAAAGACGGCCCACGTGGGCCACCCAGCGACCGTGAAGGGTCGAAAAATCTAAAACTTTAGAAAATCATAGATCTCACGGGCTTGTGGTCCATTGATCTGCGGACCCAGTGGACACCCGTAGTACCATCCGGCGCTGCCCAATGCGCCCCACCAATGCCGACATTAAAATCGCACCGACAAAAGAAATCGAGACTCCGGGCCTTCCAGCCGTTGGATTTCTTCCAAATTTATGGTGAAGGTTTAATGTATTTTTCAACGCCGCCCACCAAATCGGGGCCCCGATCGTGGCACGATGACCGTTGATCGCGAATCGGACCCGCACGACCAAACCCCGCATCCGTTCGTTCCCAGTATTTTGTAAGGCCCTCATCGGGCCATGGACCACTTATCCTATAAATTTCATGGCCGAGGGCCATCGAAATGCTCCAATCACCAAAATGGGTCCCACAGACCACTTAAAGGTCGAAACTCTTTCTCGATCATATATCCGTTCATCCGTTCGTCCTCAATTTTTGCATGGGCCCTAATCGGGCCATAAGGCACCTACACGCCGAATTTGGTGGCCAGAGGGGTGATAGGGCCCTAGATCCTAGAAATACCCTCCCATAAGTCTAGTATAGTAAAAACTTAGCCCTAGGGGCCATTTGCACCAAATCTGGAATTATAAAAAGGTGTTTCTTTTGGGCACCCCTCTCCCATACGATTTTGCCCTAAGAGAAAAGGGGGAAAGAGAGAAGAGAGAAAAGGGAGAAGAGAAAGAGGAGAAAGGAGGAGGAAGTGAGAGTGAAGAAGGAGGAGTGTGGACCCTAGATCGAGGTGGGGCCCAAGGAAGCCAATCTTGCATCTTCCCACCTCTTCTCCAAGAAGAAACCTCACCCCACAACCGCTATTTCGCCCGTTGAGCAACTAGGTAAGCTCCATTCCCTATTTTCTTTGAAACCCTTGTGATGAGGGAGATTTACTTGGGAATCTAACAAGCAAGTGGTCACCTTTAGGGATTCCGGCCGATCTACCCCGAAATCCACCCTCCTAGGGCGTTCCCAAGTCTTCAACGAATCCGAAGGTGCGGACTATTGTTCTTAGGTGGCCTTGCACCAATTTTAGTGTGGGTTTAATGATTTTGATTGCTTGGATGCTATGATTGAATAATCTAGAGAAACCCTAGGAGTTGTATATTGTTGGAATTGTATGGATTGCACGCTTAGCTTTCATAATGGTGTTGATCTTGCCTCTCACATGATATTATGTATGGGTGATAGTTTGTTCATGATTGCTCTATCATTTTTCCACATATGCGGTGTTTCAATGCATGTATGATTTATTATCGATGTGCACATGATTTCTGAAATTGGAGGAAATGCTTAACTTCCTCACACACACACACATAACTCTCATGTACTTATTTCATGTTATGGTTAATCTTGCTTGTTATGAGAATCTGAATGGCATATGAGATGTATGAGAACATGTGGTCGCTATGCTAGTTGATAATCTATAGAATTGGCATGTTACGGATCCCCTCATACCCTTTGGTTGGTCAGGAACATGATGAGCGAAGGTGGCTCCAAGGGTAGGACCGCCTCGAGGCTAAACCTGTGATTTTGGGCGGGTGTGTTCGGGTGGCTGTAGTTTGACTACATGGGTCTCTCGTGCCCGAGGTCGCTCGTCTCACGCTCGCCTGGCTCGTGCGGTCTAGCCTACAATCTGATCAACCCTGTTTGTTAACCCTGCGTGCCCACATTTGAATGGAATCTGAACCACCCTGCAACCATTGTAGCCCATTGATAATCCACTTGAATCGGTCCATGCCCTCGTGAGCCGGCATGGTGGAATGGGACACTGTGTCTGAGCTGTCGGCCTACGCTGGGGTACCGCGCCTCCCCGTAGTGACCGCGAGCGATCCCTTCCTTTTGGCACTCCTCATGTGCTTGGAGTCGGGGATGAGGAACCCGACGGGATCACGGATCGCGGTGCCCTGGCCTCGCGCATTGAGGGGTCTCGGCACCGCAACTAGTTGAGGGCATTGATACATAAGGTGAATCAGCATCCCCAACCTGCTGGATGAAAGGACTTAACTAATAACCCGGCTAACACGATCGCATTGCACGCATTAGTTAGGGTGGCGACTCTAAGTCGAGGTCGCTCCGAGGGGAGTGTTGTCATATGCGATCGTTAGATGGAGTCGCTTGAGGGAGTGTTGTGGCGAGGGCATGCATCATATCATCCCGCATGCATGCATTTTAAATAAGAGTTATTAGGTGTTGATGAATGTTTGCTTTTCATTAAGTTCATATTACAATTGATGCTTGTTGTAACTTGAGATCAATAGTCACACTGAGTTGATCACTCACTCCCACTGGGACGGTGTTTTAAAACACCAACCGGACACATTCATAGATGCAGTGACTCAGGCATGAGGAGCCCTGGCGAGGCGAGCTTGGACGAGGAGGACGGACTCTCCTACTGCAGCCGATGGGCGGCTCTCCATCGGCTTGATCGGGCCGAATTTGATTTTTGAGCCACGGGCTCAACTTTACTATTTTTAGACATAGCATTCTTTTGTTGTTGATAAGTAACGCCTTAGCGACCTTTATTATTTTTTTTTGACCGTATATATGTGTTATAACCTTCATTTCAAGTAGAATGGTGCGATTGTGCTTCATGCTCAGAAATTCCAAATTGTGCAGTTAAACTTGACTAATCGTAAAAACCATAAATGCATGATAAGTGACACTCGGGAACTCGGGAGTTGTGTCTATGCACGACCCCTGATTTTTCGGGGCGTTACAGAGGGAGTTCCATTTTCAGGGGGATATATTAGGTGATTGGGACCAGACTAGATTTAAATTTCCCATTCTCTTGATTTCAATCAGAGATGACTTAGGATTGGATCATCCACCTGATTTGTTTGTCCCTCCTAGCTTGGATCCGAACTAAAGCTGGATTCATGGATATTGGTTTGATTTCTCGATATTCGTAACCTTCTCGAACTACATAGAGTCTTTGAATGTCTTTAGGAAGATCTTCCATTTTGAAAGGACGGTGAGAGAAAACTTTGCTGAGGGTATCATATCCAGATACATGATAAGATTTGTTCTCTCAATGGATTATAAACATGATGAATATGGCCACGTGGCATTTGTCAATTCATTCTCCAAATAATGGATGTAAGGGTTTGTACCTCTTTATTTTTTTACACACCCACTAACAACTCATACCTCACACACACTCAAACTAAGTGTTCAAAACCACAAGTGTAGGGTCGCGATGTAGTAATAATCTCGGTAAGATCGAGGTCGAATCCATAGGGACTGAACCTTGTACATAATCTGAAAGTAACTAAAATTAGAACTAGAAGAAGATGTAATTTAAATCAAGAGAATTTAAGAGAATAATTGTAAACTAATTAATTAAAACTTGTATAATTCAAAGGTGAGAAACTAGGGTGTTAAGGATCCACTTGTAGCAATCGGGAAGTTACCTTGCATGATTCAAGGACACAACTGGAATCAGAGTCCTATCTTATCCAATTGGTAAGAAGAGATTTATCAGATCTCTGAACTTCTCATGGATCTAATCATCAAAGGATGAAAGTGGTGAAGATTGGAAGTGATTCCATCACCTAACCATGCCTAAGAGACAAGGCAAACAATAACAGTTTACTAAACCCACAACCAATCATAAGAGAATTGTGAAAGTTAGGAAGGATTTTGTCACCCTACCATGCCCAAGGGACAATGATGAACAACAGGACTGCCAAATTTCACAATCTCAATTCAGGAAAAAGAAGATATTCAAAGCAATCGCAGATCCATTGTAATTTGAGTCACAACAAACTATTAAATACTAAAAATATTCCTTATAATCAAACTATAATCTAAAAGAGTTCAATAAAACATGAATCAAAACAAAGCAAACATTTCAATCACGCTACAAGCTTCACCTCTTAGCCTTAGCTAAGAGGTTTAACATATCATAATCATGATTAAACTAATCTCTTAACAATAATCATCAAAGAAGAAAACTAAAGAAGAAGGAAGGAAAAAACTCAATGAAGACGGCCCACTTCGCGGCTCTCTCTCTCTCTCTTTGCTCTTCACATTTCACATCCTTGGATCTGATGATGCTCTCCACGTCTTCACGCTCTCCTTTTATAACATAGGCAAGGTTGGTTGCTAGGCTGGTAGTTGGTGGTACATTTTACACAGTAATAGCGATGTGTGCAGCGAGAGCGTTGAAGTGCTTGCACTTGGACTAAGTATTGGGACACTGATCATCCCACATCTCAGTTTTGGCTCCATGGTTGGGGTCGTGGTTGGCTTGGGCTCCACCTGAACGGTCCGAATCGACCATCTGATCAATGATGGTGGGCCACTACTTCTCGAAAATTCCAGTTTTCCCGGACGTGCGTTACACATGTGAATTTGCTGAGATGCTCGGTGGGCCCCACAATGATATTTTCGAAGAAATCCACCCTGTCCATTGGATTCCTGGCGAGATTTTGGTCGGAAAGGGGTGGTGTTGGTCGAGTTTTGATGCGGCCCATTGTATCTTTGTTTCTGCCGTCCATCTTGCGTTTTGGATGAGATTTTTATGTGTACATATGCATGGATGCAAATGGAGAGCATAATTGTATTCGGCGCCCCATGCTCTGGATCAAATGGACGGTTCGGATCATCGAGGTGGTCCACGATGGTAGGCCACTACACGCCCAGCATACGTCCCTTGCGGACGCTCTGTAAACGGAGATGGGAGTCGGGTCAAACCGACTTTGACCAGAAGTCTAGTCCGGTGCACGGTTGGTATGCATCCTTTGTGTACATGCACTATTGAATGTGGGGTCCACTGTGATGTTCATGAGAAATCTGCATCGTACATCTACCTTCCCATCTAATTTGAGGGGTTGAGACCAAAATTGAAGCATATCTGGATATCAGGTGGGCCTCAAACCAGTGATTTCTAATTGATCTTGTCCGTTGAACAACTTTCACAAAGATCCGATGACTGAAATTTTACGTGTACGGTTACTTTATGATCTTCAGGCCAGACATAACATTTCGAGCCAAACAGATGTTGGGAACCTTGTGATTTTGCATTCAGGACCATTTTCAGGCCTCTTTAACTTTAATCACTTGATTTTCTCGGATATTTGGTGTGTAAATTTTTCGATCTTGGTATCCTAGGATCCATCCATTGTCTTGATGATTTGTGAGCATTAAATCCATGCTTTTAATACCATTTTCAATCCAAGCTCTTAAATTCACCTTGCAACAAAAACATGATTAAAATAGAACATTAAACATTATCATGTTCATAAAACCAAGTAATAACCGGGGTCTAATATGCAATATTTGACCCTCAACACTAAGGTGGAATTTCACCACAATGGTACTTAACCCATTAACAATAGAATCTATAATGCCGATGCAAAATTAAACGAAGGTACTCTCACCTGAATTTTGGCCCATGGCGGTCTTTCATTGTTATGTATCATGGCTCTAAAAATGGGTGTAAACAACAACCATTGGATGCCCTAGTGGGAATGGGCAAGGGCTATGAGTGACCATCCCGATGTATGGGTTTTATCTACACCACTTATCCATTTTTTCAGTATCATTTTAGGATATAGGCTCAACGCTTAAGCAGAACTAAGGCACAAGTGGACCATGATTAAACTCTTGTCGTCGAAAACTTGTTGGGACCCACAGAAGTTATGAATCAATTGATATTTGTTGATTCCCTTCATCCAAGCCTACCTGACTTTATAAATGGGTTGAATAGCAAATAAATGTCATGGTGGGCCCTAGTAAAGTTTTAGCGGTGAGCATTATTATCATAGTTGCTTCTAGTATAGTCCACTTAAGCCTTGGATTGCCTCAATTTTGAGTCTATATCCTTAAAATGACTGGACTAAATGGACAGACGGTGCCGATAAAACCCACCTTTCATGGTGGTGACTCAAAGCTCCTACCTTTCCTAGCTCGGGACTGGCCAAGTAGGATGCAATCCATGTTGCTTGAGAAATCACATCTGAGTGTCTCATTATCTCAGAATAGGGCAGGGATTGGGTATTAACCCAACATGACCGAACGGGGTGTTTGTTTTCTTATCTAAGGGTTGAAATAAAAGTAAATAAATATTTATATTTTCTCATCAGAGATACACGGTAGCCGCCATACACAGTAACATTTGATTTGATTTGATTTGATTTAACACTAATATCAAGAAAAAATTTTAGAAATTTGTAGGGCGACCATGATATGTGTTTGATTTAAGCTGCCCATTCATTGTAACAACTCATTTTTGGATTTAATTTGATTTGACACTAATATCAAGAAAAATTTTCAAAATTTTGTAGGGCTCACCATGATATGTGTCTGATTTAAGCTGCCCATTCATTGTAACAACTTATTTTAGGGCATAAATTGAAAATCAAGGCAAATCCAAAGTGCAAGTGGACCATACCATAAGAAATATGGGGATTAAATACACACCATTGAAAACTTCTTGTGGGCCATAGGAGTTCTGTATCCAGCTGATATTTGTGTTTCCCCTTCATCCATGTCTATGTGATCATATGAACAGGTTGGATCACAGAAACAAAGTAGTGTAGGACCCACGGATGGCTTCACATTTCAATAATGGATGTCAATATCCCCTTGTTTGTTGCGATGTGGTCCACTTGAGCTTATAATCTACCTAATTTTTTGGTACAAATCCTAAAATGATAAGATAAAATAGATAAACGGCGTAGATCAATCATATACATCATGATGAGATCCACAAATTTCATTCAGTCATTCTCACCCATTTTTTCAAAAAGTACAATCAGAAATGGATGCCTAATTACCCTGTGCATTTTATTTCTTCCAAACAAGAGAAATATGTTATAATTACGTGGTAATACCACAATTTACAATGTTAAATAGGAAAACAAACATGCCCGGTACTTTATACGTGCTCATCGTACCGAGAAAACTTAGTTTGGCTCACCTTGAATGTATGTGGCCAATCCACGCCGTCCATCCATTTTTATATCTAATTTAGGGGTTGAGCTCAAAATTAAAGCATATCCAAAGATCGAGTAGATCATGCCTCCAGAAACAGTGGAGGTAATGATTTCCACCGTTGAAACTTTTCAAGGCTCCACAATGAATATTATTTGTAATTAAACTTGTTCATAAGATCATATAGACATGGATGAAAGGAAAACATAAATATAAGCTTGATCCAAAACTTCCGTAGCCACCAATTTTGTTCAACGATGGACATATAAATCAACTGTGGTATGACCCATTTGAACATTGTGTATACTTTATTTTTGGAGTCGAGCTCTAAAATTATATGATAAAATTGATGGACAGAGCGAATAAAATATATAAATTATGATGGACCTCACCGAGTTTACTTTGGACGCTAAAAAGTGTAGTGAGTGACTACACTTCTGACCTAAGCTAGAGATGGACCGTCGAGCTAAGTAATTTGTGGGGCCACAGTGATGTACCTATTTTATCCGCAGCCTCATTCATTCAATTTTTAAATCATTTAAAAGATAGAGTCTAAAATGAGTAGATAGACAGCTTAAGTGAACCGCACTAGAGACTCGCAGATTCCTAGCTCAACTAGCCGGCTGAGCGGAGATACCTCGTTTCAACACTTGAGGTCTTTGGTAACGATCCCTAGTGGGGGTGGGTAACATGGAGTGTGTGCACTGATATGGGCGTGTACTAAGAAGCTAACCTAAAAAAAAAAAAAAAAAGCAAAAAAATAGAACCGGAAAAAATATAGAACCACACTAGAGGAAACAACAAGGATTCAATACTTACCCATGTCCAGAAATAAAAACTTAGTACTAGACGGAAATTCTAGATCAAGATGATATTTATATTTTTCCCTTGGTTTACGTGACCTTATAAATAGGTTTTATGGCAAATAAATATCATGATGGATCTCACGAAGGTTTAAGGGTGAGGGTGATTGTCACCGCTGCTTCCTTCTATAGTGGTCCACCTGAACCTTAAATTGATCTGCCTCATCCTTATTTACGCCCAAAATGATATTTCAAAATGGAAAAAAAATTATATCACGGTGGCTTGGATATATATATATATATATATATATATATATATATATATATATATATATATATATATATATATATATCACGCTGGGCCTACATGGCCTACGACAAGACCGTCCGTCTTTAACTACGTACTGGTGCGCGTCACACCAACCATTATAAAGACAGATGAAAAGAAAAAGGTTAAGGGGCAGGTAGACCTGGAACAACCCAAAGCGAAGTCGTGGTCCGCAGCTGGGCTATCCGGATCATTTTAAGAACCCATCGTGGTCCGCAACTCGGGTATACGGATCACTGTAAAAACCCACCTCAGAACATGGGCCATTTACCGTTATACATGAATGTAAATGGCCGACTATCTGTTCATAGATCTAATGATCAAATCGACTGTGGAAAATCAAGCCTTTCACATAGTCTATTGAAGGGATCTACATTTTGAACGGTTCGGATCATCCATTCACATGTCCCAACTAGCAGAATACAAATTCAATTCGGTACTCTACAGACTAGAGACTGCAAGAGTGGGTCCCGAAGACATGATTATCCAGGAAAACACAAGGGTACCCGAGCAAAGAAAATTTGAAAAACAAGAAGAATACGGATTCTCGGTTTGCGTGAAGCAGGAAAATCACAGTTGTTGCAATGTAACTAGACGGTATCATTACAAACCGTCATTGCTGACTGGCATGGACCAACGACGATACAGGAAAGCAGAAATCCTATTTTACCTTTATAAAAACCACTCCCTGCAAGTTCTAGCTCGTCAGTATACTCGTCTTCCTTCACCAATTCAGTGCCGATAGACATCCGAAGAATGGAGAAGATACAGCACAAGCACGTTGACATAAGAGGACTGAAGCATCATATTGCCGAAATAGGAACTGGTGCCGAACTCAACTTCCCCTGTTTTTCCTTTTGCAGTCTGCATATTTTCTGCTGCTTTCGTATAGTCTTTTTGAGTGTTGTTGTTCAAGTGCAGGTTCTGTTGTGGTGGTTTTCTTGCATGGATTCCCTGAGATATGGTACACGTGGAGACACCAGATGATCGCAGTCGCTGATGCTGGTTTCCGGGCCATTGCTCCGGATTGCAGAGGCTATGGACTCTCCGAACAGCCTCCCGAACCGGAAAAAGCATCTTTCATGGACCTAGTTGAAGATCTCGTCGCCATGCTTGATTTGTTTGGCATCTCAAAGGTCTGATAGCCACAGATTATTATTATTATTATTGCATCGAAAAAATTTCATTAATCCATGGGGAAATACAAACACAGGGATGAACGTGACATGGTCGATCACCGTCTTCCTCAAGGATAACTACTCCGAATCCACGGAGCTTCTCTGGACTCCTCGCAGAGACTTCTCGATTCCACAAGGAAAAAGCAAGAAAATAGAAATATCATAAATTGATTGATTGATGAGTGAAATTAACAAGTTCACAACCCTTTAAATAAGAATACCAAGCAATGAGAGCGAAATCAGAAGCAAACTATAACTAAAACTCCCTAAAATTAGTAAGTAAATTTACTTTTATAGTAAGTGTCCTAGCTTAACCACGATATTATCATAATTATTCTAAGCACTTTTCATGTTGGACACAACTCCCAAAGCCCAACGGATGAAGAGTTATAATCAAACTAAAACTTACTATAAATAGTAATTAAACATGGAATTCCACTGTTGATATGATAGAATCTCTCAAATTCGCTGGGTTGGTTGGCTACGGTAGCTCGTCCTACCCCAAAATCATATGGTACGTTGAGTAACTCATTCTAGTTTGCAAGATATGCCTGTTTTAAGGTTCCGACGGTCTTGATAACTTCTGCCATTGATCGGGCCTTCTTTGAACCATCTTGGACATGAAAGTGTCTGTGACCCGCTCTACATCAGTTACTGTAAAAATACTTGCCGATAAAATCTTTTTAGTAAAAGACGTCTTTAATACAATCGAATATCAGAAAAGTAGAAACTTCTCTGCCCTTTTTTTGTGTTGCACTTGCACAGAAGGAATTTCAGTTTAAGCCATGCTAGGATCCAAGGTTACTTCAAACACGTGGAATTTGAATTCACAAAACCATTGTTGCTTTGTGATTTTTTGAGTTGAGAATCAAATCTTTTTCAATAGAAAATGTCTTTAAGTATCAGAGAAATGAAAAGAAGAATGCAGAAAATGTAAACTTCTCTGTCCTTTTGCATATGCCACTTCAGTCTCCTTCCTGCTTCTGTATTTCCTTTTAGGGGCCGTTTGGATGCCTGTAAAATTCGTAAGTTTTAAATGGATTATAGGTAATCAGATTACACGGGCTGTTTCGATACTTGTATTTGCCAGTAAAGGCTTTACAGGCTGTAAACACATTACAGCTGTAATCTGAATTACCTGATAAACAACCATGTTTCATATTACAGGTAAAGTCTTCCATCGGCTGTTATGTTCTTTCAATATAGAAATCAAAGGAAGATAAGTGCATGTCAGAAAAAAAATGAAGAATCTAGAAAGAAAAATACATTCGATATGAGTTTTCGTTTTAAACTATATCTTTCGACTCTGAAGTTAATTGCTTATGCTATAATTGTTTACTCTTCTTTCTTTCTTATCTTACATAAGAGTCATTAACATGTTGATTTCTTGGTGATGATGGTGCGGAAGGCTTTCCTGGTTGCGAAGGATTTTGCAGGTCTCACCACTTCGATGTTTGCCGTCCTTCATCCAGAAAGATTGCTGGGATTCATAACATTAGGCACACCATTTCTCACTCCTGGTCCCCAGTCAGTCCGCCAAGATCTCCTCCCTGAAGGCTTCTACATATCGAGGTGGCAGGTGATGTAGTTTTCCTTTTATCCTGCAGTCTTGAGAGGAACCAGTGCTGAATGAGATATGCTATGCTAATTGTTGGATATGAGATCTGTTAGAGGACATTAAAGCTGCATGCAGCATTAGCAGTACTGAAATCTAATAGAAAAAAAACAAAAGAGTTGAAGTAGTTATGCAGATTTCACTAAATTAAGGCAAATGATGCCTGTAATGTCACACGCATTGATTGCTTCCAACAGAACCAAATCAGAATTTATATGCAGCGTAGCGGTTAGAAATTCAATGGCTTTCAACTTTCTACACCATCTTAAAATTGAGGGTTGTAATCCCACAAAAGTTCCCATTCTACAGTCAAATAAAATGGCAACCTTTCATGAAGAATTAGCAAGGATTGTGGCTTTCCATGCTACATGGGAACTTTGGTAATTCAACAATAGAAGGGAATGTGAACACTATTTAAGCTCTTGCTTCTTTTTCAAGCTTGAAAAATTTATTCACCCATGTCAATCTATTGCCGATGCACTTATTTTACAGGAGCCTGGAAGAGCTGAAGCGGATTTCGGACGGTTTGATGTCAAGACTGTAGTGCGTAACATTTACATTCTCTTCTCCAAAAGCGAAATCCCGATAGCTGGTGAACATCAGGAGATCATGGACCTGGTTGATCCATCCACTCCTTTACCGCCCTGGTTCACAGACGATGATCTGACAGCCTATGCAACGTTATATGAGAAATCCGGATTCCGTTTACCACTGCGAGTGCCATATCGGTTAGTAGGGCTCTCAAACTCCTAAGCCGAAAATGAACTTCAACTAAATTATGACAGCTAGCATTAGTTGTGTTTTTATAGTCTTCTATCAATCTTGGGTGCATTTGAAAGTAACCCCAAAACCGCATTTAGTTGAATATGTCGGTAGGGTCACCTTGCATTGAATTTCCCAAGCATTTTAGCTGAGCAGAAGTGAAAGTCAGACATGCTACTTATCAGTTTTCCACTTTTCTGCCCCAAAATGATAAATTCATTTGTTTCATAGTACTTCAGGACAAATTGAAACATTAGTAATGCAAGGGCATTTTCACACTAGGCTTGAGTGGGGTCGCTAGCGGGATGCAGGGGCACACTCGGGGTGGGTGCGGTCCACGGGGAAGGTCTTGTGTTCGAGACTCCTCACCAGGGGTGATTAATGCGCATTTTACTTCAGGCTCGAGTGGGGTAGCCCGTGGGATGCGGGGACACACTCGAGGTGGGCGGCCCATGTGATTTGGGGCCCACGAAGGGGGTTCGGACGAGGTCCTAAACCCATGAGATGTGAGGCCTGGGCTATGAGATAAAGGGATTAATTCGCCATACTCTAACAGTTCGAGCTTTTAGAGCAAGTGGTTAATTGTTGTGCATCAAATTGGTATCAGAGTGGAAGGTCTCGTGTTCGAGACTCCTCACCAGGGGTGATTAATGCAGTGACATTTTCACACTGGGCTTGAGTGGGGTCGTTTGCGGGATGAAGGGGCATACTCGGGGTGGGTGCGGCCCACGGGGGAGGTCTCGTGTTCGAGACTCCTCACCAGGGGTGATTAATGCGCATTTCACACCGGGCTTGAGTGGGGTAGCCCGTGGGATGCGGGGAAACACTCGAGGTGGATGGCCCATGTGATTTGGGGCCCACGAAGGGGGTTTGGCCGAGGTCTTAAACCCATGAGATGTGGGGCCTGGGCTATGAGATAAAGGGATTAATTCGCTATACTCTAATAGTTCGAGCTTTTAGAGCAAGTGGTTAATTGTCCTGCATCAATAAGTTCCTGGAAAAGCTTTCCTACCTGACCCCGACATACTTTTGAGTTTCCAAATTAATTAACCTTGCTAATATAATTATGAATGAGCTGGTTGCACGACTGCTACCGGTATTGCGGGGTGTATTTGCCAGGCCCAAAAATGATACAATATGAGGTGTTTGGACTATATCGGCTAGAAATTTGTTGGCCCAAAAGATTTTGAATAATTATTGGGAAATGGGAAAAATGTGAAACACCAGAACCTATCTTCTGCTTCTTAACTTACATTCAATAGTTCATTAGACCAGTCTTTGATTTAGAAAAAAAACAAAAAAAACAAAACGTTGTTTGTTGGCTTGACCTGCTGAAAGCCAACTAGATAGGACCTAATCAAACACAGACCAAGCTTGATTTGGTGGATTAGAGCCTGTTACATTAAAATATAATGAACAAAAGATGAAAAAATAAAATAAAAATTGAAGTAGTGATGACTTGCCATTTTCTCGAAATGGTTTGTTCTACTTTGAATTGTCAATTCCTACTCAAATCACGTGTCTTTTATCTTCCAAATAGGCCTAAATCTAGTCTAATATGGTTTGTATGCTTCCTCCATGGTTGAAAGGAATAAGATGTAGCGAACAAGAGAAAATTAGAAAAAAAGAGGTCAAAAGAGGGCCTTTATAGTTGTATTGGACCCAATATTGTCCACAACCCGTATCCGCTGATACAGGCCTTTTCTTTAATGAGATTAAGTCACCCCATTCGTGTAACGCGAGTGATCCATATGGTTCCTATATTGCCAATAATGACTCATATAAGGGCTATGTACAATTATTGAATACTAATACTGCATAAAAGATGCTGGGAACTATAGTATCTCTATATTATGCTCATGAACTTACATCACTGGAGCACTAACAATTTGTGGGCTTCCATTAGGACGCTGAAGGAAGAACTGAGTATAACAAACCCTAAAGTTCAAGTTCCAGCGTTGCTGATCATGGGTGAGAAGGACTATGTCTTCAAATTCCCAGGAATTGAGGATTACATAAAGAGCGGAAAGGTGAAAGACTATGTCCCAGATTTGGAGATCATATACATTCCTGAAGGATCACATTTCGTTCAGGAACAGTTCCCAGACCAGGTTAACCAGCTCCTCATCAGCTTCCTCAAAAAGTACTCTACTGCAGGAAAGTGATTGTAGTATTCTGTATTCCATCCTTAACAGGTTTGTCTGGGATACTTGGGATGGTCATCTAGTGGTATGGATAAATCATAATCTCATGACGGCCGTATTATGAAGTTTGATTTTCACTTTGGACTGCGAGATGATGAAATGAACTTTCAGATGCCATATATAGTTTTGTTACTATGAAAACATGTGAATGAATATCATAGAGAGAGATCCAGGGTGGAACACAGAGAAGGATGAATGTGCATAAATCTCATTGCAGTCCAATCATTATCGAACCATGATGAGATGTGGGTCCACCAAATCCCATCGCCTGCTAATAGATCAGAGCAGGTGGGACAGTAGTGACATTGAAATGCTGTGATATTTCATAGGGGATCATTCCTCTAGTTAAGTAAAAACTTGAGATGGGGTTCGAGTCTGTAGCTCAGAGGTAGTTGGACCTAATTCCAAAACACTGAGTTCCCAGGTTTGTGCGCAGCTTTCATATAAAAATTAAATAAAATAAAAATAACCTGACATGGAATATTGAATTTATAACTTCTTGCTTCACCTTTTTAAGGATCTCTATGTTTTAATTAAGTACAAAAAAATAAAACTTTTAGTGTTCACAACTTAATTCTGCAATTAAATTATTTTGTCACTGAAAGATTTCCTTTTTCACCCTTTTCTTTAGCAGATACCTCAAAAAAGTTCCAAATGCTGGGTAATACTGTTACCATGTTAGTGTACACACAAATTCAGCTGCTTATAAATGTGAAATTTCAGGCCTTGGTTATGCATTATTGTCCTACTTACCAAATATATTATTTTCAATGAATGAATCTTAGCACCCTTAAGGCCGGTTTGGATACCAGCAAATAGTTACTTTTTCAACTTACAACAGCAGATAAGTAACTTATTTCAGATAAGTAAGTTTGGTTTCTGATTAGTTATAACTTTTTGACTTAAAATTACTTAATCATTAAGTTATTTTTTAAAAGCTTTTCTACTTTTCATAAGTTTGCTTAATAGAGGCATCAGGAGAGACAAAAGAGAGGAGAAGCTGATAAGTATGTTGTTTACCAAACATACTTGTATGCTTAATAAGTAGAAACTAAGATGAGCTACTTGAGGCATAAGTAGCTCATCTTAAGTAACTTAAGATCCAAATGCTCCCTTAAAGTTTGCAAACCTTAATTTGTTGATAGAAACAGAAAAAAAAATGAAATACTTTCCAATGATTTTGCAGCATGGAGGAATAAATGCAGTAGATGGTCCCCACATCTCAGAGCTAGAAGAGCATTTATGATAAGGACCACAAACACATCCATCAATGTGCAACACAACCATTAATATTACTCAACTCACCAAAAGCATGAACTATAAGACAGTAAAGATAATGCAAGTAGATAGAAGAAAAATAAAATCTTCTAGTTATAGAGCTGCCTTACCTTTAACACATTTGTTTTCTTAGGGGACTGATTATGAGTGAAGATGGAAAGTCTTCGTCATTGACAATGATGATGAGTTGATGTATCTTTACTCACCTGACATAGGAACGAGTAAGACAATGATATAGGATCTTAGTTTGGACCTGTTGGACACTTGCATTGGTGCATTGAGGTCGAGTCTCTAAACCATGAGTCCCATCATATGTGGACGATGATTGACTTGAGGATGTACTACTTTTGATTAATCCTTGCGCATGAGGATGTGTGGAATCAACGGCTTGATCATGTATACTTTGACTCTCTTTATGAAGTCACCATGTGACCAACAATAGTTGGTGTGGTTGCACGCATCCATCAAGTTTGTTGAGACCCACATGGGCTAATAAGGGATTCACTGGTTTCTTAGAAACTTAATTATGGCTTATATCTTACAGATTAGATGTCCATCAAGTAGTTATCCACTGGGCTTAACATTGAAAAAGTTTTACAAGTATTTTTAACTGTTAAACATTTATTTTAACGGTTAAAATAAATTTGATCAAAGTTAATGATGACTTGATAGCTTAAATTTGGTATAATCCAAGGATCCGATCAATTTAGATACATGAATTAAGGCATGATCACAACCTTTAAATGTAATGAGGCATAAGAAAGGTTATAAGGTGGTAGAGTACCACAAGTGATATTTTCTAACAACCATAAGTCCTCTTTACATACAGATTGTATCTTAGAGGGAGTGAAGCCTATAAACAAATAAAGAGAGCCTTGGACCACCCTTAGGTGTCAGTAGTAAAGAGAGTGGAGAGAGAAGAAAGAGATCATTGGAAGACTTTAATGTCTCCTTTAACCCTACTACAAGGATTGACACACAGATCTCATCCTCTCTTTCATCTGGGATGGATCAATAAGAGAAATTCTAATTGAAGGAACAATATTGAAAAATTGACCATTCCTCTTCGATATTGATAACATAAATTGTAGTAGTTGAAATTGGTTTTTCTTTTTTAAAAATTTAAGAATATTAAGGGATTGTTTGGATAGCAAGTCATTTTGTTTAAATTACTTTTGCCTTAAGTAGCATAAGTTGTTTATATTAATTTCTACTTATTCAGTAGATAAGTATATTTGATAAGCAACGTGCTTATTAGCTAAAAAGTTAAAAAGTTTGTTTGGTTTCTAATATTAAATAAGTAGTTTTTAAATCTCTTCAATTAATTTTATCATCCTTTTCTTCTCTTCCACATTTTAAAATATCTTCTGTTAAAATCTCTTTTGATTTTACTCATTCACATGAGATCCACCTTTAATATCCACTGTCCATCATGCTGGGCTAATCTTTGATGTGAATGGTTCATCATGTTAGGCCCACCTCGGCCCGTCTTCAATTTGAACCAGTCATCGTATGGGCCCCACCTTTGATGTGGACCATCCACCTTGCAAGGCCCACATTTAATGTGGACTATCCATCATGCTAGACCTCACTTCGAAGTGGGCCTCCATCACGTGGAGCCTGCCTTGGATGTAGGCCATTCATCATACCAGGTTAACCTTTGATGTGGGCTGTCTGTTACGTGGGGCCTACCTTGATGTGGGTCATCCATCGTGTGTAGTCCATCATCAATTTTAATTGTTTATCATGTAGGGCCCACCTTCAATGTCCACCACCCATCATTAGGAGCCCACTTTTGGTGTGGACCATCTATTGTATAGGCCCCACATTTGAAGTGGGCCATCCATTATCATGTGGGGTCTGCCTTGATGGGCTACTTATTATTAAGGGACGACCTTTGATGTGGACCATCCATTATATGGGGCCCACCTTTATACGTGTTGGCTATCTGTCATGTGGAGCCTACCTTCAATTTCCACTGCCCATCATGTGAAGCCCAACTTTGATGTGGACCGTCCGTCATGAGTGGCCCGCTTTAGATGGGGGCCTTCATCGTTGGGGCTGATCTTTAATGTAAACCATTCATTATGTTTGCCCACCTTGATGTGAGTCATCCATCATGTGGATGGCTTCGCCAAAGTGTAGTCCCGAGCACCTCCGCACCCTTGGGTCCTTTCTTAGTGACCCGAGCCGCTCATCTAGTGGCCCTCTCTACAGACATCAAATGAGTGGCTTGTGCTCAATGAAAGAACATTATTGGGCTTTGGAATTTTAATCAGCTGCTTACAGCTGAGGTGAGGCCATCTAGATGTTCCAATCTGTTGATTTTACCCCCCTACTCGCCTCCAACCACACGTCGTTTTCACTGGATAAGGTCACTGGATAAGGTTCCACACAATTTCTCCATTCATGACCACCTTACCTAATTGAGAAATCACATCAAGTGGAAAACTCTTAATCATGCACATCACGCCAACCATTATATAAAAACAATAGATTTTTGAGGGAAAATTTCTCATAAATTCCAAATTTACCACTAATATTCTTTCATGAATGTTAATCACGTCCATCGTTTTTCTTTAAAAAGTCAAAAAGTAAAAAAGAAAAAAAGAAAAAATTAGCCCCACATTGTATACCTATGACATCCTGCCTATGAAATATATGCTCCCAACTATAATAATCACATAGACCAAAAATCTTTTAGATTAAATCACTAGATGGTAATCTCCGTGATGCAATTAAGTCTCAATTGTATTGGATACCCCCAATGTAAGGGTTCCTCCTCATATATATAATAAAGTAGTCGGCTCTTTACAAGGCAATTACAAGGAAGCAATTACAGGGAATCAAACTAAACTAGGAAAATATAATCAACCTATTAATTATAAAATATTTTACAGAATATTTACATATTACCAAAATCATGCCATAATTATAGAGACTAATTATAGCTAAATATATCCGGCTGACATCCCCCCTCAAATTGATGCTGGGCGATCAAGAAGCGTCAATTTATTTACAAGAAATTGATGACGCTGGCGGGTCATGGCCTTTGTAAACACGTCAGCTATCTGAAGATCAGAAGAAACATGCGGAAGAGAAATAACACGAGTGTCCAATGCCTCCCTAATAGAATGACAGTCCACCTCAATATGCTTCGTACGCTCATGATAAACGGGATTAGCAGCAATCTGAATGGCACTAGTGTTATCAGCATGAAGAGGAGTAGGATCAATTTGAGAAAAACCAAGCTCAGTCAGAAGCCCACGAAGCCAGACAATCTCAGAACAAGCAGCAGACATTGCACGATACTCAGATTCAGTCGAAGACTTAGAAACACGAGCTTGTTTCTTACTTTTCCACGAGATCAAAGAATCACCGAGAAACATGCACCAACCCGTAACAGACCGCCGAGTGTCAGGACATCCGGCCCAATCTGCATCACTATAAGCAACAAGACAAAGAGGCGAGCCAGTGGGAAAGAACAACCCACGATCAGGTGAACCTCGAAGATATCGAATGATACGACGCACGGCAGCTAAATGGAGATGGCGTGGAGTTTGCATAAACTGACTAACTTGCTGGACAGCGAAGGAAATATCAGGTCGAGTAATAGTCAAATAGTTCAGGCTGCCTACCAATTGGCGAAACACAGTGGGATCAGAAAGAAGATCACCCTCCGCATGACGATATTTCACGTTGACCTCCATAGGAGTATCTACTGAGGGAGAATCCTGAAGACCAGCCAAACTAATCAAATCCTGTGTATATTTGTGTTGATTCAAGAATATACCCGAAGAATCTGTGTGCACCTCTAAACCCAAAAAATACGTAAGAGGACCAAGATCCTTCATGTGAAAGGAAGTCTGAAGATGCTGCTGGAGGCGAGTAATCAGACTAGAGTCAGTCCCAGTAATGACAATATCATCCACATACACAAGTAAAAGAACAAGGCTAGTCGGAGTTTTGCAAAGGAACAAAGAGGAGTCATATTGGCTTTGGACAAAGGAGAAACGAAGCGAGTGGACTTGAACTTTTCAAACCATGCCCGGGAGCCTGTTTTAAGCCATAGAGAGACCGCTTTAACTTACACACAGAAGAAGACGGAGAGGAAAACAGACCGGAGGAGGAGTCATGTAAATATCCTCTTTGAGATCACCATGAAGAAAGGCATTTTTACGTCCATTTGGTGAAGAGGCCAACCTTGGGAGGCGGCGATAGAGATACACCGTACGCACTTGTAGTCATCTTCGCAACCGGAGCAAATGTCTCTTCATAGTCCACCCCATATTCTTGCCGGTTCCCAAGAGCAACTAATCGTGCCTTATACCGGTCCAGAGTCCCATCAGAGCGGAGTTTAATTGAGTAAACCCATTTACAACCAATGGCTGTAACATTAGAGGGACAAGGAACCACGTCCCAGGTAAGATTATCCTGGAGAGCCTGAAGTTCCTCATCCATCGCTTTCCGCCAACATTCACTTTTAACAGCCTTAGAAAAACATGTAGGAATGGGAATAGAAGTCAAAGTAGCATTAAAGCCATACCAATCAGGAGGACGGGATACTCGGGTAGATCGCCGAGGACCCAGCGCAGGAGGCATGTCTGGTTCAGCATCACAGAGTGGAACGATCTCAGATGGCGGGTTATCCTCAGGAGAAGTCACCGGGAACAGTCTCAGATGAAGGGTCGGCCTCTCGGAAGGAGGCAAAGTCAGAGACGTCGAGTATACACGAGTCCAAACTTTGAACTGTGTAGGGAGAGGAGTCAATTTATCGAAACAAGGTAGAATACTAATCTCAGGTAATGACTCAATATGGGTAGAGAAGAAACATTGATTTTCAAAGAAAACAACATTACGAGATATACGAAATTTGTTAGAAGAAGGATCATAACAAACATAACCTTTGTGAGAAAGACTATAACCCATAAAAGCACATTTAACAGACTGGGCAGAAAGTTTGTGACGTTCATGAGGTGGTAAATGAACAAAGCAGACACATCCAAAAGTATGCAGAGTAAGATAGCTAGGATGCTGATGATACAAACGATAATAAGGAGAATCAAGATTCAACACTTGAGAGGGCAGTCTATTAATTAAGTAAACTGCAGTAGATAATGCCTCAACCCAGAATTTAGAAGGAACATAGGACTCAAGCAATAAGACACGAACCACATCCAAGAGATGTCGATTCTTTCGTTCGGCCACACCATTTTGTTGAGGAGTATAGGGACAAGACCGTTGAGAGACAATTCCTTTGCGTTGTAAAAATTCATGAAAATTGTGGGACATGTATTCCCCACCAGAATCAGACCTCAAAATCTTAATACAGGTAGAAAATTGATTCTCAATGTATGTGACAAAGGTTTGAACAGATAATAACTCAGATTTAAATCTAAGAAAATAGACCCAAGTGTACCGACTGAAATCATCGATGAATGTGACAAAATATTTATATTGAGCATGAGAAATGACAGGGGAAATACCCCATACATCACTATGCACAATATCAAAGCATTTTGCTGCACGACTACCATGAGAAGGAAACGAAAGAGTCTTACTTTTACCAAGTTTGCATACAGAACAATCAAATGATGATTTTAGAAACTTGTTCTTTATTGCCCAACAAACCGAATTTAACAAATGAGATAGAACAACGGAGTTTGGATGACCCAAACGTTTGTGCCATACTTCACTCCAATTGTTAACTGTCATACAAGCCAAAGATAAACTACTAGGAATTGAAAAATGCAGTGGAAAGAGTCTGCCAACTTTAGGCCCCTTCGCGAGTATCTTCCCCGACCCCTGATCCTGCACAAGACAACCATCACGAGAAAAATATACATCACAGTTATTATCAACTAACTGGCCAACAGAAATCAGACTGGTAGACAAGTTATGAGATACATAAACATCTCTAAAAGAAGAGTTAATATCTCCTACTTCATTAATAGCTAAATGACTCCCATTAGCTATCTGAATCTGGGATGAACCATGATATGGACGAACATTGCACAGAGTATCAGATGATCTGGTCATATGATTGGATGCACCAGAATCAACCAACCAAGATTTAGATGAAGTAATGTCAGTACCTTGGAGCCCTAAGGCAGAAAAGGCTGACATAATCATCTGTTGAACCATTTCAGGAGTAAGAACAGATGGTCCAGCCGCAGAGGAGGAAGCTGATGACATTCCGGGAACAGAAGAAGTATTCACTACAGCCTGATGAGCGTTAGCTTGACGGTTCTGAGGTCGAGTGGGACATTCTTTGATAAAGTGGCCGGTTTCTTACAATAGTTACAAGACTTCTTGGTACAGTTGGCGGCAATATGACCATACTCCTTGCAACCGAAACACCGAACCTTACGCATATCCTTTCCTTTCCGTGGGCTGCATGGCGACTTGATGCGGATTAGAATCTTTGGGAACGTAGCTGTGTGAAAAGACGCTGCTCCTCGCGAAGTAATTCACTAAAACATACATCCAAGGATGGAGAGGGATCCCGGTTCATTAAATTTGAGCGAGCAACCTCAAATTCATGACGCAATTTCATCAGGAATTGATCTCTCTTACTCTGCTCATGCACAGCTTGAATAGCAGAAAGAGAGCAAAGGCAGCAGTACCTTCGCATAAACCATATCAGAAAATTCTCCCCATAAATTCTGAAAACCAGAAAAATACTCCTGAATGGAGAGATTGCCTTGAGTGTAACTAACAATCTCATATTCTAACTGAAAGCGGCGTGCGGTATTATCCTGATGATAAACCTTTCGCAAATACTCCCACATGGTTTGCGCAGTCTTATAAGGTCTTAGATTAAGTACAATAAGAGGATCAATAGATCCTAAGATCCAGGACATCACACGTGCATCATTGACCTTCCACTTACCCAACTCCTTAGATTCCGTAGGAGTAGGATTACTACCATCAATATGACCCCACAATTCTTTGCCCATAACAAACAATTGAAACTGAAATTCCCAAGCATAATAATTTTTTTCAGTAAAGCGAACTCCGAAAGATTCGCTAGAAGACATGATGAAGTTAATATAGATACCCGAAATTACTAGAATGCACAGATCCTACCTCCAGATCAGTTCTCTCCAGAAAGCTCCACCAAAAATCTGTAGTACCGAAAGAAATCTGCAGCACTGAAAGAAAATTGGCAGCACTAACAAAACGCTACTCACCAAAAAAAAATCTGTCCACTGACAG
Source organism: Magnolia changhungtana (assembly GCA_030180095.1). Taxonomy (NCBI): domain Eukaryota; kingdom Viridiplantae; phylum Streptophyta; class Magnoliopsida; order Magnoliales; family Magnoliaceae; genus Magnolia; species Magnolia changhungtana. Next base: position 306,786 of record JASAUF010000213.1, read on the forward strand.
ATCGCACCCACAAAGATTTAGCACCCACAAACGAAAAGAAACACTAAAAAAATCACAAACCTAATTTAGATGGGTTTGGCTCTGATACCATCTCAATTGTATTGGATACCCTCAATGTAAGGGTTCCTCCTCATATATATAATAAAGTAGTCGGCTCTTTACAAGGCAATTACAAGGAAGCAATTACAGGGAATCAAACTAAACTAGGAAAATATAATCAACCTATTAATTATAAAATATTTTACAGAATATTTACATATTACCAAAATCATGCCGTAATTATAGAGACTAATTATAGCTAAATATATCCGGCTGACATTAACAGCTTGTGCCAGATCATAGTTTGGAATGTAAAGAACTCAAAATCTTTGGAATAAAATGCCTTCTCTTGTGCTGTGTTCCCGTGTGCTTGTTTATGTCGTTTATGAATGCCTATGAAATCCTTCCAACAAGCGAAATGCATTGTGAAATGCACGTTAACATGCCCATTGTGATGCATCATTGTTATCGGTCTGTCCATCTGATGTGCCCTCCCATGTTAGGCCAAGTTCTTAAAAATTAACAATATCAAATGGGCCACACTGCAGGTAAGAACAATGAAGACGGATATGACTGCTACAAAACTTTAAGATTGGGTGTTGACCTAAATTGATGTGTACACTTGATGTAAATTTTGGATTCAAAATGGATGGTCCAACAAAAGCTCCAATTCCCATACATTCAAACGGATATAATCATTCCACATAATCATAATGCCTTCATAATTGAACTTGAATGCCAACAACGGACTATCTATCCATCAAAATGACCAAGTTGATTTTATTTACACTTAGTTTGATGCAGGTCATGTTAGCCGGTAAGAGGTTGCCACATTTTAGTGCGCTTGTACGAATGGTGGGAGAAAAATGTACTCACACCAAGGATTGTCGACACTTATCTATTAGTGCCACATAGTCTATTAAAAGCAGACCTGTTAAGAATCATATGCAATCTATATCAAAAAAGGTGAACATCATTCATAGGACATGTGGTCGACGCACGAGCGCACGTGTCAGCCCTAGCGTATGTAGTAAGTTTCAAAAAGTCTTGGAGATGCCGGATTCTTTGCAGTTCAGCTTGTGCATGGCATGATTGTCCCAAATTAAATGAAAAAGGACAAATTTCCTAAGGATGATTGGCATTTTCTTGAAGGGAGCAGGTAGTTTTTTTTTTTTTGTTAGCTGGTTACTACACCCCAACGTGAGTTCACACTTCACTGTTAGCCACCCCCACTAGGGATCGATACCAAGACCTCAGTGTTGAAATGAGGTATCTTTCACTCAGTCTGCCACTTGAGCTATGGATTAGGGTGTGAAGGTGGCAAGTAGTTAATAGTATGAAAAAGCCCGTTTGGATTTAGAAGCAGATCATGCAAAATGACTTTGCATGATAAGAATTCCAAATCCTATTAGAACATAGCCATTGCACAATTGAAGATTCATTAGGAAGCCACGATGTGGCTACTGCCTATCAAGCTTGTAAAAACAATATTTGTAGAAAAAATTTGGGCTATCGTCACAATCGATCAATTTCTTCACAACACAATGCTCCTTATTTCTTTAGTTTAGCTTTTTAGCAAGTTCCTACATATATCATCAGTCACATTCTACTAACTTCATACCATGATTGTCTTACTATCGACCGTTTTACCACAACAAACCGTTTTGTTATTTATTTATTCTCTGCTTAATTTATCTTTTTCTATCTCACTGAATGTATTCTTTCCTCACATTTAATTAATAAAATATCAAGTTAACTTTACTTTTAATCTTCTCCATTATTTATTACTTTGCTAAGAAATTTAATTCCTATTAATATAGTTGAAATCTTCTTGTTCTATAATAACATGTGGCTCTAACAATAAGTGGTTGAACAATCAAGCCAATCTCCACTAATCCTAGTCTGGCTAGTTTAGTGATTAAGTAACAAGGCGGCAATTGATTTGAGCCGAATAAGACTATGCCGGACACAATTCTTAATTACACCCGTTTAGCTCGACATAACAGGTATGGCCACGTGTGCGGATTTAAAAGCAATAGATGGGCGCACTGTTACTGAAATGATGTTACCAAGTTCTGTGGGCCCCACTATGATGTCTGTTTTGTATCCACTCCGTCCATACATCTTGAGAGATCATTTTAGGGTAAGATCCAAAGAATGAGTCACATCCAAAGCTTCAGTGGACCCCACCACAGAAAATAGCTGGGAAAGTGACACCACCGTTAAAAACTTCTAAAGGCCACAAAAGTTTTAGATCAAGCTGATATTTGTGTTTTCACTTCTTTAATGTCTTTGTTAACTTTTTGAACCGGTTGGATTTCAAAAAAACATCATAGTGGGCCTTAGGAAGGTTTCAACTGTGGGTATCAATCTTTCCGCTGTTTTCTTTGGTGGGATACACTAAGGGCGTGTTTGGACGGGCCCATTCCATGGGATTGGATTGTATTAGGGTGGATGGCAAGTAATGATGGCTGTGTCAGTGGATTGCTGGGATTGCTATATCCAGGGAATTCACCATGGAGTATGTTTGGCTCGCCTGGCCAATACCGGGATTACGTTGGCCAATCCAGGGATTGCTCCGGCTAACCAAACATGTCTAAGTAAAATAGATGGGATTAAGAGGGATTGAGTGGATTTCAAGGTAATGATGATGATGTCAATGGATTGCTGGGGATTGCTATATCCAACGTCTGCCTGTTTGGCACGTACGGCCAAATCTCAATATTGCTCCTTCCAATCCATCCTAATACAACCTAATCCCATCCACCCTGTCCGGCCGAATAGGCCCTAAAACTTTTGATCTGCCTCGTTCTCTAGGTCATGCCTTAAAATAATATCTCCGAATGAATGGTCGCTGCCGTATACAACACATACATTATAGTCGGGTCCACGGAACTTGGTGACGTTACTTCCGTAGCGAGTCTCGCTACTCAACCTCAGTGTTTAATCCGCATCCGTAATAGATGGGGAAGCAGATTGGCGGGTGTACCTCACACCAGCTATATAGCTGCGTACGTGTCGTGTCAAGATGAGCACCGACGTTCCTTGAGCTCATAGAGTTGTACGAGCAGTTCAAAAGAGATCAAAGTTACACAGGCCCTACAACGATCTATTTTTTATATCTACATCATTTAAGTATTTTTAGAGACCATTTTAGAGCATTATTCAAAAAATGAATAACATCCAAAGTTCAGCCAGACTACATTACAAATAACAGTGAAGATGATGATTTTCACTGTTAAAAAATTCATAGGGCCCACCAAAACGTTTATGTTCCATCCAATCTGTTCATAAGGTTACAAAGACCTGAATAAAGAGGAAATTTTTTTATCATATTGATCCAAAACTTCTGTAACCCTAGAAAGGATTTCAATGGTAGGCGTTCAATCCTCCATTACTTTATATAGTGTGGTCTACTTGATAGTTATGTCTGTCTTATTTTTCATCTCAAGCCTTAAGACTAGCTTGCCAAATGGATAGACGGTTTGGATATAACACATATCTTATAATTAAATCCACAAATCTTGTTGACATCAATACACGTGCTTATATAGCCGTATGAGGTACACCAGCCAATTCACGTCTAACAGACAAGGCCACAAAAGACATGTCTTGAAAAAGAACCCATCATGCTAAAAATTCGACAAGCATCTCGTAAGTCGTACTAAACACGTGGGAGGGTCCTCTACTCTTGCCCGGGTGGTAGGCTCTGTTGGGGAATGCGGAAGATGAGCCCTCAAGATCTGACGGTCTACACGAAATTTGGAACCCTTACAAAGCTGAAGAACAGTGCTCCAATGGCCCGCCTATCTACTACTGGAGCAGATCGAACTATTCACACCTCTGATCCTACGGTATATAGTGGCCCCGGATTGCTATGGATGGACCAGATCGTCCTAAGGACAAGCTAATATGGACAGACTATAGGATACTCTCTTCCTCTCTATATTCTCTCCGTGTTTCGTATGAATCGATTGCATTTCATGAGAGAAGCGCACTCCTTATATAACAGAGGAAGGAGAGTTTAAGTGGGATTGTGATAAGGCCACATGAGCCGATCACATCCCTAACAGAAGAAGGAGAGTTTGGGTGGGATTGGGATAAGGCCACATCATCCGGTCTTATCCCTATCTCCTATCATAAATCAAATTCAAAAATGAATTTGAAATATAACAGAAGAGGAAAAAGGCCGTAAGAAGCCAAAGCTTGTGGGACCCACCTACTAGTGATTGCTCACCAGTGGGCTCCACTGGCCCACGTCCAACATCTCCCACTCAATCACATTGTGGGATAGTCACAAAAATTTGTCCAACTAACTTGCCTTATAACAATCAAATACCAAACATCACGATCAAAAGAATCAGAGGCGTGGGACCAGCTGGATCACCATAATCTTCTCACAGGTGCTTAAGTACTCAGTGACCACCTAACTAGTACTCAATAACCCAAGCTTTGCAATGCCTGTCCTAGTCCGCATGACCACACCGGATGGAGTTAACTCCCGATCTGGAGTACTCGGCCAACATACGCACTTATCCGACTTATCGAGTTATTCTGAAAATTTGATTTTTCACAAACTTCGATTAAAACCAATTCAAAGCAATACTTATTTGTATATATGCTTTTTAAGAAAAGTACTGTTTGCAAAAGACTAATAAAAACAACTCGATCTTGCTTAGGCGGATAAGTCTTCAAGTGCGTATTTATAGTTCTAGAAACTTGGTGTAGGTTGTCATGGGATCTTCCCCACGCAAATGTGTAATTTGGAATTAATCAAGCCGCTTTCCTAGCGTCGAAGTCTGGTCAATCAAGGACCTTTCGTCATTGTACACTAAAGTAGCGACACTCAATCTCATCCTCATATACACAAGAGGAGGGTAGCTAAGGACACAAAGAGTCACCTACAGGACTGGCTACTCGCACGTTGCAATGATTAGATCGAATCAAAGCAATCTGTAGGTAAAGGGTCCCTGCATGTGGCTACAATCCACATCGTAAAGTAGACAATACTAGGTGTATGTCGGGTCTACACAATACGGGTTATTCTACATGAGGTATGACTCATCTCATAACCTCATAACCTGGCTTTAATTTCAGGCCATAACATTAATCGCAAGTATAGGAATGGTGCGATTATGTTATTCGACTTTATCGGTCTCATCTACAATCTTTATAAGATTGTAGGCGGATACGACTCACTCATATCCTCATCCTTTATTATTCACAATAAATGGAAGTTTATACCTCTATGTATAAACATAGCCCCAAATGTACCTCTCTCGTACATTCAAGGTTGGTCAACCCGTGCGAGTGGGTGACCGGCCTGCCGATAAAAATAGAAATCCTACATGATCTCAAGGTAAATGCTGATGATCTTCATACCTAGTTATATTAGTGTTCAATACTGAATAAATGGAATGTATTATTCATGAAAGATCAAAGGTATTACAAATAAGTACATCAGTCAAGTTTTCCTCAATCCCATCTGCCTGACGTGAACCTGAAATAGATCTCTGGTTATAGGTTTCGTCATGGGATCAGCCATCATCTCCTTAGTAGGAATATAACTGAGGGCGACCTTCTTGTCTCTAACTTGATCACGGACGTAATGATACTTGATCTCAATGTGCTTTGATTTCTGGTGGTGTTTAGGGTCCTTAGCCAAGTCAATGGCAGAAGTATTGTCTATCTTCAGCGATATAGGCTGACGAACACTCGGTACAATACCCAGACTCAATAGAAATCTGCGAACCCATACACACTCCTGAAATGCAGCAGCGCAACATGCAATGTACTCGGCCTCCATAGATGAAAGAGCTGTGGATGTCTGTTTCTTACTCGACCATGAGATAGCTCCTGCTCCGAGTAAGAAGACATACCCTGAAGTAGACTTTCCCTCGTCGGTGTCGTTACCCCAAGCAGCATCAGAATATCCTTTGAGTTCGAGGCTTGTGCCTTCATAACACAACATTAGGTCTTTTGTTCCTCTGAGATAGCGGAATATACGTTTGACGGCTTGCCAATGAGACTGTCCCGGGTTACTCTGATAACGGCTGACTATGCCAACTGCATAGCTAATATCCGGTCTAGTGCAAAGCATAGCATACATTAAGCTCCCTACTGCGCTTGCATAAGGTACTGAGGACATAGCCAATTTCTCGGCTTCAGTCTGGGGACACGATTTCCTGTCTAACTTGGTAGCTTTATCCATAGGGGTTTCAACAGCTTTTGAATTTTCCATCCTGAACCGCTCTAAGATCTTTTGTATATAGGTTGCTTGAGACAAACCTAAAAATTTCTTTGGGCGATCCCTGATGATTTTTACCCCAAGGATAAAGTTAGCTTCACCGAGGTCTTTCATCTCAAAGTTCGAGAATAGCCAATCTTTAGTCAATGTCAACAATTGCATGTCATTACCAGCTAACAGGATATCGTCTACATATAGAGATAATATCAGAAAAGATCTTCCAGACCGTTTCATGTATACACAATGATCTTCTTCACTCATCGTGAATCCAAAAGTGGTGATGGCCAAGTGGAACCTCATGTACCACTGTCTTGAAGATTGCTTCAGCCCATAGATAGATTTCAACAATTTGCAGACTTTCTTTGGATGCTTTTTGTCTACATAACCCATGGGTTGTTGCATGTATATCTCTTCATCCAAGTCACCATTTAAGAATGCGGTCTTTACATCCATCTGATATAACTCTAAGTCTAAACTTGCGACAATGGACAAGATCATGCGGATTGAGGAGAACTTTGCAACAGGTGAAAAGGTCTCCTCGTAATCAACGCCTTCTTTTTGTGTAAAACCTTTAGCAACTAATCGTGCCTTATACTTGTCCACTGTACCATCTACCTTTCTTTTGATCTTTAGAACCCATTTGTTACCTATCGCTTTACGATTGGAAGGCAGATCAACAAGTTCCCAGACTTTATTCTTCTCCATGGAAGCGATCTCTTCGTCCATAGCATTTACCCAATCGGCCGAGTTAGAAGATAATAATGCATCCTGATACGAATCAGGTTCATCATCATCAACTGCAACGCAAGAGAATGTTTGCCCTTCAATATCGAAATATCTTCGGGGAATCAATCCTCTTTCGCTTCGACGTAACTCAGGAGCCTGCTGAGATGTCCTCCCACTGTCCTGACGAACTATAGGAGTATCATCGTCATGTGAAGCAGAATTCCCACTCTCCTGAGATACATCGGGTATTTCAAAAAGTTGTACTGGAACCGTTTGTTTCATTCGGCTTGGGTATCTATCTTCAACGAAGGTCACGTCTCGGGATTCTATCTCAATCCATCGTCCATGGTCCTCATAAACTAGAACGTATCCCTTTGAATGCATAGGGTATCTTATGAATATGCATTCAATGGTCTTACTATCAAGTTTACCTCTATGCGGAGTAGGTAGCAAAACATATCCCAAAGATCCCCAAGGGCGTAGGTTGGCTAGAGAAGGAATCCTCCCAGACCACATCTCATATGGAGTCTTAGGAATTGATTTGGATGGGACTCTATTTAGGACGTAGACGGCTGTTAACAGTGCGTCTCCCCAGAATGTGATAGAGAGATTGGCTTGAGCCATCATCGATCTAACCATGTCCAATAATGTCCTATTCCTTCTCTCTGCAACACCATTTTGCTGTGGTGTGTAAGCCATTGTGTACTGCCGAACAATGCCAACATTTTCGCAATATGATTTAAACATTTCAGACGTATACTCGCCACCTCTATCAGATCGAAGGATTTTAATCTTTTTCTCAAGTTGATTTTCCACCTCAGCTTTGTATTTAAGAAAACAATCAAAAGCCTCAGATTTGTGTGAGATGAGATACACATATCCATAGCGCGAGTAATCACAATGAAAGTGACAAAGTATTGACATCCGTTTAAGCATGTACATTAAAGGGTCCATGATATCTCGAATGGATTATCTCTAGTGTGCCCTTTGACCTAGCCGCTTTGGAAAATGGTTTCTTGAAGTCTTCCAGGATACACAATGTTCACAAAATGGCAAATCAACTTTGGATAAGGAGTCTAACTGGACGGAACGTACTAGTCTTGTCATACGATCCTTTCCAATGTGACCTAACCTCACGTGCCATTTTTGAGATTCAGATACTATGAGTTTCATTCGACATAGCAGACAAAGCAAGAGATGCATTATCACATTCTACGTCTAGAATAAATAAATCTGAAATTAAATTACCCCATGCAAAGATGAGGTTATTTTGTCTCAAAGAAACTCTTGTCCCAGAAAATCGAATATCAAAACCATCAGCTAATAACCTAGAAACAGAAATTAAATTCCGACGCATCCCCGGTGCATATAGAATATTACGGAGTATTATTGTTTAGCCCTATGCGCGTACGTAGATGGAAAACGCCAATCCTTATACGTCTTCAACAAAGATTATTGCCCATGTATAGCTTGTAACTCCCCTTGGCTACAGGCCGGAATTCCTCGAGTCCTCGACGACTACTTGTCACGTGCTTTGTTGCGCCTGAATCCAAAATCCATTCGTTAGATATAGTATCAACGGAAAGGATCTCAGAACAAACGCCTACAAACAAAGTATTTAGTGACTGAGAAATTACCGTTTTTTTATGGACGCACTGTCGAGCATAATGGCCGGAATTTCCACAGACAAAGCAGACTACATTTGTCTTTTTCTGCTTCTTCTTTCCATTCCCCTTCTTGAGATTTGGAGCAGGTGTTGTGGTCTTCTGTTCTTGGTTATTCTTCTTCGCCTTCTTGCGAGCTTTGGACCGTTTATTGTTAGCTTTCCGCTTATGGGTTTCTGCTACTAAGGCCCTGGCCGAACTTGGCTGAATAGCATTCATTTCAACCTCACGTACCAAGTGGCCACAAAAGTCTCTAAACGTAGTGATAGAATCAGTATGGTTCAGAATTCTTTTGATTTGGGCCCATGATTCAGGCAAGGAACGGTGCATGGCTATAATCTTTTGATTTTCAGTCAATTTACACCCAACATTCCTAAGGGCACCTATCATTTGCTCCATCTTACGGATATGATCTTTGATGGGGCAGCCGACGGGCATCCTATACTCCTGGAATTCCAATTCCATTGCCCTAACTCTTGCATCTGACTTCTGCGCATAGGCATCTGTCAGTGCTTCCCAGATTCCCTTAGCGGTTTCATGCACTTCATACGTAGGTATGAGTTCTTTGTGCATGGTGCTAAGAAGAACATTACGGGCTGAACGATTTTGTTTTCGCCACTTATTGTAGCGAGTCATCGCAACCCTATGTTCTTGTAAATTTTCGTTTTCAGCTAAGATGGGTTCCTCTTGAACTACATCGAGTGTGTGAGATATATCGTCCTCGTCTAGAAGGCATCGCACCGCGCGGGACCAGTCTTCGTAGTTGTTGCCGTCGAAATGTTGTCCTTTCAACTGTTCAGCGATCAACGCTTTGGTGGCCATCTCTACATTACATGAGTATCACTACTTAGCTAAGATCTAAGGTATTGACACTAATCATCAGCATTTCTACGTGTTATGCAAATTATCAGAATATAAAAGTAGTCAACACATCTTAACGAGATCTGAAAGTCCACATACCCGAATGGGCGGTGTAGAACAATCAAGTTCTCAAATTAAGATGAAATTGGTACTTTTATAAAATTATAATTGCATAACATGCAACCTTCCATTATTTGGTTGCAAACATCATTTGGTGGAAGACATTTAACTCCCACTCAGGTTATGCACAACCTTTATTTTAGGGAAGATTCTAGCACTAAGTTTTTCTATATGTTCAAATGAAAAATAAGTAGGGCTTAGATCTAAACACATTAAGCCTAATTATTTCACTCATATAAACATCATCATCAAAAAGAAAAGTGCCAATATATCAGGAGAGTTCTATCTTCATCTATGATCATGACCATTAGAGATGGATTCAATCATTACCGGTAATGTTCAATATTGATAATTGATCCTATCATCAACATTGATCATCATGGTTGATGATCGTTTCAATCACTAATGAGTTTTAGATCAACGGTGAAGAAGTTATAGTAAAGGAAACATGAATTCAACAAATATTTGCATTTATCTTTCAACAGATCTACTCATGTGGAATTAGTAAAACTAAAACATAGTAGCTGCACGTGTACATCAGCCAACACATGTACAATAACACCACAACACATGTACAGTAATACCGCACACGTGTACAGTAGAAACAGTAAACGTGTTGCTTTAACTGTACACGTTTTTACTGTACACGTCATACATCTGCCAACATTGCACAATAGTTTTAAGATCTAATTCATCCATCAAAACAGTAAAAAATATAAATATGTGCTAGCCCAAGAATCAGATGGATCCATTTCTCTAATCGTTAGCATTGTCTGGTGGATGAGACTATAAACACCACGTTGTGTGTACATCACACTGCCAGAGAATCAGATAACTCTCCATAAGAGAGTATCAGATAAGAGCGTAAGATCAGATTGCAATGCTAACGGTCAGACTGCGTGCATAGCACGCTGAAAATCAATTCAGCGTGAGACTACAAAACATCACGCTGATCGTGAGATCAGACTGCGTGCACTTCACGCTGCCAGAGTCTCAATCCCACGGTGAAGATCCATGTCTTAAAAAAAAAAAAAAACAAGCCCATCTATTCATTACATCTGTTAGACGTAAATCAATCTTCAGTCCTTATATCTTGGTCGAATTTCTTTTTCTACATGTGTGGCCCACATCATTGTTATATCCGTGGGATTTTTGAGGTATGTCATCCCCATATTAGGGACCATCTGATGAACGGCTATCATCATTCACACATGTGACTTCAAGTCTATTAAATTCAAATGCATTAAACCGAGTTCGCCAAGAGGATGGACGGTTTGGATATCACTTATACCATGTGATCAGTCCTACATGAATGGTTGACGTCATAAAAAATATTTGGTGTGATGAAACGGCAGCTATATTTTAGAGGTGTAGTTCAATACTACTTGTATATTGTTGGTATGATGCATATCAACCAATCCTCCTCTCACGTACACGGTAGCTATTTTTTAGTAGTGTATTTCAATACAACAAGTATTGCTTGTAGCTGATGTGATGCACATCAGCCTACACGTGTGTTTAGCCATATATAACACATGGGCCCACTTGTACATTAGCCAATTCACCTGTATATTAGCCAATACACGTGTGTATAGCTGAGTGCGTGTACAGCTGCCAACACATGTCATCAGGCAATTACGGTCTGCCAACACATGTTCATCAACCAATTCAAGTGCTTATCAGCCAACATGTAGATATCAACCAACACGTGTACAGATGTAAACATGGGTCTAATGTGTACATGTACACATCATTCAAGTACACGTGTTGTAGTTGAATACAACAACTTTTGTATAAACTGATGTGTGTTTCAATACAACATCTATATTAGTTGCATACGTTATTTAAACAACAGCTAGTTGTGTACGTTAGCCAACACGTGTATTATACGTGTACATGAGTACAACAACCAGCACGTGTGCACACGTGTACAGCAGCTATATTATACACGTGCATATCAGCTATATGGAAAGATGTTTCCCAGTATACATGTGTATAGCAGAAGCTATATTAAAGACGATGATATTAATGGTGGGCCATTATACCTATCAAAAAAATAGGCCACCTACCTCTTTTAGATGATAGTATAAATTGGAGATCCGCCGTATATGAGCTTTGATACCACTGTTGGGGAATGCGGAAGATGAGCCCTCAAGATCTGACGGTCTACACGAAATTTGGAACCCTTACAAAGCTGAAGAACAGTGCTCCAATGGCCCGCCTATCTACTACTGGAGCAGATCGAACTATTCACACCTCTGATCCTACGGTATATAGTGGCCCCGGATTGCTATGGATGGACCAGATCGTCCTAAGGACAAGCTAATATGGACAGACTATAGGATACTCTCTTCCTCTCTATATTCTCTCCGTGTTTCGTATGAATCGATTGCATTTCATGAGAGAAGCGCACTCCTTATATAACAGAGGAAGGAGAGTTTAAGTGAGATTGTGATAAGGCCACATGAGCCGATCACATCCCTAACAGAAGAAGGAGAGTTTGGGTGGGATTGGGATAAGGCCACATCATCCGGTCTTATCCCTATCTCCTATCATAAATCAAATTCAAAAATGAATTTGAAATATAACAGAAGAGGAAAAAGGCCGTAAGAAGCCAAAGCTTGTGGGACCCACCTACTAGTGATTGCTCACCAGTGGGCTCCACTGGCCCACGTCCAACAGGCTCGGGAGTTTCAACTCCCGTAAAAAAATGCGGTGGTGAATTGGATGGTGTGCCTCAACTAGTTATATAGCTACTATATTGACGTGTACAACTTATGGGTCTAATCACTGAGGTATGTGTTATATCTAAACTGTCCATATGTTTGGCAAGCTCAACTTAAGGTTTGAGACGAAAAATAAAATCAATCATATTATCAAGTGGACCATTGCAAAAATCAGTGAAGATTGAACCTCTACCATTGAAACCCTTTTTGGGGTTACAAAAGTTTTGGATATGAAATTTGTTTTTCCTCTTAATTCAGGTCTTTGTAACTTTATAAATAGATTGAATGGAAAATAAACGTTATAATTGGCCCTACGAATTGGTTTAACGGTAAAAATCATTATCTCCGCTGCTATTTGTGGTGTGGTCCAGATGATATTTGGATATGATTCATTTTTTGAATAACGCTCTGAAATGATCTCTAAAAATAGATGAACGGTGTAGATATAATAAATACATCACCATGGAGCCATGTAACTTTGATCTCCTTTGAAACGTTCGTACAACTTGGAGCTCGAGGAGCGTCAGTGCTCGTCTTCGCACGACACGTACCTACAGCTAGGGCTGAAAGTTGGGCGGGTTCAACCTGACCGACCCGTGACTGACCCGACATTGGGTCGGGCTCGAGCAGAATATATCGAGTCCGATCTCAAGCTTGGGCCATATAAACACCAACCTGATAAAACTTGGGTTGAGCTCGGGTTGCCCGATCAAACCTGAACCCAATTAATATATAAGTTACTTATAAATTATAATTGAGTGTGGATCGTTTGTGTCAAAGGTATACTAGTGATGTCGGATCTCATTTGTCCACGTCATTTCCAAGGACTCAAGCTAACAAGATATGCCAGATTTCTTACTCTCAAGTAGATTGCGTGCTATGCTACATGACTTTTAAAGGAGGAGTTGTCCTATATTTTAGCTTGTTTTTTTAAAGAAAAAAATGAAGTTCTTTATGATGCATAATCACATATATAATTAATAAAATCACAGAAAAAATAAGTTTAATATTGAAATATAATAAACTAATGTAATAACAAAAATATTAGCACATATACCCGGCCAACCCGATCAACCCAACCGAGCCCGCTTGGGTTAAGCTTGGGTTGAGAATTCCCAACCTAAGGTTGGGTTGGGTTGGGTTGGCTTAGGGTTGAGCACCAACCCGCCCCGCCCCGCCCCGCCCCGCCCTACCTACCTACCTACCTACCTACCTGCCTGCAGCAGCTATATAGCTGGTGTGAGGTACACCAGCCAATCCGCTTACCTCATAAAAATTCACTCCCTGCAATTCCTCAGTCTACTCATCTTCCTCATCTGATTCATCGCAGATCTCCATCCGAAGAATGGAGCAGATACAGCACAAACACGTCGAGATAAGAGGACTCAAGCTTCATATCGCCGAGATAGGAACCGGTGCAGAACTCAATTTCCCCTGTTTTTCTTTTGAAGTTTTCCTACTTTTTTTTTTTTTTTCGTATACTAGTCTTTTCAGTGTTGTTGTTCAAGTGCAGGTTCTGTTGTGGTGGTTTTCTTGCATGGATTCCCTGAGATATGGTACTCGTGGAGACACCAGATGATCGCAGTCGCTGATGCTGGTTTCCGGGCCATTGCTCCTGATTACAGAGGCTATGGACTCTCCGAACAGCCTCCCGAACCGGAAAAAGCATCTTTAATGGACCTTGTTCAAGATCTCGTCGCCTTGCTTGATTTGTTTGGCATCTCAAAGGTTTGATAGCCACATAAATTATGTTTCTTTCTATTTTTTTGGGCATTTAAGGAATTTATTAAAAGACATGAAGAAATCGAAAGTTATTTAAAAAAAGAAGAAAGAAAGAGAATTTGAATTCAAAAAAATACTGGCTGATAAAATCTTTTTTACTGGTCGTTTGGATGGCTGTAAATGGGGCAAGTTTGATGTAGAGTGGGCGGCAGACACTTTAATGGCAAAGATGGACCGGAGAAGGGGCCGATCATGATCCGGACCGTCAGAACCTTAAATCAGTCGTATCTCGCAAACGGGGATGAGTTTTTCCACATATTATATATGATTTTGGGGTAGGACAACCTACTTCAGCCAACCAACCCCGCTATGCCGGGTTGCCTACGCCGAATTTGTGAGATTCCATCAGATTGACGGTCGAAAGTCCCATTTATTTTCGTTTTTACTATAAATAGTAGGTTTTAGTTCAGTATAACTTTTGATCCTTTGAGTTGTAGAAGTCGTGCCCAAATATGAAAATGACTTAGAAAAGTTAGGAGTATATAGTGGTTGGGCCAAATTGGACACTTACTATTTTTGGCCAAAAACCATGAAGTCTAGGAGGAATAGAGGCCATCTATAAATAATAGTAAGTCACCTTTTTAGGGTGTTTGAGTTGAAGTCTATGTCTAAAACTTTGTCTAGGTTTGAGCTTGTTATTTAAAGGGTTGTAATTTCATTTTTTAAAAATCATCAATCAAATTATTTCAAATTTATTAGGAATTATTCATGCTTTTATCCCTCATGGATTTGAAGAAGCTCTGTGAGGAGTCCAGAGAACTCCGTGGATTCGGAATAGTTATCCCTTGATGAAGATAGTGATCGACCTCATCATGTCGCTCTTTACGCCAAAGTTGTAAATGATTTACGGGAAAAACATTTACACTCTGCGCTTGGAGACCTTTTTAACCTGTAAATGATTTACAACATTTACTCCTATTTCATTTACAGGCAAAAAGGTGAGATTTCATTCATTGCCTCTCCATTTACAGCCTAACGGCTATATTTTCAAAGATTGTCTCTCCATTTACATGACTTAAACAATTTACAGGCTATCCAAACACAGAATGATTTACCTGTAAAGCATTTACAACTTACAACCAAACAAGACATGCTATAAATGGTTTACACATGTAAATGATTTACCACCCAAGTCATTTACAGGCATCCAAATGATCCCTTGGTTAAAAGTGTCTTTAATACGAATATAAGAAAAATGAAATGAAGAGTGTAGAGAAAGTTAACTTATCTGTCTTTTTTTTTTTAAAAAAAATGCATTGAAGGAATTTCAGTTTAAGCCATGCTCGAATCCAAGGTTACTTCAAACTCGAGGAATTTCGATTCAAAAAAATATGGTTGCTTTGTGATTTCTGAGTTGTTAATCAAATCTTTTGTAGTACGAAATATCTTTAACATAATGGAATATCAGAAAAATGAAAAGAAGAATGTAGAAAGTGTAAACTTCTCTGCTCATCTGCATATGCCACTACAGTCTCCTTCCTGCTTCTGTATTTCCTTTTAGATTAACACAAAACATACCGAAAGATAGAGCATAAATCAGAGAAACAAAGGGAAGAAAATAGAAAAAAAAAAAAAAAAACAATACTACTTTCAGTATGGATTTTAAGTTTTACTTGTACCAATGTAATTAGTCAGCTCTGGAGTTGAAATGTTGAGTTTACAATGATAGACTCTCATAAGGTACCCAAATGCCCTGTCATGTAATTAGTGACACAAATGAATCAATTAGGTGTAAACCAACACAATTGATGTGGCTGCAATACCAGATCTCAGATCTGAGACAGGTCATGCGCAATAGCCGGAATCCATGGGGGGAGGGGGTGAATAGATGGGTTTGCAAAGGGGCGGGATGGGATGGGTTTGAATGAAGATGTATGCATATGCATGAACAGATTGTAGCCAGTCGCTGATCCAGGAGACAAGAAGTCGTATGATCGGATTAAAAATCCTATATCAGACGCTCTAATACCATGTAAACTAACACAATTGAATTCTTAAAGAATTTGGGGATACTTAATCCTTCCCCTCTTCTATTAATTTATAATGAATGGATGGTGCATATATGGAATGAAAATAAGCATATGAAGAAAATGATACAAAAGATGATATGTAGATCCTACGGTGGTCTGCTGGACTACCAATATATATACATTAACAGGAGGGTAGTGTCTAGTGGGCAGAGCCGTTTGTAGAACTCTGCCAATCTACCATTTAAAAGGCAACTGGAAAGCACTGGGATAAAATGCTAAGATGACGATGATGATTATGACTTTTCTACTTCCTCTTCCACTTGCTGTTATGTTCTTTCAATATAGGTACTCTTACTCCGGTGGTAGACCCTTAGGAGTTTCAACACCTGGTTGAGGGTTCGAGTACCCATAGGTGGTGAAATCCCACTACGGTGGGAGTGTGTGGTGGTGTGTGTGCGTGTGTTTTAAAAAAAAATGTTCTTTCAATATAGAAATCAAAGGAAGATAAGTGCATGTCAGAAAAAAATGAACAATCTAGAAAGAAAAATACATTCGATATGAGTTTTCGTTTTAAACTATATCTTTCAACTCTGAAGTTAATTGCTTATGCTATAATTGTTTACTCTTCTTTCTTTCTTGTCTTACATAAGAGTCATTAACATGTTGATTTCTTGGTGATGATGGTCGGGAAGGCTTTCTTGGTTTCGAAGGATTTTGGAGGTCTCACTGCTTCGCTGTTTGCCGTCCTTCATCCAGAAAGATTGCTGGGATTCATAACATTAGGCATACCATTTCGTACTCCTGGTCCCCAGGCAGTCCGCCAAGATATCCTCCCTGAAGGCTTCTACATATCGAGGTGGCGGGTAATGTAGTTTTCCTTTTATCCTGCAGTCTTGATCGGAACCAGTGCTGAATGAGATATGCTATGCTAATTGTTGGATATGAGATCTACTAGAGGACATTAAAGCTGCATGCAACATTAGCAATACTGAAATCTAATTGAAAAAAAAGAAGAAGAGTTGAAGTAGTTATGCAGATTTCACCAAATGAAGGCAAATGATGCCTGTAATGTCACACGCATTGATTGCTTCCAACAGAAGCAAATCAGAATTTCTATGCAGTGTAGGAGTTAGAAATTCCATGGCTCTCAACTTTCTACACCCTCTTAAAATTGAGGGTTGTAATCCCTCAGAAGTTCCCTTTTTACAGTTAAGTAAAATGGCAACCTTTCCTGAAGAATTAGCAAGGGTTGTGACTCTCCATGCTACATGGGACTTTGGTAATTCAACAATAGAAGGGAATGTGAACACTATTTAAGCTCTTGCTTCTTTTTCAAGCTTGAAAAATTTATCCACCCATGTCAATCTATTGCCAATGCACTTATTTTACAGGAGCCTGGAAGAGCTGAAGCGGATTTCGGACGGTTTGATGTCAAGACTGTAGTGCGTAACATTTACATTCTCTTCTCCAGAAGTGAAATCCCGATAGCTGGTGAACATCAGGAGATCATGGACCTGGTTGATCCATCCACCCCTTTACCGCCCTGGTTCACGGACGATGATCTGACAGCCTATGCAACGTTATATGAGAAATCTGGATTCCGTTTACCACTGCAAGTGCCATATAGGTTAGTAGGGCTCTCAAACTCCTAAGCAGAAAATGAACTTCAACTAAATTTTGACAGCTAGCATTAGTTGTGTTTTTATAGTCTTCTATCAATCTTGGGTGCATTTGAAAGTAACCCCAAAACCGCATTTAGTTGAATATGTCGGTAGGGTCACCTTGCATTGAATTTCCCAAGCATTTTAGCTGAGCAGAAGTGAAAGTCAGACATGCTACTTATCAGTTTTCCACTTTTCTGCCCCAAAATGATAAATTCATTTGTTTCATGGTACTTCAGGACGAATTGAAACATCAGTTCCTGGAAAAGCTTTCCTACCTGACCCTGAGATACTTCCGAGTTTCCAAATATACCTTGCTAATATAATTACAAATGAGCTGGTTGCATGACTGCTCCCAGTATTGAGGGGTGTATTTGCCGGCCCCAAAAATGATACAATATGGGGCGTTTGGACTGTATCGGCTAGAATTTTGTTGGCCCAAAAGATTTTGAAAAATTATTTGGAAATGGGAAAAAAAGTGAAACACCAGAACCTATCTTCTGCTTCTTAACTTGCATTCAATAGTTTATTAGACCCGTCTTTGATTTTGTTTTATTTTTTCAAAAAAAAAAAAAAAAACATTGTTAAAGCCAACCAGATAGGACCTAATCAAAACACAGGTCAAGCATGATTTGGTGGATTAGAGCCTGTTACATTGAAATACAATGAACAAAAGATTAAAATAAAATAAAATTGAACAAGTAGTGATGACTTGCCATTTTCTCAAAATGGTTCATTCTACTTTGAATTGTCAATTCCTACTCAAATCATGTGTCTTTTCTCTCCCAAATAGGCCTAAAACTAGTCTAATATGGTTTCTATGCTTCCTCCATGGTTGAAAGGAATAAGATGTAGAGAACAAGAAAAAATTTGAAAAAAAAAAGAAGTCAAAAGATTGCCTTTAAGTTGTATTGGACCCAATATTGTCCACAACCTGTATCTGCCGATGCAGGCCTTTTCTTTAATGAGATTAACTCACCCCATTCGTGTAACGCGAGTGATCCATATGGTTTCTATATTGCCAATAATGACTCATATATGGGTTATGAACAATTGTTGAATACTAATATTGCATAAAAGATGCTGGGAACTATGATATCTCTATATTATGCTCATGAACTTACATCACCGGAGCACTGACAATTTTGTGGGATTCCATTAGGATGCCGAAGGAAGAACCGAGTATAAGAGACCCTAAAGTTCAAGTTCCAGCGTTGCTGATCATGGGTGAGAAGGACTATCTCTTCAAATTCCCAGGAATTGAGGATTACATAAGGAGCGGAGAGGTGAAAGACTATGTCCCAGATTTGGAGATCATATACATTCCTGAAGGATCACATTTCGTTCAGGAACAGTTCCCAGACCAGGTTAACCAGCTCCTCATCAGCTTCCTCAACAAGTACTCTACTGCAGGAAAGTGATTCTAGTATTCTGTATTCCATCCTTAACAGGTTTGTCTGGGATACTTGGGATGGTCATCTAGTGGTATGGATAAATCATAATCTCATGACGGCCGTATTATGAAGTTTGATTTTCACTTTGGACTGTGAGATGATGAAATGAACTTTCAGATGCCATATATAGTTTTGTTACTATGAAAACATGTGAATGAATATCATAGAGAGAGATCCAGGGTGGAACACAGAGAAGGATGAATGTGCATAAATCTCATTGCAGTCCAATCATCGTTCGAACGATGATGAGATGTGGGTCCACCAAATCCCATCACCTGCTAATAGATCAGAGCAGGTGGGACAGTAATGACATTGAAATGCTGTGATATTTCATAGGGGATCATTCCTCTAGTTAAGTAAAAACTTGAGATGGGGTTCGAGTCTGTAGCTCAGTGGTAGTTAGACCTAATTCCAAAACACTGAGTTCCCAGGTTTGCGTGCAGCTTTCATATAAAAATTAAATAAAATAAAAATAACCTGACATGGAATATTGAATTTATAACTTCTTGCTTCACCTTTTTAAGGATCTCTATGTTTTAATTAAGTACAAAAAATAAAACTTTAAGAGTTCACAACCTAATTTTACAATTATATTATTTTAATGTGGACTATTTATCACATGAGACCCAACTTCAAAGTGGTCCTCCATCATGTGGGGCCACCTTGGATGTAGGCCATTCATCATAACGGGTTGACCTTTGATGTGGACCATCTATTATGTGGGGCCTACCGTGATGTGGGTCATCCATCTTGTGTAGCCCACCATCAATGTTAATTGTCTATCATGTAGGGCTCACCTTCAGTGTCCACCGCCCACATGTGGAGCCCACCTTTGGTGTGGACCATCCATTGTGTGGGCCCCACATTTGAAGTAGGCCATCCATCATCATGTGGGGTCTGCCTTGATGTGGGCCATTCATTATTAGGTGCCGACCTTTGATGTGGACCATCCATTATGCGGGGCCCACCTTTATGTAGGCCATCCATCATGTGGGGCCTACCTTCAATGTCCACTGCCCATCATGTGGAGCTCACCTTTGATGTGGACCATCCATCGTGTGGGCTGTCCATCATGAGGGGCCACTTTAGATGGGAGCCCTTCATCGTTGTGGCTGACCTTGAATGTGGACCGACCATTATGTGCACCCACCTTGATGTGAGTCATGCATCATGTGACGGCTTCCCGAAAAATGTAGTCCTCACACCTCCGCATGCATGGGTCCTTTCTTAGTGACCCGAACCGCTCACCTGGTGGCCCTCTCTACAGACATCAAATGAGTGGCTTGTGCAGTTGTGCTCAATGAAAGAACACCATTGGGCTTTGGAATTTTAATCGTCTGCTTACAGCTGAGGCGCGGCCGGCAAGACGTTCTAATCTGCTGATTTTACTCCCACTGGAGTGCGTACTCACCCCAACCACACGTCGTTGTCAATGGATAAGGTTCCACGCAATTTCACCACTCATGACCACCTACCTAATTGAGAAATCACATCAAGTGAAAAACTCTCAATCACGCACATCACGCCAACAACGGATTTTTATGTGAAAATTTCTCATAAATTCCAAATTTACCATCGGATCCTTTCATGAATGTTAATCCCCTCTATCTTATATCTTTTAAAAGTCAAAAAGAAAAAAAATAAAATTTCGAGCTACACATTGTATGTGTGTGATATCCCGTGACATCCTGTCTATGAAATATATGCACCCAATTATAATAGTCACACGAACCAAAAATCTTTTAGATTGAATCACTAGATGACATCGCAGGCATTTTGATATTTTAAAATGGTGTTTATTATTTTTACTTATGATGCTCACCTTATGTATGGATTGACTAATTTTTTAGTTCTTTTGATAATCATAGTGGATTACATCTATGGGACATGTTGGATTACATCCGAGGAGCCGCAACTAATAACTATTAGGCCATTTGCCCGACTCCTAGCAGCATAGTCAAATAGCTTTAGCAAGTGATACCAATTCCTCTATTAAGACCGGTAGGCATTCCAGTCAAAACAAACTACTAAATAACCTGCCCTGGTGAGGACTACGTCAATGCCAATGACTCCCACCATTCAGAGTTCTTACTGGCCTACTCACCAAAAATTAATCTTTGCAAGCTGGACTCTTTGAGTTCAGAGTCATAGCTGGTCTTCAAGAGGTCTCCGTCCTAGAGGCAGAGCCCAGAGCTGCACCACTCGATCAGAAGCTCAACAATCATCTAGCCTAAGACTCGGATAGAAATGAATTTGAGCCACTTAACCTACTAGAAATGGTGCAGTCCGACGATTAGCTGAGCATAGTCTGAGCAATCCTCTTTAATGGCGCAGTTTCCTGAAGACATAATCTTTTTGCCTTTTAATCAAAGGTATTATACGTGATGCAATTAAGAACTTGTGCCAGATCACAGTCTGGAATGTAAAGAACTCAAAATTTCTAGAATTAAAAGCCATTTTCTTGTATTGTGTTCTCATGTGCTTGTTTATGTCATTGATGAATACCTATAAAATTCTCTGAACAAACAAAATGCATTGCAGAATACGCGTTAACAGGCCCATTGTGATGCATCATTGTCATCGGCCTGTCCATCTGATGTGCCCTCCCATGTTAGGCCAAGTTCCTAGAAATTAATAATGTTAGATGGGCCACACTGCGGGTAACAACCAGAGCAATGAAGACGGAGATGCCCGCTATAGAAACTTTAAGATTGTGTGTGGGACCTAAATTGCTGAGCACACTTGATGTAAGTTTTGGTGGATGGTCCAACATAAGCTCCCATTCCCATATGTTCAAACGGATAAGATCATTCCACACAATCGCAATGCCTCCATAACTGAACTTGAATGCAAACAATGGACTATTTGTCCATTGGTCAAATGATTAAGTTGATTTTATTTACACTTAGTCTGATGCAAGTCACGTGATCCTGCAAGGAGTTGCCACATTTTGGTGCACTTGTGAGAATGGTGGGAGAAAAATGTATTCACACCAAAGACTGTAAACACTTATTTGTTAGTGATATGTAGCCCATCAAAAGCACACCCGTTCACAATCATATGGAATCTATCTACACTAGAAGAGGCAAACACCATTCATAAGACACATGACCGACACATGAGTGACACGTGCGATCCCTAGTGTATGTAGGAAGTTTCAAAAAGTCCTGCTGATGCCCCATTTTTTGCGGTCCAGCTTGCGCTCAGCATGGCTGTCCTGAATTAAACAAAAAAGGAAAATTTTCTTAGAGATGAGAAGTAACGGAAAACACATTTGGATTTGGAAGCAGATCATGCACGATGATTTTGCACGACAAGAATTTCAAATCCTACTAGAATATAGCACTGCACACTAGGAAACCACAATGCGTCTAGCACTTCTTGAAATTTATAAAAGAAGCACTTGAAGAAGAGATACTGGCCCTCGCCATAATCAATTAATCTCTTCAAACACAACGATGGTTATCCCTTTAGTTTAGCTTCTTAGCTTTAGTCACCCCACTTCTGTCCTGCCATGCTACATTAAGTCTAGAGTCATTAGATTAGCTTAGATTCATTCTTGTCCAGTGCACTATTGTAGTATGCTTTAGGAGTAGGTCAAATATTTATGACCATTGTCATTGATTATTGAGTTCCTACTTCATATATTGCCAGCCACATTCTACTAACTTTATACCATGATCGTCTTACGATTGCCCCGTACTTTCCATGACCGTTTTACCATCACAAACCACTACATGTATTTATTTATTCTCCACTCAGTTAATCTTTTTCCTTCTCACTGGGTGTATTGTTTCCTCACGTTTAATTAACAAAATCATCCATTTAACCTTATTTTTAATCTGCTTTGCTGAGAAATTCATTACACTATTATTATTATTATTGGAAGAAAAGTCTTTAATTTTAAGACAAAAAAAAATCTCATTTGGAAGGACTAACCTTCTTCTTCCATAACAACACGTCTCTCTAACAATAAGTGGCTGAACAATCAAGCCAACCTCCACTAATCCTACTCTGGCTAGTTTAATGATTAACTAACAAGGCCGCAACTAATTCTAGTCGAATAAGACTATGCCTGACACTATTCTTAATTACACCCGTTTAGCTCGACATAACAGGTATGGCCACTTGTGTTGATTGAACACCAACAGATTGTGGCAGCTCAAACTTTAGCCATTGTCTATCTTTGGCGGGGCCTACATTTTGAACGGTTCTGATAATCGATTCACATGTCCTAACTAGCGGACAACAAATTCAAATCAATAGTCCACGCACTAGTAGACGGGCCACAAAAGACAAATGTCCAGAAAAAGAACACATACTAAAAATTCAACAAGAGTTGGAAGGCGAGAAATTTTCGAATGTACGACCCATTTATGGCCCATTTCCGAGAGTAAGCCCACCTCATTTTACCTTCCAAGAATAAGCCCCAGCTGTACGGACGCGTTCCCAAAGGTCGAAAATGCCCCTGCTTTTTCCTTCAAGCCGATCGGCTGCTGCTCGAAGACGAGCGCTGATCTGAGTTGTACGACGGCTCAAAAGAGATCAACGTGAGCCCCACGGTTATGTATTTATTATATCCACAACGTTCATCCATATTTCGAGATCATCTCGGAGCATTATCAAAAAAAAAAATCATATCCAAAGATCGACTGGACCACACCACAAAGAGCAGCAGAAAATTGATTTCACCGTTGAAACTTTTGTAGGGCTGACCATAACATTTATTTTCCATCCAATCTATTCATAAGGTCACAAAGACCTGGATGAAAAGGAAAAATAAATTTCATAATGATCCAAAACTTCTGCGACCCCTAAAAGGGTTTCAATGGTAGCCGTTCAATCCTCCATAGCCTTTTAAAGTGTGGTCCACATAATAGCTAAATCTGTCTTATTTTTTGTCTCAAGACTTAATACAAGTTCGCCAAATAGATGGACGGTTTTGATATAACACATACCTCATAAAAGGACTCACAAAGGTGGCGGGGATTACAATAGAGAAAAAAAAAGCTTGAAACCTATTGCCGGGAATGACCTTGAAATGCATGGAAATGACGGTGAAGTTAAGTGAATTGACTGCGAAGTGCGTGAAAATGGCCGTGAAGTGAAGTGATATGACCATGAATTGTGTCGAATTGACTGTGAATGAACATGGAATCGCTGGGAATGGCCATGAAATGCATGGAAATGACGGTGAAGTTAAGGGCCTGTTTGATTTTCTAATTACACTAGTAAATACACGGAATTACCTTATTCTTACTTGCTACACCTGTTTGAAAGCTGACAGGAATTACGTTTTCAAAATTGGGCCATATAAGCATTGTTATTACTGATTTAAATATGTGGGCCCCACCATGATATATATGAGTTATCCACACCATCCATCCTTTTAAAAAATACATTTTAAGGCATGAGCCCAAAAATGAGGAAAATCAAAAGCTCAAGTGGACCACACCTTAGGAAACAATGATCATTAAAATGTCAATGGTTGAAAGTTTTTTTCTCCCTAGGGCCCACAGTGATGTTTATTTGCCATCCAACCCGTTAATAAGGTAACACAGTCATCAATAAAGTGGAAACAAAAATATCAGTTTGATCCAAAACTTCTGGGGTCTTCAAGATGCTTTCAATGGTAGGAATTCAATTCCCATTGTTTACAGCTGTGTGGTCCACTTGATCTTTGGATCTGCCTCTTTTTTTTGGTTCTTGCCCTAAAATGAGTTGGCTAAAGTGATGGACAGTGTTGATAATACAAAAACATCAAGGTGAGCCCCACGATTTAACTTTTTTCCCATTGGGTGACGTGAAGAGTGTTATAAATGACAGGCGGCTGTCAAATCACCTTGGAAAACCAACCGGTAACACAGTAGGTAAATAATTATTACCCATTTACCTGCAATTACCTCTGTAATTGGAAAATCAAACAGGCCCTAAGTGAATTGATCGCGAAGTGCGTGGAAATGGGCGTGAAGTGAAGTGAATTGATCGTGAAGTGCGTCGTATTGACCATGAATGAACACGGAATCGTCGGGAATGACTGTGAAATGCATAGAAATGACGGTGAAGTAAAGTGAATTGACCGCGAAGTGCGTGGAAATGGCTGTGAAGTGAAGTGAATTGACCGTGAGTGCGTCGTATTGACCGTGAATGAACACAAAATCGTCGGGAATGATAGTGAAATGCATAGAAATGACGGTGAAGTTAAGTGAATTGACCGCGAAGTGCGTGAAAATGGCCGTGAAGTGAAGTGAACTGATCGTGAAGTGCGTCGAATTGACCGTGAATGAACACGGAATCGCCGGGAATGACCGTGAAATGCATGGAAATGATGGTGAAGTTAAGTGAATTGACCGCGAAGTGTGTGGAAATGGCCGTGAAGTGAAGTGATATGACCATGAAGTGCGTCGAATTGACTGTGAATGAACACGAAATCACTGGGAATGACCGTGAAATGCATGAAAATGACGATGAAGTTAAGTGAATTGACCGCGAAGTGTGTGGAAATGGCCGTGAAGTAAAGTGAATTGACCTTGAAGTGCGTCGAATTGACCGTGAATGAACACAGAATTGCTAGGAATGATCGTGAAATACATGGAAATGACGGTGAAGTGAAGTGAGTTGACCGTGAAGAGCTTGGAAATGGCCGTGAAGTGAAGTGAATTGACCGTGAAGCGCGTCAAATTGATCGTGAATGAACACGGAATTGTCAGGAATGACCGTGAAATGCATGGAAATGACCGTGAAGTGAAGGGAAATGACCGTGAAGTGCATGGAAATGACCGTGAATCTAAACGAAATCGCTAGAATTGACCATGAAATGTATGAAATTGATTATGAAGTGAAGGGGAATCACCGGGATTGACCGTGAAATGCATGCAATTGATCGCGAAGTAAATGAAATAAATAAAATTAACCGCAAACTGATTGAAATTGTCTGCGAAGTGAATGAAATGGATTTTCGACCATCAACTTGATGGAATCTTGGAAAATAACAAGGTTAGTTGGTTAAAGTAGCTTCTCCTACCCCAAAGTCATATATGGTATGTCAAGTAACTAATTTTAGTTTAGATGATACACTTGTTAAATGAATAAAGAAAGAAATGAAAAAAGAGGGAAATATATTTTATATGCTTATATATACATATTCGTATAAATATGTATCAGAGAAAATTGTAAGTAGAATAAAGTTCTCCATGTAAAAAAATAAAAAAAAATTGCATAGTTTACGGCCCACAGTTATAGTTACGGCTATAATCCGTAGCTATAGCTTCAATACATATTGAATACACTACATATCGGATACACTTCGATATGTATCGAAAATTGCTAGATTTTTTATGCAAACTCGCTAGACAATTTTGAACCTTTTTCGATTATATTGAAAGACATTCGATACATCGAAGTATATATCAAAAGGTCTTCGATACATAGCAAAAGACATTGAAAAAGCATGAGCTTTGGTTATGGCTAGGGTTATAATCGTAGCCGTAGTTTCCAGCCTTTTTTTTTTTTCCTGTTGTAATCCCCACTGCCTTTGTGGGTCCTTTTATAAGGTATGTGTTATATCCAAACCGTTCATCTATTTGGCGGACTCATATTAAGTCTTGAGATGAAAAAAGAAGATAGATTTAGCTATAAGTAGACCACACTGTAAAAGGCCGTGGAGGATTGAACGTCTACCATTGAAACCCTTCTAGGGTCGCAGAAGTTTTGGATCACTATGAAATTTGTTTTTCCTCTTCATCCAGGTCTTTGTGACCTTACGATAGATTGGATGGAAAATAAATGTTGTGTGGTACGGTAAAAATCAATTTTCCTGCTGCTCTATGTGGTGTGGTCCAGTTGATCTTTGGGTATGGTTTTTTAGTTTTTTTTTTTTTTTTTTTTTGGAGATAATGCTCCCAAAATGATCTCGAAATAGGATGAATATTGTGGATATAATAAATACATAACCGTGGGCCATGTATCTTTGATATATTTTGAGCCGTTCGTACAACTCGAAGTTCGACGAGCGTCAGCGGCTGATCCTCATGCGGAAGGAAAAGGAGGGGCATTTTCGACCTTAGGGAAGGTGTCCGTACAGATGGGGCTTATTCTTGGAACGTAAAAATAGGTGGGCTTCGTCTTGGAAATGGGCCATAAATGGGTCGTACAGTCGGCAATTTCTCTGGGAAGACTCGTACCAAACACATGGGAAAATGCATCATCCTGTTGACTCCTCGTCAGTCTACCCATCTTCCTTATCCGATTCATCGCCGATCTCCATCCGAAGAATGGAGCAGATACAGCACAAACACGTCGAGATAAGAGGACTGAAGCTTCATATCGCCGAGATTGGAACCGGTGCCGCCGAACTCAACTTCCCCTGTTTTTCCTTTGAAGTTTTCCTAGTTTTTTTTTTCGTATAATAGTCTTTTCAGTGTTGTTGTTCAAGTGCAGGTTCTGTGGTGGTGGTTTTCTTGCATGGATTCCCTGAGATATGGTACTCGTGGAGACACCAGATGATCGCAGTCGCTGATGCTGGTTTCCGGGCCATTGCTCCTGATTGCAGAGGCTATGGACTCTCCGAACAGCCTCCCGAACCGGAAAAAGCATCTTTCATGGACCTTGTCGAAGATCTCCTCGCCATGCTTGATTTGTTTGGCATCTCAAAGGTCTGATAGCCACAGAAATTATGTTTTTTTTTTTTTTGGGCATTTAAGGAATTTCATTAAAAGACATGAGGAAATCGAAAGTTATTTAAAAAAAAAGAAAGAAAGAAAGGGAATTCGAAGTCACAAAAAATACTGGGTGATAATATCTTTTTTATGGGTTGTTTGGATGCCTGTAAATGAGGCAAGTTTGATGTAGAGCGGGTCGCAGACACTTTGATGGTAAAGATGGACCAGAGAAGGTTCGATCGGAGGCGGAAATGATCCGAACCGTCAGAACCTTAAATCAGTCCTATCTTGCAAACTGGGAGGATTTTTTCGACATATTATATGTGATTTATGATGTAGGAGAACCTATTTAAGCCAACCAACCCTGCTATGCCGGGTTTCCATGCTGGATTTGCGAGATTCCATCAAATCGACGGTCAGAAGTTCCATTTATTTTCGTTTTTACTATAAATAGTAAGTTTTAGTTCGAGTATAACTTTTCATCCTTTGAGTTAAAGAAGTCGTGCCCAACATGAAAATGACTTTAAAAAGTTAGGAGAATAGTGTGGTTGGGCCTAATTGGACACTTAGGGCGTGTTTGTTAAATCTGAAATCTGAAGTCTGAATCTGAAGTCTGAATCTGAATCTGAATTTGAAGTCGGAAAACTAATAGTGAATCTAGAATAACTTATTTGTTAACTAACGTCTGCAATGTTTGAAATATATTAATTTGACACATTTACCCATATGAAACAATTGTGATTGAATCCCTACCTTTAAAAACTCCCAGAATTTCATTGAAATGTTTATTTGTCATCCAACCTATTGAAAATGTAACAAACAACTAGATGAAGAGATGACACAAATATCAACATGATCCAAAGCTTTTGTGGCCCAAAAGAATTTTTAAATGGTCAATCACCACTGTTTCCTATACAAAGGTCCATCTAAGATTTGAAGCTAATTTATTTTTTTTTGGATCATGCCCTAAAATAAGCTTTCAATATGGATGGACGGTATGGATGTAGTCACATATATCACAGTAGGCCCCAAAGTCAAGGTCCCACCCACCTCGGTGGATCCTGGGTTGCACTAAATCCTCTCCCCCAGATTGGGGAGGTAGGTTGTCTAGTTACCCTGCCACTAGGTCAATGTTTTGCGGGCTCCACCATGATGTATTCATTTCATCCGCTTTTTCCATCCTTGTTTACAAGTCATTTTATGGCATGATCCCAAAAATGAGGTGTATTCAAATCTCAAGTGGATCACATCATAGGAAACAGTGTTGATTGATTGCCTACCATTAAAAACTTATTGGGCCCACAAACGTATTGGATCAAGTTGATATTCGTTTTTCCCTTCAATCCAGGTTTGTATGACCTAATCAACAGGTTTGAGGTCAAATAAACATTACAGTGGTCACTAAGAGATTTTTGATGGTGGGCGCTTCCACTTGAGATTTATATATGTCTCATTTTTTATATCAATGATCTATTAAATGATCTAAAAAAATGGATGAATGATGTAGATGAAACACATACATCATGGTGGGCCCACAGAGCACCGACCACTAGCCACCTGGCTAGTGGCACTGTCATTGGCCAAACCATGTCCCGAGGTGTGAGCCGGATTTCATAGGAAAGCCCTTCCTAGAAAGGCCACTACTAGAAATCTAAGTGGGCCCCACCGTGATGTTTGTGTGAAATCCATCCCGTCCATCCGTTTTGTGAGATCATTTTAGGATAGTGCTAAAAACGAGCCATATCCAATACTCAAATGGGCCAAAAATGTGATGATTGGACGCCCATAGTTAAAATATTCATGGGGCCACAAAAGTTTTTAATCATGCTAATATTTGTGGTTTGAGTTCATCTCACTAGGAATGACAATATGAATGGTATTGATGACATGTAAACATCACCGTCAACCCCGGGGAGGTTTCAACGATAGGAATTTTCCTACCCACCTTTTCCTTTAGTGTGGCCCACTTAAGTCTTGTATCCTTCTTATTTTTTGTCTTGAGTCCTAAAATGATCTCAAAACACGGATGGACAAATTAGATTTATCACAAACATAACGGTGGGCTCCACCTAAGATTCCAGTGCAGGAACTTCTTTCGAAAGGCATTTGCACATAATTCGCACCCCAAATATGGGAGGGGATTGCGTACTATCCCACCAAGATCTACCTAAATATGGACAATTAAGGGCTTTGTGGGGCCTATCATGATATATATGTTTTATCCATACCGTCCATTCATTTTTTCATATTATGTTAGAAATTAAGACAAAAAACAAGGCAAATCTAAGGCTTTTTTCATATTATGTTAGAAATTAAGACAAAAAACAAGGCAAATCTAAGGCTTAAGTGGGCCACACTACAAGAAAATGTGGGAATTGGGTGCCTATCATTGAAAACTTCTTGGGGTTACATAAGGCTTTGATCAAGCTGATTTTTGTGTTTTTCCATCATCCAGGTCTGTGTGACCTTATAAAGAGATTTGATGACAAATAAACTTCACGGTGGACATCAGGAAGGTTTTAACGGTAGTTGTTCCTGTCCCACTACTTTATATGGTGTGGTTGACTTGAGCTTTGGATGTGTATCTTTTTTTGGATCATGCTTTAGAATGATATAGAAAAGTTGATAGACGGAGTGGATCTAACACATAAATCATGGTGGGCTTAGAGAAGTGCCCCATGTTAAAAGTTGGGATGTGTATAACGCAAGGGAGAAAATCTTTGTCACAAAGGACAATTTTGAATTAAAAAAAAATAAAATCATGGAGCGCATTCTTGATTCCCCATTAAGCTAAACTCCTATCACGGAAAAATTTCGGCATAAAATGGTGGAGCGCTTTCCTTCTTCCGCGTTAACGAACACCACTAAACATGGAACATTTTTCAAATTCTGCGTTAAGTGCAAAAATTCAGTGTTAACGAACAGGCCCTTACTATTTTTGGCCAAAAACCATGAAGTCTAGTAGGAATAGAGGCCATCTATAAATAGTAAACTTACTATTTATAGTATGTCACGTTTTTAGGGTGTTTGAGTTGGAGTCTAATACTCCGTCCAGGTTTGAGCTCATTATTTAAAGGGCTGTAATTTCATTTTAAAAAAAAATCATCAATCAAATTATTTTGAATTTATTAGGAATTATTCCTGCTTTTATCCCTCGTGGATTCGAGGAAGCTCTGTGAGGAGTCCAGAGAACTTCGTGGATTCGGAATAGTTATCCCCTGAAGAAGATGGTGACCGACCTCATCACGTCCCTCCATGTGCCAAAGTTGTAAATGATTTACAGGAAAATCATTTTTGGAGACCTTTTTAACCTGTAAATGATTTACAGCATTTATCCCTATTTCATTTACAGGCAAAAAGGTGGGATTTCATTTATAGTCTAACGGCTATATTTTCAAAGATTCTCTCCATTTACATGAGTTAAACAATTCACAATCTATCCAAACACAGACAATGATTTGCCTGTAAAGCATTTACAGCTTACAGCCAAACAGGACATGCTATAAATGGTTTACACCTGTTAATCATTTACCACCCAAATCATTTACAGGCATCCAAATGATCCCTTGGTTAAAAATGTCTTTAATACGAATATCAGAAAAATGAAATGAAGAGTGTAGAGAAAGTAAACTTATCTGTCCTTTTTTTAAAAATGCGTTGAAGGAATTTAGTTTAAGCCATGCTCGAATCCAAGGTTACTTCAAACACGAGGAATTTCAATTCAGAAAAATATGGCCGCTTTGTGATTTCTGAGTTGTTAATAAAATCTTTTGTAGTACAAAATATCTTTAACATAATGGAATATCAGAAAAATGAAAAGAAGAATGAAGAAAATGTAAACTTCTCTGCTCATCTGCATATGCCACTACAGTCTCCTTCCTGCTTCTGTATTTCCTTTTCGAATAACACAAAACATACAGAAAGATATATAGCATAAATCAAAGAAATAAAGGGAAGAAAATAGAAAAAAAAACATTACTACTTTCAGTATGGATTTTAAGTTTTACTTGTACCAATGTAATTAGTCAGCTCGGGAGTTGAACTGTTGAATTGACAATGACCGACTCTCGTAAGGTACCCAAATGCCCTGTCATCAAATTAGTGACAGACATCAATTGATTAGTTATGGAAGGTAATGTCTGGTGGGCAGGGACGTTTGTAGAACTCTTGCGAATCTACCACTTAAAAGGCAACCTGAAATTGCTAGGAGAAAAGGCTAAGATGACGATGATGATTATGACTTTTCTTCTTCTTCTTCCACCTCTTTTTTGTTCTTTCAATATAGAAATCAAAGAAGGATAAGTACATGTCAAAAGAAATGAAGAATCTAGAACGAAAAATACATTCGATATGAGTTTTGAATTTTAAACTAGCCAGTCAACTCCATAGTTAATTGCTTATGCTATAATTTTTTTACTTCCTTTCTTTCTTTTCTTACTCAAGAATCATTAACATGTTGATTTCTTGGTGATGATGGCGTGGAAGACTTTCCTTGTCTCTAAGGATTTTGGAGTCTTTACCGCTTCACTATTCGCTGTCCTTCATCCAGAGAGGTTGCTGGGATTCATAACATTAGGTTTGCCATTTCTCACTCCTGGTTCCAAAACTGCCAGCAAAGATCTCCCTGAAGGCTTCTACGTATCGAGGTGGCAGGTATTGTAGTTTCCCTTTTATCGTGCTGTCTTGGGAGGAATTGGTACTGAATGAAATATGCTATGCTAATTGTTGGATCTGAAATCTGCTAGAGAACATTAAAGTTGCACACAACATCAGCCATACTGAAATTTAATTTGGAAAAAAAGAAAAAAAGAGTGGAAGCACTTATGCAGATTTCACCAAACTAAGGCAAATGATGCTTGTCACTTTAATGCATTGATTGCTTCCAACAGAAGCAAATCGGAATTTCTCTGTAATGTAGCTGTTAGAAATTCCATGGGTTTCAACTTTCTACACCTTAAAATTGTGGGTCGTAATCCTTCATAGTACACTTTCTACAGTAGAGTGAAATGGAAACCTTTCATGAACAATTAGCAAGGGTTGTGACTCTCCATGCTCCATGGGCACTTTGGTAATTCAGCTGTAGAAGGGAATATGTACTATTTAATCTCTTGCTTTTTTCGACCTTGAAAAATCCATCCACTCATGTCAATATTGCCAATACGCTTATTTTTACAGGAGCCTGGAAGAGCTGAAGCGGATTTCGGACGGTTCGATGTCAAGACTGTAGTGCGTAACATTTACATTCTCTTCTCCAAAAGTGAAATCCCGATAGCTGGTGAACATCAGGAGATTATGGACCTGGTTGATCCATCCACCCCTTTACCGCCCTGGTTCACGGACGATGATCTGACAGCCTATGCAACGTTATATGAGAAATCTGGATTCCGTTTACCATTGCGAGTGCCTTATAGGTTAGTGGGACTCTCAAACTCCTAAGCAGATAATGAACTTCAACTAAATTATGACAGCCCGCCTTGGTTGTGTTTTTAGTCTTCTGTCAATCTTAGGTGCATTTGAAAGTCACCCCAAAATGGCATTTAGTTGAATTTGTTGGTAGAGCCACCTTGCTTTGAACTTCCCAAGCATTTTAACTGAGCAGAAGTGAAAGTCAGACATGCAGTTGATCAGTTTTCCACTTTTCCACCCCTAAATGATAAATCCATTTGTTTCATGCTACTACAGGACGAATTGAAAAATCAAGTTCCTGGAAAATCTTTCCTAACTGATCCTGAGATACTCTCAAGTCTCCAAATATACCTTGCTAATATAATTAGGGCATGAGCAGTTGCATGACTACTACTAATATTGAGGGGTGTACGGCTGGGCCCAAAAACAATAAATTATGGGATGTATTGGACTGTATCAGCTAGAATTGTTTTGGCCAAATTTTTTCGAAAATTTATTGGGAAAATTGGAAAGAAATGTAAAACGGTAGAACTTATCTATAGTTTTTTTTTTTTTTTTGTTTTTTTTTTTTTAAGTTTTTTTTGTTTTTTAAGTTTTTGTTTTGTTTTTTTTTTTAAATTATTTTTTGTTTTTTGTTTTTTGTTTTTGTTTTTGTTTTGTTTTTTTTTTTTTTTTTTTAATTACTTCTTCTTACAATGCATTCAATGGTTTATTTAGACCATTCTGTAGTAAAAAGTTTGTTGGCATGACCTGCTGAAAGCCAACCAAACAGGCCCTAATTGAACACATCAAGCATGATTTGGTGGATTAAGGCCCATTACATTAAAATACAACAAACAAAAAATGAAAAATACATTGAAAAGAAGTAATGATTTGTCATTTTCCCAAAATGGTCATTCCACTTCAAATTGCAATTCCCGCTCAAATCATGTGTTTTATTTAAATATCCCCCAAATAGGCCTCAATCTAGCCTAAAATGAGTTTCTAAGCTTTGTCCATGGTTGAAATGAATAAGATGTAGAGAATGAGGGAAATTTAGAAGAAGAAGAAAAAAAAAAAAAGTCGAAAGAGGGCCTTTATGGTTGTATAGGCACCAATTTGGTGGATTAAGGCCCATTACATTAAAATACAACAAACAAAAAATGAAAAATAAATTGAAAAGAAGTAATGATTTGTCATTTTCCCAAAATGGTTCATTCCACTTCAAATTGCAATTCCCGCTCAAATCATGTGTTTTATTTTTAAATATCCCCCAAATAAGCCTCAATCTAGCCTAAAATGAGTTTCTAAGCTTTGTCCATGGTTGAAATGAATAAGAAGTAGAGAATGAGGGAAAATTAGAAGAAGAAAAAAAAAGAAGTCGAAAGAGGGCCTTTATGGTTGTATAGGCACCAATATGGTTCATATCAACATGAATCAGCCGATACAACCCTTTTCTTTATTGAGACCAATGCACCCCGTTCTCGTAACGCAAGTGATCGATATGGTTGCTAGATGGCCAATAATGACTCTTATGCGGGATATTTACAATTGTTGAATACTGCATAAAAGATGATGGGAATTGTAATTTCTCTATATTACGCTCACAAATTTATTTCACTCAATCACTAACAGTTTTGCGGGCTTCTTCCATTAGGACGATGAATGAAGAACTGGGTATAACTATAACAGAACCCAAAGTTCAAGTTCCTGCGCTGCTGATCATGGGTGAGAAGGACTATGTCTTCAAATTCCCAGGAATTAGGGACTCCATAAAGAGCGGAAAGGTGAAGGAGAATGTCCCAGAGTTGGAGATCACATTCATTCCTGAAGGATCCCATTTCGTTCAGGAACAGTTTCCAGACCAGGTGAACATGCTCATCATCAGCTTCCTCAACAAGTACTCTCCTGCAGGAAAGTGATCATAATATTCTGTCCTTACATGTTTGTATGGGATACTTGGGATGGTCATCTAGTGGTATGAATAAATCATATTCTCATGACAGCCTGTTTTATGAAGTTTGATTTTCACCTTGAACTTCAGGATGATGAAATGAAATTTCTGATGCCTTTTATAGTTTGTTACTATGGAAACTTGTGAATGAATATAGTAGAGAAAACATCCAGGGTCTGACATGGCGAAGGATCAATGTGCATAAATCTCATTGCAGTCCAATCATTATTGAATGATGAGATGTGGGTCCACCAAATCCCATTGCCTGCTAATAGATCAGAGCAGGTGGGACAGTAGTGACATTGGAATGTGGTGATCTTTCACAGTGGATCATTCCTCTAGTTAAAAGTAAAAACTTGAGACTGGATTCAAGTCTATAGCTCAGTGGTAGATATATTGCGTTCTAAAATACTAAGGTCCTAGTTTCCGGATGATTGATGGAAGAAACACCAGAGATATCTCATACTTCTCGCTCGCACCAGCCAGCTGATGGTAATGGACTGACTATAAGAGATATTTGTGTTACTTTGTCTGCGGTGCAATTAACTTTCCTATAAAAAATAAATAAAATAAAAATAACTTTCCTATCAGGTTCACGCGTGTAAACACCACCCATCTAGTGTCCCTCTCTGTAGACATCCAATGAATAGCTTCTGCTCAATGAAAGAACACTATTGAGAATTTCAATTTTTATTATCTGCTTACGCAAGAGGTGAGGTTGGCAAGATGTTCCAATCCGCTGACTATTATATAAAAAGGGTAAAGGGCAGGGAGTCCGGGGACTACTCAAGTGAAATCATCCTGCAAACTGGGCCATGTGGATTAGTGTGAAAACCCACCTCAGCATACTTACATGATGTATGTGAGTTACCACAAGTTTCAGTTTTTGAGGCCCACTGTGAATCTGTGATGCATGTGTCATCAAGCCCGTCCTTCAGATGTGCCTCTCATGTTATGCCAAGATCCCTGAAATTAGAAATAGCAGACCTACCAGGGGAAGATGCTCGCTACAGAAACTTACGGATCGTGTGGGACCCAAATTACTATGTATTCGCAATCCAATTCACGGCATGCCCCACCAAATGACGAGACACGCCAAAACTCGACGGCCTGTTTGACACAGATTTGCATGGTTGGTTATAAATTCAATCCTTCCAAACACTGGAAAGGATTGAATTAATCCAAGTATCATGCCATCCAGTCCCTTCAAGAGATATAGTGAAATTTGAAATGAAATGGCCCCATGTTGATGCGTGTGTTTTATCAGCCACGTCCATTATTCATATGCACCTGGCCCATCCGACTTTTGGATTGGCCTGATCTTGGATTTTATGGTGACGACAACAGGACGGCACATTGATTTACGTTTGGGATCCTAAAAAATACATCACGATGGGCTTAACAGAAGCTCTAATTCCCATATGTTCAAACGGATGTGATCATTCCACGTGATTTCAAAACCTCCGAAGTATATATGCCTGACAGTAAACAATAGAATATCTGTCCATAGATCAAATGAGCAAGTTGATTTTGGCTACTCAAACTTTGCCAATGGTCTATCTTTAGTGGGACCTACATTTTGAACAGTTGTGATCATCTATTCACATGTCCCAACTAGTCAGACTACAAATTCGATTCAGTAGCCCACGTACTAGAAGAGGGGCCACAAAAGACAAAATGATCAGGAAAAACTGGTGTCCCCAAACAAAGAACCTGTGCTACTTTTAGATTTCAAACAGCACAAGAAGACACATAGCAAATACGTGGGAAATTTATCTTAGTACTTGATAGAGATCACGACTTCGCTCCTTCATAGCAATCACTGCCTCCTCTTGTTGGAAACCACGGAAACACCAGAGACGAATCAAGTAAAGCACAAGCCTTAGCCTATAATTCTTTACCCAAGCACATGCAGTCCTGAGTAGTTTACATGCTGACCAGTAGTTTACATGCTGACCACTTCACACGGCATTTGTCCACAATTCTTTGCCCAACTTAGCATTATTGATCATGCATTAAGGCCTCTCCAAGAGAGTCCGATTCATTCGCTCGGCTATACTATTTTTCTTTAGTGTGTGGTGCATTGCGTTGTGCCTCAAAATCCCTTCATTTTTACAATACTGATTGAATTCGTCAGAAGTAATTTCTCTACAGTTATCTGTCTTTAACACTTTCACTTTTCGCCCTGACTATTTGTCCACCATCGTATTCCACGACTTGAAGTTGGTGAAAATATCGAATTTATTTTTTATAAAATAAACTCATACTTTTCTGTAATAGTTGTCAATAAACGTAACAAACCATGAAGACCCTCCGCCAGAAACTATGGGTGTCGACCCCCATATATCAAAATGCATATAATCTAGAACCCTTTACAAACTTTTTTTTTTTCAAACTTAAAAGACAATCTTGATTATTTACCATATATACAATGGTCGCACATACTAAAATCAATGCTTTTAAAAACTAAAATTAAATAATCGTTAGAAAGTACCTTCATGCCCCGCTCGCTCATTTGGCTTAAGCATGCATGTTACATACGTGCTGACGTGGAATCCGTTACAAACGCTGTAGCTCCACCTGATGAAGTACTCCCAATCAATGTGTAATGATTTTTATTCCTCTGTGCCTTCATGACTATGAGTGCCATCTATGAAACTTTTAGTACACAATCGAACCCAGTAAATTTGTACCCTATTGTCTCGAGTGTTCTCATATATATCAGACTCTTCCTCAAATTAGGAACGTGTCTCGCTTCGGTCAAGATATGCTCATTGCCATCAAACATCTTAATGTGCACAGATCCAACGCCTACCACTTTACAAGCATTATCATTGTTCATAAACACCTGGTTATCATTGCACTCACTGTAACTAGTGAATTAACTCCAATGAGGAGTCATCTAGTATGAAACCTTCATATCCAAAATCCATTCTTCGTCAAAGTACCTCACTTCGGTCAAAATATGCTCCTTGCCGTCAAACATCTTAATGTGCATAGATCCAACGCCTACCACTTTACTAGCATTATCATTGTTTATAAACACCTGGCTATCATTGCACTCACTGTAACTGGTGAATTAACTCCGATGAGAAGTCATCTAGTACGAAACCTTCAAATCCAAAATCCATTCTTCGTCAAAGTACCTGAATTTTGATACGGTCAACACCTCGACCACGAAGATCCACTCTCCTACTCTAAATTTTTCTTCATCGTAATTAGTGCATCTGTAGAAGCACCCAAGGCATTATTTTTCTTTCTCATCGCCTTCGACTGAATGACTAAGATAACGATCTCAACGCTAATGATCATTCTACCGGTGCACAAAGAATCCTTGAATGACTCATACAAAGTTAGGAGAGAATTTAACAGTATACATGCTTGATCCTCATATTTTATTCTCTTCTACATCTAACAATTTGCAAATCAAACTATTGAAGTAACTAATCAAGCCTCAATATTAGTTCCCTCTACCATCTTCAGATTGAACAATTGTAGTTTCAAGTACAAGTGATTCTCAAGAGATTTATTCGCATATTATCTAATTTCGCCGATGTACTTGCTACAGTTTTCTCTCTCAAGACATCGTAGAAGACCTCATATGCTAAGCACAATTGGATAGAGGTTCTAGCTTTCTTATCCATCTTGTTCCATTCTTCTTCTGTTATAGATTCCGGTCGTTTTTCAAGGAGAAGTCCGTCTAATCATTGTTGAATTAGGATATCGTTCATCTTAACTTTCCATAGTTTAAAATTGTTTTTACCAAAATATTTTTATACATCAAACTTCGGGTTAGATATAATTGATACATTGCTTTCGGATTCGATCTGCTTCCCAACGTTATCTCTGATGTCACTTGTTGAAATCGTGGAAATACCAAGAGACGAATCAAGCAAAGTATACGCAATCGCATAACCAAGTCCAAACAAGAACAATCAGAATTTTGTGTGAAAAAATCATTTCGAAAAAAAACCTTGTCACTATTGGAAACAGTGGATTCTAGCAAATCTAAAACTGTGTCTAAACCGTGTGCTAGCTATGTTAGGATTGCAATAGATTCTTCTTTTTTTTTTTTTTTTTTTTTTTTTTTTTTTTTTTTTTTTGTTTTTAGCTGCCCATTAAAAACCATCTAGAGAGGGGCATTTTCAATCATTTCATACGATGGGAAAGCCTATAAAAAGGCATCATTGTAATCATTTTCATCATTCAAAAAGTTCAGCAATAAGATAGTTTCTCTTCCTCTCTTTAGTTTTTTTTATTTTTGTTTCATGGTGGCTCTAGCCACATGTTAGAAGAGAGTTGGTTTTTAAACCCAACATCTGGTATTAGAGCTTTCTCTATCCTTGGGCCTCATATCTGCAGCAACATCAGAAACTGCCGCTATAACACGTCTTTGAGAAGCTTGGTGATTCTCGGGCATCATTAACTTGAAACGGGCCCTCTTTCGATCTACAGAAATTTTATTGCAGCAGCAATAACATCGCCATCAGTTAGCAGCATCACACATCTTTTTGCTGTCCATGTTTTTGGTAATTAGATCCAACGACTCCGGATCATTCTTATCATATCAGCAAGAAGGTTGAACGTTTTCTGAATTTTTCTGGATCATCGCTGTCCTTAGCTATCCATACTAAATCAACCGTCCCGTTTTGCCCACCCTATATTATCAGCAAACTGCTGCACCTGTGGCAGCCCTTTCAACATCACCAATCCAACAAATAAAAAAAATCTGATTGAAGCAACACCGTGCTGCTGATCCGCACCATCAGCAACGGCTACAACACCAAACGTGCAGCAGTCACAAGCAGGAATTTCACCCTATTTTTTTGGCCTCCTACCTGTTGCAGAAATAGCAACATCACCACCACCAAGATGGCAAGTGCAATCCAGCGACAAATTCCTAAGTTGTCTAAGGACAACTATGAAAATTGGTGCTTACAAATGAAAGCCTTGTTTGGATCTCAAGATCTTTGGGAGATCATCACCGACGGGTACGAAAAGCCCACAATGGAGCAAGAAGCCACCTACACCAACGAACAAAAAGTCAATCTCAAGGATCAAAGAAAGAAAGATAAGAAGACTCTTTTTCTCATCTATTAAGGGTTGGATGATTCCACCTTTGAACAGATCACCGAAGCGACATCATGTAAGCAAGCATCGGAGAACTTTAGCACCATCTTTAAGGGAATTGATCATGTCATGAGGGTTCGACTCCAAACCCTTAGGACTGAGTTCGAGGCGACTCACATGAAGGAAGGTGAAAATATTACCGATTATTTTTCGCGATTGCTTATAACTATCAATAACCTAAAAAGAAATGGCAAGAAGATTGAAGATGTACATGTTATTGAAAAGATACTTCGATTTCTCACAACCAAGTTGGAACATGTAGTTGTGGCGATTCAAGAATTAAAAGATATTGAAAAACTCTCCAGTGAGGAGTTGATGGGGTTGTTGCAAATTCATGAGCAACGAATGTAGAAGAATGCCAGTTCCATGGCGGTGGAACAAGCTTTGGAGTCAAAATTGACTTTGAATAATCATAATGGTGGATGTGGAAGTTTTTTGATGGTAGAGTGTTCAATCACCACTCTTTCCTAGAGTATGGTCCACTTGATAATTGGATCTTCTTCATTTGTGGGATCATGCCCTAAAATGATCGCACAAAAACGGATGGATGGGGTGGATACATAATACATACGTCAAGGTGGGCCCACGGTAAGGGCCCCTCCGTCTTAGGTGAGGCCGGGGTCTCACGTAATCCCGCTATCTAAATTGTTTTAGCATAGTTTCTTTGTTTAGTTTCACCAGTTTTATCTGTCTTTTGTCACCCACCCTCGAAGCCTGTAGTCTGTGGAGTACTGAATTGAATTTGTAGTCTGCTAATTGGGACACATGAATAGATAATCAGAACCGTTCAAAATGTAGGTACTGGCAATAGACTATCGAAAAGGCTCGCGTTGCCACAGTCGATTTTGCCATTTGATCTATGGACAGATAGTCCGCTTTTTACATTCAGGTACAGTTCTGGAGGTGTTGAGATCATGTGAAATAATCATTACCCGTTTGAACATATGGGAATTCTTCGAGCTTCTGATGGGCCCATCATGACGTATTTTTTTAAAGATCCGAAACATACATCAAGCATGCTGCCTTGTTGTCACCATAAAACCCAAAAGCCAGGCCAATTCAAGACCCTCAGGTGGGCCAATGTGAAACCATTCCTCTAAGAACGACACTGTAAATGGCTTATGTTCGAGGTGGGTTCTTACAAGGATAAGCATAGCCCAGCAGTTGCGGACCACGACTTCACTTGAGTAGTCCCAGGACTACCTGACCCTTTAATTACCCTGTTTCTTCACTATTTCTTTATAATGGTTGGTGACTCGGTGTGATGCTCATGATAGAGGATTTTCTTTCTAGTTGCAGATTGGTTACCTTACAAGATAACAATCACTACCTGCATGAGAAATGCATCTTATCAGGACTTTATAAAATAACTATCACTAGCTACAACTCCTCCTGAGTGTACTCGTCTTCCATCTCCAATTCATCGCCGATCGCCATCCGAAGAATGGAGAAGATACAGCACAGGCACGTTGAGATAAGAGGTCTCAAGCATCATGTCGCCGAGATAGGAACTGGTATCGAACTCAACTTCCTCTATTTTCATTTTACGACTTGCATTGTTTCCGCTGCTTTTGTATGGTTTTTGAGTGTTCTCGTTCAAGTGCAGGTTCTGTGGTGGTGGTTTTCTTGCATGGATTCCCTGAGATATGGTACACGTGGAGACACCAGATGATTGCGGTCGCTGATGCTGGTTTCCGGGCCAGTGCTCCTGATTGCAGAGGCTACGGACTTTCCGAACAGCTTCCCGAATCAGAAAAAAGCATCTTTCATGGACCTTGTTCAAGATCTCCTCGCCATGCTTGATTTGTTTGGCATCCAAAAGGTGTCTGATAGCTACAGAAATTAGGTTTTTTTTTTTTTTTTTTTTTTTTTTAAATGCATTGAAGGAATTTCTTTAAAAAGACAAGCTCGAATCCAAGGTTACTTCAAACATGAGGAATTTTAATTCAGAAAAATATGGTTGCTTTGTGATTTTCTGAGTTTTGAATCAAATCTTAGTACAGAACGTCTTTAACATAATGGAATATCAGAGAAATGAAAAGATGACAGTAGAAATTGTAAACTTCTCTGTCCTTCTGCATCTGCCACTTCAGTCTCCTTCCTGCTTCTGTATTTCCTTTTAAAATAACACAAAACATATAGAAAGGTAGAATATATATACATTAGAGAAAGAAGGGAAGAAAATAGAAAAAAAAAAATACTGCTTTCAGTATTAATTTTAAGTTTTACTAGTACCAATGTAATTAGTGAACTCCAGAGTTGAAATGCTGAATTTACAATGACAGACTCTCATAAGGTACCCAAATTAGTGACAGACATGAATCGTTTAGTGATGTGAGGTAATGTCCGGTGGTCAGGGACGTTTGTAGAACTTGATGTAGAGCGGGTCGCGGACAGTTTCATGGCCAAGATGGATCAGAAAAGGCCCGGTCGACGACAGAAGTGATCCGGACCGTCGGACCTTAGATCGGGCGTATCTCGCAATCCGGAATGAGTTAGCTGACGTAAAATATATGATTTTGGGGTAGAACGAGCTACTTTAGCCAACCAACCCTGCTATGCCGGGTTGCGCAGCCCGGAATTGCGAAAAACCCCTGGATCGACGGTCGTTTCCCTGTTTTAATTTCGTTTTTACTATAAATAGTAAGTTTTAGTTTGATAATAACTCTTCATTCGTTGGGCTTTAGGAGTTGCACCCGACGTGAAAAGAGCTTATAATAATTAGGAGAACGGTTTGGTGAAGCCAAATAGGACACTTACTATTTTTGGCTATTTTTGGCCGAAAGCCTTGCACACTAGTAGACATCACGACCGTCTATAAATAGTAAGTTTACTATTTACGGTAAGTCGCGATTTCTATGAGTTTTAGTTGTAGTTTGATTCTGATTTCTTT
Organism: Magnolia changhungtana; assembly: GCA_030180095.1. Lineage (NCBI taxonomy): Eukaryota > Viridiplantae > Streptophyta > Magnoliopsida > Magnoliales > Magnoliaceae > Magnolia > Magnolia changhungtana. The sequence continues at coordinate 350,058 of JASAUF010000213.1, forward strand.
CCCATTGCTTGGTACCCCTAGGTAAAGGGTTGTGAACTCGTTTTTAATGATCAATTAATCAATTTCGAATTTCTTAGAATTTATTTCTATTTTCTGCTTTCTTTCCTCGTGGATTCGAGAAGTCTCTGTGAGGAGTCCAGAGAAGCTCCGTGGATTCGGAGTAGTTATCCTCATCACGTACATCCCTGCGTCAATTGGTATCAAAGCGAGGATTTCCCTCGGGCCGATGACAAACAATGAAGGTATGAACAAAATCCTGTGGACAGTGATCCAGAGATTTGTTATCTTTCGGAAAGAATGAAAGCTTTCTACCGGGAGAGTTAGTTGACCATGCAAGGGCTGCAGGCAACCCTCGACCGTCTTGCGGATGCGCTACTTCCGCCTCGAGCCATAGGCGGTGCTCCACCACCTATGGTTGCTCTACCACCCATGGTGGCTCCACCACCCATGGTTGCTGTACGACGCAACCTCGATTTTCGTAGAGTACTACCAGTGGCAAACCGTAGGGCTACACCAGATGATTCAAGTTCGAGCAACGAGGACCTTAATGAGGGTTTTGCCCAACGACCAATCCATAGAGGTAATCATTTAGATCGTGCTGAAAGAGATTAAGGTAAAGCTGAACTTCCTAGTTTTAATGGTTTATTACATATAAAAGATTTTCTCGATTAACTAGCCGAAGTAGAAAGATATTTTGATTATATGGACGTGCCAGATCATCAAAGGGTAAAATTGGTAGCATTTAAATTAAAATCTGGTGCTTCTGCATGGTGGGAATAATTATAACTCTCACGAGCCCGCCAGAACAAGGCGCCCATCTCATCATGGCCACGGATGAGACGTCTTCTTCGATCACGATTTCTCCCCAGGGATTATGAGCAAATACTATTCCAGCAATATCAAAATTGCCGACAAGGAAATCGAATCGTCACAGATTATACTGAAGAATTCCACCAGTTAGCTACACAAAACGATCTGTCAAAATCTGAGTCACAGAAGGTGGCACGATTTATAGGTGGGTTGCGGCCGACAATTCAGGACAGAGTTTAGATGTACCCAGTCGGGACCGTGGATAAAGCAGTTCAATTGGTGGTTAGGGTAGAAACGCAACTTGCAAGAGCTCCTACTCATCCATATCCTTCAACTCGACCCCCCATGATGGGTCCCACGCAGGATCTAGTACTGGAATGAGGAAAAGATCCAATAGGAGAACGTCTTCAACTTCCTACAACTGCAAACCATGATACAGGGAGCAACTCATCCAGACCTCAACGTGCAACACCCACAACAGCGGACCTGAGTAGGATTCCAAATCCTTATACTCGGCTAAGGTCGAACAATTATTACCGCTGTGGCCAGCCAGACCACTTATCAAACACTTGTCCTCAACGTCCCGCAACACACTTGATTATAAACGAAGGGGGCACTGAAGATGAAGTCGTAGAAGAAGACCATGGCTTTGATGAACATGAACAAATTACTGAAGAAACAACAGGTGGCGATGAAGTGACAGGTGAGGATCGTGGCGAATTTCTAGTTGTGAGGCGATTACTGTATGCCCCACGAAAGGAATTACATCCACAGCGACACAATATATTTCGTACTCGGTGCACTGTTAACGGAAAAGTCTGTGATGTGATCATAGACAGTGGTAGTAGCGAAAACATCGTCTCAAGAGTGATGGTGGACAAGTTGCAACTACTGACGACGAAACATCCTTCCCCGTATTCAATTGACTAGATAAAAAAGATGAATGAGACCAAAGTAACTAAACAATGCACTATCTTGTTTTCAATTGGCAAAAATTATAAGGATCAAATACTTTGTGACTTGGTCGACCCTGGTAGTTGGATTATGATGCGACCCATTGGGGACGAGATAATGTCTACATATTCGTCAAGGATAGTCCAAAAATAATCCTTGCCCCTATGGCACCAGAGAACCACCCTGAAGCCTCTAAAGTGGAGGGGAGTTTCCTCTTGACCATTCGGGATTTTATGGAGGATTCCAAGGAAACCGGCGAGGTATACGCTGTAATAGTGAAGGGCGAGCAAGAGGAACCGTCAAACATCCCTCCAAGTTTAAGACTGTTACTAAACGAATTTAAAGAAGTCTTGCCTGAGGATTTACCTGATGGATTACCCCCCATGAGGGACATTCAACATCACATAAACCTCGTCCCTCTGGCTAGCTTGCTCAACCACTCTCATTATCGGATGAGTCCGAAGGAGTGCGAGATACTTTAGGGGCAAGTGGAGGAATTAATCCGTAAGGGTCTCTTGAGAGAGAGAGCATGAGCCCATGTACCGTACCAGCATTATTAACGCTAAAAAAGATGGAAGCTGGCGCATGTGTGTCGACAACCGAACAATCAACAAAATTACCATCAAATATCGGTTCTCAATACCACGGTTGGACGACATGCTTGATATGGTAGAAGGGGCCGAGGTGTTCTCTAAACTAGATCTAAGGAGCGGGTGCCATCAGGTTCGTATCCGACCCGGTGATGAGTGAAAAACGACATTAAGACCAATGAAGGGTTGTATGAGTGGCTGGTCATGCCCTTCGGCCTATCGAACACACCAAGTACTTTTATACGTTTGATGAATCAAGTTTTAAAACCGTTCACTGGCCGATTTATGGTAGTATATTTTGATGACATATTGATATATAGTCAGAATGAGGAGGAGCACATGAAACATCTCAGGCAGGTGTTGTAGGTCCTACAAATTAACAAGTTATACCTCAACTTGAAGAAGTGTAGTTTTTTAACTGACACCCTATTGTTTTTAGGATTTGTTGTAACGTCCACAGGCATTCGTGTGGATGATGAAAGGTGCGAGCTATTAGGAAAAGGCCGATCTCGACAAACATTCATGAGGTGAGGAGTTTTCATGGGTTGGTGACTTTCTATCGTCGATTTGTGTGAGATTTTAGCACCATAGACGCACCTATAACAGATTGCATGAAAAAATGACCATTCCAGTAGATTGATAAAGCTAACAAGAGCTTTCATGAGATCAAGCATCGATTGTCTACAACACCGGTCTTGGTGCTTCCTAATTTTGATAAATTGTTTGAGGTTGAGTGTGACGCTTCATATGTCGGAATTGGGGGAGTATTATCACAGGAAGGCAGGCTAGTAGCCTTCTACAGCGAGAAGCTCAGTGATACCCGAAAGAAGTCGACTTATGAGCTTGAGTTGTACGCAGTTGTTCAGGCGCGGCGACATTGGCAGCATTATCTGATTCAAAGAGAGTTTGTTCTGTACACTGATCATCAAGCATTAAAGTTTATTAATAGTCAGACTAACGTGAATCATGTGCATGGTAGATGAGTTGCGTTTTTATAGGAATTCATGTTCGTTTTGAAGCACAAGTCAGGGCAGCAAAATAAGGTGGCTGATGCACTTAGCCGTCGTGCATCACTACTTGTTACGATGAGCAACAGGGTGGTCGGCTTTGACTGTCTCAAGGAGCTGTATGCGAGGATGAAGACTTCAAAGATTCTTGGGTGAAGTGCCAAGAAAGTCACCTCAGTGACCTTCATATATATACAGGACGATTTTCTCTTCAGAGGGAATCAATTGTGCATCCCCCAAAGTTCTCTAAGAGAGTAGATTATTTAGGAGTTACATGGATGTGGTCTCGGTGGACACCTTGGGCAAGACAAGACTCGAGCTCTTGTGGAAGAGTGGTATTACTAGCCGCAATTAGTACGTGATGTGGGAAAAGCCGTACAACGTTATCATGTTTGTCAGACCTCCAAGGAATAATCTCAGAATACAGGCCTTTACACCCCGTTACCTGTGCCTGACGATCCTTGAGAGAATTTATCAATAGAATTCGTTCTTGGTCTCCCACGAACACAATGTGGTATGGATTCGGTGTTCGTGGTGGTAGATCATTTCTCCAAGATGACACACTTTATCCCATGCAAGAAGACCCTCGATGCAACACACGTGACGAATCTATTCTTCAGGGAGGTCGTATGGCTACATGGGGTCCCCAAGACCATTACTTCTGATTGTGACACGAAGTTCATTAGCCACTTTTGGCGGACTTTGTCGACTCGATTCAATACACGACTTCAATTCAGCAGTGCTTACCACCCACAGACTGATGGGCAGACCGACGTTGTAAATCGCACATTGGGAAACCTCCTTCGCTGTATTTCAGGAGAAAAACTGAAGCAGTGAGATTTAGCATTGTCTCAAGCAGAGTTTACATTCAACAACATGGTGAACCGCTCGACAGAGAAATCACCGTTCCAGATTATCTATGGACGAGTGCCTCGCCACACGCTTAACTTGGTCCCTCTACCTAAGCACCCAAGCACGAGCATTGCAGCAGAACATATGGCAGACAAGATCATGAGAATCCATGCAAAAATGCAGACCAAGTTACATGCCTCGAATGAGAATTATAAGGAACAAGCGGACAAGCATCGGCGACAAAAAGTGTTCAAGGTGGGCGACCGCGTTATGGTCCATCTGCACAAAGAGAGATTTCTAACTGGGACGTACAATAAGTTAAAAAATAAGAAGATTGGACCCGTCCCAATCATTCGAAAGATCAATGACAACGCTTATGTTGTTGATCTTCCAGATTAAATGGCGATCTCACGGACTTTCAACGTCGCGGACCTGACTGAGTATCATGAACCAGCATAGGATGAGAACTCGAGAACAAGTTCTTTTGAAGTGGAGGGGACTGATGTAGAGTAGGTCGCGGACAGTTTCATGGCCAAGATGGATCAGAAAAGGCCCAGTCGACGACAAAAGTGATCCGCACTGTCGGACCTTAGATCGGATGTATCTCGCAATTTAGAATGAGTTAGCTGACGTAAAATATATGATTTTAGGGTAGAACGAGCTACTTTACCCAACCAACCTTGCTACGCCGGGTTGCACAACCCGGAATTATGAAAAAACCTTGGATCAACGGTCGTTTCCTTGTTTTAATTTCGTTTTTACTATAAATAGTAAGTTTTAGTTTGATTATGACTCATCGCAGGGTTGCGCAGCCTGGAATTGCGAAAAACTCCTGGATCGGCGGTCGTTTCCCTATTTTAATTTCATTTTTACTATAAATAGTAAGTTTTAGTTTGATTATAACTCTTCATCAATCAGGCTTTAGGCATTGCACCCAACGTGAAAAGAGCTTATAATAATTAGGAGAACGGTTTGGTGAAGCCAAATAGGACACACTTACTATTTTTGGCTGAAAACCTTGCGCACTAGTAGACATCAGGACCATCTATAAATAGTAAGTTTACTATTTATAGTCGCGATTTCTAGGAGTTTTAGTTGTAGTTTGATTCTGATTTCTTTCCCATTGCTTGGTACCCCTATTTAAAGGATTGTGAACTCATTTTTAATGATCAATTAATCAATTTCGAATTTCTTAGAATTTATTTCTATTTTCTGCTTTCTTTCCTCGTGGATTCGAGAAGTCTCTGTGAGGAGTCTAGAGAAGCTCCGTGGATTCGGAGTAGTTATCCTCATCACGTTCATCCCTGCATCAGAACTCTTGCCAATCTACTACTTAAAAGGCAACCTGAAATCGCTAGGAGAAAAGGTTTAGATGACGGTGATGATTATGACTTTTCTTCTTCTTCTTCCACCTCTTTTTTGTTCTTTCAATATAGAAATCAAAGAAGGATAAGTACATGTCAAAAGAAATGAAGAATCCAGAAAGAAAAATACATTCAATATGAGTTTTGAATTTTAAACTATGCCAGTCGACTCCATAGTTAATTGCTTATGCTATAATTTTTTACTTCCTTTCTTTCTTTTCTTACTCAAGAATCATTAACACGTTGATTTCTTGGTGATGATGGTGTGGAAGACTTTCCTTTTCTCAAAGGATTTTGGAGTTTTTACCGCTTCACTATTCGCTGTCCTTCATCCAGAGAGGTTGCTTGGATTCATAACATTAGGTGTGCCATTTATCCTTCCTGGTTCCAAAACTGTCAGCAAAGATCTCCCCAATGGCTTCTACGTATCGAGGTGGCAGGTAATGTAGTTTCCCTTTTTATTGTGCCATCTTGGGAGGAATTGGTAGTTAATGAAATATGCTATGCTAATTGTTGAATCTGAAATCTGCTAGAGAACATTAGAGCTGCTCACAGCATCAGCCATAGTGAAATTTAATATGAAAAAAAGAAAAGAAAAAAAACGTGGAAGCACTTGTGCAGATTTCATCCAACTAAGGCAAATGATGCTTGTCACATTTAAAGCATTGATTGCTTCCAACATAAGCAAATCGGAATTTCTCTGTAATGTAGCTGTTAGAAATTCCATGGGTTTCAACTTTTTACACTTTAAAATTGAGGGTTGTAATCTTTCAAAGTACCCTTTCTACAGTCGAGTAAAATGGCAACCTTTCATGAACAATTAGCAAGACTCTCCATGCTCCATGGGCACTTTGGTAATTCAGCTGGAGAAGGAATATGTACTATTTAAGCTCTTGCTTCGTTTTCAACCTGGAAAAATCCATCCACTCATGTCAATATTGCTGATACGCTTATTTTTATAGGAGCCTGGAAGAGCTGAAACAGATTTCGGACGGTTCGATGTCAAGACTCTAGTGCGTAACATTTACATTCTCTTCTCAAAAAGTGAAATCCCGATAGCTAGGGAAGACCAGGAGATCATGGACCTGGTTGATCCAACCACCCCTTTACTGCCTTGGTTCACGGATGATGATCTGACAGCCTATGCAACATTATATGAGAAGTCAGGATTCCGTTTACCATTGCGAGTGCCATATAGGTTGGTAGGACTCTCAAACTCTTAAGCAGAAAATGAACTTCAACTAAATTATGACAGCTAGCCTTAGTTGTATTTTTATAGCTAGTCTTCTATATCAATCTTAGGTGCATTTGAATGTCACCCCAAAATGGCATTTAGTTGAATATGTTGGTAGAGCCACCTTAATTGCTTCGATTTTCCGAAGCATTTTAACTGAGCAGAAGTGAAAGTCAGGCATGCAGTTTATCAGTTTTCCACTTTTCCACCCCTAAATGATAAATCCATTCGTTTCATGCAACTTCAGAACGAAACATTAAGTTCCTGGAAAAGCTTTTCTAACTGACCCCGAGATACTTTCAAGTCTCCAAATATACCTTGCTAATATAATTAGGGCATGAGCAGTTGCATGACTACTACTAATATTGAGGGGCATACGGCCGGGCCAAAAAACAATACATTATGGGACGTATTGGACTGTATCAGCTAGAATTGTTTTGGCAAAATTTTTTTCGAAAATTTATTGGGAAAATTGGAAAGAAATGTAAAACGGTAGAACTTATCTTAGTTTTTTGTTTTTGTTTTTTTGTTTTGGTTTTTAATTACTTCTTACAATGCATTCAATGGTTTATTAGACCATTCTTTAGTAAAAAGTTTGTTGGTATGACCTGCTGAAAGCCAACCAAATAGGCCCTAATCAAACACATCAAGCATGATTTGGTGGATTAGGGCCCATTACATTAAAATACAACAAAAAAAAATGAAAAAATAAAATAAATAAGAAGTAATGATTCGTCATTTTCCCAAAATGTTTCATTCCACTTCAAATTGCAATTCCCACTCAAATCAAGTGTTTATATATATATATATATATATATATATATAGCCTAAACATTGAAATTGTTGGAAACGTCAAATCCAAACAGACGTTTTGACGTCTGAACGTTTCTGGCATTATCTCCCAGCACCGTTTCAAGTTTTGAATACCATGAACGTTTCCAGCATTATTTCCAGCTCCACCGTTTCAAACTTTTGAATTTCCATGTTCTGTTACATGCACCTAAAGAATACCAAATTGGACAATTTTGTAAGTTCACAAAGACTCCAGATGCCTATATATTGCTTCCCTGTATCCGGTTATAACAATGAAATAAAATAACAATTTCCAGCAACTACTTTTGAAAAAGAAGAAGAAAACTGGTTCTTTCTCTATCTGTGACTGGCTGAAGCTAACAGAAAAATAGATTCTCTTCCCTATTCTTGTTGTGCATGGTACAGCAGCAGGTTCCTACAAACAGTCCCTGTTCTTGTTGTGCATGGTACAGCAGCAGGTTCCTATAAATAGTCCCAACAAACTGGTATTAGAGCACCAGGTTTAGCAGATTTACAACCCCGATTAAGCAGAGTTACAACCCCGTTTCAATAGAGAGAACCAGATTCAGCAATAGTGCAGCAGTAGATTATTCTTCATCCAGCAAGTAACCAACAACTAGATTATTCTTCATCCAGCAAGTAAACATCGTTCCTGTTTGTTTGCTGCAAGTCCCTGATTAAATGGCCAACTCGATCCAGCCGCAAATTTTGAAATTGTCTAAGGACAACTATGAGAATTGGTGCATCCAAATGAAAGCACTATTCGGGCCACAAGATCTATGGGAAATTGTTACCGATGGGTATGTAGAACCCACAATGGAAGAAAAAGCTCTCTACGCCACTGATCAAAGGGCGGTCCTCAAAGATCAAAGAAAGAAGGACAAGAAGGCTCTATTTCTTGTCTATCAAGGGTTGGATGAGTCTGCCTTTGAACGGATCGCTGAAGCGACAACATGCAAGCAAACATGGGAGATTCTTAGTACAATCTTCAAAGGAGTTGATCGTGTGAAGAAGGTTCATCTCCAAACTTTTAGAGTCGAATTAGAGACCTCACATATGAAGGAAGGTGAGATCATTTTTTATTTTTTTCAAGATTACTTGTTATTGTTAACAACTTAAAAAGAAATGGTGAAAAGATCAAAGATGTATGGGTTGTTGAAAAAGTACTTCAATCCCTCACAACCAAACTTGACATGTGGTTGTTGCCATAGAAGAATCAAAAGACTTGGAAAATCTGTCCATTGAAGAATTGATGGGCTCGTTGCAAGTACATGAGCAACGAATGCAAAAGAACGCAGGTTCAATGCTTGAACATGTCTTAGAGTCTAAGTTGACTTTAAAGAATGATCCTACACAACGAGAGGGCCGTGACACTAGCAATCGTGCAAGAGGCAAGCTAATCACAAAATTAACAAAAGATTACCAATTTCCGTGGAAGAGGAAATGATAGAAGTTGATCCATGCGTGGACGTGGAAATACAAAAAATATTCAATGTTACAATTGTAACAAGTTCGGCCATTATGCTTCAGATTGCTAGAGCAAACCAGTAGATCAAGATGAGCATTCTAATTATACAAAAGCATCAAATCATGAAAAAGAAGACACCACACTTCTTCTTGCATAAGAAGAAGCATGTGATCAACATGACGTGTGGTATCTCGAATCTGGTGCGAGTAACCACATGTGTGGAAAGAAGGAGCTATTCGTGGAACTGACAGAAAATGTTCGTGGTAATGTGAGTCTAGGAGACTCATCAAAACTTCCTATGAAAGGTAAAGGAAAAGTTAAAATCTATCAGAAGAATGGTGTGCCGAATTTTATTTTCAATGTCTATTGCGTACCAAACATGAAAAGTAACATCCTCAGTATCGGCCAACTCCTTGAGAAGGGGTATGTCATACACCTAGAAAACCATTCTCTCTCTATAAGAGATGCACACGGGAGACTTGTGGCTCAAGTCCAAATGGCGAAGAATCACATGTTTCCGCTCCATATTAACACAAAGGTTGAGAAGTGCCTCTATGAACTCGTGAAGAATGATTCATGGAGATGACATCTTCGCTTTGGGCATCTCTATTTCAGTAGCCTTAAAATCTTATCCTCATCAAGTATAGTGAATGGCTTGCCGGCTATTGAAACTCCAGAACATGTGTGTGAGGCGTGCACACTCGGCAAGCAACAAAGGAACTCCTTTCTAAGTGGAGTGTCCAAAAGAGTAAAGGAACCAGTTCAGTTGGTTCACATTGATATTTGCGGACCACTTGAAACACCCTTTCTTGGAGGTAATAAATACTTTTACCTTCATTGATGATTTCAACAGAAGACTTTGGGTGTATTGCATCAAAGAAAAATCTTCTGCTTTCACTAGTTTTAAAATTTTTAAAGCTCGTGTTGAAGTTGAAAGTGGTTACAAAATTAAAGTACTCAGATCTGACAAAGGTAGAGAATACACCTCAAATGCATTTTGAGATTATTGCAGGGAACAAGGCATCAAATAACAACACACTGCAGCCTATATGCCATAGCAGAATGGCATTGCGGAATGAAAGAACCGCACTATCCTCAACATGACAAGAACCATGCTCAAAGAGAAAGGCCTGCCAAAGAGCTTATGGGCAGAGGCAGTTGCATATACTACCTACTTGCTCAATCGGTGTCCAACCAAGAGCGTAAGAAACATGACACCACAGGAGACATGGAGTGGCTATAAACCGAGTGTGACGCACTTAATTAAGGATCTTTGGGTGTGTCGCCTACGCTCAAGTTTCAGAAGCAAGAAAAAGGAAGCTTGATGATCGTGACGAGAAATGCATCTTCATCGGTTACAGCGAAGAGTCAAAGGCATACAAACTCTACAACCCACTAACCAATAAAGTGGTGGTAAGTAGAGATGTAGTATTCTGCGAGGAAGAAGCCTGAAAATAACGAGGAAGATTCGGCCAAAGAAAATCAAGTTGAGGTTGAAGAACATGAAGAAGATAAGCATGAGAACTAGGAACAGACACCTGCAACACCCTCTTTCGCCGAACCGTCTACATGCAAAAGTCCAGCGATACGTTCCATCTCATTTGGAAGTATTCCATCAAATCAAAATTCAGCCAGCACGTCTTCATCCAGTTCTCCTTCACCCTTGACTCCTATCAAAATAAGGAGCCTAAATGATATCTACGCTGAAACTGAGGACATAAATTTGTTTTGCTTGTATGTGGACCACGAGCCTCTTACATTTGAGGAGGCTGTAGAAGAAGAATGTTGGAGGACGACTTTGGAAGAGGAGATCCAGGCCATTGAGAAGAACAATACATGAGATCTGACTTTACTTCCTCAAGGCCAAAGAACTATTGGCGTCAAATGGGTGTATAAGATCAAGCGAAATGTTAATGGTGAAATTGATCGCTATAAGGCAAGGCTCGTAGCATAGGGTTACAAACAAAAATACGGGGTGGATTATGAAGAAGTCTTCGCTCCTGTTGCTCGCCTTAACACTGTAAGGATGATTATCTCCCTTGCAACCCATCACAGTTGGATGATCTACCAACTAGATGTGAAATCTGCATTCTTGAATGGAATTATGGAAGAAGAGGTCTATGTGGACCAGCCTGAAGGTTTTGTTGTTCAAGGGAAGGAACACAAAGTGTATCGACTGAAGAAAGCCCTTTATGGGTTGAAGCAAGCTCCTCGTGCCTGGAATGCACGCATCGACAACTATCTTCAAGAGAACGGCTTCGCCCAATGTCCATATGAGCATGCGGTCTACATCAAGAAAAATGCTCATGACGACATCCTCATAGCATGCCTATATGTTGATGATCTGCTGTTCACAGGAAACAGTCAGGCGATGTTTGAAAAATTCAAGCATGCTATGTTCAATGAATTCGAGATGACTGATGGTGGATTAATGTCATTTTTCTTGGGCATCGAAGTAAAACAACAAGTCGGCGACATTTATATATCACAGAAAAAGTATGTTAAGGAGTTGCTTAAAAAGTTCAAGATGGCAGAGTACAATGTCGTGAACACGCTTGTAGCAAAGGGCCTGAACCTAACAAAAGAAGGAGAAGGAAGAAGTGTGGTGTTGAGGGTCAAAGATTGCATATTAGACCCTGATTTTTGCCTGAAATTATAAGCATAATACTATTTAATGCCCTGATTTAACCGTGATTGTGATGCAGGTTACATTTGTGAGCATGGATCGAAATAAAATGCTAAAAGCAAGGAATTGACGCTCCGATGACACCAAGGCAAGGGACGGACCCCAGGGGACCAGGATCGACAAATTTACATGACAGAGATCCAAGGAAATCGAGGAACTGAAGTTCAAGTTGCCTGAAATTGGTACAAAATACAAGATCACAGGGTTCCCACCATCCGTTCGGATCAAAACTTCATATATGGCCTGAGAACCACAAATGAGCCGTACATATCAAATTTCAGCTCCTGGATCGCTACAGAAGTGGGCCAACGGTTGGATCAGCCCATAAATCATCAATTTGGGGCCCACCTGATCTCTGGATACACCTCAATTTCAGACTCAATGTTTTGAATTATATGACAAAACGGATGGATGGAGTGGATTTCTCATAAACATTACAGTAGACCCCACATAGGGGCGCACGAGTGCACATGCGGTGCACTCCGGAGCCGCACCGAACCCGAATTCGGTCAACCAAACGGCTGACCTGTCTTCTTCCTGCGCAGGAACAGCGGACGGACGCTGTCCATCCATTTTTCAGTAGTGGGGACCACTCATCATCCTGTTCTATGATCAGAACCGTTCACCTATCTCAAAATACTGCCAAGACCAACTCCTAGGTGTCTTTTTGGTCCCTTGCATGTATATACGCATAAATCTTTGTTTAAACGCAGGATGGACGACTGGGTTACAATCTCATGGGACACCACGGTTTGGATCCAAAAACGGGCCTTCCCGGATGGTTTTCCGTGGGGATCCCAGTGGACGGAATGGATTTCTCCATAACCATCAAGGTGGGGCCCACCGACCGTCACAGCGGAGAAATCGAAGGCTCTGTTCACACCAGAGCCTGCGGACGAGGATCGGTGGGCCACGATCATTAGACCATTCACTGATCCAAGCCATTAATTGAAACGAGGAGGTGAAACCGACCGTTCTCTGACCTATTTATTGAGTTTCTTGGACGCTGCACATATGTGAAGGCTTTAACGTAGGTTGGACGGCAAACTGAAAAATCAAGTGGGCCACATCATCAGCAATCTAAAACCGGCTCTCTCCAGCTGAAATTTCGTCATGAAGCTGGTGGACGGCGTGGATTTCTGTTCACTCCCCAAGTGCAGGGTTGTGATGTAGTAATAAACTCGGTAAGACCGAGGTCGAATCCCAAGGGACTGTAACTTGTACGTTATCTGAAACTAAGTAGAAATAGAACTAGAATGAGATGAAATCTAAATCGATTATGATTTGAGGAATAATGGTGAAATAATTAATCTAAAACTTAAGAAAAATCAGAGAAGGGAAACTAGGGATTCAGAGGATCCACTTGTAGAGATCAGGGAGATCTTATGCCTGTATTACAATTTAGGAGAATTGACTGAACTGCCTTTAATGTAATTTTGAGAAGATGAAAGGTATATGAATTAGAATGGATTCCATCACCAAACCATGCCCAGGAGACAAAGCAAACAACAGAATTAAACTAATTACCAACCAATCAATGTATGAAGGTTAGGAAGGGTACCGACATCCAACCATGCCCAGGAGACGATGGTGAACAACAGGGCTTCCTGACGTCATAAACATGAAGAGGAAAAGAACATGCTCAAAGCCATCGCAGACCCATTGTAATTTCAGTCACAACAGACCATTAAAGACTGAAAACATTCCCTTAGTAAAATTAAATCAAAATCAGATCAGTTTAAACAAAGGCACAAGCAAAGAGGCCTCCCATCACGCTACAAGCTTCACCTCTTAGCCCTAGCTAAGAGGTTTAGCCACTCATGAATATGATGAGGCTAATCTTTTAAAAATAAAATAAATAAAAGAAAAAAATAAATAAATAAATAAATAAAACAACTCTACTCTTTCTCTCCTCTGTGCTCCACGTCTCCAGCCCAAGCCTCCACGGCTGCCTCCTGGTCCCCAGCTCTCCTTTCCTTTTATAGAAGATAGAAGCTGATGGGTGTTGCTGTCAGAGTCGGAGATGGATTCCCCAGCAACAAACGCACCTCTACGCTGATTCTCGGTGCACCCCATTCTTGACACCGAGGATGAAATCCACTCCGTCCATCAGTTTCTCCTCACAAAACCAATCAGAAATGGACGGTTTTGGACTTCTTTTGCTGCGGCCCATTTGGTTTAGCAAGTAACAAAGTTCTGTCGTCCATCCGTTTTTCACCTTCTGCCCGCCATATTTCAAACCAAAATCAACTAGATATTGGTCTAAATCCTCATATAATTCGAATGGATGGTTCTGATTAACAGTTTGATGGTCCATGGTGGGCCACATTGCATCACTGCATGCCCTGTTTTCGCGTAAACAGAGATAAAGAAAAAAAACAAATTTCGTCCGTTGTCTGCTGGCTGAGCCCATAATTCACATCAGTTGAGAAATCCACACCGTACATTGAATTTCTGGCGAAAAACCGTCCGGGACTAGTGAGATTTCATTGATTTTCGGTGTGGCCCACAAGATTCTTTGTTCCGCCGTCAATCTTGGTTTTAATCACGATCCACGTGAGTACACGTGTATGAGACCAAACGGTCACCTAGGAAAGGGTACAGCCTCCCCTATGGACGCCATGGACGGTTCAGATGGACGATCCGATCAAGTTCTGGGTCCCACAACTCTACGGAAAATTCGGACTTCCGGACGCGCGATCGTGGCTCCAAACCTGCGCTGACGAAGCTGGTGGGGTCCACTTTGATGTATTTTAACAAAATCCAAGCCGTCCATTCGTTTCAGGACGAAAAACCGTCCAGGAGGGGCGAGATTTATTTGATTTCAGTCTGGTCCACGGATTCTTCCACTCTACCGTCCGACGTGCTTTTGAACGGCTGAGATCTCCAAGAACTTCACCTCTTCACTTTATGTCAGCTAGGCATAGGTGTTGGCTGCCCTCAGGAACGAATGAACGGTTCAGATTGATTGTATGTACCATGGGTGGGGTCCACAAGCCGAAACCGACGGACAGCGTAAAGACGCTGTCCGTTTTTTTGCGCAGAGGAGAGAGGAAGACGGGTCAGCCCGGCTTTGACCGGGCTGACCGTCCGGTGCACTTCGTGTGTAAGTGTGCTGTGCACACGCACACCCTCAAATTAAGGTCCATCGTGATGTTTATGAGAAATCCTCTCCGTCCATTCATTTCCTCAGCTCATTTAATGAGTTGAGACCAAAATTGAAGCGGATCTAGATATCAGGTGGGTCCCAAATCGAGATTTAAGGGGCTGATCTGCTTGTTAGGCCACTTCCACAACGATCCAATGGATGATTTTTGATGTGTACGGTTAATTTATGGTCCTCAGGCCACGTATGGAGTTTTGTGTCAATTGGATAGCGGGAACCCTGTGTTCTTACATCTTGGCTGACTTTCAGGCCACTTGAACTTCAGTTTCGTGAATTTCTCGGGTCTCTGGCGTGTAATTCCGTTGATTTTGATCCCATGGAGTCCGTTCCTTGCTCTGGTGAATTCTGAGCTTCAAATCCACACTTTTAGCGCCCATTTTTAGTTCAAGCTCCTAAATACCTCCTGTATCACAAACACGATTAAACCCGACCGTTAAACCGTATCATGCTCGTAAAACCAGGTAATAAATAGGGTCTGATATGCAATATTTGACCCTCAACAATTTCGAAAAAGTCAGCTGAAGTGGCCCCACCAAGCATTGCAGCGCAGCTACTTGCGTTAGTTACGCAATCTGTACACGCAGTGCGGAAACTCTTCGCACCAACTCACTCCTGTTTCAAGCACAACACTAACTCCAAGCTTCTATAAAAGAGGGAGAGAATGGGAAGAAAGGGGAGCTATGGCTGGAGAGAGGGACGTCAACAGCGAGGGAGATAGGGAGTAGAGATTAGTTTTGTTGAATTGTTTATTTTTTTATTTTTTTCTTATTTCTTTCCTCTACTTTATTATGAGATCTAGCCCATTCATGTGTGGCTAAACCTCTTAGCTAGGGCTAAGAGGTGAAGCTTGTAGCGTGATGGGAAGACCTGTTGCTTGTGCCTTTTGTTTAAGACTGAATTAATGTTGATTTTAGTGTGATTTAAGGGAATGTTTTTAATCTTTAATAGTCTGTTGTGACTGAAATTACAATGGGTCTGTGATGGCTTTGAGCATGTTCTTTTCCTCTTTATGTTTATGACGTCAGGAAGCCCTGTTGTTCACCATTATCTCCTGGGCATGGTCGGATGATGGTACCTTTCCTGACTTTCATGGCATGTTGATTGGTTGGTAATTAGTTTAATTCTGTTGTTTGCTTTGTCTCCTGGGCATAGTTTGGTGATGGAATCCATTCTAATTCATACACCTTTCATCTCTTGAAAACTATATCAATGGCAGTTCAGTAAATTTTCATAATTCGTGATACTGGCATAAGATCTCCCTGATCTCTACAAGTGGATCCTCTGAATCCCTAGTTCCCTTTCTCTGAATTTTCTGAAGTTTTAGATTAATTATTCCATAATTATTCCTCAATTGTCATTCAATTTAGATTACATCTTAGTCTAATTCTAGTTCTATTTAGTTTCAGATTACGTACAGGTTTCAGTCCCTGTGGATTCGACCTCAGTCTCACCGAGTTTATTACTACATCACAACCCTATACTTGGGGAGTGAACACGTAGACTCGACTCTATTCAAGAGTTTGATTGGAAGCTTAAGGTATCTCACAATCACAAGGCCGGATATCGTCTACAGTGTTGGACTTCTAAACAGGTACATGAAAGTGCCAAAAGAATCACACTGGCTAGCTATAAAAAGAATCCTCAGATACGTCAAAGGAACAATGAAATTTAGTCTTTTCTATCCATACGAAGATGAAACAATACTATATGGATACTCAGACAGTGATTGGAGAGGTGACCAAGATGAAAGGAAAAGCACCACGGGATATGTTTTCTATCTTGAATCGACTGCTTTCACATGGAACTCAAAGAAGCCAAGTATTGTTGCTTTGTTCACATATGAAGTAGAGTACGTGGCAGCATCGTTCACAGTCTGTGAAGCAATATGGTTGAAGAACATGCTAAAAGAGCTGAAACATCCACAGGAGGAATCCACCGTTATATATGTGGATAACAAGTCGGCAATCGAACTTGCCAAAAATCCGGTGCAGCATGGAAGGAGCAAGCACATTGATACTAGGTATCACTTCTTAAGAGATCAAGTAAAGCAGAAAATGGTGAAATTGGAGTATTGTCATACTACTGAACAGGTGGCAAATATTTTCACCAAGGCACTATCAACAGATGCATTCAAACGACTAAGATTGATGCTTGGAATGAAGCCTGTTTTGGTTTGAAGGGGAGTGTTGGAAACATCAAACCAAAAGAAACGTTTTGAACGTTTCTGGCATTATCTCCCAGCACCGTTTCAAGTTTTGAATACCGTGAACGTTTCCAGCATTATTTCCTAGCTCCACCATTTCAAACTTTTGAATTTCCATGTTCTGTTACATGCACCTAAAGAATATCAGATTGGACAATTTTGTAATTTCACAAAGACTCCAGATGCCTATATATTGCTTCCCTGTATCCGGTTATAGCAATGAAATAAAATAACAATTTTCAGTAGCTTCTTTTGAAAAAGAAGAAGAAAATTAGTTCTTTCTCTATCTGTGACTGGCTGAAGCCAACAGAAAAACAGATTCTCTTCCCTATTCTTGTTGTGCATGGTACAACAGTAGGTTCCTACAAACGGTCCCTGTTCTTGTTGTGCATGGTACAGCAGCAGGTTCTTACAAACAGTCCCAACAGAAATGAATAAGAAGTAGAGAATGAGGGAAAATTAAAAGAAGAAGAAGAAGAAAAAAATTTGAAAGGGGGCCTTTATGGTTGTATAGGCACCAATATGGTTCATATCAACATGAATCAGCCGATAAAACCCTTCTTTAATGAGACCAATGCACCCCATTCTCATAATGGGAGTGATCGATATGGTTGCTAAATGGCCAATAATGACTCATATATGGGATATTTACAATTGTTGAATACTGCATAAAAGATGATGGGAAGTGTAATTTCTCTACATTAAGCTTACAAATTTATATCACTCGAGCACTAACAGTTTTGCTGGCTTCCATTAGGGCAATGAATGAAGAACCGGGTATAAGTATAACAGACCCCAAAGTTCAAGTTCCTGCGCTGCTGATCATGGGTGAGAAGGACTATGGCTTCAAATTCCCAGGTATTGGGGACTTCATAAAGAGCGGAAAGGTGAAGGAGAATGTCCCAGAGTTGGAGATCACATCCATTCCTGAAGGATCCCATTTCGTTCAGGAACAGTTTCCAGACCAGGTGAACAAGCTCATCATCAGCTTCCTCAAAAAGAACTCTACTGCAGGAAAGTGATCCTAATATTCCGTCCTTACATGTTTGTTTGGGATACTTGGGATGGTCATTTAGTGGTATGAATAAATCATATTCTCATGACAGCCTGTTATATGAACTTTGATTTTCACCTTGAACTGCATGATGATGAAATGGAATTTCAGATGCTAGTTTGTTACTATGAAAACTTGTGAATGAATATCATAGAGAAAACATCCAGGGTCTAGCATGGCAAAGGATCAATGTGCATAAATCTCATTGCAGTCCAATCATTATTGAATGATGAAATGTGGGCCTACCAAATCCCTAGTGATATTGGAATGTGGTGATCTTTCAAAGTGGATCATTCCTCTAGGTAAAAGTAAAAACTTGAGGAGACCATTCAAACAACACAAACTCTCAAACATTTCATTCATCTCTTCCAATTCCCATTATACCCTTTCCTTGCTGATATCAGAGACCAATGGCTCGCACTAAGCAGACAGCCAGGAAATCGACGGGAGGCAAGGCCCCACGTAAGCAGCTGGCTACCAAGGCTGCGAGGAAATCGGCCCCAGCGACGGGAGGCGTGAAGAAGCCGCACCGATTCGGGCACTGGGACGGTGGCCCCGAGAGAGATCCGAAAGTACCGGAAGAGCACCGAGCTCCCGATAAGGAAGCGCCTTTCCAGAGGCTCGTCCGTGAGATAGCTCAGGACTTCAAGACGGATCTGAGGTTCCAGAGCAGCGCTTGTCGCTGCTCTCCAGGAGGCTGCCGAGTCCTCCCTGGTAGGCCTCTTTGAGGACACCAACCTCTGCGCAATCCATGCCAAGAGGGTCACCATCATGCCCAAGGACATCCAGCTTGCACGCAGGATCCGTGGAGAAAGGGCTTAGATGATCAATGGTCTTGATGCAGTTGCTGCTGCCTTTGTTTTCTTTATTTCTGTCATTTTGGATGTGGCTGCAGTTTTCTATCTTTGGTTTGTTCCTGTACACTGCTAATGAAAATCTTACCGTTTTCATAAATAAATAAATAAAAGAGAAAACTATAGAGATTCGAGTTTGTAGCTCCGTGGTAGATAGATTGCGTTCCAAAATACTGAGGTCCTAAGTTTACCCGCAGCTTTCCTATAAAAAATAAAAAAATAATAAAAATAACTTTCTCATCAGGTTCGCACGTGTAAACACCACCCATCTGGTAGCCCTCTATAGACATCCAATGAATGGCTTCTGCTCAATGAAAGAACACCACTGGGAATTTGAATTTTTATCACGTGCTTACATCAGATCAGGTAAGGCTAGCGAGATGTTCCAATCCGCTGACTATTATATAAAAAGGGTAAAGGGCAGGTAGTCCGGGAACTACTCAAGTGAAATCATCCTACAAACTGGGCCATGTAAATCAGTGTAAGAACCCACCTTAGCATACTTACAGTGATGATCTTGGTGGAATTATCACTAGGGTAGGAACTGTAGGTGAACTCAAGGGCCTGTTTGGCACAGATTTGCACGGGTATAAAATTACATTTGGTTAGTTATAAATTCAATGCTTCCAACCGTTGGAAAGGATTGAACAAATCCAAGTATAAATTCAATGCATATGTTTTATCCACGACGTGAGTGATAAAATGATGACGCACATCGATATGTTTAGGATGTAAGTGATAAACAAAATTTTTAACCAAATTGATCATGCTTTCGCTATCACAATTGATTGACACGGCTTCTTACTGAAGCCCTAACTGATTTATCATTCCTCTCAACCAAACACTTTCATTGAACGCTTCTATCACTGTCATATACTTAGCTTTGGTTCTAAAAAGATCTACTACGGACTAAAAGCTTCGACATCCAACTGATCGCTCTACCTGCTAGCACAAACGAGTAATCAGAAGTAGATTTTCTATTATCCACACTGCTTGCATAATCTGAATCCATATATCCTACACTACAAAAAAATAGGGCAACACCAAGTCGGCATTGACCTTCTCCAACGGCTTTTAGCCGTCGACAAGCCGTCAGGAAAGGGAGAAACAGCGTTGTTTGCCGATGGATTTAAATCGTCGGCATTTTCGACAGCCAAAACCGTCGGTATTACCGATGGACAAAGCTGTATGTTAGAAAGCCATTCGCCGACCATTTTTAGTTGTCGGCGTTTCTCATTAAATTAAAAATAATAATAATGAAAATAAATTTCTTGATTAATGCACATCCAAAACTAAATATACCCATTTCTTCAAAGCCCCAAACTGACCAACATATTTAAAAAGGCAAGTCTACACAGAAGGAAAGTAAGAAATCAAAATCAGATTTATCATCCAAATTTCAAACATATAAAATTTGTATTTTCATAAAAATTGATTGTATATTACCCAATCCCAGGCTGACACCTCGCCATGACGGATCATGACAACTCCATCTAAAAACAATCTTAAGAAGAACGTTGATACAATGATTAAATCCCAAGGCCTTTTTTAGATCAGTCAACAGCTGTGAGAGGAGATAATGCAGGGGCATTTTCACACTGGGCTCGAGTGGGGTCGCTTGTGGGATGCATGGGCACACTCGGGGTGGGTGCGGCCCATGGAGGAGGTCTCGTGTTCGAGACTCCTCACCAGGGGTGATTAATGCGCATTTCACACCGGGCTCGAGTGGGGTAGCCCGTGGGATGCGGGGACACACTCGGGGTGGGCGGCCCATGTGATTTGGGGCCCACGAAGGGGGTTCGGCTGAGATCTTAAAACCCATGAGATGTGGGGCCTGGGCTATGAGATAAAGGGATTAATTTGACATACTCTAACAGTTCGAGCTTTTAGAGCAAGTGGTTAATTGTCCTGCATCAAATACTGACGCCGGACAGAATAACAATTATTCTGTAGGCTAGTTTCAACAGATGATTCACAGGAAAGAAAACAAGAGATTGCCCCAAAAACAGAGAAAATGTCCCTGATTTTAATTCAAATTATTATTAAAAAAAAAAGACCCCCCAAATCAACCCACAAGCCGGGCTGTAATAGCTGAAAATCGACTGTATTGGAATTTTACCAAAAATAGCAAATCCCAATAATCATGCCAAAATTAAATACATAAACTAAGAAGTAATCTGCCAAAATTTTGGCCCAAATCAAGTTCAAAATCCCTTCCAAAACAGTAAATGAAATAATTGCCCCAATCAAGGGAAAATCACGATTTTTCGCTTTTTTCTTGTTGACCGATCGCCACCTCAAAGTATTTCAAAGCCAGATCAACGTGCAATCGACAACTCAAGCATCATCTCGACTCAGATCCTCCTGCATCAGTTGCCCCGGGTTGGAAAGAACTCATCCTCGAGTTCGCAGTAGCTTCATCAGGATCCACAAAACAAGGGCTCAAGTGTTTCACATTAAATACATCAGAAGTTTGCAAATGGCTGGGAAGGCGTAACCTGTAGGCATTATCATTGATCTTCTGTGGGATCTCACAGGGTCCAATCTTTCGCTCTTTCAGCTTATTATACTCTCCAACAAGAAAACGATCACGAGTTAATACTGCCCAAACAAAATCACCAACATCAAAAAGTACCTGGCGACGATGACTATCTGCTTGAGTCTTGTACTTGGTATTGCTCTCGTGAATGGCCAGTTTCACTTGATCATGGATGCCTCTAAGGTGTTCTGCCATCTCATCTGCCTTAGGATTCAAACGACCCACACGTGGAATGGGGGCTAAGTCCAGCACACCGGACGGATTCTGACCATAGGTAATCTCAAATGGACTCAATCGTGTGGTTCTGTTCTTGGATCTGTTATAGGCGAATTCTGCTTGGGGAAGAGCAAGATCCCATTGCTTTGGCTTAGTTCCAGCCAAACCCCTCAAAAGGTTGCCCAAACTCCGGTTCACCACCTCGGTTTGACCATCTGTTTGGGGGTGGTAGGCACTACTGAAGTTCAACTTGGTTCCCAATTTCTCCCATAAGCTCTTCCAAAAATGGCTCATGAACTTGGTGTCACGATCTGAAGTGATTGACCGGGGAACACCATGTAAACGAACAATCTCCTTGAAGTAAAGATGAGCGATCCGAGCAGCATCCATTGTTTTCTTGCACGCTACAAAATGGGCCATCTTGGAAAACCTGTCAAGTACAACCAAAATAGAACCATGGATCGTTGTGTCCGGGGTTAACCCAACACAAAATCCATACTGACATCAAACCAAGGAGCCTCAGGAATAGGCAAAGGAGTGTACAGGCCTGCATTTGTGAGAGTTCCCTTGGACCGCTGACACACATAACATCGTTCCACATAATGAGCCACATCACTAGTCAGTTTGGGCCAATAGTAATCAGAGGACACCAGGGCCAACGTCTTATCTCGCCCAAAATGACCCTCGCTATGAAGTTCACAAATAATCTGCTGCCTTAGTGAACAATCTGGGATACACAACTGTAATCCATGAAATAAATAACCATTATGTAAAACAAAATCATTTCGTTGACCATCAGTTACCTCCCGAAATATCCTTCCAAATGAAGGATCTGCTGCATACATGTCACTGAAAACCTCAAAGCCTGCAACTTTGGTGATCATGCTGGTGAGGAGTATCGTACGACGGCTCAGGGCGTCTGCTACTCGGTTCAGACTTCCTGACAAGTGCCTCAATGAAAATGTGAACTCCTGCAAGTAGGCCACCCACTTAGCATGTCGCCTGCTCAACTTGTGCTGGCCATTGATGTACTTCAGGGCCTCGTGATCAGTAACAAGAATGAACTCACGCTGCACCAGGTAGTGTCGCCAATGTTTCAGGGACTGAACTATGGCATAGAACTCCAGATCATAAGTGGAATAATTCTTCTTCGCCCCTGACAGCTTCTCACTAAAAAAAGCTATGGGTCGTCCTTCCTGACTCAAAACACCACCAATGCCAATCCCAGATGCATCACAATTGACTTCGAAAACCTTGTCAAAATCTGGAAGTGCTAAAACTGGCGCCTCTGTCATCTTCTGCTTGACCAATTGAAAACTGATCTCTGCCTCCTCAGACCACTGAAAGTCACGTCCCTTGAGGCACTCTGTAATAGGAGCAATCAGAGTGCTGAAGTTTCTGATGAATCGACGGTAGAAGGACGCCAATCCATGGAAACTCCTAACATCGTGCAAGGTCTTAGGTTTGGGCCACCCCAAGACCGCATCTATTTTTGATTGATCTGCATGAACACCATCAGTAGATACAACAAAATCAAGAAAAGTTACAGAAGTAGTAAAGAAAGAACACTTCTTCCGATTAACAAACAGGTGCTCCTTTCTCAACATGTCAAGAACAGCTCGAAGATGATCAAAGTGTGACGCCCATGTCGGACTATAAATGAGGATATCATCAAAGTAAACTACAACGAATCTCCCCATAAATGGTCGTAAAACCTGATGCATAAATCTCATGAATGTGCTGGGTGCGTTGGACAGCCCAAAAGGCATGACCATCCATTCATACAATCCCTGCTGCGTCTTAAACGCCGTTTTCCACTCATCTCCGGGTTTTATTCTGATCTGGTGGTATCCGCTTTTAAGGTCAATTTTTGAGAAGACCTTAGAACCGGACAGTTGATCCAGCATGTCATCTAGGCGTGGAATGGGAAACCTGTACTTCACTGTGATCCTGTTGATTGCTCGGCTGTCAACACACATATGCCAGGAACCATCTTTCTTCGGTACCAGTAGGGCAGGGACTGCACATGGGCTCATGCTCTCACGGATGTAGCCCCTCTCTAATAACTCCACCACTTGACGCTGCAACTCTTCAGCTTCTTTGGGACTAAGGCGATATGCAGGTCGGTTTGGTAAACTCGACCCCGGGACAAGGTCAATCTGATGCTGAATATCTCTCATAGGTGGTAACCCAGGAGGAAGATCTTCTGGCATCAAGTCAGAAAACTCTGCTAGCAGCTGCTGCACCTCTACTGGTAAATCTGGGCTCATGTCTGCTGCACTATTCCCACAAGGCAGCAGGGCATAAATCACAACTTCCCGCTCAATTTCTTCCAGGAACCTGGACATAGAGAGAAGGTTAGTATTATTGGTCAGCAGGGTAGGAGTGGTTCCTTCCCGGCGAG
Organism: Magnolia changhungtana; assembly: GCA_030180095.1. NCBI lineage: Eukaryota > Viridiplantae > Streptophyta > Magnoliopsida > Magnoliales > Magnoliaceae > Magnolia > Magnolia changhungtana. The sequence goes on from JASAUF010000213.1 coordinate 374,272, forward strand.
GCGCCAACACAACCTTCTTTCCCTTGATACTAAGGGAATAAGTATTCTTCCGCCCATCATGAACAACACTGCGATCATACTGCCAAGGCCTGCCTAACAGTACATGACAAACATCCATAGATACGACATCACACCAAGCATTATCAAAATATTTTTCGCCAATCGAAAAAGATACTAGGCATCGCCTATCTCTGTTACCTCTTCGCCTTTATTTAGCCACGACAATTTGTATGGCTTGGGATGACGATCTGTCTTCAAGCTGTAATTTCGGATGACTTCTTGAAACCACATTCTCACAACTACTGCCATCAATGATCATCTTGCAGACTTTATCTCGCAATCGTGCGGAGTTGTGTGAAAAATATTAGTTCTCAACCAATCGTCACCGCATCACCCTTGGGAGTCGGTGAGACTCTTACGAACAACCCGTGGTCTCATGGCCATCACCATACAATACGTCTCCATCTTCATCATCATCGTACATGGCTCTCCATTCATCTCGTGTCTGCTTCCATATCTTCCTCAATCAAAAGAGTTTTTCCCTTTTGATTAGCAGGCTTCCTGCAATCAGTCGCTCTATGCCCCTGTTCACCACACCTGAAACATCTAATATTAGAGTTAGAACTCTGACCCCGCAATTTCTTCAGGCCGGGCGGACGAGGTTCTTGAGGGCGAACTGCCTCGACTGTTTTGATCGCTTCTGGTCACTGGTCTCCTGCTCGTTGTTTCTCTACAATGAGTGCACGCTGGTATGCTTCAGAAACTGTCCACAGCGAGTGAAGGCTAAGAACATCCTGTAGGGACTGCCGCAATCCTCCCAAATACCGCGCCACCAACTGCTCTTCTGTCTCAGATAGATCATTACGGGCTATCAATTGATAAAATTCTTCAGTGTAATCATCAACTGATCTCGTGCCCTGCCTCAACAAATGAAGTCGCTGAAACAGAGATTGAGTATAGCCGAAGGGAAGGAAGTGACCCTTCATCTTCTTCTTCATCTTCTCCCAATCAGTAATCTTGGCCTTACCATGCTTGTCTCGTGATCGCCTCAACTGCTCCCACCATGCAGATGCTCTACCTTTGAGTTTGATGGCAACCCAGTTTCACTTTGACATGATCAGAACCTCCTTATAGTCAAAAATCCTCTCCACCTCATGCAACCAATCAATGAACCCTTCAGCCTGTAGCGAACCAGAAAACTCGGGAAGATCCACTCGGAAGCCAAGGTCCCCATGACGCTCCTCCCGACCATGGTACTCCCGGTATAAAGGACGCTGGTGATATGGGTTTTCGAAACTGGAATCGGAATCATGATCTTCCATCTCACGATCGCCGAAATCCTGCGCCGTTAGACGCCGGGTTAACTCTGCAACTTGTCTCTGCAAATCTTCAATCATCACATCCTGAATGCTACGATCACGGTGCGGGACTTCCTCGTTCGGAACCTGTCCACGACGACCACGACCCCGACCACCAGCCATGAAAACTGATGAGATTCACCCCAGGAAAGACGCTAAGGCTCGATACCAACTGACGCCGGATAGAATAACAATTATTCTGTAGGCTAGTTTCAACAGATGATTCACAGGAAAGAAAACAAGAGATTGCCCCAAAAACAGAGAAAATGTCCCTGATTTTAATTCAAATTATTATTCAATAAAAAGACCCCCCAAATCAACCCACAAGCCGGGCTGTAATAGCTGAAAATCGACTATATTGGAATTTTACCAAAAATAGCAAATCCCAATAATCATGCCAAAATTAAATACATAAACTAAGAAGTAATCTGCCAAAATTTTGGCCCAAATCAAGTTCAAAATCCCTTTCAAAACAGTAAATGAAATAATTGCCCCAATCAAGGGAAAATCACGATTTTCTGCCTTCTTTCATGACTGACCGCCACCTCAAAGTATTTCAAATATAGCCAACGTGCAATCTGACAACTCAGCATCATCTGACTCAGATCCTCCTGCATCAGGAGATCTAAGATCTATCCAATGATCATACATCTGCTGTCAGTCACTGCTTGACTTCATTGTTGTTTTTGTGCCATTTGATATCATACATCGGCTTGCACTACCTTTCATTAATCAATTGATACGGCGGTGAGAGAAGACCTAGGAAATTCGGTAAACATGTCTGCTGCTGCTGCTTGAGTTCCACAGTCCCCCTTTCGAAGATCTCTTTGTTGATCTCATTGTCATCACCATGAGAAAATATTATGTTCATGCAATATCAAATGTAGGTTTGCTCCCCCATGAGGATCACCTAGTGCAAAATTCAGCATCATATAATCATTAGGCGGGCCATAACATAAGGATACAAGTTCTATCGACAGATAAATTGAAAAATACATGTATGCTCCATGATTGGCCAACCTATTGACTAGATGTCACCCACATAGATGAAAGACTGAAAGTTGTCTGCTGGGTGGACAATAACATATAGTCCAACCAATTGGACTTGAGACCATCTACTTGGTAAACACCCATTTATTACAACACTGGCAATATATCTTAGCAGTTATCTGATGTGCTACATGAATACTATTTTAACACAACTATGGAAAAATACATTATTCATAGAATCAAGTAAAAACATCGATTTGGGTATCCATGATTTCACTATAATGCAACAGTAGTTGTGAGTCTTGTGACAACCTCCACCTAGGTATGATAAAATGTGGCACTCAATTATTTGCGAGATAAATACCTCGTCTAGAAAAAAACTGGAAGTAGATGGGAGATAGTAGATTTCCAAGAACAAGAATACTAATGGAAAGAATTGAATTTATACCATTGACGTACCTGTAAGATAGCCATAGAATTCATTACACAATCATGTTGTCATACATACTTTTAAGTAAGAGAAATGATGACAGAGATTTTTTTTCCAACTCTTTCAAGTTTCTGTGGGGCAAAAAGCGTGGAAAATTTCTGGGGTGAATGGAGGAACAGGAGCGAGAGGGGGATTCTCCCTGGGAGAGGGTTCTTCCCCGTCGATCTAGAATCTCCCCATCTAAGTTCTCGCTATTTGTGGCGAATCTCACATTTGACACGTCAGTTGACGATTTGCAGCGAATTTTCGGTCAGTATGGAAAGCTAGCCGATGTTTTCCTTCCATGGAATCGATCCTTGAATCGACCCCGTGGTTTTGCTTTCATTCGTTTCTGTTACGAACATGACGCATTCAACGCCATCCAAACTCTCAACGAAAGAAGGATAGATGGTCGGGTGGTGCACATAGCTTGGGCAAAACGGCAGTCAGGTTTAAAAGAGGATGTGCGGATGCCTCCTCAAATGAAGAATCAGGCGACCATGGTTACCCCGGGTCCCAGATTCGTTCAGGTGGTAACAGGGTTTAGGCCGCATAGCGATCGCTCAACGGTTGGCCGTTCATTGGAAACTTCTACGGCAGATCCGAAGGCTGTGGAGAACCGGATGCGTTCCTTGTCTCTCGCCATGGTGGGTACTACGGTTGATAGAGATGCCCGAATTGTAAGGCTAACAGAGGCTGTTAGGGCTTTAACCCTCGGATCAGCGGCAGTGGAGATTGTCAGAATCTCTACTATTAAGTTTCTTCTAATGTTCAAAGCAAAAGGGGATCTGGAGGCTTTTGGATGGAACACTGAGCTGCATAGGAAAATGGGGCTCCAATCGGTGGAAATGTGGACGCCAGAGGAGGTGTTGGGTGGGGATGGGATCTGGATTAGAATATTTGGAATCCCCGCTCACGCCTAGATCGAGTCGGTCATCCTGGATCTAGCAAGCTATTTTGAAAAAATCACTCAGATTGACTCCAACTCCAGGTTTGGCTACTTTCAAGCATTTGCTCGAGTTAAGGTGATCCCCAGGCTGGGTGTTAGCTTCAGTTCTGTGCTCAGATTGTTGGTGTTGGGGAAGAGTTACCCCATTATAACGGAACTGGAGCCGCTTTTCTCGTATGGGTGCGCGCCAACTATACCCCAATTGTCAAAAGAGAGCACTAAGGCATGGGTAATCAGGAGATTCCATGGCCCTTCAGGACATCAATCAGATGTTTGTGGAAATGACACAGTTGGGGAAGATGTGAATCAAGGTGGAAGGATGAGTCATCAGGTAGATGTTTGTGGAAATGCCAAGGTGGGTCGGACGGAATGTATTGAGGCTCGAACGGAATGCATTGATGCCCGAACGGAATGTATGCAGGAAGGGGGCCAAGGTGAATATTACTACCAACTTGGGGATTCTGCTGCTACGATAGCTACTCCTCAAGATCTGCTCTTGATTGGACCGCCTGATCCGATCTTGGCAAATGGTAGTCTCCGGATAGTGCAGTGTAGGGGAGCTGGGATCCTTTCAGATCCGCTCATCAGCCTGGGTGAAGCAGAATTGTTGAGTGGAATGCGGCCCCTTCAACCAGTGTTGAGTCATAGTAGGACGAATGTGGACAGAGGAATTATGCAGCAGGATCGATTGGGGTCGAGTCCTTCTCAAGAGCGTTTAAATTTGGGCCTGAAGCAGCAAATTCCTCTCGGTGAGGAGGAATTGGCGGGCACATTTAAATCAAATACCTAGGCCAATCTTCATGAAGGATCAACGGCAAGCATTGGAGGCAGGATTTTACCAGTGCAGGGGGAGGACCTGATGCCCACAGGTGTTGCTTCGCAGCAAGGGCAGCTACTTACAGCAGTATATGTTAGAAATTCTCCGGCTCGTTCAACATCAAGGTTGAATCGCAGGGTGCCACTTTTAGAGGTTCTGGAAAATGGAGGAAAGGAGAATTACCAACAGTTAGTTTCTCCTGATATGGCGAGTAACAGAGCAGAGATGGGGAGGAATACAGTAGGGGAAAGGAATTCTGGGGTTAACACAGCATGGGACAGATATCCTGGGGCGACCAGAGCAGCAAGCTGCGATCTTTTCGATATGGACGTCATCCCAGATAAGGCAGGCAGCACGATAGGAAGGGAGAGGGCCGAATTGGAGATAGATCTTTCTCCTTATTTTCTGACAGATACCAGATCCTCCTTACAGCCTAATGCCAATCTGGACATGGAGTTTGCCAGCCCGGTAGCACATAACAGTGAGATGCAGGATCATGAGCAATCAAACGAGCTAAGTGATGACTCTGATGATGATTTCTGGAAGCTAGTTCTGGCTGATTATGAGTTACAGAAGGGTTAGAAGCACAAAGATAAGGCAGAAACAACTAAGAAGATCAGGAGGCACAAAATTCTATATGAGAAAGGAAACTGGGGATCTAGACTCTGTCGTCTAAGGAGGAGGGCCGTTAATACCGGATGTGTGACGGATGGATAAGATCATTGTATGGAATGTCCGTGGTACAGGAAACATTCGAACTTTACGGACGGCAAAGCGGATTATCAAGAATCATGATCCTTGCATTGTGGCGCTGCTTAAGCCAATGCTGGGTGAGGAGAAGCGAACTCGAACTGGTCTGGCGTTGGGTTTTCACTCTTCCCTGTCAAATGGGCCGGAGGGTGGAAAAATATGGGTTTTCTTCAAGTCTCTTCTTTCTTGTTCAATTGTTTTTAAATCTGATCAGTGTTTATCGATTGTAGTTTCAGTTCAGAACTGCTCGTCCCCGATTCACATCACTTTCGTCTATGCAAGGTGTGCTAGGATATTGAGAAGAACGCTTTGGTCAGATTTGGCTTCCCTCTCAGCGTTGATGCTTGGCCCTTGGGCTGTCTGTGGTGACTTCAACGCAGTCATAGAAGAGTCGGAAAGAAGGAGTAGGGGAGCTGTGGACAGAGCTTCTATTACAGAGTTTGTTGATGCTATTAGCTTGGCGGGCCTCCAAGATGCGGGTTTTTCAGGAAGCAAGTTTACATGGAGCAACAATCAGGGGGGCAACTCTCGTGTATGGGCAAGACTAGATCGAGTTTTAATCAATATGAACTGGTCTACGCTTTTCACTCAATTCCAAGTTGCTCATCCGCCCCGCATTCAATCGGACCACGCCCCTCTCCTTCTCAGCTTTCCCCCTCAGTTGAATGGGGGGCCGAGACCGTTCCGGTTCCAACGTATATGGACTCAACATGACTCCTTTTTTAGTGTGGTCAAGTCTGCTTGGAATAAGGTGGAATTAGCTCATCCGGTGTATAATGTGTTATCTAAGCTCAAGCAGGTCAAACTCGATCTGAAAATTTGGAATAAGGAAGTGTTTAGTAACATTTTCGATCAGATAAAGTCGGTGGAAAGTGATATTACTGATCTGGAAGATAGGTTGATGGAGGTTTCAAGCTCCACGGATCAGTCTGTCAATATTCAATAGCAGCTTACCTCAAAGGCAGAAAGGTTAGCGTCCCTTGAATTAATGCAGGAGATTTTGTGGAAGCAAAAATCGAGAGTACATTGGTTGACAGAGGGTGATAAAAACACGAAGTTTTTTCACGCTACGACAATGGAGAGGCAAAGGAGAGCTCTTATTCGTCAGGTTGAACTGGAGTTAGGGCGAGTTGTGGAAGACCCGGTCGAAATGAAAGCTGCAGCGGTAGCGCACTTCCAACAGATTTTCAACATAGGCACAGCGCAGATCGATCAGAATTTGCTACACCGCATCCCTCCCCTCGTCACTCAGGACCAGAACGACAGTTTACTGCTTCCCCCTTCTCTATTGGAGGTTCACACAGCGATATTATCCATGCCTATCGACAGTGCGGCTGGCCCTGATGGGTTCTCGGCTAGTTTTTTTGTAGCTTGCTGGTCTGTGATTGCGCAGGACATTCACAAAGCGATTTCATTTTTCTTCCTTGGAGGTAGTATCCCACGGTCAGTAACGTCCTCGCCCATTTGTTTGGTTCTGAAAATTGCATCTCCTAAACACTTTTCAGATTTCTGGCCAATCAGTTTATGTAATGTGTTGTATAAAATTTTCGCCAAGATCGTTGCAGCCAGGCTTAACCAGATTCTTCCGGGTTTGATTTCTCCTGAGCAAGGGGCTTTTGTTCAACGCCGATCTATTGCTGAAAACATTGCATTAGCCCAGGAGATGTTCAGGGACTTGAACAAACCAGTCCGTGGTGGGAATATTGTATTGAAATTAGATTTGGACAAGGCCTATGATCGGGTAAATTGGGAGTTTTTGCTGCAGGTATTAGAGAGGTTTGGCTTTAGTAGGTCTTGGATCAAGATGGTCGAGAAGTGTTGGGCAAACTGTTGGTTCTTGGTTCTCATAAATGGAGACTTGGCGGGCTTTTTCAAATCCTTTAGGGGTTTGAGGCAGGGCGACCCGATCTCGCCTAGTTTGTTCATCCTTTCAGCTGAGGTGATGAGCAGGGGCCTAAAATTCATAATAGATCAACATTTCTGCCAGCCTTTTGCGCTTCGAAGAGGGTGCCCGACGGTTTCGCATTTGCTTTACGCAGATGACACTCTAATTTTCACAAACGGGGGTAAAAGATCACTCCAAGCGGTTAAGAAATTCTTGGACGTTTTTCAAGCTTCATCGGGCCAGAGTATTAATTTGCGCAAATGTTCCTTTTTCTGCTCAAAGAAGCTTCCAAGAGAAAGATTCAGGTCGATTCAGGCACTCCTTGGGTTTGCAAGTTCTTCGTCTTTGCTTACATATCTTGGCGTGCCTATAGCGCAAGGAAGAATCAAAGCAACTGACTTTAGTCCGCTGATGGACAGAATTATGGGCCGAATTAATAGGTGGAAGGCCCGGATCCTATCTCAAGTAGGTAGAGTAGTGTTGGTAAAGAATGTCCTCACAAGTATCCCGGTCCATTCTATGGCGGCGGCACATATCCCTACCAAGGTGGTGAATGATTTGGAAAAGCAGATGGCAAATTTTTTCTGGGGTTGGTCTAAAGGGAGAACAAAATGCCACTAGAAGAACTGGAAAGCTCTAGCGACGCCAAAGGAAGAGGGTGGATTAGGTTTCAGAAGGCTTGTTGATATCATGAAGGCTTTTAGGCTTAAAATGGCGTGGACAATTAAGTTCGGAAAAGAGGAAAATATATGTAAATCTTTCATGACAGCAAAGTATCAGCAACACTTAGCCCCCCAGGCGTCAGACAGATCATAGCGCACCTCCTCTCCGCTGTGGAAGCGAATCAGGGATCTCTTGCCGATTGTCGAATCCAAAGTTCTTTGGCAAATTGGAGCAGGGAAATGTTACTTTTGGAAGGACAACTGGACCGGTTTAGGGCCTCTTTCTCGGCTATTGTTTCGATGATGTGCAGACGGTCACTCGATCTCCAGTGTGTCGAGTTCTTGGAGTCAGGTCCTCTTCCCCCATCCTCTGTGTGGCTCTTACTCCCCCAACGGGTTATAGACCATATCTTTCAGGCCGGATATTGCATTGCAGGGGACATGGACAAGCTAATTTGGCCGTTCACTCCAGCTGGGGTGTTTTCAGTTAAGTCTGCCTGGGCATTGAGTAGAGTACCGACAACGGGCCGTAGCTGGTCAAGATAGGTATGGCATGCAAAACTTCCTTCCAAAATCTCGCTTCTTGTCTGGAAAGTCTTACAAAATGCGGTCCCCGTAGACTGTGCGGTTCAGTCTCGTGGTGTTCAACTGGCCTCTAAATGCGTTTGTTGTGCGCTGCAAGATGTCCAAGGCCCCGTTATTTTTGCTCAGGAATCGGTGCTCCATCTGTTCGTCTCCAGCAATTTAGCTCAGAGTGTATGGAGTACTATTAGTAGATGGTTTGAGATCGCAGTCATGAACGCTGCTTCGATCGAGGCTCGATTAAATCAGTGGTGGGCGGTGGCCTTGACAAAGAAGAGGAATGCGATGGGGCACATGCTTGCTCCGTGTTTCATAGTTTGGGAAATTTGGAAAGCTAGAAATGCCACCATTTTCGACGAAGGGATGGTATCCTCGGCTGCAGTGATAGCTAAAATCAGGAGGTGGCTTCTTCAGGTTAACGGCTCAGAGGAGGACGTTGGGGGAGATGACTGGGGACGTCAGCCCTGGCCACAAGCTGCTGCTTTGTATTCGGTCAAAAAGTCAGCTTGTCGTGCCTTGGTGGTTAGGTGGGCGAGGCCCCCACCTGGCTGGTTTAAAATAAACGTCGATGGCTCAGCCCGAGGAAATCCAGGAAGGTCGGGGGGTGGAGGGGTCTGTCGAGGACAACACGGGGAATTCATTTTCACCTTCTCAGATTGCTATGGGATAGGAACTAACACTTCTGCTGAACTATGTGCGATGCATGATGGTTTATCCCGTGGTCTCCAAAGGGGCTTGTCACGAATCATAATCGAATCAGACTCCAGACAAGTTATAGATATGATCAATGGAGTGGCTACGCTGGGATGGAAATGGACAGCATGGATGTTTAGAATCAACCAGCTGAGAATGCGGGGGGAAATTGTGTTCACACATATTCTGAGGGAAGGGAATTCTCCGGCAGATTTGATGGCCCGGCAAGGTAGCGGAGCCCAAGTGTCTTCTTGCTTCGATAATCATTCCGAGCTTCCAATCCAGGTCAGAGGTTCTATTTTTCTCGATAAGGTTGGCTTAGGTTCGATTAAGACGCTGCGATGATTTTGCTTTCTTTGTGCAGTTTTCTGCTTTAACGATAGGCCCTCTATTTTATGTAAAGGGGTGCCCGAATGTATAGGGGAAATTGGATTAATGTAGAAAGCATTTTTTGAAAAAAAAAAAAAAAAAAAAGTAAGAGAAATGACAATATAATGCACTTGCTAAATGAAATGAGGAAATATATCACCATTGATTGAGCATTAACTGTCTAGCAAATGTGCATGTGGGGGCCACCTTTTGGTTATTCAAATCAAAATTATGTTTCAATTTGGAAATGAAAGGGAAATGCTACTGCAAATTGTAGCTACTTCCACCATTGAACTATCATTGCAATTTAATTCAGCAATACATCCAAATGCAACCTTATGAAGTAAATAATGAAAGCATAGAATTTAGGCTTATGAACAATACACACCAATTGCTTAAAATGACAAACAGTAAAAAGAAGGGACTGGTGAATGCACAAGAAAATAATCATGATCAATACATGTTCCAAGGGAGTTTGCTAAAGGGAATGTTTATGAATGGAGAACAATTACTTGAGAAACTAGGTTTTGGGAATAGGCTATGACGACGATGATGAATGTATGTATAGGACCAACCTATTCTAGGCACATGCATTCATCAGTTTCACAATGCGATGAATTCAGTACACTTCATTTGAGATACTTCTGCTGATAATGATCATATGAAGGAACTTGCTCCACTCTAACTAGTAATAATTGTTCATGTTCACTAGAAAAACATCCCTGGAAGAGGGTGGGTGTCAATTTACAAACCGAGTGCCTAAAAACCATTAGGCCAGAACAAGCCAACAAGAGAATACCTATGGCCCCATCAGATAGCATGTGTTATATATTGAGAAGGAAATTGTCAAAAACCAAACATGATGGTGCAATAAAATGCCTTTTAAATCAAATGAAGACGAACTTTCTCATGAGCATATGGATCCATATCTACATGATAATAATCTGCTGAAATTCCCCGTTGGCACAATTCCTTTGCAACCTACATTTTATGAGAAGTGCAAAAGAAACCATGCTTGTTGAATTTTAACCCACATGGTAAGAAACTAGTTGACAGAAGGCATTCAAAATAGAGCATAACAAATAGTCAAAATATTCTCCAGATGCATGATCTTCCATTTGGAACTACCAATCAGGCAGCCAAACTGGTTCAAGCTGTGCTAGCTACTGAAGGCACACAGCACACAGTGCTGAAAGTACCATGCAAGTAGACAAGGCTAGGGGAGGTTTTTAGATTATGTTAGTTGCAGAAACTAATCTTCACCCATTTTCCTGTGGATCCTATGTGCAAGCATGAGGAAATAAACACCATGAAGAGAAATTCATAGAATGGAAGCACAACTCAACATGACAAACCAAATACAAAGGGAAAGTTTTTAGCAGAGAGTCTTGTTGCCTAACATTAGTGGGGTCAGGCTGAAATAGAATGTCGTCCATAGACTCCGAGCCAGAAAAGGCCGATGCTTCCTGAAAGCAAAAAAAAAAAAAAAAAAAGACTTTTACAAATAACGTTAGTAGTGTGGATGACTGTATGACAAAAAGATAAAAACTGATTTTTTTTTAATAAATAACAATGTTATTGGTGTAAAGATTATAGTCAACTGCTTGATTCATCGGTAGATGGAAGGAGATTACAAGCAAGGTTGGAGCCACAAGGGCCGGAAAATTCATGATTGACTAGGAAGTTTCCTTCTCTCATTTGCCTAGAGGCAAATTCTGCTGCAGATGTGCTAACTAAAATTGGGGGGAAGCAGGGCTGAATTGAATATTTATGGGTCTTATTGGTATTAAAAGTGAGGTGGAAGGTGGTGTATGATATGGGTAGTGGATGGATGAGGTGGATGGTGTTAATCATTCATTGGCCAAGGTGGAAGAATTATAGGCATGCATTGGCTAATAGATGCATAAGGGTTGTGGGTTGTAGGTGATGCATGATGGATGATGAAGTGGAGTGTTACAATTGGTTGTTTGAAGTGATGTGACACAAAACAAGGCTACATTAGATGCATGTATAGGATGAGGTGGACATGGGTCATGATTAGTTTCTAAAGCATATGGAGAGGGCTAATGATGAATTTTAGGGTAGAACCCATTTTTGTCTCATGTACATTGTCTTATATGTGCTAGCTCATTTTTTTGTCATGTAATAATTGTCCTATTCTGTGATAATTTCTATATTGTAGAAATTGGGCTTTAGGCCCACATCGGCCCAAGTCCAATGGGCCTAGCACAATAAATGTTGCTCATGTTACAGGATATGTAATTTTGGTCGTGGATTCGATGGGTCATATCGTACTAACGGAGTGTCGAATTGATACAGTTTTTGCCGTGGCGACCGCAACGACGACGCGGTCCACATGACAGAGGTTTCGAAGGCATTTGGAACAAATCACTCGGTCGGGTAGTTTTAGTGGATCTAAGGTCATTCCTTTTGGTCCCAAATACGTGCGAATACACACACGGATATACACTCAAGTCGAAAAATCAAAGGTAACGGCCAAGGACGTCCAATTTTCAGCTGGCAAAAATTTGAGACGTTACACCCAGACAGGGGTTATAGAGGACTTCAAATCCTCCAAAGAGTTTATGGAAGACAGGGACGCTTTGTACGGTGTTGGGTATGAGAGATGCCTCGAGGATGTGAAGGGGTCACATCCTGAGCTTGACCTCTCGCCCTTCGAGGAGGTCGACTCCGACTCCGAGGTGCTTCTAGAGGGTTTGCCCTCCGAGCAGCCCCTTGCAGCCTAATGGCTTTTACTTTTCTCCTTACCACTGTAATTTTTTCTTTTTTTATGTAATGTTCTCCTCAGAGCTTATCAACATAAACAATTTTTTGTCATATTGTTTGCTTGAGTGAATTTTCTAAGTAGGAAGGTTAGCTTTAGTCTTTCTAGGTCACAACATCCAAGTAGTTATGGCAGTTGATGATCTGACCTCTTTTCCAGGGGTCGATCTTATTAGTGAAGGCGTTTCTCTCCTTGTGTTAAGGGGAACCCTCAGTATTTTTCTATAAATCGGATGTGCGAATCGCGTGGCTTAAGTAGTGAAGATAGCATATGGTCCGACCTCTTCTTGAAGGGTCGGCCCATCAATGAGGGTTGTTCTTCCCATGCATTATGGGAAGCCCTTAGTAGACATTTAGTAGATTGTCCATTTGCAGACATTGAAGTAGAAAAAGAACTTGTCCCGACCATGGGATTTTATTATGATAGTTTCAGCATGGACTAAACATAGTTGGAAATTAGATTTTACGCCCGGGGCAGGTTGGCCCCTATGCGTAGTAGATTTTAAGATGCTCGGTATTCCACGGATGCTGTAGGAGTTGACCTTTCAGGTCTTTGAGTCGAAATGATCCTGGTCGACTCGTTCTTATTACCACATAGGGTCCTTCCCAGTTCAGTCCCAAGGTACCCAAGCCAGTTTCCTTGGTTTTCTTGAAGGTTCTCCGGATGACTATGTCCTCAGCTCAAAACCGTCTTGTTTTTACCCTGGAATTATAGAAATGGGCGACCTGTTGTTGTTGAATTACGACCTTGACCCGCGCTTGCTCTCTTCTTTCCTCGATGAGGTAGAGATCCAGTGACATTAGTTCGACATTCTGTTGTTCATTGTAGGAGCGAGTCCGAGTAGTCGGGAGTCCAATCTCAATAGGGATAACGACTTCAGCGCCAAGGCCAAAGAAAAAGGAGTCTCCCTTACGGCAGTTCGGTACGCTCAGAGTACATGGGGGAACTCCTCTGCCCATGACCCTTTGGCCTTTTCAAGTTTTGTTCAAAAATGATTGTTAATAATCTTGTTGACCGCTTTGACCTGTCCGTTTGCTTGTGGGTGCCGAGGTGAGGAGTATACATTCTGGATTTTAAGGTTTTTGCACATACCTTGGAACTGCTTATTGTCAAACTATTTCCCGTTGTATGAAATGATCGTGCGAGGGATTCCGTACCTGTATATGATGTTCTTCCAGAAGAAGTCTGCAATCTTCTACTTGGTGATCTTTGTCAGGGGCTCGGTTTCGATCCATTTAGTGAAATAGCCGACTGCGACGACCGCCAACTTTGTTTGCCCTTTCTCTGTTGGTAGGGGGCTGATGGTGTCGATCCCCCACTAAGAAGGCAGTCGTGGTTTGGTCATAGGAGTTAATTGCTTGGGTGGTTGTTGGGGTATCACTGCAAACCGTTGGCATTTATCACATTTTAGAACATACTATCGGGCGTCCACTTGAATGGTCGGCCAGAGGTACCCTTGTCGGACGACCTTGTGAGAGAGGGCTCGGCCGCTAGAGTGATTCCGACAAATGCCTTCGTGGATCTCCTTCAAGATGTACTCGACTTCCTTAGGTCGGAGGCATCTGAGATAGGGGAGAAAGAATCCCTTTTTATATAAGATGTCTCCGATCATGGTGTAGCAAGTTGCTTTGGCTCAGAGCCTGTGCGCCTCTGGACGATTTTCGGACAACTTTCTCTCATTTAGGTAGTCGGTTATTAGATCCATCCAGGGTGGCTTTAAATTTATTGGGAAACTGTGGACGGGTTGGACTCATTGACGCTTGATTTGGTAAGGAACTCAATCGGGATTAATCTTGGGATATTGTTCTCAGCTGCAGTGGCCAACTTTGCCAACATGTCTGATTTAGAGTTTTCCACCCTAGGGATCAGGCTGATGTTGCACTTTGGGAATTTGCCGATCGGCTCTCTGGCTTTTTGCAAATAGGCTTTCATTCGTTTCTTTTTGGCCTGATACTCGTTAGCTATCTAGTTGACAACGAGTTGTGAGTCGCTATGAACTTCCAAGTGTTGCGTTCCTATGGTGGCCATCAGCATGAGCCCGACCAATAGCACTTCACTCTTTGTTGCATTGTTTGATGCTCGGAATTCAAATCTTAAAGCATATTGTACACATGATTGGTCTGGGGCCTCCAAAACTATGCCAGCCCCGCTGCCTTTGGAATTGGATGAGCCATCGACATACAACGTCCACATCGGTTGATCTGGTGTGACCCAGGTTGGTTCAAACTAAATGTATGGGCCAGATTTCAGCTCGGCATGACTCGGGTCGAAGATGGGACAATGTCCCAACTTGGCATGACTCAGTTCAACGGGACCTTGGTTGTGCTCCGATACGAGCTTGACAATAAAGTCGACCACTGCTTAGCCTTTGATTGTTGTTCGGGGTTGATACTTAATATCGAACTCACTAAGCTCGATTGCCCATTTCGTCAGTCTTCCCGATACTTCAAGCTTTTGTAGCACTTGGAGGAGAGGTTGATTGGTTGAAACGATGATGGTATGGGCTTAGAAGTACGACCATAAGCATCGGGATGGAATGACTAAGGCCAGCGCCAACTTCTTTATGTCCGGGTACCTGGTCTCGGTAGAGACCAAGGCCTTGCTGACCCCTTCTTGTTCCCTAATCAGGGCCGAACTAACTGTTGCCGTCGAAACTGCCAGGTATAACAGTAATGGTCCTCCCTATTCTGGCTTTGAAAGCAATGGCAACGAACTTAGGTACTGCTTGAGTTGCTGAAAAGTGAGCTCACATTCTTCTGTCCACTCTATCCTCAGCTTCCCTTTCAATTGCTTGAAGAATAGAAGACATTTGTCTATAGTTCGAGATATGAAGCGGTTTAGCGCAACTATTCTCCCTATAAGGCACCGGACTTCTTTCGTCGTCCTTGGCAAGCTCATGTCGAGCAGAGCTTGAATTTTATTAGGGTTCGCCTCGATTCTTCTCTAGCTGACTAAGAATTCAAGGAACTTACCAGAACTGACACCGAAGGTGCACTTGCTCGGATTCAGTTTCATATGGTATTCCCGAAGGATTATAAACATCTCTTCGAGGTCGGAGATATGGTTTGCAACTTTAATGCTCTTGACGAGCATGTCGTTAACGTAAACTTCCATAGAGCGCCCGATCTAGTGGGCAAACATTTTGTTGACGAGCCCCTGATACGTGGCTCCAGCGTTCTTTAGTTTGAAAGGCATGACCTCGTAGCAATAGAGTCCTTTGTCGGTGACAAAGGTCATCTTCTGCTTGTCATATGGGTGCATTACAATTTGATTGTAACTTGAATAGGCATCCATGAAGCTTAATAGTTCATGCCCAGCCATGCTATCAAAGAACTCGTCGATCCTAGGGAGAGGAAAACTATCTCTGGGGCAGGCTTTGTTTAGGTCGACGTAATCAACACAGACCTATCACTTCTCATTGGACTTTTTAACCAAAACTACATTGGCAATCCAATCCAGATAGTAGATCTCCTCGACGAAGTCGGCCTTAAGGAGTTTTTCAACTTCTTCTCCGATTATGGCGTATCGTTCGAGTTAGAATGCCCTTTGCTTCTGTGGACCATGACTTTCGGGTTGATGTCGGGCATATCCTGATGAGACCATGCATATACATTGGTGTATCGCCAGAGGAGGCTCGTGATTTCGTCTCGCAACAGTGGCGTCAAGGATGACCCGATCTGCACCGTTCGGGTTGGATCTGAATTATCAAGCTAGACAAGTACAAGGTCCTCATAAGACATCCTCTTTCACTTGAATCTTCTCGGGGATCGAGAGAGGTGATCGTCATTGCTTGTTGATGGGTTCTTAATGCCATTGTATAACATTGTCAAGCTTCCTATTGATCTCCCCTGACCAGTCCAACACCATGCTCAGTGGGGAACTTCATCGCAAGATGGTACGTTGACACAACGGCCCGCAGAGCGTTGAGCGAAGGTAGTCTAAGAATAACATTGTAGATGGACAGGCAGTCTACCACCAGGAAGTCGATCATGGTCGTTATTTGGTTCTGCACGTCCCCAACTATGACTGGGAGCTGGATCGATCCTTCTGATATGACATTGTCTCCCGCAAACCCAAGCAGGGGAGTTTTGACGGTTTAGAGTCGAGGTCGTCTGACTCCCATCTTGTCGAATACTTCGGCGAAGAGGATATCGACCAAGCTTCTGGTGTCCACCAAAATTCGAAACAGTTTGTTGTTAGTTATAGTCATAGTAACCACAAGCGCATCGTCGTGGCGATGATGGACTCCTCAAGTGTCCTCTTCGATAAAGGTTAGATCGCAAGATGTTACCTTCTTTTCCTTTGGGGGTCTGCTAGTGACGAGAATTTGATGTTTTAAGCTAGAGTGGCTGATACTCCTAGTGTGAGCTCTTTGAGCTCGATTTGAGTCCCCTCCATCGGAAGGTCCACCGAAGATGGTGCGAATTTCCCCAGTTAGCTCGTTATTGATGGGTTGCTCATTCTTTCTTTTGATATATTCTCGAAGGTGCCCATTACGAATGAGGACTTCGATTTCTTCCTTGAGGTCAGAATAGTCGTCGATCGAGTGGTCATGGTCCCGGTGGAAATGACAGTATTTTTGTTTGTCTTGCTTGTCATCGTCGGACTTTATCTTACTCGGCCATTTGAGGATTCGTTTATCTCGGACTTCCATGAAGACTTGCTCAGGTGTTTCATTGAGAGTGTACAAGCTGAACCTACTATCGGGCAGCCTGTTCGGACACTGACTCCTTTACGGCTCATCTTCTTTCCTCCTCATGCTTTTGTTAGCCGAGCTGGGTTCCTCCTTAGGTTGTCTTTCTTTGGTCGTACTTCCCTTATTCCAAGCAGTTTTTCGTAAGATGAAAAGTTCTTCGGAATTTGAATACTTCCGAGCTCTGTCTAGGAAGTCAGCCATTATCGTTGGAGGGTTTTTGTCGAATGAGAAGAGGAACCTTCCATCTCTTAGGCCTTCCATCATATAGCGGTCAAAGCAATTTCCTCGAAATGTACCTGTACTTGCATCATTTCAAGGTTGAAATGTTTAATGTAATCCTTCAACAACTCGCCTTCCTCTTGAATGATATTGAGGAGGTGGGAGGTTGGTTTAAGGCTCTCCTTTCCCCCTATATAGTTAGTAATGAAGACTTTACTGAGTTATGTAAAAGAACTAATATATTTTGGTTTCAATTGTCTGAACCACTTCCGAGTTGCTTTAGTCAGGGTTAGTGAAAATGCGCGGCACATGACTGCGGTTGATGCGCTATGCAACTCCATCCAAGCCCTGAAGGATTCCAAATGCTCAGCCGTGTCGGTGGTTTCGGAATATTAGGCGATCTGAGGCATGCGAAACCTCAGTGACAACCACGCGTGCATGATATTGGCAGTGAACAGAGGCTCGGTTTCTTCTAGTATTGCCTCTACTGAGGTCGGAGCGTTCGCGTGATAGGCTTGCCGTATGTCGTCGATCTGGCCTCACAGGTCGTTTAGCTCGACTTCCCAGGGATCACTGCTTTCGGTCATAGCATCAGCAGCTACTTCAGGAGCTTTTTCGCGCTTATTCTTATCCAACTTATGACGGAGGTCAAAGGCGGCTAGTGCTGCAATGCCAGAGATATGAGAAGGTGTCAGTCTTGACGTTCCAAGTTGTCGGCTCCTGCGCAAGGTAATAGGCGTGTCAGAAGGCTCGGGGGGTTCTTGAACCGTTGGTCTTACCACCTGCCTGGCTCCTTGCACCGGTCGGCGTTGTAGCTATTCCAACAGCCGCTTCATGAAATTAATTCATATTATTGTTTTAATGCTTCAACTTGTTGTTCGAGGGAGACCAGCTATCCTCCCCAATTACGGGATCGCTGCATCAGCCCCGCAGGCGTGGAATCAGCCTGCAGCTGGGAAGCGGAATCCTAGTGGCTATTAGACTGCTCTGATAGTGCAAGGTCAGGTGCAACAGAGGAGGCCTGAGCCTTCTTCTTCCATTTCACCATTGTTAAACTTAAGATGAGGTAAGAGCAGCTTTCGATGTCAATTCCCACAGATGATGCCAAACTGTTAATGCATAAATCTGGTTACCCCCGATCCGGACCTGTTTATGTGCACAAGGAACGGACAAAGAAGACCTTGGCTAGAGCAAGGGACCCTCAGTCAGGAAAGGGATATGGGTCTAGTCAAGTATTGAAGGTTTAGTGCTAAAGATAGTGCATACCTTTTACCATTAGAGGCGTTTCTATTTATAGCTTATGAGAGGCGGTAGCATGGAACGAATCTTCCTTTTTGGTGGGTGGAATCAGATCTTGGGTCAGTAGGAGGATACTCCAAGATTTTCAGCGAAGATTCCAGGATCTTGAGCGCGTAAAAGATATCCTCTGCGATCTTGGAAGTAGACCTGGGACGGACCTCTCTTGGATGAGAGTAGGAGGCTAAGGTGGCTTAGGGCCTGTTTGGTTTTCCATAATACAAGTAAATTGTTGTAAATCACTGTAAAAAAATAATTATTACAGTCTTTCACCTGTTTGAAAACAAGTGAGTAATTTCACCTGGGAAACCGGTCCAAAAATGTTGACTTAAATTCGTGGGCCCCACCATAATGTATATAATATATCTGTGTCGTCCATCTGTTTTATTAGAATATTTTGAGGTTTTATCCAAAAAAATTAGAAAGATCTAATGTTCAATTGGCCCACATGAAAGGAAACAATGAACTTAATTTGTCAACCATTGAAAGTTGATTCTTTTACTAGGCCCACGTTGAGGTTTATTCACCATCTAACCCGTTCATAGGGTCATATGGACATGGATAAGTGAAAAAATATAATATAAGCCTGATCTAAAATTTTTAAGGGCCTCAACAAGTTTTTAATGGTATGCATTTAATTCTCATAATTTTGTGTAGTGTGGTCCACTTGACCTTTGGATTTGCCTAATTTTTAGGCTCATGCCTTAAATTCATTTAGCATAATTAATGGACAGTGTGGATAAGTATCACACAATATGGTGGGCCCCATATTTATTTTACAAAATCCTCGATTTGAGTGCTTAAAAAGTAACCGGTCAAGTTAGCATTGGAAAAGATGAAGGTAGAGGAAGGTAATTACCTTGGTAAGTAATGATTACTCATTTACAGTGTAATTACACTTGAGCTAAAAAATCAAACAGGCCATTAGGCTGACCTGTATTATGCGGACCTGGGTTTTGTCGACCTACCATCCTAGTCAAGTAGAAGCACAGAAGAAGATAGCGAATAATCTTCCAGGCATGTTACTCTGTCACAGGATCACAAGTAGGAAGCGGACAATTGTAGGATCTGAGCTTAGTACGGTAATCTGCCTACCGAGCTTGTAAGGGGCCGACATTAACTTTAACCTTGTGTCAGTACAATTTCCCGCTGACAGTGGGTAGATATGGGAGCGTAGGACGTAATCTGGTGCGGACGGTCCAGCACTTGGAGTTACTATAAATAAAATAAATAAAATAAAAATAACTTTCCTGTCAGGTACTAGCAGCTTTTATATAAAATAAAAAATAAAATAAAAAACTTCCTCGCGCAGCAGTTCTATAAAAAATAAAAAATAATAAAAAATAAAAGAAATTCGTATCAGCGTCAGATCAAGTGTAAACATCACCCATCCGGTGGCCCTCTACAGACAGAACACCACTGGTCATTTGAATTATAATCATCTGCTTACAAAAGAGGTGAGGCAGGCAAGAAGCTCCAATCCGGTGACTGGGCCCTGTGGACATAGGATACACGTAAACGCATTCCAAACCATGGCATGCTCCGCTAGATGACAAGACGCCTCAAAACTCAGGATATTCTGAAACATGGGCATTCTTTCTTTGGTGGGACCTACATTTTCAATACAAATTCAATTCAGTAATCCACAGATTAGAAGATGGACCACAAAAGACAAATGATCCAGAAACACTGGTGTCCCAAAACAAAGAACCTGGCCGCTGTCAGATTTCAAAAAGCATGAGAAGACACGTAATAAACTAGGGACTTTATAGCAAGCTCGACTTCGCTCCTTTGTACAATCTCTAGTGAGTCGTGACTCGTGAGTGTATTTGTATTCCTTCTCCTATTCATTACTGATTCCCATCCGAAGAATGGAGCAGATAAAGCACAAGCACATCCACATAAGAGGACTCAAGCATCATGTTGCCGAGATTGGAACAGGTGCCGAACTCAACTTCCCCTGTTTTTCCTTTTGTAGTTTTCCTAGTTTCCGCTGCTTTCGTATAGTCTTTTTGAGTGTTCTTGTTCAACTGCAGGTTCTGTTGTGGTGGTTTTCTTGCATGGATTCTGTGAGATATGGTACACGTGGAGACATCAGTTGATAGCACTCGCGGATGCTGGATTCCGGGCAATCGCTCCTGATTGCAGAGGTTACGGACTCTCCGAACAGCCTCCAGAACCTGAAAAAGCATCTTTCTTGGACCTTGTTCAAGATCTCCTCGCCATGCTTGATTTGTTTGGCATTCCAAAGGTCTTTTTGGTTTTTGCATTGAAGAAATTTCGTTATGCCATGGGGAAATCCAAAATTATTTTAAACAGGGGGAATTCGAATTCACCCAAAAAAAAAAAAAAAAAAAAAAAAAAAAAAAAAACTCCCAATCAAATCTTTTTAGTAAAATATAGTAAACTATTGTCCTTTTTTTTTTTTTGCATTGAAGGAATTTCAGTTTAAGCGATGCTCGAAACCAAGCTTACTTCGAATAAAAAGAATCTGAATTCACAAAAATATTTGTTGCTTTGTGATTTTCAAATCTTTCTTAGTACAAGACGTCTTTAATATAATGAAATATCAGAGAAATTAAAAGAAGAATGTAGAAAATGTAAACTTCTCTGTTATTTCAACATAGAAATCAAAGAAAGACAAGTGCACGCCAGAAGAAATGAAGAATCTAGGGAAACAAATTCTAGCATGAGTTTTGAATTTTAAAGTGTACTAGTCACAACTCTAAAGTTAATTGCTTATGCTATTATTGTTTAATCTTCTTTCTTTTCTTGCTAAAATTCATTAACATGTGGTTTTCTTGTTGATGATGGTGAGGAAGGTTTTCCTTGTGGCCACGGATTTTGCAGTCCTTACTGCTTCGCTATTTGCTGTCCTTCATCCAGAAAGGTTGCTTGGATTCATAACATTAAGCGTGCCATTCCTCATTCCTGGTCCGCACGCAGTCCGCCAAGATCTCCTCCCTGAAGGCTTCTACATATCGAGGTGGCAGGTAATGTTCTTTTCCTTTTATCCTGCTGTGTCTTGAGAGGAATCGATACTGAATGAGATCAGCTATGTTAATTGTTTGGATCTGAGATCTGCCAGATGACATTAAATCCGCACAAAACATCGGCCATACTGAAATTAATTAATTTAAAAAAATAAAAATAAAAAATAGAGTCGAAGCAATTAAGAAAATTTCACCAAACTAAGGCAAGTAATGCCTATAAACTCACATTGATTGCTTCCAACGGAAACAAACTAAATTTCTATGTGGTTTCGCAGTTAAAAATTCCATGGGTTTCAACTTTCAATACCCTCTTAAAATCGAGGGTCATAATCCCTCAAACGTACCTTTTCTACAGTCAAGTAAAATGAAAACCTTTCATGAAGAATTAACAAGGGTTATGACTCTCCATGCTTCATGGGCATGTCCCTTGATATACATTTCGATCTTGGCTCGACTGCAAATAATAGGGAGGATACATCTGTTGGACGAATCTGCAAATAACAGGAAGGATGCATCTGTTGGATGAATCTGCAAATAACAGGGAGGATGCATCTGGTTTGCACGTTCCAACAGATATATCATCCTCTAACGGCTCGATCTTTTAGAGTAAGTGATTATTTGACATGATATCAGAGCGGAAGGTCAAGTGTTGGAATCTCCCACGAGGGACTAGGAAAATCAAGTCTGACCCAGGGACCTGGAAATCAAGCCCAGCATGTTTGTGGTGTGAGCTGTGTCCCTCCACCCTTGCCTGTGGGGAGTGTTAAAGTCCCTCAATATACATTGATATACCATCTTCTAATGGCTCGAGCTTTTAGAGAAACTGGTTATTTGACATTGACAGGCACCTTAGTAATTCAGCAATAGAAGGGAATGTGAATGCTATTTAAGCTCTTGCTTCTTTTTCAAGCTTCAAAAATCCATCCCCCATGTCAATCTATTGCTGATAAGCTTATTTTTACAGGAGCCTGGAAGAGCTGAAGCTGATTTCGGACGGTTCGACATCAAGACTGTAGTGCGTAAGCTTTACATTCTCTTCTCCCGAAGCCAACTCCCAATAGCTGGGAAACATCAGGAGATCCTGGACCTGGTTGATCCATCCAGTCCTTTACCGCCCTGGTTCACAGACGATGATCTGACAGCATATGCAGCGTTATATGAGAAATCCGGATTCTGCTTTCCATTGCAAGTGCCATATAGGTTGGTTGTTCTCTCAAACTCCTAAGCAGAAAATGAACTGCAACTAAATTATGGCAGCCAGCCTTAGTTGTGCTTTTATATTCTTCTATCAATCTTGGTTGCATTTGAAAGTGACCTCAAAACAGCATTTAGCTGAATATGTTGATAGAACCACCTTGCTTTGAACTTCCCAAGCATTTTGGCCAAACAGAAGTGAAAGTCAGACACGCAGGTTATCAGTTTTTTACTTCTCTGCCCCAAAATTATAAATTCATTTGTTTCATGCTACTTCAGGACGAATCGAAACATTAAGTTCCTGGAAACTTTCCGCCCTGACCCCGAGATACTTTCAAGTTTCCAAATATACTTTGCCAATATAATTAGGGAATGAGCTGTTGCATGACAATTACCAGTGTTAAGGCACGTATTGGCTGGGCCAAAAAACGATACAATACCAGGTGGTATTGGACTGTATTGTCTAAAATCTTTCTGCTCAAAAAATTTTCAAAAAATATTGGGGAAAATTGGAAAAAATGTGAAAAGTCAGAACCCATCTTTGGTTTTTTCTTTCTTTCTTCTTTTTCTTAACATATATTCAATGGTTTCATAGTGCATTCTCTGATAAAAATGTTGTTTGTGAGCTTGACCTGCTGAAAGTCGACCAAATGGGCCTTAATCTAACACAAATCAAGCACGGTTTGGTGGATTAGGCCCGCTACATTGAAATTCAACAAACAGAAGATGAAAAATATGAAAAAGTGTGATGACTTGCCATTTTCCTAAAATGGTTCATTCCCCTCCAAATTGTCAATTTCCACTCAAATCATGTGTTTTTTTTTTTTTTCCTTATCCCAAAATAAGCCCAAATCTAGTCTTAAATGAGTTTTATAAGCTTCCTCCATGGTCGAAATGAAGAAATAGAAAAAATTAGAAAATTAGAGGAAAAAAAAATTCAAAAGAAGAATGTGGTTGTATGGGCACCAATATGGCCCATATCAATCTGTATCGGCCAATACAGCCCTTCTCTTTAATGAGACTGACTCATGCCATTTGCGTAACATGGCCAATAATGACTCATATATGGGCTGTGTACAATTGTTGCATGCTTATACAGCATAAATGATGTTGGGAAGCGTAATCTCTCTATATTACGCTCACGAACTTATATCAATGGAGCACTAACAATTTTGTGGATTTCCATTAGGACGCTGAAGGAAGAACTGAGGATAACAGACCCCAAAGTTCAAGTTCCTGCACTGCTGATCATGGGTGAGAAGGACGTTGTCCTCAATTTCCCAGGAATTGAGGATTACATAAAGAGTGGAAAGGTGAGGGACAATGTCCCAGATTTGGAGATCACATTCATTCCTGAAGGATCACACTTCTCTCAGGAACAGTTTCCAGACCAGGTGAATCAGCTCATCATCAGCTTCCTCAACAAGTACTCTACTGCAGGAAAGTGATTGTAGTATTCCCTCTTTACATGTTTGTTTGGATACTTGGGATGGTCATCTAGTGGTATGGATAAATCATAGTCTCATGACGGCCTGTTTTATGAAGTTTGATTTTCACCTTGGACTGCAGGATTATGAAATTGAATTTCAGATGCCTTACATAGTTTGTAACTATGAAAACATGTGAATGAATATCATAAAGAAAAGATCCTGGGGGGAACACAGAAGGATCAATATGCATAAATCTCATTGTAGTCCAATTGGTATCGAACGATGATGAGATGTGGGTCCACCAAATCCCATCACCTGCTAATAGATCAGAGTAGGTGGGACAGTAGTGACATTGAAACACTGATCTTTCACAGCAGATCATTTCTCTAATTTAGTAAAAACTTGAGATGGGATTCAAGCATGTAGCTCAGTGGTTAATAGACTGTTTAATTTTTATCTTCTTGCTTCACTTTGTTAAGGATCTTTATGTTTTAATTAAGTAGAAAAAAAAAAAAAGCATCCATCAAACCCATCCATCAATGTGCGTCACAACCACGAATACCAACCCACCAAAAGCATGAACTACTAGATCAGTAGTGATATTGCAAAGAATATCTCCTACTTAGACTGGTAAATCACAAAGTATCATGAAATTTCATGATATTTGGTTCAACCAAACACACCGATAACAAAAAAGCAGAGCAAATAAAGAAGGGCTGACAGTAGGAAAAAAGCCATAAGCCGGCAAAATAAAGTGACCCTTTCACCACTCTACCACATCATGGAAAAAAAAAAAAAACCACAAAGAAACTATATCATAAAGTAATACCATCTTTGTTTAATATTCATTTTTAATTGTGTTGTGTAACACCCTGATCCATAGCTCAAGTGGTAGACTAAATGAAGATACCTCAATTTCAGCTATGAGGTCTTGGTATCAATTACCTAGTGGGGGTGGCTAACAGTGTGAGTGTATGCTGACAGGGGTGTGTAAAAAGTGTTGTGGAACATTCTTTAAGCTTTAAATATTTAAAAAAAATATAGGTTCCAATCAAAATATTAAAAAAATAAAATATTTTTTTACTGGCAATCAGCGCCTATACAGGTGCATATTTGTAGGTTAAGGTGTTTTCCGTGGCATATACAGGCAGTTGCATGTCTTTAACGGTGCTTCTTAGTCCTTTACCAGTACTTCCGCTTTTCAGGATTGATAGGCTGACACACCCTTTTTCAGCCCTTGTCTGGGAAAGCTTCCTGATGGTCATATTGACTTTTAGCGGCATTTTTAACCACCGGTAAATGTCAGTTTTCTTGTAATGTAATGGCCATCCAATCCATGGCATGCCCAACTCAGGACATTCCATAACAGGGTAGGTGAACTTACAGGTTTTACTCGTTCTATATGTCGTGGCCCATCTAAGTCTTGGATTGGCCTGGCTTTTGGGTTTTATAGTGACAACAAGACGGCACACCTAATGTAAGTTTTGGATTTTTTTTTTTTAATTTTTTTTTAAAAAAAAACCATGATGGACCCAATAGAAGCTCGAATTCCAACATGTTCAAACGGATGTGAACATTCCACGTGATCTCAACACCTTCAGAACTCTACCTGAGTTTAAACAATCGACTACCTGTCCATAGATCAAACGACCTTCATTTTGAACAGTTGTGATCATCCATTCAATTGTCCCAACTAGCGTAATATATACATTCAATTCAGTAGTCCACAGATTAGAAGAGGGGCCACAAAAGACGAAAAACTGGTGTCTCCAGATTCAATAAGCATAGGAAGAAACGTAACAAACAAAAACTTATTTTCAGCACTTATCATTGAAATAGATTATTTTCACCGATTTTCTCTCTTTCAGACTGATTTTAAAATTAAGTGCTTAATTGGCCACACCACCAGAAACAGTGGGGATTGAACGCCCACAATTAAAAACTTCTCGGGGCACAAAAGTTTTGGATCAAGCTGGTAGTTGCATTTTCTCTTCATCCAGGTTTGTGTGATCTATTCATAGATTGGATGGAAAATAAACATTACAGTGGGCCCTAGGAAGTTTTTAATGATGTGCATTTAATCACCGTTGTTTCCTATGGTGTGGTCCACCTGAGATTTAATCACCATTGTTTCCTATAAAGGATTTGATTGATGATACTGATCTTTTTACCAAGCCAACCTTCGAGAAACCTCTCAAACGGAAGGCTCGTAAACCTATTGAGATTTTTCACATGTATCCTTGCTTGCTCAGCTTGAAGTTGTGCTTGTTCAATTTGGATCATTTATTATTTGGAAAGCTATTGCAAGTTAGCTAATACGTTGTACAAAATACCTATATCTCTGTTAAAAGTAATAATACGGGTGATGACCTTACTTCTAAGGTATCAGGATCTAGGAGACTAGGAAGTTGAGGCTCTACCGCCACATGAATTTCTTCCTATAAATGTGGCATCTCCTCTTCTAGATTAATAGAGAGTCTAGTGGACTTTCTACTCATTATATTATAATTAAAATTGGATCAAGTATTGCACACGTTCCAATGGCGCGTGCCAATTGTAGGTGTTTGGCTCCAATTTTGATTTTTAGCAGATGTATGTGATGTCAAGTGTGCCGGAGCCTAATGCAACGTGATCTGAACCGAATGCCTTCGACCCAATGTGCCAAGATAGACGGAGCATAGACGGTCATTTGTGACTGAAAACTTATCAGTTCGATCGTCTATTCAACCACCTATAATATAGATCAAGTAATTCGTCGTTATAATGTATTCCTTTTCCCTTTTAACTTAATAGACTTTTTCTCGTTGTAATAGTAAAAGATTGATTGATTAAAACAATGTTAGAGTTGAAGAAAAAAAAATTACATTTATAAAAGATAAAGACAAACAAAAGAGAAAAATTATCATTGATTCAACGACTATAGCATCGATGGCGAGATCATAAAGCTAAAGGCTTTCTTGATCCAGCGACTTGGGCATAGACTAATGGAATTACATTGAAGAGGAGGAAAAAGGTATTCCTTGGTCCAACAACATAAGCGCAGGCGGAGGAAATTACACTACTCCTAAGTTAAAGCCAATCCAACGTAATAGCGTAGACAAATTGGATTACACTAAGATAAGCAAAGCAAAAAGTTAAACTAGGATAAGCAACATTCCGCTATAGAGTTGTATTATGTTGGGTTGGTGAGGGCCCGAAGCTCTTCAATCTTCATCCTATTTATAGAAATTTTAAGCAGCAGTAGGATAAAGATCTTTATAGCCACTCCTTACGTTTGTTGATGCAGAAATACCTTCTGAGCCCATAAATGGTTGTCTGATTATGCAACGCCACTTGTGTTACTTGTTTGTCGTGGGTTGGTCATTGGCTACACACATATCATGCACTCACTATATGAATGAGAGTTCTTCTCGTGGCGCCATATGTAGATAACAATGATCATTTTCTTCATTTGAACATGTATTATGTGTTTTGAAAATTAGCCCACTTGGCGTTGCCTTCACTTTCCTTTGCGGCTTCCTTAATAGAGATTGGCATGGGACAACGCGACTCGGCAAACTCGGCTCATCCGACTTGTTCAAACCTGACTTGATCCGAACCCAGTGGGTGCGTCGATCTGAACCGAGTAGATTTCGTCCAATCTGAACTCAAACCAAGCTGAGTTCTGGTCACCTAGTAACTCGACTCAACTCGACCCAAAATCCAACTCGGTACTAACTTGACTTGATCTAAAACTCGACTCGTACATATATATAAACTCAAATATGACGTTTTAGATCTGAGATGTCATGTAGCTGATGGAGAGACTACAATTTTGGTAATTGCACCTAGCTTTTGAGTTTTGATTTCAATCCGTGGATACCAGTTACACTCGACCCCTACTCAGTACTTGTGATTGGGTTGGACTTGGTCCAAATTAGTCCAGGCTAGGCCCAAACTCGAATCGGGTCAGGCATGCCGGACTCGGTACCAAGTCGGGTCAAGTTCGGATTAGGTCTATTTCAAAATCGGATCGAGTCGGGTAAGCCCTATCTCAGTCCAATTCAACTTGATGCCCAATTCTATTCCTTAGTGGTTTTAGTTGCAAGGGTTTCTTTTATGCAATGCTATGAGGCATTGACCGAAGTCGTCACCAGAGTCATGACTGTATTTCGGTTGATACCTATTATTGGTCATGAGGCCACTACATAGAGTAGTTGACTCTACTAGGAAAGCAAGATACGTGACACGCATCTACAGCATAGCTAGCTAGAGTAATTCCTTTTGGGCTATTTATAACTTTTTGAATTTTAATCAAATTTTACTGCTAAAAAAAATTTAAATAAAAAATTAATTTTTTTTTATTAAGAGATCTCACCATAACGTGATATTATTTGAGTCACTAAATCTAATCGCATAAGAAAGCAGACAATCCCATCTATCATTTTCTTATCTTCCATGTACCAAGATTTATTATTTATTACGGTTGCTTTTGAATACCTCTTATTAACAAGAACCCTAATGGATGTCTACTTTGAACCACTTGTTCATCTACAATAATAGATACTAGATGAACGATCCAATTGTCATCACTCGATCGCATCTGATATGCCGTGGGCCCCATCTCTTTGTCGGCAATCCTATGGTTATCTTTGTTTAGATTGTAACAGTTCCTCAGTGCTTCGCACAAGTGTAGTCCACAACATCTTTCCACCCATTTGGTGGCCCTCTCTACAAACATTCAATGAATGGATCCCTCCTGGGACAAAAAAGGGGAGATTCGATGGATTTTTTTTGTCCCTTGCTTGACCGGTCGTGAGCCTCGCTCAACCGGTTGAGGGCTGGTGCACGACCAATCGTGGAGTCGAGTCGTGGCTTGACTCAAGTCCAGTGACTGTAGACTATTTTTTCCGGGGGTGCTCGACCGGTCGTGGGAGGTCCTCGACCGGTCTTGGGTGGCGCTCGACCGGTCGTGGACTCGGTACGACCAGTCGAGGTTACGCAGATTCGTTCCGTGATTTTGTGCGGATTTTATTTCGCAAGTCCTTTCGCAACTGGGGTGCGGAAAGGAGTTTCCTAAAACTATAAAAATGGGACCTTAGGTTTTTCTAGGGTAAGATGAGGTATGAGAAAAGGCACAAGAGGGTTTCCTAATGGGTTTTGGGATATCAAAGGAGAGAGAGAGAGAGAGAGAGAGAGAGAGAGAGAGAGAGAGAGAGGAAGCTTGTAGAAGGGAGGTTATGCTTGTGGAGGTGATCTACGGTGCAATCTATATCTTAGCGCTCCTACATCCTCGTAATCGGTGAGATCTCTCCATTTTTCTTTATTCTTTCATTGTTCATCCACTCCTGTGTGAGTGAAGAAGGTTGTAACGTTCTCCTTCATAGTGGATTGTTGATCTGGACGAGGTCCCGTGGTTTTTACCTGTTTGAGGGTTTTTCACGTAAAAATCTCTTGTGTGGTGTGTGGTTTATGCTTTGATTTATTTCATTGCTTTATTATTCCATCATTCTGTTTTATTTCGGGAGGCTAGATCCTAAGGTTTTGTGCAAGGCCCCCAACAAAGTGGTATCAGAGCTAAGTTCATTGAATAGGTAGGATCAGTTTTTTGAATTATGAAAGGTGGCTCATCAAGGATGATCAACCTCAATGGTTCTAACTGGACCATATGGAAGTCTAAGATGGAGGACTTGCTTTATTGCAATGTAACGCCCTAAAAATCGGGGGTCGAGTAAATACTCAACTCCCGAGTTTCCGGTGTCACATATCATGCATTTTATGGCTTATTGATTAGTCGATTTAAATTGCGCAATTTGGAACAACCTGGAACATGAAGTACAACCACAAGCCTACTGAAATGAAAGGAGATAACATAAATATCTATATACATGTCCAAAAGAATGAAGGGGCGCACATAGCGCCACACAACCAAAATCACAAAAAAAATATCAAGTCCAAAAGAATAGGACTGAGCTCCCAGCTCAGTGATGAGGGTCGAATATTGCATCTTAGACCCCAGATATTACCTGATTTTACATATATGATAATGCTTAATACCATATTTTAATTATATTTTTATTACAGGATGATACCAGGAGCGTTGATTGAAAAAATGATGTTAAAAGCGTGGATTTTACGCTCCAAAGACACCAGAGCACGGGATGAACCTCAGAGGACCAATATTGAAGAATTTACATGTCAGGGACCCGAGGAAATCAAGCCGTTCACGTTTAAAGAGGCCCGAAACTGGTCCAGAATGAAAGATCACATGGTTCCCTCCATCCAATTGGCTCAAAAATTTATACATGGGATTAGGGACATAAATTAACCGTACATTTCAAATTTCAGCCCTCGGATCACTAGGGAAGTGCCCCAACTGACAGATCAGTCCATAAAGCGTTGATTCAGGCCCACGAGATCAGCGCCTCAAAATTGTTCTTGACGGTTTAAATAAGATGAGAAAAAATATGGACGGTGAAGATTTCGAAAATCATCAGTGGATCCCGTACGTGGTGCATGTACACAATGCCCATTAAACGCCGCGCCGTGCATGGGAATAGCCAGGGCGGTCGGGCGCGACTGGCGACCGCGTCTCTCTCAAAATTGGAAGCTGCCGTTTCAGAGCGGCGTTAAGCGTCCGGAGATCGGATGCAGTTCGGAACCCACACACTTTTCAAAGGTGTGATCCAGACCGTCCATTAGCTTTCCAACGTCCATATTAACATCGCCTAGGTGGCAGTATTTCAGAAGACAACGAATATTGTTTTTTTAACCGTTAAAACACATATTGGACGGTGGAACAGACAATCAGGTGGACCGAATCAATGGGCACCAGAACTATCCCTTTCCGAACGGTTTTTCGAGAGGAATTTGGTGGACGGGCTGGATTTCCAGGAAAAACTACAACGTGGCCCCCACCAGTACGGACAGCGTCCGCATTCACGTTTCCGCGGCAGCGACGAACGGACCGCTGTCCGTTTTTGCGGTTGGCAGTGAGCCCCACACGTGTCCCTTCTGGCCGATCCAATCCGTCCATCTTGAAGATGGGCTCGAGCACTTCAAAACCATGTTCCTACTTTATACCCATGCGTGCACACGTGTCGTGCAGAGAGAGGCCACAAAAAAATTTGCTCTGCAACGTCCAAATCGATTTTTACGTATTTTCTTCTCACGGGCGTATCATTGGACGTTCAAAACTACCTATTCTTGACTGAAATTCGTCCTGAATCCAATGGACGGGGTGGATTTCCCAGAAAACACTTCTATGGGGCCCACCGATCACGACAGCGAAATGGTGCAAAAGTGTTGCACAAATTTGGAAATCCGGTTTTCCAGGCGGTTGTGGGCCACCATCTTTGATCATATGGCAGATCTAAACCGTCTATCATGTAGAGGACCCAAGAAAGTCCTAAGGGACGGTGTTTGTTGGAATTTGAACGAGGAAAGTATGGTGTTTTGAGGTCCCGAACTTGGCTGCGAAAATGAATTTTCTTTGCATGCGTGCAACTTGCTTCCCAAATCCGAATTTCACCACTCCAGCCACTCCATCGGCTATAAGAGTTGCAAAACATGAGGAAGGGCATTGAGAAATTGAAAAAGTGGAGAATTCGGATCTAGAGCAAAGGAGAGAAGAAAAAGAAGAAAGAAGAAAGAGAAAAATTGGTTTGATGTTTGTTATTGAATTTTATTTATCCATATGTTTAATGGATTTTATGGGTAACTAATCTCTCGGCTAGTGAGATGAAACCCTAATTTGAACACCTCTTTTTCTATGTTGATTTTATTTTAATTAGATTGGTTTGTTTCTTTCCTAGTGTGCTTGATTGCTTTAAATTCTATACTTCTCCATCTATGAACTTGATCGAGTCTATGGATGGATGTGGTCTAGATGCTTATTCTAGGTGCTTGTATCTCGATCATGAACAGGTTCTGTAGAGGAAGAACATGGGGTGCTTTACTGAACTGCATATTCCATATGCCCGATTTGGACATGGGATATGTTATTCATGGCATTGCTTGAAGGAATTAGACAATCTGTATGCCCGATTAAGGACACAGATTGTGCTTTCTCTAGATAAGTTAGATCAATCTATATTAAAGTGAATTAACAGATAAAACAAGGGTTGGGATAATTAGGGGTGGATTCGAAAGTCCTAGTGCTCTTTCTCTTATTGAATTTTCTTCCCTATCCTCAATAGTTATTTTCCATAAATTTGTGTTAGTAATTTGCTCCATTATTTGTTGAATTAGTTAAGGAGGATCACAGATTTGAATTGTGACGATCAGTCCTCGTGGGATTCGACCTCGATCTTACCGAGTTATTACTACATCACACCCTACACTTGGGGAGTGAACAAGTTTTTGGCGCCGTTGCCGGGGACTGT
The DNA here is from genome assembly GCA_030180095.1 of Magnolia changhungtana. NCBI lineage: Eukaryota > Viridiplantae > Streptophyta > Magnoliopsida > Magnoliales > Magnoliaceae > Magnolia > Magnolia changhungtana. The sequence continues at coordinate 406,772 of JASAUF010000213.1, forward strand.
TTCGTTCCAAATTGAACTTAGGATTCTCTCTTATCATAATTCATAGCTTAGGATTTTACTAACTTAGAATTTTTTATTTTTTATTTTTTTTTTTTTCTTTATTTTAGAACTAACCTATTTCTTGTTTTGTAGGGTCCTGAAATAAACTTCTAATTTGGTAATCCCTTCCAAGTTTCTTACTTTTTCTAATTTCTATTTTTAGAATTAGGATTTTATTTTTTTAGAAATTTTTAGTTTCTAATTTTATATTTAGATTCTTCTTTTAAGTAACTTTCTATTTTCTAGTTTTAGAAATTTTTTCCTTTTTAGAAACTAACTTAGCTTTTTAGTTTTAGTAACTTTCTAATTCTAGGATTTCTTTCCTTTTTAGAAACTATATATTTTATTTTTTTTTTAGAAAATTTCTAATTTTAGATTTTCATTTTAGAAACTAACTTGTTTTGTTTTCTTTTCTTGAGGATTTTAACATAGATCTCCAATTGGTAACATCTTTCTAAATTCTCCAGTCCTCTCTACTTTCTATTTTGAGATTTAAGTTTTCAATTTTTAGGAATTTTCTACTTTCTAACTTTGGATTTGGTAACTTTCTATTTTCTAGTTTTAGAAACTTTCTTTTTTAGAAATTAACCGTTGCTTAGGATTTTTCTATCATTATTTTAGGAAACTTAATTTGTTTTTGTTTTTATTTACAGGAATTGGGGAAGGAAGCTACTAAGTGAAGGAGGAGCTTCTTAAATCTTCTGACATCAATCATCTCCTTTCCTGGGTTCTTTCTTCCCATTCTTGTTGATATAGTTTTAACTTGTTTTAGAATCTCATAGTTTCTAGTTCTAGTTTTATTTCTCTTAGGTTGCTTTTTAGTTTAGTTTCCTTTCTTACATTGCAATAACTTAGTTTATGCTAGGACGTAGATCTCTAGATAAAGAACTAGCACCTTTTGATCCTGAAATAGAAAGAACATTCCATAGAAGATTGAAAGATATCCCAGTTGAAATGGCAGAAGAGAATGGAACTAAAACTCTTAGAGATTATTCAGCTCCTGTCAATTCAATGCCCTCATGCATAGTGTTGCCCACCACCACGGCAGCACATTTTGAACTCAAGACTGGGGTCATACAGTTGCTGCCTTCTTTTTATGGGTTGGACAAGGAGGACCCATATCATCATGTGAAAGAATTCCTAGACATTTGCTCCACCTTTAAATTCCAAAACTTCTCAGACGATTCGATCCGCCTACGCCTGTTTCCTTTTTCTTTGAAGGATAAGGCGAAAGCATGGTTGAATTCTCTAGAAGTTGGGTCTATCACTACATGGGACCAATTGTCTAGAAAGTTCTTAAACAAGTTCTTCCCTGTTCACAAAACTAATGCTCTCCGTAGAGAAATCACTAATTTCACACAAAAGAGGAGAGCACTTTCATGAATGTTGGGAAAGATGGAAGGACTTGCTTCTTAAATGTCCACACCACGGTTTTGAGAAGTGGCAACAAGTGCAATACTTTTATGACGGTCGACACCCCGTAACCGTCGCATGGTTGATGCCACCGGTGGAGGGTCCTTCATGACCAAAAGCGATCACCGAAGCATGGAAATTCTTTGAAACCTTGTGTGAAAACTCCCAAAGAATGGGACTATTCGAGATAGAGGTGAAAGAAATTCCCAACCACAAAAGAGAGTGGCATATATGAGATAGGAGTCACACCAGATCTCCATGCCAAGATTGATGGCACGACAAAGAAGGTTGATGCTCGATGTTACATAATGGACCTCCACAAACAACTCAAGCCGAGGCTTGTGCCATATGTTCTAGTTCTACCCATCCTACGCAATCTTGCCCATCCGGTACAAACATTTCCAATTCATCTCGAACAAGTTCATGCTTTAAACACCTTTCGAAACACGGGAATGATCCTTACTCAAACACTTACAACCCAGGTTGGGCTAGGCATCCAAATTTTCTTGGCAAAAGGGCCACAACAGAGGAGGACCATCTGGAAATCCTCCCATGCAACCTTACCCTCAAGCTGGCAATCAACAACTCCAACAGTTTCCGCAATATCAACAAGTCCCTTCACAATCACGGAAAACATCTCTTGAGGATACACTCCATCTTTTTATGCAGAGTTCTCTCCAATTCCAAAAAGACACCCAACAAACTTTACTAGCCAACCAGCAAAGCTTACATGCAAATGCGCAATCCATTGCCAAGCTGGAAGTACAAATGGGTCAACTAGCTGCCACATTGAGTGAGAGAGAGAAAGGCAAGTTCCCTAGTCAACCTGTGGCTAATCCAAAGGGACAGTATGAGATTGGCTCTAATTCTAACCAAGGACAATATCATGAGCAAGCCAAATTGATCACTACCCTTAGGTCAGGCAAACAGATTGATAACAGAATAGAGATACCTAGGGATGAATCAAATCAAGGTGAAGCAGAGAGACACACCAATGCATCCAAAATTCAAAAGCTCTCTGACTCTCCAGGAACCACTAATGTGCCACCCTACGTGCCCAAAGCACCATTTCCTCAACGTCTGGCACCAATGAAGAAAAGAAATAACTTTGATGAAATCCTGGATGTGTTTAAAAAGTGCAAGTCAACATTCCGTTACTTGATGCCATCAAGCAAGTCCTCCCTTACGCTAAGTTTCTTAAAGATTTATGCACTCAAAAGCGTAAGCGATCGAATGTTCATAAGAAAGTCTTCTGGCGAAGAGCAACTCGGCTCCATGATTCAACATAACACTCCTCCTAAATTTAGGGATCCGGGAGCTCCCACCATTTCTTGCGGCATAGGAGATCATAAGATTGGGAAGGCATTACTCGATTTAGGGCGAGTGTTAATTTGTTACCTTATTCGGTTTATGAGCAACTAGGACTTGGTGAGTTGAAACCGACTAAGGTAACATTACAACTGGCTGATAGATCTGTCAAGGTTCCCCGGGGTGTTATTGAAGATGTGCTAATCCAGGTTGATAAATTCTATTTTCCAGTGGATTTCATAGTTATAGATACTCAGCCTGTCCAGAATCCTCATAGTCAGATCCCAGTCATCTTGGGTCGTCCATTTTTGGCTACATCTAATGCTATTATAAACTCTATAGGAATGGAGTTATGAAATTGTCCTTTGGTAACATGAATATTAAACTCAATGTTTTTAATGCAGGACAACAATCCGCAGATTTGGATGACATATTTGAAGTGGACATGATCGAGAGCCTTGTGCAGGACTCCTTCCGTACATCTTTTGAAGATCCTCTTGAGACCTGCTTAGCACAATCGGGTATGGATTTTGACATCGATAGTCCCATCCACGAAGTCAATGTTGCTCGACTCTACTCCTATATTGGAGTGAAAAATGGAGAGCGAAAGTGGAACCTCTTCATCCCTCGAGACTCTTCCGACAAAGACAGCTTTAACTCGAGAAGGCAAAAGAGAACAAGTTGCTTAATGTTCTTCGAACATATAAGGCAAAGAATTGAACGGAAGATAGCGAAATACAAGGAGTGTGCCCCACTGTATGTAAGGATCATGCTGTGGAAATGTCATGTAAAATACAAAGGAAGCACGATCCTAACATAGAAGAAGTTGTTCGAGCGGAAATCCTTAAATTGTTTGATGATAGTGTCAATTACCTCATTTCAGATAGCACAGTTTATGGGAACTCGCATCACTTGTCTGGGATTGGTTAACCATGTGTTGAGGTAAGTTCTTTGGCGGACCCTGGTCTTAAAGATTAATGAATTCATGGTCCGTTCTTGTCTGGCTGAAGACGTTAAACTTAGCGCTCCTGGGAGGCAACCCAGCATTTCATTTGATTTCTTTTTCCTTGTTAGTTAGTTTAATGTTTGTGGGTAACATTACTGCAAACCCTCACGAGACTACAACTCGTCCACTAGGGGTAACCTAGGGGTTTAAAGGCTTGTTGCATATGCTAAATGCAATCGAGAGCACCTGCGAAAGTGGTATAGGTAGGATCTTTTATTTTACTGATATCTCTCTTGTGCTAACTCGCTTTTATGTTGATATTCTTGAGATCGCTTCTTAATTCTCCATCCAGGTACCATCTTTCCATCACTCTTTTATTTTCGTTGTCCCATGTGCATCGCATGATTATTTCTTTTACATTGAGGACAATGTAGATTTTAGGTTGGGGGTGGGAGATTAGGTTATCTAATCAGTATTTTCTTAGTCTTGAGCAAAATTGTGAAAATTTTTAAAAATTTTTCTGGAATTTCTGTTGAATTCAAGTTAATTTTGAAGGATAGTTGTGATTTTGAAATTACAAGATTCAGAATGTGAGAAATTTATGACTCTTGGATTTGGTTGTCTGGCAGATTTCACACTTGAAGTTTGAATGGTTAATCCATGATTAGAAGTTGTAAATATTGATTGAGCCAGGATTGCACATATCAGATCTCACTTACACATTAAGTTTTCAGTTCGATATTAAATGGTAACTTGGTAATCACTAAGCATGAAAGGAACCAGCCTGAAAAACAAAATTTTTAGCATCAGTTTATAAAGAAGAATTGAAAGAATAAGACGCATAATCGTCATCATAGGTTTGCTCCCTATAGATGAAGATTTGATTCCCCATAGTTGACATGAGAAAAGATTTAGGCGACAAGTTTTCACCATTGGTTTGCTCCCTATAGGTGCAGATTTGATTCTCCTCCTTGGCATACTATTCATAAAGAAAATTAAAAAAAAATGGTAGAATGAAAGATTAATCTGTAAGGCAAGTGTGATTCCAGTTTTGGGTGACATGAGCTCCGTTGTTAATTACCAATGATATCATGAAATTGACAATTGAATCTCTTAATGGTTGTAAGCCGAGATTACACTATTCGCTCATGGAACTCAATGTTTATAATTGTTCTAATTAATGGATTAATTTTTTTTTTTTTTAAAACTTGATTATGTAGTTTACTGTAAGCTTGATTTCAGGAGAAAAATCTTCTCACCATTCATGAATTGTGGGATTTTCACATCTCAATTATCTGTTCACCCGTCACTTAAGTTTACAGGAATTGACTTTTATTTCTGAAATTATTTTTCGCATGTTTTGCTCGGGACTAGCAAAATGCTGGTTGGGGGTTGTGATGAGGGTCGAATATTGCATCTTAGACCCCAGATATTACCTGATTTTACATATATGATAATGCTTAATACCATATTTTAATTATATTTTTATTACAGGATGATACCAGGAGCGTTGATTGAAAAAATGATGTTAAAAGCGTGGATTTTACGCTCCAAAGACACCAGAGCACGGGATGAACCTCAGAGGACCAATATTGAAGAATTTACATGTCGGGACCCGAGGAAATCAAGCGTTCACGTTTAAAGAGGCCCGAAAGCGGTCAGAATGAAAGATCACATGGTTCCCTCCATCCAATTGGCTCAAAAATTTATACATGGGATTAGGGACATAAATTAACCGTACATTTCAAATTTGCCCTCGGATCACTAGGAAGTGCCCCAACCGACACGGATCAGTCCATAAACCGTTGATTCTGGGGCCCACCGAGATCTCGAAAGCGCCTCAAAATTGTTCTTGACGGTTTAAATAAGATGAGAAAAAATATGGACGGTGAAGATTTGAAAATCATCACGGTGGATCCCGTACGTGGTGCATGTACACAATGCCCATTAAACGCCCGCCGTGCATGGGAATAGCCGAGGCGGGCGGGTGGCAATTGGTGTGACCGCGTCTCTCTCAAAATTGGAAAGCTCGCTGTTTCGAGCGGTGAATGGCGTCCGGAGATCGGATGCAGTTCTGGAACCCACACACTTTTCAAAGGTGTGATCCAGACCGTCCATTAGCTTTCCAACGTCCATATTAACATCGCCTAGGTGGCAGTATTTCAGAAGACAACGAATATTGTTTTTTTAACCGTTAAAACACATATTGGACGGTGGAACAGACAATCAGGTGGACCGAATCAATGGGCACCAGAACTATCCCTTTCCGAACGGTTTTTCGAGAGGAATTTGGTGGACGGGCTGGATTTCCAGGAAAAACTACAACGTGGCCCCCACCAGTACGGACAGCGTCCGCATTCACGTTTCCGCGGCAGCGACGAATGGACCGCTGTCCGTTTTGCGGCTGGCTGTGAGCCCCACACGTGTCCCTTCTGGCCGATCCAATCCGTCCATCTTGAAGATGGGCTCGAGCACTTCAAAACCATGTTCCTACTTTATACCCATGCGTGCACACGTGTCCGGTACAGAGGCCACAAAAGGGCTGCTCTGCAACGTCCAAATCTGATTTTTCTGTATTTTCTTCTCTGGGCCGTATCATTGGACGTTCAAAACTACCTATTCTTGACTGAAATTTCGTCCTGAATCCAATGGACGGGGTGGATTTCCCAGAAAACACTTCTATGGGGCCCACCGATCACGACAGCGAAATGGTGCAAAAGTGTTGCACAAATTTGGAAATCCGGTTTTCCAGGCGGTTGTGGGCCACCATCTTTGATCATATGGCAGATCTAAACCGTCTATCATGTAGAGGACCCAAGAAAGTCCTAAGGGACGGTGTTTGTTGGAATTTGAACGAGGAAAGTATGGTGTTTTGAGGTCCTGAACTTGGCTGCGAAAATGAATTTTCTAAGCTGTATGCGTCTGGCACCTTCCCAAATCCGAATTTCACCACCTCACCACTCCATCGCCTATAAAAAGAGTTGCAAAACATGAGGAAGGGCATTCGAGAAATTGAAAAAAGTGGAGAATTCGGATCTAGAGCAAAGGAGAGAAGAAAAAGAAGAAAGAAGAAAGAAAAATTGGTTTGATGTTTGTTATTGAATTTTATTTATCCATATGTTTAATGGATTTTATGGGTAACTAATCTCTCGGCCTAGGGTGAGATGAAACCCCTAATTTGAACACCTCTTTTTCTATGTTGATTTTATTTTAATTAGATTGGTTTGTTTCTTTCCCTAGTGTGCTTGATTGCTTTAAATTCTATACTTCTCCATCTATGAACTTGATCGAGTCTATGGATGGATGTGGTCTAGATGCTTATTCTAGGTGCTTGTATCGATCATGAACAGGTTCTGTAGAGGAAGAAACAGTGGTGCTTTCTTCGAATTGCATATTCCATATGCCCGATTTGGACATGGGATATGTTATTCATGGCATTGCTTGAAGGAATTAGACAATCAGTATGCCCGATTAAGGACACTGATTGTGCTTTCTCTAGATAAGTTAGATCAATCTATATTAAAGTGAATTAACAGATAAAACAAGGGTTGGGATAATTAGGGGTGGATTCGAAAGTCCTAGTGCTCTTTCTCTTATTGAATTTTCTTCCCTATCCTCAATAGTTATTTTCCATAAATTTGTGTTAGTAATTTGCTCCATTATTTGTTGAATTAGTTAAGGAGGATCACAGATTTGAATTGTGACGATCAGTCCTCGTGGGATTCGACCTCGATCTTACCGAGTTATTACTACATCACACCCTACACTTGGGGAGTGAACACTCAGCAACCCCTCGACTCATCTACGGATCCGAAGCAGCTCCGCCCATCAACTGAAAATATGAGCACTCATCCTCCTCATCCAGACTCACGCTGCCAGGCTCCTCCTGATCGTCGCCACCTGCATCTATGGAAGCGTATGGTTGGTGTTTTAAAACACCGTCCCGCAGTGGGAGTGAGTGATCAACTCAGTGTGAACTATTAATCTTAAGTTATAATGGCATCAATTATAACATGAATTTAATGAAAAGCAGTCAATCAGCAACACCTACAACTCTTATTAAATGCGTATGCAATGCGATGATATGATGCATGCCCTTGCCGCAACGCTCCCTCGAGCGACTCCATCTAACGATCGCATATGGCAACACTCCCTCAGAGCGACCTCGACTGCCGAGTCGCCACCCTAACTAATGCGATGCAATGCGAACGTGTTAGCCAAGTTTTTAGTTAAGTCCATTCATCCCAGCAGGTTGGGGTCGATTCACCCTACATGTCACTGCCCTAATCTGGTTGCGAGGCCAAGGCCTCATCAATGCGTGAGGCCGAGTCCCCGCGGTCCGTGATCCCGTCGGGGTCCTCATTCCCGACTCCAAGCACATGAGGCGTGCCGATAAGGAAGGGATCGCTCGCGGTCACTACGGGGAGGCGCGGTACCCCAGCGTAGGCCGACAGCTCGGACACAGTGTCCCATTCCACCATGCCCGGCTCACGAGACTGTGGACCAGTTATAATCTAGTTATCAATGGGCCACAAAGGTTGTAGGGTGCATCAGGTTCCATGCATATGTGGGCGAACATGGTTAACAACAGGGATGATCAGGTAGTAGGCTAGTCCGCACAAACCAGGCGAGCATGAGACGAATGACCTCGGGCGCAAGGGTCCCATGTAGTCGAACTACAGCCACCCGAACACTCCCGCCCAATCCGCGAGTCTAGCCTTAGCGTAGCCCTACCGATGGGACTACCCTCTCTCGTCAGGTTCCTGACCATCCCAAGAGAGTAAAAAGGAGAACTACCGCATGCTCACGACTCATGTTATCATTCATCACATCCATATCACATTCTCATGCATTCCAACCATACAAATCAAATATCTTTAACAAGCTAGCAAGTATCATCGTAAAATTAAAGTGCATGTGAGTATGTGGGTTGGGTGAGGAAGTTTTCACTTCCTCCATCTTGAAAATCATGAGCATCCCAGCAAATAATCACACATACAATGAAGCACCACACATGAGGGAAATGAATCACAACCACAAGCATGTTACCATCCAACATCATATTATGCGAAGGCACAATGTATATCACATTTGAGAAATAAGCATGCATATTCTAACAAATCCAACCAATCATGAAAATCCCTAGGGTTCTCTCTAGAATTCCAAACATGACATCCAAGCACTCAAAATCATTACATCCACGCTAAAATTGGTGCTAGGCCACCTAAGAGCAATAGTCCGCACCTCGAATTTGATGGAGGCTCGGAAACGACCTAGAGGTGAGGGTTTTGGAGGTTGGCCGGCCGGAATCCCTAAAACAATTCAAGCATGAGAGAAATCCATACCATTTCTTCTTCAATATAAGGATTTCAAGAGAAAAAGAGTGAGGGATCCTACCAAGACGGCCCACGGACGATTTTTGGAGTGGCGGTGGAGAGTTTCTTCTTGGAGGAGGGATAGGGGGTTGAAAGGGTTGAGTTCCCTTGGCCCCACCTCGATTTAGGGTACTCCTTTGCTCAATTTCACACTCTCAACTCTCCTTGGTCGTTGGAGATGGTGGGAGTTGCTAGGGAGAGAGATGGGTTGTTGGAGTTGGAAGAGGTTTGAGGGAGAGCTTGGTTGTTGGAAGATGGTGGGGTTATGAAGAAGGGAAATTGGTTGTTGGAGGTAGAATGAAGTGATGAGGGAGAGAGAGAGCTTGTTGGAAAAATGAAGGAGGGTGATGAGGAAGAGAGCCTTAGGGCTTTATTCTCTAGACTTGGCCCATTTGGCCCCAAGCTTCCAAAATTTCCAAATTAGACCTATGGGGCCCCCTTTTGGTGTTGTGGTGGCCCTAGCGCCCCTCAGGCCACCAAATTTGGCGTGGAGGTGTCTTATGACGCGACTAGGGTCCATGCAAAAATTGAGGGCGAACGGATGAACGGATATATGATCTGAGCAGGCACTTTCGTCCCAAAAATGGCCCCGTGGGGCCTGATCCAGTGATTGGGGCAGTTCTGGCGGCCCTCTGGCCATGAAACTTGTAGGGTAGGTGCTCCATGGCCCGATGAAGGACCCTGCAAAATTTGGGAACAAACGGATGCGCGGTTTGGTCGTATGGGTCCGATTTGCGATCAACGGTCACCGTTTCACGATCAGGTCCCAGATTTAGTGGACGGGCGTAGAAAAATATATTAAGCCACCACCACAAATTTGGAGGGAATCCGACGGCTGGAACGCCCAGAATCCCGATTTCATTTGTAAGAGCCAGATTCCAATTTTTGGCATTGGTGGGGTGCATTCGGCTAGTGCCAGATCCCAGTTCTGGGTGTCCACTGGATCTGCTGTCCGCGATGGACCACAAGCCCAGTGAGATATATGATTTCCGGAAGTTTTAGATTTTTCTGACCATCCTCGGTCACTGGATGGCCCACACGGGCTGTTGACAAGTGCGAACGGCCATCAGGCTTGGCGGGCCACGCCAGGTCCCATCATGGCCAGCAGTCTGTTCTAATGGGCTGATCCTAGTTTAATTTTACTGGTGGTACCTCACCCTGAGCAGTTTAAACTGATGGTCCTGCGGCAAATCCGACGTGGACGCCCCAGGATACTGTGCTGGTTGGACGGGACGTTACATGCAAGGACCTATATTCTCCAATTTTAGGCATATCAACAAAATCCAAGGATATATCTGATGATGGTTGGAAGTATATGGACTGAAAGGCGATGGGATTTATTAGACAATGGTTGGATGATTCCGTGTTTCACCATGTGTCTACAGAGACCTCAGCAACTAGCCTATGGCTGAAATTACAAGGGTTGTATGAGAGGAAGACAACCGGTAATAAGATTTTTCTAATAAGGCGACTTGTGAATCTCAAGTTCAAGGATGGTGGTTCTGTGGACCAGCACATGAATGAGGTCAGCAATATAGTGAACCAACTTTCCTCTATGAAGATGGCCCTAGATGATGAATTACAGGCTTTACTATTGCTTAGTTCATTGCCTAACAGTTGGGAGACATTGGTGGTGTCTCTAAGTAACTCCGCGCCAGACGGAAAGATATCTATGGAATAGGTAACCAGTTGTCTCTTCAATGAGGAGACATAGAGGAGTCTCAGGGGTCTACTCAGCAAGAGGCCCTTGTGACACAGGAACGGGGGGAAGAAAGAACAGGAAGGGCGGAAAAGTCCGAGATAAATCAATAGGCAAGTGGAGTAACAGAAAAGATGTTGAATGCTGGAATTGTGGCAAGAAGGGCTACTATAAGCATGAAAGTCGTAAGGCTAAGAACGACAAGAAAGGAAAAGGAAAGGAATATGAATCAGATTCCATTGCAGTTGTTCACTCCCCAAGTATAGAGTTGTGATGTAGTAATAAACTCGATGAGACCGAGGTCGAATCCACAGGGACTGAAACTTGTACGTAATCTGAAAGTAACCAGAACTAGAACTATAATAAGATGCAATCTAAATCAAGTGAGTATAAGGGAATAATGGTGAGAATACTAATCTAAAACTTGTAAAAATAAAAGTGGGAACTAGGGTGCCAAGGATCCACTTGTAGCAATTGGAAAGCTACCTTGCATTGATTCGAGGATACAACTGGAACCAGAGTCCTATCCTATTCAATTGTTACGAAGAGATTTGTTAGATCTCTGAACTTCTCATGGATCTAATCCTCATAGATAAGAATGGTGAAGATTTGGAAGTGATTCTGTCACCTAACCATGCCCAGGAGACTATGGCAAACAACAACAATTTACCAATCTCACAACCAATCATGAGAGATTTGTGAAAGTTAGGAAAGGTTCCATCACCCAACTATGCCCATGAGATAATGGTGAACAATAGGGTTCCCCAGTTCACAATCTCAATAATGAAAAGAACATACTTAAAGCTATTGCAGATCCATTGTAATTTAAGTCACAATAAACCATTAAAAACTAAAAGCATACCTTATAATCAAATTAAATCCATAAGGTTCAACAAGATATGAATCAAAATAAGCAACCATCCTAATCAGGCTACAAGCTTCACCTCTTAGCCTTAGCTAAGAGATTTAGCCTATAACAGACATGATTAGGCTAAACATCTTAAAAGAAATACTAAAAAGAAACAGAAAAAAAAAAACTAAATAAATATTACTCTACTCTTTCTCTGCCTCTGCCCACATCCCTGGAAAATTGAATTCTCTCTTTCTCTCTCGTCCCCTTTTATAAGTAATAGCAGTCGGTGGGAGCGGTTGTTGTAACAGAGTCGGAAACCCACTCTGTTTACGCAACAGAAATTTCTAGAAACTCTTATGCTTATGTGATGATTGGTGGGCCCATAATCTGAGTTATCAAAGAAATCCACGCCGTCCATTTGTTTCCCCTCGAAAAACTAGTCAAGCTTGATCGGTTTTAGATCAGATTTGTGGTGGCCCACGTGATTGATTTTGCAGCAAAGACTCTGTCGTTCAATCTTACATTTGAGACTTCATGTACCTGCAATGCTTTCATGGGACAATACATACGCCTAGGTGACGCTCACGCCCCTCCTTTGGACATAATGGACGGTCCCTATCATTGGAATGGATGATGGGTGGGGCCCAATGTCAAAACCCAATTTCAAGCACGTCCGTCCCTGGACGTTTTGCGCTAGAAGGCAGCTTTTCAAAAGTTTTGTTCAAAAACTAGGTGGGCCCACTTCTGATGACATTTTCGGAGATCTACTCCGTTCATTATTTTCTCAGTAACGTGTAAGCCCATGGATCAAAGTATGAAGTAGATTCAAACTCTAAGTGGGCCACACCATCTACCTGTGATGAGTCAATACCGAACGTTGAAGCAAAACTCTTCTTACTTACGTGCATGCATATAGAGTTTTGGTTATTTACAAATTTGCCACTCTCCTTCTAGAAACGTTTGTGGTTCGTTTCTCCCTACTGCATCGTTCAAAAGAAGTAAAATTTGATGAATATCCACTGTTTTTCATGCTCTTTCCATCGGTTCAGTTTGGGTCTCGATCTCCCAAGGATGTTCAAGATGCTTTCTTAATGATTATTATCTGATCTTGTCCATCGGGCTACTTACACACTAATCCAAGGGCTAAATTTTGACGTGTACGGTTAATTTATGGTCCTCAGGCCATATATGAAGTTTCAAGCCGAACGAATGATTAGAACCCTATAATCTTGCATTCTTACCAATTTCGAGTTACTTGAGCTTCAGTTTCTCGATTTTCTCGTATTTCTGGCATGTAAATCCGTCGATCTTGGTCCCCTGGGGTCCATCCCATGCTTTGGTGAATTCTGAGCATTAAATATCGGCTTTTAGCTCCCTTTTTCAGCCCAAGCCTGTAAATTTCACCTTGCAGTACAAATACGATTAAAATAGGTCATTAAACAGTATCATGTTCGTAAACTCAGGTAATAACTGGGGTCTAATATGCAATATTTGACCCTCAACACAACCCTCAACCAGCATTTTGCTAGTCCCAAGCAAAGTATGCGAAAAATAAGTTGAGAATAATAGGACAGTTTCTATAAACTCAGGTGATTTTTGAAAAACAATCCAAATACTAGAATTCTATAACTCATGAATGTTGGGCATTACTTTCTCTTGGACTCAAGCACACGGTAAACTTCGTAATCAAGTTCAATGTATTAACCCATCAATTAGAAAATATTCTAAACATTAAGTTCCATGGGTGTATAGTGTAAACCCGGCTTACCATCATTAAAATTCACTTCTCTATTTCAGGATATCATTGGTGACCAACAAGAGAATTCATGATAGCCAAGACTTAAACCAAAACTTGCCTCACATATCATCCATGAGGAATTAAATCCTCACCTGTAGGGAGCAAACTTATGGTGAAGACTGTATACCCAACCCTTTTCGCATATCATCCAAGGGGAATCAAATCCTCACCTATAGGAAGCAAACCTATGATGAAGATTATTCGCCAAACCCTTTCCAAAGGTATCCGTTTTTTTTTAAAAAAAAAAAAAAATTTATTTTTAAGCCAGGTATTTTCTTTTTATTCAATTAATCATGACGGGCAACTTTTCCAAGCTGGTTCCTTACATGCTTAGCGATTACCAAGTTAACCCTTCAATATCAAACTAAAACCTTAATGTAAAAGCAAGATGTGACATGTGAAATCATGACTCAATCAATGTTTACAACTTCTAATTATGGATTAACACTTCAAACTTAACTGTAAAATCTAATAGATAACTGAATCCAAAAGACGTAAATCCCCAACACTTCGGATCTTATACTTCTGAAATCACGACTATCAAAATCATTTCGAATTTACAAGAATGTCCAGAAAATTTAAAAAATTTTCACAAATTTCGCTCAAGACCAAGAAAACACTGATTAGGTAACCTAATCTCTCACCCCTAACCAAAAATCTGCATTGTCCTCAATGTAGAAGATATGAGCTCGCAATGCACATGAGACAATGAAAGTAAATGAGAAGTGATGAGAAGATTGCACCTGAACGAAGGAATCAAGAAGCTTTTACCAAAGAGATCGCAGCGTGAGAGTGCGCGGGTCAGCACAAAAGTAAAGTAAACTATCCTAATGGCATAAAACTAACTAAATTAGAACGAATTCAAGCAAACTAACCTAGTCCTATGAAAGCGGGAAAAAACTACTCGATCATGTCGCAAGGTTCCTCTTCCGGCCAATATCGTGATAAGTTTCTCAGTAAGTTCCTCAACAGGATAATCCAAAAGCCCTTTTTGCAATGGGCTTGGACGCCCTGGAGCATGACTTTCCAAAGAAACTTATGTACTTCATAAGAAATTTTCTGTTGAATTGCTTGGGGTATCCAGAGTATATACGATTCACATGTGACAGAAGAAGTTTCAACGTTAGTATTCCATGGTGAATCAGAGACTACACTTAAATAAAGTTCAGAAAACTTCTTAAAAAGTGATGTAGTCTCAACATATTTTGAAGTTTCACTCTTCGATTCAATTTTCATCTCCTCTTCCTTTAATGGTAAATATTTGGAGTCTAGGGAAGGAGGGGCTTCAGGGTAAGGGTTCTCTTGGTCAGTGATGACTATCGAGATGTTATCTTGCAAGGCATCCACTTTGCCTTTTGTCATGGGATCGTTTAAATCTGCAAAGTGTGTCAAACAATCATTCAAAGAGTTAGGAACTTCAACTGAGCGTGACTTATGCTCCACATTCGAGCTCGTGATGATTTTCCTAAGGAATCCATCGTCCTTGAAAGTGGGTGGAGGTACGCTCTCTTGCTCCAGTCTTGCACAGACAGATTGAAGATCAATAGGAGAAGCATCGATCTGATCACTCTGTTCATTGAAACTACTCAATCGAGGCGTGAATTGTCAAACGTGTACAGCTCAGATGGTGGCCTCAAACGAGTGGTTTCAAATTTCAAGGTCGTAACAAGCAACTCGTCCTTCTCCCAAATCATATCATCATTCAATTTAGGGGAGTGGTCTAAACATGTCTCACAAGAGTTAGAAGAGTTGGTTGTACAGGGTTCATCCTCCACATTTAAATCAGGCAACGCAGATGAGTGGAGTAGATCTTTCTGGTCGATCACTTTGTGTACTTCTAGATCACTGACTTGGACCATACTTGAGATTGATTCGAGGGGACTTTGGGCTGAACATTCGTGATCATCATCCCAATACGCATCATCGTCTAATTCCGTGCAGTGCACACTTGGGATGGGATCGCTCTCCTCACATTCTATTCCTAAATTCGGTTGAGGTTCGAATAAACTAACCTCTACCCCATCATTAAAATCCTGTGTGTCATGTAAGGAGGGTATGTCATCATCACTGTATTTGAAAGATACCCACATCTCTTCACCATTCTTTTGAACAGTCATTGAGACCAACTCATGGGGAAATTGAACTGTATACTCGTTAATGGAATCCAACACCTCATTCCAAATTTCAGAGTTCTTCGAAAACGAGTTAGGATCACTTTCCTCGCATTGTTTCTCTGGATTGGGTTGAGGCTGAGGTAAACTAGCCTTGTTCATCTCATTGAGGTGTGATTCAATTGTTTCTAATGATTTCATCATGTCCGCAACATGTTGGTTGAATAATTTTCGATTTTCCATGATATCCAAACATGAATCCTCTTGGATCATTTTTTGTTGGATCTCAAAGGTAGGGGATCCAAGAGAATAATCATTATAACATATTGTGGTTCATTTTTCCAATTTTGATGTTTCCACTGATCATAGTCATACGGATCATATGTAGGAGAGTCAGATGGTTGGTAATACTTATTATCACTCATAATATAATCACGCATTGTTTTCTTTTTATCAGATGAGTGATAATAATTCTCACTCTCATAGTTATGATAACCCCAACACTCACGTACTGTTTTATTAATTCGTGGGGTGTAATTGTTCTCCTGCATATGATCACGTAAGGACTTTTTAACTAGTGGATCTTTATATTCCGATCAGTTCTTAATGATAGTTTCAGAAAAGTTTTGAGACATAGACTGATTTCTATCATCATCATCCCAATATAAGTTATTCTTCTCAGCATACTGACGTTCCCACTCGTGCATATACATGGTGAAACCCTAACTCTGAATCTAATTCTAAAGGAAATATCCTACAACAATATAGAAAGTATGTAGAGGAGATTTAGAAAGAAGTTACCAGATTGGAGTTCTATGTTAAGATCCTGCACAAGAAAATAAAAGAAATTACTTTCTAAAATAGAAATAGAAAAGTTAGAAAATTCTAAAAAAATAAAATAGAAAGTTAGTTTCTAAAATTAGAAAGATTTTTTAAAAAGGGAGATAACTAACCTAATTCCTAAAAACAAAAGAGCAAAGTTTTTAAAAATAAACTAGTTCCTAAAAATAGAAAATTACTAGAATTAGAAATTTTCTAAAACTCAAACCCTAATTCTAAAAATAGAAAAAGTAGAGAAATTGGAATAGAATTACCAAATTAAAAGCTTATGTCATGATCCTACAAAACAAGAAAAATATGTTAGTTTCTAGAAATCAAAAAGAAAAAATCTAACCTAAAATTAGAGAATCCTAATCTTAAACTAATCCTAAAACTAGTTAATCTCAGAATATACAACCGTACCAGTCCCCGGCAACGGTACCAAAAACTTGTTCACTCCCCAAGTATAGGGTTGTGATGTAGTAAAAAACTCGGTGAGACCGAGGTCGAATCCATAGGGACTGAAACCTGTAAGTAATCTGAAAGTAACTAGAACTAGAATAAGATGCAATCTAAATTAAGTGAGTATGAGGGAATAATGGTGAGAATACTAATCTAAAACTTGTAAAAATAAAGGTGGGAACTAGGGTGCCAATGATCCACTTGTAGCAATTGGGAAGCTACCTTACATTGATTCGAGGACACAACTGGAATCAGAGTCCTATCCTATCCAATTGGTACGAAGAGATTTGTCAGATCTCTAAACTTCTCATGCATCTAATCCTCACTAGATAAGAATGGTGAAGATTTGGAAGTGATTCCTCACCTAACCATGCCCAGGAGACTATGGAAAACAACAACAATTTACCAATCTCACAACCAATCATGAGAGATTTGTGAAAGTTAGGAAAGGTTCCATCACCCAACCATGCCCATGAGATAATGGTGAACAACAGGGTTCCCCAGTTCACAATCTCAATAATGAAAAGAATATACTTAAAGCTATCGCAGATCCATTGTAATTTAAGTCATAAGAAACCATTAAAAACTAAAAGCATACCTTATAATCAAATTAAAGTCCATAAGGTTCAACAAGATATGAATCAAAACAAACAACCATCCTAATCAGGCTACAAGCTTCACCTCTTAGCCCTAGCTAAGAGATTTAGCCTAGAACAGACATGATTAGGCTAAACATCTTAAAAGAAATACTAAAAAGAAACAGAAAAAAAAACTAAATAAATATTATTCTACTCTTTCTTTGCCTCTGCCCACGTCCCTGGAAAATTGAATTCTTTCTCTTTCTCTCTCGTCCCCTTTTATAAGTAATAGTAGTCGGTGGGAGTGGTTGCTGTAACCGAGTCGGAAACCCACTCTGTTCAACAGAAATTTCTAGAAACTCTTACGCATATGTGATGATTGGTGGGCCCATAATCTGAGTTATCAAAGAAATCCACGCCGTCCATTTGTTTCCCCTCGAAAAACCAGTTAGGCTTGATCGGTTTTAGATCAAATTTGTGGTGGCCCACGTGATTGATTTTGCAGCAAAGACTCTGCCGTTCAATCTTACATTTGAGACTTCATGTACCTGCAATGCTTTCATGGGATAATACGGACACCTAGGTGACGCTCACGCCCCTCCTCTGGACATAAAGGATGGTCCCGATCATTGGAATGGATGATGGGTGGGGCCCAATGTCAAAACCCAATTTCAAGCATGTCCGTCCCTGGACGTTTTGCGCTAGAAGGCAGCTTTTCAAAAGTTTTGTTCAAAAACTAGGTGGGGCCCACTTCTAATGACATTTTCGGAGATCTACTCCGCTCATTATTTTCTCAGTAACGTGTAAGCCCATGGGTCAAAGTATGAAGTAGATTCGAACTCTAAGTGGGCCACACCATCTACCTGTGATTAGTCAATACTGAACGTTGAAACAAAACTTTTCTTACTTACATGCATGCATATAGAGTTTTGGTTATTTACAAATTTGCCACTCTCGTTCTAGAAACGTCTGTGGTTCGTTTCTCCTTCTAGGGTTGGTTGGCTAAAGTAGCTCGTTCTACCCCAAAATCATATATTTTACGTCATATAACTCATTCCGGATTGCGAAATACGCCTGATCTAAGGTCCGACGGTCCGGATCACTTTTGTCGCTGACCGGGCCTTTTCTAATCCATCTTGGCCATGAAACTGTCCGCGACCCGCTCTACATCAACACCCCACATGGAAGTGTGAACTGTCCGCGACCCGCTCTACATCAACCCGTTGGGGGCTTGCATTGGTGGATTAAGGTCAAGTTTCTAGACCATGAAACCCATCATGTGTGGATTATGATTGACTTGAGGATGTACTATCTTTTATTAATCTTTAGACATACAAATGTGTTATGAATCAAAGTCCTGATTAGTTGTACTTCGACTCACTTTATAAGGTCATCATGTGACTTCTAAAAGTTAGTGTGACTCCGCGCATCCATCAAGGTCCGTTGAGACCAATATGAGCCAACAAAGGATTCACTAGTTTCTCAATAACTTAATTGTGGCTTAAATCTTAAAGATTAGATATTTAACAAGTAATTTTTTCATTGGGTGCAATACTCAAAAGGTTTAAAAAGTTATACAAATATTTTCATTTGTTAAAATTTTGTTTTAACCCTTAAAATGGTTTTGATCATATCTGATGATGAACTGATGGCTTAAATCTAATATGACCCAACACTCAATCTGCATGGGTATCAGATCAATGATGGATGGTCATAACAGTGGAAGGATTAGATTAATTTAGATGCATAGGTTAACATATAATTATAAACTAAATTTACTAAGATATATGGAAGAATATAGAATGATAGAGTATCATAACTTACGTTTTCTTGTAATCCTAATTATTCTACCCTACCGGTAATAAAACTTATAAACAGAGAAAGAAAGGGTTTTGGACCACCCTTGGGTGTCACCTACACACATTCTCATCTCTCCTTCCATAATGGCTTTAGCATCTCCATTGACTTGATGGGTTTCGTCTCTTTTTCATTTGGGATAGATAAGGAAGAAACCTTCTATTTGAAGGAACATTATGAACCATGGACTTCAACCTTAGCATCAATTAAATAAATTCTAGTCATTGGAGTAGGTTATTTTTATAAAAAATCCGAATAACATTTTTAGAATTGTAAAACTAAAATTCCATTTTTGAAACTCCTTAGGAACTCAGCTGGAAGAACAGTAATATGGTACACCATCTTTACACATCATATGTGTCAGATTGATGAATTAATCTGAGCCATGAAATCAATTGCGTATAGAATATGCTTCGATAATTCACAAGCAATAGACAATCCCATCCATCATTTTTTTCACATCCCCGCACTAAGATTTAGAAGACCAC
Organism: Magnolia changhungtana; assembly: GCA_030180095.1. Taxonomy (NCBI): domain Eukaryota; kingdom Viridiplantae; phylum Streptophyta; class Magnoliopsida; order Magnoliales; family Magnoliaceae; genus Magnolia; species Magnolia changhungtana. Next base: position 426,518 of record JASAUF010000213.1, read on the forward strand.
TGATCAACGGACAAAGGTCACTGTGAATGCCTACTTTGAACCACTTGATCATCCACAATATATTGGAAGCAAGATGAATGATCCTGATTGTTATGTCACCCTACCAAACATGCAGTGAAAAAGAGATGGCACAGTTATATATATTCGAGCTCATCTCTACCATCCTTGAGTGTGGTCCACTGAATGAACGGTTCAAACGCTGAGAGTGAGTACACGCCCCCCAACCACTGGATAAGGTTGCACGAGGATATCACAATAGAAGCGCACGTAGTTGAGAAATCACATCAAGTGTCACCATTTCATTAGAAAATACCCAATCATGCACATCACACCGACCATTTCCAAAAAAAAACAGAGGGAAAGGGGCAGGTAGTCCGTTGACTACTAGGTGAGTTTCCACTGTGATGCGTCTGTGTCATCGAAGCCGTCCATCAGATGCACGCTCCCATGTTAGGCCAATATCCCAGATATTAGAAATATCAGACAGGCCTACCGGGAACAACTAGAGCAACAGGGAGGGAGATGCCTACCACAGAATCTTTTCGTTTGTGTGTGGGACCCACCCAAATTGCTATGTATAAGCCATCTAATCTATGGCATGCCCCACCAGATGACGAGACGACCCAAAACCCAGGACAATCCATAACTCGGGCAGGCAACTCTATGTAGGGGTTTTATGTATGATTTTTTAAAATATTTATATAAGTTGTGGCCCATCCAAGTTTTGGATGGGCCTGAACTTTGAGTTTTACAGTGAAAATGTGATGGCATACTTGATGTACGCTTTGGATCAAAAAAAAAAAAAACATCACGATGGGCCCAACATAAGCTCAAATTACTAAATCTTCAAGCAGATGCAAATATGCAATCATTCCACGTTATCTTCATTCACATGTAACCATGGTATTTTTAAATTTTTGTGAGCATAAAAGAAGAGTAGCAAACAGGTGGGAAAATGCATCTTACTACTTTATAACAATCACTTCCTGCAACTCCTTGTGAGTGTACTTGTATTCCTCCAATTCGTCGCCGATCACCATCCGAAGAATGGAGCAGATACAGCACAGGCACGTTGAGATAAGAGGCCTCAAGCATCATGTCGCCGAGATAGGAACCGGTATCGAACCCAACTTCCTCTGTTTTCATTTTTCGGCCTGCATTGTTTCAGCTGCTTTTGTATGGTTTTTGAGTATTCTTGTTCAAGTGCAGGTTCTATGGTGGTGGTTTTCTTGCATGGATTCCCTGAGATATGGTACTCATGGAGACACCAGATGATCGCAGCAGCTGATGCTGGATTTCGGGCCATCACTCCTGATTGCAGAGGCTACGGACTCTCCGAACAGCCTCCCGAACTGGAAAAGGCATCTTTCATGGACCTTGTTGAAGATCTTGTCGCCATGCTTGATTTGTTTGGCATCCAAAAGGTGTCTGATAGCCACAGATTATTTATTTATTTTTGCATTGAAGGAATTTTATTAAGCCAGGGTTAAATACAGCGTTATTTAAACAAACACGGGGAATTCAAGTTCACAAAAACTTCTCACCGTCCAAATCTTTTTAGTAAAAGACGTCTTTACTACAACTGAATATCAGAAAAATGAAATAAAGAATGTAGAGAAAGGTTTTTTTTTTTTTTTTTGCATTGAAGGAATTTCAGTTTAAGCCATGCTTGAATCCAAGGTTACTTCAAACATGAGAAATCTGAATTCACAAAAATATTGTTGCTTTGTGATTTTCTAAGTTGTGAATCAAATCTTTCTTAGTACAAGACTTCTTTAATATAATGGAATATCAGGGAAATGAAAAGAAGAATGAAGAAAATGTGAACTTCTCTGTCCTTCTGCATATGCCACTTCAGTCTCCTTCCTGCTTCTGTATTTCCTCATCAAATAACACAAAACAAACAGAAACATAAAACATAAATCAGAGAAATGAAGGGAAGAAAAAATAAGGGGAAAAAAAAAAACTTTCAGTATGAATTTTAAGTTTTACTTGTACCCAAATGCCCTGTCATCTAATTAGTGGCACACATGAATCTATTAGTGATGGAGGATAATGTCTGGTGGGCAGAGCCGTTTGTAGAACTCTTGCCAATCTATGGCCAAAATCGCTGGGAGAAAAGGCTAAGATGACGATGATGTTTACGACTTTTCTTCTTCCTCTTCCTCCTGCTTTTATGTTCTTTCAATATAAAAATCAAAGAAAGACAAGTGCATGTCAGAAGAAATGAAGTATCAGGAAAGAAAATTACATTCCACATGAGTTTTGAATTTTAAACTATACCAGTCAACTCCAAAGTTAACTGCTTATACTATAATTGTTTACTCTTCTTTCTTTCTTTCCTTACATAAGAGTCATTAACATGTTGATTCTTGGTGATGATGGTGGGGAAGGCTTTCCTTGTCGCGAAGGATTTTGGAGCTATAACCGCTTCCCTATTCGCTGTTCTTCATCCAGAAAGGTTGTTGGGATTCATAAAATTAGGCGTACCATTTCTCATTCCTGGTCCCGAGGCAATACGCCAAGATCTCCTCCTTGAAGGCTTCTATGTATCGAGGTGGCAGGTAATGTAGTTTTCCTTTTATCCTGCCATGTTGAGAGGAATAGATACTGAATGTGATATGCTATGCTCATTGTTGGATCTGAGATCTACTAGAGGACATTAAAGCTGCACACAACATCAGCCCTACTGAAACTTAATTATTTTTTTTTAAGAGTCCAAGTACTTAATGCAGATTTTACCAATTAACGCAAGTGATGCTTGTAACCTCACACGCATTGATTGCTTCCAACGGAAGCAGATTAGAATTTCTATGCAGTGTAGCAGTTAGAAATTCCACGGCTTTCAACTTTCTACACCCTCTTAAAATCAAGAGTTGTAATCCCTCAAAAGTACCCTTTCTACAATCTTAAGTAAAATGGCAACCTTTTGTGAAAAATTAGAGAGGGTTGTGACTCTCCATTCTAATGGGGCAATTTGGCAATTCAGCAATAGAAGGGTATGCGAATACTATTTAAGCTCTTACTTCTTTTTCAAGCTTGAAAAATCCAACCCCCCATGTCAATCTATTGCCAATACGCTTATTTTACAGGAGCCTGGAAGAGCTGAAGCAGATTTTGGGCGGTTCGATGTCAAGACTGTAGTGCGTAATATCTACATTCTGTTCTCCAAAAGCGAAATCCCGATAGCTGGAGAAGATCAGGAGATCATGGACCTAGTTGATCCATCCACTCCTTTACCACCCTGGTTCACGGATGATGATCTGACTGCCTATGCAACATTATATGAGAAATCCGGGTTCCGTTTCCCATTGCAAGTGCCATATAGGTTAGTAGGGCTTTCAAACTCCTAAGCAGAAAATGAACTGCAACTAAATTATGGCAGCTAGCCTTCATTGTGTTTTTATATTCTATCAGTCTTGGGTGCATTTGAAAGTAACTAGAAACAGCATTTAGTTGAATATTTCAGTAGGGCCACCTTGCTTTGAACTTCCCAAGCATTTTGGCCAAGCAGAAGTGAAAGTCAGACATGCAGGTTATCAGTTTTCCACTTTTCTGTCCCAAAATGATAAATTCATTTGTTTCATACTACTACAGGACGAATTGAAACATAAATTCATGGAAAAGCCTTCCTACCTGATGTGTTTCCAAATATACCGTGCTGATATTATTAGGGAGCGAGCTGTTGAATGACTACTATCAGTATTGAGGGACATATCAGCGAGGCCAAAAAATATACAATATGGCATATTGGACTGTATTGGCTAGAATTTTGTTGCCCAAAAAATTTTTTAAATTATTGGAAGAATTGGAAAAGAAAATGTGAAACACCAGAACCTATCTCCTGTTTTTTTTTTTTTTTTAATCTTCTTCTTCTTCTTCTTAACATGCATTCAATGGTTTATTAGACCATTCTTTGATTATTGTTAAAAAAAAAAAAAATTGAAACTTGATATATATAAAAATGTTGTTTGTCAACTTGAACTGCTGAAAGCCAACCAAATAGGCCCTAATCAAAAACAAATCAAGCATCATTTGGTAGATTAGGGCCCATTACACTGAAATACAACGAACAAAAGATTTTTAAAAATTTAAAAGAACTGATGAGTTCCATTTTCCCAAAATGGTCCATTCCATTTTGAATGAGTTTCTAAGTTTCCTCCATGGTTGAAATGAATAAGTAGAGAACGAGAGAATTAGAAAAAAAAAAGTCAAAAGAGGGCCTTTATGGTCATATCAAAACCAATATGGTCCAATATCAACCAGTATCAGCCAATACAGCGCTTTTCCTTAATGAGACCAACTCACCCCATTCATGTAATGAGACCAACTCACCCCATTTGTGTAACGCAAGTGATTGATATGGTTACTATATGGCCAATAATGACTCATATACAGACTAGGTACAAAGTTGAATGCAAATACTGCATAAAGACTAGGTACAAAGTTGAATGCAAATACTGCATAAAAAGATGCTGGGAAGTGTTCTCTCTCTATATGATGCTCACAAACTTATATCACTGGAGCACTAACAATTTTGTGCGCTCCCATTAGGACGCTGAAGGAAGAACTGAGTATAAGAGACCCCAAAGTTGAAGTTCCTGCGCTGCTGATCATGGGTGAGAAGGACTATGTCCTCAAACTCCCAGGAATGGAGGACTACATAAAGAGCGGAAAGGTGAAGGACCAGGTCCCAGATTTGGAGATCACATTCATTCCTGAAGGATCACATTTTGTTCAGGAACAGTTCCCAGACCAGGTGAACCAGCTCACCATCAGCTTCCTCAGCAAGTACTCTACTGCAGGAAAGTGATTGTAGTATTCCATCCTTGCATGTTTGTTTGGGATTCTTGGGCCGGTCATCTAGTGGCATGAATAAATCATAGTCTCATGACGGCCCGCCCGTTTTATGAAGTTAGATTTTTTGCCTTGGACTGCAGGATGATGAAATGGAATTTCAGATGCCTTGTATAGTTTGTTACTATGAAAACAAGTGAATGAATATCATAGAGAAAAGATCCAGAGTGGAACACAGACGAAGAGTCAATGTGCACAAATCTCATTGCAGTCCAATCAATATCGAACTATGATGAGATGTCGTCCACCAAATCCATCACCTGTTAATAGACCAGAGTAGGTGGGACAGTAGTGACATTGAAACACAGTAAGTTTTCACAGCAGATCATTCCTCTAATTAAGTAAAAAACTTGACATGGGGTTCGAGCCTGTAGCTAGGTGGTAGATAGACTATTCCAAAACACTGAGGTCCCAGGTTCGCTCACAGCTTTCCTATCAAAAATAAATAAAATAAAAATAACTTGACATGGAGTATTGGACTGTTTAATTCATAACTTCTTGCTTCATTTTTTTCAGGATCTTAATGTTTTAGTAAAGTACAAAAAATAAAACTTTAACTGTTCACAACCTGATTTTACAATTCAATTGTTTTGCCTCTGAAAGAATTTATTGTTTTTGGCAGATACCTCTGAAATTGAATTGTTCATAAAATCTTTAAACATGTGCCTCTAAAAGACTTTAAGGCCAGTTCAATTTTCAAAACATTGGGTATACTGTTATCATGTTGGTGTAACAAACAAATTCAGCAGCTTATAAATGTAAAATTTCAGGCCTTGGTCATGCATTATTGTCCTACTTATCAAATATATGATTTTCAATGGATGAATCTGTGCACCCTTAAAGCCTGAACCTTAATTTCTAGACGAATGAATCAGTGCACCCTCAAATGCTTATCTTGGTGTTATTAATATGTTGATAGAAACGGAAAAGAATGTAATCCTTACCAGTGATTTTGCACTATGGAAGAATAAAAGCACTTGGTGGTCCCCACATCTCAGAGATAGAATAGCATTTATGACAAGGACCACAAACACATCCATCAATGTGCATCACAACCATGAATACTCAACCCACCAAAAGCATGAACTATAAGATCAGTAGAGATAATGCAAGGAGACAGGAAACTAAAATCTTCGACTTATAGATCTGCCTTACCTTTAACATATTTGTTTTGTCCGCATGGCTGTAGTTCCTGCTGCACAGTATCCTGAAAGTGATTGATCTACCATAAATAAAGCAAACGTTTCCTTTCTTTTTTTGGCCATCAAATGAGGAAATGTTTGTTAAATAAATAGGGATAGAACATAGATGTCGTCTCCAACAACATCTCCATAGATGAGTGCACCATATATTTAAAAGTAAACAGTTAATTGTTATTATTTTTTACTTCAGGGAAGTCTCATATATTCAAAATAGCATTTGGATAAAGGTGTTCCATAACAGTAACGGTGGCCGTAACGGCCACCACCGTTACCTTTACGATACGGGGCATAACGGCTTTTACGGCCCCGTAACAGACGTTACGGTCTCGCTTTTTTTTTTTAATTTATTTATTTTTAAAAAAAAACCCGAAAAAACTGTATCTACCCTGTAATGTTAATTAAAAAGTATGAAAAACACGTATATGTCTCATAATAGAACATTACGGGGCTATTATGGCTTTTATAGGGGATGTAATGTGCCGTTAACAGCAATTACGGGTCATTTTTTTCCATAACGGCTGTTATAGCCGTTACGACCCCATAACGTGTAACGGTTGCCACCGTTACCTTTACGTAACGGCCTTTACGGATGGTAATTTAAATGCACCCAACATGAATGATACCTACCCTACCAACGATAGGAAACCAATCATGTATTTTAAGTTCCCGTCCCTTAATCTCAATAAGCACATTCTTACAGGCCCACTTAGAATATCCATCTTTTGTGGGCGTCATTGACCACACATCCGCAATCTTCCTAATTTTGGGAGCTATCCTTCGTTGAAATTGGAGTTCTTTAAAAAAATAAATAAACACACGCACTCACACCCCACACAGCCCCACACACTCACACCACGGTGGAATTTCACTCACACCCCATGCACCCCCACGCACTCACACCACAGTGGAATTTCACCATAATTGGTACTCGAACCCATGACCTCATGTTGAAACTCTTGTGAGTTCATTCACTGCTCCTATTTTATGAAGGAAAAGACAACAAACAATGGGAGAATGAAGAGCTACAATAGGTGGGTTACATAAATTGGGTTTCCTAGAAATGAGGCCTAAAAAAAAGGCAAACTTGCAAGCATGAAAAGAACAATGAATCAGATAATTGCATGATCAAGATGAATTCTTGCAGAAATGGCCAATCTATGTTGGTATAGTTAATTATTCATGTGATGGCTAAAAGATCTTAAACTGCGGAATGTTCCAAACTTGAATCATTCAAGAGCAAAAGCACAGTTTTCACAACACAAGGGCACAGAGGAGACGAGGAGAGAAGCATTCATGTGAAGACAATCAGAAACTAAATGCCAATGTCTCATACATTAGCTAGGGACAAATTCCATCACACAAGATGAAAGGAATACATGAATTCTGTTTTGCCATTCCACGCACACACGCCATGTCTCTAATATCAGTCAGAAAGCAAGAGCTGGGTCCAGCCTCCAGTAGGGGTGCAACTCAGGTGGGTGGGGTCGGGTTCGACCCAAGCCGACCTAACCTCAAGAGGACCCAACACACACACACACACACACACACACACACACACACACAAACAAACAAACAAATGAGAAATCATGTCTGTAATATCAGTCAGAAAGCAAGAGTTGGGTCCAGCCTCCAGTAGGGGTGCAACTCATGCAGGTTGGGTCAGGTTGAGGATCAACCCTATCCAACCTGATCTCAAGAGGACCCAACCCACCACACACACACAGGTGAGAAATCATGTCTGTAATATCAGTCAGAAAGCAAGAATCAGGTCCAACCTCCAATAGGGATGCAACTCGGGCTGGTTGGGTCGAGGATCAACCCGAGCCGACCTGATCTAAAGAGGACCCAATCCACAACCTGACTTGACCCGAATTCCAACCCGAAGATAACCCAAATTCCTCTATACTCGACCTAGCCTGACCCAAATATATGTGATTATTCCCAACCCAACCTAACACGATCCAAATTTGCACAACCCGATTTCAAATCAGGTTGGCATTTTCCAACCTGAACTCGACCCCAGGACCTTGACAACCCAACCCTAACTTGGGTTTGATCAATTGGGTACAGGTTGACCCAAAGCCATGTCGCAGCCATATCCTCGAGGAAACCCATACAAGCACTAGTTATCCAATGTTCCAAACAATGATAATAAGATTTGAACCTGTCATGGTGCCAGATAGACATTTAAATATCAAAGAGGAAAAGGGTAACAAACACCTCAGCACAAAAAGGCTATTTAAACCTCTTTTCTTTCAGCAATATGTAATTAGGTGCTAGCTCTAAACTTTAAGGGCTTTGTCCTCCAGTAAGTAAAGAGAAATTGCAGATACCGGCATCCCTTTTCATTAGAAAGATTACTAGAAATGCTGTGGAAATCTCATCTGCAATGGGTTGAGTTCGAGAAATCACCAAATGAAATGGGTTGATTCTTCTTTCTTTCTTTCCCCATTCTGCCATAGATAATTTCATAATTTTACCTTACATCACATCAGACACATATGCAAGGTGAACAGCAAATATTCATTCTCTTGTCTTACTAGAACTTGTATAAACAGATTTAAATAACAGAAACGCAAGTGCTAAGAAGAAAACATAGAAAAGAAAAAGATTTTCTTTATCTAACTTTTCTTTTAGAGATTGGAACTATGGACTGGATTGAGATAATCCATTCCCACAAGCTACATTGGAGGAAATTGAAGAAGATAAAGATGATCCCTTCCAACTTACAAAGAAGACACCAACGACGAATTGCAGAAGATGCAGCAATCCAACATTACACGACCTATGACACTCCCTTTTTCGACCTTGAGCCTTCGACTCTGTCGGTTCCACAGGTGAATTGCAAAGCTCTCTTTGCGAATTTGAGCGAGCTTTCCCTTTGCCCATTTTGAATGGCCTTTGTCCCTGGGCCCGTGAAAGAGGCTCTGAATCCTACTCCAAACAACTGGATAAAACGCTGTCGGTCGCAAGACAGTGAAATTAAAACCAGGCCTTCTTTCCAGCCTCGAGACGACCCTAGAGACCAGATAAGGACCGTTGTAGCCCCACTTGTTCCCGTCGAATGTGAGGGTGAATTCTTTGATGAATTTGTAAAGAAGGGGATGCTTCTTGTCGAAAACCATCACGGCATTATTCAACCGACTCCAATTTCCTGTCTCGACATCGACGGTCTGTGCTCCTATCACATTTCTCAGGCTAGAGAAGCTCTTCATGACTATAATATCGGTGTCGATATAAATTCCACCGAATTTATATAATACAGCAAGGCGGAGAAGATTGGAGAGGTTCTGGCCGAGGGGAACCTCACCAGGATTGACGTTCCCGTTCTTCAGCTTATTGAACCACACATCTGCACCAGTGTCCTTGAAAATGGAGGCGAAATCAGGCGAAATTGCAGAGACCCGGAAGCCCTTTGATGAGAAGGGCCTCAAGAGACGGGCACCTCGCGTCGAATCCATGGAGCTTGAAATTATGAGCAAACACGCATTTGGGTGCGATTTGAAGATGCTTTCAACTGCAAATAATTCCCGGCCACCAAATGATTCCAACGAAGAAATCCAGGTCATGAAGAAACGGATTCTGCAAGCCGAAGAAGAACCACCAAAGAATTCCTTGGCTCTGGCAGAAAACCGCCTCGACCGTGGGGTCTGCTTCAGAATCTTCAACACGGGTCTGTTACTGCTAGGCCATTTCTGCAGCCTGCGAGATGAAGAAGAGGCATTCGAAGGAGCAACGGAAAGCTGCAAGCTTTGGTGGGTTTTGTTTAAGGAGGGTGGAATTTGTTCCTCGACAGCGTACAGGAAGGAAGAAGATTTGGGAAAAGAAGAAATGGGTTTTGTAGGTACGAGGGAGTCGAGGCGTAAGCAGAAGATGCTGACGCCATTACAGGCGAGGAGGAGAAGGAGAAGTAGAAGAATGGAGGTTGGGAAGAAGAAGAAAAGGAAGGAGAAAGATCTCTTAATCTTGGAAGGAAGAAGAAGGGGAAGCTGAATGAGGTGGTGGGTTTCATCCATGGAAGGGAGCTGAGGCTTTCTCTTTCATTCTCTTCTTCTCTTCTTTATGAAAGAAGAGAGAGAGAGAGAAGTTGCAGAAAAGCTCGGAATCAATGTTAATGGCGGAGGCGGCAAAAACTCAAAAAAAAAAAAAAAACACACCAACCTCTCTCTTTCTCGCTCTCCTTTACTAGCACCAAAAGCACTCTTTTTAAAAAAGCAGAAAGTCCACACGTGTGTAGATGCTTGCCTGTGTGACCTTCAGACCGGCAAACGGACGTGGATTAGGTACTGCCCCCGCCTGTACCCAGCTCGGAACAGGCTAGGACTCTGAGGGTCCCACAGTGTTTTATCGGTTTATCAACACTGTCCATTCATTTTTCCATATTTTTCCATATTGTTTTAGGACATATATGAAAAAATTAGTCAGATCCAAATCTCAAGTGGACCACACCACATGAAGCAGCGGTTATAATGACACCCACCGTTGAAAACTTCCTACGGTCCATCGTACAGTTTATTTGCCATCCAACTTATTTATAAGGTAAAAAAGACATGGATAAAGGTACAATACAAATATCATCTTGATCCAAAACTTCTACGGATCTTAAGAAGTTTCTAATGGTGAGTGTTTAATGCCCTTTATATGGTTCATTTGAGCCTTGGATCTGGTTATTTTTGGACTTATGTCCTAAAATTATGTGATAAAAAGGATGGACGGTGTTGATAACCCATAAATCACGGTGGGCCCTTCGGAGCCCCAGCTTGTACCGAGATCGGTACAGGCAGGGTAGTACCTAATCCGAGTCACCGTCACACGTGCCAACATGGCACATGTCTAAGATAACGGGGTTTCTATCAGGTGGGCCACAGCCATTAGATTTTTGTCTCTGTCGTCAGCTGTTTTCCGGGTTTCAATGTTTTCAACAACCCGATCCACGCGATTAGTGAAATGGCCGTAGATTGAAACAGCGTGGCCCACCTGATGGAAAGATCGGCTCGTTTGGCACGTGCGGGTGCGTGTAGATGTCCAGGTCTCTAGACGCTTGTGTGCTGAGTCTGGAGAATATGGCCTCCAGCAGTATTTCTGAGGAATTATATGATACTCAGCTAGCGCATGACGCTTGATACGCAGGCACTCAGACATTGTACACGTGGCATATATTAACTCAATTAAAACCGACTGCATTGTGTAACCCACTGTCTCTGAGTGACAAACCAACGATCAGATTAGTTGAATAATCCTAAACTATGATTCGTGGACACTTGTTTTTAAGGATTTCAATTTTAACCGTCCAATAAATATCCAGTAATCCGATAGTCAGATGAACGAATAAGTTTAAATTTTTAGTCGTGATATATCTAATCTGAGAAGCATAACTTGGACGGTTTAATTTCATTAGTTGTATATCGTGTATGCAATTTATAAGTCATTTCTTGCCTTAGTATCATCCATCACACTAGATCAGAGTATCAAAGCTTTTCTCTTTGTACAACGTGAACCAGAGGTTTAGCCAAATGGACGGTAGATGTAATAGTGTGGCCCACTTAATGGAAAGATGGTGTCATTCGGCACGTGTGGTTGCGTGTAGATGGGCAGGTCTGTACACGCGTGCGGGCTTAACTGGTCTTGGAACGATCGAGTCCACTGTCCTTTGGAATCGAAGTCTTCTCAAGCATATATCCGAAGATGTGACTACAAGATACGTCGAGATTTCTATCCTTTGTACTTGGGTTTAATGATCTATACCGTTTATATGATGTTCCTCACCGTTGATTTGGTATACACAAAATATCACAACTCTTAGATAGGATATTACAATCCTTTGATCATTTGACTTTTTCAATTGAAAATTTATGGTTTGATTAACCTTGGAAATATAAAAGGGATGAAATATTTCAATCTGAAGTTTTTTCTAGATGTACCCCATCCCATCGACAGTGATTTCCATCGTATGTACCGTTTGGATCATTTAAAAGGATCAATATCCGATGGATAAGATCACGACGTTTCCTGGTGTTGTACGTCGGTGATGTATTCTAGCAAAGCTGATATGTTTCGGTAATAATAATTTCGAACAAAACTGGCGCGTTTCCAACCGCCCCTCGCGCGTGAGAAACGAGCCAAAAAATATGGTTGGTCCATTCATCAAGTCGGCCAATCAGATGTACACCCCATCTATTTCCATGCATGTATGGCCCACCTGATGTGTGTGCTACAAGAGTTCGGCCAGACTATGGATAGCCTGCAGGCTTGCAACAACATCCATGAAATGATCCTGATTTTGCTTGATGAATATGAACCATTGGCCTACCTGGTTTTAAATCATCTGTTTGCCAGTGGAATTTTTGCACCATGGGGTCATCGACGGTGGGCCCCACCAGATGAGCTTATGAAGATTCTAAATATGGGCTGTGTGCGGTGGAGATTCATGATTCCGGTCCAATTCCATGCTTCTCATTTGGATTCATAAGCCACAGAGGCAGTGTTGAGGAGCACTGTTCCCTTCGTAGACCTGGAGTTGTTGATGACCAAAAGAATTAGTCAAGTCCATTTGTCAGGGGCCACACTTGGGGGAATAATCATGCGTAGAATGGATGGTAATTTGAGCTGTGTGGGGCCTGCAAGTGTCATCCAACCCGTCCAAGATGTTTATTTGCTAGGGGGACATCGATCGTGATGTTTATTTGCACATCCAACCTGTTCATAAGGTCACAGGGTAAAGGAAAAAAACAAATATTAGCTTGATCTAAAGCTTATGCGCCTTCCAAGAAGTTTTTAATGGTGGGTGTTCAATCTTTATGATGTGGTCCACTCCAACCATGGATTTACTTTATTTTTGGATTCACATCTTAAAATGATCTAAAAAGATGGATGGAGGGCATGGATATAACCCATACATCATGATGGGCTCCACGGAGCCCCTGCCTAGATGGATTATCATCCACTAGGCAACCCAATTATAATCCATTGAACGCATATTAGTGGTTGTTTGGATGCCCTTAAGTTATAAAGAGATTATAAATATTCTAATTATAGGGGTTGTTTGGATGCATATATTTGCCTAATAAGATTTTACATGCAGTAAAATATTATAATATGAAATGTAAAAAAGTAATATTTCAAATTATAGATAAAGTCTTTGCACTTAAAAAGATATTATATATGTTAAAATATAATCATTAATACATACTCATGACATATGGGGTCAACAATACATTCAATCTAGTCATTGTGTACTTCTCTTGATGCTCTCATGGGACCTTAAAAATAAATAACCTATCCATTATCAAATACACCATTCAAGAGAAAGATGAGACATCCACCATTAAAAACTTTAAAATTACATTAGGAGTTTATTGTGATAGGTGAAAGATATCCAATTTGTTTAGCGTGTGCGTCTGTGATAGGTGAAAGATATCCAATTTGTTTAACGCATGCATCTTTTAATAATTTTTTAGAATTCTAAAAAAATCAAGTCTTTGTTAGGTGAATTGTAGATTTTGAAAAATTTACTGCTCAAACTCTGTGGAATGAATATCTACCCTATTAATTGTAAACAATTTATATGCTAATCAAACACACAATCTATTTACCTATGAATAGATTACCACTTAAAAACCAAATGAAACAAGTAAATTTATCATACATGAATCTCTTTTCAGGTGTAATGTGTGTACAACTAAAATAATTAGCTGGCATCCAAACGACCCCTTAGGTTGGTTAATGGAACGCCGTGAGATTTGATTAGTGTGTAGGCTCTACCAATCATGTGTTATTATATCCAAACTGTATGTACATTTGGAGAGATCATTTTAGGCCATAGCCAAAAAAATAAGGCAGATCCAAAGTTCAAGTGGACCACACAACAAAAAGCAATACCGACAATGATGAATGACGCCCACCGTTGAAATTCTTGGAATGTAACGTGACAATGAGGAGTCACACAGATCGATGCATGGTTTGAATTCAATATATAAATTAGGGGTGTGGGCCACACAGCTCAGACGTATGGTAATCCCGTACATTCAAATATATGTGATAATTCCTCCAATAAGAAATAAGCAACGTTCAACACTCTCATATGTGTTTCATCATTTAAAAGTGGACCAGCGTAAATTTTAACATAGCTAATATCAACTAAAGGGGCCATCCGATGAACGTCCCGGATGCGCATGATATTCGTGCCTCCATCTTGTGTACCTGTACCGCACATGTGGCACATGTGTATGGAGATCTGAGCCAGACTTCCTGTGAACTCTACCTTCTACTGACGATTAACCAAAATAGTCTCTAATTAGACCATCTTAACTAGGGGTGCACATTGAACCGCTAGAACCGTGGAACCGGACGAGAACCGAACAAATGGTCTGGCTTGGTCCGTTTATAAAGTGCACCGGTTCTAGTTCTTGTTCCAAAAAATTAAAGAATTGTTTAGTCCGGTTCAGTTTCGGTTTGGGATATATAGAACCGATTCGAACTGTGAATCCGAACCGTGAATTCAATCTGTGGAACCGAACTTGGAACCGTGAATTTACAATATATTTTAGTTGTATATTTGACTCACGATTTATGCTTTACAATATACCTTTTACTTGTTTTCATAAATGTATTTTTCACACCATATACAATATCTAAACCATTCATCAAGTGGATCACAACACGAATAGACATGGGCTAAATTATAAAATAGAACATGCAATTGGTCAGATTATAAAATGCCTAGAACCGTGGAACTGATCTGGAACTAAGCCCGTTTTCACGGTCCGTTCCGATTCGGTTCTAGGGTGCTAACGGTCCGCTTTCAGTTCCGAAAACCCTAGAACTGGACCAAAACGAACTGCGTACACCCCTAATCTTAACCATCTAATAAATGGATCTTTTCCCGTTGAATAGGATCCGTTGCTAATTTGTGTCTTTTAGTGTTCATTTGTGTGCCATCAAATAAAGGGATGAAAGTATCTGAACACTCTAAGCTTTGGACCGTTGCCTAGTAACTATTGGAACCACGAAATGGACGGTTTAGATGTAATTCATATTTTCCACGTATTCAGAATGACATGGGTGGCACGGAAAATGCCATACATCTAGAGGCACGAATCTGCTGTCATTCCATCCTTGCTTCCAATTCAGTAGGTAAGGCAAGGCTCAATAATGCACACGCTATCCTCACGACCTATCTTCCACTTGCCACGTGTCGCTATGCCACGTCTGATGCGAAAGCTCAACGGACGCGGATTGGGTACAACCCCGCCCTCCCCGGCTAGGAACGGACAAGGGTCTATGAGGGGCCACTATGAAGTATGGGTTTTATCCGCACCGTTCATTCATTTTCCCGTATCATTTTAGAGTCTAAGCTCAAAAACGAGGTAGATCCAAGATCAAGTGGACCACAAAATGGGGATTAATCATATACCGTTGAAAAATTCTTTTTTGGCCATAAAAGTTTTAGATAACGATGATATTTGTTTTTAACCCTCATCCAGGTCCATTTGGCCTTATGAACAGGTAGGATGGCAATTAATCATCACAGTGGGCCCTATGAAGGTTTCAACGGTGAGTGTCATTATCACAGCTGCTTCTGTGGTGTGGTCCACCTAAGCGCTGGACTGGCTTTATTTTTGAGGCTTATACATTAAAATGATGTGAAATTTTTGATGCACGGTATGGATAAAACTCATACATCACGGTAGCCCCTCAAAGACCCTATCCATTCCTAGCTGGAGACGGGGTTGTACCCAATCTGCGTCCTAACTCGACGGAGCAAAAGTTTGGACACAGGTGGGCCAAAGACAAGGCCTCACTGATTATTATTATTATTATTTCATTTTTTTGTGGCCGTCCGTTTGCTTTTCCACCGGGGCCCACCTAATGAGCGAAGCAACCTTGTTTTTGCGGCAGATGATATAGACAATCTAACAAACATGACGGAGAGCTGGGATCTTACGCACATGTGGCACATGGCCACATATGGTGGCATTTATATGGAAAGGGTCAAGCACATGACTGAGTCGTGATTAATGGGTCAAGCAAAAACAGGTAATGGGGGAAAAGGTGTTGTTACGACTTTTCTTTTTTAAAGTGTGCATGTTGCCTCTAAAAGAGAAATGTACACACCCAGCTCAATGGACGGCTATCTCACCGTCCGTTGACTTGCATCTGGCTCATGTGGCACGTGTATACACGACAGATGAGCTGCTGATGTGGTTGACACGGCTTTGAAGATCAATTGGTGCGAAAATCAAGCTGATCCATTCATCAAGTGGGCCACACAGTAGAAAGCCGTAGGAAATAATGGATGGCTGATGGATTAACACGATATAAGCATGTGGCCCACCAAATCGGTGGATCCGCCTGATTTTGCAACCCAGTTATCTCCAAACTTAGCATTCCCCTCTATAGATGGACGGTCCTCTCGGGACTCCGTGGGACCCACAGTGATTGATGTGTTTTATCCGCGTTGTTTATATACTTTTACATATCATTTTTAGGGCATGAAAAGAAAAAGAGACAGATCAAAGGATTAAATGGGCTATGTCATGTGAAGCAGTGGATTTAAAGCCTACAGTTGAAAACTTCCTTAGGTTCATAGAAATTTTGGATCTTTTATATATATATATATATATATATATATATATATATATATATATATATATATATATATATATATATATTACATTTTTGCATTTTCACGAAGTTTTGGTTGAAAGTAAAAATTATTATCAAGGGGTTTTAAGAGGTTCATTTCATATTATTGTATTCAGATTTTCAAGACTTATCAAATATGAAAGTTCTCAAAAAAGTTTGTATGTAATCAAGTAGCTTGCAGGTGGCGTTCTATATATATATATATATATATATATATATATATATATATATATATATATATATATATATATATATATATATATACACACACACACACACTCACTCCATAGTGGGATTTCACCAACTGTGAATACTTAAACCCTTGACCGGGTGTTGAAACTCCTGAGAGGTCACCAACGGAGCAAGAGTAATGATCATTTTTTTTATTCTTATATTTGGACGCGGATTGCCTCTTACACGGGCAGATACCTGGGTAAGCCCACCACGATGTATCCGTTTATCAAGGCCAGCAATCCATTTTCTCGTATCATTTTAAGTAGACTACATAATGACTCTTGCATTTAATGCATACTATATTTAATATAACTCAAAACTTATTATTTGGAGTGATCCACTTATGCCATGGATCATCTTATTTTTTGACTCATACATTAAAATAATATAAGAAAAGAGATAGATGACATGGATAAACATATGCATCGCCACAAAACTACCCGTTCATAGCTAGACGGGTATATAGGAGGCAATCCACCCCCTTTATATTTTGCCTTCGTACCACTTGGCCCTTTAATCTACCTATTTTTTATCTCATGTCCTAGAATGACCGGTCAAAATAAATAGACGGTATCAATCATGGTTGGGCCACACACTCTGACATGACTCTCTGTCTCTAGCTGGGTCTTGGAAGGGGTACCATGATTTATGTATTTTATCCTGTCCTTCCATCCATTTTCCCAGAATTTAAGCCCAAAAATGAAGCATCTAAAATGTTCAAATGGGCCACATCATAGGAAACAATTGAATTCAATTGAATTGAACTTCTATAGTTGAAAATTTCTTGAGAGTCATAGAAGTTTTAGATCGAGCTTATATTGTTCTCTCGTTCGTCCATGTCTGTATGATCTCAAGAACAGGTTGGAAGACAAATAAACATCAATGTTGGGCTTAGCAAGGTTTTAATGGTGGACATCATTATCCCCGGTGTTTCTTGTGGTATGATCCACTTGATCTTTAGATATGCTTCAATTTTGGGCTCAACCCCTTAAATTAGATGGAAAAATGGATGGACGGCGTGGATAGACCACATATATTCAAGGTGGGCCCAATTGAGTTTACTCACGCAATAGGGATGGGGACCGTACATTTATAGGACCACACTTAAAATTTTAACTTTTGAATTTTTTGGTCCTTGCTTTTCTGAATTATAACCCATCCATTGTAGGATCCCTGTGGTCCTGATTAATGCATGCAGTCCTTTGAGATGTTTACGATGGAGAATAGCATGCCCCACCACTTTATTCTCAAGCTACCAAATAAATGAATAGGAATATTTCCTCTGCAAAACCGTCAGACTTGAAGTTCAGGTCAATATAGCTCAGATGCCACGTGTCAAGTGCCTAAGAGATCAAATCTATGAAGGTTGGGACTGTTGCAAAAATCAGGCCAGTCCACTCATCAGCTGGCCACAAATGAGTATACGCCAACCTGATATTCATGGACCCCACTAACCTGATCGGGCCCACTTCATGTGTTAGCTGTTATGCAGAGATATTGTATATTGACTGACATGCATGCTTTAAGGGTCACCTACGACTATGAGACATCGTGCCTTGTTATTCAAGTTCACATAACAAACAGTTGCATGAAAAAGTATTATTTTAAAGAACGAAATGCAGCATGGCTTTGGGAAGCACCACAAGTTATAGGATAGTGCTCAAATTTGCGTTGGGACACTTAATCCCATCCATTGATCTTATACTATTTATTAGGTCCAAGATGAATTTCATGGACCACCTTGCGAATTTCACACCAATCAGAAACATTTTAACCATATGATTAGTAGCCTTTTAATATGGACGATCAAGATCATTTACACAAATTTATGTCCAATTATCAATTTGATCCATCCATCAACCATCATGGATTGATTTTGATTCCTAAGAATAACTTTCGTTAAGCAATCGTAACCATTGCATCGATGGCCTAGAAAGAAGGATGGCTATATGAAATAATACCAAATCGAGGATGATCGGATCATCCGATCCATGTGACTTTCGCATCATAGCCCATGATTTTTTTTTTTCTCTATTTAATAGATGGTTCAGATCGATCAATTATACTGTCTTCGAGAATGAACCAATACAACTAGGAGCACCATAAGTTATAGTGCCGCGAGAGCATTAAAGCATTTCTCATTATTTTATGTCTGATTTCTCATTATTTTAGACTTTTGATATGCTTAGCATGTTCAGATTTAGATAATGATAAAAAGAATAATTAAAAAATCAATACAAAGGAAATTATATAAATATATGACGAGGAACGTCACGGTGGATTTTAAAATACATCTATCTGTAGTCAGATCAGCCTATCATTTTCTGGGGTTTTCAAGAACAGATGATCCAAATCAAACGGACGAAATTTTATTTTACTGTCTTATTTGTCTCTATGTTTAGGTGAGATGTCATTCTCAACCAAGAGCCTTTGTAATCTTCCATCTACTATCTTTTAAAAATCATTTTAAAGGAATATCTTTTAGAAACATGGTTAAAATGATTTAGAAGGCAGAAAATGAAACGAGTTGATTTGGGGTGGGCCTAAAAGAGTATGGCTGGGATTGGGCCAAACCTGGCCAAAAATAGATTAAATCACTATTTTTCACTTATACGTTCCTAATATTTTTGGTTGATTAAATGAGCTCCACATGCACAAATAAATAGATACCTAAAGTTACTAATGAAATCAATAGTCTGTTTTAAAGGGGAGTGGATTCAGTGCGGCCCAGCCTCACCCAAGATGGCGAAGCTCGTATAGTGGGGGCACCTTAATGTATGTATTCTATGCCCAGGCTGTCCATCCATTTCTCCTGCCACTTTAGGGCACGACTAAAAAAATGAAGTAAATCCAATTCTCAAGTGGACCATACCATAGGAAACCGTGGTGATTGACCATTATTTGTTTTTTTTTTTTTTTTTTTTTTTTGTCACCCATGTTTATATGACCTTATTAATAAATTGGATGACAAATAAATATTATGGAAACATTACAATGGGCCCTCATAAATTTTTAATAATAGAGAATTTAATCACCCCTGTTTATAGTACGGTACATTTGAGATCTTTTTCATTTTTGGGCTCATCCCTTAAAATAATCCAGCAAAACAAATGAACAACATAAATATAGAATACATACATCAAGGTATGCCCAACGATAAGAGTGCACCGTCTTGGGTGAGGCTGGGCTCAGGGCTTAGTATTGAATATAAGCAAGATATAATACATATATAGGAAGTTAAGTTAAGACTGATTTTTTCAGCCCAAGAAAAGGTAAAATGACTTGAGCCCAAGCTGAACCTGATATTTGATCCGGACATACGCTAGGCCCAAGCTTGGCCCATGGCCGAAGGTAACATGTCAAAGCCTAACCCAAAGCATGGTCAAGCCCGTCATTTTGGTTTTCTTTTGTGAGGCTTTAATTTCCACAAAAATCATAGTACCAAACAACATAATTATCCAAAAAATCACATTTAGATCTCTCTAAGGGGTGCTTGGATAGTAAGTTACTAAAGATAAGCTACTTATGCCTCAAGCAACTTATCTTGATTTCTACTTATTAAATTAAAGTGATTAAGTAACTTTAAATAAAAAAGTTACTTCTAGTTGATTATAAACCAAATATACTCATCTACTCCTGTAAGCTACTTATCTACTAATGTAAGTATAAAAAGTAACTTATTTGATGGTATCCAAACAGCCGTAAATTCGATTTTCCTTTCTGATTTCAACTGCTTTTCGATTGGTGATATTGTCCTCTTACATTGCAACTCAAGTGATGGATTAAATGCTTCAATCCTTTAGATGCAAAGGGGATCTTCACCTTTTGTAACATGTGGATTCTACATTTTTTGTGTGAAAAACTGATTTTAAAATAAATATTTAGACCTAATTTGGTAGACACCTAACACTGAGTTAACCGGTTTTTACCTAAAAATTCCTTGGAGCACATGATATTCTTGTAGCATGATTTGACTCTTCATATTTACCAAAACATTCATGGATTAAATTTTTTTATTTTTTTATTTTTTAAAGTTCAAAATATCCATGACAAGGAGATTTTCGCAGAACCGACGCCATCTTTATCTGGCGCGAAAGGAAATTATGCTTAGAGAAATGAGAAGCTATGTTAGTCCTAATTTGCTTTATTTTCAAAATTCCAATACCATTACTAGTTGTATGGCCTAATTTTAGGCTAGGCAGTTGAAAACGGTGCGCGATGCTCACCCTCCAAATTGTTTCTCTATGTGTGAACCATCTGAATCATGGATTATCCTGATTCTTGGGCCCTATGCCTAAATGTTTTTTGTGGAATTCAATTATTAGAATGTATTTCTTATAAACTTCATAGTAGGCCTTGTAAAAAGTTAATGTTGAAGATCACCACAATTATTTACTTTGGTGTGGCCCATGTGAATCATATATTACAATTTTTTATTTTTTATTTTTATTTTTGCCTTGGGCCTAATGTCAACAACTAATGGCCAGATTTGATTTCACCCTGCCAAAATATTGGCCCCTCAACTATGCTTTAAGAGATATAAGAAAGCGGAACTAGGTGTGCCATGCGCCAATGACCATTATATATGTATTATATCCACATCATCCATCCATTTTGTGAGATCGTATTAAGGCATGGACCAAAGAAAGAGATAGATCCAAAGTTCAAGTGGACCACACCACAGAAAAGTAGTGGGGATCTCCCACCATTAAACCTTCCTAGAGCCCACCATGATGTTTATTTGCCATTTAACCTATTCATAAGGTCACACAGACCGGGATGAAAGGAAAACACAAATATCAACTTGATCCAAAACTTTTGTGGCCCACATGAAGTTTTCAATGGTAGGTGTTCAAGCCCCAATGCTTTCTCTAATGTGGTCCACTTGAGCTTTGGATCTATCTCATTTTTTAACTCATGCCCTAAGGTGACCTTGCAAAATGGATGAACAGTAGATATAACACATACATCATGGTGGGATTCATAGAACTTAGTGACATCAACACCATGGAATACACCAAGGCAATCCACTTTAGCTTCCTTCTTCCTTCCCACAGGTGATTGAACAGAGCTAGCTTTCATATATTGAAAAAGGAAAAAAATATATATATATATATAGGCACGCTCAAACCCACATTAATATAATGTGTACATGAAATCCAATTTGACGTCAACTATTAATTGTGTAAGAGGTTAAAAAAATAATAATAAAAAAAAAAAATAAAAATCAGGTTGAGTAGTGATTCAGATGGGATATACTGGAGAGGAAACAGTTGAGAGATGTCTAACGTGGACTATTTACAAGTTCCACTGTAAAAAGTATAAAATATCCACTCTAATCGTTAGATTCCACATAAACATTAATTTAAGCATAAGGCTCAAGAATTCAGATAATTCATGATTTAGATGGGTCACACAAAGAAAAATAGTTTGGAAGGTGAGCATCGTGGTGTAAAATTTCCTATCATATAGTCCATTTTAATCAAGAATGAGTCTTGTTTTTTATACCTACGCCTAAAATTAGGCCATAACAATTGAAGATCGGATTAGAGTTTTGGAAATACAATAAACTAGGGCCAACATGGCTTCTAATTTCTCCAAGCATAATTTCCTTCCCATGAGACTGCTTCCATAGCAGCTGTTTGCTCATGTGGTGTGTTGCGACCTTGGTGGTGTGTTGACGTCATTAAGTTATGCGGACCCACCATGATGTCTGTGTATTATATTTAAACTGTCCATCCATTTGGCTTTTTCATCATAGCCCTTGATTTATTTTTTTGCTGTACTTAATAGAGGGTTCAGATCAATCGATTGGACTGTCTTTCAATATGAAACAATGCAACCAGGAGCATTATAAGTTCAGGTTGCAAGAGCATTGAAGCATTTCTCATTATTTTATGTGAGGTTTTCCACGGGCATTACGCAAGGTTTCTTGGACTTTTGATATGCACATCATGTTGAGATTTAGATCATGATAAAAGAAAATTATTTAAAAAATAATAAATAAATTAAAAAAAACAATACATGGAGAGTAATATAAATCCATGACGATCTAGAAAAGTCATCGTGGATTTTAAAATGCATCCATACATTGTCAAATCAGCTTATCATTTTCTAGGATTTCTAGGAGCAGATGATCAAAAATTCTACGGACACAATTTTATTTTACTTTCTTTCTTATTTGTCCATGTTCTTCTCCACCAAAAGCCCATGTTGAATCTTTCATATACTTTCTTTTAAAATTATTTTTAAAAATAATTTTAATTTTCAAGGAACCTGGCTTAAAAACATCCTTAAAATGATTTCGAAGTGGCAATGGCTCATCCCTCATCCAAGTGGGACACACATAATGGATGGGCGGGATTTGTGAACCACATCTTGGTGGGCCCAACAAATGATTATGAATGTTTTAATGGGAGGTAACCCCTCTCAACTTTTGTATATGGTGTGGCCCACAAAAGTCATGGATTGACTTGATTTTTAAGCCCGAGGCCCACCATGGAATGGCGCATCTGACTGTTAGGGTAAATGTTTGACACGCATCACGGTGGACCCATACAGCTCGACCTCAACCGCATAGAACCATTTCTATATATATATTGGTTGGGATATATTCAGCCCAGCCTAACTGATAATTGATAAAATCACCGATTCCCACTAAAATATTCCTAATATATTGGTTAATCAAATGAACTACACATGCACAAAGAAATAGATACCTAAAGATATACGAAATCAATGGTTTGCAATCAAGGGGAGCGGATCAGGTGCGGCCTGGCCTCACCCTAGATGGTGCGGCCCTTACCATGGGGCATGCCTTAATATATGTATTCTATATCTACATTGTCCATCCATTTTTCTAGATCATTTTAGAGAATGAGCCTAAAAATGAAGAAGATACAAATCTTAGGTGGACCATACTATAGGAAACAATGGTGATTGAACTCCCTACCATTAAAAATTTCCAAAGGCCCACTTAATGTTTATTTGGCATCCAACGCAAATATCAACTTCATCGAAAACTTTCGTTGCCCATTAATGGTTAATCAACACTGTTTCTCATGGTATGGTCCACCTGATAATTGTTCTACTTCACTTATATATATGGACTCATGCTCTAAAATGATATGGAAAAATAGATGGACAGCGCAGATATAGAATACATTCATCAAGGTAAGCCCTACGGTAAGGGCTGCACTGTCTTAGGTGAGGCCTGTTGGGATGCCTTGCACAAACCTTAGGATCTAGCCTCTCGAAACAAACCAGAATTATGGATAATTAAGCAATGAAATAAATCAAAGCATCAAACACACACCACACAAGAGATTTTTACGTGGAAAACCCTCAAAGAGGTAAAAACCACGGGACCTCGTCCAGATCAACAATCCACTATGAAGTAGAACGTTACAATCTTCTTCACTCACGCAGGAGTGGATAAACAATAAGAGAAATAGAAAAAAAGGAGAGATCTAACCGATTACGAGGACATAGAAGCACTGAGATATAAATTGCAAAGTAGAAAACCTCCACGAGCAGAACCTCCCTTCTATAAGCTTCCTCTCTCTCTTTCTCCCTCTCTCTCACCTTTGATAGCCCTAAACCCTTTAGCAAATCCCTTGTAAAGCTTTAGAAAACCCTCTTGCTGTTTGTGTGTGTACCTAGAAAAAACCCTAGGCAACCCCTTTTATAGTTTTGGGAAACTCCTTTCCGCATCCCTGTTGCGAAAGGACTCAAATCCGCAGTTTCGCGCAAAATCGCGGAATAAACTGCGTAACCTTCGACTAGTCGAGACATCCCTTCGACCAGTCGTAGGTCTCCTTCGACCAGTCGAATGATGAGTGTCGAATGTTGCATATCAGACCCCAGTAATTGCCTATTTTACGTACATGATAAGGTTTAATGGAGTGTTTTAATCGTGTTTTCATTACAGGACGTAATAATGAGCGTTAGACTGAAAAGAGAATTAAAAGCATGGATTTGATGATCCAAAGTCACCAGAGCATGGGATGGACTCCAGAGAACCAATAATGAAGAATTTACACGCCTGGGATCTGAGGAAAGCAAGCCAAAGGGGCCCGAAAATGGTCCAGAATGCAAGATCACATGGTTCCCGCCATCCGATTGATTCAAAACTTCATACATGAGATGGAGGTCATAAATTAACCGTACATATTAAATTTCAACCTCTGGATATCTCGGGAAGTGTTCCAACGGCCAGATCAGCCCCTTAATTTAGTAAGTGGGGCCCACCTGATAGCGGGATATGCTTCAACTTTGGTATTAACCCCTTAATTGGAGAGACAAAACGAATGGATGGTACCGATTTCTCATTTACATTGTAGTGGACCCCACCCAAACAGAGTGTGCATCATGCACGAGTGTACCAGCCGTGCACCGCACCATCGTCTCGGTCAAACCGACCGCTGACCCGCTCTTTCTCTCAAAACGGCACTTGCCGTTTCCAGCATTCGCAAACAGCTGTTTGATCGTCGGTTGTGGGCCCCACCCATTGCTCAAATGGGCAATTTAAACCGTCCATCAGAGTCTCCAGGTGTCTCTCATCTACGCCAAGGTGACAGAAATGGAAAATACAATGAAGACTAGTTTTTCAACCGTTCAATAGTAAAACGGACGGTGAGTTTAAAACTCTATGGGCCACACAAAAATGGAGAAAAAAATGCATATTTCCAACCGAAATTTCGATAGAAATTCAGTGAACGGAGTGGATTTCGCTGAAGGATTCGATCGCGGACCCCACCTCACCACGGCAGTCGGTTTTGGCATCCGCGTAACGATGGATGCTGTCTGTTTTTGCGGGAGTTTGTGGACCCCACCCGTCAACCGTACGGCCGATCCAAGCCGTTCATCTTGTAGATGGCCACGAATGCTACAAAACCATGTTGTTACTTTGCAACCATGAGTGTACATGTGTGTAATACAGAGGCCACAAGTAGACTGCTCCGGGACAGTAAAAATTGATTTTATTGTGATTTCTTCTCTGGGCCGCGTTAATGGATGTTCAAAACCACCCATTCTTGACTGAAATTTCGTCCTGAATCCAATGGACGGGGTGGATTTTTCAGAAAATACCTCTGTGGGGCCTACCGATCATGGCTGCG
The DNA here is from genome assembly GCA_030180095.1 of Magnolia changhungtana. Taxonomy (NCBI): domain Eukaryota; kingdom Viridiplantae; phylum Streptophyta; class Magnoliopsida; order Magnoliales; family Magnoliaceae; genus Magnolia; species Magnolia changhungtana. The sequence continues at coordinate 452,574 of JASAUF010000213.1, forward strand.
AAAAGTTGCAATCCATGTCCTGCTACAACTCTGCCACCGGCTCCAGCTATCCAGCAACTATAAAAGAGGAGTTTTGGACCTGGGAAAGGCATTCAGAAACAAGAAATTCCAGATCCGGAGCAAGGGAGGGAAGAAAGAGAAGAAAGAGAAGAAAGAAGAGAGAGAGATCGATTGGTTTGGTGTTTTTTTTATGAATTTTGTTTATCCATCTTTTTAATGGATTTTATGGGTCACTAATCTCTCAGCTAGGGCTGAGATAAAGCCCCTAATTTGATTAGCTCTTGTATTGGTTGAACTTACTTTGAATATTAATTAATTTGTTTCCTTCTCTAAGTGGGCTTGATTGGTTTAAATTCTATACTTCTCCATCTATGAACTTGACCAAAGTATATATATATGGATGTTGTTTGGATGCTTATTATAGGTGCTTGGGTCTGATCAAGAATAGGTTTCCTATAGAGGAAGAAATAGGGTGCTTTAATGAACTATACATTCCATGTACCCGATCAAGGACATGGGATGTGTTATTCATGGCATTGCTTAAAGAAATTAGACATTCTTTATGCCCGATTAAGGACACAGATTGTGCTTTCTCTATATAAGTGGTATCAATCTAGATCAAGGTGAATCAACAGACAAAACAAGGGTTAGGATAATTAGAGGTGGATTCGAAAGTCCTAGTGCTCTTTCTCTGATTAAATTTTCTTCCCTGTTTTTAATTATTTTTTTTCTAGAATTGTGCTTAGTAGTTCATTCCATTATTTGTTGGATTAGTTAAGGAAAGTCATAGTTTTAATTATGACGATCAGTCCTCGTGGGAACGATCTCGTAATACGTACCATATCTACATCTGATTCATATACTTGCGCGTTTAAAAATCATTTAAATCATGTTGGTTTAAATAAAACATCATCGAACATTCCTTCGACCAGTCCTAGCTACAGTAAAAAACAGCAAAATTACTCGCTGGACTTTGAGTCGATGTTACGACTCGAACCTTCGACTGGTCGACCACCGGCTCTCGACCGGTCGAAGATGGGTCAAAATAACCCATCAAATCTCTCCCTTTTTTACCCAGGAGGGATCCACCTTCTTCAAGCCAGTCAGGTTTCTACAAACCTCAAACTTGCCCTTGAGCAAAGCCTTGGTCATCATGTCTGACCCATTATCGTCCGTGTGGACCTTCTCAAGCTGTAACACCTTCTGTTCCAAAGTATCCTTGATCCAGTGATACCGAATCTCTATGTGCTTCGACTTGGAATGCTGACTTAGATTCTTGCTCAAGTGTATAGCACTCTGACTATCGCAATAGACCACGTGCTCCTCCTGCTTCAGGCTAAGTTCTGTAGGAACCTCTTCATCCAAAGCATCTCTTTACATACTTCTGTGACTGCGATGTATTCAACCTCTGTTGTCGACAATGCTACGACCTTCTGTAGCTTGCTCTGCCAAGAAACCGCTCCCCCTGCAAACGTGAACATGAACCCCGATGTAGACTTCCTGAAGTCTATGTCACCTGCCATATCTGCATTTGTGTACTAATACAGGTTTTTCGTCACCATAGTATAGGCTCAACCTGAATGAGCCTCTTAGATACCGTAGTATCCATTTCACCGCTGCCCAATGCTCTTTGCCAGGATTGGCAAGGTACCGGCTGACAACATCAACCGCATATGCTATGTCTGGGCGTGTACACACCATAACATACATCAAACTTCCTACAGCTGACGCGTAGGGTATCTTCTGCATCTCATTCACCTCTACCTTCGTCTTGGGACACTGCCTGTCGCTCAATCTGAAGTGACCATCCAGTGGAGTCTTAATCAAAGCCATTTGCATTCATATTGAACCGCTCTAGGACTTTCTCAATATACCGCTCTTGTGACAGCCAAAGCTTCTTGCTGCTTTTATCACGGGTTATCTCTATTCCTAGGATCTGTCTAGCCGGGCCCAAGTCTTTCATCGCAAAAGACTTGCCCAACTCCTGTTTCAGCCTGTCAATCTTCTTGATGTCCTTTCCCATGATGAGCATGTCATCAACATATAATAGCAGAACTAAGAAATCACCATCTGAGAACTTGCACGTGAACACACAGTGGTCCGACTCCGTTCTGTCATACCCATGTTTCAACATAAACGAGTCAAACTTCTTGTACCATTGCCGTAGAGCTTATTTCAGCCCATATAAGCTCTTCCTCAACCTACACACCATATGCTCCTTGATCTTGACTTCGAACCCTTCTAGTTGGTGCATGTAGATCTCTTCTTCCAGGTCACCATAGAGAAAGGCAGTTTTAACATCTAACTGCTCTATCTCCAGATCCATGCTAGCCGCCAACCCAAGCAACACCCGTATAGATGTCATCTTCACCACTGGTGAGAATATCTCTTCGAAGTCTATACCTTTCCTCTGACCAAACCCTTTCACCACAAGTCTGGCCTTGAACCTCGTCTGTGAATTCTTCTGCTCAACCTTCTTTCTGAACACCCACTTGTTGCTCAAAGCTTTCTTGCCCTTAGGCAATTTCACCATGTCATAGGTATGGTTCTTATGCAAGGATTCCATCTCCTCTTGCATAGCTTTCAACCACTCCCCCTTATGCTCGTCGGCTAGGGCCTCAGAATAATCTTCTAGCTCTCCCCCATCGGTTAGCATAATGTACTCATGCGGCGAGTACCTCTTGGACGGCTGTCTGTCCCTAGATGACCTCCTCACCTGTGGCTCAACAGGTGGATCAAGTGGGGGCTGCTCCCCTGGTCCATCTTCTGAAGGAACTCCCTCATCCTCTGCACCTTGTTATACTCTCCTGTCATCAGGCACCACGGGAGGAGTAATCGGATCCATGTCCTCTAGCTCACCTGAACTAGGCTGGTTCTTCTCTAGCTTACCAATGTCTTCGATACACTGATCTTCAAAGAAAACCACATATCTGCTCCTAACGAGCTTCCTCTCGGTCGGATCCCACAATCTGTAACTAAATTTTTCATCACTGTACCCTAAAAATACACACTGCCTGATCTTCATATCGAGCTTGGACCTCTCGTCCTTTGGTACGTGAACGGATGCCCTGCATCCAAACACCCTGAGATGACTGTACGATGGATCCTATCCAGTCCACACCTTCTCAGGTACTTCTCCATTCAATGGGGCTAATGGAGACCTGTTTATCAAATACACCGCCGTGCGCATTGCTTCTCCCCAGAACGTCTTGGGCAACTTCGCATGGGATAACATGCATCTGATTCTCTCAACAATGGTACGATTCATTCGCTCAGCTACACCATTATGCCGGGGGGTCTTGGGAACCGTCTGTTCATGCCGTATACCCAGGGACTTGCCGTACTCATGAAAGTCGTCGATGTATTCACCACCATTATCAGTGCGGATGCACTTCAACGATCTACCTATCTCTCTCTCGACCATAGCATGAAACAATTTAAACACACCAAAGACCTCGTCCTTGGATTTCAAAGCATAAACCCAAACCCTCCTAGATGCATCATCTATAAAAGTGACAAACTACAATGCCCCACCTAAGGTTTTTGTCCTCATAGGACCACAGACATCAGAATAAACCAAATCTAATGCATGCACTTTATTAACATGAGAAGCAGTTTTAATGAATAAAACTCTATGTTGTTTCCCTGATAAACAATCAAGACAGGTTTTGAGAGGTATACCTGTCACGTCTGGAAGAAGCTGCTACCTCGCTAGTAGTTGAAGCTCTTTTTCACTCATGTGGCCTAGACGCCTGTGCCACATGTCAATAGCTAAATCTTCCGCTGCGTTCAATCCACCCTTGCACATACTGACACTTTCCTTGTACAGGGTGCAACACTTCTTTCATCTAGCCACGATCAACGAACCCTTGATGAGCTTCCATCGCCCACCAGCAAACCGGCTTTCAAAGCCATCATCATCCAGCCTTCCCGTCGACATCAAGTTGAGGCGAAGGTCTGGGATATGTCTCACATCCTTGAGAACCAATGTGCAGCCCACATCGGTCTTCACACAAATATCACCGACTCCCACGATCTTTGATACGCCAGAATTTCCCATCTTCACAGTCCTATAGTCACCTGACTTGTAGCTTATGAAGAAGTCTCTGCGTGGAGTCGCATGAAAAGAAGCTCCCGAGTCAACCACCCAGTCGGTGTCCTGACTCGTAGCCGTGAGACATACATCGTGATCTGCTGAAAGAATAACTACCATGTCGCCATCTAAAGCGACCGCAGTGGAATCTGATTCATCTTCCTTCCCTTTTCCTTTCTTGTCGTTTTTCTTACCACGACATTCATGCTTGTAGTGGCCCTTCTTGCCACAGTTCCAGCATTCAACCTCTTTTCTGTTACTCGACTTGCCTCTTGATCTATTTCGTGCCTTCCCGCCCTTCATGTTCTTTCCTCTCCCCCGTTCCTGCGACACAAGAGCCTCTTGCTGAGTAGACCCCTGAGACTTCCTCCTTGTCTCCTCATTGAAGAGACAACTGGTTACCTGTTCCATGGATATCTTTCCGTCTGGCGCGGAGTTACTTAGAGACACCACCAATGTCTCCCAACTGTCAGGCAATGAGCTAAGCAATAGTAAAGCCTGCAATTCATCATCCAGGACCATCTTCATAGAGTGAGTTGGTTCACTATATTGTTGACCTCACTCATGTGCTCAGCCACAGAACCACCATCCTTGAACTTAAGATTCACAAGTCGCCTTATCAGAAATATCTTATTACCGACTGTCTTCCTCTCATACAGCCCTTGTAATTTTAGCCATAGACTTGCTGCTGAGGTTTCCGTAGACACATGATGGAACACAGAATCATCCAACCATTGTCTAATAAACCCCACCGCCTTTCGGTCCATCTTCTTCCAATCATCATCAGTCAAATCCTTGGATTTTGCTGATATGTCTGAGATTGGAGAATATAGGTCCTTGCAATAAAGCAAGTCCTCCATCTTAGCCTTCCATATGGTCCAGTTAGAACCATTGAGGCTGATCATCCTTGAGCCACCTTCCATAATTCAAAACCGATCCTACCCGTTCAAGGAACTTAGCTCTGATACCACTTTGTTGGGATGCCTTGCACAAACCTTAGGATCTAGCCTCCCGAAACAAACCAGAATTATGGATAATTAAGCAATGAAATAAATCAAAACATCAATCACACACCACACAAAAGATTTTTACGTGGAAAACCCTTAAAGAGGTAAAAACCACGAGACCTCGTCCAGATCAACAATCCACTATGAAGTAGAATGTTACAATCTTCTTCACTCACGCAGGAGTGGATAAACAATAAGAGAAATAGAGAAAATGGAGAGATCTAACCGATTACGAGAACATAGAAGCGCTGAGATATAAATTGCAAAGTAGAAAACCTCCACGAGCAGAACCTCCCTTCTATAAGCTTCCTCTCTCTCACCTTTGATAGCCCTAAACCCTTTAGCAAATCCTTTGTAAAGCTTTAGGAAACCCTCTTGCTGTTTGTGTGTGTACCTAGAAAAAACCTTAGGCAATCCCTTTTATAGTTTTAGGAAACTCTTTTCTGCATCCCTGTTGCGAAAGGACTCAAATCCGCAGTTTCGCGCAAAATCGCGTAATAAACTGCGTAACCTTCGACTAGTCGAGACATCCCTTCAACCAGTCGTAGGTCCCCTTCGACTAGTCGAACATTCCTTCGACCAGTCCTAGCTATAGTAAAAAACAGCAAAATTACTCGCTGGACTTTGAGTCGAAGTTAAGACTCGAACCTTCGACCAGTCGACTACCAGCCTTCGACCAGTCGAGCAGGGCTCTCGACCAGTCGAAGATGGGTCAAAATAACCCATCAAGGCCGGGTGCACCTAATCAAGGATTGGAATTGAATATACAAAAGATATAAAATGTATATAGGAAGTCAAGTTAAGACGGGTTATTTCAGCCAGGTCTTGCTAAAATGACTTAAGCCCAACCCAACTCAAAATTTGATCTGGACCAACGCTGGGTCCAAGCCTAGCCCAGGTCTAAGCCTAATCCAAAACTAGGTCAAGCTTTTCATTTTGGCTTTCTTTTCCAAGGCTTTTCACGAAAAATCATAGGGCCTGTTTGGGAGCGTGGATTTGGAACCCTTTGGATGTGAAACCCCCTGTATTTGGTACCCTTTGGATATGAAACCCCATGTATTTGGAACCCTCCCATTATATTTAGCATCCGAAATTTAGAATCCCCTCCTCTAATCCAAAAGTAGCTTTGGGTAGTACATTCACACGAGTTTGAATTTAATTACTAAATCAATTTTATTTTTTTTAATCTCTAATTAGTGTATGCATGTAATGTTTGACACAATGGTTGGCAGGTTGAAATATATATTTTGCTTGAAAACGATGAAATTTCAAATCTCGAATGGGCCACAAGCACAAGATCACGTCTAATGACTAGTTGACAATTTTTAACCATTAATTTACATGGATAATGTTTGGACAGCGCAGATCATCGTATTAAAATAATTATAGTGATGCAATTGATAATCTAATTGTTTTGGGACACATGTTACACATGCAACTCTTGGAAGGATTTTATATGTAATCCAGGCTTTCACCTTCGATTTTTAACTCCCTTTTTTAGGGGATTTGAAGCCCCAATTACTTTATGGTGCTAAACATATCAAGGGATTTGAAATCTCCTCAAACCACCCCCAAAGTCCGTGGTGCCAAACGACCCTATTCTATCATTGGATTCTACATTTTTTTTGTGGAAACTGATTTTAAAATAAATATTTAGATGCTATTCGGTAGACACCGAAAAATGAGTACATATGATTTTTACTAAAAATAACTACATATTTAGATATCAAAATAACTGTTAACTAAAATTAGATGAGCTAATTTTTAGGCGTCTACCAAAAATTACAATCCAAAATCCCTATTTTTGCAATTTCCAAAAGCATCATTGTTACCTTTTCATGTCCACCGATTGATAGGTGTATCTGCCAAAATAGATGAGTTCCTTACTATATTTCATTAATGCTATTGTCAAACATTCTTCGTAGCTAAGGCAAACCTCTTCTTTATATATATGACAAAAGGAATCATAAGTACTTAAAAAAAAAAAAAAAAAAAAAAATCGAAGAAGAATCTTTCGTATATTATTATATCGAGAAAAAACAGGCGGTTGTCCAAAACTCAAAATTATTGGATGATTAATCAACTAGTGAATGGCCCTTAGTGATCATGGCTATCCATTTTCAAAAACATGGATGGAATGCTTAAGATTGTTTGATAAAAGTGATACTTACAAAAAAAAAAAAAAAAATAGCTGTCCATGATTATCCCAACAAATAGATGGTGTAACTCTTGAATTTTTTATTTTTATTTTTTCTGTTAAGGCATGTGTTCTAGACCAGATGAGCACTTGATCATTAACCCATGTTGCTTAAAGAGCAGTTGATCATTTCTTCTTATAAATACTAATAGTGTGATCTTGACTCTAGATTGGTAATGGAGATATGATTAGATTTTGTTTTTTCCTTTTAAACTCAGCACACCTCACAAGCCTCAGTATTAGTCCACATCGAATAATGTTTAGTGATCATCCAACCTGTTGACAAGGTCACACGGACTGGCATGAAAGGGGTAAAAAACAATCAGCTTGATCCAAAACTTTTATGGCTCACATAAGTTTTTTAATGGTCAATGACCATTATTTCATGTGGTATGGTCCATCTGAAATTTGAAACTGCTTCATTTTTGGGACCATGCCTTAAAATAACCTGACAAAACAAATGAAGATGCATGGAGAGTATGGATACGTGGTTATACAATCCATACATGGAGGTGGGCCTTAAATGATGGATCCACCCATATGGCTAGTTGAGCCAAGTCACGCTTCATGATAATTATCTAGTGTGACCACCTACCTATTTTGGTCCTAGAGACAGAACGGATTGGCTACTCCCCCCTGCCACCAGCCCGGTGGCTGATGGTCGGTGCTATGTGGGCCCCACAATGATGTATGCGTTTCATCCACTTTTTCAGATCATTTTAGCGCTTGATCCCAAAAATGAGAGGGATATAAATCTCGGGTGGACCACACCACAGGAAATCAGTAGAGATTGGATATCCACCATTAAAATCCTCCTAAGGCCCACTGTACTGTTTATTTGACATCCAATCTGTTGATTTAGTCATGAAGAGCCAGATGAAGGGAAAAAAACAAAGATAATCTTAATCCAAAACTTTTATGACCCCAAAAGGTTTTTAATGGTAGACGTTCATTCAACATTATTTCCTGTAATGTGAAGCACTTGAGATTGGAACATACCTCATGTTTAGTCTTATATCATAAAATGATCTATAAAAATAGATGGACGGAATGGATGAAACAAATACATCATAGTGGGGCCCACAGAGCAACTACCATGAGCCATTGGCTGGTGGCAGGGGGTAGCCAATCCGTTTCCCTGGAGACAGCTTTGAGTTTGGTATTGGTCGTCCGAGTCAACTTGCCCTTGATTGGACATGATCCCAACTCAACCCTTGACTCAGGTGAGTCCTGACTCGACTCAGGTTCGCAGGAAGTTCCTGCGCAAGATGCTGGGTGGGCCCACTGCAATGTATGTGAGAAATCCATTCAGTCCATCCATTTTTCGAGCTCATTTTATGATGTTCCACTAAAAATAAGGTGGATAAAAAACTCAAGTGGGTCACACGAGAGGGAAAATTGGGGAAAGAAATTTCTACAATTGAAACCATCATGGGTCCACCTTGATATTTATATGCTATCCAAACCGTTTACAAGGTCATTCCTAATGGGATGAATTGAAAAAATCAAAAGTATAGCCTGATACAAAACTTTTATAGCCATAAGAATACTTCAACGGTGCTCATTAAATTCCCACTTTTTCCTCATGTGTGGCCTACTTTAATGTTGGATACACCTTATATTTGGTCACAAGTCTTAAAATGAGCTCTAAAAATGGATGGACGGAATGGATTTCTCACATACATTTCATTGGCCTCACCTAGCATCCTTGTGCAGGAAGCGAAGGGCTTTTTTCCCAGGAAATCCGCGTCCGGACTGAAACGAGTCAGTCCGAGTTGTGGAGGGACTTTTAACCACGGTTTAGAGTTCCTGCAATAGCCTTTCCCAGGAAGTTCCTCCACTGGGACGGCAGGTGGGCCCCACCTTGATATTTGTTAGAAATCCACCCCGTGCATCCGTTTTGAAAAGTCATTTTAAAAAATGTTACCGAAGATGAGGTGGATCTAAAACTCACGTCAGCTATACTAGAGGAAGACTGGGAAAAGAGCTTTCTACCGTTAAAACCTTAATGGGCCCCACTTGATGTTTATATGCCATCCAAACCGTTTATGATGTCATTCCCACTGGGATAAAGTGAAAACATGAAAATTATATCCTGATACTTAAATTTTGTGGCCACAAAAATGTTTCAACGGTGGTCACTGAATCCCCACTGTTTCCTCTCATGTGGCTCACTTGAGTTTTGGATGCACCTCATTTTTTTGTTGAATTTTTTAAAATGTTCTTGCAAAATAGATGTACAGTGTGGATTTCTCACAAACATCACGGTGGTCCCAATCTAACATCCTAGCGCAGGAAATCAGTGGGGCCCACCTTGATGAGGTTTTGTATATCGACGCCGTCCATCCGTTTTTCCAGCCCTTATTAGTACATAAACAAAAAAATTAAGCAGATCCAAAGCTCAGGTGGACCACACACCTGAGGAAACATTGGTGATTGAACTCCTACCATTAAAAGCTTCCCAGGGCCCACCGTAAGTAGATCTGTAATGTTTATTTGCCATCAAACTCATTAACAAGTAGTAGATCTGTAAGATGATCCGTGCCCGGTTTTTGAACAAGTTGGTCTAAGCCTCTTCAAGAAATTGATTTTGTCAGGCCCAGGTTCAGCCCATTTCCGGCCCCGCTTAGAAAGAGTTAGCCAATGAAAAGGTAGGAACATACAAGGTGGGCCTTGTGATAAATGGCCTAGATCTGTTACACAAGTACCACATAGGGGTTGCAATCAGTCAGCATAAGCCCAACTCTTTTACTGACCCAACCCTACTCAACTACTTGAAATTCATCAAGCCCAGCCCAACCCGACCCATTTAGTCGGGTTGGACTGACCCAACTCAAGATTACGAAGGCTAAAAGCACTTAGCCCAATTCAGAGATGGGGATTTAGACCCTATAAATGGTCAGGCTTGGCGGAGAGGGAGGGTTTAGGATAATGTAAGCTCTAATGGGTTGGGCTGGGCTTTTCGTGATTCAAGCTTGAGATTTAAGCCAGAGGTTGGCCCTTGCGTCGGATATTGCAGCGATTCCACCGAACTTCTCTAAACTCCTTCTCGAATACACGAGGATAACAACAAGAAAGTAGAAAATAAATTCTATAAAATTTAAAATTGATTGATTAATTAATTATATATATATGCTTGTTACATTATTAATATTAGAAAAAAAAAATTGTAATTATCAAATTTCTAACTCTAATAAAAATCCTAATTATACTAAAACTCTTCTAAAGCTTAATTTCTAAAAATAAAAATTCAAATATTTAAAATTTCAAAATTACTAAAAATAGTAATATTGTCTTAGAAATACATTTTTGAGCCGTGCATTTTTTGATGAGACAGACAATGCGATAGGTCACCTCGGATGGCTCATTTCAGTAAAGATTGATAGGTTGTCCGCACCGTAACAATACCCAGATCAAAAGTTACGGTGTATTTACGGTCCACATTCTTTTGGTCTAACCATGCTAGGAATGTATTTGTGTCATGTTCTACATCACAAATCATGCCTAATGAGGAGTCATTTGCAACCCATTACACTTGAAAAGAGTTTCGGATGTTTACATGCTATTTTGTTTGACTTTTAAGTATTAATTTATTTATAGGTAAATAGATTACGTGTTTTCCTTATAAAGTGTTTACAATAAATAAAGTAGGTATTCAAACCATAGAACTTGGGTGGTGAAACTTTCAAATTCTACAAAAATCATATAAGAAAGATTTAAATTTTATTAGAGCCATGAGAAGGAATTAAACGTGATGTCTTTCACCCATTTCGGTGAGCCCCAAATAGAATTTAATTTTTTTTTATGGTGGACATCTAATCCTTCTCACGTATGGTCTATTTAATAATGTACATGTATTTTTTTTTTTATTACAAGATGGCATCAAGGGAAGTACATAAGGGTTAAATTGGATGTACCATACATATTAGGGTAGGCCCCACATATCATGAGTATATATTAACTATTGTATTCTAACATGTACAGTGCCTTTTTAATCTTAAAGACTTTTACTTATACAGTGAAACATGGATTTTTACCGTTTCATATTACAGCTAAAAGTTATAATATATTTACACATCATTAAAGGTAAATACATGCATCCAAACCTTTCTTATATCCAGATTACCTGGAATCCCTTTTAAGTTGTAAATGTTCCGAAAGCCGCGCAGATGAGGAACGGCCATCTTATTCATGTGTGAACTCAAATAGGATTTTAATTATACATCCAAACAGATCCAAATTGTAATATTCCAACCAGAGAGAGAGTAGAAAAAGGAAGAGTAAGAGCATCCATGGCGTGCTGTTCCTCAATCTCTCCTGCATATCTCCACCTCCGCCAAAACCCAGCCATAAAAAGACCCAAAAGCCGAACCAGGGTTCAACCCATCTCATCTTCTCTCTCCGACCCTTTCGTCCTACAACTCGCTGAAACTCTGGAAGATTCTTTCTCTTCTAACCCTTCTCCATCTCCTTCTCTACCTCTCCAAAAGCTCAGAGAAACCTCCTCCCAATCCCTCCTCTCCAAATCATGGCCTTCCTCCAAAGACGAGCCCTTTCGCTTCACCGATACCTCCTTCCTCAAATCCTCCCAAATCCTCCCCACTTCCCTCCCTCCCTCCCTTTCTTCCTCTCCCTCCGTCCCCACCGACACCCATCTCCCCTTTCTCACCCTTCTAGACGGCCACGTCATCACCTCCCTCTCCAACCTCTCCCCTCTCCCCTCCCCTGTCTTCGTCGGCCCCCTCTCCAACGCCCCCTCCCATCTGTCCACTTTGCTCCTCGACGTTCTCTCCCAATTCCCAGACGGCGACCTCTTTTGGGATCTCAATGGAATCGGGGCACCAGACATCGCTGTCGTCTACGTGCCCGCTGGCTGCCGGGTCGAGACACCTTTGCATCTGAGGTTCTGTTCTTGGGAGGGAACCGACAGCAAGAGCAAGCTGCTGCCAGTTTCAAACCCGAGGGCATTGGTTCTCGTGGAGGAGGGCGGGGAAATTGGGATCGTTGAGGAGTATTTGGGTGGGGATGGTGAGGATAAGTGCTATTGGGCAAATTCAGTGACGGAGTTTTTGATTCGAGATGGCGCAACGGTTCGACACTCGTATATACAGAGGCAGTCTTCGAATGCTGCCCATATAAAGTGGACATTCGTTCAACAGGTGAATTGCTCACCTTCTTTCTCTTTTCTTTAATGGGTCGTAGTTCAATTGATCAAACATTCGTTGGGCATTCCCTTTCTAGATATATTTCGCCGAACTTCAATCCACTGATATACATAAGATGATTTGTTGTAGGTTCTATTCTAGAGTGTATATACAACAGCTGACTTTTTCATTCAAATGTGCTAGTAGAGAAGTCAATGATGTTGCTGAAATGCTAAGCTAGGAGGGTTTTGCTGTCCAATTTACATTTCTCTCTAAGCTTTTGGTTTATATTATCAATTTTTTGTGGGTTGTTGAAAGTAAATAAATTCCAATTTCGCATCCTTTGTTTTTCCCACAATCTGCTTCTGAGGACTTAAATTTTTTAAATTAATAGCACACCATCATTTACAGGGATCATCTAGTACTTATGAGCTCGTAGAGACTAGTACTGGCGGGAAATTGAGCAGGCATAGTCTCCATATTCAGCAATTAGGCTCTGACACAGTGACTGAACTGTCGACATTCCACTTATCTGGCAGTAATCAGACGCAAGATCTGCATAGCAGATTAGTCTTGGACCATCCAAGAGGATATTCCCGACAGCTTCACAAGTGCATTGTTACTCATTCCTCAGGACATGCTATATTCGATGGGAATGTTCAGGTCAACAGGTACTTCGAATTCTTTCCTCTTTCCTGTTTATTTCACTTGTCTTGCAGTTGTAACTTCTATGTTATTCCATGAAAAAACATTCATCACAAAATCTAGAACTTGCTTGATGGTTTTCTTCTTTCCATCGCTTTTCTTTTCAACATAAACAATCACCCTCTTATCTTAAAAGAACAAGCTTGGAACTGTTTGATGCTAGGTTTCGGTCGTTGTTCTACTTCCTCGGGATTTGAGAAGTGCGCCAAAAACTGAGGTTTAAACCTTCCTACCTCGTAGTAGCAGAGTAAGAAACGGAAATCACAGGCCTTAATAATGCTCCACTAGGTTAAATGGGTTCCAAAAGATCCAATGCTGGAATCAAAATCAACAATGGAACTAATACAACTAGCCCATTTCAAATATTGTTGGAACTAATAGCGTATTGTTTCTTGCTTTTCTTTATTAAACGTTCAGTTATCACTCTAAAAAAGACTAATAAAGTTTCCTTCTTTCAACGTTGTCCTGTTTTTATCCATTTTAGGGTCATTTGGCAACCTGGAATTTGAAAATTACTTGAGAATTCAATTCAAAGAATTGGATTCCTGAGAATTTTATTATGTCAGTTGTTTGTCAACCTGGAATTGGAATCCAATTCCCAGGAATTTTCAAAGGAATTTTCAAACCAGCTTTTCAGAAAGAAACAGAAGTGGCTTAAAATCAGGAATTGAATTCAGGCCAAATTCCAGGTTGTCAAACATGAAAATTGGCCTGGGAATTGAATTCCAATTCCAAAAGGCCAAATTCCAAGTTGCCAGCGACCAAATCAGAAGAAAAAAGAAATGTCCTGGCACCATGTTAGATTCACGTGCTAGAATAGTATGATAGTTCACCACCATTCTAAAAATGGTGGCGACTCTTCAACTGTAAACATGTCATAGTTGTAAGGCAGTCCAGACTATCCAAACTCCAAATAGCTGACCCAATAGTTGATGGAGCACGACCATCAAGTTACAATGAGAAGATGACAGTCTGAAAGTAATCATCTGATCATTCCTTAGAATTTGGACCATTTGAAATCTCACTCTAACTATCCATTCGATTTCCATCCAAGGCAAGACTCTTCTGCTAAAGATGGAGAGTCAGTCAGCTTGCTATTTGTATAGCAACATGGCTCCTTTATATTGATGTTCTCCTCTTTTGATAGATCTGTCACTGTAAGAAATGGATGGTTAGGGTGGCATGACCCATGGAATTTTAGATATATGCTCCATCTGCAATGTGTCCCCACAATATGGATGGTCTGTATAGCCATACATTCCGTTCCACGTGACAAGGGCGGGTTCCTCTCATATTTAAATGCCAACTATATCCTTTATTCTCCAATATTCGATGCATCTCAGAACCGCTATTTTTGGCCGTCAGATTCAAATTACATCAACGTGTGTAGCATTTGCTTGCATAAAAAGTTCCCTTATCGCTAATAGCTGATTAGTGTTCTTCTTTTATTCAAATGGAAGATGTTCTTGAACTTTAGAAAATGCAAATGCTTGCATTTTATGATCGCTATTAGGTGCAGCTGGTTTTTCTTCTCTTTGATGAGGCCCTGCATCATCGACTTGCATTTCCTCAGTTCCTCGTAGTCCAGCTGTAAATAAATTTGTCATTTGGGAATTCACTTCTAATAAGCAACATTCAACAGGCTTGCACAGCAAACAGATGCCGGACAGCTAACACGGAGCCTCCTTATGGTGCCACGTGCAACGGTCAATGTAAAGCCTAACCTCCAAATCATTGCTGATGATGTCAAATGCTCCCATGGAGCTGCCATAAGTGATCTTGAAGAGGACCAGCTCTTCTACTTCCGAGCGCGCGGTATCGACTTACAAACAGCGAGAAATGCCCTCATCTTCTCATTTGGGGCTGAGGTGACAGACCGTTTGCGGTATGAGCCACTCCGCAAGTCAGTGCAGAGTCATTTAAGAGATTTGTTAGCAGCTAAAGGAGCCATCCAATGAATGGACCAAACCACCTCAGCTCCACCAGCTGTGGGCTGCAGATTTTCATAATTTTTTCAGAGAATTGCAAGATCTATCCTGGGTTACAGGAGATTTAGCAAGATTTATAAGTGCCATGACGGAATTGAGGGCAAGTAAATCAGAATCAAGAGAAATTTTGTATTTACTATATGAAAGAAAACCACCTTATTTATTTTAACCCCCTCTTTCTACAGCAGCCTTTTACATTATTAACCTGAATTTTCAACTCCTGTGTGTATGTTTAACATTTATTGAAAAAATTTTAAAAAAAATATCCTACCAGAAATCACCCAGTCTTCCATTTAAACATTTCATCTTATGTCTATCATCAATATGGACTGTCCATTCAGTAGACTCATGACTGAAGATCCCTGTAAAATGGACGATTGTCACAAACGAGGCATGATTGGATGGAAAAGGCTATCTGGCTAGTTTTATTTTAGTAAGCTGAAACTTAAAAAGTGTCAAGTTGAGACGCACCAACGGTTCAGACCAGACGTATGGTTGGACTTTGCACATGCCCAAAACATCTCATGTTACACGTGGGATGTACCAGGACCTTCCTTGTGAGTTAGTTTATATTACTTCTAGTATTATTAATTATAATAATAATATTATTATTATTATTATGAATATTAATAAATGACATGTACTAGAGAAAACAAAAGTTCAACCACCCAAAAGCCTTCAAATTCACGAGGTAGCCAAAAAGTCATGGAAGCTTCAATTCTCTTCTACTGTTTGGACTTAAGATATCAATTCAAGGCCATTTAACAAAGCTCAACAGCAATGCGAAACAAACACATGCCTCGAGACCCTTGGAGACGACATCACCTTGTCAATATTTCTTCCTACCGGACCCGACCTAGCATGATGCCCCATCGAAAACAGACCATCAACGCTTCGAGGCATATCACACCTAGCCACATTTTTTTTCCCCCGGTAATAAGAAACAACCTCCAATTAAGGACTTGGAACCTCAAATACAGACATGTGATTTGTTTTCAAGGAGTGAGATTGTAAAAATCATTTCACTGATAACTAAGGAGAGATTTGTAAACCATCAATTAGTGTTTCCAATAGTGAATGGGCCATGGTTCAAAAACCATTATGATTGGATGATTCCACACCTTTAATTAGCAGCAATAAACACTAAAAAAATTAAATTAAATTAAATTTTAAAAAAAATCAGCATTGTTTCTTATTTAATGAGACGAGGTCCATAGGACAATCAAGGCTTAGCCTATAGCATGTCTGGTTCAGATGGACATACACGTGCCAACTGTGTGGTGGCACAAATGCTGTTATCACGTTTTATCCAAGGTAGTTACTATAACCAAATACGCCAGGATATGCCATGAATATGGAGATTTTTACTTGGACCATTTGTATTCTAGTATTTGACTAAGTACAAATAAGGTAACCTATTTTGAATATGTTGGGAGTAAAATGGGGGTTAGTAGACTTAGTGGAGGGGTCCTTACTCATGCCTCCGTGGCAGACTCAAAAGAGTTACAACACCATGTCATGGGTTTAGAGTACCCATTGTGATAAAATCCCACTGGTGCGAGTGAGTGGGTCTGTCTGTGGGTTGTGAATGCATGTTTTAAATTTTAAATAAAATAAAATAAAATAAAATAAAGTAGTGGAGTGTTCTACAACAGAAGCTTTCTTCCTCTGGAAAATGTTAAATTTATTAACATCTCTCTGTGCCGTAGGTGGGCAATTGGGTTTCAATCTTCTTCTCTTCTTTTTTCCCTTGCATTTGAATGAGCCTCAATTCTGCGAGGCTATGACCGTGGGGCCCACCTTGATGTTTGTTTCGTATATCCACACCGTCCATCAGTTTTCCAGCTCATTTTATGGCCCGGGTCCATACATTTATTTTGGGGCCAAGGGCATTCCCCTAAGGATCCCTCCTATCCAGTGGCTGTTGGCGATCACACTGCACGCTAATACAGTAGGAATTATTGTGTAAGGGCCATCTTCATCTTTCGAGCCAGATCAGGAGCCAATATTACATAATGATAATAAACAAATAAAAAGTGGGTTGTGATTTCCAGTTTTTCAAGAGCAACTTTCAACAGGAAAAAGATGAGGAAAGATGGAATAATAGAATTGAGTCACCATGCATGGCTCAGTGGTAGACACAGTGCGTTTCAACACTAAATTCATGAGTTCTGAGTGCCCATGTAGTGTGTGGGTGTGTGTATAAAAAATAAATTAAAATTTTTTTTTAAATAATAATAATAATAAAAGAGGAATAGAAAACAGAGTGATTGCAGTTAGGTCTACTTCTCATGCTAGAAAACTATGCTACCAAGAGAAACGTATCAAAGAAAGAAGAAGAAGAACTGAGCAATCTGCAAGCAGGATTCATGCTTGTCTTCTTAGGCTACTATTAAATATCACAGCCAGAAAAGCCTCAAACCCAGAACAAAAAAAGGGCAATGTGCACATAGCTGCCAATGAGCTTACAACAAGGGGGGGATAAACAGAAAAGAAGGGGGGTTTGGAATTGGAAATGAGGCAACGCTTATCAAAATTGTCTTACTCTTCTCCATCTATTTTTATTGTCTTGGAATCGATTGGGCTCAAAATTGTGATTCAAAGATGTATGTGCCTCAAAGCAGTACGGTACCTTCCATAAATGTCATGCAGTTACCTGAATTTCTAACCTAAAGCCCTTGTGCCTGCTTCTAGGGAACCGCTTACTTTGCTTACTTTAAATAGCTGCTAAAACAACGCATTTGGAACTTGAAGAATCAATTGCATCACACTTTCGTTGTATTCGATGGCTTGGATTCTCTGAGGCTCTCACATCCAGGGCAATTGTGCAAGCTCTCATGGATATAGATGTCACAATCGAGGCAGAAGTGCTGCTTGCACTTTGGACATGCAACGCGGAGGACAGGATTGCTCCCTGCATGGAATGCCAGTACATGGTGAGGAGCAATAGGAATATACAGAAGATTGTATCGGTAGAAAGAAAATACAGAAAAATAAGGGCTTGTTTGTTTTTTCAAAGAAAACGTAAATACCGTGGAAATGGTAATTATTACCGTTTCACAGCGTTTGAAAATTCATAGGAATTTGTGCATTTGAAATCTGTTCAAAAGAGAGAGTTTTAATTTTTGAACCACACAGTAATGTATATGATATATCCGTTCCGTCCATCTGTTTTACAACAGAATTTTGAGATATGAGCCAAAAATTGAGGAAGATCCAGCACTCAAGTGGCCCACACCAAAAGAAATAGTGGCTCAAAAAAATTTTCACGGTAAGTGTTCGATTCCCTTTTTCCTGCGGCGTGGTCCACCTAAGCTTTGGATATGCCCCATTTTTTGGCTCATGCCATAAATTCAGCTGGCATAATGGATGAACGGTGTGGATAAGCGACACACATCAAGGTGGGACCCACAAATATGTTGCAGCCTTCTTGATTTTTGTGTAAAAAAAGTAGAATGTCAAATCACGTACAGGGAAATGTGTAGGGAAATAATCATTACCAATTTACTAGGCATTTACCAATGAACTGGAAAATCAAACATTGATTTTCGGTGAAATGGTAAATCGTGTGTAAAAAAGTAATAATTATTTCCCCCATGCATTTACACCATACCTGATATGACTGCTTACTTTTTGACACAAAAATCAAGAATATTACAAAATATCCGTGGGTCCCACTGTGATGCATTTCGCTTATCCACACCATTCATCCATTATTCCATTTGAATTCATAGCATGAGTAAAAAATTGAGGCATATCAAATACTCAAGTGGACCACGTCATACAAAAAAAGAGAATCGAATACTTACCGTTAAAAACTTTGTAGGGCCACTTTCTTTTGGCGTGGGCCACTTGAGTGTTAGATCTGCTTCATTTTTTGTCTCATGTTCCAAAATATTGTAATAAAACGGATGGACGGAATGGATATATCATATGCATTACCTTGCAGTTAAAAAATTAAAATTATGTCTTTTTAACCAATTTCGAAGGCACAAATTCCTATGCATTTTCAAACAAGATGAAATCGTAATAATTATCATTTACTTTTCCATTGCTCTGAAAAAACAAACAGGCCCTAAAAGAAATTGGGTGAAAAATCAAGCCCAAGTTCAAAAAGAGATCGCATGAGAAAAGGAGTTTAAATAAAAAGATACCAGGCACACATACAGTTAGTACTATTTTCACTATGAACAAAGAGAATTGCTAGAATGACAGAGGCATAATATTGCTGGATGTCAACTTGGGTGTACAATGTTGTGTGACTTGGCAGTTCACACAGTTTATTAAACAGTGGCAAGTGGCAACCCATCCACCATAGACATGGCATACAAGATCAATCCTGACCATCTGACTCGGGCCTTCATCTCGTGTCACCAATTGAATTTGGAATACCAATCATACTCTTTTTTAACCGTTCATGAGATGCCCCGCGAATCTATCACCTGTAATATGGATGGGCTGACACTGCTAAAAAACAATGGCAACTGTACACCTAGTCAAGCCCTTCAACATAAGATGCCACAGTTAGAGGAGTGCGCTTTTGTGCATTGATGCCCATATGACTCTGCTAACTAATGCAAAGTACGCTTTTGAGGAGTAAAACCAAGCTAGGCAGAAGACTGGGCTCAATGGATTGGCAATAAAACTCTCTTACAGTCCCACCTTATGTCAAATGTTGCCACTGTTTGTTAAGGCATTAATTCTCCCGTGCTACGTGGTCGAGTTCTCGATACTTACAGTCATTAAGTAGACATGTTATTCCATGGTCAAAGTTGATTACAAGGAGACTCTTGAACTAGGAGCTGGCAGTAGCCTATTCTAGGCACATGGATGCTTAAATATGTCACAGGCGATCACAAAAACCAAACTTCTTCTTCTTCTTTTTTCTTTTTTTTTTTGTGGTAGGCGACAAAAAATTTACTAGATGAAAAAATAATAATAATAATAATAATAAAGCTAGAGAGATGCAATTGCAAGCAAAGATGATGAGAAATCATCTATAGGACAGAAACGTCCACACACCGAAACGCCCAATAATCTAACCAGTTCTTCCTCCATCTCTATTAGATCCCTGCAGAATGTGGGATGCCTAATGATCTGAGCACCTATCCAATTGTAAATAAAGGTGAACAACCTTCTGTACACGAAAGACCTGAGAAAGAGCTTCAAGCAACTGACATAGCAGACCCTCGACACACCAGCAACAATCAATGCCAATACTTTTCCCTCATAACTATAAACAGAATTTGTAAAAGAAATATCATGGTTTTTGGCGAATGACTATAAACCGTTTTTTTTTTTTTTTTTGAAAGATGACTATAAAGTGTTTAACTACTGATAATTTCCAACATTGACTACATATGGCTATAAACAGCTCAATGATTGTAATCAACTCATTGACTGTAATCCAACCTATGCAATAGACTATTAGACAATCAACCAAACTAATAGTCTATTACATTGCGCCTGTGGGAGTTTTGTGCTCTCATTGCCAGTCCCCAGGCAGATAAAGTAGGGTGGTGTTAGATAGCCATTTGCCCTAGACCAGATAAAGGAGGGTAGCATCAAGTTGACAGCCAGTGTCAAACTTATGCCATAACTTTCATCATGAATCTGAAGAAGATGATGACATATGGATGCAAAAAGAATGAATCGAGCAATCAAACGATGTTGTTTCAATTTCCGGTGTCCAGAAATAATCTTTAATTGCTTTGTGGCCTCAACAAGGTCATGAAAAATCTCTCCAAAACATGTCTCGCAGGTGTTGGTGAATATTCGTAAGGAGCACCGTTTCAATTTCCCACAATATCTGTACAAAGCAGATGTCAACACAAAACATGCTTCAATGCTTTTTGGTTGAAATCCCCACGCATTACATCAGTTACCAAACACATCATCCTTCCAGTCAATTTACACTGACAGTGGCTGTCAGGGTGAAGTAAAAAAGTAATCATTGCATATTTGCAATGCATTACCACCATAATTGACAAATCAAACAGACCCTTATAGATCAATACTTATGTAATTACAAGCAGCCCTCCCTCCCTGCCCCTGACACTCAAATTCATCAAGCAATCCCTCCCTCTCTGCTACAACCAGC
The DNA here is from genome assembly GCA_030180095.1 of Magnolia changhungtana. NCBI lineage: Eukaryota > Viridiplantae > Streptophyta > Magnoliopsida > Magnoliales > Magnoliaceae > Magnolia > Magnolia changhungtana. The sequence goes on from JASAUF010000213.1 coordinate 473,808, forward strand.
GCTTGCACTCCCTGGTTAACACTCAGATTCATTTCTACTCTGACAATCAAACTCACCAAGCAACTCCCTCCCTCCATCTCTCCCTGCCTCAAGCCCAATGAGACAGGCAAGACATGTGATATGCAAAAGCATTCCAAAATCAATCTAAAAAGTTCCGGATATAATTTCAGAAATTCCAGAAATGCCCACTCATATGAAATTTGTCTGTGCCTCTAAAGGCAAACTTACCCAATACCTTCTTGAAAATATCAAAGGAAAAGTTCCCAACTCAACATTCAAAGGGGCACCATGTTGTGAATGTAAATTTACAGAATGCCGGTGCGGCTATGCATATCTACCACTTCTGTGGGTGAACGATTTCGTGTGCATGGTTCCCCACCGTCCACTAGGTGTGCCACGTAATGTTTGTCCTTGACCCTGAACATCACACAGATCCAAAACTCAGGCGGGCCTCACCATAGGAAAAAGTGTAGAATAATACCTAAAACCCGGTGACCCTCTTAAGCTTCAGAACAGCATGATTTTTGGAACATCCCTTCATCCTGGTGATTAGCAGCAGATGAACAGATTGGATGGCATATATGAACAATGGTGGGTCCCACATTCAACTAATGGTAGCTGTCCCATCCCAACTCTTCCTACATTGTGGCCTACCTGAGTTTCAGACTAGCCTTATTTTGGGCTCCAAGGTGAACATGAGGCAATGAACCTGATGGGCAGGGTGGATCACCATGCCACTCAGTTAGTAGTAGACATGCCCCTGTATGCTGATGCACAGTCAGGCTATCGCAATTCAAAATCTACTACAATGTGCTTTACTTTTTAAACACAATTTTACAAATAAGACAGTTCTTAAATAAATAAAGATAAAGCAATATCTCCTGCATCTAACAACCACAAACGATGGCCAAACAATATCAATTTGTGGGTCAAATTTACAAAACAAGGCCAGACCCAACACACATATCAAGGCAAGAGGCACCATGGACTCTTAAGTCACAATCGAACAAGATGGTGGCACATACTCATCATTAAGAAAAAAAAAAAAGTAATTATTCATTACTATGCAATCTATACACTGAATCAAAGCAGGTGCTCACATTTTAATACTAGAGTCTAAAGGCTGAAATACAGCAAAAGCACGCAAATGCCAAGACCCCAGATGCATCCCGTGAGAATCTGATACCGTTCAAAATGTCTAAAGACCAAGTCCTCACAACCTTGAGATGCACATCAGACTACTCTCAAATCTTACCACGATTGATTTGGAAGGGTGAACAATCAGATCCTAATGAAACATTAAGGATGTGTTCGTGATGCAAAGACAGTTTACAGGAAAACAGCTCATAACAAGGTGACCAGTTTAGAAATCAATATGGGATATCATCAAGGATGCAATTGAAGTTTCATAACTCAAGGGGATAGTGATTTCAACATCCAAGATTGGGGTTTCTGTTTTATTTTATGATGCAACTACAGTTTTGCAAGGTGGCAGGGAAAAAAAAGTGCTTTTTTTTAGAGATGAAATGAACTTTATTAAGGCCAAAGCGAAAAAGAAACAAAACAAAGAAAAGAAAACTAATAAACCATACAGACCCACCTAGCAGCCTACCCACCGCAGGCCGTACAGAACAGCCACACAGAAACACAAAAATCCTGAAAGAGCTACCCTAAGCAGGCCTTAAAGAGACCTAATATGAAAAACACAAAAGGACCCAACTCAGGACAGCTGCAGCAACATGACTCTCCTAAAAGTCTGGTTATTTCTTTCAAACCAGATCGACTAGAGAAGCACCAGCAAAAGGGTTCTTTACTCTCTGTATAAGAATTTTTTAATCTTCATTAGAATACAGAAGGTCAATCAGATGGGCACTACTGTTTGACGATTGCTGGAAGGTTTTTTATTGGGTTAATTGACAGTGGAGCCCCACCGAAGCTTTTTTTGCTATATTGGATTTCAGTCTTTATAGTGATTATGATTTTTGAAAGATATTATAGTGATTGTGATTACAGTGAATAAGGTGAAATCAGTTATAGTGATTTTTAAAAAATTGTGTTAACAGTAATTTCAGTAATTATAGTGATTATTACTTCAGTTATTTCAGTCATTATAGTGATTGTGACTACAGTGTTGTCTTTTACTGTAGCTATTTTGTGTGTTTCAGTGATGTACATTATTTTGTGTATTTCAGTGATTGTGACCACATGGTTGTACTGTAGTGTATCTTAGCTATTTTCTGTATTTCGGTGAATCCTATTGACTGTTGAATTGCTCTTATTATTAGGTGATAAAGATGACGTCTAGTTTGGAATTTTTGGTGACCCAAATTTATTATGGGAGAAGATTTGAGATGAATGCATCCCATAGATTAGAATATAAATGTGAGAAGTTTGAAGAATTTAATATAGATTACAACCAAACGTCATTTATGGACTTAAATTCCACTTTGTGAGAGATGATGGAATGTAGAGAAGCTGAAAATATTGAAATTAAATACAAATTATCACGGAAAAATAATGAAGATGAGATGGGTGCAGTGCGCAATGACAAGGACTTGATAGATATCTTTAGGTACTATAAGAACAACAATAATGTGAAGGTGAAGATTTATGTTTTATATACACCTCAAGTAGAAGGCAACCTTGATGAAGAAGAGGTTGAAGATAGCAAAGAAAATTATTTTTTTTTTCAGAAGCAACGAAACTATATTAATAAAAAAAAAACGAAATTATAGAGAAAAGGATCTACTGAGATAGCAGAACAAAGAGCCTACAAGCCTATAAACAAAAGATTATAGTCCTTAAAGCCAATAACATTAACCACTCATTCGATTATCAATTTTTTTGTTAAAGATCCCACTGCTTGAGCCGAAGACTGGATGTCATTGAAAAATCTGTCGTTTCTCTCCTTCCAAACTGCCCACCAAATAGCGAGGATAGCCATTCTCCAAATATGGGATTTGATTCTGCCCAACTTAAAACCGTGCCAATACGCCAACATGGAGGAAGCAGAATGCGGGATACACTCGCTGATATTGAATCTATTGAAGAAGTCCAGCCAGATCTGGGAAATGAATGGGCAGTGAACTAACAGGTGATCGACTGATTCTTCACTTTTCATGCAGCAGAGGCATATATTGACGAGCTGCATGCCTCTCTTTCTCAGGTTGTCAACTATTAAGATCCGATTTTTTGCCGCCAGCCAACCAAAACAAATATACTTAGGGGGGTTGGGTATTTCCATATGAACAGAGAGGCCAGGCTCGCTAGGGAGGGGGAGGGGGCAAGGTAAGAGTATAGGGACTTGACCGAGAACTGACTGGATTTGTCCCTCTTCTAGATAAGTTTATCTGGATCGACCTGGTCCGAGACCACGCTAGATAAGCAATCAAGCAGATCAACATATTCGCTAACCTCTCAGTCATGGAGGTTTCTGATACAATTAACTTCCCATACTATACCAGAGTCAGATTACATGTAGTAACTAGCAAAGAAAATTTTGATGGTGGTGAAGAAAAGATTGTTGGTAGTATCAAAGAGGATCAAAGTTTGCCAAAGTACAACGACCCAATAGAACTCTAATCTGTTGGAAGTTCCTCAGAAAGTGAGGATACAGATGATGACGATTTTTCCAAAGTTGATTTGGATGATGATTCTTCAAAGTTACATGACTTTACTATAGAAGAACCTAACTTCCATTTGAAACAAGGGTTCAACAATGTAGAGGCATTTCATGCTGCTCAACGCCATTACTACATTGTTAGGGACAAAGAAGTATCATATCTCATGGGAGTGAAATGCCCATAGAGGATCCATACCAGCACTCACCAGAATTACATGAACTTTGGGGTTAAGACATTTATGGAATAGCATTCCTGCAGTACAATAAGCGAATCAGGAAATCATATGGCACCTTCAACCTGAATTTCCATGATGATTGATGGAAAAGTCCGTGAAGATTAAAACGTAAAAATAGGTACCTTCGAGACCACCAACAATCTCTTCTTCACCACCTTTATCATTTTCTTTGCTACCTTTAGCCTCTTCTTCATTAAGGTCACCTTCTACTAGAGGCATATATAAAACATAAATCTTCACCTTCACATTTTTGTTGTTCTTATGAGTACCCAAACATATCCATCAAGTCCTTGTCACTGCGTACTACACCCATCTCATCTTCAATCTTCTTCCGTGGTAATTTGTATTTAATTTTAACATTTTCAATCTCCCTATACCACTATCGCTCTCACAACAGAATTTAAGTCTACAAACAATATTCAGTTGTAATCTATATCGAATTCTTCAAACTTCCTGCCTTTATATTCTAATCTATTTGATGCATTTATCTCAAATCTTCCCTTTATAAATTTGGGTCACCAAAAATTCCAAACTAGACATCATCATTATCACCCAATAATAAGAGCAATTCAACAGTCGATAGGATTCACTGAAATACACAAAATAACTATACCACAGCACAACAATATAGTCACAGACTCGCAATCACTGAACACACAAAATAGCTACACTACAAGACATCACTGTAGTCACAATCACTATAATGACTTGAATCACAATCACTATAATGACCGAAATCACCGTAAACACAATTTCATTAAAATCACTATAATTGGTTTAATTTTATTCACTGTAATCACGATCACCGTAATGACTGAAATCACTGTAAACACAATTTCATTGAAATCACTGTAACTAATTTCATTTTATACACTGCAATCACAATCACTATAACAATTGAAATCACTGAAATCACAATCACTATAATGACTGAAATCACTGCAAACATAATTTCACTAAAATCACTATAACTAATTTCACTTTACTCACTGTAATTGCAATCACTGATTTCACAATCACTATAATTGATGTCATAGTAATGACAATAATTTCAATCACAAAAGTCAATGTAATCACAAACACTATAATCATTATGATCACTGTAATTCCTGTAATGACCATCACTGTAGTCTCAATCACTATAACTAATCTCGCAGTAATTACAACCGCTATAATCACAAATACAGTAATCACTATAATCAACGTAATCACTGATTTCATCACTGCAATGCAGCCGATTTCACTATAATCAATATAATCGCTAATTCTTCGCCCCAAATAATATCAGTGACAGTGGGCCCCAAATTAGCTAAACTCGGTTCATATAATGATGGAATAGCTAATTAGCTAACTAACTAGTCACTATTGACAGTTCACTTTCCGGAGTTATAGTCATTTAACAGTTAGTGACTGAGTTTAGCTAACTGTTCAAGGTGGGCTGATTAGCTAACTGTGATTTCATGATGGGCCCCAAACTAGCTGAACTTCCCAGTCATAGTAATTATAGTGGGGCCCAACTTATCCCCAAAAATCTACCCACATACAAACATTGCGTACTTCAGTGGCCCCCAAAAGATGAGGCCCCCAAATGATCCCCAAAAATCGTCTACAACACATACAAACATTGCATACATCAGTGCCCCTAGATATGATTGTAATCAGAGGGCCAAAAATAGTGGCCTGACATCAGTGGGCCCTACCGCATGATTGAAATAGGGCCAAAAATGCAATGCCTAACATCTGTGGGCCCCACCACATGAGTGAAAGAAGGCCAGGAAAATGGGCTGCATGATTGAAATAGGGAAACCAAAAGGAAGGGGATCCATGCCAAAAACCCAACAGATATAGCCAAAAACCCCACTGATGCAGCCAAAAACCCCACTGATGCAGCCAAAAAAGGCTTTGGTAGGGCTCTACTGTCGATCAACCCAATAAAAAACCCTCTGGTGATTGTTAGACAGTAGGGCCCATCGCCCCATCCAATCGACCTGTCATATTCTAAAGAAGATTAAAGAATTCTTTTATAGAGATTAAAGAACCCTTATGCCGAAATTCAGGTGGGGAAAGGGGAGACAGGGGCAAGGCGGCCGCACTAAAAGCCGAGGATGAGCCCACGAGCGATGGCAAAAGGAAAGCATAGAGATTACGATGGGCCAATGAGCAATGGCGAAAGGAAATGGCAGAGAGGACGAGAGAGGAAAAAGAGAGAATGAGAGCGATGGCGAGAGAAAGTTGTGAATGAGAGAACGTCTCTTTCGTCTCGAAAACAACATATGGGGGTATGTGAGAAGTCCTTTCAGGGGCTTTTTTGGTATTTAAAAAATATGAAATGAAATATGTATACCATATCTAACGCCCACTAATAGCGAGCACCTAGATCACTAACAGATTAAAGGATGAGTGGTGCAGAAGGAAGTTGTGAAAAGTAAGCAGTTATTTCACAATGGCAGAAACAATAGGCAGTTTTTAGAAGTAAAAAAATAATAATAAAAATAAAAATAAATAATAAATAAATAAATAAAAATCGTGTGTGTGTGTGTGTGTGTGTGTGTGTGGTCGTTAGATCAAGAGGACATCAATAACACCCTTCTTTATGGCCTTCCACTAAAGAAGCCTACATGAAGCAGCGTCCTTTTACGGCTTTTGACTAAGGGGATGGCCATAAATTATGTATCATAGGAAACATGCCATCAATAACCCACCCAGTGGTGATGGGCCAGCCTATAGCTAGACAAAGTCAAGGATAGTTTAGTGGCATGCACAAATAGAACTATTGGAAAGCAATTGATCCATATAGCCGATTGCACAACCAAGACAAGGGTATGATGGTGGTGGTGGTGGTAGTGGTGGTGGTGAAGAAACATGCCATCTATGGGCTTGAGCAGGCTCCTAAAGAAACATAATGTATCACCCTCAGTGGTTTGAGTATACAGCTCTTCATGCTCCAAAAGTTCCATTTAAGCGTAGGCGAACGATCCCTCTTCATCGAAAAGAGGACAGTTAACTGCTATCGTTGTCTTTCATCCGTCAATGACATCACCATCACTGAGGGTGATAATCAAGAATTCAACAAGCAGTAAAAACTCATTCCAACATTAACATAAAAGATCTTGGGGACCTCAATATTTCTTAGGTGTAGAGTGACAGAACAAAGATAATGCACAACATAAGATTTTCTTTTTTTTTTTTTTTTGAAAGATGCACAACATAAGAATGTTGTTGAATTGTTGAGGATATTCAGCAAGATATGATGCAACTGATCAGTACTAGAACTGCATCCTTGATAAAGGCTTAGAAGTGACTATGGCAACCCTGTTTATCCATTTGTTGTCAAAGCATGGTAGGAATATTTATCTTGCCTTTATTCAATCTAACATTACATACGCTACAGTTGCACCAAAAGAATCTTTTGCCATGTTAATGGGCCTACAGATTTTGGCCCAAACTATCAAAACTCCAATGCTTCTCCTATCGTCAGATCAGTTTAACCAGACACACATTGAACAAATGATTCAGACATGTGTCAGACAGCAACTGAATAGTATGTTTCTTGACCATTGTCTCATGTCATGGTGCAGCTTGAAGGGGATCTAATGCTTAAGCGGAATACTCCACAGTTGCAACAGCAGCAGAGATCACATGGTTATGCCATGTACTCTCCGAGACTGAACTACAAATAGGATCACGACCCCTATGGTGTGACAACCAAAGCAACATGAAAATGACTTCAAACACAGTACTGCATGCTCAAACTAAGCATATCGAAATGGCTGATCACTTCATCCATGAAATGTTAAGGATCAAGGTCTCTGTTCTCAATGTCTCATCCATAGTGGCCTGGACACCCATTTCCCTTCACAAATAGCTACATTTCTCACTTCCCTCTCTGCATTGGTTTCACGCTTCTAACTAATTATTGTTGTTACTGCAACAAAATGAGATGTTTCATGAATATGTTCCTGGCACTGTCTGCCACATCTGTTTCTCAATCTCATCTGAGGACAAGGTCATGGACGTTTTTACATAAGATGTGAATAAGTTTAAAATACAAATCAAATGCAGGTCAAAATATTATAGAATAGAAATTCACAGTCACAGGAATGAAGGTTTCCACATCTTGTCACTAAATAAGTGCTTACCAGGATTTGGAAGGCTCAGCTGGCAACCAAAGCAGTTTTTCGGTAACCTCTGATATGAATTATTACTTGGAAGAGTAGAAGGCACCTCGATGAATGGTGATATAGGGAATAGATGATGGTAAGACCGTGCCAAATGGGGAGAAGAAACAAGAGTCAACCCACAAATCCGACACTCCGTAGGCAGTTCACATACACGTGCTTTGCATCTTGGACAAGTGTAGCCTCCACCAACCTTCGCTTCCTTGTGGCATGAACAAATGGCGATAACCCCATCTGCTCCCCTTTGAGGAAAACCCATCTTGATCAAATTAGCAACAGCAAACTCTGCTATTGCCGGTGGTGGGGGTGCATGCTCCAGTAGCAATTCTTTAAAATGAGACTGCAAAAGTGAGAGATGAATCTATTGTGCTGAATGCATTTAAGATTCATAGAACAAATAATAAGTCGCCAGTTATCCTCACCTCATCCAAGGCCACAGTATAGGAACCACCAGTCTCCTCACAGAGATGTTTACATATGTAAATTTCTGCTGAGAGACCAACAACTGAGCATCTTATTTTGGCTTTCTTGCAATTTTGAATGGTCTCCATTACATCCCCTGGATCGCAGGTACTCAGAGCAGAATACAAGATTAAAACTTCCCGGTGACCATATGATGGAATTTTGCTCAGATAGCCATGAACAAGATCTAAAGCATTCTGTAAGGAAGAATCGCCTGAACACTCCAGCTTACCCAGCAAAGCCTTTATATGTGAATCTGGACTGCCACCTAGATCTGTTAAGCACCGAGCAACACCATCTTTTATAGTTACAAGACCAATATGACTAAGTGGATTTTGATCAAAGAACTCTCTAATGAAAGCCTCAACGTGTTTTGCAACTACTACCATCCGATTAGGCCGAAAATCCGTCTCTGAAGCTGCCTGCATCGAAAAAAAATAAGTGGAAAAAAGAGTGCATCATTGACATGCCTATACAACTGAGTTAGACTGCCTATACAACAGAACACTACCACAAGGGCATGTTCATGAGTGGTCCTGTGTTTATTTAGGTCCATCTTATCTGTAATTTATGGAGCTATGAGTTGCATTCAGACACATGGATAGACCAATCAATCAATTTCGACAACACTTCATAGACCACTAAGCAAAATCACACAGACCACATCATTCTAACCTTCTAAACAATAGCCTATAAAATGGACTGTTAAGATTGCTTATTTTAAAAAAAAGGTCTTGTTGTCAATATGAGACATCCATTGGGTGGCACTAGGTTGGAATTTTTAGTTTTTATTTTTTTCATAGAATCACCTCAACCAAACAATCCTAACCACTCCATGCATGGATGGGAAAATGGACGATTTGTAAAATAGATCTCCAACATTTGCATATTTGATTAACATGAGATTTGCATGATGGCCCATGAAGTTTGGACTAGACCTAACGAACTATCCAGATCAGGTTGTAGTTGTCTAGGTTGTCCATATTCCATGTGTAAATGCAATTCAATGTCATGTAACTTATTGTGCTATGATTGAGTGGTTTACTAGCATTCACTAATTTGTAGCTTGGTGCCTTACACTTCTTTTCTTTTTATGTCTATTCATTTCGTTTAGTTATAATTCATTTGCTAATGAATAATAGTAGTCCATGTTCCATTATAACATGAATGATTTAATTCCATGGTGATGGGCAGACAGCCAGGGCGTGATGAATCTTCAAGAGACTATCCTAGTGGATTCCATTTGGTAATCACATGATCCTACAATGTTTGGTATGATCATCTGTTCACAAAACTTAGAATGATCATGTTTTCACAAAATAGAAAGCATGTGATAGAGAAATATATCATATTATCATGTGTTCACCTTCCCGGTTTCATGCCAGGGAGATCTACCAATGAAGCTATTTTCCTACTTAGACAATTGTTGGAGAAATACGAGGGGAGAGGATCTCCATGTGGTTTTTATTGATTTAGAGAAAGCATACAATAGGGTCTCAAGAAACTTAATTGGTGGGTGTTGGGAAGGAAAAGAGTTATGAGAGGATATACTAACATGATCAAGGATATGTATGAGAGAGTAGTAACAAATGTGGGGACCACTACCACCATTACCATTACAATATGGACCGTAACAGCTTTCACTACCCCTGTGATGGTCGTTACTGCATTTTTTATGAGGGAAAAAAAACTGTATTGGCCTCGCAACCAGCTGTTATAGGTCATTTTCGTGTATTGGTTCCATCTAATTCTTATTGTTCAATTCAGTGTTTTAAATAGCGGTAGCGTATTGCGTAGCGTTCAACCCTCCGTAGCGTGTAGCGAAATAGCGTAGCGTGTAGCGTAAGCTACACAATACTTCTATTTTTTAATTAAAAAAATATTATATATATGATAAATATATATATATATATGATAAATATTAAATAGTAAGAAAAAACAAAATATTTTGACATTTTGAGTAAGCAATTACAGTCCATAATTTAATTGGTAAATTTTAAGTTAATACATGTATCGTGTACTATTTTTTAAGGGCCCGAATTAGGTAGGACTCAGATTGTGAAGTGTAGCACACGAGTGTCAAAGTTTTTCGGACCCCACTCGTGATGAATGTGTTATATCCACACCGTCCATCCATTTTGCCAAATAATTTTAGGGCATGAGCCCAAAAATGAGGCAGATCCAAAGCTCAGGTGGACCGCACCATAGGAAACAATGATAATTAAACTACTGTCATTAAAATTTTATTGGGGTTACAAAAGTTTTAGATCAAGCTGACATGTGTGTTTTCCCTTCATCCACGTTAGTGTGACCCTATTAACAAGTTAGATGGAAAATAAACATTACAGTGGACCCTAAGAAATTTTTAATGGTGAGCATTTTATAACCACTGTTTCCTATGTTGTGGTCCACCTGAGATTTGGATCTTACTAATTTTTTGAATCATAATCTAAAATGATGTGGCAAAATGGATGGACGGCATGGATAAAATACATACAGTATGGTGGGGCCCATGTGGCACGTGTACATTTTATTAAATTGTGCAACGTTTGCGTAAGGCCTATCAGTCCATTCATTTGACGCAAGCAAGTCCTGCGGGTCTGATCATGAGGTATGTGTTATATCTAAACCGTCTATTCATTTGACGAGCTCGTCTTAAGGCTTTACATGAAAAATAATACAGATCTAATTATCAAGTGGACCATACTGCAAAAACCAGTGGGGGATTGAACGTCTACCATTGAAACCCTTTTTGGGATCACAAAACTTTTGGATCAATATGAAATTTGTTTTGACTCTTCATTCAGGTCTTTTTGACCTTTTGAACGGATTGGATGGAAAATAAACGTTATGGTGGGCCTACGAATTTTTTAACGGTGAAAAATCATCATCTGCTGCTATTTTTGGTGTGGTTCAGACGATCTTTGGATACGATTCATTTTTTGGCTAATGCTCTAAAATGATATTTAAAAATAGATGAACGGTGTAGATATAATAAATACATCGCTGTGGAGCCCATGTAACTTTGATCTCCTTTGAACCGTTCGAACAACTCGGAGCTCGAGGAGTGTCAGCGCTCGTCTTAGCTTGACACGTACCTACAGCAGCTATACTACACCAGTCAAACCGCTTCCGATTTCAAAAGAAAAGAAAAAAAAAAAAAAACGGGAGAGGGAAACCGAAAAGAAAAAGAGGGAGGGAGGGAGGGAGGAGAGAGAGAGAGAGAGAGAGAAGAAGAAGAAGGAGGAGGAGGAGGAGGAACGGGCATAGCATTGCCATACCCATAGCAGTAGGCGAGAAGAAGAGGAAGAGGAAGAGGAAGAAGAAGAAGAAGAAGAAAAGAAAAGAAAAGAAAAGAAAAAAAAAAAAAAAGGAACGTTTTTTTTCTTTTTTTCTTTTTTTTCTTCTTCTTTTTTTTTCTTTAAACGCTATTTTATACGCTACGTAGCGTTTTTTGTATGCTACGCTACGTAGCGTACGCTACACGCTATGCGACCACGCTATTTAATACACTGGTTCAATTTCCAATAAATTTTGACACATCTGGCAATAGAGAGTTGGTCATCCTAATGCAAATGAATCAAGCGCTTTGTTTAGTTCTAGTGACATGATGAATACATTACCTGCTTTAAATTCTATCAATATATCTTATATTAGTTGTTCGCTTAAAATCTTGATTTTCCTAATCGAGGAAATACCACAAATGCACCTTTTCATCTCATGCAAAGTGATGCATGGGTTCTACTCCTATTTGTTCAAAGTGATGCAAAACTAGTTGGTCGAAGCTACAAATAGGAGTATGGCATTTATTATGGAGAGTCATTTTCTCCAATAGCGAAGATAACCATAGTACATAGAGTAATTGGTAGTTTATCTATTTGCCAATGGACCTTCTGATTGACGTGAAGAACGCGTTTCTCAATGGACATCTAAATGAGACTGGCATATGAGCTCCCCATGTGTGCTAACATGACAATTTTATGGTTTGTCATTTGTGGAAATCTTCGTACAACTTGAAGCAAGCTACAAGAGCATGGTTTTTCACAGCCTAGACAGGTCCTCGGTGTCAAATATAAAGAGCTCCATGACTATTCAATATTCACTATTTATCCATCATATTTGCTCTAGAACAACATCGCTTCTCTTATATGTTGATGATATCCCCATCATGGATGATGACGATATCAATATACAACAATTGAAGCAACCTCTCAATCACCCCTTGAAGATGAAAGAGTTTTCTTTTCTTTTCTTTTCTTTTTTGAAAGTCTGGTTCAGAGGTTTCTTACTACGATGGGTATACTATTCATAAACTACACCACAGAAAAGTCCTACGATTACCATAAGGATATTTCTTTGTAAATTGCCCTTGGTAAAAAGATGACTACTTTGGGTTGGGTGTCTAAGCTCTTTGAGACAACCCTACTCATCCTTTTTCTTTTCTCTCTTCTTCTTCTATAATCACACCTTCACTGGAAGTTGAAGACACTTTGATCTGGCTAAAGGATCGGTCTGGACATTCTTTGGTTAAGTCTCTTTATGGACTGTCCCGGCACCCTACCTCTGCCACCCCTTGCCGCATAGGTCATGTTTGGGCATTTGGAGTTCTGCCTAAGTTTGCCACTTTTGGGTGGCTAGTAGGCAGAAACAGAGTTCTGACAGTCGACAATTTGCAAAAGAGGGGAATGATCCTCCCCAACGATTGTCTGCTGTGTATGAAGGAGGCGGTAACAATGGATCACTTATTCATTTCGAGTCAGTTCGCTGCTGGAGTTTGGGGAAGAGTTGTAAAAATAATAATAATAAATAAATAAATAAAAATTGTATTTTCTGGGTCATGCTTTTCAGCTTGGCATGTTGTAATGCCAATTGAAACAGGAATTAGAAAATGGTGTCGCACGTTGTTAGCTGTCTTATGGATTATTTGGGGGAAAAGGAATGACCACTGCTTTAGGAATAGAAGTAGCTCAATTCCGACAGCAGTCTCTAGGGTGTTTAGATTAATTGGGGATTGAGTCCCTGTTTAGGGGTTGTTGCTTGGTTTGTTTCTCTTCCTGTTTTATTCTTTTTTTCCCATTTTTTTAATGAATTCTTAGCCTTTCAAAATAAATAGTTAAGTGAAAACTTAAACAAAAAAGAGCGGTAACTGAGAATCAGTTCCTTTCATGCCAAGAAGTCTACCAATCAAAACTATATTATTACTTATTAAGTTTAAGTACATGGTTTCTATAGATTTAGAAAAACACATGATAGACTATCTACGAAGATCATGTGGGTGTTGAGGAAGAAAGAGGTCCCAAGAGGACTCCCTGACATCATTAGAGGCATGGGGGTGGGGAGGGTTGCGTTGTGGTTTTTGTTACAAGAGTGAAAACGGCTTGTGCTGAAATAAATGTATATACTGTAGTTGCAAGTCTTTGCTAGGGTTTGGCATTCAGCAGCTAACTTTTCACACCTGTTATAGATGAAATAACCACTAGTATTCAGGAAGAGGTCCCTTCGTGTATGTTGTTGGCGGATGATGTTAGGCTGGTTGACAAGATAAGAGAAGGGTCGAATTCTAAACTAGAGTTTCTGAAGAACACTCCAGCATTTACAGATTAATTGTAGCAAAACCAATACACAGAATGCAACTTTAATAAGATTTGTTTTCTTTTTTATCAATAACTTTCATAAGAATTGTTATAGAGCTGAATGTTCTTTTCTTCTTTGTTTTTTCAAAAGCAATAGAGGTGAAGCTTTAGTTAAAATCAATGCCCAACATATCCCCTAAGGCAACTCTTTTTTGTTAGCTTGCCTAAATAATTTGGAGAAATAGATAGGAAAGTTTCTAATCAACCTAGAGCATGAGAAATGAACTAGATATGTGCCTCTAGACTCTAAAGTGATGCCCAATTGCCAAATGCTAATCAAAACCCAAGGAAAAATTTTGTAAGGCACTATTCAACTGCCCAAGCTGTATGTGGAAGAGTGTTGACAGTTAGCAGGTGACATGAATAGAGGATGATGGTAGCAGAAAAGAGGATGGTTTGATGGATGTATAGAACATATAAGAAGGATCAAGAACGAGGACCTTGAAAGCAGCCATGGAGTAGACCCAATAGGAGATAAAGTGATGGGGGGCTTACTAAAACGGTTCAACCATGCAGTCCAAAAATTGGAGATGAGCTTGATAACGATTGAAGGGATGACCCAAGAGGACTTGGATCAAAGTGATATCAAGGTTTATACAATTCACTGACAATAGGGCGATTGGTGAAGCAGCATTCGTCATTCCTAAAGCCAACCCCAAATACTTACCATGACTGATTGAGGCTACGATGATGAAGCATTTAAATGAGAAGAGCCAAAAATTGCGGGGTCCACGTAACTTGTTTTCCTGTATGTAAATGTAAAACCTCCTATCTCTTTCCAGTGATGAAGCACTAAGATGAGAAGAACTGAAAATTGTGGCTTCTTCAGATGTTGAAGCACAAAGATGAGAAGAGCCAAAAATTGAGGCTTCTTCTTCTTCAAACTCAAATTCTACAGTTAGCATTTTCCACCAGATAAAATCCAACAATTGGCCCACCCAATGAACGGCTAGGATCTCTAATCACATAGAATACGCACAAGATCAGCATTCCACAACCATAGTAACATTTCGTATTCTATATAATTAGAGAAGGGATCGAGTTCCATACCCTAGAGAGGTCGACGACAACATAGAGGTAGCGGATGAGGCCTTTCTGTATTCTGGAAGAGGAAGAAGAGGACAAGGAGCGGAGACGTCTCCTGTACTGAGCGTGGTAGATGCTCTTGTTGTCGATGGGTCTGAGGAGTCCGGACTCGTCCTCTTGAAGAGATTCCCAGGATCTCTCGTCCGCGTAAGCCCTTTCCCAAGCTTCCAACCCTCTGCCATTCCCTTCATCTTCCTCCTCTTCTTCTTCCCTCTCTTCTTCTTCTCTTTCTCCTCTTACTCCTCCATTGCTCTTTCGGAATTCGAATCTCCTCTCCACAGCGCTGCTGCTCATGGCGACGATGGTGGTAAGATGTATTTCTCAGGTGTGATAAAAACCGAAAACAAAAAAAGCGAAGTAAAAAGAACGTGGAATGTAACGTGAGTAGTGGGCCCACCACGAAGTGTGTGTTTTATCCACGCCGTCCATCCATTTTACCAGCTCGTTTAGGGAAGTGGTGATTGAAATCCCACCGTTGAAAATTTATTGGCGTCCACATAAGTCTTAGATCAAGCTGATATTTGTGTTTTACCTTCATCCAGGTATGTGTGACTTAATCAACGGGTTGGATGGATTGGCCATTAGAATGTTTTTAAAGGTGGGCATTCAACCACCACTTTTTCCTGTGGTCGACTTGATATTTGGATTTTCTTCATTTTTTGTATCATGACTTAAAATGATCTGGAAAAAATGATGGACGGCATGGATATGTAACACATATATCAAGGTGGGCTCTACGGTCAGGAAATACTTACTGGGTATTATCTGGGTAACATGTCAGTAGCGAGACTGTGCTCTGTCGGCCCCACAATGATGAATGATATTTTATCCACACCTTCCCTCCATTTTTCCAGCTCATTTTTAGACCATAAAAGCATATCAAAATCTCAGGTGGACCACATGCATTTGATGGACGGTGATTTGTGAGCCCCGCAATGACGTATGTGTTTTATCCATGCCGTCCATGCATTTTGGATAATTGTTTTAGAACATGAAACCAAAAATAAGGTAGATCCAAATCTCAGGTGGACCACACCACAGGAAAACAGTAGTGATTAAAGGCTCGGCATTAAGAACTTCCTAGGACCCACCGTAATTTTTATTTACCATCCAACTTGATGATTAGATCAAAAAGACATGGATGGAAGGAAAATACAAATATCAGCTTCATCTAAAACTTTTATGGCCCCAAGAAATTTTTAATGGTGACCGTTCAATCGCCACTGTTTCTTTTGGTGTGGTACATACGAGATTTGGATCTGCCTCATTTTTTGCACCATACCCTATAATCACCTTGAAAAATGTATGAACGGCATGGATAAAACACATACATCATGGTGTAGCCCACCGAGCACCGTGGGTCAGTAGGCAATCTTCCGGGGCCTCTGTCAGGCGAATGGTACTACCAGCTCGTGTCCGAGGTCGAATTTCTTGATCCAGGCCATTGATCTTGTGGGTACCGACGAGAATGAGTGGTAAGTGGTAACTGAGAACATATTTATGAAGCTTTCCGCCTTTTTTTCCTGGACCGTTGCTGTATGTTCTTTTTAACCGTCCATTACGAACCACTAGTTAGATGTTGGAAACATGTAATATGGGAGATGATAGATAAATACATCCATCCACAGTACGAAAAATAAAATTAACGGTCTGGATGACCGAAACATGGAGCCCATTGACAGTTTGACACAATAGTGCATCAGGACACTGTACATATTTGATGCATAAGGAAAATGATCAAGCATCATCCAACCCGTCCAATAGACGCGGCCCCCCATGATAGATCAATAAACCATAAATCATCCTGATCCATTACTAATGTGGACCACACAACGGGAACCTTAGGGGACACTCGGATAGGGAGATGCACACCATGTATTGGATCTGGATAATTCTTGGTATGTGCCAATAAAATAAATATTAAAACCATATGCATGGTTTGGATTTTGCATAAACATGACAGGTGGGCTACACTTATCCAATGTAAACTAATATAATCTTTGTTTTAGTTGGAAATCCTTAAAATGAGGACAGCTTTCTTTTTTTTTTTTCTTAATATTTACCATGTTTTATTTAACTATTAAATATGATTGAGAATATTTGATTTGATTTGATTTTTAAAGTTAATTATCAATTAGTTAATTTTATTATGTAATATTAATTATAAAAATAAGAAAGGACATGATGTTTTAAAAAGGCCTTGACTATATGTACAGCACGGGGGCAGCTTCAATGGATCCGTGACTGTGGTCACACTGTGATGTATGTGCCTTACATCCACGCCGTCCATCCATTTGAAAAGTTCATTTTAGGTATGATATGGAAAAAAAAAAATGCAGCAGATTCAAAAGCAAAGAATTTCTCCCAGATTTTGCAGGGGAACTTGCACTTGATGAGCAAGTGGGAATATCAACCATAGATCCGAGATAACTAGTGTAATCTTATTATTTCTTACTATGTGATATTTACCTGATAGTGATAGATACATTCACACTAAGTGTCCTTTTGACATGCCAAGGGCCACCTCTTCTTTCCACTACTACAATCAGTACATTAACTTGCTCTGCTCCATGATATACAGGTCTAAAGTTCATAAGCTGCGAACCTTGCCTCACTAGGATTGATCATGTCTAGGAAAAGATAGGCCATGCCACCTGATCCTTCAAATAACGAGTATGGGCGATCACCCCCATGCATTTTTCCCTCCGATATTAGATCGTCAGCTCTGTCAAGCAGAAAACAAGAGAATGCTTTAGCCCTGTACAAGAACTGGATGTTACCCGTCAGCCGGTAGAGCGAGAGGAACACATAAGTGTTCCCGCTCACGCCGTGGCAAATTCCAACTCGCTTTAGCAGCCCTCGTTTCCAGACCACTTCCCCAGCATCCACAGCAGCTTTCAGAAACTCTTCATCATTGAACACCTAATCACAATAACAAGAAACCATTCAAGATAAGTGAGCCTTTTAACACCCTCCAATTAAGGACTTGAACCTAAAATACAGCCATGTAATCGTAAAAATTATTTCACGAAGGACTTATGAGATAGAAAGATTTGTGCAAATTCTAAGGGCGGTGAATCCCATGTCTTGCATTTTCCGTGCCCCATGCCCCATGTCGTTCTAAACACGTGGCACATATGGATGGGACTAGAACCATCATTTTAGTATTTCCAATGTGAATGGGCCATGGTTCGAGAACCACTATGATTGAATAATTCTATCCCTTTAATTGGCACCTTTACAAATAAACACTAAAAGACAAAAACAAGCAATGGGTCTCATTAGATGAGGTGCGGCCCATTTATTATATGGTTTAGATGGACCAATCATAGCAATATTTAGGCTTAGTCCATAGGTTGCCTGGTTCAGATCGACATACACGTGCCAAGTATATGGTGGCACCAATATGTTGTGCCTCCAAAGGTAGGTAATCCACTCACATTCTACTGATGTGCGACCTAAGTGTAGTAATCATATTTTATCCAGCCACTATACCCAAATAGGCCAGGATATGGCATGAATATGGCGTTTGACTTTGACGATTTGTATTGAAGTATTCGACATGTTAAAATACAGGTAAGGTACCTATTTTGAAGATTTTGGAAATTCAAATTATCAGTCAAGTTAGAAAAATGGGGTTAATAAACAGAGTGGAGGGTTCTAACTCAGAGACTTCCCTCCCCTAGTAGATTTTACATGAAAGAAAGCAACCCGAGGGATAATTGTTAGAGGTTATTGTGCTCGTCTCTTGTAATCTTTTCCACTAACGCTTTCATCTTCCTTCAGGGTATCTTCTTTGCAGTTCTGTGCAAGATCTTAATGGCTGTGGACTGTTTCAGAACTGCTAAAATCCATGAAAGTATCGGTTTGTATTCCCATTTTTAATCATGCGTGGAGCGCCTTTTGTCTCCTATATTGAGCTTAGGTTTCATACTTAGTATACGGATTTAAGCAGATTCTGTATTGCTAGTTTGCTAAACTTCCAGCAGTGAGGTGCTTTAATCAGAATCATCTACAACTTGAAGAAATGATGAGAGCATACCTGAGCAGCTTTGGCAAGAGTCAGAGCAACACCGGGTGCACCATGGCACCAATGTACCAGTCGATCTGCTTCCCTTCCCTCGCTTGAGGGGTAGTTTCCACTTGCGAAGCGATTTTGAATCATGTAGCGAAGGGTGCCTTTGACAAGCGCCTGCTCTTCTGGCTTCAGTTCCATGTGCATGAGGACGTGCATGATCCCCGCTAGCCCATGAGCAGCACCCCAGTATTTCTTCCCATGCCATTCATACATCAATGGGCAGCTACCCTTGTTGGCTAATCGTATTCCATCCTTGATGATTTCCTTCACGACCATACCCTATGAAGTGGCAATTCACACAATCCATCTTGATTCTATGAAATTATAAATCTTGGAAGACAGTATCATGGAACATGAGGTCTAATGGTGTTTGGTCGACAACTCTCTAGTTCCAAGTAGTTCCAAGGAAGGTTGATTACAACCCACCTTTTTTTAATGGAACTCAGTTTCTACAATTTTTAGTGAAAACAGTCCCTCGGAAGATGATTTCCATCCTGATTATGTCACACCATCCAAACCACGGAAAAATAAAATGTTGATGCAGGACAGTCCGGTCATCCAATGGGAGACCATGAATTGATCCCATTGCAGATTGATCAAGGATCAAGCTCATCCAAGCATCCTGATTAAATATTTAAAAAATCCAACCATCTAGATTGATGATCTGGACCATCCAACCATCCATGTTGACCATATCAGGGATCGATATTGAACCAAGAAAATATCAGGATCCCATGAATGATTCTGATAGTATTGTGTAAAGAAAAATGGTCCTATTGACCTTTGGGGGCTACAAATTCAATCACATGGCTTAAAATACCATTGGTTGGACTATGGGGTCCATAAGTCCAACTGAATGCTTATGGACTTGCAAAAGCACATAGTATTTTGGTTGTATTTACCAACCATGCAGCCTGTATAAAGCATATGGATGTGCATACAGAGCCAATATAGTTGGTGCATAAGGAGTTTCAGTAGTAATATTAATCTTTTATTGCGAGTAGAGATATATTAAGAGAGTTCTATACGTGACCCAACAGGGTTTTAGTATTTCTTTCTATATTGTTCCTGTATGATGATTGGAAAAAGTGGGATAACTCAAGTGACTTTCTAGCTACAGGAATCTGAAACCATAAGGGCCCGTTTGGACGGGAGTATTAGGATGGAGTACATTGTAGTGGGTTGGATTGCACAGAAAACGAAGTTGAGTACAGTCGCTGATGTGTTTGGATGGCAAGGGATTGAAGGCCGATGGGATTCACCAGACATCCAGCTGGATTCGGCAGCCGGATTGGATTTCTGCTGCTGGATTCGGCAGCCGGATTCTGGATTCGACACAACGCCTTGTCATCTCGTCTCTCTCTCTCTCTCTCTCTCTCTCTCTCTCTCTCTCTCTCTCTCTCTCTCTCTCTCTCTCTCTCTCTCTCTCCTCTCTCTCTCTCTCTCTCTCTCTCTCTCTCTCTCTCTCTCTCTCTCTCTCTCTCTCTCTCTCTCTCTCTCTCTCTCTCTCTCTCTCTCTCTCTCTCTCTCTCTCTCTCTCTCTCTCTCTCTCTCTCTCCGTATTGCAAAGAAAGCCATTGATGCTCCTGTACTCTCTTCCCGCTTATTCATCCTCCGGTATAGAGTCGAGAGTCGTTTGCCTTAGAGGCTTCCACCTTGGACTCAGATGAATTGTCTTCGTCAGAATCAGGGGGAATCCAGAGCAGCAACCAACGACATACACCTCAATGGAGGGCGAGGAAATCCTGAGCTTAGGCTGGTAGAATGCAGAGGATCCTATTGTGAGCGACGCTGCAGAGTAGCAATCCATACTCCACTCGGTCTTTGAATCATTGTCCAGGGCCTGATGATGGTGCTGATCAAACTCGACACCGTCGTTCTTCCACGAGGGCTCCATCATCTTGAGCGAGCCGCAACGGATCAGATCCTCCTTCTTGAACACCTCGAAATCGACGGCCCCAGTTACACGGATGTTGTCGGTGCTAACATAGGTGACTTCCGAGGACTCCTTGTCGATGCGATCGCAGCGGAGGGTGAGGGACACGGTCTCGGCAGTGGGGATATGGGAACCATCCCGGGATTGAAGCCTAATCCCATGCCTGCCCAAACAGGATGGGTTGTTGCCATCCAGGGATTATCCTGCCCATCCAAACACGCACAGATAATGGGCATGGGATCAAGAAAGTCGATGGGATTAGGGACAATCCACTGAAAACTTTTAAAGAGCCTTGGGATGTGTGCAATCCATCCAAAGCCAAAGCAATCCCTTTCAATCCACCCGTCCAAACGGGCCCTAAAAGGTGCATCAGTTGTGCTAGTCTTGGATTGGAAATTGAAGCTAAAGCAAATTTATAGCTTTGATCCCCATCAAGTTCCCAGGGAAATCTGATTGTCAAGTTGTGCTCCTGGCTCCTGCACAACCAAACGACCCCCAGGGAAACGTAGAAAATAATGAACCAAATGAGAAAATAAGAAATGCTTACAGTGTCAGTTGAAGGGATTGTCCCCTCGCCAATGTGTTTATCTAAGAACAGACATGCCCACAGATATCCAGCTCTCCCGTACAACAGCTCGTTTGGAACTCTTTCAGGCATCTTAATCTGTTTCAATGAGGGATATCATCAACTACCACTTAAAAAGTTGGTTACCATGGTAAACAATATAGTCATTTACCACAGTTTAAAATAGCTTAAAACATTAGTGGAGATTTTGCTGGCATTTTTGCGGTTCTGTTATTAGTTGCAAGATGCTGATGCAGGAGCGGGAAGATTAACTTTCTGAAAGTCAAGCAAGTGGGGAACCAAGGGACACCCATATAAAATGAATTAAATATTTCAAAATTAGTATTTACATCTACTGTTTTAGAAGTATTTATATTAAAAATATCACAGTTATTCAATGATCGTGTTCATAAAAGTTCTGAAAGATTAAAGATCTAGATTAAAAAATGAAGGAACTTCAATATTGTAAAGAATGATCTTGGCAAAACCATGGTAGCGGTCGTTGGTGCAAGAGCAATAGGAGTCTGGGAAACAAGAGCAGGGGCAGGACCCCGAACGGAAATGGCAGCTTTAGTAGCAGTCTAGCAGATGCCTGCAGCTAAGGTTCAGATATCCTCCCTTCCTTCTTTTTTTTCTTTTTTTTCCTTTTCTGCTTCAAAATAGGTGAAACCTAACCCAAAAGATTTATAATGAAAATGCCATTAGAATGAGGCTGGATGGAACAATCATATGATTTTCCATTGAGATATCAGAAACAATGGTGTTAATTCAGTCTATTTTCTGCCCAACATAGGGAATTGAACAGGGGCATCATCTTGTGTTCCAAAGCGCAAGAGCTAACAAGATTTACAAGATACAGATAGAATCCATAAACCCCCAAGAGAAGTGATGGCCAAATGAGGTAGTACATCTGACGTGGAACAAAAAAATGGAATCGTACACAAGAATTACAAGGGTAACCAATAAGCATTTAGAATTCCAAACAAACAAACAAAGGTTTACTACCGCATAAATATCTTTTTCAGCTCGAGAAGGCAACCATTACTAACTTTCTAGCCAAAAACTTTTCAGATCATTACCGCTTTGAACTGGGATACGTAGTGGTTGAGCAGTGCATGATCCCCAGCATTCTTTGCAGCCACGGCACCAAGGGCGCACACACCAGCCCGACCACAGATGAATGTCACATGTCTGCATATACAAAGATGCACACAGTAAGCAGCAAGACGATAATAGTGCAATAGCCGTCAAGGTCCACCTTAAAAACAAAATGCTCCTTCTAGAGGCTCCTTTCACGCACAATCCACAACATATCCCAAGATCGTTTGTCATTACACCATATAGTCACCAAGGCAATGCAGATTTTTATTTTATTTTGAAAGATCAATGCATAGTTTTTCAATGATTTCTCATACTAAACATTCTTCAGAATCTGGAGGATGGCGGTCCTAGCCATCTGGGGAATCTGGAGGATGGCGGTCCTAGCCATCTTGAAACATTCTTCAGAATCAATGATTTTTCAATGCATTGTCCCTTTATTTTCCACATCTGGGCCGATTTCCTTCGTAGTTTCAAGATCAGTTTCTGTTTTCCCAAGAGGGTGGATTCATTCCTGCAAGTGTGCCATGGTGTGCAGATGGGTAAGGAGAGAACAAAGACATGGAGGATGGTGGTCCTAGCCATCTGGTGGTTCGTGTGGGAAGAACGTAATAACAGATGCTTCAGGGATGAAGCCCATTCCGCTCAGTGCGTGTCCTCGAAGGCGAAGAAGGCCTTGATAGAATGGGTCACGCAGGTTGATGCGCTGAAGAATGCTGATATGTTGTTCTTAGGGGCGTAAGCTGAGCTGTTCTGTTCTGCTATCTCAGCAGATCATTCAGCCTCAGTTTTTCTGCTTTTTCTGTTTTTTCTGCCTTTTGTTTTCTGGTTGTGTTTGGTTTGTTTCGCCCTCTCTGTTTTCCTGTTTCTTTTCGATTAATGCAATCATCTTTCATCTTTCAAAAACAAAACATTCTTCAGAATTATTTTAGAGATAGCCTGGATATTGTACCTATGCAAAGATTCACATCAATCGAGCAAGATAGGTGAAAGATATACAAAATTAATTAAGAAAAAGGAGAACACAAGTACTCTGATTCTCGTGAAGCAGTATCACAAGCCCTCACAATATCAATGCAGAGATTGAGATCATTCTTGTTCTTGGTGACTTCGTATGCTTTGAAAAGTAAGAATGCTGTCCCAAGGGAGCCAGTGTAGAGAGTGAAATCCCTTACACGCCGTCCAGCCCGTACCCAAGTCTCCTTCACAATCTGAAAAATAAATAGGTAATGAGAATGATGTAAAGGCAGAAGTCCCCAAGCCTTGAAAGCGAAATCCATTTTTCAGCACGAACCAATCTCAAGCTTTTTATGTCTGCCGTCAATGAAAATGTGACCTTCTAAATAAGAGGGTCACTAAGCCTGCAGGCATGTACAAGGCAGCTCATCTACATGCAATCACGGCATATTGGCACAAGATTCCCACTGTGACAATGCCTTGGCCAAAATATCCAGCCGGTTCACTTATTATGCAGGCAATAGGACACAGTTTATGAGACAAATTGATGGCTACAAAAACTAGGCAAGGTTCTGCTCGGCCATCTGCCTATTTCTAACATTGTGGCCTAACCAACTCGTTTGTTGAACCAGATCATCAACAAGGCCAGACCCATCTAATTGACGGCTTGGATCTTGTTCCCTTATGCTGAACTGAGACATGTAGCGGCTTGTGGATGGGAACCTTGTACATGCACGTGGGCTAAGCAAACCTGTCTAAATAAAGTATCCTAAATTATACAATCCCGGTAGCTAATCATAGAACTCCAAAATGAATACCATGACAAACATTTTAGGGTTATTTTTAATAATTTCAACTTAACACGAATCTAGGTCCAATGGAACATTTTGTAAATATGGGCATCAATATGGGTATTTTAATGTGCCATCCTAATTTGTCCTATATATGCCTAAAAGTTGGAACTACGGAGGGATGTTTCAGAATCTAAAGGTTCAAAATTGATGGGATAAAAACAGAGTTTGTGGAATGCAATTTTAGCAATTTTGGTAATGATATGAGTGCAAAGTGAGGAATTAATTAAGATTGATCGCCACAAAATAACCCAAAATGACCATTTCTGATATCTTGGGTCAATAATTCATGACGACGGAGAGATTGAGAAGAATGTTGCTCATTGAATTAGAGAAGGTAGATGAAAGAGAGATGAGCTTCAGAAGTTTATGCGATCCCTGCATACCAATCAAAATGAAGGGGAGATTTTATAGGACAGCTGTCAGATCAGCCATGCTTTTATAGAACAGAATGTTAGACAGCAAAATGTTTATATAATGAGTGTAGCTAAACAAGGATGTCAAGATAGATGAATGGCAAGGCGAGGAAGGATGGAATTAGAAGTGAATGCATTTGAGGGAACTAGGGAGTGGCCTCAATAGGAAATAATATGAGGGAAGCAGATTTAAATGGTTTAGCCATATGCACCGTAGACCAGGATTTGCGCCAATCAAAAGGAGTGAATTGGTACAAGTTAGAGGCTATAGAAGGTCAAGGGAAAGGCACAAAAGGATGTTGGTGGAGGCAGTAAGAAAAGATTTGCTAACCTATGGTTTACCTGAGGTTATGGTCCTTGGTAGAGTAGAATCACATAATAGGATTTGTGTAGCTGACCCCAATTAGTTGGGATATGGTTTAGATGATGATGATGGTGATTATGATGACGACAATGAAGAGGGCTAGAATGTATTTTCTCTACTCAAAAATAAAATAGCTTCACAATAGATTTTTTCAACTGTATAAAGTCCTCTCCTTTTTTTTATTTCTGTTCTCATGTACGGGGGTGTTCTAATGTGTAGTATGATGCCTAGTACCCCCAATTACGTATGCGTGTGCAAGGACACATAAGCGCCTGATGTGTGGTGGCATGGGCAAGCACAATGGACTTGGGGCACACTTTTTGCTTTGGACATGCATATCATCACAAGAGGAGAGTGAGTAGTCTGTGCCAATGTAATTGGGGGGGGGGGGGGGGGGGACATTTTGTCTTAGGGAGGGAGCTTTTTTGTCTTTGTATTGGTGGGGCTTAATGGTTGTGCTATCTTTGTATTCTTTGTTGCCTTTTTGGCGCGTGCTTAATGAAATTACCGTTACCTTTCAAAAAAAAAAAAAAAAAAACATGACAAGAGGATGAGGATCCATTACTTATTGTGTATCCTAACATTAGCCCAAGTTAACTCGGTTTGGGTCTAGGTCCACGAGAGCACGGGGAACCCTTTCTTATTGGGTATCCTAACATTGACCACCTTGACTAAGTTTGGTTCTGAATCGGTGTTGAGTCCTTGTTAGGTTAACTCAGTGATCGATGCTTGTTGGGGGAGTTAACAGTAACCCAAATTCGCCAGTCAATTAGGGCTCGACCATTGTTGACTGCATTGGTTAGTGTTGACAGTTGATAATCAAACTACT
This sequence comes from Magnolia changhungtana, assembly GCA_030180095.1. Classification (NCBI taxonomy): domain Eukaryota; kingdom Viridiplantae; phylum Streptophyta; class Magnoliopsida; order Magnoliales; family Magnoliaceae; genus Magnolia; species Magnolia changhungtana. The sequence continues at coordinate 500,119 of JASAUF010000213.1, forward strand.
GAATACCCACACTTCAAACAGAGTGTCTCCTGCAACAAACAGCAACCATTTCAAGGCATCCATCACATGCGCTCAAGGTTTGCATACCTGGGAGAGCCACTTTGTTACCAAAAAAATATTCTTTTCTTACCCATATTTTGCAAAAACAACTATAGTCTTGTGTTTCTAGGGTTGTTCAATCGAGGTATTTTGAGGTTTGTCTTCAGTGATGCATGATATTGAACAACAAAAATCTTCTCCAACTAGGCTCGAAATATCTTGAAGACCATTGCAGAGTTAGTTTTAAATGGTGCATCTAAAAGATAGCATGGTCCATGATTTGGGCAAGGTTAGTTTCCTATATTTTACTTCCGCTAACAAAATGGATGCATAAAAATCATGACCTACTATGTCGCAATGCCTTCTTGCAAGCTGGATTTGAATACTATGAACCAATAACAAGTGGCACCATACTCCAATGTCTTGGCTTTCAATGAGTTCTCAGATAGGAGCTTTGCTTCTTCGGCCTTTGCCATGGGATCTCCATGGTAGTTAAAAAGTTCCTTCCCTTTTATCTACTTTGCTCCTGTGATGTTTGTAAGAAACTCTGCTTGAATCCGATGCATTGAATCCATTTTCTCCTCTTCCGCCCCTTCCACAAGAAATCCCTTCTCAACCTCTTCAATCTGCTCAAACCCAAAACCAGGCAGTTGAAGAGAGACGTAAAATATAGAGGAAGATTGATAAAGCAGCCATGATTAGTGTGAGTCTCCCTCCCAAGGACAAAGTCAGCTTTTCTACTTGAAAAGCTTCCTTTCAACCCTTTCTATTACCATAAAATTGGCAGGTTTTTCAATGTATAGAGAAAGCCCAAGATAAATCATTGGGAACAAACCGGGCCCACACTTGAAAATCCTCACTAGGTTCTCCACCTCCTCCTTGGAAATGCGGATTCCCACATTTCACTCTTGGCTACATTCACTTTTAGACTGAGATGGTCCAAACCCACCATGACACAACCATATGTGCATATCAAGTTGGTTACACAATCTAACCCACTAAATTTAATATGGACCATTGGTCAACTTCATCTTTTAATCTTCCATCCTTTTGCATCAAATCCAGCATATAGAATTCTCCAGTCAGCTGGATCTTTAGCTACAGACATCCATATTGATTGGGCCCACCTGATGATTAGTTGGGAGGAAGGTGTTCAACTAAAGACTAACAAGCCTCCACTTACCAGTCATCTTACTTAAGTTTCTGGCCTCTATACTTCATTAATGACTAGGTTTCCAAGAAAGCTATCTTGCGAATGTAAGAAACCCAACCGAAGAAATCAAGTTTTGATTTTCCACCATTCGCCCACCACCCAAAAGTAGAAAGACGAAAAAATGCAGTCACTATTCAATACATTCCAATTCAACCCAATTAAGTGCTAGTTAAGGACTGCAGAAATGCAAATTCTATGTCCATCAATCTTCAGACAATCAAACTGATGGATATGTGCCTGTGGGACCCAGTTGTGGCAACCACTAGTAGGTGGGTCCCACACAATTTTCCCTCAAAATATCTCCAGTGGGTATGCATTTTTCCATTTTTTTCTCTCAAAGTTCAAATTTGAAACCAAATTCAAACAGATGATAGAAATAAGGAAGTGTTTGATGTGATAGGGGTAAGCCCCATTGTATCCAAACTCTTCCTAATCTTCTCAGTTCGCCATTCCTCAGTAAACGCGTCTATCCAAGTAAAATTCCACAGAGAGAATCAAGAGGAATTACGAGAGAATATCCATTATCATTAAGCTGCCTCTAGACGATCTAAACCATTGATCATGTCCAGTGGCCATCCTAACAGTCAGATAAAAGGGGTGATTAGCTCATTTCCACTCCCATAGTAGTTAGGGGGAGATCGCTAGACATGGGCAGTCCATCTTTTGCTTTGTTTGAAGGTCCCTAAGATCTCATAGTTACCGTCAGATCCTGCAGGCCCACCCATAAAAGAATTTCACAAACAGACAAGTACTATGTAAGTACCAAAAAAATAAGTGGTTGTAGATACCGTCGGCATGTAATCTTAGCCACTAATGTCAAGGGACCTTAGAAAAAATCAACCATTTTTTTCTGAAATTTATAAAAAAAAAAATAAATAAATAAAATCGATAGAAGGGTACCTTATCTTTAAGGTCGATAGCGGATTGCAAGAATTTCTGAGCAACTTTGGGGTAGGGAAGTTGGAGAAGTTCGGTGAGAGAAGCCTTTCCTCTTTTCACGCTTTCTTCCGTTTCCGTTACGAAATCCGGCATTTCGTTCGGAAAGTATCGGTCCGTCATCTCTCTCCGCCACTCTCTCTCACTCTCTCTCGCCAGCTGACTGTAGTGAGAATGCTGGTATCCCTTTGCTTTCTTTCGCAGCTATGATGTAAAATGACAGAAATGCCCTTCAATAGTCAAGTCATCTGTCTATGGTACACCTGGAAGGCTGATGTTCGAATCTGATCCGTTCATACAGTGGTACCTATCATGGACGGCTTACGCTTCAGAAGTACTAGCTACTGGACAACTTTATCCGTCCGATCGGTGGACACCTGGATGATCATATTGATACAAGGGCTGAAAGTTGGGCGAGTTGAACTCGACCGACCCGTGACTGACCTGGCATTGGGTTGGGCTTAGGCAAGATCTATCGAGTCCGATCTCAAGCATGGGCTAAACAAACACCAACCCGATAATCTTGGGTCGGGCTCAGGTTGAGGTCTTGGATCGCCTGACCAAACCCGAACCCAATCAATATATAAGTTACTTATAAATTATAATCAAGTGCAGTTCGTATGTGTTAAAGATATAGGAAATTTTGGTGTTGTCGGATCTCATTAGTTCACATCATTTCTGATGACTCAAGCTAACAAGAAATGTTAGAATATTTCTCTTTCAAATAGATTGTGTGCTACACAACATGACTTTTAAATGACTAGTTGTCCTATATATTTAACTTGTTTGTTTAAAATAAATAAAATTCTTTATGATAAATAACAACATATATAATTAATAAAATTATAAATATAAAAATAAGATGTGTATTAAAATATAATAAACTAATGTAATCATTAAAATATTAGCATGTATCCACCCGACCGAATCCGCTTGGGTTGGGCTTGGGTTAAGAATTCCCAACCCGAGTTTAGGTTGGGTTGGGTTGAGTTTGGGTTGAGGTATAAGAACCTTGGGTTGGACTAGGGTTAAGCACCAACCCAACCTAACCCACCCAACTTTCAACCCTAATCGATACACCACTGTCATGTGGACAAATTTGGGTTCTTCCGATCCTAGAATCATCTTCGTATGTGAGAAGAGTATGCACCTCAATACATGCAGCTCCGTCCTGATGGAGAAAACGAATTGGGTACTGAGTTACTCATTACGCTCTTACGGTACCAAGTAAACTCAATTGGGCCTATCTAGAATGTATGTGGTCTATCTACACCATCCATCTGTTTTTGCATCTAATTTAAGGAGTTGAGGCTAAAATGGAAGCATATCCAGAGATCAAATGGATCATACCACATGAAACAATTGGGATAATGATTTCCATCGTTGAAACTTTTCTAGGTCCTATATTGATGTTTATTTTTCATCCAACCTATTCATAAGATCATATGGACATAGATGAAGGCAAACGGAAAATATAAGCTTGATCCAAAACTTTTGTGGCCCCCAAGAATTTTCAACGGTGGACTTTCAATTCAACATTTTCATGTGGTGTGGTACAATTGAACATTATATATGCTTCATTTTTTGGCTCAGGCCCTAAAATTATCTGGTAAAATGGATGGAAGGAGATGATCATATACATAAATCTTAGTAGACCTCACATAGTTTACCCAGTACACCAAGGGGTGTTTGGCACGAAGTATTAGATAGGATTAAGTGATATAGAATTGCATTTTTCCATCCAGCATTTGGAGAGGAAGGAAAGGTTGGGATTAGGTGGAATGGAATTGCATTTAGTCTAGTGGAATTTCATCTGATCCATGCATGACTTCCCTGAATTTTGAAATCTACTACACATGTGAGCCCCACATTGATGCATGCATTTATCTATGCGATCCATTAATATACACCGTTTCCACCTAACATTTTGGTTATATGTGCAAGTGAATGAAGTTGATGTGAATTTGGTCCATTGATTATAATTCCATGATCCACTAAACATGATTTTGCTTAACTCTTATTTTTGGCATCCCAAACATAGGATTGGGGGCTACAGTATCAGGGTATTTTCATACATACAATTATTGTGCAATAATGAGGTTAATCTCATTTATTAGAATTCAATATCATTCAATTCAACCGACCAAACCGGCCCGAGGTGTTGTGAGTCAATCCGCTTCCGACGATAGACACTTGGCTGGGGACGCGGATCTCCTGCCAAAGCATCTCGCATGAAGTTGGGGAACCCAGGTGGGGCCCACTGTAATGTTTTTAAGAAATCCTCTCCGTCCATCTGCTTTGTGAGTTCATTTCAGGACATAGTGCCAACAACGAACCGTATCCAATACTCAAGTGGGCCGTACTAAATGAAAATATGTTTAGGAAAATTCTTACCGTTGTAACCTTCCTGGGTTCGACAGTGACGTTTACATGCCATCCATACGGTTAATAACATCATTCGTATTGGGATGAACTTAAAACACAAATATTAGCATGATTCAAAACTTACGTGAGCCAGGAATATTTCAGCTGTGGACATTCAATTATCACGTTTTCGGTCCACTTGAGTACTGGATACGGTTCATTTTTAGCATCATGCCCTAAAATAAACTAATAAAACAGATGAACGGGGAGGATTTCTCGTTTGGGCCCACCTAGCTTTCCACTACAGGAACTTCATGCGAAAGGCATGGGCAGGAAATCCGCGTCCCTTGGGGCGCAATCGGGAGTATTGACATGGGAAGCGGATTAGCTGCACTCCGTCTCACCCAAGACGGTGCAGACCCTACCGTGGGGTCTACTTTATGTATTTATTCTAAATCCAAACCGTCCATTCATTTTGTCAGATGACTTTTAGGGTGGTAACACAAAAATGAAGCAGATCCAAATCTAAGGTGAACTTATAACTTATAGGAAACAGTAGTGATTAACCATTAAAAACTTCTTACGATCCACGAAAATTTTGAATGAAGCTGTTTTTTTTTTTTCTTCCCTTTATCCAGTTTGATGTGACCTTATTGTCAAATAAACATTACATAATTAAGCCGTGATAGTTAACCAAGTGATCCCCACCTCAGGAAAATCAAGCTATTGATGTTGATGAGGCGACGTGCTGGTGGTGTGTATGCTCCATGGCCCTCTTGCCTTTGTTATTCTATAGATTGAGCAGTGATGGTTGACTAAAAATCGGGTTGACTCGTTCTCGCTACAAATGCACGTGTATAGATATCTGAACCATCCAATTTGTGGACCATTTGGTGGATGGATCAAGATTTGAAGAGCATGCTGATTGAGCAATCGTAATCGTCGATTGAATGGTAGGAGTTAAAATAGCCAGTAGTCCAAATTCAAGGGGAAAAATCATATGCACACGAGTCCTATGGTTGGAAATTATTATTATTATTATTTTATTTTTTAAAAAATAAAATTTACACGCTCGGTCACACGCCCACCCGCACACCGTGGTGGGTACGGAACACAAGGCCTTGTGTTGAAACTCCTCGGAGTCTACTATCAAGGGAAGGACCGAAACTCTAAGGTCAGAAATTATGTGGTCTCACAGTGATTACAGTGTCAAATCCACTCTGTCCATGAGTTTCTAAAGCTCGCAATGGGACAGAATTCCAAAAATCAGGCAAATCGTCAACCACACCACACGGAGCAGTGGGGATTGAAAGCATACTATTGGAAACTTTGTGGGCCCACAAAAGTTTTGAATCGTGATTATATTTGTGCCAATAGTTTATCTGAGTTGTGATAACCTTATTAACCGTTTGGATGGCATATAAACGTCATGGTCAGCTTTACTACGAAGGTTTCAACAGTGCACATCACTGGCACACGTGGATTACACAATGAGATTTAAACTCTTGCCGTTTTAAACTTCCTGGGGCCACGTAAGTTTTGGATGTAGCTGATTTTGTGTTCTCTCCTCATCCACTTCGATGTAACTTTATGAATAGGTTGGATGGAAAATAAACATCACCGTGGGCACTGCAAAAGTTTCAATGGCCAGAATCATTATCACATCTGCTTCCTATGGTGTGGTCCACTTGAGCCTTGGATCTCCCTCAGTTTTAGATTTATATCCTAAAATGATAGGAAAAAATGATGGACGGTGTGGATAAGACCCATACATAGAGCTGGGCATCGAGTCGAGTTGGACCAAGTTAGGGCGGGCTCGACCCAATTCGGTTTTGAAATAGGCTTAACTGGAACTCGATCCAACTCGATACTGAGTTCAGCATGCTTGACTCTATCGAAGTCCAGTCTGGCCTAGATTGATTTGGACCAAGTCTAATTTGGTCAGAAGTACCGAGTCAAGTCAAGTTGGCACCGAGTCAAATTGAGAAATGAGGGAGGGAGAGAGGGAGAGAGAGTGGAGAGGAGAGAGAGAGGAGGAGGAGAGTGATGGTGATGGGTGGTTGTTGAGCTTGGAAGATGAGGATGATGAGAGAGGGAGAGAGAGATTTTGGGAATGGGTTGGGGTATGGTGCGGCGGGTAGGGTTAGAGAGTCAGTTTTCGGATCGAATTGGGTCTAACCGGATCGAGTTATTAGGTAACTTGAATTCGACTTGGTTTGAGTTCGGATTAGGCGAAGCCTACTCTGTTCAAACTGGCTCACCCATTCAGTTCAGGTCAAGTCGAATCAGAACGAGTAAGACGAGTTGAGTTAGCCGGATCAAGTCGTCCAGTGCCCACCTATACCCATACATAACAGTGGCCACTCAAAGCTCCTGTCTGATCCAGGTTGGAGACAGGCAGGGTAGGACGCAATCCGCTTTCGGAGATTACTTTTGCATTTAATACATCCTAAGATCACTATTTAATGGGGCCTATTGGGCGTTGGATCTGCCTATTTTTAGGCTAATAACTTAAAATGATACAAGAAAATGGATGGACAGCACCGATAAACAGATACATCACGGCGGGTCCCACAGGAGCTTTGCTCGAATAGCTTATTATCCGACCGGGTTACGACAAAATCCACTCCCCCGTGCATGAAATTCTGGCAGATCCACACATCACTTGTAGCATGGTTTTATATTAATTCACCGTTTATGCTGATGGGATGACAAGTGGATTGATCTGATTTCCACATCGCATGAGACAACGGTCTCGGATTTTCACATGCCTCAAATGTCCCACACGTGACATCCTGCTGCAGCAAGTTATTGATACCCACACATGTGACGTCTTGCCACGGAAAGGTAATAAGACCTGGTGACCGAACGGAAACGGATTGGCTACTTACCCTGCCATCAGCCCGGTGGCTGATGGTCAGTGCTCTGTAGGCCCCACCATGATGTATGTGTTTCATCCATTCCGTTCATTCATTTTTACAGATCATTTTAGACCTTGATGCAGAAAATGAGAGGGATATAAATCTCAAGTGGACCACATCACAGGAAAACAATAGTGATTGGATATCTACCATTAAAATCCTCCTAAGGCCCACTGTATTGTTTATTTGACATCTAATCTGTTGATTAGGTCATACAGGCCATATGAATGGAGAAAACAAAGATCAGCTTAATCCAAAACTTCTATGGCCCCCAAAAGGTTTTTAATGGTTGATGCTCATTCAATAGAGTTTCCTGTAATGTGGTCCATTTGAGATTTGAATAACCTCAATTTTTTTCTCTCACAATATAAAATGATCTGGAAAAATAGATGGACGGCATGGATGAAACACATACATCATGGTGGAGCCCACAGAGCACCGATGACCGAACACCCCTATACCGGTGGGATTTGGCTGGTCCAGTTGCTGTCAAAAATGGATCCCTTCCAAAGCATTTTTTAGGATGCCTTTTTCAGTAAGTTCCTGCAGTGGGAACCTAGTACATCCCACCGTCATGTTTGTGATAAATCCACTTTGTTCATCTATCTTGTGAGCTCATTTTAGAATATTAAACAAAAAATAAGCTAGATCGAATACTCAAGTAGGCTGAAAACGTGAGAATTAAACTCTCACGCCGTGAGCCATAAAAGTTTTAAATCATGATAATATTCATTATGAATGGTATAGATGGCATGTAAACATCACTGTCTGCGGCAGGGAGGTTTTAACTGTAGAAATTTTCCTACCCACCTTTTCCTTTGGTGGCCCACTTGAGTCTTGGATCTGCTCACTTATGGTCTTAACTCTTAAAATGAGCAAACAGAACTAATGGACGGTGTGAATTTTTAACAAACATCATGGTGCACCCCACCTAAGTTTCCATCGCAGGAATTCCGCATCCCATTTTTTAAGGACCCAAATTGCATTGTGATCCCAACACCATGTATCTAGGTAGTGTTGAGATGTGGCGAAATTTAATTGGGCTAGATCTTGCCAGGATAGGCCATACAATGCATATTTCAAATAGACGGTGACACATGGCTCAATCAAGTCTGGCCAAGTCCCAACAAGACTAAGCTACACGCATTCCAAGCTCGTGACTGAAAGTTGTTACTGGATCAAGCCCATCTTTAACAATGAGCACGACATCTCATCCAATCAAACTCTACCACGTCAGATTATGGATATGGCGGTGAATCAATCACCAAGCAATCCGCCTCCTTTAATTGACTATCCACCATTCTCCAGCCCAATCAAATCCCATCGCGTCAATTCAGGATATCCTGAATCACCGGCCAATCCGCTTATGGTGGTCGGGTAAGGGCTGATTGAGGATTGATATATGAGTAGGGCCCACTAAGATGTCTGTGATGAAGCCATTCCGTCCGTTTGTTTTGAAAGACCGCAATAGTATATGAGTCTATAGATCAGGTAGATAAAAAACTCAGGTGGACCACACCAAATGAAACAGTGGAAACAGAAACCTACAAGGTCAGAATCTTCCTTCAATGATCATGAGATTTATTTGCCATTCAAATAGTTTATAGGGTTATTACTACCCAACTAAACTGTAAGCACAAATATCATTTTAATGCAAAACCTCTATAACCTTAGGTGTTCAATCCCTACTCTTTCATGTGGTATGGTCCACCAATTTTGGATGTGTGATTTTTAACTTCCTTTCCTACTGTGGTCTTGTAAAACAGATGAACTGAATTAGTCACGAGAATATTTCATTTATAATTTACACAGCTGATACACTTGTGATACAGGTGTCACTTATAATTTACACAGCTGAAAATATTTACGATTTCAACCTGTAGTTGACATATTCCCAATTGCTATGAGAATACCATTTAGTTGACCTATGCCTATTTGAATAGCCTTGGCGATATTGATACATCTTGATGCCTAAAATTTTTAATATCACAAGTGTTATTTGTATCGCTAACAGTGTTATTGTTAATCACCAAGTTAGAGATGATGATAATATTAGAGATATGTCAAATAATAGTTAGATGGCATGACAAATATGAACTCTAGGAGGTTTTTAATTGAGGGCATTCAATTACCACAGTTTGTTGTGGTGTGGTCTAACTGATATGTATATCTGCTTTCATTTTTAGGCCTGTGGCATGAAATGATTTGAAAAAAATAATGAACAATGTAGATATACAACACATACGTTGAGGTGGGCCTGCAGTCAAGGTCCCCCGCGCACTGATGGTTTGAGGGGCACAGCTTGGGTTCATCCTGGATTAACTAAGGTGTATGGATGGGTGACGGTGGGGCCCAATGTAATGTATGTGGATGTGCACCACCTATTAATTTTTCTATATCCTTTTATATCGTGATCCAAAAAATGAAGTAGATCTAACTCTTAGGTGGACCATACCACAAGAAACAATGGTGATTGAATGCCCACCATTAAAAACTTTCCCGGGCCACCAGAATGTTTAATCGGCATCCAACCTGTTGATAAGGTCACAATGACCTATGAAGGGACCACATAAATATCACCTTGATCCAAATCTCTTGTGGTTCAATCACCACCTTTTCCTGTGCTGTGGTCAACTTGAGATTTGGATCTGCTTTACTTTTAGCATCATGCCCTAAAACAAGCTGGATGTAAGGCACATACGTCATGGTGAGCCTTGTATCACGCTCGTTCCGACATCTGGGCCAGGTCGCGCCCACTTTTGTCAGGACTGGAATGTCTCCAACACCTAATTTACCATGAAATCCACTCGCCTGTTTCACCACATGCAAAACATCAAGGCCATTAAAACTCAAGTATGCAACAGTAATGGCAACCATGTAAAAATTATGTCTAAAACCTATGTAAATTCAGGTATAGATTGGCCTAATGTTTGTGTCAGCCCTTGATCAGGCGAACTAAACCTTGTGAATGGGCTGGATGAATACACACCATGGGCCACACACAAAACTATGGTTAACATCTCATCCTAGCAGTTTCCTATAGTGTGGCCCACCTAGGTAATAAGTAATGGATATCAAGGGCTCAGCACCAAGTGGATGTCACAAAATTATCATGGCTAGCTCACCAGAGGTGTTGCAAAGAATTTCACATCACAAAGTATATACATTACACAAATATTTATGGGCTATTCATCTGATGTGAGCAATTACTATGAGGAGCCGATTCGGACAGGTTGAGACCATGGCCTACCTTGATGTATTGATGTATCTATTGCATATCTATATTGTCCATCTATTTTGCCCACTTATTTTGGGGCATGGCCTAAAATTAATCAAATCCAAGTCTCAAGTGGACCTACCATAAAAAATAATGGCGGGCCTTGAAAGTTTGTAATCAAGATCATGTGACCTTAATTGACATGTTGGATGACAAATAAACATTACGGTGGATCCCATGAAGTATTTAATGGTGGTGTTAAATCACTATCATATCCCATGGTGTGGTCCACCTAAGATAAGAACTCAATTCAGTTTTGGGCCCGTGCACTAAAATAAGGAAGCAAAATGGATGCATGACGTGGACAAAAGTAAATTATGTGGTGGGCCACATACCACTGCGTGATGTGTTGATGTTATCAAGTTTGTAGGCCCCACCATGATACATATGTTATATCCACACTATTCATTCATTTGTTGAGATCATTTCAAGGCATGGCTGAAAAATGATGCATGTTCAAAACTCAAGTAAACCACACTACTGAAAGCAGTGGGAACAATGACACCCATTGTTGAAACCTTCTTGAGGCTCATTGTGACATTTATTTGCTGTCAACTTGTTTATAAGGTCAAAATAGACTTAGGTGAAGAGAAAATACAAACATGCAAAACTTCTGCAGCCACCAAAATATTTTGAACGATAGGTCCTTCAATCCTCGTTGATTTTCATGGTAGAATGTACTTGAGTTTGTGAGTTTTGGGCGTGTGCCCTTAAATAATCTCACAAGATAGACAGACAGTATAAAGGTAACAAATATATCTTGGTGTGACTTACACAAGAGGTGTTGCTGAATGGCACACCACGCAGAATGGATGCATGGTGGATATAAAACAGGGAAGTAGATTGCATGGTGGGCCACACCACTGCAATTCACTAAGTTTTGTAGGCCCCACCATAATACATATGTTATATCCACATCATTCATTCATTTTTTGAATTAATTTAAGAGTATGGCTATAAAATGGTGTAGTTCAAAACTCTTAAGTAAAATACGCTTTCAAAAGTAGTGGAGATAATGACATTTATTGTTAAAATTTCTTAGGCTTAATGCAATATTTATTTGCCATCCAACCTATTCATAAAATTAAATAAACTCAGGCGAAGAAAAAACACAAATATAAGCTTAATTGAAAACTTTCGTGACCCCAAAAAAAATTTTAAATAATAAGCACGTTCAATCCTGGATGCCTTTTTGTGGCATAACGTATTTGAGCTTTTGATTTACCTTATTTTTCAGCTCATACCTTTGACTAATATTCTAAAATAGATATATAATAAAAAATATATAATTATAAGAAATATATCACGGTGGGACTTACAGAACTTAGTGACTTTAAAACACGACGGAGGTCGGTGCTTAGTGGCACACCACGTAATCACTCCCATAAAATACATATATCAATGTGGTCCCCATGTTGACGGCCCAACCCTAATAACCCCATTTCGCCACCAAGACCGATTATCTCCTCGATCCACCTTATGAACGGCTGGGATCATGCATAACGAACCACATGTCGCATCAAGAAATTGGTGGGGCCCACTGGGATTAGGTGACTATGCCTCCTCTCTCTTTTTCCAACCTCTGTTTATTTATTTATTTATTTATTTTCTTCCTGACGTTGGACTGTGCTTTTAGACCAGTCTTTTATATTTTCTTTTGCTTCCAACCCTTGACTTTCTAGGGTTTTTTTTTGCCGTCTTTTGTTTTTGTTTGTCATTCATCAAACCCTAATCAAACCCTACCGTTTGCAGTAGAAGATCGAAGGAAAACAGCAGCAAGATCTGATCCATCTTCCATGTCGCAGACATCATCTCGGACCTAAAAATTCGGACACGAGAAGAAATCTCTAAAACCACATCTAAGACGTCCAAAACCCCAGATCAAAACCCCCCAATCTAAGACGATCTTTGATGCAGACTCGAGACGGAAAGGACCCCCTTTTCTACTTGTATCACATCCGTTAAAAGGGGAAATCAAGTGCCTCTATCTGATCCCTTGAAAGGGGTCCTGATTCCAGAGCAGATCTCACCTGGGTTTCTTTTAAAATGTTCAAATCGGCTTTCTATCATGGGAATTCCCTCCTTGGGGAGGTTGAGATATACCCAAAGAACCCCAACATCGACATCCCGAACAAGGAAATCCGGATCTCACATTTCAGCCCTCCAAGTGAGAGGTGCCCGCCTTTGGCGGTCCTCCACACCATCGCCGCAGGCGGTGCTTGCTTCAAAATGGAACAGTCGAAGCCGCCGCTGTCGGAGCAGTCCGAGGAACCGTCGCCGTTCTTTAGTTTGCACACCGCTTGTCTCAGAGAAAACAAGGTATAAAATGAAGAAATCAACTTACCACCATATGAAAGAAAAAAAAAAAGAAAAAAAGAAAAAAGAGGACAAGAAACAAATCCCATTCCCAAATGCTTTGGTGATTGAACACTGAACAAGGACCTCAGAAACTGAACCAAATTTCAAAGGATTTGCTGAAATTTCTGGCTGAAAGTATCATTTAGTTGATACCCAGATACGAACTTCATTCTGATAGCCAAGTAATATTTTTCCAATTTCAAATATATAATTTCTATAATCATATCTTCGAATTGGGTATGTGCGTTTCGAATTCTTCTGATGCTAACATAACTCAATTTGTATGTGCAATGTGACACACCCACTTGTATTGAATCCATGACTGGTATTACTCAATAATGTACTCGCGGGTATTATGGAAGTATTGAGTGAACATGAATGTGCGTATTATGGAGTGAACATGAATGTGCGTATTATGGAAGTATAGTTGTAGTGGAGTTTGAACATGGACAATTAGTAATAATAAATTATACTTTGATTTTTGCAGCAACAGAGGGTGTTGACAGTAACCTTGAATTTGATTTGATGATAATTGAAAGTCAATTGGTGATTTCGTGTAGCTTTAGTTGCCTGGTTGAGGGAAAATACATTTATGATGTTTGTCTTCTTCGGTGCATATTTTAGATTTACACCACTGGTTGAATTATTTTCAAGCCCATCTGTGCGACGTGTTTTAAATCTTGTTCATGATGGGCAGAACAGATGGATACAAGGTTGTTAGTGATAAGATTACAATTAAATGCATTGATTATTAGTGGCTGGCATTGGTGGTGAAAAAACCTTTTCCAATTGCTCGCATCAGGAAGAAATGATTACTGTTTGATTGTGATTTTTGTGAGATGATTTATCTTCATCTTATGTCTCTTCATGTATACATATTTAAGTAAGTCTTAGTTGTACGGGGAATGCAGTAGCGCTGGGGTCTTAGCAGCCATAATTGGTGGTGAAAATACCTTTTCCAATTGCATGCATTAGGAAGAAGGAATACTGTTTGGTTGTGATTTTTGTGAGATTATTTATCTTCATTTATGCATATTTTACTATGTAAGTCTTAGTTGTATGGGGAATGCAGTAGTGCTGGCTGCTGGGGTCATGGTTAGTTGGATTGTGTTATGGGAGAAGAAGGGTAGCTGTTCATGTTGCCTTACTTCTCGAGTCTCATCAACCAATTTCATGAGATGATTTGTCAGCCTTCTTGTCTTGTATGTATCTATAATACGTAGAGTTCTGATCCCCTACAACCAGCTGCGTGTTAATTTAAAATACAACCTACTTTCACAAGTAGTTATATTTACAAGGTTATAAGTGGAAAGAAAAAGTCTGCAGGCATAGAATAATGACTTGTAATGTAATCGGTTGTAGAGGTGATCAGTTCTCTAAGATGTAGATGCACACATACTAACACACATTATAGAGGTTTGCTAATTCCACGCAAATGTGGATCCATGTGCATCCACATGAAGGCACACATGCCAATATGGGGCACACGTACTTCAGGCCCACCTGAGGTGTGACAATTGCCTGATTTATAAGCCAGAGTTGTAAGCAGTGTGGACCGCATGATGGAAAGATCTGATCTCACACGTGTTCAATATTTGGCATGTGTCTACTTGTTAATGGGCAGGGCTCCCGCACACGTTTGGAATTAGCAGACCTCCACATTATACCTCATCGTATCATGTTTATGGCTTATTGTATGAATTTAGTTGTCTTAGGGCTCGCTTGGCAGTGAATTTTTCTATATTGTGGAATTAACTGGATTTGCAAATCAGCTTTGAGGTGGGAATGCAAAAAGGGCTCTTTTGAGGGATTTTGATTCCTCTGAAATCCAAATCTCTCAAAATCCTTGCTACCAAACGACCTGAAAAAAGAAAAGAGAAAAAGAAGAAGAAATCCCCACAAATCCCTCTGAATCTACACGCTAAACGAGCCCTTAGTTGAATGTAGTAATGAACAAATTATTGTTGTGAGGGTTGTGTTTGATAGCATTTTGGCAGCAAAGGGTTATGGAAGGATCCATAAATCTTCTCTATATTATGTCCCAGAGGGTTATGGTTGCTGTTGCCGTAATTTGGTTGTATGGTGGAGATAGAGCTTTTATGCATGTTGCCTTCTGTACATAAATTTCTTTATTTCTTTTTTTTTTTTTTTTTTTTGGGGGGGGGGGGGAGGGGGGTGTCCTGAGTCTAAGCCATGTATGTGATTTATTAGCATTAGGATCATGGTTAGTGTTTTAATTATTGTTGGTGAAAGGAGAATCGACAAAACAAGTATGGGATTTTTTATTTTTTATTTTAAATTTGAGAGTATGAGATAAATGTTAACGTATGGTGCTTACTGTGCTTACAGACGGCGATCATGCAACTAGGAGAGGAGGAGCTGCATTTGGTGGCCATGTCTTCTAAGAAGAATTTTGAACAATATGCATGTTTTTGGGGTTTTAATGTCATGCCAGGGTTGTATAATTCTTGTCTTGTCATGCTGAACTTGAGATGCCTTGGCATTGTGTTCGATCTTGATGAAACACTTATAGTTGCCAACACGATGCGCTCGTTTGAGGACCGAATTGATGCCCTACAGCGAAAAATAAATAGCGAGGTAGATCCACAACGCATTTCCGGCATGTTGGCTGAGGTCAAGCGGTATCAGGATGACAAAGTCATCTTGAAGCAATACGCAGAAAATGACCAGGTTGTTGAAAATGGGAAGGTGATCAAAGTTCAATCCGAGATCGTCCCACCATTATCCGACAATCATCAACCAATCATTCGTCCTCTCATAAGGTTACAAGAGAAGAATATCATATTGACCCGCATAAATCCTGTGGTATGTATTCATCCTCAAAGTTCTCATTATATGTGAGACCTAGCCCAGTGAATTTGTACTTTTCATGGTTGATAAGAAGTTTTACTTATATATGTTGATCTTGTTTAAATCAAGATAAGCCCTATTGTTTAAGTAATTCCAGACCTTTTTCTTCATAGATTCGTGACACCAGTGTCCTTGTAAGGCTAAGGCCTGCATGGGAGGATCTTCGTAGCTACTTAATTGCAAGAGGCCGCAAGCGGTTTGAGGTGTATGTTTGCACGATGGCAGAAAGAGATTATGCTCTAGAAATGTGGAGGCTTCTTGACCCAGATTCAAATTTGATCAACCCAAAAGAATTATTGGATCGCATTGTCTGTGTTAAGGCTGGTAAGTTGTGCATAAACTTTTGCTTCTTGCATTTTGCATGATCACATGTAATATAGATGGATTTCGGTGAGGATTCAATGTAAAGTCTAAGAAATACATATCGCAAACTGATATCTTAATAACGCTGGTACCATGGGGCATAAATTTATGCAAATTTGAAGTTCTTTTTCGTGTTACTAGGCCTATCTTACTTTTACCAGCACTCTTTTACACTATAATTCCCATCTCTGTCATATTGCATGTGGCATCACGCTTTATTGATCCACTTCATCCGCGTTCTAAGTATGTGCTTCTAAACCTCTTACATAATTGTAGCACTATTGCTGATTCGTGGAATTTGAATAGGGTTAAAAAAATCATTGCTGAATGTCTTTCAAGATGGAATCTGCCATCCGAAGATGGCATTGGTGATTGATGATCGTCTGAAAGTGTGGGAGGATAAAGATCAACCTCGAGTCCATGTCGTTCCAGCATTTGCCCCATACTATGCTCCTCAAGCAGAGGTATGGCAGACTCCCAAGACTTTCCTTATGAGATATGCTGTCTCCTGGTTTATACATTCCCTAGTGAACTCGTTCTTATTCCGACTCTCTCTCTCTCTCTCTCTCTCTCTGTGTGTAGGCAAATAATGCTGTCCCAGTTTTATGCGTTGCAAGAAATGTTGCATGCAATGTTAGAGGTGGTTTTTTCAAGTAAGAAAAATAAAAAACTCATCCTATACCAAGTCTCTTGCTGTAATCAATTTGCATGTTTTGGCTATCATTGCTGCAAGTGATATTCTACCACATACTCTGCTGATTCACTTGCATGTGGGTTTGTGGCATGTTTTTTGTCGTGGTTCAACCACGGTTAACATTGGCAGAGAATTTGATGATGTGCTTTTACAATGGATTTCTGATGCATTCTATGAAGATGAAATGATTGATTTTCCTCCAGCTCCTGATGTGAGCAATTATCTAGTCTCAGAGGTAAATCATGAGAAAAAAAATGATCTGCTACTTCTATTTTTTATTACGTAATTATCTTAATCGGCCTTCTATTAATTATGGTTTAGGATGATGCTTCTGCTTCAAATGGAAACAAGGACCTGCTATCTTTTGAGGGCATGACTGATGTTGATGTTGAAAGGAGATTGAAGGTCATTTCAATTATCTTAGTCATAGTGTACATGTTTAGATGTCCGCACTTCATCTTTTCTTTTCTTTTTGTTTTTCTCCTTTATGAGGATGCGACCTTCAATCAATGTTGTTATTTGTATTAAACTGATTCGAATTTCATTGACACACCTGTGAAATTGAATCCCTTGGTTCAGGATGCAAATGTCCAAGCTCTTCAAGTTTCTTCTGCAGTCAATAATATTGACCCAAGGCTTGCATCTTCTATCCAGCATGTGCTGGCTTCTTCATCGAGCATGATTCCACAGACTTCTCAAGGGTCCATTTCTTTTCAGAATATACAATACCCTCAGGCTATTCCAACAGTCAAGCCGCTGGGCCTTGTTGGCCCTCCAGAACCTAGCTTGCAAAGTTCTCCTGCTAGAGAAGAGGGGGAGGTTCCTGAATCTGAATTAGATCCTGACACAAGGAGAAGACTTCTCATATTACAACATGGACAAGACACAAGAGAGCAAACCTCGAATGATCCTCCATTTCCAGTCCGCCCCGCTCTACAAATTTCAATGCCACCAGTGCAATCACATGGAAGCTATTTCACAATGGAAGAAGAGATGAGTCCGAGAAAAATGAACAGAGCCAGGGAATTTCCTATAGAGCCAGAAGCTTTGCATTTTGATAAGAATCGATCTCCTCATCCATCGTTCTATCATGGTCTGGAGAATTCTCTTCCTCCTAATAGATCTCTTCATGAAAATCAAAGATTTCCGAAAGAGGTAAATGGCGGTGGTTTAATTTTCTTGTGGTCTAGAAATTTATGCCAGTGTGATAAATTGTAAAAATGATATAATTTTTTTAACTCATTTACAGTTACGTCATGGAGACGACCGATTCAGACCAAATCATCCACTTCCAAATTATCATTCCTCAGGTATTTTTGGACCTAAAAATAATCGGACTTGAAAACCTCAATACCATGTCTCATTCTGTTGACATGTTAATGATTGCTTCTTTTAATGGTTCATTTTATGATGAATATGTTGAGCTTGATGTGGTGATTTTCACTTTTAGGATTTTTTATATAATGTTTTCCCTGTCCTCAGCATGAGTTATCTATACATTTGTGCACACTCTACTTCCAGTTTTTTTTTTTTTTTTTTTTGAAATCTTATTCTTTTTTGCTAATTTTCAGCTCTTTTCTCACACTTTTGCATATAGTATTCATGTATCTCAACTAAAACAACCTTCAATTTTGTGTGCATAGATCCACTTGTAGGTTTTTTGTCTTGTTTGTTAATTTTGTCAATGGACCTTAGTTGATGACTGTTTCATGTGAATTACTCATCTTTTTGCGCATGTCTTGTGTTCCCAGAAGCATTTCTTGTCACACTCTCCATCTATGCATGTTTTTAGAAACCAAAATTTGATCAGAATAGGAAATAATGTTTATATGATGGAAATTAGTGGTCTATGTTGTACATATTTATTTCTACGTGGGTGATGGTAGAGGGCGTGTTTTTGGCTCGACACAATTTTGATTCTCCTTAAAACTTTTGTGTTGATGGAACTTTAGCTATTTTTGCTTCTCGCATATTTGGGTTATGTTGAAATTTCAATGCACAACTTTTTGGTCATTCAAAGGATCACATTTTTTTTTATATATATATATTTTATTTTTAAAGGAAAAAAATTCTTTTTTTTTGGAAAGATGCGTTGCTTGGACCCTAGGCGAGACAGTCGTACCAAATGTGCGCTGAGGTTTGCTTGTGCAATAATTGGGTTTTCACATAAGTTACCCTCATGGGTCATCTCGAAACATGGATCAAAGCGTCCCCTAAGTATGGGATGGATATCAAGCAAGAAAGGGCTTGGGTATAGAGGTTCTTCTAAAACTCCAAATTCCTAGGATATGGGTATGACAAGAATGTATGGCTCGTCAGTATAATATTGTTAAGATGTTTCCACCATAATATTTGGTAGTTGGAATTTTGATTCCAATGAGATGGAAGTGAGGGCTCTGTGGATGAAAGAGCTAGTCCAGATCAGTGCTGTCAAATGTGTTATAGGTGTAGGCCCAGGCGTTCAAGGCAGTTGTGTGTTGCTTGGACTCTAGGCGAGATGGTTGTACCAGATGTATGTCGAGGTTTGCCTATGGAATGGTTGGGTTTTCACATGAGGTACCCTAATGGGTTACCTCAAAGCGAGTGAGTGGATTAAATCCCTATAGGGGTGGGAACATATAAGAAGGGGCTTCTAAGCCCTCTTTCAATGATTTTTTTATTTTAAAGATTGATGCTCAAGTCTTCTCTTGAGTTTCTTACATTTTCCACAAACTTATGAGACTCTTTTCTCTTTTATTTCTTTATTGTAATAGTGTGGTAAGGTCACCTTGGATTTCTTGAAAGCAGTTTGAGCTTTTGTTGGTGTTGTACAAGAGATTGAAGATGAACTGGGGAGTTTAACGGAAATGGAAAGTATAGGTTAGAGGATTTGAGGATTTTGAAAGAAAAAAAAAAAGGATTTTAAGGTTTGGAAAATGTAAGGATTTCGGAAAAATTGCGAATTTTGAATTGGTGAATTTGGGGGAGTTGGCGAATTTAAGGTTAGGGTAGGAGGAAATTGGGAAATTAGGATTTAGAATGGGAGTAGGGGAAAATTGAAAAATTGAGGAGAGTAGGAATTCGGATTTAGAGTTTGGGGAATTTAGCGAAAATTGGGGATATGGTATTTTGGGCTAAGAGGAATTATTTACTATTGACTTTGATTGGGAAAATTTGATATGTGGCTTTTATGTAGATAGGACAAGTCCACCAATTTCTCACCTTTAGTTTGCTGATGATACGATCATACTTTGTGTATTCAATGTTAACATGGTGGATGGCTTGGGGATGATTATTAGGTGCTTTGAAGTTTTGGATTCCAAAAATTCATTTCTTGTGGTTTAATATTGACTTTCCAGGTTAGTTTTAGAAGTTTTGGATGAAATAGATGATGTGTTGAAATATTGGCATCATATTAGCAATCGTCGTCATCATCATCATCGCCTTGGCCCATCTATAATGACAATAATATTAACTTTTTTTTTTTTTAAAATAAAAATAAAAATTGAAATACAATTTTCAATATAATTATGTATCTTTGGACATGTTGGGTGTTCAGATTTTCAGTATCCCTGTGTTTGACACCTCGCATTCATGTTTGACATTGACATGTCTCTGTTAGAGTGACATAAGGTGGGACATTTAATTGATCATTAACAAGCAAGTTTTATCCACATTTATGCATGCATGTATTCACATGTATAAGCATGCAGCAAGGTTTTCTGTAATGGTATTGGTGGCCGTATCGGTCACCACTCACCACTGTTACCTTGACCTTTACGATACGGCCCACAACAGCCATTATGTTTTTTTTTTTTCATTGAAAAAAACCCCGAAAAACCTGTATCAGCCTTGTAACGGACTGTTATGGGGCTGTTGCGGCCTTTTTGGGGGCCGTAACGGGCCATCATGGGGCTGTAACAGTGGTTACGGGTTATTTTTTTCCCATAACGTATAATGGTTGCCACCGTTACCTTTACGTAACGGCCGTTACCTTTACGTAACACCATGGCATGCAGATTCTTTTGTGTGCACCCTGCTCCACCTTCTGCACGAGTAATTAGAAACAGATTGATTCCATACAAGATGAAACATTTGAACATTCTACGTTGGAATTATATGACTTACCTGATTGATTATGTCATTAGTTGCTGGCTGCAATCTCTTACCTATGTTGTCACTTTACTGAAAATTGCTCATTGAAGGTGATGAGATGCCTTTGGGTCGGACATCTTCTGGCAACAGAAATCTTCATTTTGAATCTGGACGAGTTACAGCACAGTACCCCGAAACGCCTGCTGGAGTTCTACAAGAAATAGCAATGAAGTGTGGAACAAAGGTTATTGGGTGGTTTAATTGTAACATCGAAGTTGTGTGTAAACTGTCTATACTTCTCTTCATTATGTTGCTCTTAGTATCATTCTTATTTGCATTTGTTTCGTTGTAGGTGGAATTCAGGCCAGCTTTAGCTGCTACCACAGAGTTACAGTTTTCAATTGAGGTTTGTTGGTTTAGTCCTTGGTTAATGCATATCTTTATGACTTCAACTCCAGTTTATAAAGTATGGTTTGAAACTGCATCACTGGTTTTCTGTTTTCTCGATCATTTTTCATGGGTACTTTAGGTTGTTCATCTGCCTCACACATGCTTCTGCCATATAGTTTATGTCCAGAAAAAAAGCAATATATTTCCCTTTTTTGATGTTTATTCTATCATCAATTAATTTGTGATTTTGGCCACTTCGTAACTGTTGCAACTTGAAGGATTTATCATTATTATTATTGTTGTTTTAAATTTCACAGATTATATGATTAGATATGCATCCGCTGATTAAATTTTTATGAATTATTGTTCTTCTAGGTTTGGTTTGTTGGAGAAAAAATAGGTGAGGGGATTGGTAAAACAAGGAAGGAAGCCCAACGTCAAGCTGCTGAGAGCTCCCTTAGGACTTTGGCCAGTAAGAAGCTACCAGATTTGCAGTACTTGTTATGGCATACTCATTATATAACAGAAAACAAAGTCCTACTGTTGATTCATTATTTATGGTTTGCATTTTGTACTGAGAAACATGCCAGTCATCATTTTATTACTGCCTTTCCCATTTGACACTGTTGTTTTCTATGTGGGTACTTGCAAGTGATTCTAGTTGTGCCAAGGTCTGGTTTGACGACTGCTGTGAATACTGAAGTTGATAGTTAGGTGTATGTTTCATGAAAATTATGTCTTCCTCAAAATTGGAAACCGGAACGAACCAGCCAATTTTGTTGACTCCTTTAAAAATTCAGTTAGTGCTTGAACCGCTAATTGACTAATAATTGCCTACCTTGTCAATCACCTTAGTAGACAATAGACTCACTAGCATTTATAAACTGCATTGTTTTTTTTGACTCCGTGCAATTAAACCTAGAAGTTTAAAAGCTGATTTCTGATTTTTTTGAATGGCAACTAAAATTTTGCGAAAGAGGAAAGAGAAACAAGAGGTTGAGAGGCCTATACAACCAACTGAGATGATTAGAAATCATCTATCACATGAGGCCTAGGCCACCCCCAACTCTCATAATTGGCTCACTAATATGACCTTAAAAGATGTTGAGCCCCATTGTGCAGCTGATGACTCTACCCCTAGCCCTTATGAAGGCAACTTTTTTCTATGCTGCTTTGTTACAGAGTTTCTATTGTTTCATTCCTTCTGGATTGACTGTAAAACTGCAAGCAGAGCAAGGCACCAAGGTTACATTTTTTTTTTTTTCTTTTTCCATCTGAGCCCCATGCCACCTCAGCAACCAGTCATAAATCTCCCTAACATCACCCAATCGATCCCGTGAAGACCAAAGAATCTCCACCAAATTTGTTCAGAAAACTCACAATGCTAGAAAATGTGTCCAACTTACTCATCACTTCAGAGGCATAGGATACAAGTTACGAGCACCAGGGATTTCTGCCTTTTAAGCGATTGATGGTGAGCTTCAATGTTTCTCATTATCCAACCAAATGAAATCACCCTTGAGGGCCCTTGTAACTTCAAGTGTGCACTATTGGAGCTGTCGCCTGCTGCAAGAAACCCCCGAGTCCTGACAACATTGTGTAAATGACTGGACAGAAAAGATCCAACTAGATTTAAGTACCATTGACATTCATTCCTTTACCCAAATGTTGGGTTGCATCTATTTAATTGTAGATAGTCCATACGACAGACGAATTCTTTGATCTCGTCATTATTAAGGGCCCTTTTAAAGACCAGTGACCACGCTACCTGGCCATCACTTCTATTGAAAGCCCTGGAGGAATACCATGATTTCTCTTTTTGAAGCTCCCTGGTACAACCTCTGAAGGCTTGACAGAGTGCTACATTATCACACCACACACCTTCCCAACTATTGCCTTAGAAATCCTTCTCAATTATGAACTTTGCTCTCCATATCCTTGAAGCTCTCTATTGAGATGCGCTCCAATAAACTACCCTCCTGGCCTAGCCCCATATTTACACGAACCACTTTTTCAAAAACCGCCTTCTTTTACGTGGAACTTTGAGAACCAATTCCCCAGTGATGCAGTGTTTATGTGCTTTTGCGATTTCATCCCTGTCCCTCCTAGCTTTTTGGGATTGCAGACTTTTCCTTGATCAATGTGGTGAAACTTTATGCTTCTCATCTGTGCAGTGCCTTGCTGAAGAAATTCCCCTTTCTAGCCTTTTGAATAATACTTGATGGGTGCTAGAACAAGGACAAAATAAATTGGCACATTTGTTAATGCTGAGTGTGTGCGTGCGTGTTTGTGTCTGTGTCTATGTCTATGTCTATGTCTATATATATGGGAAAAGGTTCTATGCGGTCGAGCTCATGGCAACTTCCCATGAGGTCGAGCTGTGTGGGCCCCACCGTGATGCATGTCGAACATCTGCCCCATCAGTCAGATGCACCATTCCATGGTGGGTCTGGGGCTTAAAAATCAAGTCAATCCATGACTTGTGTGGGCCACACCACATACAAAAGTTGAGGGCTTACCCTCCATTAAAACATTCATAATCATTTGCTGGGCCCACCGAGATGTGTTTCACAAATCCAGCCCATCCATTATGTGTGTCCCACTTGGACGAGAGGTCGGACCAAGTTTCAGACACATCCAAATTTCAGGTGGGCCCCACCAAGTGCTTTTACATGTCTTCACATGATTTTAGATGGTATGGCCCACCTGCGTTCCGTATATGGCTGATTTTTGGGATATCCCATAATTTAAAGGGGACCCATCAAATGCACGGTGTTGATGTTTGACACGCATCACGATGGGGCCCACACAGCTCGACCTCATGGGAAGTTCCCATGAGCTCAACTGCATAGAACCTATATATATATATATATATATATATATGTATGTATGTATGTATATATATCTGTGTGTGTGTGTGTGTTTGTGTGTGTGCGCTTTTTGTATTCCCTACGTTTATTTTATATAACATATATAAGAATGACCATAATACATTCATTTTATATGAGCAGGTAGGGACAGCATAGAGTGTGTGAGTGATCCAGGGTTCAATCCCTGGTAGTGTTACCTTAAAAAAAAAAATCCTGATTACATTGTCGATGATTGGTAGGAAAAACATATGTTATGCTTTGGTCACACTAAGGCTAGTGTTTTTGTGTGAAATCTGCCTCCTTGGTTGTTTTCACTAATTAATCTATAGAGGCACCCAGCGTGCATTCCCTCTCTTTTTGAACTATTAATGATGCCGTTTGTTCTTAGTGGAACAACTTGATTGTTTCAGAGAAGCTCTTTTGGCCTATTTTCTGTTTGGATTTTTTGTTTTGTTTTGTTTGGGGGGATGCTTTCTGTTGAAATTTTTTTTCCTGTGAATACTTTCTATTGGATTTTGATCCTTCCATATTTGTTATTGCAGATAAATATATATCAAGAGTTTCGCCTGATCTGAATGCTGTGCATGGGGATTCAAATAAGCTTTCCCATAAAAACGACAATGGTTTTTTACGTGATGCGAATTCCTTCGGGTATCCAGCATTCCCCAGGGAGGATCCCTTGCCAATTGCAAGTACATCAGACCAGTCCAGGTTTCTGGACCAGAGGCAGGAGGGTTCTCTGAAAGGAATGGCTCCTGTTTCATCCCTCAAAGAATTAGTGAGATATCTAGAAACTTTAGACTCTTGTTTTATCATCATATTTTCCTTTTCGAAGTTCCTTTGCCTCTGAGAGAAATGGCTTTAAACTTGATTTTTTTTGGACACTGACATCCTGATGATTTCTTTCCAGTGCATGGTGGAGGGTCTTAGTCTAGTTTTTCATGCTCAGCCTCCACTTTCAACGTTGTCTAGCCACAAGGGAGAAGTGTATGCAGAGGTTATTATCTTATATTCTGTGTTTAGAGCTAGCTTCTAGGATGATTGCCTGTTTGTTTCTTAGAATTTTTTTAAACTCGATTGCATGCTCAAAAGATGTGCCTGCCGATATCTACCCGAGTTGAAGGTGGAACTTCGTTCCTCAAACCCCAAGAAAAATGGACCCAATACTTTGAAAATTGGAAAATCGTAGTTGGGCAGTCAAACACTCATGCAGTTCAAGTTTCATGATTTTACTTCTTGGATTCTTGGAATCATTATCATCACATCATCATCTGAGTCTTAACCCAACTAATTGGAGTCAGCTACATGAATCCTGCTCTGCCACTCCTCTCCATCACGGATAATATCCTTGGTGTCTAGTAATATTGTTGCAATTTTGTTTTGCTGGGTGATGTGGAATTTTCTTTGTTGACCTGGATCCCTTTTTATCATTGGGTGGAAAGATATGTCCTGTTTCTTTCTTGTATTAATTTGCTTTTATTAATTGTGGACTTTGTTCTAGGTTGAAATTGCAGGGCAGATTTTAGGCAAAGGAATTGGGTTGACGTGGGAAGAAGCCAAGCTGCAGGTAATATGCTTTTTGCTGTTGTATTTTTTTGAGGAGAACATGGTTTATTTGGGACCTCTAGAACAGTTATATGCATCTTTGTAGACAGTGCAATCATTAATGTATCTTTAATTGTCTGCAACAGATATATGTCCATAGTTGTCCAGGCATTAAGTTTCTTTACAGACAATGCAATCAAAGATGGAATTTAATCTACTAGGGTAGATTAGAATAAATCCGACTTTGAAGATGAAATACCACCCAGTATCCTCCAATTTAACATTTTCATCATTTGCAGGAAACAGTAGGAAAATGAAGAATAAGAATCCGAGTTCTCTATCAGTTACTAACATGGAGCTTCCCTGTTGTGCATGAGTTCGCATATCCAAGGGCCAAAGTTGGCTTGTCCAAGCCATTTATATGATGGCCCCATCATGAATGGACCATGCCCCCAAAATTTTCCAAATTGAAGATCCTAGCTATCCAATCTTTGTCCTTTCCTCCCTTGAATGCAGGGCGTTGGTGTATTTCCTTTTCACCAAGTATTTACATGTCAACAATGAAAAGGCTAGAGTTGTCTGATTGAAGAGATTTTTTGGGCACGGTGCATCAATGTCAAGAGATAAAAGGTTCAATGGTCTGGATTACCAAACCTTCGGTCCCACATGTACAAACTACATGTATTCCAGTGAACTTTGCTGTCAGTCACTAACAGAGAACTCAGACTGAGTTGAATAGATGTGGAGTAACACCACATGAAACCCTACTCTCACCAGAGGGGCTCCCAGGGCTAGAATCCCATCTCGGCATATTGAAAGAAAGTAAATTTCTTTACATTGAATGGTTCAATAGCCTCTCTCAAAAGTTCTGTATGGACAGCTGTACGAAAGAGAGGAAATTTTCATTTAGCCGAGTTGTTCAGCAGCCTCCCTCAAAAGTTTCATATGAATGGCTTTATATAGCCGTGATACAAATCAAGGATTGACAGACTGAGCCATTATACAAACTTCTGGTCAAGAGCAAGCTCCTACATAAAGAATCAATACTTTAACCCTACTGCAACCCCAAAAAAGAAAGAAAATAATAATAATAATAATAATAATAATAATAATAATAAGAAGAAGAAGAAGAAGAAGAAGAAGAAGAAGAAGAAGATACCCTAAACTGTCTCACTTCTAATAAAAAAGGAAATAGCAATCAAGTCCGAATACCTGGACTCTCTTTCTACACTAACTGTATGGGGTTGTATACTGGCCATACGGTAATTTGGGCCATATGAGTTGTATAAAGCTTCAAAACTACTTACATGGTTTGTATATAAATGGTGAAAAGAGCATCTGGTTGGAATAGTGGACCCTTGGCCAACTGTTGGGTATTTTAGCCATCCCTTTGGCTCCAATGATTTGGTCACAGGGACCACTGATCTGGTTCCGATCATTCAATAGGACCACTGATAGGGCCCTGGTCTTTTCATCATCTCATTTGGGACCCCTGATGTGGTCTAGATACTCAATCTGGACCCCAGTGTGGTGCAGATATTCAGTCTGGACAGTTATATAGTGATTATAAGTTTGGACGATTGGATGGGCCAGGTATTTAATCAGGACCCTTGGATGGGGCTGATCATCAGTTGACCAGGAAGGAGGCCACTTTTGGTCTCTCATTGGATGCCTGGATGGCTCTGCATCAATGTATATAATGCACATGCTTCCTTTCCTCAGTGCAAGTTTCACATTGTATCGTCGTTGTTTATTCCAAAATTCCTAATTTTGCTCACTGAATCAGTATTGAGTCCGAACTCTAGTTTGTTCGATTGAATTCTCTCTCTCTCTCTCTCTCTCTCTCTATATATATATATATATATATATATGAAAGGTAAAAGGAAAAAGAAACTCTATCAATCATTGTCTGTCGGATGGTGGACTAAAGATTCTTCTTCTTATAGGGCCTCGGCACTATGGAGGGGTATCCTTTCTATGAAAAAGAAGATCCTCAAAGGCGTTGATTTGGTTATTGGTAATGGCGATAAAGTCCGCTTCTGGGAAGATACTTGGGCGGGAGAATCTTCCCTCAAAGAGGATTTCCCAAACATTTTTCGTATATCCCATAATCAAGCCTCTTCAGTCGCTGATTGCTTTTCATTCATCAGTGGGAAAGTGGTCTGGAACCTAGTTTGTAGAAGGAATTTATAGGATTGGGAGGTTTCCGAGTTTGTGGCCCTCCTTGATTGGATCTCCACTAGCAAGCTGGATCTTTTGGGTGAAGACAGATTAGTTTGGAGAGCTGAAAAATCTGGTCTGTTTTCGGTTAAATCCCTCTACAAAATTCTGGACAGCAATTCCCCTCTCGAAGAAGAAATCTCCACAAATCAGATCTGGCACTATTCAGCCCCTCCAAAGATAACTTTTTTCGGCTTTTTGGTTGGTAAGAAAAAGGTTCTTACGATCGATAGTTTGAGGAAAAGAGGCATGATCCCTCCGAATATCTGCCTTTGCTGCATGGCAAATGAAGAGACGGTAGATCATTTGTTTATCCACTGCCCCTATATTCAACAAATCTGGCCTCAAATCTTGGGCCCTATAGGTATCAATTGGTCCTTCCCCGCCTCTACAGATTGGTTGTTAATGGCGTGGCATGGTGTCAGCCTAGGCAAGCAAAGAACCCCTATTTGGAGATTAGCCCTCCTAGCTACATGGTGGGCAGTTTGGGAAGAAGGAAATGGAAGAACTTTCAGAAATGAGTCCAAGTCGAGGGAGTATCTAGTTCGTAGAGCTAAACAAATGATCATAGAATGGACCGTTAATGTAGATTCTCTTAAGGGTTGTAATGTTCTTTTCTTAGGAGTCTAGGCGGTCCGCTTCCTCAGCGGCCCCTCTCCTCTTGTTTGTTTTTCTCTCTTTTTAATGAAATCTTTGTACCCCTTCAAAAATAAAAAAAACAAAAAGTCATTGTCTGTCTAGTGTTTACAATATTTGTGGGTTTTTCATAGACTCAGCTAAGTCAAACTAGGAGATTTAATGGTTTGGTTTCCTAGTTGAATCTGAGCTTTAAAACTTTGATATATACATGTTGTCACTGAAAGGTCTAAGCCAGACCTTGTTATCTCACATTAATGCTCACAACCTTTTGGCAGGCTGCTGAAGAGGCCTTTGGGGGTCTAAAATTCATGCTGAGTCAAGGTTCTCAGGAACGCTTGGGTTCTCCAAGGTGAGTAATTTCATCCTCATTTCAATGGTTATATTCACCATCATACGAAACATCTATAATTTTGGTTGGAGGCAAGAAGAGATTAAATGTCACTGTCTATCAGAGCAAGAAGGGATTAAACATTTATATAGAATGATTATTGTGTGGAGGCAATGATATATATATATATATATATATATATATATATATATATATATATATATATATATATATATATATATATATATATATATATATATATATATATATATGAACCCTTAGATTCTACCAGGAAAACCATATTTCATTTGCCAAGAACAACTTGAACCAATGTTACCTAATACATGTTTTCCAGTATGGGTTGATTGATCGTTATATAGAATGATTATGGGTCATATGCAATCCAGATCATTATTTTTAGCAACCCAAAATTATGGCTTTATGTTCTTATTATAATGAATTTAATGAGAAATTATATTTACAATGCGTAGACTTATACTTCTATTTATGTAGTTATAATGACTAAATGATTTTTATCAACCTATGTAATAGACTATTCGATTGCTCTTGATAATCAACCCATGTAATAGTCTATAGCATAGCACCTATGGGAGTTTTGTGCTCTCATTACTGGTCCCAAGCCCATATAAAGGAGGGTTGTGTTGATTTGGCAGCCAGTGTCAAACTAATGCCTTAAAGTCCATCATGAATCCTAACAATATGACATTCCAAAGAGTGGAATAGCGGAACAAGAATCATGTAGCCAACCCCATGTAATTGGGATAAGGCTTAGATGACGATGACGACAACTTAGACGACTTATTTAGTTATAATACTAAGATGGTAATAACTTCATCATGTCGTACATAAATTGCAATGCTCATATATAAAACTGGATTGCATAAACTTGCGTGTATTGGAGTGACACACATGATCCTACCCCCAGCATACCATGTATTGGAGGAAGTAGTGTACTGTGTACCTATCTTGTACCATGTACCAAAGTGACCTGTGATCTAGGTAACCTTGACTTGGATGGGTCAATGAAGAATTCGCCAAGTTTCTTGTAACGTTGTCTGGATTTGTTATCCAGAGACTGACCTAATCTAGTGGACTCAGCCAATGTCCAGGTGGATGCCAGCCTCTGAACATTGGCTGCATTACCAAGTGACGTACTCATCACATGCTTTGGGGGAAACTTCCCAGATTCTGCTTGTTTTTGAACTGCACAATCAATGTTTCTTTAAAAATTGGATTCATTGCAATATACTAATACCAAGAGCTTCACAAGAAGTAACTATTCCTGGGCAGTCCGTCTGTCCAGATGGGTCCCATGGATGATCCAAAATATTTCCCAGACTGGCAGATCCCAACTCTTCTACAAGTTGTAGTTATGGAAAAATACAGCAACATTTCAGAGAAGAGGCCAAAGACAGGCACAGATTGGAACATGGCATCTACCATCCATTGTGGGTTCATCAGAGCAACAATCTGGATCATCGAACTACGGGCTCCACTTGTACATACTGGGTGCACTGGCACACTCCACATCCCTGATGCATCATGACACAGCCACTCTCCACTGTCATATTTTATGTTGTCCACATTGCTTCATCTGACTCTTCACCTTCATCTCAATGAGTTCCTGCATAGGATAATTATTTTTTCAAGATCAGGTTCTTGTTTCTTCTAATCCTATGCAGAATTTCCAGTTGTCAGTTCTTGGGTCATGACCATTGCCAGTCATTGCATATTTCTAATGGTTCAGGTCATCGCATGGAATTCCTAATAAACGGCTGAAGACTGAATACCCACGAACATTGCAGCGTGTGCCGTCCTCCACAAGATATTCCAAGAATGGTCCTCCCGTTCCTTGACAACAACCAACACCTGCCCGCTATATTTTTTGTTGTGCGTGCTGAGACATCTGTACCGTAGTACATGAAAGGCCTTCAAGCTCCTGAAGAAGATGGGCCCACAGCTACCCTCTTTTTTCACAAGATTACACGGGTAAGGTAGAGGATGTCGCCATTATGAGAAAATGTTCTCCAAGTTCAACTGCAAAAGAAGCTGCTCCTGGATATCTCTCACTTGGGTGATGATCCATAGTGGATGGAGAGATTGCCTGTGTAGGTGCTTGGATGCCTTTTGAGTTTCTCTGGGCAGTGCGCGTCGTTGTACGTATGCATGCTTCAGTACCACGATAACTGCAATTCTAAGTTGTATCTTTCTGGGGATCATTACTCCTTATGCAAGTGGAGGATGTAGGCAAATGGTTGAAATATTGCTATTTTCTCGATGTTGGTGGATTCTCAGAATCTTGATGTGGTGACATTCGGTACAGCCAACAATCTCAAACAGTTCCTTGGGAGATGAGCCCTCCGGCTGTTTCCTGTACCACATGCTTCAAGAAGTCCAACTTGGCCTAGAGACATGTCCTGGGTACTTTCTCTGGATGTTATTGCATCGTTTGCCCCAGGCCTCTTCCACAGGATTGCAGCCAATGATCTCACATTGTTTTCTTACCCCACACGCTTCAAGAGGTCTGGCCTGGTGTAGATTCTTAAATCCTGGCACCTTCACTCAATGTTTATCTCATCTGGAAGAATGAAGAGCGGGGTTGTGATTGATCAAATGAAGGGGGTTGTTGCTCACAAGCATATACTGATAACCGTTGGATGTATCTTATCATCTAACTGTAAGCCTTCAGGGTTCTCTCTCTCTCTCTCTCTCTCTCTCTCTCTCTCTCTCACTGCAGTTTGTGTTTGTGTGGCCATACTCTATATCTGCATATCGTTACACTGGCAACCATGTCTTGGAATTTGATTCCGACCCAAATGCCACATGTTAGTTGATGCAGTGCATTTGCGGCATGGAGATTTGCCTCTCATGCTAAGCTATTTACATGGAAATGTGATTGGTGGAGCCATTTTTTAATTTTTCATGTGCTTCTCCTGTTTGATAGGCGGCATTTTTTTTTCCCATGCTGAGACTGGCCAAAATGGCAAGCTCCTTTCATCTTTAGAAAGTGGCTGCTGTGGAGTTTTGATCATGGTCTTGCTATTTGAAAAGAACTGAGGGTTTTGAAATGCTAAGGGTATTTGAACAGGTCTTGGAAGATGAAGAGAACCCTCAAGAGCCTTTTTCAAAGAGAAGTATAATGCGGAGGTCAGTTTTTGCAAGTGCTCTGGGTATGGTGATCTAAACCATTGTCATGATTGACAAATGATGCACTAAAAGTCCCTCATCTTGGAAGATCCTAGCCACTACATTAGATGTTGATCATTGCTTTATTTCTTAACCATCTATTTGCAGGTCGCCCATCTTTATTTTTTTACCACACCCACACACATGCATATTTTGCATGACCGCAGTGCTGTATCATTCACGGAGTCTACCACTGAACCATCTATTCGCTGGTCACCCATTGAAAGGTTGTGATTTTGACAATTGGAGACTTGGTAGAGTGGCTAACATATCAACAGTTTGGGTCATTGACCATGGACCACATTTGAAAAAATTGAAACGCTGTAACACTTGTTGAGCTTGAGCCTGCATATTTTGCATTACCCATCTTTCACACACACCAGGATTTGGGCAGATGCAAACAGCAACTGGTCAAAAAAAAAAAGAATAAAGAAAAAAGAAAAAAGAGCTGCTTG
Source organism: Magnolia changhungtana (assembly GCA_030180095.1). Classification (NCBI taxonomy): domain Eukaryota; kingdom Viridiplantae; phylum Streptophyta; class Magnoliopsida; order Magnoliales; family Magnoliaceae; genus Magnolia; species Magnolia changhungtana. The sequence goes on from JASAUF010000213.1 coordinate 532,883, forward strand.
TATTATTGCTCAAATATTCCAAATGGATGTCAAAACTGCCTTTTATTCTACCTCATATTCCTGAGAAGACTAAGGAGATGATTGTGTGACCTAAGCAGATGGAAGTGGATTTCCAAGTCTCCTAAGTATATCTTATATTTGAATATTATGTGGCTGGGATAAAAAGAATCATTGGTGGGTCTGATCAGTCTATTTAACCAACTACCCTTCCAATTTTGTACAGAATCCCATCAGTGCTGTTGCTTAGGTGGCCCTTTGCTTTGAGTGGACCATTAAGTTAAAAAATCATTTCTCATCTTGATAAAGCTATTATTAAAAGAAGAATAAATGAGGAAGAGTAGTTAATGACACATGCAAAGAGGGACGCATTGGATTGACATGGATATGTATGAATTCAATAAACAAAATTTTGAATCAGACGGGCCAGATAGGGCCAGATCCACCAGTACAAAATCTGAGCCGCACCCCAATTTTGGTCATTCTCAGATAAAATGGGACCAATTCGTTATTTGTGGCACATGTATGGGAGCTGGGATAGAGATGCATGGTGGATATGCCCTGACTCAATTATCGGGCCTGATCGCTCATTTGGTGGGCCACACTAGTGGGGGAGAATGTGATTGATGGTCTTTGTTCTTCTAATAATTGAAATTTTCATCATAATGTGGCATACCTGATGAGTTCCCAACGTCTGCCCTGAATAGATAGTGGTAGCAATGGGTCAGGTAGAAGCTTAGGCCGGGCTTGGACCTACTAGCTTGGCCTGTGGGAGGGGATGCACGGCCACGTGATTTTTTTAGTTGGGCTAACCTAATTTCATATGTACATCTTCTATCCTACAAATATGCCATTTGAAGACTCCTTTAAACAACCCATCTATTTGAAATGAAGACTGTTGATCTCATTGCTCTAACTGCATATGTGGCCCACATGATCAACAGATAGATTAGGAAAATTTAAGCATAAGCAGGAGATAGTGACTTGGCTAGGGCAAGCAGGTCTGGCCCACCTCAACAATTTTCTCTAGCCAGGGTGATGTGCGAGGTACATGCCTTGCTTTTGGGTCGGGCACAGATCTTAGGGATTATGGAGCCAGGCCTGTCCAAAACCCGGCACATTGCCACGCGACGAACATGTTTGACTAAGGTGGTAATAAATAACAGAGATGGGAGCATTTTTGCCATTAACCAAATCTAGGCCTCATTATATAAAAGAAATTTTACAAAAAACTACATTATTACAATGTAATTTATGCAAATGAGTAGGTTGTTTGGGTAAGATGTTTGCATAAAATCCACTCCTTATATAGTCCTGTAATTCCAGGATATAATTGAAAACAGCATACAAGGCAACGATGGTCTTCTAAACTGTTTACTTTGGTATGACCCACTTAAATTATGGTTGGGCTCGACTGAGATTTAGGGAATAAGCTTAAATTTCAGTATGACATCTAATGGTTAAAGTGGATTTCATGTATTCATTATAGTAACTCATGTAAAAATCAATGTCGAATGTATCTTCCTTGGCTACCTTCTTTGGTGTGGCCCATTTGAATTGCAAATCAGCTTGATATTTTTTAATTCATCGATCTAAATTGGGATTGCCCATATAATGATGGGAGTGGATTAGCGTACGCATCATAGTGGGCTCTGCAAAATCCAGTCCACATCCCTCACCAACTAGGCAGAAAGAGAAACTGCAAAAGAGGGAATTGTTTGGGATGCTTATATAAGATCTATTCTGACCATTACATATGTATTAGGCTTATCTGTGATTTTGGTGGGCCACACCAAAGGAAACAGTTACGAGAAAGGTCCACCTTTATTTTTACAAGGCCCAGTATGATAATGGAGCTCATGATAATTACACGAAATTGACTCCAATCATAAGATTTCATACAAAAACTTTAGAATATGGAGAAAAAAAAAATCATATTTCTCTGTGATTTACATGAGCCATAGTAATGAAAATAATTTGGAGAGTAAATGTTGGCCTCTACACTTTTTCCAATCATGTGGTCGATCTGAATCATAGATGGAATTGAGCCCACAGTGACACATCTAATGGTCGGAGTCGATTTTAGTATAGCTTATTGGACCTTGAAAATTTGAACGGTTTATAGTTTTGGACAAATATCTCACACATAGCATATTATTTGTGTTACAACCTTGGTATAGTGGGTCGATCAGAACTGGACGATGAAGGTGGGCCGTGATGAACAGTCCCACTGAAGTGCCCTCAATCACATAAGGGGATTGGCTGCTGTACCACCTTCTAGCTTTATTCAGGTGTTGTAGGAGGTGTTCTTCGTTGCTAGTAACGGTTTAAAGCAGTGGCTACAATACATTTACGTAGGACCCACACTGATGTATTTCTTACATCTACATTTCATCAAATATTTGTAAAATTCATTTTAGTACATTATCCAAAAAAATGAATCGTATCCAATAATCATCGAAACCACACCATAAATAGCATCGAATTTGAACTTTTAATACCTGAATGAACGGTTTGGATGCACCATGTTATTGATGATCAGGCCGACTAGACCGGAGGACGTGAATTAAGCATTGAATACGTGCGGTATACCAACCAATCTACTGCCGCACATACATTTCCCCAGCCGGTGGGTCAGCGTCTAAAATCAAAAGCGCATTGGGCAGAGAAACAGTGATAATGCCTGGTTACAATACCAAAGCATTTTCCTGAGCATGTAATAAATACTCAGGGAAAGTATAAACCCTACGAAAGAAATGAAAAATCAAACACGCCCTAAATAAAATAAAAACCAAGGTGGGGACACCCGAACCACCGACCTATTTGCTCCAAAGCCGCTGCGACCGAAGTTAGTGCAAACATCAACATCACGGTGCGCCGTGGGAGCCATCCGAGCCACCTACCGCGGTAGTATTTTGGAAAACTTTTAGAAAAGGTACCGGATTGTGAATTCCGTTTTAATTAGGCAGTTATTTTTATAAAATCCCTTATATAAAATCTGATTTCGAGACCCGATCCTGCCATTTCATTTCCCCCATCCCTTCCTCTTCCAGACAGAGCGAGAGAGACAGAGAGACAGATAGAGCTGCTGAAATTCCTCCTCCTCTGAGAGAGAGAGAAGAAGATGTCAGCTTTCGACACCTACAGCAACGACGGAGATGAGGGAGTGCAGTCAACGGCCCGGCCGTTCGATGATGATGGTTACATGGGCTATGATCCCCGCCTCCCTTCCCAACGCTTCGACTCCTCCTCCTTCCCCACTTTCACCGAAGAGGAAGAAGATCCTGACCACCACCATCCAATCGACGATGCCGATCACATCCCTGTTCACCACGTCTCTGCTCCTCCTCCCTTAGACGACGACCACATCCCTCCCTCTCCTGATGCCTACGGCTTCCGCCCCTCCTCCATTCCCATCCCTGACGACTCCCCTACCCCTTTCTCCGCTCCCATCCCTGATGAATCCGCCTCCCCTTTCTCCGCTCCCATTCATGATGACTCCGCTTCCCCTTTCTCCGCTCCCATCCCTGATTCCAATGGCAGGGCTTACGCCCTTGATGATGCTCTCTTCTCTGACGATGGCCCCGTCCTTCCCCCTCCTGAGGAGATGCGCGAGGAAGGCTTCATGCTTCGGGAATGGCGCCGGTCAGATCTCTTCTTCTTCTGCTCTGATCTGATTTCCGTGTCTGAATTCTTCTCAATAGTTGGATCTATCTTGATTGCACGGATCTGATGCTTTTATCATCAGATCTGCATGTTTCTCTTTCCGTTTGATTTTAGACGTGCTTAGATCTGCCTTCTTCTTTTGAAGTTTCCTAATGATAGTTGACTTTTTTTTTTTTCAAAATCTCGTGTGGATGTAATTTTCATCCATGAATTCAATGGGTGTTTATGGTTCATTAATTTGTTCCGTTCGTGTATGTGCATTCCGTTTTATTGATAGGATTGTAGTGTGTGTTTGTCTCTGATCTTGGTTCTTATGTAGCATTTAGTCACATTATCCTCAATTTCTAATTATCTTTCCTTATTAGTGTACTTCTTGTAACAAACATGATGATCAGAGCAGAATAGCAGATACAATTTCATGCACAATATTGAATATATTTTTTTTTTTATCGTAATATAGCTGGACCTGTTCTGGGATAGGTGAAACTCGTGAATTGTAAGTCATGCAAATAAACTTCAAAGATAAGGTGGTTTTTCATAGATCATATAGTGTTTTCTGAACACAGAATAATGTAAAATCATGATGAGTTGGTATAACCATCAAAATATCACACGGTGGCAATCATTAAAGAAAACTATATGTTGGCTGTTCGAAATTGTAGACCTTATATTCAATCCTAGAATAAAACTTTAATAAAGAAAATTGATTTACATGTTTGCTGAAATCCATGAATGGAAATAGACAGAATCTTATAGAGGTGGAGTACGCTATCATTTTGCTGGTTGAGTGGAGGGATAGGGCATGGGGATTTTTTTTTTTTTTTTAAATGATAAAGCTTGTCTACCCTCTTCTCAATATCCTCGCCGGGAGCTCTTTGCTTGTTATTTTTTGCGAAGCAGCTGATGGTCGATTGGGTTTATAATGTCATGGGCTTAAAAGATTGTAATCTTCTCTTCTTAGGTTTTTAGTCTTTGGTTTGTTTCTGGCTGCTATCTCAGCAGTTTTGTTTGTTTTCTTCTTCTTTTCAATGTATTTCCCTCGTTGCTTTAAAAAAAAAAAGAAGAAGCTTGTCTACCCTCTTTCAAGTGGAGCACCACCTATGTTGGTGTTTGGGTGGGCATTGGTGCTATCGGAGTTTACTGGGATCTTGATTGACTTGCTGTGGAGGGAATGGGATTCAGTTGTCTTAGGTTAGCTGGTCATGGAAGTTTTGTCCTGAGCTCGTTTTTCTTACATTCATTTTTTTTTTTGCTCTGTTTCTTGATTTCTATTAGCAATTGCTTTTGAGTGGTGTGGGTGACGAGAGGGTTACCTCCGTATTTGGTCTCTTTTTGCTCAGTTTATTTTTGGTAGAACTTAATGATATGTTTATCTTCTAAAAGAAGGGCACAAGAATTACTTTCTCTAAGGTCTGAGACCAACTTCAAAAGGATCTGAGAGATATTGAGAAACCGCAGAAAATAAGGAGAAAATTTACAAGTTGCCTCACAATGATTGAAGATACGGCTATGGGGCAATAACAATGTTGGGTGGGTAGCTGATATGCAGAAGGGGGCTGGGCTGGAGAGAATCTTGTATTTGGAACAATGATATTTAATTGGAAGAAGCTGTGATATTGCAGAATTCTGTCGTGATTTGGTTCCTCTTAAGTTTGATGGTTTCAAGTGGGTGGTACTGGTATCAACAGTTTACATGCCAGTGTAGAAAAAGGAATTTCAACTCCATCAGGTACTCATATGCAATGTTTGAAATATCGGTATCGTTTTACGTATCGCACCCTTGGGATACAGATACATATCAGTTATCGCATGGGATATATTGGTTGTATCGCGTAATGTATCGTTGTTGTTGGAAACATGGGGAAACATTGTAATGTTCTTTTGTACGGAGGGAACTGACTCGCTATCTCAGCGGGTTGGTTGCTTCCTCTTCCTTTTTTTTAATGAAAGTTTCTGTTATCTCTCAAAAAAAAAAACATGGGGAAACATTGGAAATTGGTCGAATTTTTCAACGAAATTTCAGTGATTGTTAAAAAGGACATCAATACACATTTACAAATCAAAACATTACAAAAAACAAGTGCACATAGTTGGTTTTTTTTGTATGGGATTCTAATCTATGTGTTGTCTAACTGAATTGATGCAAGTATATTTAAAGTCTATTCATATAATTTATAAATGCAAGAAGACATGTGGAAACACAAGCAATACATTCAAAAGCAAAAGAAGAATCACTAGATTAGGTTACATACATATTTGGTTTTTTTTTTTTTTTTTTTTTTCAATTTTTCGCAACTCAGACCTTCTCCTCCAAATCTCGAAATCGAAGTTCCCAATCCATGATTTTTCATGCCATGCAAAACTTGAAAATTCATGGATTTGTAACAATTTCATGCCATGCAAAACTTGAAAAATCATGGATTTGTAACAATTTGACATTGATTTAACATGATTTATAATAATAAAAAAAGGATCGAAAAAAAAAATGTTCAGGATTGAACATGTGGGATGTATCCCACTACTTGTGTGTTTTGTATCACACATGTAGGATACAAGATATATCGTGGGATATATTGGCCGATATTGTCGATATTTATAACATTGCGCATATGAGAAATTGGGAGGTTCACACAAATTCTAGTGTTGGCCTCTCTAACCCATAAATCGTTGTGAAATTATTAACATCCCTTTTGAAGGGGGCATTATACACTTGATCAAATAATTAGGAACATTCAATAACATGCACATTAGATAGGTCCTCATCCGTGTCCTTGGGTTGGGAATCCCATTTCGAAGAATTGTCGTTAGGCCAATATTCTAAAACTAGCATCTTACCGCACCCCCATTTTTTCAAGACAAGTGAATTATCTTTGGTTTTAAACCATTTAAATTTGAAAACAAGTAGCCATATACCATGGATTTCATTCCTTGGGTAGGTACGTTGTGGAACATATTCGTAGTTGATTGTGCTAAGCTCTTCATCCTTATGGTTTTTGCATAGCCTTCTTTCATTCTTTTTGGGAGGTTGTGAAATAATTTATATTGGAAATTGTAAATGAGTTCTATGATAGTGGAAGGTTGAGCAAAACATTGAGTTGCAACTTGCAGGACCCATAAATCTTGTGGAAGCATGTATAAGATTATAGTGAAAATTATTGCACGTTGTCTTAGAGTCCTCCAAAAAATTATTTCTCCATTTTAAGGTCCTTTGTAGGAGGCAATCAAATCCCTGAAGGGGCACTCATAGAAAAATTGACTGCACTCCCCCAACAAAATTGACCGAGAAAGCCCCTAACCACATGCAATGGGATTTTCTATTATGCCTGTTATGATTTATGGGCTTCAAATATAGATGTGAGTAGGGGTCTTTGCCTGAGTGACCCCCTTTTACCTTCACGTTAGTTGAGGAGAGCCTTGTCATATGGTTGTTAGAGTGGTGGTGGTGATCAAATGTTTCAAATTAGAAACTCACATATTAGCTTATCTCACCTTAGTTTGCCGATGATGCTTTGGTCTCCCAAATTGATAATCTCAGAGGTTTCTAAGGTGATTCGAGATGATCTGAGGGTTTCACATGAGCAGAATGGCATGCCTTGCTAAGGGTAAAGTGTTTGTGGAGTATCTCTCTATGAGATTGAGTTGCAAGGAAATCTCCTTTCCAATAACTTATTTGAGTTTCCCATTGACAGCCGTTAGGCGAGTTCCCCTTGGTTGTGCAACTCGATAGTTGAAAGATTTAAAAGGAAGCTTGCCACTAGAATTGAGATATTCGTCTCTTAGGGGAACCACATCCACCCTCAATAAAGCTGTTTTATCCAACCTTCCTGTGTCTTGTTTCATTCTTTTTAATGACCTTGATAATCGTGGCATGGAGGCTTCAAAGGATAAGTAAATAAAATTCTTCGTGCAAGCAATGGAGACATGCTAAAATTCTTAATTAGGTGTGCATTTAAATAAGCAAAAAAGAAGGTAGCCTTGTTGTGGGGAGAGTAAGGTAGAGAAATTGAACCTTATTAGCAAATTATGGTGGAGATTTAGTGAAGATCGAAATGGTTCGTGGAAGAAGATTATAGCTAGAAAATATAGGGAAGCATATACAAGTTGGATCCTAGGTTGTGGTGGGGGTGGATTTAGGTCTGCAATTTGGAAAAGAACTTTAAAAGTTGAGGTTGCTTAGAATGAGGCTGGAAAGGCTCTAAGGGAAGGAGTTAGGTTGAAGGGCTTTTAACCAAAATGGACTCATGATATGGCCAAAGAACATGTTTAGCCCCCCTTTCCCATTCCTTATTTTTTTTGGCATCTTGACAACTTTTAAAAAATTTCAGAGATCTAAAATGCCCCTATTGCAAGCCTTGGCACCTGTACGATGTTTGAGTGCTAGGGAAGTTAAGAGGGTCTGTCTAGATGTGTGGAGTGGGTTCCATGAAACTTGGGCCCACTCTATGGGAGATCTAATCCGCTCATTGTATTTGGCTAGCCCTGGACCCATAGAAAGCACTAATTTCAGCTTGATCCAAGCGTTATGTGGCCATGGTAGTTGATAACGGTCAACGTTCATTTCCAATTGTTTCCTATGGTGTGGTCCACATTTGATGTGATTTTCCCTTAATTCTTTTGGTCCCATGTTCTTAAATGAAAACCCGAATCGAATGGTTGGCATGGATTTCACACAAGTCACGATGGACGTCACAAACACTGTCCAAATACCCTTTTGTGGGGCCAAGGACCTCATCTGGAAGTTCTATTTTTTTAGAGGGAAATTAACCGAAATCATTCTTCTTCTTCCTTGGTGGGAGTGGGACCCACCACCACTCTTTGGCCATTACATTCTCCACGCGTTCCATTTTCCAGTGTTCCATTCAATTCTCTAGCGTTCTATTCTCTGAAACCATTCTTTTTCGAAGCTTTCTCCATAGGACCACTCACTACTCTCCGCCGGACCATTCTCATGTGTTCTTTTATCTGACGTTCTTTTCTTCGAAAAAACGACTATTAGGGTTTTCTCTATTCCATCTGACTAGGGAGTTTCTCGCATAAAGGTGGCGACTTAGGGAAAATTAATTTTGTTTATTCAATGCACAAAGAACGTATATTTAAAGTGTTACATGATTGACCATTTTTTGAATGCTTATTGTGTAATGTGGGTGTTGTGAGTGTATGTATTTTGATGTAAATTGTTTAATGATGACTGGTGCTGTAAATGTATGTACATTGATGTAAATGGTTCAATGAAACAATTACATTTTCTTGACAACGGCGATTAGTTGCACATGACAACGACAGTCTGTTGCAAATGACAACGATGACCTGTAGCACATGACAACGGATTCCTATAACCAATGTTGTCAAATCACATGCAATTGCATGTGATCAGCATATGTTTTTGCATATGCGATTGCATAATCGTTTATGCTGTTGCATTTTTTTTTCCCGAAGAATAAAAAAAATTGAACGAGGGAAAAATTGAAAAAAAATGAGTGAAAACTTGCCTAATTAGTACACATGATTGGATTATGTTATTTTACTTATTTCATTGTAGTTTGAGTGTTTCATTAAGTTATATATTTAATTACTTATATTATATTTACATAAATTTTAACAAAACAATCAACAAGCTACATTAAGGGAGAATTAATTATTAAAAACTTTGAACATAGAGATTTTATTAATAAATGGATAACTTGAAACAAGTTACAAGTTACAACTTACAACTTAATTTACAAAAAAAACAAGCACTTACAAAATATAAAAATTAAATATACTTGAAATAGTTGTAGAGATATTAGAGTAAGAGAGAAAGAGGTGTAAGAGAGAGAGAGAGAGAGAGAGAGAGAGAGAGAGAGAGAGAGAGAGCTTTGGAGTAGAGAATAGTGAAAATGGAGGGGATATGAGTGCCTATTTATAGGCAGAAGTGCCCCAAATTTTAAAAATAAAAAATGAAAAAAACTTCTCCCAATGGTCATATTTTTTACTATTGGGAAATATGCGCATATTTGTCGCATATCAAAGTATGCCATGGCATACCTGCCAGGATCGCATATGCCATGATGGTATATGCAATTTGATCCATGGTATGCGCATACGTGATCACATATGCGATCATATTTGATAACAATGCTCGTAACATGTGATAATGACGACTCATAACACATGACAACGGAGACTCGTAACATATAACAACGGCGAGCCGTAGAACATGACAACGACAACCCGTATAACATGACAATGGCGACCCATAGCATACGACAATGACAACCTATAACACATGACAATAGAGGCCCGCTGCTCATGACAACGGCAACCTGACTCGTTGCTCATGACAACGATGACCCCTTGCACATGAAAATAATGACCGACGCAAGATCTGCATAAAAACACTGACTCCAACCTGAAGAACTTTTCATCCAACTCGACTCAATATTTACAGAATCTTATAAAAATAAAAAAAAATCATATTCCTTCATTCTATCACACACCAAATATTCAATCATATAATTATATACATGATACGTCCCACAAGATTATACAAATATATATCCCACAAGTAAAAGGAATCGCACGAACTAATCATATTTCTATCTAATCATCTTTCTTTCTCTTTCTAAGAAAAAACTCATCAACCGGCGTTCCATTCTCTCCCGTTCCATTATTCGGCATTCTTTTCTTCAAAAAAATGACTGTTAGGGTCTTCTCCATTCAATTGTAGCGTTCTTTCCTTCGACGATCCGAATGAAAATAAGTTTGAGGAGGAAGTGGAGGAAATAAAGGAATTGGTAACCCGACCGGGTCTCTCAGTCCCGATTAAGAGGAAGAAGATGGCCTCTAAATGTGCAACAATGAGATCTTTTTTTAAAAAAAAAAAAAAAGAAAGAGGAAGAAAGTTAATTAGATAGGAATATGATTAGTTTGTATGATTCCTTTTACTCGTGGGATGTATGTATTTGTATAATCCTGTGGGATGCATATAATTGTATAATTGAATGTTTGGTTTATGATAAAATGAAGGAATATGATTTTTTGCATCTTTGTAAGATTTTGTGAATGTTTAGTCAAGTTGAATGAAAATGTTTTTCAGGTTGATGGAGCCTGCGTTTTCATGTAGGTCTTGTGCTAGTCGTTGTTGTCATGTGCAAGGAGTCGTTGTTATCATGTGCTATGCTGTTGTTATGTGCTATAGGTCATTGTTATCATGTGTTACGAGTTGCCATTGTCATGAGCAATGAGTCTCAATTGTCATTTGTTACGGGTTGTCGTTGTCATGTGTTACAGGTTTTCGTTGTCATGTGTTATGGGTTTTCGTTGTCATGTGTCACGGGTCATCCGTGTTACGGGTTGACGTTTTCATGTGTTACGGGTCTCCGTTGTCATGTGCTACGGGTCGCTGTTGTTATATGCTACGGGTTTTCGTTGTCATGTGCAACTAGTCGTTTTCAAGAAAATAAAGTTGTTGTTTCATTGAACTTTTTTTAATATCAATGTATATACATTCACAACACCATCCATCATTGAATAATTTACATCAAGGTATTTATTTACAATACTCACGTCACACAATAAACATATCAAAAAAGGCCAATCATGGCATACTTAAAATATACATTTTTTTTTGTACATCGAATAAATAAAATTAATTTTTTCTGAGAAAGTCCCTAGTCGGATGGAATGGAGAAGACCGTAACAGTTGTTTTTTTTTTTTTTTTTTAAAGAGAAAAGATCGCCGGATAAGGGAACACAGGAGAATGGAATGCCAAGGAGTGGTGGTGTCTCGTGGAGGAAGCTTCGAAGAAGAAGGGTTTCGGAGAATGGAACATCGGAGAATTAAATGGAATGCTAGAGAATGGAATGTCAGAGAATGTAATAGTCGGAGAGTGGTGGTTAGTCCCACCAAGGAAGAAGAAAGGGTTTGGTCGGTTTCCCTCTAAAAAAATTGGAAATTCCAAATGGGGTCCTTGAAATCGGGTTGGCCTCACAAAAGGGTATATTAAGACGGCGTTTGTGGGGCCCAACGTGAGTTATGTGTGAAATCTATGTTGTCCATTCGATTAGGGTTTTCATTTCAGAGCATGGGCCCTATAATGAGGGGAAACCATATTGAAGGTGGACCACACCACGTGAAATATTTGGTAATGAAATTCAACTGTCATGGGCCATAGAGGGCTTGGATCAAGCTGAAATTAGTGTTTTTTATGGGCCCAGAATTGACCGAATACAATGAGCAGATCCACAGAGGGCTTGGATCAAGCTGAAATTAGTGTTTTTTATGGGCCCAGGACTGATCGAATATAATGAGCGGATTTAATCTCTCGTGTAGTGGGCCCAATCATGGTTTTATGGGACCCACTCCACACATCTGGACGGGTCCTCTTAACTTCTCCAGCACTCAAACATTATATGGGAGCTAAGGCCTGTAGCAAATGCATTTTGGTCTTTGAAAAATTTAAGTTGTCAGGATGCCAAAAAAACAAGGAATGGAAATGGGGGCCTAAACACATGCTATATGACCAAACCTTGGGGCCATTTTGGTAGAAGTCCCTAGATTTAAAGTTAAGAAAGGTTATAAGATGAGATTATGGGAAGATATTTGAGTGGGTGAACTCCTTTGAGAGCCACTTTCCAAACCAGGTGCCTACATCAAAGAAGTGTCTAGTCTAGTATTGCTACAAAGTTTCGGCAGGCAAGGACACAAAAGAACTGGTGGATTTCATTTAGTTAAACACGTGCTATGACCAAACCTTGGGGTCATTTTGGTAAAAATCTCTAGATTTAAAGTTAAGAATGATTATAAGATGAGATTCTGGGAAGATATTTGGGTGGGTGAACTCTTTTGAGAGCTACTTTCCAAACTAGGTGCCTACATCAAAGAAGTTTCTCGTCCAGGATTGCTACGAAGTTTCTGCAGGTAAGAACACAAAAGAACTGGTGGATTTCATTTAGTTTATGGAGATCTGCAACCATAGAAATTCCCAGTTTGGGAAATTGCTAAGAATGAGATTTGTCACTATTGTGATGTGAGTCTGGAATCTTAATGAATGACTTTGATGAGAATCTTCTTGAAGGAGACCCTTAAAAAAAAATTTATTATCATTTTTCAATAACGCTGCTTCCATGTTTACAAGGAATGCCCATAAAGAGCCTTCAACAAGTCTTCAAAAACTGTAATGTCATAATCTTTAAGGTTCTAAAAGTCACGTTCAAAACCAAAGGCGCGAATTCATAAAGATACTTCATACTTATAAGAGAACCCTTTCTCAGTTGTTATTACGTATCGCCTTGGAAATTTGGAAGTGAGAGAATCCCCTACCTCCAAAGTCCTCCCCAAACTCCACTTAGGCCACACCACGATCAGTATAGACTCTATTCATATGTTGTAATATCTTTAGCTACTAGAAGTCATTTGCATCATGCAATCTATTTCATTTTCTATGGAACTTTTTATTGTTATCAATAATAAAAAAAAGAAATGAATGTAATGGTTCCTGTTGTGGTTTATCCCACCGATTTCAGTCATTTATTTGTTTCAATCAGAGCTGGTTGCTTTTACAACAGTCATTTCTTATGGGAATTTTTCTTTTTAAGGGCAATTTGGCAATTATTTTCCTTGCCCATCCCAGGGCGTTTTAATTCCCAATCGTCATGAGTGGAAAGAGAGTAGTTCCTGTTTTTCCACAACAAATCACATGTTTTCTTGTTGGATTTTGTTCTCATTTGGCAGTTCACGGAACTAGTTAGGGATGGATGCTGCTGGTGGATCTAATAAAGCATGTGATCATTTATTGCTCATTTGGCTATTTTATTTTATTTTTAGTGTCTTAGTACTGATGTTCTTTTCTGAAGCATAAAAATTCCAAAAGGCCAAACTGTTCAATTCCAGTAGGAAAAACTGAATTCTGACTGTTTTTTTTTTTTTTTTTGAAAACTGTGGGCTTGAACTCTCAATTCATTTGTTGAAACTGATAGCTCATTTTAACAAATTCTACAACCATCTCATGACACACTCTTGGATGTCATGATCGATGCTTCTGAATGCGCACCACTCACGATTTGGATACATTTTCAGGAACAATTGGGGCTTTAGGACAACCCCAATCTAGGTTACAGCACGCGTATGAGGTGTGTGCTATGGAAAACTAGGTGTTGCATAATTCTTACATCCACATCTGGTTGACCCAAGTTATTTCGCATCCAGAGATCTACAAATTGCAAGATTCTAAAAAGCATAGTGCCTTGAGTAGAATATTCATACAACTGTAATGAACTGATTTTTATTTATTTTTTAATTGGATAACGAAACACAATCAAATAAGGTAGAAAGTACATCAAAGGAAAATGATTTCTAATTCATCAAGATAATCTCTCACTCCTTTTTTTGTTGTTGAAAACTTGCATCAAGATAATCTTGCCACACCACATTTGATTAACCTGTCATCTTATTAGCTTCTTTACCAACAAAAGAGAAATGTGCAGCAGAGAAGCTTCATCTTTTATGCCATCAATAACAAAGGAATGTTTCCATGACTTGGACATATCATGACATAATGAAGAGAGAATGATCTTTCTAGCTTATCAAACTGATTGTGATGACATATCCAGGGAGGTAGGACGGAGGGCCATGATTTTGGACATGTCTGAAAAGATGCGATAGTATGTTGAAACGATCTAAATTTACCAAACCTATAGCTGAATGAGGACTTTGAAATCATGGCTGACTTGGTTGACTTGCTTTTTCTTTTTCTATTTTGAATCCGACAAAGATTTTGTTTAAGAAAAATGAAAAGCAGCATATGACAGATACATCCAGAGAACAGTAGCAAGTGACCTACTTGTCACTCTCTCTGAAACAAGGCTACTGGCCAGCACGATGTCAAGGACATTCCACGTTGTGATCCTCCTGTTGGTTGCAGACCTGACATGTTTTATACCCTCGAGGCTTTCCAGGAGCATGATGATGAGTTTACCTGAAGGTCTGGCCCTTGATAGAGTGGAATGATGGAACGTGATTCATGCATCCAACCCGAATTAATTGGGTTGAGGCTTAGATGATGATGATGATGAGTTTTTCTAGGAGCATCTGCTTTTCATTATTAATTTTCAGTGCTCATTTATAAGCAGTAAATGACCGAATCACAGTTCATACATGAACATATTCCACTTTACGGATTCTATGCTTATTATAGATACAGAGTTGTAATAATCTTTTCCATGCTCACATTCCTCTGGCATAATCAGACTAGGCCTTTTATTTTTGTTTGTCAGCAAGTTCAGTTTCCATGTAATCTTATTTCTTAGAGAGCTTGAATGGAAACACACTTGCCTGCTTGTTGCAGTCAAAATGCCATTCGCCTTGAGGAGAAGGAAAGAAAGGAAAAGGAGATGCTGAACCAAATCATTGATGAAGCTGAGGAATACAAGCGTGCTTTCTATGAGAAGAGGAAAAACACCTGTGAAACTAACAAGACCCATAACAGAGAAAGAGAAAAGGTAGAATATATGGAAAGGAATCCCTCCTTTTTCCAGCTTGTTTGCTGCATAGAAATGCAATTAACTTGTGGCCAGGAACATTGTTTTCTTTCCCCTTTCCGTTTTGATGCAATATCTTCTGGGGAAATTCTTGAAATGTGATTTCTGACTGAAATCTGCTTGTGTTCTGGCCAGCTATATCTGGCTAACCAGAAGAAGTTCCATGAGGAGGCGGACAAGCAGTACTGGAAAGCGATAGCAGAACTCATTCCCAATGAGCTTCCTACCATCGAGAAGAAGGGAAGAAAAAAGGACCAGGACAAGAGGCCATCGATTGTTGTTGTTCAGGGCCCAAAGCCTGGCAAGCCCACTGATCTTTCCAGGATGCGGCAGATACTTTTGAAGCTGAAACACACTCCCCCTCCTCACATGAAACCTCCACCACCACCACCTGAACCTGCCAAAGATGCTGCGGCCAAAGGCAAAGATGATGCTGCAGCCAAGGGCAAAGATGCAGCGGCCCAAGGCAAAGATGCGGTGGCTACAACCAAAGATGGAACTGCACCAACTACTCCACCTAAAGATGCTGCAAATGGTTCCGCCAAGTCAAAAGAAGCAGCTTCTGCACCAGCTGAGGAGCAGCCAGCTGCACCACCTGAGCCAGTCCCTGTCGCATAGGACGTGCTAACATGATTTCTGTTTTTTTTTTGTAATGGATATCAACATTGCACCCATTATTTCAGTCTATTTTGGTTTCCGTCACTCTCGTACCATAATTACTGTGAATAAGAACCCTCTGTGGGTTATAGGCTGTGAAGAGCTGCTATTTCATTTTGCTCTAGGGATTTGTTGTTGGATGGCCACATCTGATTTTGTTATTTGTTTTTGTGGAAATTTATTATTGGAGTAGGGATTTATTTGTCTAATTCTCTCCAGTTAATCAAATGATTGTGTGATGGGTTTGTGTTAAGTGCATGCATGCAAGCAAATAATCTTCACTGTCAAAATGATGTGCGGGTGCGGTCTCAGCCCCAAGGGTTTTCACTTATTTATTGTTAAAAGCCCATTCCAAAATAAAGGTCATCAGCTTTGACAGTCTGAATGAGGCCCATATGCGGTGATCTGAACTGCTTACCAAAGATGGGCTGTAGATCAAAAGTAATGGGGAGGAGTCGGTTGAAACAGATTGGTTATCAGTGTGATTTTTGTACCTCTACAGCCTCTACAGCCTCTACATGGACAGTGCCAATCACAGACAGTGGGTCCCGTGTACCATGGAAGCTCAGCAAGTACTGTTCAGAATGGTTTGGGAGAGCTTACTCTTAACTGTGCTCAGGAAATTTTAGGGCCTGTTTGGTTTTCCAATATCCTATGAAATGCAAAGTAAATGAGCCATCATTATCATTTTCAGGTGTTTGTTTAAATAGGAATTATGGCATGTAAATCGGGAGTCAAATACACTTGTAGGTAAAGTAAATTGTGTTATTACATTTTCACACTATGAAATTACCATTTTTATGGTGAAATGCTAGAAATTGTAGTTGTGCCAAAATATTGTATGATTGTTATGCCAATTATAGATAATTGGGCAAAGGGAATAAAGGGAGGAATGGATCCTCAGGTTTCAGCTTGTACGGGTAGGTCCCATGGTTCACTTGTCTCTACATCTTTTATCTCATGAGCCTTGACTGCGGATCTCCTTTGTAGGGAAGATCAATAGCCATTCAATATTTGGCCTCTTTTTCCATTGAATGCATACTTTAGTTTCAAGCCCCATTTTTTCTATCCAAAGGAATTCAAGCTACCAAGATATGTCTTTGGAGCATGGTCCATTGATTTTGATCAACAGTCCATTGGTGCCGTTTAACACCCAAACTGAGAACCTGTGTATGCTATGCATATCCTCATATCAAATATAATTTCTCATCAATGATCAAGGAACATGACTTTTTTATAAATTTCATTCAAATCAAGTGTAGGATAGGATGTGGCAATGAACTAAAATATGTTAGCAGCATTGTTCCAAAACCTGTAAACTTAAAGACTTCACTTGATGTCCAGCCGATTCAGGTTAACTCAAAGACTCGACCTGACTTGACTTATTTACTTATTTTAAAGTGTAAATATTAGTAAAATAGTTAACTTTATTTTTAGTAATAGAAAATGTAACTTAAAACCAATAGAAATGCACATAACTCACTATTTAAGGGCATTTTTGGTTGATCGAGGTGAGGGTTCAAATTATCCTCCCCCACCTTTCTTATTTTTAATACAATCCTATCTTAGAAACTGTGATGCAGGACAATTAACCACTTGCTCTAAAAGCTCGAACTGTTAGATTATGGCAAATTAATCCCTTTATCTTATAGCCCAGGTTCCATATCTCATGGATTTAGGACCTCGGTTGAACCCCCTTTACGGGCCCCAAATCACATGGGCCGCCCACCTCGAGTGTGTCCCCGCATCCCATGGGCTACCCCACTCGATCCCGGTGTGAAATGCGTATTAATTACCCCTGGTGAGGAGTCTCGAACACGAGACCTCCTCCGTGGGCCGCACCCAACCCGAGTGTGCCCCTGCATCCTACAAGCGACCCCACTTGAGCCCAATGTGTAAATGTCCGTGCATTAATCACCCTCGGTGAGGAGTCTCGAACCCGAGACCTCCTACTCTGATACCAAATTTGATGCAGGACATGAAAATTAAATATGATATGCAAGATTTCAGGCTTAGATCACACCAATTCAGAAACAATTACACAAATTCCACATCCCATATGAAAATCCAAACATTCAATTAAAGGGGAATCTATGCGGATCCAGGTTTACACACGTTAGGGCTGGATCAATAAAAATTATGAACCAAACAATACTCAAAGGAAAATAAAAATCAACCCCACATGCATAAAAATCAGTCCCTAATCTAAGGGATTCCTTAATTTCAATTCAAGGAATCCTATGGTGAGAAAAAGGTGCAAATCAATTAGGGATAATGTATTATAGGGTTAGGATTTATGAAATTAGGTATAAAAAGAGAAAATAGAAGAAAAACCTGAATCCAAAATAGCCTATGCGCGTGGATAGCGAGCCAGGTGCGGGCGCACGTGCGCTTGAGGCTGGCCGCACGTGTGGAGGGGGCCTGAACCCAGAAAAGGCCTCCTAAGCCTTGGTCGGCCAGGCTTGGGTAGCAAAACCGCCAAGTCTGACGTTGATCCGAGTTCTGGTCTAGGCGTGGTGCTCCGTCGAAGCTTCAGCCCTCCTGCAAGGTCGACATCCGGAATTCTGCTACAAAGAAGAAATCTACTGCAGCCAAAGACGAATTTGAAACACAGATGATGGTGGAAGATGAAAAGAGAGATGAGGAAGGATGAGGGTGAGTCGGGATCGATGTGGCTTCGCTCCACGGTAGTTAGCCTTTCGAAAAGGGAGGGCTTCACACCCACTTTTGAATTCTTCCATAACTCACGAAGAGAGCAGAAAAATAAAGCAGGAATTTTTTATAAACTTCAATGAATCAAAAGAACTATAAGGGGTGCCTATTTATAGGGAAAATCCTATACCTCAAAACTCGCACCATGTGCGCAACCTATTACTTGGCGATGAAGTAAACTAAAATAAAAACTAAACAGAAAAATCTAAAGCGTTCACAATGTTCTAAATAATAACAATAAGCAAAACCTAAAATATGAAATCAATTCGACGAGTGGGTCATGATCATGAGATCCCATGATGGGCTTTTCTTGACTATCGGGAGCACTTTTTTTGAACCAAAACTTTTCTTCTCATTAGGAGGCCCTCCCTGGACATCGTCATCGAGCCAGATCGATGGTGGGTCCTCCTTCTGCGTACGTACGTGCATAGGGGTGGTGGTGTGCGGGCGTGCGTGTACATGATGTCCTCATCAACTCTTCCCAGCTACGAAGATTTCGCCACTGGCGAAATAAAACTCCTGAACCGCTCTAGGATGTCGGGATCAAGTCTCTGAAGCTCCTCTTCAGTGAGCCACGTGCTGTCTGAAGCTGGACATGACTTCCATTTAACTAAGTATTTCTGAAACCCGCCATCCTACGTGGAAATTATCTTATGGTTCAGGATATCCTCTATTTCCTCTCTAGGTGTGTGAAGGCTAGGTATGGGAGACAGAGGCTGGGATGAAAGGTCGGGAAGAGGCCATAAATCAAAGGGTAAATCTGGGGCATCAGGATGGGTCGGCGAAGTGCCGGACAAAGTATCAGTAGGTCCTTGAAAAGCAATTAGATCTTCCACATTGAATGTGAAACTAATTCCCATGAAAGGTGGAAGATCTACCTTATACGCATTGAGACCGTTTCGCTTTATAATTTTGAAGGGCCCAGCGCTACGCGCGTGTAACTTAAAACGGCCCCTGGAGGGTACCGCTCGGGCGTGATGCGGACCATCACAGAGTCCCCAATATTGAACTCTTTGAAACGTTTATGTAGGTCTGCAGAAAATTTATAATGTCCATTACTAGTAGTGATCTTTTGCCTGATTTCTTGATGCAATGAATGTATGTGATGCGCAAAAGACTTTGCAAACTCTGATGGCCTATGGGACAGTGACATGGGGATAAGATCAATAGACTTCCTCGACTTATAACCAGTAATGACTTCAAAAGGACTTAGACCTGTGGACCTATTGACAGAACTATTGTATGCAAACTCGATTATGGGTAGTACGACGTCCCATGTCCTGGTATGCTGCCCCACTAAACATCGAAGTAAACTCCCTAGGCTCCTATTAACCACTTCAGTCTGGCAATCAGTTTGAGGGTGGTAGGAAAAAGAAAATTGGAGCCTAGTATTCATCATGTGTCATAGTATCTTCCAAAAGTAACTCATAAATTTCACGTCACGGTCATACACTATGGTTTTTGGTAACCCATGCAGTTTGACGACCTCACTAAAGAACAGCTTGACAACATGAGAGACGTCGGAGGTCTTAGAACAAGGAATGAAGTGGGCCATTTTGGAGAAATGGTCCACGACAACAAATATGGAGTCATGCTTTCGAATAGTTTTGGGAAGTCCAAGCACGAAGTCTATACTAATGTCCTGCCAAGGGATAAATGAGACTGGCAAAGGTGTATATAATCTTGTATTTTGTTTCCTCTGCTTTGCCAATTGACAAGTACGACATTGCCCTATAATTTTGGCCACGTCCCACTTGAGGCTTGGCCAATGAAATCTATCCTCCACTAGGGCAATGGTCTTGTCACGACCGAAATGACCCGCGACTCCCCCTGAATGTAACTCATAGACAAGAAAATCGCGAAGGGAGGTGCGTGATATGCACAAGCGGTCACTCCTAAACAAATATCCGTCCAAAATTAAATACTCACTGTTAGCTCCTAACGGACTCTCTAATAAAGACGTATACAAAACCCCAAAATCTGGACACTCAAAATACTCTTCTTTGATGCGCTCAAGGCCCGTGACTTCAACGCTCATGGAGTTGAGTAATGCAACTCAACGACTCAACGCGTCGGCAAGCTTATTCTCTACACCGGCCGTGTGCTTAAGCACAAAAATGTACTCTTTAAGGAATTCAACCCACTTAGCGTGCTTGGGGCTTAATTTCTTTTGAGAGTTCACGTATCTTAAGGCCTCGTGATCTGAGAACAAGACGAATTCTTGCGGTAACAAGTAATGTCGCCAATGGCGTAGTGATTACACTACTGTGTAGAATTCCTTATCATAAGTGGAATATCTTTGCTTCGCCTTGTTCAGTTTCTCACAAAAAAAGGCAACAGGGTGCCCTTCCTGGCTAAGTACTCCTCCTATGCCGACTCCTGACGCGTCACATGCGACTTCGAAAGCTATTGAAAAATCTGGAAGTCGCGTGACTGGAGCTTCAGTCATCTTGACCTTTACCTCCTTGAAGGCCTTCGAGGCGGCCTTTGTCCATTGAAACTCTCCCTTTTTTATGCAGTCCGTGATGGAAGCCACAATGGAACTAAAGCCTCGAATGAACTGCCTATAAAAAGTGGCTAAGCTATGAAAGCTGCGCACCTCATGAATATTATGGGGTTCAAGCCAATTAACGATGGCCTTAACTTTCTCGGGATCCGCCGATACGCCCTCAGCCGATACAATAAAACCTAAGAAGATTACACTACTAGACAAGAACGCGCACTTCTTTAGGTTGGCGTACAACTTCTCGGCCCTAAAAATCCCACAAACCTGCCTCAAATGGTTGAGGTGTTGTTCCTTAGTCATGCTATAAATCAAGATATCATCAAAGTATACGACTAGGAACTTTCCCATGAAGGGTCTCAACACTTGGCTCATCACACGCATGAAAGTACTTGGGGCATTAGTTAACCCAAAAGGCATAAATAGCCACTCATATAGCCCATCCATCGTCTTGAAGGCCGTCTTCCACTCATCACCAGGGCGTATACGGATTTGGTGATACCCACTTTTGAGGTCAATTTTTTAGCATATTTAGCATGTCATCAAGACGCGGTATGGGAAACCAATACTTGACTATGATTTTGTTGATGACCCTACTATCAACACACATCCTTCTTAGGCGTAAGAAGGACGGGCACGACACACGGTCTCATGATCTGTCGAATGAAACCCTTCTCTAGGAGTTCATCAATCTGCCTTTTCAACTCAGCGTGCTCCTTTGGGTTCATTCTGTAATGCGGGAGGTTTGGTAGAGTTGCCCCAGGGATTAAATTAATGACATGCTGTATATCCCTCATAGGGAGAAGCTTATTTGGTAAATCATCAGGAAGGACATCACGAAACTCATGTACTACTTGAATGGCCTCAGTGGGTAACTCTACGCTAGTCTTTGGTACACTCTCCCTAGCCACAAGGGCGTATATCATCGAGTCCGCAGTCTTTGGCATTCACAATATGGAGCGGTTTGGACTTGGACTTCGACTCCTTCACTTCTTTTGGGCTGCTCACACTACTCTGTGTGGTGAACTCTTTTCCAGTTGTATTCTTGGGTGGTAGAGGATTCAACTTGACCTTCTTGCCCTCAAACCAGAATGTACACACATTTGAACGACCAAATATAGTAACATCCCTGTCATAGAGCCACGGCCTACCTAGAATGATATGACCCACATCCATAGGAACAACATCACACCAAATTGTGTCTTTATAAGATCCGAACTGAATAGGGACAAGACAGCGGTGCGGATAGAAATGGATCTTTCATCAACCCAGGAGACTCTATAGGGCTGAGGATGGGCTTCCAGCTTCAAGCCCAAACGACTCACAGTACTAGTCGATGCCACGTTGGCACAACTACCACTATCTACGATCATCTTATAGCTCTTTTCCCCACATTTTGCATAAGTGTAGAAGATCGTGTTGTGACGCCAATCATCAATGTTCTTGGCTTGAGCCAGAGCGCAACGCACAATTGCGAGGGTTACAAACTCTTGTGCTCCCTCCTCCTCATTGCTAGGGGTTCCAACTGGCTCATATTCCTCCTCCTCACTATCACTCTCTGGGGGCACTACTTCTACTTGCCCATCAATAAGGAGTACTTTGGTGCCCTCTCTCGTGCCGCACTGGTGAGCAAAATGACCAAACCCTGACACCTAAAACACCTAGTGGCCCCACTCCCACGTGAACTAGACTCGACAATCTCTTTACCCATATCATCCTTAGGTCTGTGCTGAACATTAGGGGAATGTTTGTTTTGGAATCCCGTGCTAGGTCTAGCCCCAGAGGGATTGGCCTTAGCACTGGATTCGTGAAAGTCAAACTGCCTTTCCACAGATGCTTTAAGGTATTGCTCGACATCTAACACTACTTGGTACAACTGGTCGATAGTGTCTATGTCTTTGACGAGCAATTTCCTCTTAATGTCAGGACGGAGGCCCATTTTAAAACGAGCAAGGGTGAGTACGGGGTCCTCATCAATCTCACAGCGGGTCAAGTACTCTTCAAATTTCTCAATATAGTCAGCAACACTCATAGAACCCTGTTGAAGAGACTGCCACTCCTCAATCAATCGCAGGCGATAAGAGAAAGGGAGGTACTTCTCTTTCAGCGTTTCTTTCATTTCTCCCCAATTGACTATTGGGAGTTCCCTCGCTCTTTCTTTTTTCTTTTTCGCTCAACCGTCGCCCAAAACCTTTTTGCTAGACCCACAAGCTTCATCTTGGCGAATCGGACTCGTCGAGCATCCGACATATCATACTACTCAAAATAGTGGTCCATATCCGCCAACCAATCTAAGAAGGCTTTAGGGACTAAGTGGCCATCAAAAGTAGGGACATCTACTCTAACTCCCTTGAGGAGTTGTGCATCTGGGTCATATTGGTCATGATGTCCCTCACGGGGTGAGTGCACAGGTGCGTGCCCATGACCAACTC
Source organism: Magnolia changhungtana (assembly GCA_030180095.1). Classification (NCBI taxonomy): domain Eukaryota; kingdom Viridiplantae; phylum Streptophyta; class Magnoliopsida; order Magnoliales; family Magnoliaceae; genus Magnolia; species Magnolia changhungtana. The sequence continues at coordinate 556,367 of JASAUF010000213.1, forward strand.
CTTAGCCTAATCTCTTTACCACCTGCTTGAGAATGGGCATCTTCCTCAATAGTGGGGTTTGCCCTGAGGTAGGCCTCCATTTGAGTAACGCGATCATCAAATTAGTTAAGGCGTTGATCTATGCGTTGTTCCAAGCGCTTAGACATAGACTCAACCTGCTGGGTTAACTTGGCCATTGATTCTTGTAATTGTTCCATGTTTAGAGCAGGGTGCAAACCAAAACCGCGACCCGTATGTGTGGGCATACATTGACTAACTCAACCTAAGGACTTTCTATGACGACTATATGTGTCTAAAAACTAAATGACCCTATGAGACTCTATATGAAGGAGACTACACACCATTACGAAAATTCAGCTATATATATATATATTAGGGACTACAGTTTTCTAGCAGCTATATATGATGGACTGGATACATGAAGGACTCAAACAAACTAAACCCTAAATATGTGGTGAATTCCCCTACAAGAACCCTAGGCTCTGATACCAAATTTGATGCAGGACAATTAACCACTTGCTCTAAAAGCTCGAACTGTTAGAGTATGACGAATTAATCCATTTATCTTATAGCCCAGGCCCCACATCTCATGGGTTTAGGACCTCGGTCGAACCCCCTTCGTGGGCCCTAAATCACATAGGCCGGCCACCCCGAGTGTGTCCCCGCATCACATGGGCTACCCCACTCGAGCCTGGTGTGAAATGCGCATTAATCACCCCTGTTGAGGAGTCTCGAACACGAGACCTCCTCCGTGGGCCGCACCCACCCCGAGTGTGCCCCTGCATCCCACAAGCGACCCCACTCGAGCCCAGTGTGAAAATGCCCTTGCATTAATCACCCCCGGTGAGGAGTCTCGAACCCGAGACCTCCCGCTCTGATACCAATTTCTGAGTGACTCAATTCAAGTCACGCTAAGTCATGTTGTGTCTACCACGACATTGAGTTAGGCACAATACCGAGTTTCCTAGTGATTTCGCCAAATCTACTCAGCTGAGTTTACAGTCGAGTGAGCAAGTTTTGGAACTATGGTTACCAGGAGTAGATCCATATTCAAACCAGTCTTATCTCACAACCAATACAAGGATTATTAATGCTTGTATTTATTTTTGCATATCTACAACATCTTTCACATCTTAATCTAACTATGAATGGCAATGAACAAAAAAAATCTCCAAAGGCAATTGCTGCCACAATGACAAGTTGTAACAAACATCTCTACAACAAATAACAAACATCTCTACAACAAACTCCAAATATTTTGAAGACGAAAGATGAAACAGCATACATACAAGCAAAGGCCCAAGGAGAATCCACATTGATCCTTCTACAGAATGGTTTGGTCTGATCTCAACCTTCAAAGTTCTGTTATCTAACACTCTTCTTTCTAGAAGAGGATCATCTAGGATTCATCTGTGTGACACTTATAGGCGAAGAGGTGAAGGGTGGGCCATTCAATTCGACAGTCGATGAGTTCTGAGAATTGCTGGAATTCGTGGCTTTTGAGCACCCGCCAGTCCCCATCAAGTCCTGCATGATGCCTGGTGGTGTCAGCACCTTCTCGTTGAGTTTGGTGTGTTTTGTAAGCATGGCTACAACTTGGGTCATTGAAGGCCGTCGCTTGGCTGCTGCTTGGGTGCAGAAGAGGGCTATTTTAATGTATCTGAGGGCTTCCTCTTCTGGGCAATGTTCTAGCTGTGAATCCACCAGCTCTAGCAGTCTCCCTTCTTCATAGAGCTGCCATGCCTGTGAGTGAAACCGTGAAAGTTGCAAGATGGGCATTAGACATTGAGGGCAATGCCATTGTTGGATTGGAAAAGAAAATTACAGAAATCATGACGAACTATATTAGAAGATGCTGCATTGTAATTCGAAAATTTCAATGTCTTTTGGACTCTTAAAATTGGATTCCCATCTCTTCATTGGAACTGTGTAATAAGCATACCAGTTTGAACAAAACCAGTCGCAATAATTTCTTCAAACTTGGTTTGTCAGAGACCTTCGAAAATTTGAACTAGACCCAGAAATCAGTCTCCAGATTTCCTAGTGCAACCCAGCTGAGTCAATGAAAGACCATTGAAGAGAAAACATGGTACTTTTAATATTGAAGGAAGAAAGATAAAAAAGAGCAAGAAAAAGAGGAGAGTAGTTGGGAGAAAGGGGAGGAAAAAAGAAGAAGAGGTGGCCTTTACTTCTTATGAGGATAACAAAGGTTTTCGACTGGCCCGGGGGAGGGTGTGAAAGGAGTGTTTCCAATTACTAAAACGACCTACCAGAGTCGTTCATTTCCTTCACTCAGATTGGATATTTCAATCACTTGAAGAAACAGAAAGGGACAAATGAAAGAACTGAATATTTCAAAAAAGAAACAGAGAGATTCATGAAAGGAGATGTGAACCACACATCTAGAATACTCAAAAGTAAACAAGATCAACAGACACTAAAGAAAGAAACGATCATGACCATTATCTGGCTTGAATCAATTTCAATTCCTCCGAAGATCGAACAGATGTTAACAGCAGAAAGGACAAAACACAGCCGCAGCACGACTAGAGATTTTTGGTACTAATGAAAAAAGTCCACGAGAATTAGAGGGAGAACTAACCCATTCCAAGAGAAATTTCTGTATCCCTGACCAGTTTGATTTTGCACTACTTCTGCCACTAACTATTTCAAGCATAAGGACCCCAAAGCTGTATATGTCTGCCTTTTTTGTTAACTGACCGAGCATTGCGTACTCTGGTGCAAGATAACCACTGCACATAACAGCAAAAAATAAAGGGTTGGATGAGGGTTGTATTAAAAAATTGGAAGTAGAGAGAATGCAAACCTCAATCTAGGATAAATATATGATCACAATGACATTATTTGAAATTTAAATTTATAATTAAGTGAAAATTAATAACATAGACCAGCTCAAGTTAGGAAAGGAATTGCCCATTCACAGCATAAGAAGCTAAAAAGTTCTTTTATATAAGATTTTGTTAAGCTTAAGGTTCATTTGGAAGCACCCTCCAAAGGGGCTTTTGGGGCAAAAACGCTGTTTTGATCCAAACAGCGGTTGTTGTTGTGGGTTTGGACTCAATTCGCAAACCCCCATCTCATCTCCTGCTGGACAAAATAGGTGCTAAAATGCCAACTCCTTGAAACCCTCCCTTCTAAGGAAGTGCATCCAATCGGGCCCTTTAGATGCTTACTCCCAATATCAAAAGGTAGGTCTCTTATAGGAACTCTCTGATTTACGTCTAAGAATACATATGCTTGTGGCCAAGCAGGGGTAAATTAGAGTGAACCATTTGATATTTAATCACTTAGATGGAAATGACTCCCTCACACAACCCCTTATTGTACCAACCAACATTTAATTTCCTGTAAATAAGATAGCATCTAGTAAGTTTTTGCTCATTCTTGTTGCTTTTTCCCATTGTTGATTGTCTCTTGTACCTAGTCATGTCCTCATCCAGATTGTTCATCTATTCACTCCCACAGTCAATGCCAAATCTCACTAGCAGTCCATACTTCAATGATGTGTTAAAATGTGGACTGATATCTGCATGGAAAATGAGTATGTCTGATCAAATGGAAAATTTCCATGTGGTCTATCCATTGCGAAGCTTACTAGATGAACAGCCTGGATCACCATGTGAAAGGGAATCAACAACTAGATAGAATAATCAGAATTGGCAGATTGGTCATGTCAATCGGAATTAGCAATTGGTCATGATAATCGACCTCAATCGCTAATCGACAATCGGTCATAATAATCGGTCTCGATTGCTAATCGACAATCGGTCATGATAATTGGCCTCGATCGCTAATCGGCAATCGGTCATGATAATCGGAATCGATCGATAATTGGAATCGGAATCAACCTTACCAATCGGAGTTGGAATCGGCCTCGACAATCGGCCGAACAAGGCTTAAGGGAAGGTTACAATGTAGACATCTAACCATCATCGCCCATCAATACGGACATAACCAACAACAGTGGCCTATATAGAGCCAAATATCGTAGTGGGCCCATGGCCTCACACAAAGGCCTAATATACATTGCAATTGGCCTCACTTAAGGGCCACATACACACTACATGAAAGTGATACGTAAAAGGTATCCAATGAGGTCAATCACATTTATAAGCTTGCTCAACTGAGAAAAGGATGGCTACTTCCTAGTTTACCCTGCATGCTCACATGTATATGTTGTTTGTAAAGATACTATACAGGGGTTCAGCTGCTCAAAGACCATTTCTCTCTCAAAGATGAGAATAATTAACCATATAACCTACATGTTTCAAGTAAAGAATTTCCATACGTGCATGCATGTACATATATACATATATGTAGAGACATACATACATATGTTTACATATATGTATTTATTTATGTCTGTATGCATGCGTCGACGATTTAACTGACACTAGTCGCAAGAACTTGCCAAATGGTTGCCCCTTGGGAGGGGCAATATCAAAATATGTTGACATATACCTAACCAAGGTTTAAAGCATTGTCCAAAACCAGTATGCATTGCCTGATAGATACCAGTATTGTCCAAGAACAATACATTGTATCAGCCAGTATCGGTGGTGAACGATCCAAGTCCTGATTTACTAATTTAGAACCTTGTACCTAACTAAAGATGCAAATAGCATGCATGTATGCTACCAAATTATGGGTTAGCATGGTAGGTAGAAATTCTTATGGTAGGTAGAAATTCTAACTTCTAAAAGAATTGAATGTTATGAGATGTCCTAAATCTGTATATGTAAAAGGAGTTCGATTGATCAGCTGCCCTGGTTGATCAATTGAGCCAACCTAGAATTATACAAATTGGTCTCTGGACAATTTTGGACAGTCTTGATTGATCGAAGTCTCAACTTGATCGATTGATGATATTAAGAAATTATTTGTAAACACTCTCTGGACAGTTTTGAGCATGTTTGATCGCTTGAATATGGGAGCTCAATCGATTGAGGCTGTGCTCGATCGATCTCGATTGATCGATCCTTAGATCGATGGTGCGTGCAGTTTTGCGTAATTGCGCGAATTGTTTCATATTCCGAGTGCAACAATATATATATATATAAGGAAAAGGTACTGTGCTCGACCTCACGATAAGCTCCCATGAGGTCGAGCTGTGTGGGCCCCACCGTGATGCGTGTCGACCACCAACACCGTGCATTTGATGGGTCCCTTTTAAATTATGAGATATCCCAAAAATCAGCCGTATACGGAACTCAGGTGAGCCATACCATTTAAAATCATGTGAAGACATGCCAAAAACATATAAAAGCACTTAGTGGGGCCACACGAGTTTTGAATCTTTCTTTGAAACTTGGTCTGAACCCTCATCCAAGTGGGACACACATAATGGATGGGCTGGATTTGCAAACCACATCTCGGTGGGCCCAAAAAATGATTATGAATGTTTTAATGGTGGACGGCTCCTCTCAACTTCTGTATGTGGTGTGGCCCACTTAAGTCACGGATTGACTTGATTTTTGAGACCTAGGCCCACGATGGAATGGTGCATCTGACTGATGGGGTAGATGTTCGAAACGCATCACGGTGGGGCCCACACAGCTTGACCTCATGGGACGTTCCCATCAGCTCGAGCGAATAGTACCTTTTCCCATATATATATATATATATATATATATATATATATATATATATATATATATATATATATATATATATATATATATATATACTAATTAAGGGCTAATCGTTTTTAGGGATCGGGGAGGAGAAAATGAGGGTTTTCCGACATTGTAAGTGATTCCATCTCTTGTACTTTTTCTTTCATAGTGATTCGTTATCCCTTTGTGCCATGGTTTTTCCCGCAAGGGTTTTTTCACGTAAAAATTCTTGTGCACTTGTGATTGCTTTATTTACGTTTGCTTAATCTCGTGTGATCCAAATTCGGGGTTTGCTTCCACGGAGTCCCAACACTGAATTGTGGTATATCCCTAGTAAGGGCTGTCCATTTCCAATGTTCCATGAATGCAAGGAAGATCACTATTCAATATGATCTTTCGAAGAAAAAAAAAATCATAATTAAAATATGAAAGTTTCTACAAATATGAAAGACTACTTACGCTGTTCCAGCTACACGTGTACTCAGGTGACTAACATTATCAGGGAAGAGCTTAGCCAAACCAAAGTCCCCGATTTTTGGGACAAGGTTCCTGTCGAGAAGAATGTTACTGGCTTTGATGTCTCTGTGCACGATAGGTGGCTCAAGCTCTTCGTGAAGGAATGCAAGACCCTTGGCCGTGCCTACACAAATGGCCGACCTGCTCACCCAATCTAGTCTAATACTTTTAATATTCGAACCTGCAATTGAAAAGAACAATAGCTATATTATATAGCATGCTGGCACAAACAACTAATATTGAGAAGTTATTAACTTGTCATGAACATTTGGGTCATTGCATAATGTTTTTACCTAGTAATGCACGATCAAGGCTGCTGTTTTCCACATACTCGTAGACCAAAATCCGATTACCTCCTTGAACACAGCACCCTATTAGCTCAACAAGGTTTGGATGCTTAACACTTGTAATCATATCTATCTCAGTCAAAAATTCCTGAATCCCTTGCTTTGATTCAGCAGAGAGCACCTTCACTGCAATTTCGGTTCCATTCTTAAGGGTCCCCTGAGAAATAGAAAAACGTAGAAAATATAATTAATAAGTACAGAGTGCCTTTGATAATGTAAAATAGGTATAAAAAATATCGTATTTACATGACTAATAATTAGCAAGATGTAGAAAGAAATGGAAATTTTAGCAAAGAACTTCCCTAAGATACTCAAGTGGACATTAAAGCTGTTAGATGGAACAGGCATTATCTTGAACTCGTTTGTATTTTATATAGTCTTCATAACCATTCAGCAATGCTTTCGCGCATGCATCTTTTTAATTTTGTTTTCTGTATTTTTTTGAGAAGAAGCATATATCAGAAGAAGGAAAGAAGAAAAGGTTGGGAATTTGGGTATTTTCTCCTGAGAAGCAAATTCATACAAGGGAGAGGGTGTTTCAAGTTTATTAACCAAATTGTTCGGCATGTTTAACAGCTAACTAACTTCATTTACTAAATCAACAAGAAATTGCCTTGTATTTTGAAATGAAATGCTTGGAAACTACATGTTTCTGTATGAATCACAAGAAATTTGAAGATGAAGATCTCCTTGGACAAAATCAATGTCTTTGGTAGGTTCTTTTCGAAAGAGCAAGCACGAATCATCCTAACTCATGCTATTAAGGGTACCGAACTCATATATCCGATAATCCAAACAATCAATCTCACAGTTTTCCATCCCTTTTTTCCCTTTTTCCCCTTTTTATTATCATGTCTTAGCATTAGTCGTCTTCTTAAACTTTCAAGCACAACAAATGAGAGGTTTCGTGGTCTCCATTAATTTGTCTAAGTATTAGGAAGCTTCAATCTTTAAAATATGATTGAAAGGTCCGTTAACTGAGGTCTATGCCAGCACGTCAATAAAAGTATTCAAAGAAGATTCTATGATTGTGAACAAAAAAAAAAAAGAAAGAAAAGGATAGCTGGTAAAATTTCTATGATGTTAAACAATAATCTTTCAAGCATTCCAAAGAATATCTCTTCATTGTTCATGTGTGTCCATGAGTTCTATCTGAATTCAAAGGAGTAAAATGATGGTTTGAAGAAATCCGCATTCAGAGGGCACGTTCCAATGAAAATTTGAAGAAGATATGAAGTTAAATCTGATCTATCGATAGTACACGACAAACTATTTTAGAGGCGAAAACTTGAAATAGTGATTGAGGGTATCAGCGACTGAACTGATTCGGGAAACAAATTGTCAGGACATTTAGAATACGATGCTTGGGCCTAATGAAATATAAGGCCAGATAAAGGAGCTTCACATTTGTATCAGGCTCCAACTACCTATTTTGGCATCTAGGGAAATATTAACCAGTTTGCAGCTATACCCATTTCATTTTGACATTGAAAGAGAAGCAATATGCTAAAACAGCTATCAACTGGCCTACCGAAGTACTCGAGAAAGGCTTAGTATTATGGATTTAGCTGATCACAGCCAAAAAGAAAGAGAAAAAAATGCATATATTATTTCAGATTCCTCATCCTCTTATTTGAAATATGACCATAATTCAAATTTCTATTGATGGAGAAAACTATAATCTGAGTAATGCAAAGAGAGAAAAAGAAAAAGGAAAAGAGAAATCGTAACAGGTGAAATGCATGCTCATCCATGTGCAATAGAAGTCCACCTCTAGAGAAAAACATAATGCTCATTACTTTCACATAACTAAAACAGGCAAGAAGCATTTGCATATTCCCGCATACCTTGTAGACTGTTCCAAATCCTCCTCTACCTATCCTATTGCTAGCATGAAAAATCTTTGTTGCAGCTTTCAGTTCTTCGTAAGAGAAAAGCTTGATATTCTTGGCTGACGAATATCCTATCCAAAGTAAGAAAAGAAAGAAAGACAAGAAAGGAGGTCAAGATTAAGAAAAGTAATAAAGGTTTTCCATGCATGTCTATGTAAAGGATGCTCTCATGACATTAACAATAAGAAAATACGACTATACATCATTATGGAAAATTTAATATTGAATTTAAAGAAATGGTGAGGAACAGATGTATAATGAAATACTCACCATCACTGTCTTCTTCATTACGGCGTTTTATCCATGCCAGGAAGGAACTTACGCAGCCACGACTCATGTCCGTGGGGTGTATTGATTTTAATCGTCTGAAATTCTAGTCTTCCCTTTTCAGTATGCTGCATTCAAGATTCAGAAAAAAAACATAAGGAAACAAAAGATGGGTTTTATGAAAATTTTGATTGTTATTTACTTTAATATGTTCTCCTAATTCTAACCACCAAATTGACAGAAAGCCACAGTTCTGCAACAGAAACAGACAATGCCTCTTTTGGATAAGCAAAGATCATTTCATTGAAATATCAAAACAAGATATACCAAGGAAGAGACATTAATGCCCCGACGGATAAGGAAGATCCAAACACTCCTTGAATAAATGAGAATCACTACCCATTGCACATTCAACAAAATGCAGATGACAGGATGAGCGAAATGTGACCATGGAAAGAAAAAGAAAAAGAAAAAACCCCCAAAATGAGAAATTAATGATAATGCATTATACTGCTGTTATCATTGCATTCTTATCACAGTTTGCGAATGCTTCCCTAGCGTTTGGATTTGGAACTAGCAAATAACTAATTTGAACTGAGTCAATGGCCTATTTTAATGAGAAAATCAAAAGGAGGAATGTTCGAGATAGCTTGGCTGTATATTTCTTAGCCTTGATGAGGATACTTGCAGGCACAAATGGCAGTAGGCCACACATGAACAAGATCTAGTCCTTTTTGTTGGGCATGTCTACTCATCAGGTGGACCAATCATGTAGAGAAAAAGAAATGGATGGTTAAAAAGTGACAAACAGGTCACGTGCAGTGTAGAAATGTGGCCCACCTGATCAATGGATCTGCCTGATTTTTTGGGCCTGGAAAAATAGAAGGTAGGGAGAGACTGATGAATGGCCAAGATCACGCAGGAACATGTGCCAATACCTCTGCATCTCTCATCTATGTAAAAGACCCGAAAGCCATATAATTCTGTTTTGCAAGTTTGCATTGAAAGTAATGAATTCCTGGGAGCAGTTTCGGGATAATATCATCAACTAAAATTCTCTCTCTTCAAATCAAATCACTTGTGAATCTTCTATGTCACAAGTGTAGATAGTCGATTCCCAATCGCATGTTTTGAAATAGCATCCATTAAAATCAATCTAAAAACAAGTAAAAGAAGAAGAAGTAGTAGTAGTAGAAGAAGAAAGCTAAAAGCCAGAGATTTCACAAGAAGATTTAATTTCGAAAAAAAAAAAATGAATAGATTGAAACCTTGAACCTTAGAAGAAAAGATTACCCTCACTAATATGCTCTTCTTCGATTCAAAAACAGCAGCGAATTCCCTTCTCTCTCTCTCTCTGTATATGTGTCTTCTTCTTCTCCTTCTTCTTCTTCTTCTTCTCTGTTTTCTCCTTCTTCTCTGTCTCTCTGTTCTTCTTCTTCTCTGTTTTTCTTCTTCTTCTCTCTCTCCGCTCCGTTCTTTTCTCTCTCTCTCTGCTCTGTTCTTCTCTGTCTCTGTCTCTCTCTGGTCTTCTTCTCTATCTGCTCTGTTCTTATTTGTCTACGTCTCTTCAGGAGTCGTAGGCTTGGTTTCCCACCATTTATTTTCGGAGAAAAGGACCGTTCTCACGCGCTCGAGTTCGTTTTTCATACGTCGCGATTCAGGATCACTAACATATGTGGTACAATTAGGGCCCACACGTAGAGACGATCCATCAACAGAATATGGTTCACAACAAGAAAATTTCACTCAAGGGATGATTTGGGCCGTTGATATTTCTATTTGAATATGAACCGTTGAAAAGAAGATTATGAGTGGACAAAATTCAATATTAAAATCAATTATCAGAATCATCCTTTAAGATTATTAGTAGATCATAGCATACTCAAGAAAAGAAATCTTAGGACGAACGCTCAGGATTATTCAATCTTATATTCTCGTGAGCCCAATAGGACGACACATGCTGGTGAATCCATGTCGCGACGCACGTGAAACGAAAAGGCAGCTTGGTCAAATATAACGGAACGGGCTTTAGCTCCCAATGCTGCGAAAGTACAGGAAGCAGATTGGGTGCTGACCCCGACACCACCTAGCTAGGTGGTGTTGGGCACTCTGGGCCCACCGTAACGTATGTGTTTAATATCTATGCCGTCCGTCCATTTTTTTCAGATCATTTAGGGCATGAGCCCAAAAATGGAGCAGGTCTGAAGCTCAAGTGGACCACACCACATGAAACAGTATGGAAAATGACACCCACCGTTGAAACCTTCCTAGGGCCCACCGCAACATTTATTTTCCATCCAACTTGTTGATAAGGTCACACATACCTGTTGAAGATAAAACACAAATATCATCTTGATCCAAAACTCTCGTGGCCCCACAATAAGTTTTTAATGGAAGGCATTCAATCACCACTCTTTCCCGTGGTGTGGTCCACTTGAACATTGGATATTCTTCATTTTTAGTCTCACATCTTAAAATGAGCTGGAAAAACGGATGGACGGCGTGGATATAAAACAAATACATCCCAGTGGGCCCCAGTCATCCCCCAATCCGCTTCAGACAAAGGCCAGGTGGGCCCCGAGCTACCAACCTTGTACCTAGACCATGAAAATTCAAGCCCATCGGAACCATCAGGTGGTCAAATGCCTACATTGACTGTGGATCACCTAACAATTGGATCTGCCTGATACATGCACTGGTGGGGCCCACAACATGAACGGGTGGATACTATGTAAATGCTTTGGGAGAGGAGAACCAATGGACCATCACATAGCACCTGAGGACAAGCATACTATCCTCGGCTTTTCATTTTATGCACTGGTCAGACCGTTGACCAGTCCTCAATTTTAACCCATTTGATGATCTCCTGCGAATAGACGGTTAAAAAAGAGCTTATCCTGATCAGACCCGTAAAAAGGGCCCCGTATGTGTTGAATCAGACTGCTGACGGATCTGATTTAAAGACTACATTGTTTTCATATAGTGGCCCACCTGATCAATGAACGGTCCTGATTTTACCGACAGGTGATCATTTCTCTAGAAAAAGAAAAGTGGGTTGTAGTGGGGGGGCGGGTGATAATTCATACTTGCTGGAAGCTGACTTTCTTTGGTATACCATCTAATGCGATCAAAATTCCAAGTGGGCCCACTTGCTTTTATAAAGGAAACCACTGCAAAGCGTTGTAGGTTAAGCTTACACAACAACCCCATGTTTGGAGCCCACTGTGATGTGTGCAAGAAATCCTATCCTTCCATCATGTACGACACCTTTATTTATCCTTGGTGTCCAAAAATCAGGCCGATCGAAAACTGAGGTGGGCCACACCACACGTGGGTTTTGGGAGTGTTCATGTGATTCGGACCTCCTTGATGGAGTGGATGGCGTATTAAAAAAAGAAAAAGAAGAGTGGGCCTCACGCAACATCAGGAAAGTTTTTAATGGTGGACGTCCACATCCCAACTGTTCCTTGTGGTGTGGCCTACCCACCTGAGTTTTGGTTCGGGTACTCGTTCATTAAGTACCAAAGAGACGTGTGGGATATTAAATGATGAGTGGATTGGAGAGTCATGCACACATCACTTATATTGGAGCCTGAGAATTTTTATCTGAGAGATTTTAGGGCTGTTTGGCCAGCTACATCAGGTGGGATTAAGGTGGATGAACTGTAAAAATTACAATAAATGCATGTGTAAGGTGTTATATCCAATGTTTTCTAATACTATATCTGGAATATATGCATTAAAAATAAATCTTAGGATTTACTTTCAAATTGGATATGGATTAAACCTAGATGAAGCAAAAATCCATCATCCATGGAATTAGTAATCCCATATCACACTTTCTAACACAAGGATCATTTTCCAAAGCGTACAAGGTTAATTTTAATCTCATCTCAAACTCCTTCTAAACATGCCATTTCCAATTTCAATGTGGGATTGCATTACTTTGATCTCCTTTGAACCATTCTTGCAACGGAGGTGCATCGGTTGTCTTCCCAGGGCATGTGCTCACATCAGTGGTGTGGTACACCAATCAATCTGCTTCCAAGGGGGTTTAAAATCCAAGGTGAAAAGTTATATTACATCTAAAATCCTTCCAAGAGTTGCATGTGACACGTAATCTATTGGGCGCATGGCGCACTACAGTTATCCCAAAACAATCAAATTATTAATTGCATTACTATAATTACTTTATTATGATGATTTGTGCCGTCCAAACATTGTCCATGTAAATCAGTGGTTAAAAATTGTTGGTTAATCACTCAGATGTGATCTTGTGCTTGTGACCCATCCAAGGGTTGAAATTTCATCATTTTCGGGTAAAGTATATATTTCAACGGGCTTATTGCAACTATTGTGTCAAACATTACATTTTTACATTAATTAGAGATAACAAATTTGATTTAATAATTAAATTCAAACCCCTGTAAATATAATAGCTACTTTTGAATTACGGGGGAATCCAAGGTGCCAAACACATCAAGAGGATTGCAAATCCAGGGAGCCATGCAGACCCTTCATCTGACTTCGATAAAAAGTAACTTAGCCCCACCAAAAATCAAGGGTGGGCATCCTCTCCACTTTGTTATGGCCCACCTCATTTTTAAATCGGCCTGATATTTTTATCCCAAGGGTTTCATGAGCTGACATGTCTGGCAGATTGATTGAATGTGCAAACATCACATAAGATGAGTTCTTAAAAGGTTTTCACATATTCCATGAGGCTTGTTTTGATTGCCAAATTAAGTGTTGTAAAAATATAACGATTACACTAAAGCCTGACTTTAAATAAAAGATTATTAGTAGAATACAATGTAAAATTATAATAATTACTCCTTACTTGGAGAAGAGTGAAAAAGTGAATAGGAAAATTTAGTGAATTAAAACTTTAAATCTACAAGTTATTCTTAAATTCATGAGATTATTTAATTTTTTTTATTATTAGTTAATAATGTTCAAACTTTTCGTTTACATCATTCATAAAGGAAAAAAGCAAGACCTTAATTAGAAGTCCCAAGTCAACTAAACTAGAATTCATCCAAAATAGTAATTTTACTCACGGTAGAAAGTTCTAATTTAATCTAGACATATGATTCCTGACATGATTAAAAAAATTTGTTAAAAAATTATATATACTAAAACTTTAAAATGAAGGTGATACGTTGAAATTAAAACTTGATATATGTCTTAATTAAAACTTATTAAAAATAATAAGTTTTTCTTTTCTTTCTTTTTAAACTGTTATTTTAAAATGGAAGGAAACATTTTCTCACAAAACAAGCTGATGTGTCTCACTTATGGGGGCAGTTAACCTGGGATGAGCTATTATAGTAAAAATTCATAAGGAATGCGTTCTATAACAATATTTGAATCATAATTTTATGATTGATTTATGGTTCGCACTTCGAATAACAATTTCTCTCTATATTAAATAAAAATTTTCAATTCAGACACACTTGGATTCATTTACCACATTGGATTAGACTTGAATTTGATGGACTATGTTCACTTTCCTTAGAGCTTCTTTTGGTCCAGCTTTGCCAACAATAGATCAACACCCACTCTACATCACAATCCCAACTGACTTAAAAATAGGTAACTAACATCTCAAAAGATAAATGGCAAGGATGTCATTTCTTTAAAAAAATAAACCAGTATATCTAGCTACCTTAAAAAATACATATAAAATATATATATTTTTAAGCCCATCCGGGTTGTCCGCGAACTACTAAAAGAGAAACTATAGTACTTTAAATATGCCATGAATATGAGTGATCAGAGCCGTTCAGTAGGTATTTGTAACCATGGATGAATAATACAAAAGTATAACCTTGTGTGAAAGATCCTAGAATGGTCAAAGGTTTCTATGCAAGTCCATTTTTCAAATGTCACAGCCATCTTTCCAAACCGTCCAAATCATTGACCAAACTAGGGATGGAGCATTATCAGAAATTGTAATAATCATCCTATTTTTCCAGCAAATTTGGACCACTGACTGTTTTACTTTTAACCATTAATTGGGTGATTTCTCATTTAATCGGATATGGAAGGAATGGATTTAGGTCCATGGCTGATGGACTGGAGACGTGATGTGCCCACTTGCAGTGTTACTCAAGATGGAGGACAAAATCCTCTTCTCATGGATAGTGTTGGGATATAAATGGCCTAATAAATGAAAGGATAGTTACATTCAAGTTATTAAAGATATGATTATGATTATTTTAATTTCAAGAGGGATTTAGATATAATTTGTTACCATTTTCACTCTTTCTTGTAATCTTAGTCAACAGATTAAAATAAAATTAATACATTTTACTATTACTAAGTTATGAATCAGGAAGCAGATTGCTTCCTGCCCCAGCCTGGGCAACAATCCGTCCAGGAAGTGACTCTGTGTAGCCCACCATGACGTGTTTCATCCATGCGGTCCATTCATTTTTTCATATCATTTTAGTGTATGAGTCCAAAAATGAGGCAGATCTAAAGCTCAAGTGGACCAAACCATAAGAAACAGAAATGATAATAACACCCACCATTGAAACCTTTCTAGGGGCCACCATGATTTTTATTTGCCATCTAACCCGTCCATAAAATCATACATACTTTTTGGATGAAGGGAAAACACAAATATCACAAATTGTTGGACGTAGGCCAGTGGGGCCCACTGGTGAGCAATCACTAGTGGGTGGGTCCCACGAGCTTTGGCTTCTTCCGGTCTTTTTCATCTTCTATTATATTTCAAATTCAATTTTGAATTTGATTTATGATAGGAGATAGGGATAAGACCGGATGATGTGGCCTTATTCCAATCCCACCCAAACTCTACTTCCTCTGTTATAAAAAGGAGTGCGCTTCTCTTATGGAACGCATCGAATCATACGAAACACAGAGAGTATACAGAGAGAAATAGAGTACGCTATAGTCTGTCCATCTTGGCTTGTCCTTGGGACGATCTGATCCATATATCGATATCCGGGACCACTATATACCGTAGGATCAGAGGTGTGAATAGTTCAATCTGCTCCAGTAGTAGATAGACGGGCCATTGGAGCATCAATCTTCAGCTTTGTGAGGGTCCCAATTATCGTGTAGACCGTCAGATCTTGAGGGCTCATCTTCCGCATTTCCCAACAGTGGTATCAGAACATTTCAACGGCGGATCTCCGATTCTTATCATCTAAAAAGGTAAGTGGCCCATCCTTTCTTTTTATATTGGAATCCAAGGCTTTCAAATGGTATTAGTTCATGCATACCATTTTGTTGATTCACGGAATGATCCAAGTAATGTACCACACGTGTGTACATCACAAATATATGTCATACCATAACTTTTGTACACGTGGGGGGTCATAATGGCTAGTCTACGTTATGTCATATCTCAAGCAAACGTAGAGATCGGTTTGACTGATGTTGTTGTATTGAAATACAACATACCTATTAGTGACTAGTGTTGTTGTATTGAAATACACCACTGGCTGATGTATTAGAAAAACGGAATGGCTAAGTACATGCATTCTTATTCTGATAAGTGGGTCCATATATGATTACTGTACAATAAAAAAATCCACGTGATGTACCCCATGAATATACATTACAGCAGATGTATACTCCCACTTTAATGTTAAATGTGGACTGTTGTTGTGTTTTTTCTATAATCGACCGTCCAATGGAAGACCACAGCTGGAAAGGTTAAGATTGTCCATGAAGGAAAGTTTGTAGGGTATAATCCATCCATGGTGCAACTCAATCTACCAGCGGTGTGGATTACCAAACTATGAAAGTATGTAGCATATACCCAATACGTGTGCATCATACCAACTAAATAGTTGTTGAATTGAAGTCAACCACTAAAACATAGCTACTGGTGAAGTATCCCACCATACTTGAATTGTTGGCTGTTGTACATGTGATGACTGTTGTACACGTGATGGCTCATGTACATGCACACAAATGTATATGCACGTATGTTGAATGATGTACACGTGTACACAAGTTTAGAAAAATTTCTCCATATGTTGGATGATGTACACGTGTGCACGAATACTTGCCTAATGTGCACATGTACACCTGTGTACATATGTTGGCAGATGTGCACGTGTACACATGTGTACACATGTTGTTCTGATAGACAACTTCAACTAGATACATAGCATCTGTACACGAATTGGCTAGTGTTTGCCATAGCTGTATTCATGTACGTCAACAACCCATGAATTTCCATCGTTGTATTCTTGTACGTTAGCATTGAATATTTCCCACATTGAATATTCATGTGCTATATTCATGTGTTGTATCCATATGCAAATCATATGTTGTATCCATGTGCTATAAAATGTTCATGTATTACTCAGATGGCAAGATATGTGTTGTATCTAAACCGTCTATCCACATGGAGAACTATGCAGTTAGCAACACATATGGATCTTAATCACGAGGTATGTGTTGTATCGAAACCGTCCATCCATCTGGTGAGCTTGAATGATGGTGAGCTTGAATATCAAGTAGGCCATATGGATGCACGACATGGATAAACCACATATTTTTGAGATTGGCTCAAAGGAGTTTACTAAGTACGCAATCTGATTTCCATGTCGCCTGTAGCAATGTGGCACATGAACATGGGAAATGGGCCACTCATCTGGTAATGATGATGCACATATAATATATACATAATGATGCACAAATGAAGTACTGTGTGTAATGAATGCATCTATGCATGTGATATATTGATGGGCCCTAGGATTGGCATACTGCTTACATATACATATATATATATATATATATATATATATATATATATATTGTTTCCCTTGTTATATTATCTTCACCGTTGATCTAGAGATCATTAGTGAGCGAAACGATCATCAACCATGATGATCAATGTTGATGAAAGGATCCATCATCAACAATGATCATTAACGGTAATGATCGAATCTATCACTAATGGTCATGATCACAGATGAAGATAAAACTCTCCTGATATCTTAGCACTTTATTTTTCTTTCTGATGATGATGTTTATATGAGTGAAATAATTAAGCTTGATATCTTTAGATCTAAGCCCTCCTTATTTTTCATTTGAACATATAGAAAAACTTAGTGCTAGAATCTTCCCTAAAACTAAAGGTTGTGCATAACCTGAGTGAGAGTTTAATCCCCACCACCAAATGATGCATGCAACCAAATAATGGAAGGTTGCATGTTATACAATTATAATTTTATAAAAGTACCAATTTTATCTTAATTTGAGAACTTGATTGTTCTACACCGCCCATTCGGGTATGTGGACTTTCAGATCTCGTTAAGATGTGTTGACTACTTTTATATTATGAAAATTTGTATAATACGTAGAAATGCTGATGATTAGTGTCAAGACCTTAAGATCTTAGCTAAGTAGTGATACTCATGCAATGTAGAGATCTACCAAAGCGTTGATCGCTGAATAACTGAAAGGACAACATTTCGACGGCAATAACTACGAAGACTGGTCCTGCGCGATGCGATGCCTTATAGACGAGGACGATATATCTCACACACTCGATGTAGTTCAAGAGGAACCCATCTTAGCTGAAAACAGAAATTTACAAGAACATAGGGTTGCGATGACTCGCTACAATAAGTGGCGAAAACAAAATCGTTCAGCCCGTAATGTTCTTCTTAGCACAATGCACAAAGAACTCATATCTACGTATGAAGTGCATGAAACCGCTGAGGGAATCTGGGAAGCACTGACAGATGCCTATGCACAGAAGTCAGATGCAAGAGTTAGGGCAATGAAATTGGAATTCCAGGAGTATAGGATGCCCGTCGGCTGCCCCATCAAAGATCATATTCGTAAGATGGAGCAAATGATAGGTGCCCTCAGGAATGTTGGGTGTAAATTGACTGAAAATCAAAAGATTATAGTCATGCATCGTTCCTTGCCTGAATCTTGGGCCCAAATCAAAAGAATTTAACCATATTGATTCTATCAATACGTTCAGAGACTTTTGTGGCCACTTGGTACGTGAGGTTGAAATGAATGTAATTCAGCCAAGTTCGGTCAGGGCCTTTGTAGCAGAGACCCATAAGCGAAAAGCTAACAATAAACGGTCCAAAGTTCGCAAGAAGGCGAAGACGAATAACCAAGAACGAAGACCACACACACTGCTCTCCAAATCTAGAAAAAGACAAATGTAGTCTACTTTGTCTGTGAAAATTCTGGCCATTATGCTCGAATGTGCGCCCATAAAAAGACGGTAATTTCTCAGTCACTAGTTACTTTGTATGTAGGCGTTTGTTCTGAAATCTTTTCCGTTGATACTATATCTAACGAGTGGATTTTGGATTCAGACGCAACAAAGCACGTGACAAGTAGTCGTCGAAGACTCGAGGAATTCCGACCTGTAGCCAAGGGGAGTTACAAGCTGTACATGGGCAATAATCGTTGAAGACGTACAAGGATTGGCGCGTTTTCCATCTACGTACGTGCATATAACAATCATACTCGTGATATTCTACATGCACCAGGGATGCGTCGGAATTTAATTTCTCGTTTCTAGGTTATTAGCTGATGGTTTTGATATTCGATTTTCCGGGACAAGAGTTTCTTTGAGACAGAATAACCTCATTTTTGCATGGGGTAATTTAATTTCAGATTTATTTATTCTAGACGTAAAATGTGATAATGCATCTATTGTTTTGTCTGCTATGTTGAATGAAACTGTAGTATCTGAATCTGAAAAATGTCACGTGAGGTTAGGTCACATTGGAAAGGATCGTATGACAAGACTAGTACGTTCTGGTCTGTTAAACTCCTTATCCAAAGTTGATTTGTCATTTTGTGAACATTGTGTGTCCGGGAAGACTTCGAAGAAACCATTTTCCAAAGCGGCTAGGTCAAAGGACACACTAGAGATAATCCATTCAGATATCTGTGGACCCTTTAATGTACATGCCAAAAACGGATGTCAATACTTTGTCACTTTCATTGACGATTACTCCCGCTATGGATATGTGTATCTCATCTCACACAAATATGAGACTTTTGATTGTTTTCTTAAATACAAAGCTGAGGTGGAAAATCAGCTTGAGAAAAAGATTAAAATCCTTCGATCTGATAGAGGTGGCGAGTATACATCTGAAACGTTTAAATCATACTGTGAAAACGTTGGAATAGTTCGGCAGTACACAATGGCTTACACACCACAGCAAAATGGTGTTGTAGAGAGAAGGAATATGACATTATTGGACATGGTTAGATCAATGATGGCTCAAGCCAATCTCTCTACCACATTCTGGGGAGACGCACTGTTAACAGCCGTCTACGTCCTAAATAGAGTCCCATCCAGATCAATTCTTAAGACTCCATATGAGATGTGGTCTGGGAGGATTCCTTCTCTAGCCAACCTACGACCTTGGGAATCTTTGGGATATGTTTTGCTACCTACTCCGCATAGAGGTAAACTTGATAGTAAGACCATTGAATGCGTATTCATAAGATACCCTATGCATTCAAAGGGATACGTTCTAGTTTATGAGGACCATGGACGATGGATTGAGATAGAATCCCGAGACGTGACCTTCGTTGAAGATAGATACCCAAGCCGAATGAAGCAAAAGGTTTCAATCCAACTTTTTGAAATACCCGATGTATCTCAGGAGAGTGGGAATTCTGCTTCACAAGACGATGATACTCGTATAGTTCGTCAGGACCGTGGGAAGACATCTCAGTAGGCTCCTGAGTTACGTCGAAGCGAAATAGGATTGATTCCCCGAAGATATTTCGATATTGAAGGGCAAACATTCTCTTGCGTTGCAGTTGATGATGATGAACCTGATTCGTATCAGGATGCATTCTTATCTTCTAACTCGGCCGA
This sequence comes from Magnolia changhungtana, assembly GCA_030180095.1. Lineage (NCBI taxonomy): Eukaryota > Viridiplantae > Streptophyta > Magnoliopsida > Magnoliales > Magnoliaceae > Magnolia > Magnolia changhungtana. Next base: position 576,882 of record JASAUF010000213.1, read on the forward strand.
TTGGGTAAATGCTATGGACGAAGAGATCGCTTCCATGGAGAAGAATAAAGTCTGGGAACTTGTTGATCTGCCTTCCAATCGCAAAGCGATAGGTAACAAATGGGTACTAAAGATCAAAAGAAAGGAAGATGGAACAGTGGACAAGTATAAAGCACGATTAGTTGCTAAAGGTTTTACACAACAAGAAGGCGTTAATTACGAGGAGACCTTTTCACCTGTTGCAAAGTTCTCATCAATCCGCATGATCTTGTCTATTGTTGCAAGTTTAGACTTAGAGTTATATCAGATAGATGTAAAGACCGCATTCTTAAATGGTGACTTGGATGAAGAAATATACATGCAACAACCCATGAGTTATGTAGACAAAAAGCATCCAAAGAAAGTCTGCAAATTGTTGAAATCTATCTATGGGCTGAAGCAATCTTTAAGACAGTGGCACATGAGATTCCACTTGGCCATCACCACTTTTGGATTCACGATGAGTGAAGAAGATCATTGTGTATACATGAAACGATCTGGAAGATCTTTTCTGATATTATCTCTATATGTAGACGATATCCTGTTAGCTGGTAATGACATGCAATTGTTGACATTGACTAAAGATTGGCTATTCTCGAACTTTGAAATGAAAGACATCGGTGAAGCCAACTTTATCCTTGGGGTAAAAATCATCAGGGATCGCCCTAAGAAATTTTTAGGCTTGTCTCAAGCAACCTATTTACAAAAGATCTTAGAACGGTTCAGGATGAAAAATTCAAAAGCTGTTGAAACCCCTATGGAAGCTTAATGTATGCTATGCTATGCACCAGACCGGATATTAGCTATGCAGTTGGCATAGTCAGCTGTTATCAGAGTAACCCGGGACAGTCTCATTGGCAAGCCGTCAAACGTATATTCCGCTATCTCAGAGGAACAAAAGACCTAATGTTGTGTTATGAAGGCACAAGCCTCGAGCTCAAAGGATATTCTGATGCTGCTTGGGGTAATGACGCCGACGAAGGAAAGTCTACTTCAGGGTATGTATTCTTACTCGGAGGAGGAGCTATCTCATGGTCGAGTAAGAAACAGACATCCACAGCTCTTTTATCTATGAAGGGCGAGTACATTGCATGTTGTGCTGCAGTTCAGGAGTGTGTATGGGTTCGCAGATTTCTGTTGAGTTTGGGTATTGTACCGAGTGTTCGTCAGCCTATATCGCTGAAGATTGACAATACTTCTGCTATTGACTTGGCAAAGGACCCTAAACACCACCAGAAATCTAAGCACATTGAGATCAAGTATCATTACGTCCGTGATCAAGTGAGAGATAAAAAGGTCGCCCTCAGCTACATTCCTACCAAGGAGATGATGGCTGATCCCATGACAAAACCTATAGCTAGAGATCTATTTCAGGTTCACGTCAGGCAGATGGGATTGAGGAAAACTTGAAATGATGTAGTTGTTTTGTAGTACCTTTGATTTTTCATTAATGAATAATACATTCCATTTATTCAGTATTAAACACTAATATCAACTAGGTAAGAAGATCATCAGCATTTACCTTGAGATCATGTAGGATTTTTAATTTTGTTGGCAGGCCGGTCACCCACTCGCACAGGTTGACCAACCTTAAATGTACAAGAGAGGTACATTTGGGGCTATGTTTATACATTGAGGTATGAACTTCCCTTTATTGTGAATAATAAAAGATGAGGATATGAGTGAGTCGTATCCGCCTACAATCTTATAAAGATTGTAGATGAGACTGATAAAGTCGAATAACATAATTGCACCATTCTTTTACATGCGATCAATGTTATGGCCTGAAATTAAAGCCGGGGTTATGAGGTTATGAGATGAGTCGTACCTTATGTAGAATAACCTGCGTACTGTAGACCCGACTTATACCTAGTATTGTCTACTTTACGACGTGGGTTGTAGCCACGTGCTGGGACCTTTTACCTACAGATTGCTTTGATTCGATCTAATCATTGCAACGTGCGAGTAGCCAGTCCATTAGGTGACTCCTTGTGTCCTTAGCTACCCTCCTCTTGTGTATATGAGGATGAGATTGAGTGTCGCTACTTTAGTGTACAATGACGAAATGTCCTTGATTGACCAGACTCGGTTACGCTAGGAAAGCGGCTTGATTAATTCCAAATTACACATCTGCGTGGGGAAGATCCCGTGACAGCTACACCAAGTTTCTAGAACTATAAATACGCACTTGAAGACTTATCCGCCGGCAGTATCGAGTTGTTTTTATTAGACTTTTGCAAACAGTATTTTTCTTAAAAAGCATATATATAAATAAGTATTGCTTTGAATTGGTTTTAATCGAAGTTTGTGAAAAATCAAGTTTTCAGAATAACTCGATAAGTTGGATAAGTGCGTATGTTGGCCGAGTACTCCAGATCGGGAGTTAACTCTATCCGGTGTGGTCATGCGGACTAGGACAGGCATTACAAAGCTTGGGTTATTGAGTACTAGTTAGGTGGTCACTTAGTACTTAAGCACCTGTGAGAAGATTATGGTGATCCAGCTGGTCCCACGCCTCTGATTCTTTTGATCGCGATGTTTTGGTATTTGATTGTTATAAGGCAAGTTAGTTGGACAAATTTTTGTGCCTATCCCACAATGTGATTGAGTGGGAGATGTTGGACGTAGGCCAGTGGGGCCCACTGGTGAGCAATCACTAGTGGGTGGGTCCCACGAGCTTTGGCTTCTTCTGGTCTTTTTCGTCTTCTGTTATATTTCAAATTCAACTTTGAATTTGATTTATGATAGGAGATAGGGATAAGACCGGATGATGTGGCCTTATCCCAATCCCACCCAAACTCTACTTCCTCTGTTATAAAAAGGAGTGCGCTTCTCTTATGGAACGCATCGAATCATACGAAACACATAGAGTATACAGAGAGAAATAGAGTGCGCTATAGTCTGTCCATCTTGGCTTATCCTTGGGACGATCTGATCCATAGATCGCTATCCGAGACCACTATATACCATAGGATCAGAGGTGTGAATAGTTCAATCTGCTCCAGTAGTAGATAGATGGGCCATTGGAGCATCAATCTTCAGCTTTGTGAGGGTCCCAATTATCGTGTAGACCGTCAGATCTTGAGGGCTCATCTTCCGCATTTCCCAACACAAATATCAAGTTAGTAAAAGGCTTATGTGACTCCCGAGAAAATTTTTATTGGTGGGTATTCACTCCCCATTGCGTAGTCTACTTTTTTTTTTTTTTTTGTTTAATAATAATAAAGAAAAGTGGACAGTTGCCACCGGTATTGTATTGATGAAGGCGATTGTATGTCATTCGGCCGAGGCCACGATGATCAGAAATAGAGGTCGGGCCCGGCTATCATATACCCAAAAACAGAGAGACAAAGTTGAAAAAGCAGGTGGCCGAAGCAAGGAATGGGGAGATGGAGAGGCTGTATGAAGGGCAGCAGGGGCTATCCACAGGAGGGGCAACAGGTGAGGAAGGCTAACCCATGTCTTTCTTGATCTTGTGAAGCCTGAGCTGGCGTAACCCTGCTTTGTCGAGAACAATAATGGTCTAGGAAAAGTCATTGTGTAGTTTACTTGAGTCTTTGATTTGCCTCGTTTTTTGTTTCTATCCTAAAATGATATAACAAAATGGATAGATAACCTAGATAAAATCCATACATCATGGTGGGATCCACAGAACCCTGCCTAGGCCAATTATCATCTTAGCGGGGCAGGACACAATCCACTTACCATGTATTAATGTACATTTATTTTGTGCCCTAAAGAAATTGACTTTGAGACATATACATGGTGGTGCTGAGTATAGGGCTAGCAATGCTCCAACTTAGAGCATGCTATAGTATGAAATAAGAGTAGCTAAGTTTGAAAGTTTCTATAACCCATGTATTCATGTCCTGAGTTGGAAGAACATACACGTGAGAAATCTGCATTCGCATCTATAACCTCTGTATTCATGTCGTGATGAATGGTTTGGAAGTCATACAAACAACACTGTGGACCCCACATTACATGTGAAAGTTTCTACGGTTATTGTCACATTTCCTTAGTTTTGAATACTAGGAAAACCCATGCATGTCTGCAATGTATAATTCACATGTTCACAATCTCACCTTCCCCGCAACATACAAATAAATAAATAAATAAAAATTTTAAATCTTAAAGAAAATGACTGTCAATGCCGTAGGGTGGACGGTTCAAAGGTGGCTGGTGGCACGGTTCACATTGTGGGGGGCCCACTAAAGAGACCCTTCCAGTATGTGTGTGTGCGTGTATAGATATGGAACAAGCATTAGGTCCACCACAGATTTTATGGACTACCATGCAAATATCTCACTAATTTTTAACCAACAATTATAACCATTTATTCATTAGTCTTTAATTTAGATGGTCCAAATCATTTTTGCAAAATAGCTTAAATCAATAAGTTGATTCTTGATTTATTTGTTGAATTTATTATAAAGTTATTTTTGTCAGAAAATTTTAACTATTCTAACTATTTATAAATTTTAAAGAACAGTATTAAACTACCACTAAAATCTTGGAAGTTCATAAGTTGTGGCCACCTGAGTTTTGGATCAAATCTGATTTTTGGCAGACTTTTTAATATGGGTTTTTAGCACCTGATGAGCAGATTAGATGGAATAGAAAACCATCGTTGTGACACAGACAGACAGATTCCAATTATTTGATGTGCCATGGCCCACCTGAGCTGTTGATCGGGCTGACTTCCGGGCCCAAATCTTGAGGGATTAATTTCATGTGGGCCAACATAGTTCCTCTGTGCAGCGTAGCTTGAGTTTTTGTATTTTGTTTCAAAATTTATATTTAAATTTGAAATTTTTGGTGTTTTTTAAATTGTGGGTTTTGTCTCACTTCAGATTTAACAAAGGAAAACATCTCATATATAAGATAAGCTTTTTGCCTTGGGGCTTGAGCTCCATTCAGGGGGCATGTGGAGGGCTATACCAATATATCTAATCTATACCATTGACCATATAAACGTGCGGATGGGGGTGTACTTGTATGGGTGTATGTGTACAAGTACTTGTAGAACTTTATTTGTGAGAGTGTATTTGCACTTGCGCCCTTTTATTTTAAATCAGAAAGATGTGTCCGTTCCAATTGGTCGCACCTATTGGATTTAAGCCCAACAGACCCAACCCTTTCTAAAAGATGCTTAACGCACACTATGGAGTCTATATAAAGACTTCTGCTCTAATTTCTAAAGCACGAAAATCATATTCTTATATTATAAAACTCTCTCTGCTTTTCTGATTTTGGTTTAAGAATTTTGTTGAGTTTGTTGCTGAGTCAACTTAGTACTTTCAAATTAAATTGTAAGTGGTTTGAGCCTACGTATAGTGAGTGCACCGCTGAGACCAGGTCATAGTCATTATATCCCGGAGGTCAATTGCTTTGAAAACCTATTGCACTCAGGATACTGTCCAAAGAGAGCAAATTCGATTTCAAGCCAAGTGACTCAAGTTGTGCCTCGACTCATTAGTCTTTTTTCTCAATTTTATTTTCTTTTTTAGTTCTCCATTGTTTAATACCCTGTTTAATTCAACCAAATATTTCAACTTAAGCCCTCACGGAAGCTATGTGGGGTCCATGGAGGCGGCCATGAGAAATCCACTCCATCCATCAGTCTCTTAAGCTCACAATAGAACAGAGACTTCATAAATCATGTGGAACCAAAACTCAGGTGGACCCCGCCACATGATTCGGTGGGGATTGAAGACCCACCATTGGAAACTTTGTAGCAGCCACAGAAGTTTTGGATTAGGATGATATTGTTACTACAGTTTATCCCAGCGTTAATAACCTTATGAACGGTTTGGATGGCATAACATCATGCTCGGCTCCAAGAAGGTTTCAACGGTCAACATTTCCATTCTCACTGCTTCCACGTGGTGTGGCCCATCCGAAATTTGGATCTGCCTGAATTTTTTGCCTGTCCTGTGATCTTGAGAAACAGATGGATGGAGTGGATTTCTCACGACCATCCATGTGGGCCCCACATGCGAGTATGCTACCCTTGTAAGAACAGATTTATTCATTTAATCGCCTGGACCTAATGCCCTGCTAACGTGTCCATTCGAGCACGTGTTTTGCCAGCGGCGATATACGCACATGCCAGCGCTGGTATAGAGCCCAGGCCAGTGGTACTTTGCTCAGGCCCGTATAAAGGCCCATGGGTCAGGCCCATTTGATAAATGGGTTATCTTGTATTAGCGCCCACCCCAAGCCGATGAGAGCCCTCTACAACCTGTTTTTCGCAGCTAAAATACCCAAACTCTTTGGGACCCACCATGTTGTAGATAAATCCACACTGTCCATTAGGTCTGCTTCTCAATCATAGACCATGAGGCCAAGAACCAGAAAGACCCAACAACTCAAGTGGGCCACACCACATTGAACAATAGGATGGGGCACCAACCATAACATATTAATTGTGTGGGTTCATCAAACCCGTTCATGAGGTATAACTCACCAGGATAAAGGGAAGATTAAAAAAAAAAATCAAAATTTTTTTTTAAAAAAATCATCCTGATCCAGAACTCAGGCAGGCTACAATCTTGACCCTAAAAAGTTTTTACAGGCAATCTTACATTGTTCCTATTGGTGTGGCCCATCCAAGTTTTTCATGTGGCTGATATTTTAAGCATGTGGTAAACATAACGGTTATCACCTGATGGACGGTGTGGATTTCACATAAACAACATTGTGGCCAAAAACAGCTCGGCTGACGATTCTGGGCCCAGCAGTTAACTGACTCTAATGGGTAGGCTGGGCGTAAGCTTGTGGGTCTAATTGCATCATAACCGGTAATCAGTGGGCCATTCATCACACCCATCAAAAAAAAACTGGGCCAATGAAAGCCACACACGTGTCTGATTTGTAGACTTGTAGTAATTTATTTTTTTAATTTTTATTCATGTAACCCTGTAAAACACATAAAATAAAAATACATTTGAAGGTACAGATTAACGTGACTCCCACACGGTCCAGTTGGCCTCGCTTCCTACACGTGGCATGCTGCTGACCCTTGAATCCTTGTCGACGTTGAAACTGGCACCACACATCACTCCCTCGCTGTCCAACCTCGGCATCGCCTTCATCTTATGCATTGGATGCTCGAAACTCATCAGCCCTCCCTCGCTGTGGAACATACACCCTACAATACACACCATACATTCAAAAGTTCATTAGCGTGTGTGGTCCACTATAGGTAGGCCCCACCTTGAAACCGTACATTTGGCATGTATGCTATTCTATTCATCTCACAAAATGTGTGAGGGTGTGGGCCCCACACATTTTGCTATTTCCATTCAAACATTTTGGATCGTTGGATGATCACCCAGATTGAAAGGCTAAATTCCCCACATATCATATTATAACGTCCTTATGTATTTTGGCAAACCCGGCGAGTGTATATCTTGTGTAGATGTAGATCTACAAATGGTTTTTCAACACTGAGGTTTTGGTATCGATCCTGGTGGGGTGGCTAACAGTAAAGTGTGAACTGCCTGAGGTCTTGGTATCGGTCCCTGCTGGGACTGTAAGACTCCTATTAGGTGGGCCACACATGATTATTAGATTTGACCGTTTGATTATTTAGATTGAGCGATTCAGTGGGCTCTACTACAGTTGTGATCATTGTAAATATGTTTAGGGCGGGACGCTTGAACCACAGTCCCTATACTCGGTTATTAAGCAGATATGAAAACCTACGGTATAGAGACTCTAAAGGAAGAAGTGTGATTGGTAAGCTTTTATCCCTCTTTCTTATATATTAATATCTTGGACCCTCACCAACACAAGCGAGAAACCCTAGTCCCATTGAAGGTTCTTTTGAAAGTATAAGGTGCGGAAGATTGAGATTCCTATTGGTGGAATGTCTTTCCAATCAGGTACATGCATTTATATTATGGTTTTGAATTTCCATTGTTGATGCATAGATGATCCATCAATTCTGCAGTACATGCATATCAAGGATTACATTAGACGCAAGCATCAGGCATTAGAAATACATATCAAGGACTACATTAGACGCAAGCATCAGGCATTAGAAATACAGGAATAAAGATGGAAGCATTTCGAGCCCACTGGAGAGATTCTTCCGTAGATAAAATGAGGGTCGATTTTGATTTATCCTGGATCCAAGCCCTTCAATGGTTGTCCATGGGCCAGTATCAAGGCCATTTTTAAACCACAAGGAAAAAAAAGAAGAAGAAGCTAGTAGCGTATAGAATAAGGTTTTGTATGATGACAAAAGAAGAGGAATGAGATGCATTCTTATCCTTAAGGAATAGAATTCGTTCGATTTATACACGTATAAATATGCTTACAAGGTTGTAAGTTAAGGCCAGCTAGAGAAAAAAAAAAAAAAAAAAAAAGAAAAAAGGCCAGAGAAAGAATGCAAAGAGCTGGCAACCATGGGTTTGCAGAGGACAGACAGTCGCTGGGTGACTACCATAGTTACATCTCGAAAGTGGAAAGGATGCCGAGCACACGGATCGACGACGATCCTCACCTCCAGAGCCTTCAACAGGTTTTCAACAACCGTAGGGTAAGATTCCAAGAACCTGAAGTTGGGACCGGAAACAACAGGAAAGATATTGCAGATGCCTCAGATGAGAAGAAGGCGGTGAAACATTCTCAACGTGTGAGTCATGATCACAGCCGCAACGAAGACATCGACATAGCTGCTTGGGACTACATTAGACGCAAGCATCAGGCATTAGAAACACAATTCTAATGCCTATCGATGCAATATATATGAAGCCCATCTAGACTCTCATTCCACCTAAATGCCAATATATTTATTCTACCTTAAAAGTATGTGTGGTCCGTAAATAAAGTGTGGGTGGTTTTTTGCAATGTGGATGATGCTTGTTTGCAGTGTGGTTGCTGATGCTTTTTTTTTTCTTTTTTTTTTCTTTTTAAGCCAATCCAAAAATGCAGACATGGTGGTCTACCTTCTTACTATGATTAAATGACCAAAATACGATTTTTATACGTACCAGCAGGGAATGGTGCAAAGGATCTGCCGCAGCCTCCTTTAACGACCTCCAAATCGTTAGAAATTACAACTGAGCCATCAGCTGCAATGCCCCAGAACAGTTCAACTCCTCCATCTGACCCCTGCCCCCACCAAACAGAAACAAAGTCAATTACATAAAAATAAAATTACCAAACTACCCTTCATGTTGTAGAATGAATGAGATAGCTCACCAGTGCAGAAAAGACCGTTCCAGCCTTGCTATCAAAGATAACGAAAGAGAAGCTGCCGTTGAGATCTTTCACGACCTGATCGGCGGGGTATGGCCCACGATCACGGAGGGTCCGATACGCCTCGATGACAACCATAGCCTCGTTGCTCACCTTCGTTAGGCCATATTGCTTGATGAGAGTGCTTAAATTGTTCAAATTGCCAAAGAAGAGGCAGTAAATGTCATCATAGCCACAGAATAACCTGCAATTCACACAAGAAAATCATCAAAGGGTATTTTAGTCATAAAAAATGTTGAGGCCCAACTGGGCCCAAGAGAAGCTTATTCCATCCCACCAAACAAGGGAAATTTCGTAAATAAACATACAATAAGGCGTGTTTGTATTGGTAATTACACTTGGTAAATTGGGTATTTTGAGTAATGCCCTAGCTGTAATGGTTAATGTATGGTAATTACCATACGTTGCAGCTGCGAGGGGCCCAACATGATGTGTTAATTCCATCCATTCCGTCCACTATTTATGGCCAAACATGTTAGACGTATATTCCAAAATCCAGCCAGATCGACAACTAAAGTTGGCCACGAAAAAGGAAACAAAAGAGGACATTTGGGAGGATCAAGCCTACCAAAGACCATATGGAATGTGGGGTCCACTATTGCATATATTCCATCCCACTAATTCATCATGTGCCCCACCACCAGGATGACGGCATACACTACACTCACGCCATTCTAAATTTCAGGTGGGCCACCCCACGTTAATATATAGATTTTAGGCGTGACTGTACTTTGATCCCTGCCGTTTATCCGACCTGAGTTCCAGATCAAAAATGGTTCTTGGGATGTACCGAGTCACACCCGATGAACGGTTCGGATTTCGCAAAAACATCATTGGTGGGCCCGAAAAAGCTCGAATATATATAGTAATTACCATTCGTCCCAACTCATTCCATACTTGGGCCCATATAAATGGGCCTTAAAAGCCCATTGACAACCTGACTGGTGTAAAGGATCCAATGGCTGGGGATCATTTTCCACTGGGCCACACACTTGCATTTCCAACCATATTATGGGCCTTCAGAGCGGCCCAGATTCAAATGGGCTTATCATAAAAGCCCATTAAACATGAACAGCCTCATTGCAAAACAAAAAACAAACTACTCAGAAATGCAATGCAAGACCTTGAGAATTCAGGCCAGATATGGCCAACTAAAAGCATGATCATCACACCACACATACCTCTGATGAATGGAGAAATGGCGATCGTCGCGAGCGTAGGCCATGATGGCCCCATCTCCAATCGTAGCCGACAGAGAATTGTGAGGATGGGAGGAAAGGAATGCCTTCAATATCTCATTTGGGTGAGTGGGCTTTCTACAAACCTCTGAAGAAGCAACTGGGCTGTTGAGCTCCTTTGGAGGCTGAGCAATGGCCTTTTGGAAAATCCCCAACATTCTATCTTTTTTCTACTTTAGCTTAGATCAGCTTAGATCAGTGGCCAAACACACAAGAACTGAGAAAAACACACAAGAAATGAGAAGAAATGGTTTGGAATGAAGTTTTCTAAGGAAGATTTGCTTGGGTTTATATAGAAAGAGAGAGAAGAAAAGGTGGCGAATTTCAACTTGATAATCGCCATCATTTCTCGAGACAAGTGTAGAGATATACACCTAACATTCAGTGTATATCCCCAATTCCCAGCTACTTATTCGGGTCGGATACTAGTGATGATTTGCCCACCAGATTGCTTTTTGCAGGGGATTTGAAAATATCGTGATAAATAACATTATTATCATGTTAATATCGTGAAATATGCAAAATCTCGTTTGTTTTAAAATTACACGATTTTAATGTAAGAAATATTTGAAAGCTTAATTAATTTAATTTTGCAAATATTTTGGAATTTTAAATCTATTTATTAACTTATTCTGAATATTTTATTTTCAAAGAGAAATTCAAGATAATATTGCGAGAAAAACATCAAAGCCGAGAAATTTCCGAGAAGCAGATTTTTAGCTACATGGCAGGGACTGTTGATCTGATGGGCCCCAGTGTTTGGATGCCCACCCAGATTGGAGTGAAGATTGTGTAAGACAGATGGCATGTTTTTATATTTTTATGATGATCTTAACCATTCATCTTGTGGACCCATCTGTTAAATGGGCCTTTTCTCACCAAATATTGTTCTAGAACTTTCTAAAGACTATGATTTTTCGTTGATGGTCCAACCACCATTAGATCCACGAAATAGACGGTTTCGATCTAATTTATATGTTCCACGTATTCGGGAAAAAAAATAAATAAATAAAGGCATGTAAACTGAAAATGGGTCGAAGATTGAAAGGCTGGGATCTTCTAATGCGGGTGATTTTGGGAGGTAACAAATCCACGTAGAGGCCCATCAGATCAACGATTTTAATCCCCGACCGAAAACATGATGACCCGAAACTATCACGGGTCCGGGTCTAGCTTGTGAGGCTAGGCGCATATACCAGGCGTATACACCGGATCTAAAGGATAAGGATCCCCGAATCCGAGATCTGTCGTTTTCTATTCAGTTTCGAGTCCTCGTTAGAGGACTTATCCGGATCTGTTATATGACACCGAACTGAGTCAGCATCCAACGGTGGTAATTTCATATTCCTGTGTTCTGCCACGTCAGATTCTTGACATGGTCATCACGAGGGACAGGTTGCGTCCTCGACCCGAGGATATGGACAGGACAGCATTCTCGGATTACTGGCTTAAGTTGCTTAAGATAAGTTACTTATTCAATTCCACATTTATTTTTTTTTAGAAGATAAAAGTAGGTTTGGTATTTTATTTAGTAGATAAAAATATGTTTGGTAAACAGCTTCCTCTCTTTCGTCTCTATACGCATCTCTTCAGCAATTTCTAAAAGGTCAAAAAAAAAAAAAAAGTAAATAAATAATTTTAAGTAAAAGGGTTACTTATAATTAATTATAAATCAAACTTATTTAAAATAAGTTACTTATCTATTACCATAAGTAAAAAAAGTAATTTATTTGGTGGTATCCAAACGGGCCTAAACAGCATCATGGATCACACGGACTTGGTGAGTTATAACACTAGGTCATGGGTTCAAATAACCCTTTTCATACACCCAGATCCATAGCTCAGGTGATAGACTAGTAAATGATACCTCGTTTCAATTTTGGCATCGATTCCCTGGCTAACAATGAAGTTATCTGCATGTAAACTGCTTAAAAAAAAAATAAAAAAACTAATAATAATAAAGAGTTCTTTTCATATCTGGATCTACTTGAAAAATCTAATGTTTTTTGTTATTTACTTATTCTTTTAAGAACATGTTTTTAATATAAGTTAGAAAAAAAAAAAAAACAAATGGACAACGGAAACATGCAATGCATATATTGAGGTGGGCCTTATGGTCAAGACCCTACTCACGTTGCTGGTTTTGGTTGCAGGCAAGAAATGCTCTTTGAAATGAGCCCAATGGACATAAAGCTATAGTCATTACGAGGCCCAATGTGATATGTGTGTTACATCCATGTTGTTCATCCATTTTAACAAATCATTTTAAGACATGATTTTGTAAATTCAGATCTTAAGTGGACTGTAAAATATATATATATATATATAATAATATATATATATAGGATAAGCTCCCGTGAGGTCGATAAGTGTGCAAAAGCCCCATCAAGTTGATATTAGTGTGATCACTTTACCATCATGTGACATCAACAAGTTGGGTCAAATCTTAATTTGAATATATATATTATATTATATATATATGGGATATCTATAATATATCATATATATATACGGAACTCAAGTGGGCTTATACCAAAAGTTTTCTCAAAATTATGTGAAGACACATGTGACTTATCAAACATAAATTAATATTTTAGTGGTCCCCAAGAAGTTTTTAATGGTGGGTATTCAACTACCACTGTTTCTTCTGGTGTGGTCCACGTAACATTTGAATTTACTTCATTTTTAGGTTGATGTCCTAGAATTAACTGTCAAAATGGATGAAAGGCTTGGATGTACAGTACATATATCAGTGGATGGGATGGATTGAATGAAACCATAAAGACACATCTTCCCTTTGGTGTGGCCAATTAGAAGTATGGATCAACCTTGCCATGCATTGCATGTGCCATATCTACTTCGTTTTGAATAATAGGAAAAATCTCCACTATATATATATATCTATATATATATATATATATATATATATATATATGTGGTTCGTACACACTTCACCATTCACATGTTCAAATTGATCTCACCTCCCCGGCATCATTCAAACGAATAAATAAGGCCCAAGTTTTAAATATTAAAAAGAATCTGTCACTGATGGGGTTGACAATTGCGGGCGAAAAGCCACCGTCCACCTAGTGTATAGGAAGGATGGTTTCTTAATATCAATATCACATATCGAGCATAGGTAACATTCATTCTTTTCAATAGGTGAGCCTCGATAAGACCGTTTATTATGAAAGTCATTGCTATTTACTTATCAGATGGACCACGTTATCAAAAATAATTTATAATATATATAGAAAAGTACGTGTGTCCACAAGTTTTGTGTGGGACTATTATAACAAGTTGGATGACAAAATAAATATTTGCGCACTAAACTACCACCGGTCATGCCAACCCAAACAAGTTTTGTAAGTGAGTGGGTATAATGTTTTCCTATGATCCATTTTGATAATTCAGTCCATGATATTAGTTGTGGTCCACCTAACATTTTAATCTACTTGATTTACTAGGCCACAAAATGTCCTAGCAAGAGAGAAAAACCTTTGAATAAGGGCTCACCATGATGTTCACATGAAATCCATTCCATCCATTAATTGCCTCGTAAAGGTTAATTCATGGAGACCAAACATTAGACCCATATCATTTACGTTGATCACACCAAGTGAAGTGATTTTGATCCACGGTTTCCACTCATGTGGCCCACTAGAATTATAGATGTGATTGATGTTGGATCAATACCCCTAAATTATCATATTGACCCATTATGGTTGGAGTGGATTTTACATACATAACAAGGTGAGCCCACCTCTAATTGACCCACAATTGGTTGAGATGTTGTCCTAGGTTGTGGATTAGATGCCGTGACGGCCATCAGCCACCTAACAGCTGGTTGGTGGTAGTTGGCCCAACAATGATGTATGTGCCATATCATTTATTTTTGAATAATGTATGACATGTTTCAAAAAAAATGAGTCAGATCCAAATATCAAGTGGACCATGCCACAAGAAAAATTGTTGCAAAGCCCACCATTAAAAGTTCTTTGGGCCAAAGTAAGCTTTGGGTCAAGCTAATATTTGTGTTTTTCCTTCATCCAAGTCTCTATGACCTAATCAATAGGTTGGATGACAGATAAACTATACCTAATTTTTTTTTAATGATGGACGTTTAATCAGTTTAATCACCACTATTTTCATGTGGTGTGGTCCATAAATTTGGATCTTATGTATTTTTGGGATCATACCATAAATTGAGCTAGAAAAATAGAAGACTGACTTGGATTAAATATATACATCATCGTTTGGCCCACTAGCACCAATGGCTGTCAATGTTAGTTGGCAGGGTCGATTTGACAATTCGTCTCAGGACTCGTCCCAACCACTATTGAGTCGGCTAGGGGTTGACCCACCTTGATTTTTATTTGAATATGCTCCATCCATAATGTGTGTAACAATAATTTAGTCATAGGTATAAAATATCATTTATAATATTGGTGGGCCACATGAGCATACGGGATGCCACTATCAAACGGTTTCACTTTAGGTGACTCGATATGAATCACGAATCTACCTAATTTTAAGATATACTACTAAATTTTTATAGACTAATGAGTGGGGTGGATTTCATGAATGCATCATGGTGGGGCCTAATCTCGGCCCATCCTTTTACTTGTGTTGGTTGGTCCGTAAAATATCTCAGTTATTTGCTAGGGAGATCGGGACTCATATAGAGTTATATATATAAAGTTCCCATGAGTTCGAGCTGTGTGGGTCCCACCATGATGTGTGTCGAACATCAACATTGTGCATTTGATGGGTCCCCTTTAAATTATGGGATATCCCAAAAATTAACCGTATACGAACTCAAGTGGGCTATACCATCTAAAATCATATGAAGATATGCCTAAAACATATAAAAGCACTTGGTGGGGCTCACCTAAAATTTGGATGCATCTAGCGAGTTAAGCTCACTTTTGAAAACTCGAGTTGAAATCGAGCCGAGTTCAAACATGGTGCAAATCAACTCGACTCGACTCGACTCGACTTGAGTGTGTGTGTGTGTGTGTGTGTGTGTGTGTGTGTGTGTAACTTCAAAAAAAAAAAAAAAAAAACCCTTCACGAGCCTCTTTCCCTCTCTTTCCCTTACCTAGATGCCGCAACCGCGGTCGCCATCCTGCTAAGCTCTTTGCCTCTCTCTCTCTCTCTCTCTCTCTCTCTCTCTCTCTCTCTCCACGATCTGCGTCCAACCCGACTCGTTTTGACTCGGGTGCGGATTTGGGTCGGGTTGGGTGTTGGGTTGACATATGAATAAGCTCGACTCAAACCACTGACTCAACTCAAGATCGACTCGAAAGCTTTGGCAAACAAGCCAAGCTTCAATGTTAAGCTCGAGGGCGAGCTCGAGCTCAAGCTCGAATTCGAGTTTAGCACATGTTGGGATTTTGACCTGCGGAATCACACAGATCTAGATCTAGGATAGCAATTTCAATAGCACCAAGCACATACGAGAGAACACAGATTTAACGTGGAAAACCCTTGCGGGAAAAAACCACGACACAAAGCGATAGATCTCCACTATGAAAATAAAAATTACAAAGAGAGAGGACTTACCCTATTCGAACAACCTCGAATCTCATCCTTGCTACACCCTTTGATTTCCATAGAACCCCTTTAGAATACCTTTTGGAATATTTTCCATATAGAAAAATATACAGGAACATACTTATATATTACTTTCGCACCCTTGTGAGAAAGAGACCAAAATCCATAGTCCGTCGGATTGGAAAGATACGTGACCTACGACTAGTCGAATGGGAGCTACGACTAGTCAAGCTACGACTGGTCGAACAATCCCTACGACTGGTCGAAGGGCCCGGATATGAAAAACAGGGCTCGCTGGACTTTGAGTCGAGCGGGCTACTACTAGTCAAGCTACTCCCACGACCGGTCGAACCTTACCCACGACTGGTCGTGCACGTTCAAATTTAAGACATATGCCAACAATCTCTACCATCTCTTCAATCTTGAATTGTGTAACTTCTTGACCTCTTCTCTTATCTCTGCATCACATCATAGCTTCTCGTGCACACTCCGTCCTTCTTTTCCGCTATCGCCAAGCCCAGAAAAGTTGCACAGAACTTGAACTTCTCTACAGGAACATTCTTGTTGATCATGTCTGCCGGATCTAAATCTACATGCCCAACCACCTTTGCTCCTGTTTTTCCAAAAGAAAAGACGTAGTCTTCTTACCATTTCATTGCTACCCAATTTTGCTTGTCGGGGTACTTGCTCACAACACTGATAGCCTGTGAAATAACCGGTCTAATCCAGACCATGACATACATTGTCAACTGCATTCGAATAAGACTCATGAGATATCCTACTTGTCCTCATCTGTTTTGGGACATGTCCTGAGGAAAACTTGAGGAGAGACGCGTAGGGAACGCTCTCTGGCTTTTCTTGGCCCATCACATCCTTGATCAATACCTACACATAAGGTATTCCTCCTGTGATTACCAAAGTCTACTCCTCCTTCAGTCTTAATGCTGAGAACCATCTTTGCGGCCCCCAATCCTTCATCCATAAAGGAATCAAACCACTGCCTAGGCGACAGGTCAAACTACGACCTCCTGTAAAGTCTTTTCTCAGCCTCTTTAACTTCGAACCGCTCTGGTTGCTTCATGTAGATCTGCTCTTCACTTTCCCTTACAGAAGTGCAGACTCCACATCCATCCTTCCAACTCAAAATCACATTGGCCAACCAGCGCCAATTATACGTGTATAAATCGAACAAATTCTATTCCTTCTCTCTGAGCATAACCCTTCGCTATCAACCTCGCTCTGTATCTATATTGTATCCTCTTGAAGATCCACTTGCATCTAACTACTTTCCAGCCTATTGGAAGCTCCACCCGCTCCCATATGTTGGTCTGGTATAACGAATCCATCACATCACCCATAGTCACCTTCCACTTCTCAGCACCAGGCTCACCTAGAGCCATCAGAATAGAAGATGAATCCTCTTGCGATATTAGAGTCGTCCATGTACCACGTCGATATCCTGCGATCATGCCGTATGATTTTTCTTCTGTGTGGTGCTCCACCCGCTGTATCCACCTGTCCGCACACATTGGTCTTCTGTCTGTAGCTCATGTGACCATGCCTAACATGCCACATACGTGCGAAGGTGAAATTTACATCCATTGTAACTCCACCTTTTGAAGTGCTCCCTATTTTCTACAAGTTACTGAGTTGTTGCACTTTCATGATTACCCGTAAATACTTTAAGAGCACCATCAATCGTATAATGCATCCTTTTGGACAAGCACACCAAGAGAAATCGATTCTACTTCAAATCGAGAAGCGACATCGGTCAGGTACGCTCCACCCCATCAAATATCTTGATGGCCGAAGTAAGCCACAACATTAAGATAATATCATTGCCCATAGCTGATGAACCAACTCCAATAAGGAGTCATGTGAAAAGATGCCCCTGTGTCTAACATCCACTCGTCCTTACGATCATCGTATGGCCACCTGATAGTAGACACAGACAAAACATCACCATCACATCCACTCGATCTATCTGACGTGGCAACATTGGCCTCCTTCTTCTTCGATTTAGGATTTCCACAATCCTTCTTCACATCCTTCCTTCACCACTATTTTCATTTGGTGTGGTAGAACCACTTTAAATAGTGCATGAAGATGTCTTATGCATAGCCTTTTGAAAGGACCGAAATAACGGGACTCGGGGTTTTATTCATGCTGCACATAGTGTCTTTGAACGACTCATATGACTCATATGCTAGAAAAATGGATGGACAGCTTGGATTAAATATATACATCATCATTTGGCCCACTAGCACCAACAACTAGCAAGGTTGTTAGTTACTTACAGGGTCAACATGCAGTCCACATCTCTGACTCGTCCCAACCACTACTGAGTCGACTAGGGGTTGGCCCACCTTGATTTTTATTTGAATCTGCTCCATCCATAATGTGTGTGACAATAATTTAGTCATAGGTATAAAATATCGGCCACATTTATAATATTGGTGGGCCACATGAGCAAAAACAGTGTACAGGATGCCAACTATCCAAACGGTTTCACTTGGTGTGACCGATATGAATCACGAATCTACCTAATTTTTAAGATATACTACTAAATTTCTATTACAGACCTAATGATTGGGGTGGATTTCATGAATGCATCATGGTGGGGCCTAATCTCGGCCCATCCTTTTTACTTGTGTTGGTTGGTGCGTAAAATATCTCATGCGATACGGTGCGCAAGGGACCGGGACTCATATATATATATATATATATATATATATATATATATATATATATATACACACACACACATATATATATATATATATATATATATAGGGAAAAGTACTATGCGCCGAGCGAGTGAGGTCGAGTTGGGGTGGGCCCCACCGTGATTCCTTTCGAAGATCCACACCGTCCACCGGATGCACCGTCCCATTTTGGGCCAGACGGCCCAAAATAGTGTCCACCATGTGTGGGCCATACCATCGAAAACATAAGTATACAAGCAAAAACATGTAAAAGCACTTGGTGGGCCCCACCTGAGATGTGGATCTGAAAAGTGGTTTAAAATTACTTTAAAGTGGGACACACATGATGGACGGTTTTAATCATGAAGAAACCTCTCGAAAGGCCCCCACAACTGGTTTTGAATGTTTCAATGGTGCATGGCCCCTCTCCACTTCTGTACGTGGTGTAGACCACAAAAGTCACGGATTGAGGTGATTTTCAGCCGTGTGGGCCCCACCTGGGATGATGCATCTGACTGAGGGGGTAGATGTTGGAACGGCATCACGGTGGGGCCCACCCCAGCTCGACCTCATGGAGACCGCTTTACGCTAGAGCGCATAGTACCTTTATATATATATATATATATATAAAGTTCCCATGAGTTCGAGTTGTGTGGGCCCTACCATGATGTGTGTCGAACATTAACATTGTGCATTTGATGGGTCCCTTTTAAATTATGGGATATCCTAAAAATCAGCCTTATACGAACTCAAGTGGACTATACCATCTAAAATCATGTGAAGACATGCCTAAAACATATAAAAGCACTTGGTGGGGCTCACCTAAAATTTGGATGCGTCTGAAACTTGGTATGACCCCTCATACAAGCCAACTCAAGGCGAGTTAAGCTCACTTTTGAAAACTCGAGTTGAAATCGAGCCGAGTTCGAACATGATGCAAATCAACTCGGCTCGGCTCGGCTCGGCTCGGCTCGGCTCGGAGAGAGAGAGAGAGAGAGAGAGAGAGAGAGAGAGTGTGTGTGTGTGTGTGTGTGTATAACTTTTTAAAAAACAAAACCCTACCCAACCCTCTTTCCCCCCTTTCCCTCTCTTTCCCTTACTTAGACTGCCGCAACCCGCTGGTCGATATCCCGCGCCCGCCCGAGCTCTTTGCCTCTCTCTCTCTCTCTCTCTCTCTCTCTCTCTCTCTCTCTCTCTCTCCCCTCCCTAATCCATGCCTAACCCGACTCGTTTTGACTCGTGTGCGGATTTGGGTTAGGTTGGGTGCTGGGTTGACATATGAACAAGCTCGACTCGACTCGAACCACTAACTCGACTCAAGATCGACTCGAAAGCTTTGGCAAACAAGACAAGCTTCAATGTTGAGCTCAAGGGCGAGCTCAAGCTCAAGCTCGAACTCGAGTATAGCACGGACGAGTCAAGCCGAGCTTAGCCCAGCTCTACTTGACTCGGCTCGATGTATAGCCCTAACCCCTAGCAAACTATGGCCCCCAAGAAGAATTTGAGGATGGGATTTTTTTTTTTTTTTTTTTATGGTGTGGTCTACTTGAGCTTTGGATCTGTATCAATTTTATTTTATTTTTGCTTACACTTTAAAATGAGTTGACAAAATGGATGAATGGTGTAGATAAAACACATATATCACATTGGTACCTATAGAGCTTGGGAAGTGGATTGTCCGTAACCTTGGGCACACAGATATTCATTTGCCTCATGATGTGTTAGGCCAACAACAATGTTTGTGACAAATCCTCTCAGCCCATCTGTTCTACAATACCAGAATAGGATAACATTCTAAAATAATATGAATAGATAAATGGATGGTGTGGATAAAACCCATACATTACGGTGGCCCCTCGAAGCCCTTCTACTTCCTAACTAGATGCGGGTAGTACCCAACCTGCTATTTTGTTAGCTCATTTTAAGGTATGAGCCAAAAAAATAATGCAAATCCAAAGCCCAAGTAGACCACACCACATAAATAGTGAGGATTAAAAGCTCAATATTGATTCATCTGACACTTAAACAATCATTAAAGGGCACATGGCCTGCTTCACTTTTCATTGTTACGAGATAGTATCTTATCACCACCCATTAAGTGGGGAAGTCCACAATATAAGACTATACCCAATAATGTTCATACAAGAAACTTGAGCTAATTTGCATGATTATATTCTTAATATTTCATGATGTAGAATGAATGGAATTGGTCTCTTGATATCTACTTATGGACGTTGGACGATGGGTGATAGATTGCGCTCACACGAGCGGCTTTTTAATTGGCTAGACCCTGTAGAAATGTTAAGAGAGAATTCGAAGATTTCCTATCTTAAATTACTCATTGATATGCGATCGAAGATTCAAGGAAAGAAATCACAATTATAAAAGAAAAGGTGTTAGGTATTCTCACTCTACTTGTACGTGTGTACGAGCTCTACTTCACATAATCTAAGAAACTATTAAAGATATCAGTATTAATTCTTGCATACTAATGATGCTAAGAGTGTATGGTGTTGTGTTAACGCTTATAATAAGCTATAACCTAGGCTGAATAAATATGCCTCGACTCTCTCACTTGCCAAAGCGATAACCAGCCAGTTTAAACTTCTGATCGGCAGGGTCTGATTAACTCGACAAACTACAAATATATATATATATATATATATATATATATATATATATATACATTTAAACGTTGAATGTTATGTATGCAATGCTTATGGATACAGAGTTATGTAATGTTATTCATGTAACGCGGTGTTGGATGCATATCCATATCCATGACTGCTGTAATGTTGTTCATGCGCCCGATGCAATATCCATCCCCCCCCTTTTGGTGGTGTGGTCTACTTGAGATTTGGATCTGTATAATTTTTTTGGCTCACACTTTAAAATGAGCTGACAAAATAGATGGATGGTGTGGATAAAATACATATATCAGGTTGGTATACCTATAGAGCTTGGGTGAGAAGTTCAAGCAATCTCCTTCCCTTTTACAACCGGAAGTGGATTGTGTCTGACCCCGGGCGCACAAATATTCATTTGCCTCATGATGTGTGAGGTCAATGGCAATGTTTGTGACAAATCCTCCCAGCCAATCTGTTTTACAAGACCAGAATAAGATAAGATTTTAAAATAATATGAATAAATAAATGGAATGTGTGGATAAAACCCATACATTACGGTGGCCCCTCGAAGCCCCTCTATGTACTAACTAGGCACGGGTAGTACCCAACCTTCTATTTTATTAGCTCATTTTAAGGTATAAGCCAAAAAAATAACGCAAATCGAAAGCTCAAGTAGACCACGCCACATAAATAGTGAGGACTAAAAGTCGACTTATATTTAATTTTTACTTTCATCTAGGTCCGTGTTATCAATAGGTTGGATGTTAAATAAACACTATGGTGTATGCTAAGAAGTTTTTAACGGTGGACATTCAATGACCACTATTTCATGTAGTATGGTCAACCTGAGATTTTCATCTCCTCATTTTTTGGCATCATATCTTAAAATCAGCTTTAAAAACGGTTAGGGTCTCACCAACGTCGCTGGTTCTCAGGTCACAGCGAAGTCAAGCTACTTCCCGACAGCTCTGCTTAAGGCAGTCGCCAACCAACCATATCCTAAAACTGACGAAACTGCCTCCATACTTGTGTACATGGCCTACATGTGCGAAATCTTGTCCACTCATCAAGGGGGCCCCAAGGTCAGAGCATGATAGAACAAATCAGGTCGATCGACGTGTACGATCGAAGGGCACGCTACATGCCCGTTTGATGCTACTGTTGTATGAACATAAAACATATTAGAGTTGTACACGAGCAGAATTAGCTCGATAACTCGCTCGACTCGGCTCGAAAAAGCTTGACTCAACTCAGATCGAAACTCTGTTCGAACCGAGTAGAGCCTTTTTTTGGAAGCTCAGAATATTTCGAGTCCAGTTCGAGCTCGACTTGGATCGGGTTTTAAGTGAATATATAAGGGTTTTAAAAAAAAAAAAAAAAAAAAAAAAAAAAAAAAAAAAAAAACCCTCATTCGCCCGACCCTACTCGCCTAACCCAGCAATCCTAACTCATTTCTCCATCTCTTTCATCCAAATCGCCGGACCCTAACCCATTTATCCCTCCATTTAGGCCAAATCGGTCGTCCGTTCACCCAATACGCTCGCCATTCTCCACCGCCCAGTGACATTCTTTCTTCCAACATGTGTCCAGACGATCTCTTCTTCCATAGTGAGTCCTCTCCTCCACTCTCTTCATTTTTTCCAGCAAGTAGCGTCTGTCTGAGTAGCAAAACACATACGAAAACTCAGCTCGAACTCGGCTCGGACTAGACCGATCTACTGGCCGAGCCGAGCACGAGCTGTAGTTCCAAGCTCGAAGGCCAAGCCGAGCCAAGTACGAGCTGTCCAAGTCGAGCACGAGCTGCAAAATGCTCGGCTCGGCTCGGCTCGGCTCAACCCGTGTACACCTCTAGAACATACCAGCTAACGTGCCGGCATCTGTCCTCCTACGTGGTTTTCCAAGGGAGAGACCAGGGCTGGTATCGAACCTTGGCCACTTTTCAGGTCCCAGCCTAGTAAGGACCGCTCTGGCCAGTGGGTCAGGCCCATTTGAAAAATGGGCTACCTTTTATTAAGGCAGTTCTCTTCAATAGCTGTTTTCTAAAGTGCCTAGTCCACTGTCCTGTAGATGTGAAATCCACTCCGTCCATCAGGTCCGATCCTCAATTATAGCCCATGGGGCAAAGAAACAGAAAGACCCATAACTCAAGTGGGTCACACCACATTGAGCAACAGATATGGAACACCAACCATAAGATATAGTTTAGGTTCATCAAACCCGTTCATGAGATGTGACTCACCATGATGAAGGGAAGATACAAAAAATTAACCTGATCTAAAACTCAAAACAGGCCACAATCCTCACCCTAAAAGGTTTCACAAGCAATGTTCCATTGGTGTAGTCCATCCAAGTGTTTCATCAGGATGATCTTTTTTGTATGCGGTCAACATAAGGATCATCACCTGATAGATGGACTGGATTTCACATAAACAACATGCTGACCAGAAACAGCTTGGATGACGATTCTGGGTCCAGCAATACCCCGTAGTTTATTAAGTTTAATGGCCCGGATGGACCTAAGCCAGTTGGTCCAATTGCATCACAACCGACGAGCGGTGGACCATTCATCACACCCATCTTAAAATAAAATCAAAAATCAAAAATTAAAAAAAAAAAAAAAAAAAAAAAAAAAAAAAAAACTGGGCCAATCAAAGCCACACACATTTCTGATTTGTATTCGTTTATTCATTCATGCCAAGAAAATCATGTACAGATAACACAACCCTAAACACATGAAAAAGAAATACATTTGAAGGTACAGATTAACGTGACTCCCACACGGTCCAGTTGGCCTCGCTTCCGACACGTGGCATGCTGTTGACCCTTGAATACTTGTCGACGTTGAAACTGGCACCACACATAACTCCCTCGCTGTCCACCCTCGGCACCGCCTTCATCTTATGCATTGGATGCTCGAAACTCATCAGCCCTCCCTCGCTGTGGAACATACACCCTACAATACACACACCATACATTCAAAAGTTCATTAGCGTGTGTGGTCTATAGGTAGGCCCTACATAGAAACCGTACATTTGGCACGTGTGCTATACCATTCATCCCACAAAATGTATTTTTCTATCTGCAGCCAATCCAAAAATGCAGACATGGCCCACTACAGGTGGGCCCACCTTCTTACTATGATTAAATGACCAAATGACCAAAATACGCTTTTTATACGTACCAGCAGGGAATGGTGCAAAGGATCTGCCACAGCCTCCTTTAACGACCTCCAAATCGTCAGAAATTACAACTGACCCATCAGCTGCAATGCCCCAAAACAGTTCAACTCCTCCATCTGACCCCTGCCCCCACCAAACAGAAACAAAGTCAATTACATAAAAATAAAATTACCAAACTACCCTTTATGTTGTAGGGTGAATGAGAAAGCTCACCAGTGCAGCAAAGACCGTTCTAGCCTTGCTATCAAAGATAACGAAAGAGAAGCTGCCGTTGAGATCTTTCACGACCTGATCGGCGGGGTATGGCCCACGATCACGGAGGGTCCGATACGCCTCGATGACCACCATAGCCTCGTTGCTCGCCTTTGTTAGCCCATATTGCTTAATGAGAGTGCTTAAGTTGTTCAAATTGCCAAAGAAGAGGCAGTAAATGTCATCATAGCCACAGAACAATCTGCAATTCACACAAGAAAATCATCAAAGGGTATTTTAGTCATAAAAATGTTGAGGCCCAAGGAATGACTAATGTATGGTAATTACCATACATTGCAGCTATGAGTGGGTTAAGATGATGTATTAATGCCATCCAGTCCGTCCACTATTTGGGTCCCAAGATGTTAGACCTAGCTTCCAAAATCAAAGCCAGATCCTTAACTCAGGTGGGCTACAAACAAAGGGAAAGATGGAGGGCATTTGGGGAGTGTCACCCCACCACAGAAAATTCCATATGGAAGGTGGGGTACACAGTGTTTCATATATTCCATCCGACCCATTCATCATGTGGCCCACCACTAGGATGAAGGTATGCACTAATATCAGATAATTAAAATTCTCAGGTGGACCACACCACGTAAATACATAGTTTTCTGGCGCGATTGTACATTTCTCTCTGCAATGTGTCCGACCTGAGTTCTGAATCAAAAATGGTTATTGGGATTTACCGTATCACACCTGATGCACGGTTCGGATTTCGCATAAACATCATGGGTGGCCCCAAAAAGCTTCAATGTATGGTAATTACTATTCATCCCAACTCATTCTGTACATGGTCCCATAGAGACCCATTAAGCTATAGAGCCCATCAACAACCTTACAGGTATGAAGGACCCAATGAGTAGGGTTTATTGTAAGACTCCTACTAGGTGAGTCACGCATGATCATCAAATCTGGGTGTTGAATTATTCAGATTAAGCGATTCAGTGAGCCTCACTATAATTGTAAGTGCGGGACACTTGAACTGTTGTCTCTATATTTTGTTATCATGTTAGATATAGAAATTTACGGTGTGGAGACCCTAGAGGGAAAAGTGTGATAGGTAAGCTTCTAGCCCTCTTTTCTACGTATAGACGTTTTGGTCCCCTCCCAACACAAGTGAGAAAACCATGGTCTTATTCTCCTGGTGCGGAAGGTCAGTATTCCTGTTGGCGGAATGTCTTTCTAATTAGGTACGCTTTTAGGTTACAGTTTTGAATCTCCAATGTTGATGCATAGACAATCCATCAATTCCGCAATACAGGTATAACACTTATTTTCCACACATTCCCATCTCCTACCATAATATAGACCGTCTGATCAGGAACAGATTCAAATGGGCTTATAATCAAAAGCCCATAACCATAACAGCCTCATTGCAAAACAAAAAACCAACCAAACAGAAATACAACACATTGAGAATTCATGCCAGATATAGCCACTAAAAGCATGATCATCACACCACACATACCTTTGATGAATCGAGAAATGGCGATCGTCGCGAGCGTAGGCCATGATGGCCCCATCTCCAAGCGTGGCCGACAGAGAATTGTGAGGATGGGAGGAAAGGAATGCCTTCAAAATCTCATTTGGGTGAGTTGGCTTTCTACAAACCTCTGAAGAAGCAACTGGGCTATTGAGCTCCTTTGGAGGCTGAGCAACGGCCTTTTGGAAAATCCCCAACATTCTATCTTTCTTCTACTTTAGCTTAGATCAGTAACCAAACACACAATAGGTGAGAAAAATAGAGAAGAACTGAAGAAGAAATGGTTTAGAATGAAGTTTTCAAAGGCAGGTTTGCTTGGGTTTATATAGAAAGAGAGAGAAGGAAAAGGTAGCGAATTTCAACTTGATAATCATCGCTACCATTTCTCTTGACAAGTGTACACTATACACCTAACATTCAGTGTATATCCCCAAGTCCCAGCTGCTTCGTCGGGTCGGATATTGGTGATGGATGCGGGTCCTCTGCATTGCGACAAATATCGCTGAGAATTTGAATATGTCGTGATAAACATTATTATCACGATAAAATACTGATATGTGCTAAATATCGTTTGTTTTAAGATTTCATGATTTTAATGTAATAAATATTTGAAAGCTTAAATTAATTCATTTTTACATATATTTTAAAATTTTTAATCTATTTGTTAGCTTGTTATGGATTTTTTAAAAAAAATTATTTCAACGAGATTTTCCTGATAATATTACCAGAAAAGCATCAAGAGAATCTCTCAAGATATTTCCATGCCGAGAGATTACCGAGAAAGCGATTTTTAGCTATGCTTAGGATGCTGTGCATGTCGGGGACTCTGATCTGATGGGCCCGATGTTTGGATGTCCACCCAAATTGGAAGACCTTCAGTTAGTGGCCTAAAAATGGATGGTTAGGATTGAAGACTGAATGAAGGAACGGTCCAAATTCTACTTGGAAGAGAACGGACTACTTGCATCGACACACCAAAAAAAAGGGAAACGGATTGGCTACTCCCCCTGCCATCAACCAATGGCTGATGGTCGGTGCTCTGTGGGCCCCGCCATGATGTATGTGTTTCATCCATGCCGTCCATCTATTTTTCTAGATCACTTTATCGTATATGACAAAAAATTGAGGTATATCCAAATCTCAAGAGGACCACATTACAGGAAACAGTGTTCAATGAACTTCGACCATTAAAATTCTTTTAGGGACCATTGGATCAAGCTGATCTTTGTCTTTTCCCTTCATAAGTTTCTATATGATCTAATCAACAGATTTTATGTCAAATAAATACTACAGTGGGCCTTAGGATGATTTTAATGGTGGATATCCAATCACTATTGTTTTCCTGTGGTGTGGTACACAGGAGATTTATATCACTCTCAATTTTAGTATCAAGCCCTAAAATGATACGTAAAAATGGATGAACGGAATGGATGAAACACATACATCATGGTGGGGCCCACAGAGCACCGACCACCGGTGGCAAGGGGAGTAGCCAATCCGAAACTAAAAAATGCTGACCGGACACTACATCGGGTCCGGGTCTAGCTTGTGGGGCCCACTGAAAGCGCATAGAACAGGCGTATACACCGGATCCTAAGGATAAGGTTCCCCGAATTCCGAGATCTGCTGTTTTTTATTTACTTTCGGGTACTCGTGCGGAGACTTATCCGGAACTAACAGATGACGCTGAACTGAGTCAGCATCCAACGGCGGTAATTTCATATTCCTGTGGGCTGCCACGTCAGATTCCTGACATGGTCCACGTGATGGGACAGGTAAGTCCTGAAACCGAAAGATACGACAGTATTCTCACGTTTTCTGTTTTTAAAGTGGGCCCAAGGCCCACCAAGGTCAGGATCTTGTACCCAGCGGATTGCCTTTGCCCCTGTTGTTGGAAGATGTGTAGGACCCACAGAGATGCAAGTGGCGAATCCACTCCGTCCATCAGGTTTTCAAAGAGCACAATATGATAGGTATTTAAAAATCATTCAGATCCAAAACTCAGGTGGGCCACACCAAACGAGATAGTAGGAACGGTAACGTCTACCGTTGAAGCTTCTTGGACCTGACCATGTTGTTTACGTGCCATCCTAACGGTTTATCGGGTTATTCCCGCTAAAGTAAATAGCATGATATATTCCAACGGTGGGTATTCAATCCCCTCTATTTCTTATGGTATGGCCCACATAAGTTTTGGATGTGACTGATTTTTAGACTCCTATCCTATTGTGATCTTGTAAAACTGATGGACGGAGTGGATTTGTCACGACATCTCTGTGTGACCCACATAACTTCGGCGTCCATTTGACAGTGGAGCTAGATCCAGACCGTCCATCTAAACTGGATGGTTTCGGGATCCATAGAATCCCTGTAGCAAGTTTCTACGGTTGAATTTTTACACGTCATCATATAAGAGAAACATATACCCACACGTGGAAGACGTGTCAGCTCTTGCTCATCCAGTAAATGCATCTGCATGTCTGTAACGCAAGCAAGCGCTAACGCGAGACTCGTTGCAATTGCATGACTGCCGCGTGCGGTGCGTGATGGATATGCCACCAGCTGGACGGAAGCGAATTGCGTCCTACCCCCGCCCGAACGATAATCCGAACGGGCAGGGCTCTGTGGGCCCCACCTTGATGTAAGGGTTTTATCCACGCCGTCCATCCATATTTACATATCATTTTTGGGTCGGAACCCAACACGTACTACCCCGAATGGGTAGTTTTGTGGATGGGCCTACTGTGATGTATCTGTTTATCCATGCCGTCTATTCCTTTTCACGTATCATTTTAAAAAATGAGGCAGATCCAACGTTAAAGCGGACCACACCACGTATGACTCTTGCATTTAATGAAATTAAGTTTATTATATGGTGTAGTCCACTTGAGCGTTGGATCTGCCTATTTTTTAAGTTAATTATATGGTGTAGTTCACTTGAGCGTTGGATCTGCCTCATTTTTGTGTACGCAACTTAAAATGATAAGAGAGAAGAGATGGACGGCATGGATAAACAAATACATCACAGTAGGCCCGCCCACAGAACTACCCGTAGGGGGCTAGAGACGGGTGGGGTAGTACGCGCGTCTAGAGACGCGAGATATAGACACACGTGTCAGGATCGTCTGCTCTTGCTCTTGCTTATCTAGTAAATTCACCTGCAAGCCTCAAACGCAAGCGCGCACGTATACAGTTCGAATGAAAAAGCACCCCATTTGCACTATTTTAAGGGGTGGGCCCCACAGAGCTCGAAATCTACCGTTAGTCTGAACGTATGCTATCATTTCTGGGGGCGGTTTCGGTGGATCCTCATATCCACCGAGGTGGGTGGGATCCCTGACTGTGAGGCCCACCTTGATGTATTTTACTTACATCCATGCCATCCATCCGTATTAAAATTCTATTTTAGGTCAGAATTTAAAAAACGAAGCAGATCCAAATCTCAGTTGGACCATAGTACAAGAAGTCTCATGGGCTAAAAAAGTTTTGGATCAAGATAATATATGTGTAGCCCCTTCATCCAAATAAACATTTCTTTAGCCCCATGAAGTTTTTAATGATGAAGATTCAATCAAAATAGAGTGGATCCAAATCTCGGAAAGACATGGATCCTTACTCTCGCTGCGGTGGCAGACTCTTACGAGTTTCAACACCTGGTCAAGGGTTCGAGTACCCATAGGTGGTGAAATTCCACTATCGTGTCAGTGTGTGAGGGTATGTGTGCGTGTGTAAAAAAAATAAAATAATAATAATAAAATAATCTCAGGTAGACCACACCATCGGAAACCGTCGTGATTGATAATATCCATCAAACTTTATATCACCCACTGACAGCCACTATTAACGTTTATATGCCATCCAACCTATTGATAACGTTGCACAGACCGGGGAAGACACAAATATGACTGTCATCCAAATCTTTCGTGGCCCTTAGAAGAAATTTTCAATGGTGTGGATTCAATCACTGCAGTTTCCTGCGGTGGGGTCCACCTGAGATTTCGGTCTGATATAAGCCGCCGCAGACATGAATCTACACGTGGGTCGGCTCTTGTTTGGAGGCCACAGGAAGGTTCCTGTGGTCGGAAGCTATGTAGAGCCCTCAGAGATTCCGTGAGAAATCTACTATTGTCCGTTTAGAATCGGACACTACTCCAAAAATAAGTAAATCCAAAACTCATGAAACAGCATCGATTGAACACCCACCAAAGGAAACTTTGTTGGGGCCACAGGAGTTTGAATCAGGATGATATTCATGCCTGCAGTTTATCCCAGTGTTAAATAACATTACCAACCAACGGTTTGGATGGCATAGAAGCATCATGGTGCGCTCCTTTGATATTTTCATTCTAACTGTTTCTTGTCGCATGGCCCACATGAGTTTTAAGTCTGCCTATTTTAACAGTCCCATACTGGATTTCTCACGAGCATGGGGCGCATGTGGTGTGTGGGGTCCATCAATCTAGCAAGCTCATTTTAGGGCATTGGCTAAAAATGGGAGGATGTCATCACAATATCCATGATGATATCCCGACTCTGTGAAGCCAACCATGTTGTATGTAATTCATCAACGCCATCCATCCATTTTGCTAGTTCATTTTAGGTCATCGACCCAAAAATAAGGTAGATCTGGAGGTCAAGCAGATTACACCGTAGAAAATAGGGGGATCGAACACCTACCATTGATATCGAGCTGTATTTTCCATTCATCTATACGTGATGGTTTCAACAGGTGTCATTATTGCAACTATTTCTTATTAGCATGGGTCCACTTGGAATTCACCCTCTCGGGAGTCCATTTTTCTCGCTCGCCAACTTGGAAATTTGTCCAAAATTCCCAACTTTTAAGCCATTTACTATTATTTCATGCATTGATTTCCAGTTCCACATAATCAAACCCGACTAACAGATGGGGACTCTCAGAAATTCAAGCTTGTCAAAGTCACCAAAAGCAACCAACATAATGAAACCCACAGAAATTCATGGTTTGCCAAACCCCAATCGAAACAGGGGAGGGCATTTGACTGTTTTAACGCAACAAAACAGATTCTTTAAGGTGGGACAGGTTGGCATTGGCATCCTACTTAAACAGCACACTTTTAAATAAAAAAATTTAATTAAATTAAATTTTAAAAAAATCTCAAAAAAGGATTTTACTTGAAAGTGCTAAAACATGATGGAAGATGTCAAACCAGCCCCAATTGGCAAGTCAGGTCAGCAAGTGAAGCGTCAAGGTGAATTGAACCGCATTGGTGTTTCAGCCAAACCATTCTGCTCAATGCAAATATGGTTTGACAATCAAAAGCTCCCAGTGGATTGACCATGGCCTCAAAAACCAAATTGTCATTGGACAATCCAAACATCTAATTCAACTCAACCAATTGCCCATTTTATATCTTCATTTCTACATGAAGGTGGTCACTCATACATGTGGGCCCATAACATGGACTGCTTCAATCCAGGTACGTATTCACTCCAGTAGATTAAACGCGATCACCTGTTATATACATATAGTAATGCTCCGCTGGGAACCATTTCTCATGAGAAGTAATCTCACATGATGTGTACATGCAATCCAAGCAGTCCACTAGATGAGTCACCTCATGAAACCCCTGCAGCCTAAAACTTAGCCTGATCAAAAAATCTAGTGGACCAAAGAAAATTGTGAGGAAAATCAAGGGAAGGAAATCCCTCTCACATCACGTATCAAAAAGTGCTCATGAATTCTCGTGAGAACCAGTTCCTAGGTGAGCATTTCACTACACACACACACACGCACACAGAGAGAGAGAGAGAGAGAGAGAGAGAGAGAGAGAGAGAGACCATAACTGATCCATCTCAAAATTTCTTGCATTGCCAGTTCAACCATCAACATGCTGAGGTAATCGACGAACTGTTTCCCCAATTCACGAGAACCATTGGATCAGGAGAATGCATGCATCACCACAAGGTTGAAGCTTAACATAGACAATTGATTTTGATGAAGAGAAAAGAAGACCCAGTAAAAAAATTTAAATAAAAACTGATGTCATTCAGCAACTAATAATAAGATTATACTGTACAGAAGGGAACATGTTGCTTATAGATTACTCGTAGTCTCCACTGGAAAATTTCTCTTCAGGGTAATAGACAGCAGTAACAATATTACCTCCAAATCTCCTCCCATTTAGTGCAGCCTTCGCCTTTGCAGAACCCTCGGTATCGGCATACTCCAAGAACACCTGAAACATTCCCACCAAACCAATATTAACCTTAGTTCTTTCTATATTGCTAGTTTGCTGATAAAATGTTGCCCTAGTAAAACTAAAAAAAGCAGAAAAATATTCTTCTCCTCTGTATTTATCATAACAGTTCAATTGCCGGTCTTTTTCGTTTACAATCAAAATGAAATAATGTTTTGTGTGACATTGTCTGGCAACATGGACATTTAACTGTAAAGATAATATATCAATGCCATGTTACACAGGTGCTTTTACACACATGTCCATGTTTGACAATGCAATGTATCTGTATCAAACTGAATAAGTAGACCTCATTTACAGATATTGTATAAACACCGCAAGAACAAAAAAGGGAGAGAGAAGCAAGCAAGAAATTAAACATAGACAAAAACAAAAGTTACCTTTCCAACTCCTGGAATGCCCTCCTCAGTTGGGTCCGGACGAGGAATAACAACCTTCAGTAGTGGCCCTGATCCATCCAGGTGGGAAAAAAAGAAAACAGTGAGATAATATGATATCATAACCTTATAGCAAACAAGAAGTATCATGAGGATAAACCACCTCTGGTTAGCAGGTCTTTATACCATTTTTTGCTAGTATAAGCACTGATAAATGATTTTAATGGAAAAACATGACAGATGGATAACCATTCGAGGAATGAGAATTATGCGTACCAAACTTCCCGCCTTCTTCTCTCATGTCCTCCAATATTTCTTCATACTCTTCGTCATCCCTCAGCTCATCAGCAGTTACCACCTTATAATACAACCATTTAGCAAACAAGACTATATTGAAACAATTATCAAAGTAAAGACCATCTATTCATTCATTGCATCTTCGTGAGGGAGGTGTGGGAGGGATTCTTGGGCATCTTTGGGTGGCTTGGGTGATGCCGAAGTCAATTGAGGATCCCTTTCATTCATGGCATGGGGGTGGGGTTGGTAGAGGTAGGAGATTATAAAGGTTGGCATTAGTGACCAGCTTGTGGGCCTTATGGGAGGAGAGAAATAATCAATGTTTTCATATCTTGCAGGGCTGCATCGAAAAATTTTAGATGGGCTAAAGTGGATGTAATGGAATGGGCTTCGATCTCAATTGCTCTTAGCGGCAATCTCTCTTGTATATCTTGGGCTGTGTTGTAATTCTTTTGGCCATTTTGGCCATATTCAATAAAACCATAACCTTTTTTTTTTTTTGAAGACACAGGGTGTCCCCACCTATTCAATAAAACCATAACCGTGCGTATGATGAAAATAAATCGACATTTCAAGTGTTTTCATTTATGAGAAAATGAAGACAGAAAATCTCTCAAAAAAAAAGGACAAAGAAAACAGTAAATTAAGAGATAAGAGTGCCCCAAAATCTAGTGTAAAGACGAGTTTCACCTGCATGCCAAATGCTTTATAAAGTGTCATAGAAAACAAATCAGGTGAGGCCAATTACCAACGTCTTCCACCAAATCCCCTAAGGCCAATCGGTAATCATATAGATCCACAAATCTGAAAAGCATAAACTTACCTCCAACATTCTCCCCATAAAAAAAAAAAAAAAAAAAAAAAAAAAAAAAAAAAAAAAAAGGAAAAATCCTTGCACGCCTGCTACCCAATAAAGGCTCGGTGTACAGCCCACGCATACCAAACCCCACTTTCTTAAACCTATTCACTGGAATAAAAGCTTAAACTGCTTTCATTTGTTATGAAAATACCGAAATCCTAGCCTGGAAGCATGACATGTGAAAACTAGATTTCCAATATATATAGTTAGTTGGTTTCCTTAAACGGCAGCACTTTTGGGACACATACTTGAAATCAAAACATTATGCTCTCACGTAATGTTACCGAAAACAGGAAACACCCTACGTTTTCCGTTCCGGATTGATCAATCCAGATTATGTGTCATTTGCAATCCACATCACTATTTTTAGCGAGCCGAAATTATGGGTCTACATTCTTACTGTTGATTAAGTCAATGCAAATTTATATTTACAATGTAGAGATTTATACTTTTATTTATTTAATTATAATATAAACTAAGCATGTTGGGTATGTAATAATAACATTCATAATTTCATATATAAATTGCAATATGAGTTCATAGATAAACTATATTGCATACACAATGTATGTATTGGAGTGATGCACATGATCCTACCCCCAGCGTACCACATATTGAAGTAGCATACTGCGTACCTGTTCCTGTACAACATGCCAAAGCAACCTGCAATCCAGATAACCTTGCTCTCATATCTCCCACCATTTAAACACAATGGAGGAAATATATCAAGCATCCCAAATTTTCAAAGGCCCCTTTTGAAAACATAGCAAACACAAATATCTTTTTCCCTCCTTTAAATCTTGTATATAGTGATCTCGTTTAAATTCCAGTTTCAGACCATTTGGATGTCTTGACTATATTCCAGATTGAATAATTCCAATTTACGTTGCCTATTCCGAATTCATCCGATAATAAGGATCTGGCACAATTTGTCAGGACCATTCATCTTCTATGTCCAGACATGTGGCACCTTTTCTATATCCCACGTGATTTGGCAGACGGGCGACTTCGGAAGTTTATGTTTTTTTTGGCTCCTTTGCCAGGATAAAGCTGCCAACTCTGAATCAACTTTAACACAGGCATTGCGCGGCCCAACAGATGCATTATGTGTGCAGCTGATGGAGAGGATGTTCCACATCTCTTCTTTCATTGCAAAGTTGTGAGACAGATTTGAGTTGGAGTTCTCAAAAATTTGTGTATCCAATGGACTGCTTCCTGAGACCCTGGCAGGTTTTATAATGAGCTTCTGGATCATCGACTGGGGGCCAGTGGGAAGATTTCTGTGGGAGTTAACCATCAAATCTGGTCTTTGGTATATTCAGCCAGATCAGAGTAGCAAATTTTTTTGAAGGTAGGGCATGCTCAGTAGCAGCTATTCTAAGAAAGATTGGCATTTAAAGTCGGTGCAGGGAATCCCACCTGTCACTTTTCAATCAAATAGGAGCTGCTGATGCGCGGCTAAGGCCATTTCCCAACCATTAATCTATTTTGGGATGGGTTTTTTCTAATCTACGCAGTGGTGATCCTGTCCCTTTTTGGTTTTGTTTGCTGGTTTTTTTTTTCCAATAAATTTCACATTGTAAAAAAAAAGTAGCATCTAAGGCTGGCAACCACCTTCTGTCACTTCCTACTTTGAGGCCCACTGTTCAAGGTCTTCCCATTGCATTGCGCAGAGACAAAAGGTCATCTACTTCTCACTGTATCAGTAACTGTCTCTTATGGGTCACTTGCCCTTCTCTTCGTGCATTTGTCTTTCATTTATGTTGTTCCAATTTCTAATGAAGTTCCAAATGCTTTAGCTAATTCTCAATGGAGGGCTGTCATGATGGAAGAGATGTCTGCATTGGAAATGCATGGAACTTGGGATTTAGTCAAATAGCCCAAAGGAAAACATACAGTTGGCTACAAATGAGGGTTTACTCTGAAGCATAACTGTGATGGAACTACAAAACGGTACAAGGCACGTCTTGTGGCAAAAGGCTACTCAACAGTACAGGGCAAGGTGTTCCAAATCAGTTATGTATTGGCTGTAACAGCCAATACGTAACGGTAACGGCCCAAGCCGTTACGCGTTACAGGTATGAATCGGTTGGGTTAGAAAAAGAGATGTGTAACCCGTAACGGCCGTTACAGGGTGTAACATCTGTTACCCCGTAACGTTCCAAAAAAAGGGGGATCTTCTACAAGGAAAAAAAGAAAAAGAAAAAGAGAAGAGGAGAAGAGAAGATAAAGGTTGAAGGCGTACCTAATTCTCC
This sequence comes from Magnolia changhungtana, assembly GCA_030180095.1. NCBI lineage: Eukaryota > Viridiplantae > Streptophyta > Magnoliopsida > Magnoliales > Magnoliaceae > Magnolia > Magnolia changhungtana. Next base: position 613,240 of record JASAUF010000213.1, read on the forward strand.
TTTCTTTTCTTCTTCTTCTTCTCATCTCCATCAGCCGACCAGCGTCTCTGTCTCTGTTAGGGTTTCAAAATCGGAGAACCATCTCTCTCTCTCTCTCTCTCTCTCTCTCTCTCTCTCTCTCTCTCTCTCTCTCTCTCTCTCTCTCTCTCTCTCTCTCTCTCTCTCTCTCTCTCTCTCTCTCTCTCTCTCTCTCTCTCTCTCTCTCTCTCTCTCTCTCTCTCTCTCTCTCTCTCTCTCTCTCTCTCTCTCTCTCTCTCTCTCTCTCTCTCTCTCTCTCTCTCTCTCTCTCTCTCTCTCTGCTAGGGTTTCAAGCACAAAGCCATGCGCATATCTCCCTGCTAGGGTTTCGTGCACAGAACCCTCGCGTCTCTCTCTCCATTTGAAATTGCAACTCTAGTCAAAGAGCCCTCTCTCTCTCTCTTTTCATTCCAAAGGAAATCGGATTGCGTACTGAGTTACTCATTATGCTTTTATCGTACTGAGTAAACTCTGTCGGGCCCACCGTGAATGTATGTGGTTTATCCACACCGTCCATCCATTTTTCCAGCTCATTTAAGGGGTTGATACCAAAATTAAAACATATACAAAGCTCAAGTGGACAATACCACAGTGGGAATAATGATTTCCACCGTTGAAACCTTGCTAGGCCCCACATTGATATTTATTTGTCATCCAACCTGTTCATAAGATCATAAAAACATGGATGAAGGGAAAACACAAATATAAGCTTTATCCAAAACTTCAGTGGCCCTCAACAAATTTTCAACAATAGAAATTCAATTCACACTGTTTCCAATGGTGTGGCCCATTTGAGATTTGGATATGCTTCATTTTTGGGCTCAAGCACTAAAATTATCTGGCAAAATGGATGGAAGGAGTTGATAAAATATCTAAATCACGGCGGACCCTACAGAATTTACTCAATACGCAATCCGCTTCCATTCCAAAGAGGCTATGTGGCCCATTTCCACCAAGTTCTTTTTAATAAAAGGTCCACGTGCCGCGTGCTGCCCTGCTCTGTGGGCCCCACCATGATGTATGTATTTTATCCATGCCGTCCATCCATTTTGCCACATCATTTTAGGTCGTGATCCAAAAAATTAGTAAGATCCAAATCTCAGGTGGACCACATCATAGGAAACAATGGTTATAGAATGCTCACCATTAAAATTTTCTTAGGGTCCACTATAATGTTTATTTGCCATCTAACCTGTTAATTGGGTCACACTGACGTGGATGAAGGGAAAACACATGTAAGCTTGATCTAAAACTTTTGTAGTCCCCAATAAATTTTTAATGGTGGACGTTTAATCATTGTTGTTTCTTATGGTGCGGTCCACAAGAGGTTTGGATCTACCTCATTTTGTCTCATGCCATAAAATGAGGTGGAAAAATGGATGGACGGTGTGGATAAAATACATACATCATGATGGAGCCCACGTTCAAGGCCTCATCTAATTAGACTCGAATGGCGTGGTGCAGCCCACACCAACCTGGGTAGTGTGATGACGTGCCAAAGTTCCATGGCCCCACCATGATGCATGTGATATATCCAATCGGTCCATCCATTTTTCCATATCATTTTAGGGCATACGCCCAAAATTGAAGTAGATCCAAAGCTCAACTGGACCACGCCACAAAAAAAACAAGAAAAAACAAAAAAAAAAAAAAAAAAAGGGTATTGTTCACCTACCATCGAAATCTTTTAGGGATCCCCAAGAAGTTTTGGATCAAGCAGATATTTGTGTTTTCCTTGTATCTAGGTCGGTGTGAACTTAAGAATAGGTTTGATGGCAAATAAACATCATGGTGGGCCTAGGAAGGTTGTAATGGTAGGCATCCTTATCCCCACTACTTTTTGTGGTGTGGTCCACTTGAGCTTTGGATCTGCCTCATTTTTAGTCTCATGCCCTAAAATTATTTGGCAAAATAGATGGACAGTGTGGATATAACACATACATCACGGTGGGGCCCACAAAACATTGACACTTGTGTGCTACACTTCACAATCCGAGTCCCACCTAATTCGGGCCCTTAAAAAATTGTACATGAGACATGTATTAACTTAAAAAATACCAATTAAATTATGAGACCGTAGTTGCTAACTCGCAATGCTAAAATCAAATGGTTTGAATAGTTTTAATTGTTAATTTGTGGACACTTATTTTTTAAAACAGGGCCTTTTGATTTTTTTATGATGCACTATCCAATAAATGTCCACCAATTCATAAGTGGATTAAGTGCCAATAAATTGCATGAATTTGAGGCTGATTTGGGGTATCGATTGGTCCGCCAAGTCAGCCCCAAATTGGCAACGACATCTAACTGAATTTAATTTTATTTTTTTAAAGAACTATTGAGAGAAATGAAATCAAATTGTTAAGTATATAAATCAGATAGTTAGAAAATTAAATATATGAGTTTTATAGTCAAATCCAGGTTGTCTGGTTCATAAATTCATCGAACAGTCCGATACAACTTCCCACCAAAGAGATGACCGTTACACCACCATAAGCATGTTCCAAATTATAAATGAATACATATTTGGAATATTTAGAATATTTCGAATTTAATGAATATTTTTCCATAATTTTTTGACCAAAAAAAAAAAATTTGCACCGTTAACGGTGGTCACCGTTACGCCTACCGATACCGCAACGGAACACCTTGGTATGGGGTGGATATCAAGGTTGTAAAACTAAATCCAGTGAGATTTATTTAATTTATCATAGAAAATCGAAACTAGCCACATTTTTCTTTAAAAGACAACTCAAAACTTTAATGAAAAAAGCAAAAAAGCAAAAGCAACAAAAAAAAGGGCTCCGAGAAATTGTCCCGAGGACTAACCAAGAAAATCAAGATTACAATCCCTGAAATTTAGAAACACAATAGGCCCATTCGATAACCAACATCCTAGCCCTATGAGAAGTACCCTCCGCCAATATCCTTTCATTTTTAAAGCATCTAGCATTTCTTTCTTCCCAAACAGCCCACCAAATAGCTAGCAACGCCATCCTCTCCTCCACAACACTTTTTTCCTCTTTCCCGATCCCTACCCCGTGCCACAAAACCAAGAGAGAGTCCACCGAATTCGGCAAAAGCCACAAAATATGAAAGCGTCCCAACGAAAATGCCCAAATGGGCTAACTTGAAACCAGCCACTTTGTCAGCTAGATGTGGAAAATGTGTTCCACGATGGTGATCTCCAAGAGAGAGTTTATATAGAACCTCCTAGAGTTTACCATGTGTAAGGTTTGTCAGTTGAAAAAGGCAATTTACAGCTTGAAACAGCCTCCCCAGGGCAAAGTCTGAAATTTTGAGTACAGCCATTTCTCAGATTCAGTTTCAAAGGAGTTCATCAGATCATTCCATGTTCATTTAAAGGGCGAATAGGATTGTCACCATGGTGATTGATTATGTTGATGATATTGTCTTTATAGGGGACAATGACGAAGAAATTTGTAATGTAAAGACATACTTCTGGGAAAAGTTTAACATAAAAGGTTTCAGACTTTTTAAGGTTTATTATAATTATTATTATATTTTTAAATTGCCAAATCAAAGCATCTTTATTTTTTTTAATAGTACATCCTTAATTTGCTTAATGATTAGGTCATGTGGGGTGCCAAACTTGCAGGATCCCCTATTGAAATTAATCACTGTCTCCATGAAGTTTGACTGGAACTATTGAGTGGCCGTGGTACTTATCAACAGTTGGTAGCATAGGAAGGTTTAAAGCATCGCCCGAAACCGTTACATATCACCCAATACATAAAACAATACAGCTGTATCAGCCCATATCCGTCCGATATAGCCCGATATGGGGCAATACAGGGCCATGTCGATGGTGAACGATATGATACCAGATGCACTTATTAAAAACCTCGGTTGGTAGGCATATTAATGTACACTACCATTACCACCACACAGCCAAATATAACTTGTGTTTAGTGGCAATTTTGCACTTTCATTGCTGGTCCCAAGTTCAGATAAAGGAGGGTTGCTCAGGTTGGTGGTTGATGCAGACACATCTTTCTCTTGACTCCTGAAAGTTTAATCACAGAAAAGAATTCATGTAGCCGACCCATTTAGCTCCCTTTTTTTCTGAAAGATGACAATTTTATTAGAACCTCGCAAAACATGAGGAAAGGTTTTAATGATGATGATGTAATCTTAGTTCATGCATGTGCCTTAGGCTCATCACCTAGAGGCATCTATCGCATCCTTTGATATCTAAAGGCTGCATCAGGCAAAGAACTGCTATTTTACAATTATGGTCATCTGAATGTGAGCTGTTATAAATTATAATGACACAGATTGGGCAGGTTAGTCTGATGACAGAATATCGACTACTAGCTCCTATACTTTTGTAGGGAGGAATTTGGTGTATTGGAAAAGTAAGAAAATTCCCATTGTTTATCGAAGAGGAAAACCTTAAGAGACCAATTCCTTGAACCAATTTACAGGATGCTGTTAGAAGCCACTACATGTACCTCTGCTCTCATTGTGTCGCGAGTGTTGAAAATAGACAATCCCTAAACTAGTGCCCCACCTATGATGAGGCAAATATATTATGAATGGTGTTCTCAAGCAGTGGAGAAGGGTAATACCTCAGTCAAGCAGACAACCTTAGTTGGGTTTTCAGCAACCAGACCAGGTACCAACCCAACACCCGGCAAAGGTGTGCCACCAGCCTGCAAGACCATTTTCTGCAACTCCGGCAGCTTGGATCAGTTGAGGTTCAAGAGAAATAAGAAATAAAACCATCAAGAACTAGATTGTTTTACCTGGAAAGCTATATGTTGTTGTGCCTGTGCTAAAATGATCTCCTGATCGGGTTTTGCCTGTCCACTGCTGTAAAAGTGAAAGAAAAAGTCAGAATATCAGGCACATATAACAGATAGCCATGTCAAACATACATGTTGGGAGCAGATAGACGTACAAATATCTATATGCTTGTCTTAATACTGATACCCCAAAAATCACAACTGCCTATTATAAAGTTTAGCACCCCAAAAAATATCAAAAGAAAAGAACAACAACAAAACACCAAAAGGCATTTTTAGCCCTTCTTAGGAAAGACCTACAGTCCGTGCTTGAAATTTGCATAAAATGATGACAGTGTTTCAGTCAAGACTGGATTGTGTTAACATTCATGAAAAGATGGAGCCATTTTCCTGCTTCAGCAAATCAAGTGCTTGTCAGCATAGTTATGCTGGTCAGTTTTGACATGAAAGAACAACACCTTCAGGTTTAAATTTTCAAACATGAATGAAAATAGACTTCTGTACCATTTTATATCATCATTTTAAACATTATCCCAACAAATTGGGGTCGCCTTCTGTATCATATTACGTTGTTTAAAATTATTTTTTGTCAACTTCATTGTCTCACAAAATCATTTCTTTTTCGCTTTCTTTAGAGACATTCAAAGAAACGATAAGAACACCAAAGAAGAGGGACGACATTCCCAACACAATGATTCATCCTTCTCCCCCCATTTTTGGCTTAAGTATCAACTATATCACTAGCCTCTCTATAGAAAGGGGCAATAATATGCTTCGCTTAAAGTTTCAAAAGGTGTTGACACTATATTAGGTCAATATTTATCTCGTTATAATGTTGTTTTTTTTTTTTAAAAATATTTAGATGAGTACACTTCTCTAGTTTATCATGGTATGGACTAACAAATGGTATATCTTTCAATATGTACTACGAAATTATAAGGCCATGATGGTGTGTCATGAGAGAAGAAGCCTCGTGCATGTCCGACAATGCTGACACATCCACAAGTGTCCAAGTCAAAATGGATAGAACACTTCTATTTATGAGTTTCAACACAACTATTCCAAAGATATCAGAAAAGAGAAAAGGAGTTGTCAGCATACTCGTCACTATCATTATCATCGTGGCCTTATCTCAACACTGAAAGAGTAAAAAAAGAAAAAACAAAGGCATAAACATTGGACAAAGGTATTATAAGTGAAATTTCTAGTACTGGAATGAGCATGCATCTTTCATGAGAAGAAGAACACAATCACAGGCTTTATCAAAGCACATGCCACAAACATCTTGTGATAAGACGCTAGTTTTTGCAAGCCAACGAGAATCTACCAAATTAGGATCAATGCTATGGTATTCAAAAACGGTTACATTACAGACTTACAGCCATAATGGCCATTACGTAATGGTAACGGTGGTGCTCATGGCGCGATATGAGGCCATAATACCCGAATTGAAGGAGAAAAAAAAAAAAAAGAAGTATGTAACGGAACAGGCCGATACATTTTTTCCTCGAAAAAAATAAAAACGTTACAAGGCCATAGCATTATGGCTCCCGTAACAGCCATTACAGCCTGTATAGTAACGGCCATAAGGTTGGCCGTTACAGCCACTATTGCCGTTATTGAATACCTTGATCAGCGGCCATGTTAATTTTCCTTCAGTTTGCCAGCTTATTTAATATAGGAAACTCTACCTGGCAGTAGCACGGCGAACAGTTAGAGTCTTATCACCCATTTTCAGACCATTAAGCGCCGCACAAGCAATGTCTGTCACAGCTGGATCCTGAGATATTTTGTAAAATAATTTATTAAAACAGCAAGACATAGCTCCCCAAGTACAGAAAGAAAAAGAGTGAAAACACAGAAAAGGGAAATCGCAAGTTTGTCAAGCATCGAATTTTTAGACTAGTGTTTAAGAACTCGATCGAGTGTTGACTCTGCTCAACCCGAAAAGGTCAAATTCATGGGTCTAAAAAACTAGCAATAAATAAATAAATAACGATTAAGGATTCAAGGACTTGAAAATTCAAATTATAGAAGCCTCTTAATGTTAAAAACTGGGTATTTCAAAATTTCATGTTGACTTGGATTTGGGCCCTTATTGACAGAACAGAGTTTTGAGTTTTCAACCATTGTTTAGTTGTTCTCAATCCACATACCTGATAGACACAGAAACCATAACCTTTTGAGTTTCCTGTGTCCCTGTCCTTGACAAGGTCGAATCCACGCAGAGGCCTGCAAAAGGTTGAAAAAAATTCTTTCAGGATGACTGCAACAGGTGAGCAAAGAATCCTGATGCATCTTGGGATGCCATTGATCCAAGAGAGAAAAAAGAAATTTTTTTATTTTTTTATTTTTTTTTTAAAGGAGATTAATGACCTTTGGACAAGTAAATGCTATTAAACAGAACTTGAAAAGAAGATGGCCTTAAAATTAGGTTCATACCCAAAGGACTCTAGTAGCTCCCTTATCTGTGCTTCTGTAAAATAGTACGGCAATCCACCTACAAAGATACGATCAGGTCCCTCTGCTCCACCAATTGAACTGTCAACAATATCCAACCTATAGAGAATTAGAAATTCCAATAATTTTATGGCACACAAACATAGAAACAAATACCGTAAAAAATAGCCTTTACTTTTACTCGGTAAAAGACAATAATAACTATGTTACAAGCAATAATGGAGTACAAAAGAATATGAAGAGATCCTATTTCAAGAAAAAACTGAAGACTCTGCCCCAGAATCACAAAATCGAACTCAACAAGACTGCAGGAGAAGTCCTCAAATTAAAGGGGTATCTCATCTTTTAAACCCTGTAAAAATTACAATGAAATACTAACCAACTCAACTAAGGAGCTGACAACATTGATTGAGTACTTAAAAAACTAATTTTTGACTACTTGAGAACAAATGAAAAGGACAATTGCAATTTTGAATTTTGTAAGATCTGAACACAGATGGGGCAGTTGCCATCATGGTAGGTTACTCACTTCTTAAAAAAGAAGGGGAAGAAGAACGAGAAGATGATGGTGATGGTGATGATGATGAAGTTTGAACCAGCAGCAGCAGAAGTACACATCACAGTTTGAGTTTTAACTTTTGAACACATCATTGCATGGTACAAGAGGACTTACCCTGGCGTGAGACCAACAGCACCTAAATTCAGATGAGGGCTGGGTTGGCTTGGTCCGAGTGCCGCAGCCAATGAAGGGTTGTAATCAGTAGGTCTCCGAACCCTCACAGAAACTCCCTGTTGAGGTAACAGGAAATGTATGAGATAAATGGAATACTATCAGCAATCTGAACAGTTTCTATCAGTCAATGTGCAATAGTGCCACATAGCTTTTCCAAAAAAGTGAAATGAAGCCCCTGGTATTTCAGTTGGCATAACAAGAAATATTGATCCTGTTGCTACCCAACCCTGTGATTTTTGTTTCCTTCTTTTCTTGCAGCTAAAAGCTCCAAGTTTTAAACCATAATCCACATGCCTAAGTGACTTGCCAAACTGCTGATTTTTCAACCAAAGTATAATCAAGCACTAGCATTGGCATAGATGCATTCCAAAATCAAATTGTGGAAAATACTTTTTTTAGAGATAATAATGGAAGAAGGTACCTTTTAAAATAATAATAATAATAATAAGGGAACAGGGTTACCTCAAACATTATCCCATCTAATGCCATTGCATTGCTTGCTTCTTCAACAGTTCTCATTTCCACAAAAGCAAACTTCTTCTCGTGATTAATGTACACATTAACCACAGCATCACCTATAAAAGCAAATGCCTTAAATCAGCTCCCTTCTATATTGCACGACAAAAAGGTATGATCTCAGAATATGAACAGAAGAAAGAAACTGCAATGCTAATACAATATACCGACCAGGACCAGCACTGTTTCCTCCAATAGCAGACATAACACGGCTAAAAAATGTTGCAATTGTCTGTTACAAAACCAAAAGAAGAAAAAGAATAGTTAGAGCATTTAAAAAACTTGGACTAGTTGAAAGTTTGCTGATATCAGAAGTCAACATAATAACCAGCTACAAGCAACTAGCTTATGGAGTTCATTAGCAAATAAAGCATGAAGCAAAAACAAAAATATTAACATGATCCAAAAGTTTGGCGCGCCCCAAGAAGGTTTCAATAGTAGCTGTCTGATCCTAACTGTTTCCAGTGTTGAGGCCCACTTGAATTGTGGATATGCCTGATTTGTTGGATCATGCGCTAACATGAGCTGACCCAACTGATGAATGGAGCGGATATCACACAAACAATAAATGGAGCGGATATCACACAAACAATAAATGGAGCGGATATCACACAAACAATAAGGTGGGCCTCATTGCCCCCCCCCCAAAAAAAAAAAAAAAACCAGCACTCCCTCTCATCTCCCCTTCCTCTCAGGGTTGCACATGCCATACCCACTATCAGTTCTGCATGTGTACATGTGTGTGTGAAAGGTGACACAATTTATTAAATAAGCAAAAAGAAACAAAACAAAAAGAAGAGAGCAAAGAAGCCAGCAACAAGTCACCCTCTTGTCACTCCACCTGCTAGCCCTTGCATAACAAAAACAAATCAACGACAAGAGAGATCCCTAAAATCCACACCCACAGCACCAGGCCAACAACTGATTACAAAACACCCTAATCCCAAAAAAGATCCGGCTTTGATCACCCTCCAGACTCCTGCCTTGGAAATGGTCAACTAACAATCATAGCCAAAATACTGCTACTCAAGAAAACAATAGGTGTCGCTTGTCTCAAAACTCTTCTATTTCTCTTTCCACACTCCCCAAATGACCCTGAAAAAAATGTCTTCCAAGGGATATCCAATTGGCCAATGAACAGCCGACATTGGCATTCCATCAACAAATCACATACGAAATCCCAAACCGAAGGAGTAAAGAACTCTGATTGTCTTTCAAGCAATGAATGAGTACGTGATCAAACAAATCTTCCTCCTCCCTGCACATGACACATATTGGGTAAAGCCATATTGTCCTTCTTCGTATCCAGAGACAGGATGTTGTTTGTCATGGCTATCCAAGGAAATGCTTTGACTCTTGGGGACAGATACCTTCCAAACTTAGCGCATGGGGGAGAGTCGCCATCCTGCAAAGTTGACACCAAATAGAAAGACTTGGCAAAAAATTCAGTTTGATGATCACCTCCAAATTCTCCCGTCCTCAGCTGAAATATTGATATGCACATCGAGTAATCTGCCCAAAGATTGGCAACAAGAGCAAATTCCTCATCAGATCAGACAGATTTCAATGCAGTCAATGTTCCAAACCACCCCTCTTCCCCATCTCAGAGTAGTTTTGGACTTATTCTTCTTAGATGACACAAACAAGAATAAAGAGCGATGAGAAATCTCAATTGGCATGTCGTCTAACCAAGCGTCTTTACAAAATCAAACTTTGTCCCTTCTTCCAATCATGAATCTGATACCTTTACTAAACTCTGTTCCAATCCTGCTTGAGATGTCCCTAATGGAACTGTCTGATCATTGGCATATCTTGCTTATGGCTTTCCACACCTCAGAGACCCAATGTCTAGCTCCAATACCCGGGAACCAACCATCCTCTGACTCACCATGTTTCATGCAAATCACATCAGTCACAAGGCATTCGGTTCTTCCGTATCTCCACCACCACTTCAGAGTACCCAATTCCTCTCTTAAACCTTCCTAATCCCATGATCCCGTCCCTCGCTGGCTTTTGCACCTCACTGGATAATGTATTATATTACATTACACACAATCCATAAGGTCAATATATATGTAAGTCCAATATCCCATCCATTTCAAATCTCTCAAGACTCATCGATATGCAGAGCAAGGGAATCATTATCATCATCATTTAAGCCTTACCCCAATTAATTGGGGTTTCCACTCCATCAAGGGCCATATTTCAGTATTAAATGAAGATGCAAAGCAAGGGAATATATGCGTACATCCTAACTACTAAATGATAATCCAGCAATACTCAAACATGTAATCCAATATTTGCTAATACAAATCTAACTAATCAGCAATAACAGTCTACAGCTAAGTTTGTTTTAGTAAATCGTAAGACGTGCATTATCAGTGGAGTCAAGCCCCAAAAGGTAGAAATGGAAATGCTTCTTTAGCAAGGTACAAAAATACAGATATCTGTTTTTATGGTACTTTCATTGACAAAAATGGCTACAAGCCACGAAGTTTCTCATTTCCTTGTCATAGTTTGGCAGGCTGTTTTCAACTGGCCAGATTCATTGGGCTCTACTGAGTTATCTACTTAAAATGAAATGAATATAGAGGAGATATCACATCAAATGGTTAATATCAACTAAAAAGTTGCAAGTAACCCAGAATATCACCTGCTCATTTGCCATAGGAGGAAGGCCTCCAACATACACACGGCGTGCATGCCTTGTTGCCTAATGAAGAAAGGTAAAAAAGAAAAAAGAACACGAAGAATAAGACAAAGAAGAGAAATGAAAACAATTCATGAACTAATCACCGATAAAAGCAAGAAAAAATAGCAAACGGAAAAGGATGAATCCTTCAACAAGATACCTGTTGAGTCATTGCTTGTGCTGGCATCAATGGAAGGGTCCCAAACTAAATCAGACATTAGATTACAACAGCTTAGAAAGTTACCCATAAAATCCCAGAAGCTTGAGAATCGCTGAAGAAACAAATTATTCATCTACAAAAGATTCATGTACCTGAGGCGTCCCGAAAGGAAACATGCTTGGGAACATTCCCGGCACGGCTGGAGGAGCCCCTGGCATTTGCCCTGAAAGTCAAATAGTAAAGATGGAAAAAAGTGTTAAACAACAACAATGTCAAAACGTGTTGCCACAGACACAAGCAACACAGCTCGATCTATTGCATCACCTTAATCTTTGGGTGTACAGCCTCCTATTCAATATGACTTACAAAAATGCTGTTGGAAATATAAATAAGAAATAAAATCCATCATTGCAGATGCTGGGGAAATATTTGCAAGACTACCAAAAGAAAATAGCTGCCGGTTGAAGGCGAACAAGATCCAGCGAACCGTGCATTGGTTCCTCGTTGAACACAAAATCTACAGTGATCACGCCCATGGGTAGCACAGTGGGACACGTGGCCCAACATTGCCTTCTTACCCCAAATGATAAACACAAGCACAAACAAACAACCACACACAACAGCCAAACAACACAACAAGGATCCTCAGTTCCAGTAGGAAACCAATTATAAATAGAAAATCAGTAAACAAGAAAATAAAGTAAAAGAAATGATATTGAAAGTCTAAGTGCTAGCAAAATGCTACCGCGCATTGAACGCCACAATCCGCAATATAGACGCCAGTTTGGCTAATATAACAGTTTTAAGAGCAGTAAAAATGATAACAGGATGGCTTGGTACGGACCTGCAATGGCAGTACCAGGCATTGCAGCAGCACCAGGCGGTGCCATGTCAAAACCGCTTGCCCGTTTACTGTAGAGAAAAGAATATTTCCAGACAGTTAGTAACAATAATAAGGGTACCCCTACATCCAAAACCTAGCAAATACACCATTAATTTACAAGGTCTGCGTTCTGTATTAGGAATGAGGCTGTCAACCAGCCGAGCCTGGGGTTGGCTTGGGCGTGGACTTTGAACTATTTAGGCTGGGACTGTGGAGCAAGCCTATTCAATATTTTGATTTTGCTTGCCCGGGCCCAGTCCATTGACAGCAAGGAAGGAGTGAAGACTAAAAATACACATTAAATAAAGCACAGTTTGGACTCAGGCAAGAAGTTGCAGTTATTGATAGTGTGCAAATAAATAAACAATAGGATTTCATTGGCAAACAAAGAAAACCACAGATAAAGCAAAATCATTCCCTAATTCGTGTTCCATACAGACTAGAGCTCCCAATTCTCTGTTTACAATTCATGCAGTGTAATATTTCAATGAATCAATACACAAAAATAAAGCGTTAGAGTACCTTTTTGAACGAGAGCGAGAGCGTGATCTGGATCGATTCCTACTAGATTTATCCTTTGAACGAGAACGTGATCTGTGTCTATGTCTCCTTTCTCTGTCTCGATCATAATCACGGTGCCTACAAAGGGAAAAATAATTGTTTCCAAAGCAAAAGAACAAAGGGACAAAAGCTAAACACAATAAATTTGTTTCTTTAGAGAAACAACGCAAAGAAACTGCATGTTGATTCATTTATGCATTCAACCAATGGCAAGTACCAGCATATCCTAATGAGCATTTGAAGAAATTGAAAAAACGTGAATTGCAGAGTATCAGATCTCATCTATTTGCAATCTAGAGAAACAGCTCAACACTTGGACCAGCGGGAAATTTTCATGAGCATGTCAGACTCCCAAATTGTAGTCATGTTACCTGTCATAATCACGGCTTCGATGACGATCATAATCATCAGATTTGTCCCTTCCTCTTTCATCCCTCACACTTTTGTCCCTATAATGGTCCTTGTGATGGCGATCCCGATCTTTCTCCCTCTCCCGATCCCTTTCTCTAGTCCTCGGCCTTTCATGTTCTGATCCCCGAGAATTGTGCTGAAATAATTGGAAATGAATCAAAGAAACTAACTAGCAACATAACAAAAAGAAAAGACCATTTAGGATACCAAACAAAGAGAAAGATGCATACTTCAGCTTCTAAAGAACTATTAATTGACTTAAAGCAATGGAACTATCAAATTAGTTACAGATCGATACAGGTGTAGGGGTGGCAACAATATAGACTAGGACCAGCCCAAGGTTGGCCCTAGCCAGGCCCCAATTCCATGAAACTTGCCTTGTCCGAGCCTTGGCCCCAGCCGGACTGAAAAGGCCCTGGCACTGGTCATAGCCCTACAGGGTCAGCAGCATAAGATCACTTGGGGCAAAAATCAGAGAATCAAACCGATCCAATCATTATGTGGGAAACAAACATACATGATTCAGGTCATCAGCTTCCATTGATTTCAACATTCCAGCTTGCGTAATTAGATGACCATCTTACAGAACATCCGGGATGTGGAAAGTGATACATGCAATGAAGAACAAATTTAAGGAAGCCATTCGTTTCAAATGCAGAGATGGGTGGAACCATCTTACAGGGCATCCAGGATGTGGAAAGCGATACATGCAATGAAGAACAAATTTGAGGAGGCCTTTTTGTTTCAAATGTAGAGATGGGCGGAGGAGCGATTATGGTTTAATTATTGGGTTGGAGACCGGCCTCTTCAGGAGTTTCCAAGACCAGCAGATCTTGCTCCAGACTGGGGCATATTGTTGGCTCATTGCTACTCATCAGATGTAGAGATTGCAACCGGCCTATTTAGGAGGAGTTTCCGAGACTAGGAGATCTTGCTCCAGACCAGGGCATATCTGCTCCCTCTTTCAAAAGGCCTCTTTTGATTCTTCTCAATCCACACGATGATTGAAAACAAAATTTAAAGAATCTATTAGCTAAATAAATTTTGAGGAGCAATTGATCCCCAAACAAAAGAGAACATCGATTTTCCCTTTTTAACACCTGTACGGTTGTGGAGCTCGAGTTTTTTTTATTGATTTAAAGCTAAAAGAGACAAGTTCTTCCCCTTAATCTTCAATAACGAATCTTATTTCATTTGTAGATCTTGGGTATTTTTGGGCATTTTTTCTTCTTTTTGGGATGTTGGATCCTACACAGCGTCATAGAATTGTTCTACAACCATTTGTTGCATAGAGACTGTTGTGGTGTGTATGGCATGCCATCCAACCTATAGAGTCCATCATGTGGGCCATCAAAATACAGCGGTGGTTTTTGAATGGTTGTGCATTGTTTTCTATGTTGTGGACCATGTGATGGTGGTATAGGCCTAACCTTTTTTATCTCTATGGTGGCTACGCATTGTTTCTATTTTGTGGTTCGATATCCAATGCAGCCAATACCATAGTTAGTTACACAACTTCCATATGTTTAGTCAGTGATACCATGCTACTTGTCTTTTTTTTTTCCTCACTAAAGCTGCAAAAAAAGAATTGTGAACAGCCGTTTATGTTTTTTCTTTGCTTTTTAATTTGTTAATGTGACTTTTTTTTTGGATTGAATATAAGTGAGTGGGCTTTTGATAACTTGTTTTCGACATGATTTTACTTGAAAAATGAAGCATATTTTTTCTAGGCCTTTTTTTTTTTTTGCTATTTTTTATATTTATTTTTACTATTTACTATATTTTTTTCCAATTATTTCAATTAAAAAATAGAAGTATAGAGTTTCATAGCTACACTCTATAGAGGGATGAAACCTGCGCAATACGCTACATGCTATTTAGAAAATTGATTATGCACAAAATGTGCATAAACTACTTCAGAGCCAACTAGTGTACTCAAAGGAGACCTAGGCGCACACCTAGGTGGTTTGGGCATGTTACACTTGGCATGGATCTCAGGTGAGGCGCATAACTCAAGCGTGCACCTATCACTCAGGTGCACCTAGGCACGCCTGCGATGCATGTTGCTTTTACATGATGTATCCTTATGGGTACCTAATATGTGTGGTTTCTTTGCCGTTTGACAAACCAATAAGGATGCAAATAGATAAGAAAGGCTTCCAGGCCTTCTTTCAACAACTTTTCTCATTTCTTTTAGGACTACCGCATTCTTCCTCCAAATTTCGACATCTTTTCTTCTTGATTTCTTTCTTCTAATAGTGTGTTAAGGTCATCACATTCAACTTATTGAAAACAAATTTTTTGTTGGATTTGGGGATTTTGAGGGAATTGAAAATTTTATGTTATAGGATTGAGAGATTTTGAAAATTTGGATATAGGGTTTGGATTAGTGAATATGGGGGATTAGGATGGTCTCTACTCTTGGCTCAGTGGTAGACATTGTGTCTCAACTCTGAGGTCATGGGTTTGAGAACCCATGCGTGCGGTGTAAGAGTGTGTGTGTTTCTCACCTTTATATATATATATATATATATATATATATATATATATATATATATATGTATATATATATACATATATATATATATATATATTGGGATTAGGGATTTTAACAAAATTATGATTCTGGATTGGTGAATTTGGGGGATTTGGAGAAAACGGGAAATTTAGGGTTAGGATTTGGGGAACTTAGGAAATTAGGATTTAGAATTAGAGAATTTTGGGGAAATTGGGATATGAGGTTTTGTGCTGAGGGCCTGTTTGCTTTACAGGTAAATACTGGTAAATTGGTGGTAAAAGCATAATCATTAGTTGTGCTCGTTGTTTGGAAATAGTTGAAATTGCACCTCAAAAACTGGGCAAAACTCAACTTTGTTTACGAGCCAAAACTCTATAAAACCCACCATGATGTATGTGTTATATCCACACCATCCATTCATTTTTTTTTTCAAATCATTTTAGCGCGTGGGCCCAAAAATGAGGTAGGTCCACATTTCAAGTGGACCACACCACAAAAAAAAAAGTGAGTTCAACAGTAGGCGTCATTATACCGCTGCTTCTTGTAGTGTGGTCCACTAGAGCTTTGGATCTGCCCCATTTTTGGGCTCGTCAAGGTAAATAATTTAATTGAGAATGAGCCTAAATTTTCCATTTGCCATCACCGGTTGTCAACAAACCCAAGCATAATGTCATGATTGGGCATCCTTTCTTGGTGCCTTGCAAATTCTTCAATCTCTTCATCTGTCAAGTTTCAACAAAATGTAATAGACCAAGACGCCACTCCCCATCTCCCCCAATATGTTGAGGCATTGGGAGTTGGGACACAAGTCGTCCTGTTATATTTGACATATTATAGTCTTCCAAAGCCTGGGTGTATCGGTCTATCATCAAGCAATGGACCTTCCGGACACAAATCTCCAATATCTTGATGCATTGATTTGATTGGCACGCGTGTGGATAAGTCTAAGCCATTAGGAGGCTCAAATGTTTCTTTCCAATCTCAAATCACAAATGGGTTCCCAATACCCTAATGGGTACACCAACACTCTAGTGGGCACAAGTACAAGTGTCATTTCAGGCCCGACATGGGTAATGCCTATGGGTATGAGTGCATTATCCATTGGTGGATATGCGTATGGGTACCCCCCCATACACGACCTGAAAATAGATTCATAGTCGCCACTTTCACTCAATTCTCATCACCCAATGTCGATCATAAACCATTTTTGCTTTCCACGGTACATTTGAAAGCCAGCAATCAGATTCCCTCGTGTCATTCAGTTTGTGTGGTTCTTCTACCATAGGCCATCCACGGTGAGGACTGATCCCCTGCCCATGAATAGTGGAAGGCAGGCTCTCTATCACATCATTTCCTATCTAACAAAGCCATCGTACTGACAAAGCATACCATCTCACTATCCCTCCCACATATTATATACAAACAGTGGCAAACAAACACTTTTATTACACAACGATTCTAGAAATAGCAACATCTTGAAGCAGCACTAAACGAAGTATTTTACAAAAAGAAATCCGACCGTTGATTCCACAAGCGATCTGTCAAATTCATTACCTTAACAAAGAATCTGCCAAATCTTCCAGAAAATAAAAAAAATTTTAAAAATCGCGAGATTGTGTGCGTTCATGTTTTAAAACAAGAAAACGGAAACAAGATCAATTGGAAAGTGACTGGAAGGGAACATACCTGCCGCTGCGAATCTCGATCTTCGAAAGCGTCGTAGGGAGAAGAACCTCCGCCATAGTCTTCGCCTCCTCCACCTTTGGCCTGAGTGGCCGAGCTCCAATTGTTGTAGCCCTCGTATCTACCTTCGTAGCCAGACATCGCTCCGCTCGCTCGATTTGCAAAACCCTAACCCTAGAGATTTCTAGGCATGGAAGAGAGAGGAATATAGATCGGAGAAATTACAGAAACCCTAACCCTAGAGCCTTCCGCGCATGGGATGAAAACCCTAACCCTGATTCTGCTGTCTATGTGTTTGAGAGATGAAAGAGATGGCTTCCGATTCAAATCTCCGACTCAAATCGGAACAACAGCCGGTGGAATGTAAGGCATCGCTCGCTAGAGTAGCCCCGCTAGGAGACTCGCACGCGTCCGCGAGTAGAGAGGCCTCGCCGCACAAGTGTACACGCTTCCACCCGTGCGAGATCCATTCAATTCGTTTAAGGGCCACTTGAACATTGCCTAATCACGACGGTTCATTCATTAGGTGGCTGTAAATTGATCATTGACCCGCTATCGGATTCTTCTGGCTTTGCATGAAAATCATGCAAGCGTTAACCAGTTGGATCCGTGATTGTGGGGCCCATCTTGATGTATGTGTTTTACATTAATGTTGTCCATCTCACTTTCCAACAAAATTTACGGCATGAGCCAATAAAAAAAAATTGAAGAAATGTTAGGTGGACGACACCGTGGCAAAACAATGGTAATGATTATATTTACCATTAAAAACTTCTTAAAGCCGTGTAATGTATATCCACAAATTTAATTGGTGGGAAAACACAAATATCAGGTTGATTCAAATCTTTTATACTTTTAAGAAGTTTTCAATGGTAGGAGTTCAATCACGCTCCTATGGTATGGTATAAATTTAGGTACATTTCATTTTCTAGGAACGGTATAAATTTAGGTACATTTCATTTTCATGCTTATATCCTAAAATGACGGTAATATAAATAGACCTGGGTACAAGATTACTTGACTTGACTCGTATGCTTCATTCAGACCCAACTCAGCTCAAATCAAATGGGTGAGTCAATCCGAACCGAGTAGGATTCACCTAATCCAAATTTAAACCAACCCTAATGCGAAACTCGTCCCAAATCAAATTCAACTGAGTCCTCAACTTGGATTGATATATATATATATATATATATATATATATATATATATATATATATATATATATATATATATCCTAATTTCTAAGTATCTATAATCTTACTTTGCTGCACCCAAACCTTACTCGATTCCAAACTCTATCTCCCTTCCTCGTCTTATTCATCTTCCAAGCCTAGCAACCACCCACCACCATCATCTCCCTCTCCCTCTCCCTCTCTCTCTCTCTCTACTCCCTACCTCCCTCCTCCTCTTTTAAGCCCGGCAACCACCTCTCTCTCTCTCTCTCTCTCTCTCTCTCTCTCTCCGACTTGGTGCCAATTCAACCTGACTCGGTACTTTTGACCGAGTTAGACTCGATCTGGATTAGTCCAAGCCATACTTGGACTCGAATTGGGTCAAGCACGCCACACTTGGTACCTAATTGAGTCGAGTTCAAGTCAAGCCCATTTCAAAACCGAATCGAGTCATGTCAGCCCTAAACTCGATCCAATTAGATTCGATGCCCATAGATAAATATAAAGTTAAATATGTTTCATTTTCCGACTCATGTCTTAAAATAAACTTTATACTATAAATTATGATACGATCCATTCTCAAGCTCGTTTTAGGATAATCACATAAAATGGATGAACAACATAGATATCCAGCATGGATATCAAACACTTACATCATGGTAAGCACCACAATCTCGGATCCAATGAACTTGGTTAAAGACACTAATTAGGTAGTCAGGCCCTTAACTCCCTCGAACTAAGCATGCTCTCAAAAGGTGGTGGGATGATGTGATGAAATTTGATTGGTGGGCCATACGCGGTCAAAGATGGGTGGCTAAAAAAACTTTAAAAAGGCTCGGCCCATCTCTGACATCGTATGAATTCACCAATGAAATCTTGCAGCATACCACAGTGCTGGTGGGGTGGTGAGCTCCTTACAACCTAATCTGCGTGTGTTTTTCGATCCCTGCCATTCCTATGAGAAAGAGAGGCAAGGAATCAACGGTAGAGATTTTGTACACATGCGACCATCGTAGTTGATGAAGCCATCTATTTGGATGGCAGATTCCACAAATTTCAAAGATCACAAACCTTCAGCTGGTGCCCACAAAAGAGGGTATATAAGGCAGCGGTCCATATTCAAAGGAAGAAAATGGCAGATTATCAAAGGGCAGCATCTTTTGTTATATCAGATTAACGGTCTGGATCACAAAAACATTGACCCCACACGTGCCTAAGTGGCACATTGGCAGCTGATATTTTCACTGCGGAGGACCGAAGTCAATGTACTGCAGCCAAAGACAGCGCGATCTACTCATTCGGTGGGCCAGCTAGATTTACGTTGTTCAATCCCCACCGTTTCCTGTGGCGTGGTCCACCTGAGATTTAGATCTGCTTCATTTTTGGGCTCTTGCCTTGGAATGAGCTGAAAAAAACGGATGGACAGCATGGATATGAAACATATACATCATGGTGGGCCCCACACAGGAGCCGCGTCTAATTCCAGCCGTCTGATCAATCTGATCAGTGGACCGGAAAGATTTTAGTGCCAGGTAATCTTCACGGTGGGGCCTACCATTCTCATGGTACGGATGTTCAACACGAGTGGCATATTGGCCGGACACGAGTGGGTGTAGGTGATCAGTTCTCTACTTGAAAATGGGCATACGCACGCAGCACTCCTGGAAAGAACGAGCATACGCGAATGGGCCATTCATTAGGTGGGCCTTGTTTTCTCGATGTCCGGCCCAAAATTCCTTCGAGCCCACTCATCAGGTGGGCCACTCTTTACATTGGACGTAGACAGAGGTGGACATCGAGTTGAGTCGGGCGAGTTAGTGCTGACCCGACTCGATTAAGTTTTGAAATAGACCTAACCTGAACTCAACCGACTCAGTATCGATTCGGTATGCTTGACCCAATCTGAGTCCGGGTCTGGCCTGGACTAATCCAGACCGAATTCGACCTGGTCACAAGTACCAAGTTGGGTCGAGTGGGTTCCAAATTGGGTCGGGTGCAATGGGTATCCACAGACTAAAATTATAACTCAAAACATAGGTGCATTTACTAGAATTGCGGCCTCTCCATCAACTACATGGCATATCAGATGTGAAACGTTATATCTAAGTGTGTGTGTGCATGCGTGCACGAGTTGAGTTTCGAATCTAGTCAAGTCGGTACTAGTTGGATTTCAAGTCGAGTAGAGTCGAGTTACCGGGTGACCCGAACTCGACTCGGTTTGAGTTCGGATTGGATGAAGTCTATTAGGTTCGAATCAACTCACCCACTTAGTTGAAATCGAGTCGCCGAGTCAAGTTTGCCGAGACGAGTCATCCTATACGCAGCTCTAGACGTAGACCACTAATCAAGTTTCAATTATAGAGGTGTTGTCCTTGATTAGGCCCACCAAAGAATTCACTATAATCACCTCCATTAAGGAAATAAAAAACCGCTTCGTCGTCTCATTAAGCAATCTTTTGCTCTTCTGTCCATTCACATGAGGCCCATTATTTAGATGGTCTAGATTCGTGCCTGTTCAGGCTGACGCGAGCGACAAAATGGCTACTTATACTGGGCTTGATGTAAAAGAAAACTAGCATTGCATTGGGCTTTTTATATCTAGTGTAGAAAACTAAGCGGAGGAGACGGACTTGTTGGGCTGACCATATTGTGGCCCAGCCCAGTCAAACCGTTAATGGTTCAGCCCCTATCCCAACCATCAGGCTCATGTGGTCCAAACTTTGATGAGAGTGGTGCTTGAAGGCCCAACAGATCGACCCAGCTCATCAGTAGCACCTGCTACAAGTGAGTTTTGCTAACCCAGCTACACTCGAACACACATGCTGATACAGCTCATATGCCAGCTTAAGTGGGCCACTCGATGTAGCTGACCTGGTTCACTCACTAGTAGTCGTGCGATGGGCTGGCCCGGTGCAAGTTCCATTGTCACTGGCTCAAGTCCTGGCCCTACAGGGCCGGGTGGCTCATGGACAGGCCAGGTAAGGAAAAGAATGAAATTATTAAAGGTTTGAAATAATCTAAATCTAAGAGAGTTTTTGGGAGTAGTCCCACCATCCATGATGAGGCCCATCACATGGATGGTTTGATCACAGAAATGTTATTCTAGGTTCAAAAAAGCTTTTAAACTACACATGTATGTTGAATGCAGACCTTCCAAGTGTTTTTAAATTGTCCACTCATCTGTTTGAAGGTGACCCACTTGATAATTAGATCAGACCAACGACTGGGCCATTCATCATTGACCAACATTTCAAGTCCGGCCCAGCCATCGAGTCAAGTTTTTGGGGGTGCTGGCCGGACTCAACCAACCAAGACGGCGAGGCCCTTATCGTGGGCCCACCTTGATGTATGTATTCTATATCCACTTGGGCCCACCTTAATGTATGTATTCTATATCCACACGGTCCGTCCATCCGTTTTGCTGGATCATTTTAGGGCATGAGTCCAAAAATGAAGAAGATCGAATTCTCGGATTGACCATACCATAGGAAACAGTGGTGAATGATCCCCATCTATCAAAAGATGGACAAAGCATTGTAGAAAACTTAAGAAGCATTCTAAGGTGAGGATTGCCCTAGTGGGAATATATGGGCCACCCACATATGACCCATTAAATCAATAGACTAAGATTGTGGAAGGTGGGTCCACTTGTAAAACTGAGGGTCAAAGATACTATACTCATCCTTGGATGTGTGATCATATACTTGATGTCCATGGCCTATCAAGTGGGACCTACGGTTCGTGGGTCCAAAACATCGGTCCATTGCATCCCACCACAAATCATCCCCAAAAATCTAGAATTTCTAGCCATCAACTTCGTGACCTTTTCTAGTTGAATGTGGATTATTATTGTATCATTTTTTAACCGTTGTTTGTAGGACATGAATTGAAAGGTTGAGATCGTCCTATCCAGGAGAATTTGGTGGGTTATGATTGATCAATCGTGGACACAACATCCTATGGTCTGGATTACTGAAACATATCCCACTTAATCTGCCTAGCAACGGTGGAGGATAGTGTTTCATGCATGCATGTTCTATTTTAACACTAGAAGCAGAAAGAGCTGGGGTTGATAATGGGCCGGGCTAGTCCATTAGGCATTGAGCCCGGCCCATTTTTGGCTGCACTCGAGCTATAATATAGAATTAGCGGCCGGACCCGCCCCATTGACAGTTCAAGAAACAGTACGTACAGAAACGAGAAATGATCCGGTGCTCGTAGAGTGCTATTAGTTATGGTGCTCCTAGTTGCATCCGGAGTATTTGAACCGTCCGATTAACCAACCTGATTGGTCCATTAGGTCCTGCAATTATTTCATGGGTCATCGCTTAAAAATGCTCACATCTGATGATCCTATCAATCCCAATGATTGCCTATAAAATGGACAGTCAAGATCACTTATAGAAAAATAAGGCCTAATCAGCAATTCCCCATCATTGATGGATGATGATTTGCTGTGACTGTGGGGCCCACCATTGTGTAGGTGTTTTATATCCACACCGTCCATCCATTTTTCTAGCTCATTTTAGGGCAAGAGCTCAAAAATGAAATAGAGTAGATCCAAATCTCAGTAGACACCGTGGGAAAGAGAAATGATTGAACGCCTATTAGTAAAAACTTCATAAGGCCCACCATAAAGCTTATTTGCCATCTAACCTGTTGATAAGGCGCATAAATTTGAATGATCAATAACTACTATTTCCTGTCAGTGTGGTCCATTTAATATTTAAATCTATTTTATTTTTAAATTATGCTTTAAAATAAGTAGTCAAAATAGATTAACATCATCTAAAATTTTGAAAAGTTTTGTAGATGTGAGCAAATTCTGTAGGTCCCGCCATGATGTGTGGACTATATCCACACTGTCCACCTATTTTTCGAGATCATGTTAGGGCATGAGCCCAAAAATCAAGCATATCCAAAGCTTAAGTGGACATCACCATAAAAAGCAGTGGAGATTAAATGTCTACCATCCAAAACTTCTCAGGGGCTTATGAAGTTTTAGTTCAAGTTGATATTTGTCTTATGAAGTTTTAGTTCAAGTTGATATTTATGTTTTCCCTTCATTCAAGTCTATTTTACCTTATGAACATGTTGGATGGCAAATAAACATCACGGTAAACCCTAAGAATATTTCAACGATGGGCATTATTATCCCACTGCTTTATATGTTGTGGTCCATGTAAGATTTCGATCTGCCTCATTTTTTTGGCCCATGTCATAAAATGAAGTTGCAAAATAAATAGACGGTACGAATATAATACATATATGTTTTTCTCAATGATTTCAAATGATAGTTGATATATCTATTCAATGTGCAACAAACTAACAACCGAATACCACTATGACACAAACAGGACATGAAGTTGTGTTTGTGTCATAGTATCCCATGGTAATAGGGGACACTCTTATCATATGTAATAATTATATTTTTTTAATTCCATACCACTTAATCAAATCTAATACCATGTGCCAAACACCCCCTTAAGTAACCGGGGGTTTCAAATCCATGGGTTTAAAATCCACACTGAGAGCTTGAATCACATACAAAATCCTTCAAAGAGTTGCATGTGTAACATGTATGTCATTGGACCATTAATCTATTGCGCACATGACCCACTAATGATGTTAAAAAACAATTAGATTATCAATTGCATCACTATAATTACTTTAATATGATAATCAACACTGTCCAAATATTGTCTATGTAAATCAACGGTTAATAATCATTGGTTAATCACTCAAACATGATTTTGTGGTTGTAGCCCATTCGAGACTTGTAATTTCATCATTTCCAAACAAAACATATATTTCACCGGGCTTTTTGCAACCATTGTATTAAACATTACACACATTTACTAATTAGAGATATTAAAGTTGATTTAATAATTAAATTCAAGCCCGATGAATATAGCATGCATAGCTATTTTTGTATTAAAGTTGAATCCCAGTCCAATGTACAAGATTTCAAATCTAGGGTTTCCAAATCCATGTGCCCAAACAAGCATCTAGGATGGTTATGAGGACCAAAATTCAAATTTAAATTTATTTATTTTATTCTATGACCGAACAAGAAATCGGATTGCCTACTGAGTTACTCAATACGCTCTTATCATACTGAGTAAACTCAATTAGGCCCACCTTGAATGTATGTTGTCTATCCCCGCCGTCCATCCATTTTTCTATCTATTTTGATGGGTTGAACTGAAAATTGAAACATATCCAAAGAACAAGTAGATCATACCACAGGCAACGGTGGGGATAATGATTTCCACCATTGAAACCTTGCTAGGCCCCACAATAATGTTTATTCTTTATTCAACCTGTTCATGAGATTATACAGGCATGGATGACCCAAAAACACACAGATATAAGGTTGATCCAAAACTTATATGGTTCTCAAGAAATTTTTAATAATAGTAGTGAAATTCAATTGCTTCTTGCGCTGTGGTTCATTTTAATATTATATATGCATTATTTTTGAGCTCAACCCAACATTATCTGAGAAGATGGATAGATGAAGCTGATAGAATACATAAATCAGGTCGATGAAAGAGTGAAGATGTAAGGGGCGTACTTCACGGTGGGCTCCACTGCATCCATGAAAGAAAAATTCTAGACATCACATCAACGAATTGTTAAAATGGATGGCTATAAAAAGAAGGCCAATCACTGTGCCTAATTCTCTCAAGGTATCCAATTAAACCCATGATTAATCGAACGGACGGTCCAGATCAATCTATCGAAACATTAAAGCCTCAATATGTAGCTAGGAGCACTATAGCTTGTATTATTAAGAGAGTACCGAATTATTTCATTTCCGCCGATTGATTACCGAGGAAATGAAACCAAGCTTGTACAGCTGGAAATACGTACGGTAACCTATCCTGATCAGCACACCATGTGTTAATTACAAAAGAAGATCGTCTTATACGACTGGATCTTCACGTGCCGAGTTACACGTGGCGACCGATAAGCCAGTGCGCATTTCACGTACAGCGTCCTTACGTCGGCCGACAGCGACCATCAACCACTGATCTTTGTCGTTATCTTGAAAGTACGGACCGCGCCAGCTAGCATCCGTGCACCGATGACGTAACAAAGATGCTCCTGAGCATATACTGTACCTCGCACCAGCCATATATATGCTGTGTTAACGTCAGCAAGCTCCGTGGGTTTGATTATGAGTTATGTGTTATATCCAAACGGAAACGGATTGGCTACTCCCCTGACACTGGTCGGTGCTCCGTGGGACCCACCATGATGTATGTACTTCATCTATTCCATCCATCTATTTTAGCAGATCATTTTACAATCTGAGAACAAAAATGAGTTATATCCCAATCTTAAGTTGACCACATTACAGGAAACAATGTTGAATGAGCGTTGACCTTTAAAAAACATTTTGGGGCCAAAAAAGTTTTGGATCAAGCTGATTTTTGTTTTTTCCCTTCATCTGGGGTTGTATGACCTAATCAACCAATTGAATGTAAAATAAACAGTACAGTGGGCCTTAGGAGGATTTCAATGATGGATGTCCAGTTAATATTGTTTTCATATGGTGTGGTCCATCTGAGATTTAAATACTTCTTATTTTTGGGATCAAGAAATAGAATGATCTGTAAAAATGTATGAACGGAAAGGATGAAACACAAACATCATGGTGGGGCCCGCAGAGCACCGACCACCAGCCACGGGGTCAAGGGGAGTAGCCAATCCGTTCCCTATCCAAACGGTCCGTCCATTTGGCGAGCTGGACTTACCGTATGAAACTAAAAATAAGACAGATAACTATTAAGTGGACCACACTGTAAAAGCCAGTGGGGGATTTAATGTCTCCCAGTGAATTCTCTTTGGGGTCACAAAAGTTTTGGATGATATGAAATTTGTTTTTACTCTTTGTTCAAGTAGTTGTGACCTTATAAATAGATTGGATGTAAAATAAACGTTACGATGGGCTTTATTTTTTAGGGTGAAAACCATTATCCCCACTCTTATTTATTGTGTGATCCACGTGATCTTTGAATATGATTTTTTTTTTTTGGATAATGCCCTAAAATTAACTCTAAAAACAGATGACCGGTGCAGGTATAATAAATACATCACTGGCCATATAACTTTGATATCCTTTAAACCGTTCGTACAGCTGGAGGAGATCAGTGCTTGTCTTTGCACGACACGTACACACCAGCCAATCCGCTTCCACTGCGCCTCTCGTACTACTTTCCTTCGCTTCACCTTTTGGACGCGGATTTCCTGCAAAAGGCTTTCGCAGGAAGTTCCTGCGCAAGGATGATGGGTGGGCCCCACCACCATGTTTGTAGTAAATATATTCTGTTCATCCGTTTGGAGAGCTCATTTTAGGACAAACCACCAAAAATGAGGTGGATCCAAACCTCAATTGGGCCACACCAGAGGGAAAATTGGGAAAGGAAATACCTACCGTTGAAACTTTCCTGAGATCCACCTTGATGTTTATATACCATCCAAACCGTTTATAAGGTCATTACCACATAGATGAAATGAAAATACAAAAAATTAACCTGAAAAAAGAGCTTTTATGGTCATAAAAATGTTTCAACGGTTCTCAGTGAATCCTTACTGTTTCCTCTAGTGTGGCCCAATTGAGTTTTGGATCCACCTCATTTTTGGTGTCTTGTCCTAAAATGAGCTCTCCAACCGGATGAACATAGTATATTTCCTACAAACATGGTGGTGGGGCCCATCCATCATCCTTTCGCAGGAACTTCCTGCGAAAGGCTTTCGTAGGAAATCCGCGTCCTCACCTTTTCGCCTGTCATCCAGGAGACGAAGTGCGTGATGAACCGGCTTTGTGGGGACAACGTGATGTGTAGGGCCTGTTTGGCCGGGCGGATGGGATGGTATCACATAGGATTTCACAGATTTTAAGGTAATGATGGTTGTTTAAGTGGATTGGTGCAAGATATATATGATTGCTATATCCGGTCTGTTTGGCACGCCCACCCAAATTGAGGATTAAATCTTTCACTCCCTTTAGGGCCTGTTTGGCCGGGCAGATTCCATGGTATTAGGAGGGATGGGATCAATTTTAAGGTAATGATGATGGTGTCAGTGGATTGTCTTAAGATCCATGAGATTACTTATATCCCGGGACAAGTTCACTGGTCCGTTTGGCATGCCTTGCATATCCCGGGATTTTACCTTCCAATCCATCCAACCAAGGGATAGGATCAATTTTAAGGTAATGATGGTGATGTCAGTGGATTGTCTTAAGATCCATGGGATTGCTCATATCCCGGGACAAGTTCACCTGATCTGTTTGGCTCGTCATGCCGATCCCAGGATATTGCCAATCCCATCCCTCCTAATACCATGGGATCTGCCTGGCCAAATAGGCCCTTAATCTCTCGAACCAAACACATCCAAAGCATTTTTGAAAGGATTAAGGTGGATTGGATGGGATTTAAGGGCAGTTTGGCCGGGTGGATTGGAAGGGAGTGAATGGTATTAGGGTGGATGGCGTGGATTTCTTGGTAATGATGGTGTTGTCAGCGGATTGTCTTGAGATCCATGGGATTGCTATATCCTTAGATTGATACATCCAGTCCGTTTGGCACGCCCGACCAATCCAGAGATTAAAGCTTTTGATCCCTTCCAATCCCACGAACCAAACACGTCGCAAGCTAATTTGAACAGATTAGGATGGATTGGATGGGATTTAAAGGTAATGATGGTGTTGTCAGTGGATTGTCTGAAGATCCATCGGATTTGGATCAGATCACCTACACTATTTGGCATGCCCGGCCATTCCCGGGATTTACCATCCAATCCCTTCCACTACCATCTAATCCCTTCCAATCCAACCGGCCAAATGGGCCCTAAAGGTAATGATGGTGATGTTAGTGGATTGTCTTAAGATCCATGGGATTGCAATATCTCGGGATCAGGATCCCGCGTCTATTTGGCACGCCTGACCAATCCCGAGTTCTATCTTCCAATCCCATCCAATCTGCCCAGCCAAAAAAGCCCTTATGTTTTATCTATCCGTCGAGTGAGCTCAAAATTGAAGCATATCCAAAGGTTGAGTGGACCACACCTAGGGGTGTACACGAGCTGAGCTAGCTCGGTTAGCTCGCTCAACTCGACTCGAAAAAGCTCAATTCAACTCGGTTCGAGCCTAGTCAGGTTGATTTTTTTAGCTCGAAAATGAGTTCAAGCCGAGTTTGAGCAGGCCCTAGCTCGACTCAACTCGGATCGAATCCAGTTGAATTGAACTCGGATCGAACCAGTTCAGTGACTCGGTTACTTTGCCATTGATGTTGCTCACCAAGTGTTCGATAAAATGACTCAACAAAGTGTCGCTAGTGGCAGAGAAGGTATGTACATGAAACAAACACTCTTTTTTTCATGTTTTTATGTTGCTTAGAAGGTGTTTGATAAAATACCTATAAAACTATTGCTTCTGTTTCACATAAAGAGGGATTTTGAAGGTGCAGTCCAGGTGTTTGTGGAAATGACTCAATGGCGAACTCGGCTTGATCTTGGCTCAAACTCGGCCCGAGTTGCTGACCGAATCGAGTCAAGCCAGCCAGTCAAGCTCGAAGACCGAGTCGAGCCTAGTTTGAGTTGAGGTCAACTAATGGCCGAGCCAAGTCAAGCTGAGGCCAGCTTGACTCGGTTCGACTCGATGTACACCCCTAACCACACCACATGAAATAGTGGGGATAATATCTTCCGATGTCCACTGTTGAAACCTTTTCACGGGCATGAAAGTTTTAGATTAAGCTTTTATTTAGGGCATGCGTGTTTGGTTCGTGTAATTGAATGGTATTGAATTGTATTAGATGATATTAACATCATTATTGCATAATGATTACATTCTGGTATTATAGCCATTCAATTTTATATTTGAGATAAAAATTTTGCTACGAAAAGCACTGATTAAGCAAAATCATGTTTGATGGACCATGGAATTGTAATCAATAGACCAAATTCACAACGGAGGTCGTTCACCTACACATATATAACCAGAATGTCATGTGTAAACAATGTATATGGATGGACAATATAGATAAATGCATGCATCAATGTGGGGCTCACATGTGTGATGGATTTCAAAATCCAGGGAAATCATGTATGGGACGAAATGCAATTCCACGGGGCTGAATGGAATTCCATCACACCTAGTCCCAACCTTTTCCATACTCTCCAAATGTTGAATGAAATTGCACAGGACCAAATGCAATTCTATCCCATGTAATCCCGTCAATATCTTGCGCCAAACGCCCCCTTGTGTTTTAATTTCATCCATGTCTATGTGACCTTATGAATAGGTTAGATAGCAAATAAACATCACTGTAGGCTATAAGAAGATTTTAATAGTGGATATATTATTATCACTATTTTATATGGTGTGGTCCACTTAGGATTTGCATTTGCCTTAAGCATGGTTAAAATGAGTAGGCAAAATAGACAAAGGACATGGATAAACTAGGAATCTAGATCATTGACAAGTAGAAAAATCTTACTTCTTGCCATTTGATTGGGCTGTATCATTACTGATGCAGGGATGAACGTGATGAAGATAAATACTCTGAATCCAAGGAGCTTCTCTGGACTCCTCACAGAGACTTCTCGAATCCACGAGGAAGGAAAGTAGAAAATAGAAATAAATTCTAATAAATTCGAAATTGATTGATTGATTCCTAAAAACGAGTTCACAACCCTTTAAATAGGGGTACCAAGCAATGGGAAAGAAATTAGAATCAAACTACAACTAGAACTCTTAGAATCCGCGACTTACTATAAATAGTAAACTTACTATTTATAGACGGTCGTGATGTCTACTAGTGCGCAAGGTTTTCGCCCAAAAATAGTAAGTGTCCTATTTGGCTTCACCAAACCGTTCTCCTAATTATTCTAAGCTCTTTTCACGTTGGGCGCAACTCCTAAAGCTCGACAGATGAAGAGTTATAATCAAACTAAAACTTACTATTTATAGTAAAAACGAAATTGAAACAGGGAAACGACCTTCGAATCAGGGGTTTCTCGCAATTCCGAGCGTCGTAACCCGGTATAGCAGGGTTGGTTGGCTAAAGTAGCTCGTTCTACCTCAAAATCATATATTTTACGTCAGCTAACTCATTCCGGATTGTGAGATATACCCAATTTAAGGTCCGATGGTCTGGATCACTTTTGTCGCCGATCGGGCTTTCTCTAATCCATCTTTGCCATGAAACTGTCCGCGACCTGCTCTACATCAATTACACACGGCGTTTAATGCAACATAACATCAGTGATAATGTGGACCAATCACAATGTAAGAAAACACAAATTTTCTGCGTATGGCAAGTAGAGAAGTTGGATTGATAAACATGTTCACCGCTATGGAATTCACCTGAGTCCTTACGCCACGTAGCTACAAGGTGATGGTTTCACCAGGCAACCTCCGTACGTTCAAGTTGAGTCATGGTCCCTTGATGGAATGGACCATTTGCCTAAGAGTATGGCCCACTTCAGGAGGCTGGCCCACAAATGAATAGGATGTGGATTTTTTTTTTTCCTTCCCGTAAAGACTCTTTCAACCAGTAGGAAAAGGGTCTTCAATGATCGAATGGCCACAATAGTTTGTGGGGCCCACCATGATGTGTTCATCACATCATTTGAGCCAGCTCATATTAGTACACACAAATCAGGCCAGTCCAAATATATAATGGACCACATCACAAGAAAAATAAAGATGGAGAAACCTAGAACTGAAACCTTGTTGGGCCACCAAAGGGAGTTGGTCAGGCTGGTATTTCACATGGACCCTGATTGCTGGTTGACCCTGTCAAAGGGAGGTGGCTACCAGACAATGCTCTGTGCAGCCACTACGACATATATGTTTTATCTACACCGTCTATTTATTTATTTAGATCATTTTAGTCCCTGAGCCAAAAAATAAAATAGATTAAAAAATATTCTAGACTACGCCACGAGAAAATAATATTAATTAAATGTTTACCATTAAAAACTTTCCTGGCCCAACTATAATATTTATTTGTCTGCCAACCTATTGATTAACTTATATTGAACGTGACGAAGGAAAAACACAAATATCAGCTTCATTCAAAACTTTTGTGGCCTGAAAGAGAGTTTTAATGGTGGACGTTCAATCATCACTATTTCCCATAGTGTGGTGTGGTCCACATAAATTTAAGATTTACCTCTTTCTGTACTCATGCCTTAAAATAATACGAAAAAATGAATGGACACTGGGGATAAAAACACGTACGTCATGGTGGGGCCCAGCTACTTGCCACTGATAGCATCATTAGCCAATTGCGTCCCTTGGCTCTTGGTGCCGCTTGATATTTTATGGAAAACGGACTGGCTACTTACCCTGCCAGTGGTGGTCGGCGCTCCGTGGGCCCACCATGATCCATGCCATCTACCCCTTCTTCCAATCATTTTATGGTATGAGCCTAAAAAAGAGGTGGATTCAAATCTCAAGTGGACAACACAGTGTTGACTGAAAGCCTACTATTAAAAACTTATGGGGTACCACAGAAGTTTTGAATTAAGCCGATATATATATATATATATATATATATATATATATATATATATATATATATATATATATATATATATATTCCCTTCACCCAAGTCTGTATGATCTAATAAACAGGTTAGATGTCAAATAACCATTACAGTGGGCCCTAGGAAGTTTTTAATGGTGTGCATTCAATCACTACTGTTTTCCCATGGTGTGGTCCACCTAAGATTTATATCAATCTCATTTTTGGGATCGAGCCTAAAATTATCATTCAAAATGGATGGACGGCGTGGATAAAACACATACATCATGGTGGGGTCCACATATCACCGACCACTAGCCACGCGCACACACATCATGGTGGGCCCCATCGAGATATTCCTTGTATGTTATTGCAGGAAATTCGAATCCTTAACTGTTCAAACGCATGGAGACGGCCACTGTAACGTGGCGTACGTGTACTCACTCAAAGACCAGATCCTGGATTCCCAGAATATACCCAGTAAAGCTACACTATGCGTTCTTCACAATTTACTAAGTTATGGTGACTCACAGACAGATCCTGTGGTACACAGATGCATGATCTAAATCATGGGTCGACCCCACCGTTGATGGAACATGCCCTGAAAATCAGGTCGATCGTACAATCCTAATAGATGGCTTCGATCACCTTTTCCAATAAAGTTTCCAGCCATCCTCCACCCACGGTGGGGCCCATGATTTGGTGCTGTACTCACTGTGGGGCCCACTTTAGGGTGTGTTTGGTTTATTGAATAAAATGATATTGAATTGTATTAGATGGGATTAACATTGTTATTGCACGACGATTGCATGTATGGAAATATCATGCTATTTTAGCCATCCAATCCCATGTTTGGTATAAAATTCTTGCCACCGTAAGCATTGGATTAAGCACAATTTTGTTTGGTAGAACATGAAATTGTAATAAACTGACCAAATTCATAATGGGTATCATCCACTTGTATTCATATATAACTAGATTGTCTCGTATCAACAATGTATATGGATGGATAGCATGGATAAACGCATGCATCAATGTGAGCCCACATGATGTGGAGTGGATTTCAAATTTACAGAAATTCCGCACGGGACTAAATATAATTCCATTTAGGGGGTTTCCAATCATGGGAGTTCCGAATCCACGCTCCCAAACAGGCCCTAAATGTGGTCTGCTTTGAAACGGTTACTCGTGTTTTACGAGGTGACTGAGATGTTGCTACCCAAAACTAAATGTGGTCTGCTTTGAAACGGTTACTCATCTTTTTCCAGGTGGATTCCACGTTGATGTTGCCAATAACGAAGTGGCTACTAAACAGTGCTTTGTGGCCCCACCATGATGTAAGTTTTTATCCATACCGTTCATTTAGTTTTTCGAATCATTTTGCATCACGAGCCAAAAAATTAGGCAGATCGGAATCTCATGCAGACTACACCACTAGAAAATAGTGGTGATTGAACAACGCCCTTCATTCAAAAATTATAAAGCCCATTGTAATATTTATTTTCCATCATCTTGTTGATTAGGTTGCAAACATAACCATAAAATCCATCCAAAATTCTAGCCATCGATTAGGTGGACCTCCCCATTGTAATATTTACAACACCCTTCATTCAAACATAACTATAAAATTCATCCAAAATTTTTGTGGCTTAGTAAGTATTTAATGGTGGGTGTCCAATTACCATTG
Organism: Magnolia changhungtana; assembly: GCA_030180095.1. Classification (NCBI taxonomy): domain Eukaryota; kingdom Viridiplantae; phylum Streptophyta; class Magnoliopsida; order Magnoliales; family Magnoliaceae; genus Magnolia; species Magnolia changhungtana. Next base: position 647,050 of record JASAUF010000213.1, read on the forward strand.
TTTCTTATATCATGCTCCACGTGAGATTTAAATGTCTCATTTTTTTTGTCTCATGCCTTAAAATGATATGAAAAAATGAATGAATAGTATAAATAAAAGACATACATCATGGTGGGGTCCACATATCACCATCCAGTAGCTAGTAGATACTGACAACATTAGTAGGCAATCCGCCTCGATTTTTTTCTCACTACAATTTGTTCAGTTAACATGGCCCACCCTATTAGCTTACCATATGGATTTTCCATATAAGAAATGGATGGCTTGGATTGTGTTTCAGCACTGATGTCATGCATTGGAGTGCCCATGTGGGTGTGTAAAAAAAAAAAAAACAGAAAGCCAACTTGTATATCCGTGTGAGAATAGAAAAAAGCTTTTAGTAGAATATACAGTAAAATAACTAAAAGAGGATCTTTTAGTTGCTATATCACCATATCATAACTACCACTTTATTTAAAGAATAAAAAATTATTAGATTCTAAAATAGTATAAGTTAGGTTTTATACTTTCGAGGTTTGATACATCGTACATCACATGCACCCGAAGCTTTGTTCCTTCCCATGCAAGCGCACGTGACAATGTGGCATACGTGTGAGATTGTAGCTTCCTAACAAGTGGGGTACTCTCCTTGAATCTTCACAACTTGTGTGGTCAAACCATTCTAAACAAGTGGATGGCTAGAGAATGTTGTTGGCTTAGTTGGTGGCCCATGTGAAAAGTGCAATAATCTAATTTTTAGGATAGAGGATCTGGTGCATGTGTTTCCATTGACACGTGTGATTCTATGTGCATGTGTGTGCATGGTTTCCATTGACATGTGTATGAATTTCTAAGTATTACTTATACCTTGACTGGTTGCCACTTAAAATGACTTCATCTCATTTTAATTCACATAGTAATTATTTATGACTAAAAGGAAAATATGGGACCCACAACATGAAATCAATCTGTCTATTATACATAGAGGTGGGCACAGGATGACTTCATCCGACTAACTCGACTCGTGCAGATTCGACTCAACTTGAACCAAATGGGTGAGTTGGTTCGAATCGAGTAGGCTTTGCCCGACGAGTTCGAGTTACCTAGTAACTCGACCCAACTCGACCCAACTCGACCTAAAACTCGATCCGGTTAGACCTGACTCGATCCGAAGATCTCTAACCCTACCCGCCGCACCCTACTCCGACCCGATCCCAAAATCTCTCTCCCTCCCTCAAAAACGATCGAAGCTAGAATACTATGCAGCCTCACAATCTCAACGGTAGGGAGCTATATCAGAAAATTTCTAAGTTATCTGAACTCAGGGATCTAACCATTCTAAGTTCTCGACAATCATAGAGTGCCGGGTAGCTATCAGCAGATATATAATGTAATCTTCAGATATTCCCAAGTTATGCTATAATATCATCTTCTGTCACGCCCCAAACCCAGAAATCGGGCTCACAAAATTTCCAATTGCTAAATCCGGTGCCGACAGCCTCCGTAGTATCCCATTCTCGGCTCCCAGCGCCCATACGCCAGATTTCGATCCTGGGATCCTACAAGGAGGATTTTCCAACATAAATTTATTTCATAAGAAGCATAACTACAAGTTTATCCAAATCACAAAGGCAACAACATCCTTACATATCCACTAATATAATCATTTGAATACAATGCTGAAAGGGAAATATATATATATATCGAAAATAAAAGCTCCAGAAGACGGCTGCACGCTCCAAGCTCAACGCTGCTGCGACCTAACGCCACCTACACGCATCTATCGTGCATAAGCTTATAGAAAGCTTAGAAGGTGGTGAAAGTGTGTGCACAAGATAAGTGCCAAGTATGCAAATATCAGAGTAAGCAAAAATACTAGTAAGATCATGAATCATACGATATCAGAGTAAGCGGAAATACTGACCAGTCCATGAGTGCCATCAGTCGTACCAAGGCTATGTGATGTAAGTCATGAATGCTAACGACCATATCAATGTAGAAACATGGCATCCCAAAATGCTAAATGCTCTGGATGCAATGCAATATGCTGTGCGAATGAAATGACCAAGCTGGAGTGAAGTCGGGATGATAGCACGTAGTATCGCAGGATATGGGGTCCATCACAAGGGACTTCTATCCAAACCAGTCTCATACTTAAATTTAGATAGTCAAACTCAATGTGGTAAACTCCTGATCTCAGGTTAGTCGCGCGCCCCCAATCGAAATCTTAGGCATTACGAAGGTACACGTAACAAATTGTTGCGCACCACCAGCCCGAGTGGATAGTGAATGAATGAATATGCAACTCTTGCTCAATAAGTCCACGTATCAGTACTGTACATCTCTGGGATCATCACCGGGGTCTAGTACACTCCGAACTAGATTGTCGCCCCATTGCGCGCAACCAGGTCTGTGGAAGAGACCTCACTATCCGCCTGACTTGTAGTCAACTAATACCTACCCGACACGTCGATAACGGACCCATTTATGAGATGGTCAAACTCAGCCTAGTTTTGCCCACTACGAATCGGGCGGATAAGGCCACACCCCCTTCCAACTGACCACGACACAGTGAGAGACGCGACTTACTGGTATTCGGCACTCGGGCGCTCATGTAATCCACTTGGTCTAGACGTTGAAGCGTCTCCTGGCCGCCGAGGTTTAGAGACTTTTACCCAGGACATCCAAAGTACCAAGATGTTCGAACCAAACATTTTCGGTGTCCCATTTAGCCATCCACGACATGCCTATAGAGGTTACGGCCTTGATGTCGCTAGGGCATACAGTAATCACAACACACAATGCGAGATGCATGAATTATACAATCCAGTCATGCATCAATCCTGCGCATACCGTACGCTCATGTAAGACAATCTCCACCTATCAGGGAGTTTCATAACAACCTGCCCAATGACATATGTAATGATTAACCACATCTCATAATAAACATGCAAATGATGCGTATGGGCATGTATCATGATGCTATGCTGTTATACACTCATAATCGGTATCAACAACTGGCACCGATAATCGGCCTCAATAATCGGAATCGGCCTCGACAATCGGAATCGATAATCGACAATCGACATCACAAGGGAAGGTCACAATGTGGACATTTAACCATCATCGCCCATCAATGTGGACATTTAACCATCATCGCTCCCAAGGAGTGGCCCACATAGAGACAAACATAAAGTGGGCTTATGGCTTCACACAAAGGCCTAATATACATCGCAATGGGCCTCATACAACGGCTACATACACATCACTATGGGCAGCATCACATGGTCCTAATATACGTCATGGTGGGCCGCCTCACATGGGCCTAATATGCATCATGATGGGCCGCATTACATGGACCTCGAATATATCACAATGGGCCTCACTCATGGGTCTCATATACACAACAGGTGGGCCCTGCACATGGGCATCAGATACATCACACGGGCCACAACCCATGGGCCTAATGCACATCATAATGGGCCTCATTAAATGGGCTACAAAAACATCACAATGGCCACGCCATATGGGCTGGAAATACATCTCATTTGGCCTTACCAAATGGGCCGAAAATACATCTCAATGGGCCATGACCCATGGGCCTTAGTACATCATAATGGGCCGCAACCCATGGGCCTCAAATATAACAAGTGGGCCGCATCAATGGGCCTTATATACATCAAGTGGACCGCATCAATGGGCCTCATATACACAACAGGTGAGCCCTATCACATGGGCCTCAAATACAAGGCAGGTGGGCCCTATCACATGACCCTCAAATATAAGGCAGGTGGGCCCTATCACATGGGCCTCAAATATACATCATGATGGGCCTCATGGATGGGCCGCACCAATGGGCCTCAAGTGGGCTTGGACCACACCGAAAATCATTTCGATAGTTGTAGGTGTAACATGTGTATCACTATACACTATCATTCCACGAGGCACATGACCTGCTAATGATGATCAACATTGTCCAAACATTGTCCAGGTAAATTAGCACCGTCCAAACATTGGACAGCACCGTCCAAACATGTGGACGGTGTGGATGAAGGGCGCGGATTGGATACTGACAAGGTCAGTAGCCAAATCGCTACCGAAGTGACGTCACCAAGCTCTGTGGACCCCACCATGATGCATGTGTTGTATCCATACCGTCCAACCATTTTTAGAGATTGTTTTATGGCATTACAAAGAAAATGAGATAGATCTAAAGTTCAAGTGGACCCCGCCATGGAAAATAGTGGGGACAGTGACATCCACCGTTCAAAACTTCTTAGGGGCCACAATAGTTTTCAATGAAGCTGATATTTTTGTTTTCACTTCAATCTATCTTTATGTTATGAATAGGATGGATCTCAAAATACATCATTGTGGGCCCTATAAATGTTTAGATCTATCTCATTCTCTTTGTAATGCCATAAAATGGTTTCTAAAAATGGTTGGACGACATGGATACAACACAGGTCCACAGAGCTTGGTGACGTCATTTCAGTAGCGATTTTGGCTACTGACCTTGTCAGTATCCAATCCGCGCCCATGGATGAAATACATACAACATGGTGGGGTCCACCATCAGATGTACGGTGTAGGTATAACCCGTACCATAGGATGGGAACCACAGAATTTGTGACGTCATCCCAGCAGCTAGATTGCTGCTGGACAGACGATATAGATAAACACATATCACGATGGTATCCAAACCGTCCAGCTAGGATGGTCCCATCACTTGCACGTGTAACACGTGCAGGGTGGGTCCACATATGGACGGTTAGATATAACACGTCAGGTAGGTCCCATGGGTAGACAGGGTGGATGAGATGCATATCATTAAGGTGGGCTCTACATAACTTGGACGGTCATGATTTCACATACATCAGACCAGGCCCCACCATCCCTTGTTGGACGGTGGGCTTCATGGATGTAACGCACACTACAAGTGGGTCCCACGTGGTGTGAGCCACCCCATATAATATAGTCTAATAATAATAATAATAATTATTATTATTATCATAAAAGGGGGGTTTTCCGTCCAACGTCTAGGCCTGGACGGACGACCTGGATGCAGGTAGGGGTGCACACGGGTCGGTTTGGTCCGGTTCTGGGGTGAAACCGGAATCGAACCGTTCCCAACGGTTTTAGGATATTTGGAACCGGAACCGGAACCGGACCGTTGGCACCCTAGAACCGAACCGGAATCAAACCGTTAAAACCGGTTTGGTTCCACGGTTCTGGGCTTTTTATAATCCAACCCAATTGCAAGCCCATGTCCATCCATGTTGTGGTCCATTTGATGAATGGTTTAGATATTGTATAAGGTATACAAAAATACATTTATGAAAATAATTAAATTGTGCATTATAAACCATAAATCATGAGTCAAATATGGTTCTTGATTTGGTTCCAAGTTCGGTTCTAGGTTCGGTTCGACGGTTTGATTCTACGGATCGGATCCATGGTTTGGTTCTACGGATCGGTTCGGTTCTACATACCCCCAAACCGAGAACCGAACCGATGTAACTAGTTCTTTGATTTTTGGAACCGGAACCGGTGCACTCTAGAACCGGACCAAACTGGACCGTTTGGTCGGTTCCAGTCCGGTTCCACGGTTCTATCGGTTAAATGTACACCCCTAGATGCAGGACGTATGCATCATGGTGCATCCCTGGACGGTGGAGATCAAACACCTATATAAGGTGTGGTCCAGATGAACGGTGAGGATAATCATCAGGTGGGTCCACACGTGTGGCCCACCTGCTCAGCGTCATCAGCTGGGTTTTTTTTTCATGCGGTCCAGCAGCTGAGTCCCATGGCTGGATGTCCTTGATATGAGACGTCCATCAAGGTGGGGTCCACATACACATGGCCCACCAGCTATATACGTCAAGGTGGCCCCACACCTCATCATCATCAACACCATTCAAAAAGGAAAAGAGAGAGAAGGAAACGGTGGAGATGAGAAGAGCTCCGCCACTATAAGGTCCTCCATGTACATACATCAAGATGGGTCCCATTATAAGTGGGCCCTCAAATCATCAAATCTAAGCAAAAATTATAAATATAATCCTAGAAAACACCCACCTTTGATCTCATCTTCCTTCTTCCGCCTATAGCCTCTAGAGATCCAAGGAAACGATTTTAACGGTTGAGATGATTTTTGGAGGGTGGGATTGGATGGTAGGAAGGTGGGCTACACTAGCTCTCTCCCATGGAGCTTGGATGTTTCCCTCTTTAGTAGCATGGAATGGAGTGAGAAATGAGAGAGAGAGAGGAGTGGTGAGATGGAGTGATGGGATGAGAGGGCATGGTGCTTGTTGACTTGTGGTAAGAAATGAATGGGATGGGTATCGGTTCTATAAGAGAGAATTGACTTGGGGAATGTGAGATGGATGGGGTAGGTAAGGTTGTGTACTTGACATTGATTGATGGATTGATGTGATGTGTTGTAGAGATTCCCTCGGTATACGCAACGTGTAGCGTTTTTTTCGAAATAAACGCGGGCCCACGACTCCTGGCCAGGGTATCATATTGGCGTGGGAGACATGGCGTCGGAACCGCAGCGATGGCACGGTCACTAGGGTACAACTCTCGGGTCGAGCCAACTCTGTAATACGATATACGACTCAGGATCGCGTGCAAATGCCGGTTACAGATCATAAGTCGCTAGAATTTGACTGGGAGGACCGCGGAAGCCTACGGAACGTTACTAGTTAGGATACGGGTCTCACAATTTAGACCTACCATTATCACCAAACAAAAGACCAAGATGAAAATAAAGTTAGTTTGCGACTTAAGTGGGCCCACGCACAAATGGACAAGCACTCTCTCCTAACTTATTTTCTATGTTGTGGTCCACTTGAATTTTAGATTTAGCTTTTTTTAAACCTAGAACATGTGGCCACGCATCTAATTGATAATTTTAATATCTTGAATGCATCACATGGGCCCACATCCCACCCAAAGCTTAAGGTAATACAAGCACTGCTGGGGTGTGATACAGGCACAGCTGGAGTGCACTTAATTACATATTAGATATCATAGTTTATCTAAATCATAGTTATCGAGATTTTTTTAATATTCACAAAAAGACTCTAATGCATTATTAATATTAATTATAATGAGACAAATATATTTTAAATGGCAACCAAACGCTACCTTAATATTTAATTTTAAATGTCCTTTGTTCTATTATTGCATGTGTACATGTGACCCTTGATCTCATCCGTTAGGATGGAGAAAGATCTTATTAGATATCCAATGGGTCTGAGTCATGCAAAAGTAGGAAAAGTACGAGGAGCCCCACATTTGTGGGAAACGGATTGGCTACTCCCCCTGCCACCAGCCTGGTGGCTGGTGGTCGGTGCTCTGTGGGCCACCATGATGTATATGTTTCATTTATTCCGTTCATCTATTTTTACAGATCATTTTAGGGCTTGATCCGAAAAATGAGAGGGATATAAATCTCATCTGGACCACACCACAGGAAAACAATAGAGATTGGATATCCACCACTAAAATCCTCCTAAGGCCCACTGTACTATTTATTTAACATCCAATCTGTTAATTAGGTCATACAGACCCAGATGAAAGGAAAAAAACAAAGGTCAGATTGATCCAAAACTTTTAGGGCCCCTATAAAGTTTTTAATGGTCAAAGTTCATTCAACACTGTTTCCTGTAATGTGGTTGACTTGAGTTTGGTATATACCTCATTTTTGGTCTTGTAGCATAAAATGATCTACAAAAATAGATGGACAGCATGGATGAAATAAATACATCATGTTGGGGTCCACAGAGAACCGACCACCAGCCAATCTGGTGGAGGGGGAGTAGCCAATCCGTTTCCACATATGTGGGACGCGGTTTGGCCAGTGACCCCAACACCAGCAGGCTATCTGGTGTCAAATCTCTCGGGCCCCACTATGATATATGTGTTTTATCCACACCTTTCATTTATTTTTTCTGCTATTTTAGGACATGAATCCAAAAATGAGTCAGATTTAAATCTCAGTTGGATGACACCCTAGGAAAAAGTAAAGATTAAACATGTACCATTGAAACTTTTTTCGGGCCACAGGAGTTTTCGTTCAACCTGATATTTTTATTTTCCCTATCACCCAAGTTTGTGTGACCTTATCAACAGGTTGGATGGAAAATAAACATTACAATGGGGCCTAGGAAGTTTTTAATAGTGGACATTCAATCAACACTGTTTTCTGTGGTGTGGTCCACCTAACTCTTAGATCCACGTCATTTTTTGGTCCATAACCTAAAATGAGCCGTAAAAATAGATGGACAGCGTGGATAAAATGGTGGACCCACAGATCGTTGACATCAGCTGGCTGGCTGGTGTCGGGGTCAATAGCCAAACCGCGTCCACATTTGTGCTGCCCTGAGCATAATTGCAAACAAAATAGCTCATGTCATGCATGAGGCCAGTAGGAGTCGTTTGATACTCGGGCTGCTTACAACGCTTGATACGCAGGCACTTGATTATTGCACCCGCACGATCTTAATCTCCAATTCAATCTAATTTGTTTGTTGAATTACGAAAACCGGATATTTTTATTTCTAAACATGTGGGCCCACTGTTATTAGATAAGGGCTTGGATTGCTTGGGGCCTACGGTGATGTTTGTGAGAAATCCACCCCGTTCATCCGTTTTTACAGCTCATATTAAGACACAAGTCCAAAAATTACACTGATGCAGAACTCAAGTGGGCCACACAATAGTAAAAAGTAGGGCTGGGATGGTGAAACCTTTCTGGTGTCAATCAAACCGTTTATAAAGTCATTTCCACTGGGATGAACCGAAAACACAAAAATATTAGCCCCACTAATATTTCAACGGTCAAAAATCAATTATCACTGTTTCTCGTGGTGTGGCCCATTTAAATTTTGGATCCACCTCATTTTTTAGCTCATGTGCTAATATGAGCTCGAAAAACGGATGGACAGTGCGGATTTCTCACAAACGTCATGGTGGGCCACATAGGTTCTGCAGTTGTGGTGGCAGGCAAGGTACGTCCATTAGATCATGGCCACGTGCATTTCCACGTGAGGCCATTGTTAGATGATTTGTAGCCATGTGAAACTTTGTGCAGAAATATATTTTTATTTTCATAATGTTTCCTGAAATAATACTCACGGCTTGGATTCCACACACACGTGGACCCCACACAGCTCGAACGCACAAAAGCCTAACATGCGTACATGGACAAATCCCTGAATATCAGCTTGAGTTCGAGGGGAGTGGATTACGTGTTACTCGCGTAACACTTTAGTGGGTGTTACCCGTACCGTGTGGGGCCAACCTTAATGAATATTTTTATATCCACACCGTCCATCGGTTTTCTCAGATCATTTTAGCATGTTATTCCAAAACTTAAGTAGATAAAAATCTTTTATGGACCACACCACTGGAAAAGGTGGTGAATGAGAATTATAAAATTTTGTAAGGAACAAAAGTTTTGGATAAGCTGAAACTTGTATTTTCCATTAATCCAGATCTTTTTGATATTATCAACGGGTTGGATGGAAAATAAACATTACGGATCTTTTTAAGTTGGGCCGTGGTATGTTTTTAATGTTGGACATTGAATCACCACTGTTTCCTTTGGTGTGGTCCATCTGAAACTTATTTCTGTTCATTTTTTTTTATAGATCCTAAAATGGGATGGAAAACGGATGTACGGTGTGGATATACATAACATCATCACGGGACATGTGATGGGTACGTCGAAGCGAGCTTTTCTAAGACCACGTGCGAGTGCAAGTCAGCTAATGCACACGCCATCACATAAGGCAGCTTGGCAAGCACGTCCAATATCCAAACCATCCATCAGGTGGAACTTACCATATGGATTTTAATTCCCAAAGATAAATGTCATCCATCAAGTAGGTAGGCCATGATATTAGAAATAATTCAACGGGTTAGAAAACATCAGCTAAATTCTTCACACCCGCACATTTAATTTTTCGGTTAATCGTGGTCCACTTGACTAGTGGACTAACCTGATGTTCTCGGTAGGGAATGTATATAGTGGTACCCTTATGATGGACGGCTTAGATATTTCATCTGTATGCTATGCTGGTATATATAATTGCTAATGTATTTGCTGACTTGTAAGCTCTTTCTCTATTTATCCAGGAAATATCCATGTGGTGCTCATTCGCTGACATGCTCCACAGTCTAAACTAGTGGCTATAAACGAAAAATATCAAAACGAGTGGCTCTGATTTCACTGGGATTGTCACTTCCATCATGTCCCGCATATCTGCATCATCGGATGAGATCGATTTAACCCGATGGTAATTTCAGAGACCCGAAATGATGGTCTACGTAACCCTAGTTCACACCAGCTATATAGCTGGTGTAGATACGTGTCGTGTGAAGACGAGCGCCGACGCTCCTCGTGATCCGAGTTGTACGTACGGTTCAAAGGAGATCAAAGTTACATGGCCCCACAATTATGTATTTATTATATCCACACCGTTCATCCATTTTTCGAGATCATTTTAGAGTATTAGAAAAAAATCGAAGCATATCCAAAGCTTAAATGGACCACACCAAAAATAGCAGCGACGATAATGATTTTCACCGTTAAAAAATTCATAGGCCTAATAACGTTTATTTTCCATCCAATCGGTTATAAGGCCAAAAATAAATGGATAAAATGGAAAAGCAAATTTCATATTGGTCTGAAACTTCTGTAACCCCAAAAGTCTTTCAATGGTAGACGTTCAATCCCCACTGCTTTTGCAGTGTGGTCCACCTGATCTTTATATCTGTCTTATTTTTCGGCTCAAGCCTTAAGGCGAGCTCGCCGAATGTATGGATGGTCAGGATATAACAAATGCCTCATGAACTTGCTGACCTCAATACATCAGCTATATAACTGGTGTCGATCTGAGTCGTGTTGATTTTTTGATCTAGAAAATGAGTTTGAGTCGAGTTCGAGCCAGCCCCAGCTCGACTCGGTTCGGATTGAACCGAACTCAGATTCAATCAGTTTGGTGACTGAGTTACTTTGTCATCGAAGTTGCTCACCAGCTGTTTGATAAAATGACTCAATGAAATGTGGTAGGTGACAAGGAAGGTTTGGTTGGTGGCAAGCAAGATTTGTACATGAAACAAATACCTTTTCTTTCTTTGTTTTTTTGAAGTTTTATGTTACTTAAAAGGTGTCTGATAAAATACCTGTAAAACCAGCGTCTCTGTAGGTAAAATAGTGGAATTTTAAAGTTGTAGTTCATGTATTTGTGGAAATGCCTCAATGACAAACTCGACTTGATCTTGGCTCTAACTTGGCCCGAGCTGGTCTGAGCTGCTGACCAAATTGAGCCGAGCTGGCCAGTCAGGCTTGAGGACCGAGCTGAGGTCAGCCAGTGTTCAAGCCGAGTTGAGTTGGCAGTTGAACTCGATGTACACCTCTACTGGTGTGTGGCACACCAGCCAATCTGCTTCCGAAGACTAGCCCCTCTTCCAATCTCGTTATCTTGTACATCTGATACAATAATCCACGGATCTATGTCATTACTAATGGGGGCCCTGCAGTTGATGGGTCAATTACTGGGGATCTCTAGATGGAAAATCATGGACGTTGATTGCATGCTGACACTGCCAATAGCTATGTGGCTACTGACTATGATCTGTGGGCCCTACTATATATCATGTATCATGTGTATATTTTATTAATGCTGTTCATCTAATATTTTAAAGTTTACCGTATAAGGTACAGTTCTAAAAATAAAATAGATCCAAAACTCAAATGACCGTACCACATAAATAGTATTTATTAAATGACCATCATTAAAAAAACTTTTTAGGTTGACTGTAATGTTTATTTGTCATCGAACCTATTGATTAAGTGACCTGGATCTTACCGAAGGGAAAATACAAATATCAACTTGATCCAAAACTTTTATATGACTCTTGGTTCTCTATGGTGGGCGTTCAATCACCATTGTTTCTCATAGTGGTCTACATGAAATTTAGATGTATTACATTTTTGCGTTTGTCCTAAAATAAGACGGCAACATGAATAGATATGTGGGGACCACATAGCACAGTCTAGTAGTGAGTGAAACTAAGTGGATTGGGTAGTGACCCCAACGCCACCCTAGTTGTCATGTGACGTGGGACCCAGATTTATGTACCTGTTTCACTAACGTAGATGCTTTTTTTTTTTTTTTTTGCAATTTATATAGTGCATGAGCTCAAAAATGAATAAGATCCCAAGCTCGAGTGGAATATAATACAATAAACGGTAGGAATAATGACACCTAATTAAAACCTTCTTAGAACCCGCTGTAAAGTTTAATTACCATCCAACTTGTTGATAAGGTCACCAGAATGAAAGGAAAGCTCAAATATCATTTGGTCATTACTCTTGCCTTGATGGTTGACTTACAAGAGTTTTAACACCAGGTCAAGGGTTGCATAGCCATGGATGGTGAAATCCTAATATATATAGTGCAGTTGCATTACAAATGGCTAGGGGTGTACAACGAGTCTAATCGAGTCGAGCTAGACTCAGCTTGACTTGGCTCAGCCACTAGCTGACCTCAACTCGAACTTGGCTCGGCTCGGTCCTCGAGCTTGACTAGCCAGCTCGACTCGATTTGGTCAGTAGCTCAGGCCAGTTCGAGCCAAGATCGAGCCAAGTTTGCCAGTGCAGCATTACCACAAACACCTGGACTGCACCTTCAAAAGCTTTTCTGTGTTTTCCAAAAAGGTGGTTTTACAGGTATTTTATCAAACACTTTCTAAGCAACATAAAAATTAAGGAAAAAAAAATATATTGTTTCATGTACTTACCTTCCTTGCCATAAGCCACACTTGTTAAGTCATTTCATCAAACACTTGGTGAGCAACATCAATATCAAAGTAACCGAGTCACCGAACTAGTTCGATGTTCGATTCGAGCTAGGTTCGATCCGAGTTGAGTCGATTTGGGGCCAGCTTGAACTCGGCTCGAACTCATTTTCGAGCTAAAAAAATCAGCTCGGCTCGGCTCGAACTGAGCTTCGAATTGAGTCGAATCGAGCTTTTTCGAGTCGAGTCGAGCGAGCTAACCGAGCTAGCTCGGTTTGTGTACACCTCTACAAATGGCTAATAATTATTTCCTTTGGTAATTATCCCATCGTTCTCTATGGTTGGTTTCATTCTATTTTTTTTAACACTAAAATCAAGGATGCTACTAAATATATGTGGGGCCCATCGTGATGTATGTGAATTACCCACATTGTCTATCCATTATGCTAATTAAATTTAGGGCATGAGCCGAAAAATAAGTCAAATTCAAAGTTCAAGTGGATCGCACCACGGGGAAAATGGAATTGTACACCCATCATTAAAAGCTTCATAGGGACAATATTTACTTTGGTGTGGGCCACTTGAATATTGGATCTAGCTTATTTTTAAGCTCATGCCTTAAAATGTTCTCGTAAAACGGATGGGCGACACGAATATATTATATACACCATGGTAGGACCCACAAATTTAAGCTAGTCCTTTCGGACCATTTTTCTAGCCGTGATACCTGTCTATTTTTCAGACGGGATGAAATTCTAATAATTGGTTATTTAAATGTCATTTACAGTGAATTTGGAAAATCAAACAGCCCCTCATATTCTAAGCTGATTCGTTTTTCCATTCCACGCGCTTAAAATCAGGTGGCAAATTGGATAGAGGAAAAGAAAAAGGAAAAAGACAGACACTAGTAGCGGAATTACAGCGCCGAGTCTGCTTCGGTCATGTACACACCTTTTTAGAAAAGAGAAGAACTTTATTACTTTAGTGGAGAAGAATCTAAACTCACACGTGTGTGCGAGTCAATTAATACACATGCGCGTGCAACCACCTTAGCAAACATATGAAATATTCAAGCCATATCAGGTGGACCTCACCATGTAGATTTGGCAGCCCAAAGATAAAGGCCATCCATTAAGCAGGTGTGCCATTGTATTAGAAATAAGTTAACGGGTAAGAAAACATCATCTAAATTCTTCACACCCGCACATTTTTTCAGTTAATTGTGGTCCACATGATTAGTGGACCAACACGATTTTCTGGGAGTGGATTGTATATAGTGGTACTCTTCTGATGGACGGCTTGGATATTTCATCCGTATGCCATGCTGGCATACGTAATGGCGTGTGTATTTGCTGACTCGTCACCAAGTAAATAACCATGTGGTGCTCATTCGCTGACATGTTCCACGATCAAAACTAGTGGCAATAAAAGAAAATTCAAAAAATCAAAAAATCAAAACTAGTGGCTCTGATTTCATTGAAAATGTCAACGTCGCATCCATCGTGGCCAGCATATCCGAATCATCGGATGAGATCGACGGAACCCGACAGTCATTTCAGAGACCCGAACTGATGGGCGACGTAACGCCAGTTCACACGTAAGGGATACTGGCCGCCCTTCCAATCACCTTATCTTGTGCGTTGCGCCCAAGTTGGAGAGCTAATGCAATAATCTACGAATCTACACCATTATTGAAGTGGGCCCTGAAATTGATGGCCGATTACTGAGGATCTCTAGATGGAAAAATGTGGACGCTGCAGATTGCATGCTGATACTGTCAGCAGTCAGTGGGGCCTTCCTCATAAAAGATTAATTTGTTATGATGAAATTAGATTCGATGCTAAAAAATTCATCCTAAATAGTCTAAATTATTATACCTAGCTTATTTGTCTATTTCATACTGTAGATTTATTTTTCCAATTCATTATAAGACATGATTGCAAAAATGTAGCAAATCTAACTCTAAGGGCCCGTTTGGCCTGGTGGATTTGAAGAGATTGAATGATATTAGGGTGGATGGCACGGATTTGAAGGTAATAATGGTGCTCTTAGTGGATTGTCTTAAGATCTATGGAATTGCTGTATCTTGGGATTGCTATATCGACTCTATTTGGTATTCCTGGCCAATCCCAGGATTAAACCTTTCCATCCAAATTTGAACGGATTAAGGTAGATTGGATGAGATTAAAAGGTAATGATGGTGTTGTCAGTGGATGTAGATTGGATGAGATTTAAAGGTAATGATGGTGTTGTTAGTGGATTGTCTTAAGAGCCATGGGATTGCTATATCTCGGGATCAGAACACCCAGTCTGTTTGGCATGCCGGGCCAATCCCGGGATTTAACTTTCAATCCCTTCCAATACCATCCAATCCCTTCCTTTCCTCCCGGCCAAAGGGGCCCTAAGGTAATCCACACTACAGGAAATAGTGGTGATTGGACACTTTTCGTTAAAAACTTCTTGAGCACCAATGTAATGTTTATTTGCCATCTAACTTGTTGATTAGGCCACATAAACCTAGATGAAGGGAAAACACAAATATCAGCTCACCGCCATTTCTTATTTGTTGTGAAGTGATCCACCTAAGATTTGGATTTGCCTTACTTTTGGGCTCATGCACTAAAATAAGTAGGTAAAATGAAAGGAAGGAACGGATAGGACCACATATCACAATCTTGTAGCCAATGTCTGCACCCCGTTCTCATGTTTTGGACAGGTTAGGTGGTGACCATAGTTGTTGGATGTTGTGGGACCCAGCTTTAATGTGTACCGATGGCTTTTTTGTCAACTCATATTAGGGCATGAGCCCAAAAGTAAATTAGATCTAAAACTCAAGTGGACCATAATATAGGAAACAGTGGGAATAATGACACCCATGGTTGAAACCCACGGCAAAGTTTAATTGCCATCCAACCTAGGGATGAAGGGAAAACATAAATATTAGCTTGATAAAGAATTTTGCGGCCCCATGAAACTTAGAAGGGCAAGCATTCATTCACCATTATTTCTTGTGATGTGGTCCACTTCAGCTTTTAATCTACTTCATTTTTTGATTCATGCCCTTAAATAAGCTGACAAATAAATGGACAACGTGAATAAAACACATGCATCATGATGATAATGGGAACTATAGTGCCCAACACCACCTAGCAGGGTTGTGTTTGGGCCACCACCCAATCCACCTTAGCCATATACATGACTTTTAACGAGGAGAGCTTTAATACTTTGGCAAAGTGTGATAGATGATACACATGCACTAAAAAATACATGGAGCAAAGTTATTCGAATTGTGGCTTGATTTTAGATGTATAAACGGAACAAAAATAAGATTATCTGATTATGATTATCTGATCATCTGATTCATGGTCATTTATTAGAAAGTTAAAAATAAAATGTTTCCAACAGCTGAATATCAACCAACAAGTGTCCACAAATCAAAGGTTAGGATGGCTCCACCAATCTGATTTTGATACTATTCATATATGTATATAGTGGGTTGCATGCATTAGTTGATTTAATTTCAGTAAACGTATGCCACCTGTACACTTTTTAAGTGCATGTGTATATGCGTCTGTTGACAGAATATCAAATAAATTCCCTTTAAACAAAATAGAAACGAGCAGCCCAATAAAATGATTAAAAAAAAAAAAAAACTGACTACAGTTTGATCTATAGACTGAAAACTGCCTACATTTCAGTTGTTATTTCAAAAGCATTTTAAGTGTGATTTTACATTCTTCATTTCGTATGGATCACCTTAGTCTTGAAAAGATATGAATTTTATTATGTACATTGAAAATTAGGTGGTAAAACTAGTGAACGGAGTGGATTTTGCACGTGCACCACTGTCATCTATGTAAAGCTTGTATGTTGCACGTGCTTTCTAGGTGACCTGCAGTTGAAAACAATGTGTTGGATATACGAAAAAATAAAAATAAAATAAGACAACACTGTCTGCATCCTGCATGCAGCTACAATGCCCATGCCCGAGCCCTCGCACGTTCGTTCTAGGCATTGGACCCGAACGTCTCAATCTCCAAAGCTCTAAGTAAGAATACTATACATACTTCCCCATATAAATTTCAATTCTTCTCATTCTAGTACTAATGTGGGACAAAAGCACACACCACACTTTTTATTTAAAATTTTCTAAAAAATATTTTAGCGGCAAAACCAATATCTCAAAATTTTCGAATTAGATTTTTCAAAAACCAGAAATTTCAACACCTGCTCCTTCTCATGGACTTATCTTATTAATGCTGCACCTAATCCACTCCCTATTTCCTCGTTTCCTCTTGCCGGTCTCATGGCAATTACATTGGCCTATAGTGTTCCTATTTGAACAGTTTGCTAGAATAATCTGAACCGTCAATCAAATCTAAAATAGAGTTTTTAAACTACCATACAAAAATTGCATTGATTAGATGACCAATCCATTGTAGAATTGGCTTGATTTTCTTTAGTCATCCATACATGGGATGGATATGATTCTTAAACAATCCATGATGGTCCATAATCAAAATTAATTTTCTGTTGCTGGCTGTTACTGATTTGGCAATCCTAACCTTTTCATGTGGTGTGAGCTTCTTATTTTACTCATTTTCAAATGGATGAACAGTGTGGATTTATACTGACAGCGATGTGGACCCCAGCGATGGCCAAACAGGAACAAATAGAATGTCGTATTCAATGACTTGGTGCAATATAGATGTTTACAATGCTTCATCTAGATTAGAAATGACTATTAACCACTCTCTACTTTTTAAAAAATATACCACTTGTTTTGGAACATATTTCTTAGAGTTGTAAACGACCATGTTAGCTTGGTTAACTCACTTATGTCGACTTGAAAAAGCTTGACTCCACTTGAAATTGGATTTGAGTTGAGTTGAGTTGATTTTTTGAGCTCTAAAAAATTTTGAGTCGAGTCTAAGCTAGACCGAACTCGACTCAACTCAGCTCAGAACTTGACTCGGTTCAAATCAATTCGACTTGGATCAGGTTCACTTAGTTTAAACATTATGTATATATATATATATATATATATATATATAATATATATATATATATATATATATATAAAACCTAAATTCAAACTCAGCTCGTAGGATTCAACTCGAACTCGGCTCCAAAGATCAAGCTCAAGCATGACTCAAACTCAGTTAGAGCTAGCTGATCCAATCCAAGCTACCCAATCGGCTCGAGGACAGAACCCAGCCAAGCTCGAGCTGGGCTAGCCTGCTCGCCGAGCTGAGCCAATCTGAGCTAAGCTTGACTCACTTCAACTTGTGTACGACTCTAATATCTTTAATGATCAAGTGCTTTTAAAAGATGTTGGAATGTAGGTGGTCATCGGTCTATAGCTTTAATTATAGGCAGCTTTTAGGAAAAATACCATTTTCCCAAAAGTCAAAAAACCTATTTTAATAAACCAACTGAACCATGAACCTACTCGAAGCTATAAAATAGACCATTGTCAATTCGCATATGGGCTTATAGTGCCTACTGGGTCCCACATTTTATTTTAAAAGTTAGGAACCTCCTCGTTTTTGGTACTCAAAAGTCTTTATTTAGAAAGGACAAGCAAATCCATCCAAACACTTTAACACTCTACCAATGTTAAAAATTGTGTATACGACGTGAATGTCATCTCATTTTAGTTTTAAATAATTATAAATAATGTTTGCAATTTGTATAAATTATGGGTATTCAGTATTACTTTTAATCATTTGCAAAATCCCTCACCTTAAATAAATGTAGGGCCCACTTATTTTTCTTTTTTTTTTTTTTTTTTTAAATAAAATTTTTTTCTAAAGTTGGAGCCTCTTTGTTTTTGGTACTCATAGTCTTCATTTATAAAAGACAAGGAAATACATCCAAACACTTCGATACTCTGGTGGCGAATGATGCTTGATGGTCGGTCACTAATAAATTTACAGATATGACATGCATTTAACTAAAATGATGCTGGCACCATCCATGTTTGGTTGCCGCTGAAAAATGATTTCATCTCATTTTAAAGACTGGACAGCCTTGCCGATGGACGTGATGTCATACAAACACTATGGTGGCCCCACATACCAACTAATTGATCATGCAAATAATTAATAAATTATGTGTTATAGTTACCATTAATTACAATGAATTCATTTTTTTTTTTTTGAAGCTTGTTAGTACACTCACTGTTCTTTAATGCTTCAATATTAGCCACCCTCTCTAGGAAATCGATACCAAGGCCCCAGTGTTGAAACGAGGTATCTTTCACCAGTCTACCACTTGAGCTATGACATCCAACTCAAAGTATTGCCTAGCTATAACATCCAACTCAAAGTATTGCCTTCTAATTAGGGGGGGTAGGATCGTAAAATTATATTGAATTTCGGCCCACGGTCTACCTAAAGCTGCTTTTGCATTTTGGACGCTTTAACATTAGTTAATATGATTTTTTCTATATTCTAGTAAGGGACCATACCTATGGATTGTAATGATTATAGCCATCTATGAAATGGACCCATTATCTGGGGACCATGGAGATTACTTTTCCTTTTTTGTGGTTGCTTTTTGCAACTGACCAGCCTTTTAATATCTTTTTATTATTTATTTATTTAAACGTGCTTCCCAAGAAATACCATTTTACAATGGAGAGGATTCGGTCAAGTAGGTCCATAACCATGGGGCCCATCTTGATGTATATGTTGTATATCCAAGCCTCCCATCCATTTTTTCAGATCATCATAGGACTTGATACCAAAACCGAAATAGATCCAAATCTCAGGTGCACCACACCACAGGAAAAGTGGTGATTGACCATTAAAACCTTCTTGTTAGGCACAGAAGTTTTGGATCAAACTGAAATTTGTTTTCTCCCTTAATCCAAGTCTGTTTGAACTTATCAACAGGTTGGATGGAAATTAAAATATTCGGTTGGCTCTGGGAATTTCTTAATTGTAGGTGTTCAGTCATTGCTGTTTCTTGTGGTGTGGTCCATATGAGATCTGGATCTTCTTGATTTTTTGCAAAAACATCCTACAACGATATGGAAAAACCGATGGACAGTGTGGATATACAATATATACATTAAGATGGGCCCCATGGTCACTCGGTCGGGCCCTGTCCTGATTGAATCAGTTCTCATTTCACAAGACCGAAGTCTTTATTGGAGACAGCTGTAACCATTATGAAGCCTGACTCTGGGGAGTACTTCGATACTCTGGTAGAGTATAACACTTGATACGCAGGTACTCATAATTGCCCGTCGTTGATTCATATTTCAAACTCAAATTAGTTGAACAGTCCTAACTATGTTGAAACTGAACCGTTGGATATTTTTCGTTTTTAACCGTCCAATACATGGTCCACGTCATGATACATTTAAACTTGGACTCATAATTCAATAGTTTAATTTAAATTACTTGTACGTGTGCGCCCACGTGCGTACACCAGAAAAATATTATATGCAATTAAGTTTGGGTGCATTCCCAACGGTATTTGCAAGTAATTTCTAGCGCCTGAGTATCATCCATCACATTCGGCCAGAGTATCAAGTACAACATATGTTCCTCCGTACACCAAATTGTTCCATTCAAATAGTAGGGCCCACCAGGAAAATCACCTGGCATAAAAAAATCAAGTTGGCTGACTCATAAAGCAACCCACATCATTTGAAATAATGGAGATTGGATGGTCTCCCTCTGTAGGTGTGGTCCACCTAATGAACTCATCAGATTTCTTCTACTTCTTTTTTTTTTTTTTTTTTTTTTTTTTTTTTGCTCCGAAGGCAAGAAGAATTATTAACTAAGGAGAGACTATTGGAACAAATGCATTTACCCATGGATTCCCTAGACGGATCCATGTAGGCAAGAAAGATCGATTGACACCCATGATTTGAAGATCCCCATCCGTGATGTGATGAGTGATACTTCTGCCTTTTTTTTTAACCAATTCAAGCACTCTAGGTCAAATTTCAGTAAACCTATAAAGAGGGACCATAAGGTGTTGGGTTAAGTTTCAGCCGTGAATAAGATGGTCATCCGTAGGAGGGATGGGATCAGCTCGCTCGTCCGTCCCGAAAAGGCATGACATGCCAAACCGAGTTCAGTGAACTTGTCCGAAAGTGAGTTTAGGCCGAGTTCGGATAGCAATCGGCCCGATGGAAATCCGACTCGCCTTCCACGACATGACGGCCCGCCCATTGTATGATTGTATTTAATTTGTATAAAATGTTTTATTTTATACTTTGTTAAATGGATGTAAATTTATGTAAAGTCCCGACTAGTTAGATTTATGCAGGGAGTCTATAGTTCAACCTAAACCGTGATCGAGGGTCTTGTAATGGGACACGGATATCAAAGCCTTCCCATGAACTTGATGTAAGACAATCCACTGCCCGAACTCGGGTTCATTACCTTAAAATTGATCCCGAATCCCCGAACTACGCACCGGCCCGGTTCGGGGGGGGATCTGGCCCGGTGACACAGCCCGGGTTCGAGGTGTTGGCCGTTGAAAGTTTAACGCCGTGAATAAGGATGGTCATCCGTTTATATTCAACTTGGCACGGCCCGCTACAGAAAATAAAATGCTGTACGTAAGTTAAAAAAGAGATCTTGAAAATCCGAAATATACTACTTCCATAAATGTGTCTTGCACTATAGATGCCATAAGACCCAGAGACGTGTATGACCGAAACTCTAGATAAGAGACATGTGTATGCCGAAACTCTACATACGGTCATCCTCCTGGTGACACATGACTATAAATAGTTCGATCCGATGATATAAAGCCAAATTTAATTGGTTGTGTGTAGCGGTAGACCTTCGAGTGATGTATTAAGAAGGGAGGGTTGTCTAAAAAAGGAAATATAAATACGTATGGCAACACAATGGTTGACTAACTCATTCTTAAAATACAAATGTATTGAGTTAAGGCGTCTAATTGATTGGACCATTGATTTTGAAAGCCAATAGACCATATGTAGCGCGGCTGCCTAACCCAAGTCTATAAAAGTGGTAGAGTATGAAGAGCTCCAAGCCTTCGCTAATTCAGTCAAACAAATCACTTATTTAGCTCAACACTACCTATTAAATATGTTATCCAACATGAATATTTACCTTTTAGCCGATCTCCACTTTTATCCAGCACTATGCTTCATCAAATTTATATCAATTATCATTGCTTTGGTACAATCTATCTATTTTTGTCTATTGCATCACTACAACAAGTTAGATTTAATTAAGTTTCATCCACAATCGTGTCGTTGGAACCCAAAACCCTAAATCCTTAGTGATTCTCCTAGCTACAACTTGCTAGCCAAATCACAACCACCCATGTTCACAAGACCGTCAATCTACTATGGCAACTTCGCTTAAACAATCATTGGTAATTTCATCTATTTTACTTAACTTTTTGGCCAATTATACTATATTTGTATTTAGTTTAGTAAAATAGACGCTTGGCCTTATATTTGCGCGTGCGTGCACGCGTGCGCACACACACACACACACACACACACACACATATATATATATATATATATATATATATATATATATATATATATATATATATATATATATAAGCATTAATTTTGTTGACGAAGGCCACCAAACCATCACTTTTGAAATAAAAATATGTATTTTCAAGGTAAAATGCACTCATCTAAGGATTAACAAATTCCTTCACAAATTGTCTAATTTCTTATTACTTGGTGACTGAGTAATCAGTCCAATCTTCATAGATCTGATCTTAATTTGGCTATTTTTATGCCTGGGGTTATAATGCATTCAATTCGATTCGAGTTGCATGCAACTCTTGTATGCTCGACATAGACATGCTCTCACATGCACAGTTAAAGTTGGACATTGATACATGTGTGACTGCATATCCGAATTGAAGCCCAATACTCTCATCATGAGATATCTGATCAATCATGGATAAGATGGCGATATATCTCAGTCATGGATAAGATGACCCTCATCATGAAGATGAGCATATGACAAAGACAGGTTAGCCACACATTAACATTGAATATGGACCGTTGGGGAGTTTTTCCTAAACCATTATAGTGGCAACTGACAAGTGACCATATTGATTTTTGCACAAACATCTTGATGGTAGGGTTCGCCTTAATGAGCCTTTCACAGCCAACGCATGCACTATCAAAAGCTGTGTTCCCAACTTGATGTGTGCAAGACATCTAGTTACCCAGGACTAGGGGTGTACATCGAGTCGAACTGAGTCAAGCTGGCCTCAGCTCAAACACTGGCTGATCCCAGTTCGAACTCGGCTCGGCTCGATCCTTAAGCCTGACTGGCCAGCTCGGTTCGGTCAACAGCTTGGGCCAGATCGGGCCGAGTTCGAGCCGAGTTTATCATTGAGGCATTTCTACAAACACTTGAACTGTAACTTCACAATTTCACTGTTTGTAAAACAGAAGCAATGGTTTTACAGGTGTTTTATCAAACACCTAAGTAACATAAAAATTAAAAAAAATTTAAAGAGAAGAAAGGTATTTGTTTAATGTATTTGCCATTGGCCAAACCTTCCTTGCCACCAGCTACATTTGGTTGTGTCATTTTATCAAATAGTTGGTGAGCAACATCAATGGCAAAGTAACCGAGTTATCAAACTAGTTCGATCCGAGTTCAATTCAAGCTAGATTCGATCCGAGTCGAGTCGAGTTGGGGCCTGCTCGAGCTCGGCTCAAACTCATTTTCAAGCTAAAAAAATCAGCTCTACTCCACTCGAAATCAGCTTCGAACCGAGTCGAATCGAGCTTTTTCGAGTCGAGTCGAGCAAGCTAACCAAGCTAGCTCGGTTTGTCTGCACCCCTACCCAGGACAGCACAAAACCCAAGTGGGCCACACCACATTGAACAGTGAGGATGAGATGCCAACCACTAAAACTTTCCTATTTTAGCATGATGTTTATATATATACCATCCAAACCGTTCACAAGGTGCGTCCCACTGGAATGAAAAAAAACAAATATTGGCCTAATAAAAAAGAATTTGGTGGTCCATTGAAGGTTTCAAAGGTGGGCCATCCCATCCTTGATCTTTCATGTGGTGTTGCCCACTTGAGTTTCGGGTCTGCCTAATTTTTTGGCTCATGTTATGATATAATCTAGCACAAAAAATGGACAGGTTGGATTCAACACACACCTGTTCCTTTTACCATACTCGTCCCAACATACCCAACCTGTCCCATGGTGCATATGCTTTTTGTCCTGACTTTTTTTTTTTTTTTTTTTTTTTTTTTTGAGTTAGCTTGTTACACACCCCTGTCAGAACGCACGCTCCATGTTAGCCACCCCCACTAGGGATCGATACCAAGACCTTAAGTGTTGAAACGAGGTATCGCCACTCAGTCTGCCAGTCGAGCTATGGATCTGGGTGTATTTTGTCCTGACCCTTAATCCATGGCAGATAGAAGGATTGTGGACTCAAATTACATGGTGGCCTGAAAACCACGTGGCTTTGTCTCTTTGCAATAAGGAAGGATTTGATTGGTTTGTCTGAGATAAGGTCACCCAGATCAAGTACATCAAGATACTTGATTTTACAGCAGCCCATGTCCTAATCAAATCCCACCACATGATCTGTATTCCAACAGCACAAAGTTTCTGATTCGGCCAAATTAGGTGGGCCACGGATGTCTAGTACGACCACAGCACACCCTTGAAATGAAAGAAGCTTTTAGGGCCACAGAATATGGAAGGATAAAAGTGGCCGTTGAAATGAAAATACCATGAAATGTTTTCACTGACAGGATTGGAATGTCCAGGAAAACACAGATGGTTGTCTGCATTGCTAGTTATCTAGCCTTGGTGGGCCCCACTTTGTAAATTACAGGGATATTTAAACTAAAAAAGTTAATAATAAAAATAAATAACACCATCCATTTCTTGTGGTTCATTTAACACTCCAAACAGGCCTGAGTCGTGTCAGGACTCGCCAGAGTCAGCATGACTCGTCCGAGTCAGGGTTGGTATCAAACCAAATCAGGTTCGACCAGTCCATGTCAATTTGTATGAGTCATGCTAGACTGTTTGGAGTCTTAAAACCATGCCAGCAAAAAAAACGGTCCCATTTCAAGGTTGCTTTCAATCTTGTGCCGGAACAGCAAAGACTGAAAAAATTCATAAAAAATATGGCATTGTTAAACCTAATTTGCGGATCAACGAACCAACTATACATCAAAGATGGAGATTTATATATATGAGGGTAGGAAGAGGTTGAGCCCATCCCAACTTCCTTCCTCCAGAGTATCCACATTGCGAAAGAGTTTCATGCCTATCCAAATTGTTGTGGATAATAACACAACATGAATGTAATCACACCAGACCTATCTTTAACGATCACACATATATTGGAGCCATTTAGTATGCTCATCATAATAATAATCCAATCATATGATCTAGCCTGGTGATCATATGGGGCCCACCAAATAGAGGTCCTACAATGTTATGTCAGAAAATTTCTTTATTTCGGTTGTTGTGAGGAAAATTGAACCGGTCCCTCACACGAGAAAAACGACAATTTAACTACAAGTGATATGCCTCCGAGCTGAGATAGACCCCGAGCTGGGGTGACCAAGGTTTAAGCAGAATGGCCATCGACATGGGATGAGAAGTCCCTTTAGCTCAGAGACGAGCTGTCGAGATGAGGCGTCAGAGCACAAACTTAGGTAGGAGAGGACTCGCCCCGCCAAGAATGTTTATAACACAGGTAAGGAACCTGAGTGGAAGGAGCTTAAGCCTTGAGCTCCCCAGCATTCCGAGTTGATCAGGTTGACCACTGTTAGAGAGGTGGTACGAGAAATTCGGAAGGAATCTTACAGAAGAGTATCCAACCTTATCTCCACCGAAAATCACTCTGACAGGGGCAATAATCACGTCAGAAAAGGAACTCTCCAACATATCACATCAAGGTACAACATTTAAGAACCACCTCCCAAGCTCCATATATATGACTACTCTAAACCAGAGGATTGGAGAAAATAAAATAGGTGAGATCTAAACCTTAATCCACACATTTGAGATCATCTACAAACCTAACTTAGGCATCAGAGGGTCCATAGTTGGTTACTGGCAATCCCCCCTGCTCATCTCTTTCCTAGCTTTTGCATATCTATTGGAGGGCGCACTTCTACATCAATCTTATTTATTCGCCAGAATCCAACGACAACATTGGCCATTTATTAGATCTTGTTTGGATGCACCAAATATTAAGAAATATCATATAAATCAGTCTAATTTAACACAAAATATTACAAAGTTTCATAATATTTGGTGCAACAAAACCCACCTATAATCACAATAGCCGAAAAACATTATCTCTAATACATAATTATCTTTAACTAAAATGAGATGAACTGATTCTCGGGGACTTGTCAAACATGCCCTTAATGACTTGTTTGCAGTGCCCCTGTAACTTTTAAATAACATGTGGCAAGATGGATCTTCAATCCAAATTGCTCATTCATTAATACCACTAAGAGCAACTCATATGCGAAAATTACACCAAATGGGCATTCATAACCATCTATGTACAGCATATACATGTATGGTTAGGATTGAGTGGATAAATAAATAGGTGCAACCATCATCTTGAAACATCTATTAGATATATGCACACCATATATTACGTTTATTCCATGAAAGAACTTTCGTCATCTGATTTATGAGGCGTAAAAAATGGATGCTATAACAAACTGTCCTTTATTCGAAAGAATAGAATCATCCTATCAATGTAATTTTTTGCAGCATGGCTTGATGTTGGTGGTAAAAATGAATGGATAGTCCAGATAAAAAAAGAGTTAGAAGTACATGCCTCCAATATGCAAGATCCAAACGCCTTTAATAAAAGCCCCATGATGAATGTGCAGTGTTCCCAAAGCTTTTAAATAGCATGTGATAAGGCCGTCTTTGATCCAAACGGCCCATTCATTAATACCACTAAGGGCAACTCATGGTGTGAAAATTACACCAATCGAGTGATCTTAACCATTCGATCAACAACATAAACGCATATAATTAGGATTGAGCAACGAAATAAATAGGTGCAATTATCTTTTTGAAACATTTATTAGATATATACGCACCATGTATTGCCTATATTCCATGAAAGAACTTTCGTCATCATATGAGGTGTAAAAAATAAGCGGTTATAACAAACGAGCCTCTATTTGAAGGATTAGAATCATTGGATCAATGTGATTTTTTGTAACATGGCTTGATCTTGGTGGTAAAAATGAATGGACAATCTAGATCACTGAATCGATATTTCTAATATTATGACATTAATTTCCTGAAAAGGGAAAAGAAATAAATTAATTAAGGGCCAGAAGTAGATGACTCCAATGTGCAAGATCCAAGAGCCTTTAATAAAGGACATATGATAAATGTGCAATGTTCCCAAAGCTTTTAAATAGCATGTAGCAAGGCCGATCTTTGATCCAAACAGCCCATTCATTAATACCACTAAGGGCAACCCATGGTGCATGCGAAAATTACACCAATCGAGTAATCTGAACCATCCGATTAATAGCATAAATATGTATAGTTAGGATTGAGCGGATAAATAAAAAGGTGCAATCATCATGTTGAAATATTTATCAGATATATATACACGGTATATTCCCTATATTCCATGAAAGAACTTTCATCGTCTAATTTGTGAGACCTAAAAATGGTTATAACAAACTAGCCTTTATAACATATTTTTCAGCATGACTTGATCTTAGTGGTAAAAATGACTGGATAGTCCAAATTACTAAATCACTATTTTCAAAATCATGATATTAATTTCCTTAAAAGAAAAAATAATAATTAAGAGTCAGAAGTACACGTCTCCAATGTGCAAGATATAAATGCCTTCAATAAAAGTCCCATGATGAATGTGTAGTGTCCCCAAAGCTTTTAAATAATATGCAACAAAGTCAATCTTCAATCTAAACACCACTCATTAATATTACAAAGGGGAACCCATGGTGCAGAATTACACCAATCGAGTGATCTTAACCATCCGATCAATAACATAAACATATATATAGTTAAGATTGGATAGAGAAATAAATAGGTGCAATCATCATCTTGAAACATCTATTAGATATTATACACATCATGTATTGCCTATATTCCATGGAATAACTTTCATCAACTGATTTATGAGACATAAAAAATCAACGATTATAACAAACTGACCTCTATTTGAAAGATTAGAATCATCTAACTGATGTGATTTTTTTTACGGCATGGCTTGATCTTGATGGTAAAAATGAATAGACAATCTAGATCACTAAATTCTTGTTTCCAATATCATGGTATTAATTTCCTGAAAAGCGAAAAAAAGAATTAATAGCTAGAATTAGAAGTACGTGTCTCCAATGTGCAAGATGCAAGTGCCTTTAATGAAAGTTCATAATGAATGTGCACTGTCCCCAAAGCTTTTAAATAACATGTGACAATGATAAAATTTGATCGAAACGTACTATCTATTAATTAATACCACTAAGGGCAACCCATGGTGCGAAAATTACACCAATTAAGTGATCTTAACCATCTGATCAATAGCATAAATATTTATAGTTAGGATTGAGCGGATAAATATATAGGTGCGATCATCATCTTGAAATATTTATCAGATATATATATGCGGTATATTCCCTATATTCCATGAAAGAACTTTCATCATCTAATTTACGAGGCCTAAAAATGGTTATAACAAACTAGCCTTTATAACATATTTTTCAGCATGACTTGATGTTAGTGGTAAAAATGACTTTCATCAACTGATTTATGAGACATAAAAAATCAACGATTATAACAAACTGACCTCTATTTGAAAGATTAAAATCATCTGACTGATGTGATTTTTTTTACGGTATGGCTTGATCTTGATGGTAAAAATGAATAGACAATCTAGATCACTAAATTCTTGTTTCCAATATCATGGTATTAATTTCCTGAAAAGTGAAAAAAAGAATTAATAGCTAGAATTAGAAGTATATGTCTCCAATGTGTAAGATGCAAGTGCCTTTAATGAAAGTTCATAATGAATGTGCACTGTCCCCAAAGCTTTTAAATAACATGTGACAAGGATAAAATTTGATCGAAACGTACTATCTATTAATTAATATCACTAAGGGCAACCCATGGTGCGAAAATTACACCAATTAAGTGATCTTAACCATCTGATCAATAGCATAAATATTTATAGTTAGGATTGAGCGGATAAATATATAGGTGCGATCATCATCTTGAAATATTTATCAGATATATATATGCGGTATATTCCCTATATTCCATGAAAGAACTTTCATCATCTAATTTACGAGGCCTAAAAATGGTTATAACAAACTAGCCTTTATAACATATTTTTCAGCATGACTTGATGTTAGTGGTAAAAATGACTGGATAGTCCAAATCACTAAATCACTATTTTCAAAATCATGATATTAATTTCCTTAAAAGAAAAAATAATAATTAAGGGTCAGAAGTACACGTCTCCAATGTGCAAGATATAAATGCCTTCAATAAAAGTCCCATGATGAATGTGTAGTGTCCCCAAAGCTTTTAAATAATATGCAACAAAGCCAATCTTCGATCTAAACAACCCACTCATTAATATTACAAAGGGGAACCATGGTGCAGAATTACACAAATCGAGTGATCTTAACCATCCGATCAATAACATAAACATATATATAGTTAAGATTGGATAGAGAAATAAATAGGTGCAATCATCATCTTGAAACATCTATTAGATATTATACACATCATGTATTGCCTATATTCCATGGAATAACTTTCATCAACTGATTTATGAGATATAAAAAATCAACGATTATAACAAACTGGCCTCTATTTGAAGGATTAGAATCATCTGACTGATGTGATTTTTTTTACGGCATGGCTTGATCTTGATGGTAAAAATGAATAGACAATCTAGATCACTAAATTCTTGTTTCCAATATCATGGTATTAATTTCCTGAAAAGCAAAAAAAAAAATTAATAGCTAGAATTAGAAGTACTCCAATGTGCAAGATGCAAGTGCCTTTAATGAAAGTTCATAATGAATGTGCACTCTCCCCAAAGCTTTTAAATAACATGTGACAAGGATAAAATTTGATCGAAACGTACTATCTATTAATTAATACCACTAAGGGCAACCCATGGTGCGAAAATTACACCAATTAAGTGATCTTAACCATCTGATCAATAGCATAAATATTTATAGTTAGGATTGAGCGGATAAATATATAGATGCGATCATCATCTTGAAATATCTATCAGATATATACACACCATATATTCCCTATATTCCATGAAAAAACTTTAGTCATCTGATTTATGAGGCATAAAGATGGTTATAACAAACTGATCTTTATTCGAAGGATTAGAATCATCTGATTAATGTAAATTTTTAGCTAATAACTAGCTAATGAATGGATAGCCCGAGTCATTAAATTGTTGTTTCTAAAATCATGATATTAATTTTTAAAAAAGCCAAATAAAAAAATTAAAAAAAAAAAGAATTAAGAGCCGCAAGTACATGTCTCCAGTGTCCGCAAGTACATGTCTCCAGTGTGTAAAATTCAAACGCCTTTAATAAAAGTCTTATGATGAATGTGCAATGTCTCCAAAGTTTTTAAAAGTCCTATTAGATATTATATACATCATGTATTGCTTATATTCCATGAAATAACTTTCATCAACTGATTTATGAGACGTAAAAAATAAACGGTTATAACAAACTGGCCTCTATTTGAAGGATTAGAATCATCTAATCGATGTGATTTTTTGTTTTTACAGCATGGCTTGATCTTGATTGTAAAAATGAATGGACAATGTAAATCACTAAATTGTTGTTTCCAATATCATGGTATTAATTTCCTAAAAAGCGAAAAAAAGAATTAATAGCTAGAAGTAGAAGTACGTGTCTTCAATATGCAAGATCCAAGTGCCTTTAATGAAAGTTCATAATGAATGTGCAGTGTCCCCAAAGCTTTTAAATAACATGTGACAACGATAAAATTTGATCGAAACGTACTGTCTATTAATTAATACCACTAAGGGTAACCCATGGTGCGAAAATTACACCAATTAAGTGATCTTAACCATCTGATCAATAGCATAAATTTTATAGTTAGGATTGAACGGATAAATATATAGGTACGATCATCATCTTGAAATATCTATCAGATATATACACACCATATATTTCCTATATTCCATGAAAGAACTTTAGTCATCTGATCTATGAGGCATAAAGATGGTTATAACAAACTGATCTTTATTCAAAGGATTAGAATCATCTGATTGTAAATTTTTAACTAATAACTAGATAATGAATGGATAGCCTCAATCATTAAATTATTGTTTCTAAAATTATGATATTAATTTTTTTTTAAGCCAAATAAAAAAAATTCAAAAAAAAAAAAGAATTAAGAGCCGCAAGTACTTGTCTCCAGTGTCTGCAAGTACATGTCTCCAGTGTGTAAAATTCAAACGCCTTTAATAAAAGTCCTATGATGAATGTGCAATGTCTCCAAAGTTTTTAAATAGCTTGTGACAAGGCCAAAATTCGATCCAGATAGCCCATTCACTAATACCACTAAGGGGAACCCATGTTGCACAAATTACACTAAGCGAGTGATCTTAACCATCCAATCTATCGCATAAACATGTACAGATAGGATTGAGTTGATAAATAAATAGGTGCAATTATAATCTTGAAACATTCATCAAATATATACACACCATGTATTCTCAATATTTCATGAAAGAACTTTTGTCATCTGATTTATGAGTAGTAAAAAATGGACGATTATAATAAACCAACCTCTATTGGAAATATTAGAATCATTTATCGATGTGATTTTTTAATTTAGCATGGCTTGATCTTTGTGGTTAAAATGAATGGATAATCTAGATCACCGAATGTTGTCCAATGTCATTATATTAATTTTTTGAAAAGTGAAAAAAAGTCTTAAGAGCTAGAAGTACATGTCTTCATTGAGCCAGATCCAAGTGCCTGTAATTAATGAAGTTCCATTATGAATGTCTAGTATCTCCAAAGCTTTTAAATAGCATGTGACAAGACCAAAATTCGATCCAAATGGCTCAGTCATTAATACCACTAAGGGGAACCCATGGTGCACAAATTACACCAATCAAGTAGAGATGTACACGAACCGAGTTAGCTCGGTTAGCTCACTCGACTCGACTTGAAAAAGCTCGATTCGACTCAGTTCGAAACTGAGTTTAAGCCGAGTCGAGTTGATTTTTTGAGCCCGACAAAATTTCAAGCAAAGATTGAGCTTGCCCGAGCTCGACTTGACTCAGATCGAACCCCAACTCGAATTGAACTCAGATCGAACCAGTTCAGTGACTTGGTTATTTTGATATTGATGTTGCTCGGCAAGTGTTTGATGAAATGACTCAACAAAGTGTTGGCTGGTGGTGAGGAAGGTATGGATATGAAACAAATACTCATGTATCTTGATTTTTATGTTACCTACTGAATGTTTGATGAAATACCTGTAAACTAATGTTGCTGCTTTACATTTTATGAGAAAGTGAAGGTGCACTCAATGTGTTGGAGAAAATGCCGCAGATGCTTGAACTTGGCTCGAACTGGCCGGAGCTGCTAATCGAACCGAGCCGAGCTGGCCAGTCAGACTCGAGGACTAAGCCGAGCCGAGTTCGAGCCAGGGTCAACTATTGGCCGAGCCAAGTCGAGCTGTGCCAAGCTCAACACGGTTTGACTCGTGTAAACCTCTACAGTCGACTGATCTTAACCATCCGATCTACATCATAAAAATATATGTTTAAGATTGAGTTGATAAATAAATAGGTGCAATCATCATCTTGAAACATTCATAAAATATATTCACACCATGTAATCCCTCTGGAAAGAACTTTTGTCATCTAATTTATGAGGTGTAAAAAATGGACGGTAATAAGAAATTGGTCTTTATTCGGAGGATTAGAATCATCCGTTTAACATAATTTTTTTGTGGTATGACTTATCTTGTTAGTAAAAACGAATGGATAGTCCAAATCACTAAATCATTGTTTCCAAAATCATGATATTAATTTCTTGAAAAGCATAAAAAAGAATTAAGAGCTGGAAGTACATGTCTCTCATGTGCAAGATCTAAATGCCTTTAATAAAAGTCTCATGATGAATGTACAGTGTCTCCAAAGCTTTTAAATAGCATATGACAAGGCCAAAATTCGATCCAAACGGCCCATTCATTAATACCACTAAGGGTAACCCATGGTGTGAAAATTACACCTATCGAGTTATCTTAACTGTTGGTGCAAAAATCTGGTCCACCCTCTTTAGACCTTCGAGTACCTGCACAGGAAGAAGACAAAGGAGACCCTGGGCCCTGGCTAGCGCAAGGGACCCTCTGATGCCAAAGTCAGGCAAGGAATCTGGGTCTTATTGTATTGAGGGGTTCTGGGAGAGAGTTTTTGTGTACCTTTCAAGATGATTGAGGTTCTTCATTATAGATGCGAGGGGATTTCATCGTATGAGGATTCTCCTCTTGGTATCGTGTGCGGGATCTTCTCCTAATATTGCGGAGATTGGATTTTGCCCGTTTCTAGTCTCTATCCGATCCCGTGACCTCCGGGATCGGAGATCCCATCCCGAGATACTCGGGATGACGTTTTGTTTTGCGCCGTCTTTCCTTCATTCGGTTCAGCCGGCTCTGATCCGATCAAGTGGGGCGGCCCGATGCATGCCCAGGAAGCTAGTTCGCCGTCCGAGCCAACTTAATTTTGTCTTGGTTTAGTTGGTTTATAACCTTCCCTCGGATTCAATGTATCCTTCGGCGACCCGAGGCACCAAGTCAAAGTCTCCGGACTTCGTACTTTTTATCCCCAATAGTAAGCCCCCTTACTCCGTGTGTTTCCTATGACACTGCGGAGTAGTGAGTTTTTGAGTCGGTTCGCAACCTAGTCCGAGACAATAAGTAGGCATTTAATGCGTTTTGTGTTGCCTTCGTGGGAGACGGTTCACTTCCTGACATTGCGTGCGCCGACAGCCGTCAAATCGTTCACTCCGCCAATGAGGGTTGGACATGTAGTAAAGGCATTAACGCCGTCAGTCGGCATGCTCCACGTGTCGAGCGGGAGAGTCGATGCAGGCGTCGAATCATTTCCTCATTAATTGCTTCCACCACATGGTAATCTTATAAAAGGGTGGGGGGTCCGCATTTCAAATCTTTACTGCTACTCCTCCCGCTCTTCATTCCTTTTGGAGTTTGGTTCTCTTTCTTCCTTCCTTTTTTCCTTACTGTCAGCGGCTCCTTCCACCATTTTCGTCTTCTTCCTCCCTCCGGTGAGTCCTTCCCTCTTCTTTAATTATCGATAATGGCGATGCGAGGTTCTCGGAGTCCCCGGGAGGAAACTTCCGGAGACGAAGGTGAAGCGCAACGTTTTTGGGACGTTGCAGAATCGCCTTCCTTACTGATGGAGGTAGCAGTTGATGCGAATGATACTTTTCTCTCTGAGAGAACCACTGTAAGGGTTATAGTCTCATACTCCTTTGGTTGTCAAATTTTGATGTGTCAAAACATCTATCTGTGTCTTGTGCTTGTATGATGATTTTTATTCAAGACACTGCTTAAATACTTCAAGAAGCTATAAGTTGGATTCTTCAAGATGTTACAAGTTGAAGCTCAAGATGTTGAAGTTCAAGAAGCTACTATGTTGATGTTCAAGTCTTAGAGAACGACTCATGACTTCAAGACTAATAAGCAATGCATGTAGTAGTTGTTATGCTGATGAAGATCTCAAGTTTGAAGCTACAAGATCTCAAGCCTGATATGGTTCAAACAATCTATATTCGTTGAATGGTTGAAGTTCAATGTCCATACGACATGTTTTATGTTTGAATGACTTTAGGTTGACCCTTTAAGTAGGTCATTTTGGATACATAAATCAAATGTTTATTTTACATAAGTTTGGTCTATTCCAAGACCAAATTCTAGCTCTTGTTCGACCAGGTCCCGGCATTGGTTCGACTAGTCCAAGAAATTCCACGATCGGGCCCTAAGTAGTTGAAGATTTTTCGGAATTTTTGGTACGCATACGAGGGCCCCTGGAAGTCCTTCGACCGGTCGTAGGTTGGCTTCGACTAGTCCACGTTCGGTCATGGAGCTACGACTCAAAATCCAAAGAACTTATTTCATGGTCCTACGACCGGTCGTCAGAGGTATCTACGACGGTCGTAGGTGACCCACGACAGTCGTAGGGTACTCACGACCGATCGTGGAACGGCTTTCTAAGATCGCGCTCAATTTTTTTCAAAAAATTGTTGAGCTACGACCAGATCTAAGTTTCTAAGACTACATCGTATGAACGATTTTTTCTTCTATAAATTGAACACGAAATTCGAGTTTTTACATCTCAACTCCATTCCATTTCAAGAATTTTCAAGTAATCACTCGAGATAAGTCTGTGTGTTTATTTTAAGCTAAATTGTGCTTATTTAATATTCCTTTTTGCTAGCTTATTTAATTTGATTTTGTTTCTATATTCCAATCTTATTTGAAAAGAGGAATTATCCTATTCCTTCTTCTTGGAATCAAAATCAAATATTGCTACGCCCAACAAGTTAAATCTAAAATTTATTAGAATCTAGAACCTTATGAATGTGAGTATTGGAAATTGAACTTTGACATTCAATCATCTACTCTGATTGGTTCTACCTGAGGCGCTAAAGGAGAAATCCGGGTATTTTACAATTCTGTAAAATTCATTTATTTTGGTTTTGTTTGAGTTAAGCGAGAGAAAAATCTCATTGTCTTGGTTTTGTTTGAGATTGAGCCAGGAAAAATCTCATTGTATTATTGCATGCCTGAGGAAAACCAGAAAACTCAGAAAAAGGGGTTTTTGAATTGTGTAAGCCCAAGTGAAAAAGACACAATTGTAAAGGTTTTTGGTGAACCTGAGAAAACCTATTTGATAGTGAACGCTAATATCCCTGTGTGAGGATATTATGAGTGGAGTAGCATTCTGTGTGGTCATGTTGTAAAACAGTTGGTGTACACACAAGTAACCACTATAACTCTTTGTCTTGTGGATTGAATGCTTGCTTAATTTTCATATCTTTTATCATTCGATTGTGTGGAATGTACAAGTGGATGTGGATGTTGTAACTATTTTCATTTCAAGCAAGTGTGGGGATTGTTGTAATAATTTAGATCTTTATCGCATTTAGTTTCAATTCCTTGCTATTTCATTTACTTTTATTAACATTGAGTCCTTGATTCAAAAGAGGTTCTAGAAATAAGGTTGTCCTACCATAAGCCCTTGTTTATTATGGTGTAAGGTTGTCCTTAGAACTGAATTTGTATCAACCTCTCAATACTTATTTATCAAGGTGATTTTAATTTAGCATTGTGAATTGATTCATAATTGTAAGGGTATTGATTTACTTTAGTTCCGCTGATTTTATTTTAAAATTTGACATAGTCCTATTCACCCCCCCTCTAGGACATATAGCTTGGCCTTTTCAACCACCGGAGCTCCGGCGGAACGCCCTGCTTCTGTTGGTCCTTCTCGTGGTGGGTCGTCCCTGATAACCCACCCAGGGAGGCCCAATCTTCCAATGGATTTAGAAGAGGAAGAAGAGGATGAAGAGGAAACGTTGATTGCCGAGGGAATCTCTGGGTCGGCTCCCATCGATAAGTCGGCGCAGGCCAAGTCCGAAGGAGAAGAGTCGGGGGATGAACTGAGCGGCCCGGTCCCTTCAGTTCTGACCGAGGCGGATTTGGATAGGATCCGAATCGGGTATCACATCCCTGAGTCAGTTATCACTTATCTCCCCCGTCCGAATGACTTACCGGACCATCCTCTTGCTGGGGCGGTCGCGATCTACCAAGTCTCGATGCAATGCGGCTTACGTCTTCCCCTTCAGCCCATTGTCCGAGGCATTTTATCTAGTATTCGGATTGCTCCTGGGCAAATAGTTTTGAATGGGTGGAGGAACTTATTCGGATGTGCGGTATTGTGGGCTGAGTTGGAACAGCCTCCGCTAACAGTTGACGAATTCCTCCACTTGTATCAAGTACGCGTAAATCCAAACTATCCCGGCTTTTATGTCTTCGCTGCTTGGCGGGGTAGAGGCGGCTCCTTAATAACCGACCCTCCCACTTCCAACAAACATTGGAGAGAAAGTTGGTTTTGAG
This sequence comes from Magnolia changhungtana, assembly GCA_030180095.1. NCBI lineage: Eukaryota > Viridiplantae > Streptophyta > Magnoliopsida > Magnoliales > Magnoliaceae > Magnolia > Magnolia changhungtana. Next base: position 684,052 of record JASAUF010000213.1, read on the forward strand.
CCTGTGATCGCTGGGAGACGGCTGAATCTGGGTCCTACGAGGCTCGTGTTCCTCGGGCGTTTCAGAAAGCAGGTGACTCGACATCTCTCTTTTGCCCTTTTAATTTTCGTAATGCTTTGAGTCTGACGGTCTGACGTTTGCCAGATATCCCAAAGAAGAGGCAGAAGCTCGGGTCCAGTGCTTCAGCTCGGATCAAGGAGTTGAGAACGTTCCCGGTCGGATGGTACCCGAGACGATGTAGGGTCCTTCCCAGTTGGGTCCCAACGTACTCGATCCAAATTCCTTGGTATTGGGAAATACTTTTCGGAGAACTATATCTCCCATTCGAAACTGCCTGATCTTAACTCGGGTATTGTAGAACCGAGTTACTTATCGTTGCTGGGCCTCCGTGCGCAGTCGTGCCACTTCCCTTTGTTCGTCCAGAAGGTCGAGTCCGAATATTAGGAGTTCTTCATTTTCTTTCGCATTGAACGAAGTGACTCGAGCCGAAGGTAGTCCGATTTCGACGGGAGTGACGGCTTCCGAGCCATAAGCGAGTGAGAAGGGATTTTCTCCCGTAGCAGTTCGAGCTGTAGTTCGATATGTCCAAAGAATTTTCGGGAGTTCTTCGGCCCATGCTCCTTTGGCCTGGTCAAGCTTGGTCCGGAGATGTTGCTTGATAATCTTGTTAATCGCCTCAACCTGTCCATTCATCTGAGGATGGTGGGGCGAAGAATACACGTTTCTGATTCCGAAGTTGTCGCACATCTCGCGAAAGCTCCTATTATCAAACTGCCTTCCATTGTCAATGATAATGGTACGGGGTATTCTGAACCGGCAGATAATATTTTTCCATACAAAGTTGGTAATCTTCTGTTCAGTTATTTTAGCTAACGGCTCTGCCTCGACCCACTTCATGAAATAATCCATGGCCACCACAGCGAATTTGGTCTGACCTTTTCCCATAGGGAGTGGACCTATAATGTCGACCCCCCACTATGCGAAGGGCCAAGGTCCAATCATTGGCGTCAGTGCCTCAGGAGCTTGCCTCAGAAACGCCGCAAACCTTTGACATTTGTCGCATCTTTGGACGAGCCTGCGAGCGTCGTGTTGGATAGTTGGCCAATAATATCCCTGTCGTAGGACCTTATGGGTGAGAGATCGCCCTCTAAAATGGTTTCTGCAGATTCCTTCATAGATTTCATGCAACACATAGTTCACCTCGCTGGGCTTGAGGCATCGTAGCAACGGAACATAGTAACCTTTTTTGTACAGGGTTCTGTTGAGTATGGTATAGCGGGAGGCTCGGATCTTAATTCGCCGAGCCTCGGCACGATTTTCAGGCAACTTACCTTTGTCGAGATATTGGATGATTGGGTCGATCTAAGAAGGTTCCGAGTTGATTGCATTGATGACCGAGCTAACTGGTTCGTCAATACTCGGCCTAGCGACGTATTCAATAAGAACAGACCTGGGTATGTCATCATCGTCGGCGGAGGCGAGCTTTGCTAATAGATCGGCTTTGTTGTTTTCTGTCCGAGGGATCCGAGTGACAATGCAAAGTCGAAATCTGCTGATCATCTCTTTCGCTTTTTCTATGTACGCTCTTAATTGGTCTTTCTGTATTTGATATACGTCGGTAACTTGATTAACAACCAGCTGAGAATTGCTGAAAACACTCAGGTGCGTGACTCCCATGCTCGCTGCAAGTTAGAGGCCGAGTAACAGTACTTCATATTCGGCTGTATTGTTTGAAGCTTGGAATCCAAGTCGTAAGGCATATTGCATATAAGTATGATCAGGAGTTTCCGGCACTACCTCAGCCCCACTTGCCTTAGAGTTGGAAGAGCCATCGACATATAGTTTCCAGGGAACAGGGCCGGGTAGGGGAGAGGTAGGAGTTGTGGTTGATACTTCGGCGTTCTCGGTCATATTAGCGATCGAGAGATCGGTTGGCGGAGTTACCTCGGCAATAAAATCAGCTACGGCTTGCCCTTTAATTGCTGCTTTCAGCCTGTACTGAATGTCGAATTCACTGAGTTCAATTGCCCACTTCATGAGTAGGCCGGAAGCCTCTGGTTTCTGTAAAACCTGACGGAGTGGGAGATCGGTCATCACGATAATGGTATGGGCATGGAAATACGGCCTAAATCGGCGCGATGAAATTATTAGAGCTAAGGCTACTTTTTTCAAGTTTGGGTATCTCGTTTCTGCTGGCAATAACGCTTTGCTGACGTAATAGACCGGCAGTTGCTTTCCTTTGGATTCTCGTATCAAGGCCGAGTTAACCGCTGCCTCGGATACCGCTAGGTAAAGCAGCAGAGACTCCCCTGACTCGGGCTTTGATAAGAGAGGTGGCAAACCGAGATATGATTTTAATCGCTAGAATGCCACTTCACACTCTTCAGTCCAATTCATTGTCTGTTGTCCTTTCAACTGTTTGAAGACGGAGAGACATTTATCCGTGGCTCTGGACAGGAACCGATTAAGCGCCGCTACTCGTCTAGTCAGCCTTTGAATGTCTTTAACTGTTTTGGGAGATTCCATGTTAAGCAAAGCTTTTATTTTCTCAGGGTTTGCTCCTATTCCTCGCTGACTAACCAAGAAACCGAGGAACTTTCCAGAGCTCACCCCAAAGGCGCGCTTATTCGGATTTAGTTTCATCCGAAATTTCTGTAAGATGAGGAACATTTCCTCTAAATCATCTATATGGTCTGCCGCGTGTATACTTTTGACTAGCATGTCGTCGATGTATACTTCCATGGTTCGGCCTATAAGCCGAGCAAAGATTTTATTAACTAATCTTTGGTAAGTCGCACCTGCATTCTTCAGACCAAATGGCATCACTCGGTAGCAATAAAGGCCTTTGTCAGTGACAAAGGTAGTTTTTTATTTATCTGATTGATGCATTACAATTTGATTATATCCTGAATATGCATCCGTGAAACTAAGAAGTTCATGCCCCGCGGTACTATCCACTAATTGGTCTATCCTTGGAAGAGGAAAGCTATCCTTCGGGTAGGCTTTATTTAGATTGGTATAATCGATACAGACTCGCCACTTCCCATTGGATTTCTTCATGAGCACGACGTTCGTGACCTAATCTGGATAATATATCTCTTCTACGAAATTTGCCTGGAGGAGCTTACTGACCTCTTCTTCAATGACAGCGTATCGCTCGGGGCCGAGCTGTCGTTGCTTCTGTTGGATCGGTCGATAGGTCGGATCGATGTTGAGTCGGTGAGTAATCACGGACGGGTCGATCTCAGGCATACCTGCATGGCTCCAAGCAAACACGTCAGCATACCTGTGGAGCATGGCTATCAACTTTTCTTTCAAGGGGGACCGCAATGATGAGCCGATTTGCACTATTTTGGATCCATCTGTCTCCACCAAGGGAACCGAGATAAGATCCTCAACTGGCAGCCCTCGTTCATAATTTTCGCCTCGGGGGTCCAATGATTCGATCGTCGATATGTCGATCGGAGTTTTGTCGGCAGGGCTTTTTACGGCTGCCACGTAACAACGTCTCGCGTCTTGCTGGTCTCCTTTGACAACTCTGACTCCCGACTTAGTCAGAAATTTCAGCGAAAGATGGTATGTGGATACCACGGCCTGGAGGAGACTTAAAGAAGGTCGGCCAAGTATGGCATTGTATACTGAAGGTCGATCGACGACCAAGAATTCGACCATTGTCGTCGCCTGGCACGGAAAATTACCAGTGGTGAGTGGTAGCAAGACGATCCCCTCAGGTAGTACTTGTCCCCTAAAGAAACCGATTAATGGGGTATGAACCGGACGTAGCATGGATCGCTCAACCCCCATTTTGTCGAAAGCCTGAGTGAATAATACGTCGGCTGATGATCTTGTGTCGACGAGTATCCGGAATACTTTTCGGTTAACGATAGTTAGGGTGACAACGAACGCGTCATCGTGGGGGTGATGGATACCTCGAGCATCCTCATCCGTGAAGGAAATGCAGTACTTTTCCCTTTTCTTTTCCTTTGTAGGCCGAGCTATAGTCATGAGCTCGGACTCGGGCTGATTGAGTTTTCTCGCATGATTCCTTCGAGCATTGTTTGAATCGCCTCCGCCTCGCGGACCGCCGATGATAGTCCGAATTTCTTCCATAGGCTGATTTTCGGTCGGGTTACCTTCGGCTTTGACCACGTGTTCTTTGAGTCGGCCTTTCTTTATGAGTTGTTCGATCTCTTCCTTCAGGTTATAGTAATCACTTGTGTTATGCCCGTGATCTCGATGATAGTGGCAATATTTGTCCTTGCTCCGCCGGTTGGGATTACCCTTGAGCTTATTGGGCCAGTTGACAAAGCCTTCATTTTTTATTTCCATCAGCACCTGCTCCTGAGTCTTGTTCAGGGGAGTATATGTGGAAAATCTTCGGTCCGGTCGTTTGGCCGACCTTCGCTCATCGCGCGCTTGATCATCCTTGCGCTTCTTTCCTCCAGTCGAATCGGCTTCTTTTTTGACCGATTCTTTGACCGAGGATTTAGTCTCACGCATGATCCGCATTTCTTCGGCGTTCGCATATTTATCCGAACGCGCCATGAACTCTGCTAGAGTATCGGGCGGATTCTTGTCTAGAGATGTCAGGAACGGCTTGTCTCTGACTCCTTGCATGAGCGCATTGAGTGCCATTTCTTCTGAATGTTTCCGAACCTGAAGGGATTCGAAGTTGAAACGCTTGATGTAATCTTTCAATAGCTCTCCCTGCTTTTGAACTATGTTGTTCAAATGTGCAGGGGGCTTTAATTTCTTTTTTCCACCGATGAAGTTGGTGAGAAAGGCGTCGCTTAGCTCAACGAATGAGCTGATGGACCTTGGTTTCAACTGTTTGAATCAGAGTCGAGCTACATCGGTTAACGTAAGAGAGAAGGCTCAACACATCACCGCATTCGAGGCATCGTGGAGCTCCATGTAGGTTCTAAAGCATTCAATATGCTCTGTTGGGTCGGTCTTACCGGTGAAAGTAGTGATTTGAGGTAATCGAAATCTTTCAGGTAACCGAGCCTGCATTATCTCGTCAACAAAAGGGGACACCTTTGCCTCGGATCTGGTCGGATACGTATTCCGGCCCTGCTTCATGTCCGCCATCTCTTTCGTCATTTCTTCCCGCACTTTTCTTTTAAAGTTTTGAATGTCGGCTTTCCAAGGCTCGCTGCTTTCCGCCGTGCCTTCAATAGAAGGTCGGTTACGCCTTCTTCGTTCTATCTCGTGTCGAAGATCGGTCGGGGCCAAGGAAGCGTTAGCTGACTGAGCCGGAGATGGCTCCGAAATACCTCGGGATTGACTCTGTTGGAATGATTGCGGCGCGGAAGGCTGGGGATCGACCACCGTAGTCGGGACATGTGCCGTCTCCCCTTGAGGAGGTGGAGGCGGTTGCATTTGTTGATACATTCGTTCCAGCATCTGCTTCATCACATTCATATCAGATCGGATTTCCTGAACCTCCTGGTCCAACCGCCCATCGTTGCGTGCTCGTTGGTTATTATTTGCCTTGGTCGTTCCTCGTTGGCGGTTGTTAAGTGGGTTTTGGGCTGCCGGAACTGCTATTGGGCCCGCTGGCCCTGTAATCGCGATCTCATTCAGATCTTCTTCTGGGACCGTCCTTCTAGTCATCACCATGAGGATAAATTCCCAATATCGGAATACAAGATGGCTTTTCGTACGGTTCCCACAGACCGCGCCAAGCTGTTGGTGCAAAAATCTGGTCCACCCTCTTTAGACCTTCGAGTACCTGCACAGGAAGAAGACAAAGGAGACCCTGACTAGAGCAGGGGACCCTCCGATGCCAAAGTCAGGCTAGGAATCTGGGTCTTATTGTATTGAGGGGTTCTGGGAGAGAGTTTTTGTGTACCTTTCAAGATGATTGAGGTTCTTCATTTATAGATGCGAGGGGATTTCATCGTATGAGGATTCTCCTCTTGGTATCGTGTGCGGGATCTTCTCCTAATATCGTGGAGATTGGATTTTGCCCGTTTCTAGTCTCTATCCAATCCCGTGACCTCCGGGATCAGAGATTCCATCCCGAGATACTCGGGATGACGTTTTGTTTTGCGCCGTCTTTCCTTCATTCGGTTCAGCCGGCTCTGATCCGATCAAGTGGGGCGGCTCGACGCATGCCCAGGAAGCTGGTTCGCCGTCCAAGCCAACTTAATTTTGTCTTGGTTTAGTTGGTTTATAACCTTCCCTCGGATTCAATGTATCCTTCGGCGACCCGAGGCACTAAGTTCGAGTTTCGGACTTCGTACTTTTTGTCCCCAACATTAACTATCCGATCTACAACATAAACATGTATGGTTAGGATTGAGATGATAAATAAATAGGTGCAATCATCATCTCGAAACATTTATCAGATATATACACACCATGTATTCCTTGAAAGAATTTTCATCATCTAATTTATTTGGCAAAAAATTGAATGTTTAGCATTCAATTCCCCCAATTTCCTATGGCGTGGTTTGCTTGAGCTTTGGATCTACCTCATTTTTTAGCTCATGCCCTAAAATGAGTGGAAAAAATGGATGGATGGCATGAATTAGACACATACATGATGGTGGACCCCACAAATTTTAGTGGAAAAGGTCATATCCCCATTCAAGAAACTTTCCAAAACAAGCTTCCTATCAACATAAGCCAACATCAATTAGCTTGTAAATACAAAGGTAAGTAATAATTATCTATTTACACCTTATAAATAAGAAAATAAACATGGCCTAAATGTAGGGCACTTGAAACCCGGGTCGAGAAAACCCACTCCCATTGAAACCTGTTTAAATCCATGCACCAAACGCCCTGTAAGGCCCGTTTGGATGCCATTAAAAATGAGTTCATCTTACTTAACCATATTATTTAAGTTTTCTTCACGGGTTAAAATGCTGAAAATGAACCATTTATATCTAGGGAGCTGTGACCATCCCATCAATAGCTTCGAAAAAATGATAGCCATAGATAATAAGGCCAAATCAAGTAGATGGAATGAAGTCATCAGTTCTTTTCTGCACTGTAGCTCATGAATGTGTCCTTGAATTAATGGACAGTTCCGATCAATCGATGGGACTTTTCAAATGACCTGATGCATTTACAACTTATCCAGCAGAGCACTATAAATTAGTACTCTAGCTGCATCAGTTCACTTGAAATGTCCATTCGGTTAATATGAACCGTCCATTTTAAGTCCAAACACATTTCATAGGTTTATATAAAAATTTTACTGATCGGATGATCCGGTCCGTCAATGATTTGGCCTTGCTTATTTTCCACAACCATCCATTTTCAAAGCAATGATGGAATGGTCGCATTTTCCTAACAAAAGTGGTTCTTTAGAATCATAAGCAATCCATGATAGGCCCAACAAATAGATGAATCAAATTGTTGATTAGACATATTTTTGTGTAAATTATCTTGACCGTCCATATCAAAAACCATGGATCAAATGGTACTTATATTTCAGATCATTGTCATTTTCCCACTATAGCCCATGAAATGTGCGCTGAACCTAGTGAACGGTCTAGATCGATGGATTGAAGTAAGTGTCCTAATGAGATGAACTCAATTTTTTAAGTGGCACCTAAACATGCCCTTGGAGTATAAGATCAGATCATTGCCTTATGATCGAAAACTAGAATGATCTGCTTATAGGGTTTGGCCCACCTAATGGGTGGATCTGTCCAAATTTCCACACATATATGATGACTGGTTCAGATGCTCTACACAAGTGGATATGTGGAGGAATAAAGGGTTGCATGTGAAAGTTCAAGTAACATTTTCTAGTTGCTAGTCATGAGTGGAGACCGGTCTCGGAACAAGATCGGTTGGGAATTCGATTGACAATGAGGTTTTGTTTTAATCCCATGTGTGGCACAGATAGCAACGTTGTCAGTTTCACCTAATCCTACTCGACTGGGAGTGTCTTGAGATGATCGAGCAAAGCATCTTCCACAAGTGTTTCTATTTATGTATTTACGTATGACTTTGTGTTCATTTGAAATAATGGTGGGCCCCAACGTCTTGTTCATGGCCCCATTGAATAGGCTGTGAGATCTCATCTCCATGACAATCACTCTCATCAAGCCAAATTTGAAGATTCTCCCATCTTATGAATTTTTTTTAGTAATTTAACTCGAGAAACGAGAGTGAAAAGTACGGCCCATGGTTCGATAATCTAGATAATTTTTCGATAGAGTTATCATGTGGTTATATCCTATTTTTGACCATTCTTGATATAGTCAATTAAAAAAGAACATATATCGTTGCACGAAAATTGTATAACATGCGAAAGATTTTTACAAATATTTAAAGCGCTTTTCATGAAATTACAACTGGCATTGATCTAATGATACATGTCAATTGGTGAAGGGTATAACTAAGAAGTGCGAGAGATGGAAAGTAGTCAAGCGAAAAGAGTGGTTAAAGAGACGTGTGTCAAGAGTAGAAAGAATGATATGAAAGACCAACATAACGATGAACCAGCAACCACAATCGTTGAATAAAGTAAGAAATGCATAAAAGATCACCATAGAAAAAATCTATAAATAGCAAGAAATATAATAAATCAAGTCATCTCACACCAAATCAATCAAAACAATCAAATTATATTTCCTCATCATATCTTAACTCTATCATAAGATTAGTGATAATTGAATAGCGGTAATCTTTAGTCATACTCGAGTACTAGTAATCTTTAGCTGTAATCCAAATCTATGCATTTGTGTTGGACTGTTCCCGATATTAATTTAATCAATCCGTCTTTTAGAAAGCATCTTATAGGTACTCCTTGTGATTGATCGTAAGTATTTTTTTTTATTTGACTGTTTTTGCTTATAAAAGTTTTTTCATATCGAAAGCAAAGTGCAACCCATCTTCCAAGGAAAAACTTTACCCTTTGAAAAGCGCTTGATCCTTTTAATAAATATTTTGTGAGTGACTAAACAAGCGATCGAGCTTCTTAGTTTTTGATCATATACGATCGCATTCGACATGTCTATCCATCTTGGCACTTGTGGTTAAGTTATTCAATATGAATCAAGCCGTACATTTGGTTTTGGCAGGCCCACACACACCACATGTGATTAAAACAAATCGAGGGCCAACAACAAGAAATATTAGACCATGCCCTAAAAAAAAAAAAAATCTTCCATGGGATGACCTATCATCCTCATTTTAACTACACGCATCTTATGCACATGTTGAGTGAAGTTGAGTTGGCCCCCTCGGGGTTATGCAAATCATAGAATTAATCAGACCGGGTCTGACCAACTTCGAGTCCAGTCAAATGAATCACATGAGACTCACCTAGGACTTAAAACCATGGCAAGCACCCTACACACCATCCAATATACATATCAACAGATCAATGGTCTAGATTTCCAAACCACAAGATCCCATCTATCAGAATTTGAGATGGGGGACTCAGCCCAACTCAGCCGAGTCAGGACCAACCGAGTCAGTCCAAAACGTGGAGCTGAAAAAACCATGGCATTTACATAACATACCTTAGCTTATAAGACCTTCATGAGCTATTGGTTTCTGCCTGGGGCCCACTGGATTATATCACTGCCCTGCAATGAAAGGATGATCCACTCATCAGCTAGACCACACCAATGAAATTGATGGACAGCCGATCATGTACCTTGATGTATGGATCATGGGATCTAATGAATGGATAAGTCCTATTTTTTACCCATACGTTAATTATCGCCTGGTCCACATTTTGAATGGCTCAGATGTTCTGTACAAGCGAACATTTGTGGGAACAACAAAGGGTTGTATGTGAAAAAAGTTCAAGTAAAAATAAAACTAATAAAAATAATTATAAATAATTATAAAAAAAAAGAACAAAAAAAAAAAAGGAATGGGAATATTTCTCGTTTCTCATCAGTAGGGACACCGACCTTGGAACACGATAAAGATGCAGCTCAAGAAGATCCCGAGTCCAACCAGTTGGACCATAAGGCACGGTCCGTCCAGTGAATAACTTCCAACCTGTCATCTTCATGTGACATCTAACCCGTCCAATAGATTTCCCCCATCATGATGATTATTTCACGCAAGTATCTGCCTCAAACATTATCCAGTGGTCCACACCATAAAATAATCCTAGTAACTGATAAATAACAAAATATAAGCGTGGTCCAGCTTATGAGCAGACGTAGCTGTTTTTTCGCACAAGGTGAATCTCTTCAAGGGAAAAAAGATCCCTTTGATGGGTTAGATGTCGCACACGCACGACAGTTTAGAAGTTATTCATAGGATGGACGGTAACCTGTGGTCCAACCGGCTAGACTTAATGATTTTGCTTTATAGCCATAAGGGCCATCACACCGTAGATTGAGTTGGGACCACTGAGCAAAGCATCCTCCACAGGCGTCTCTGTCCATTTGAATTTATGTTCCTTTGAAATGATGGTGGGCCCCACCGTGTTGTCGTGGCCTCATTAACAGCCATAAGATCATTGTCATTTGCCCATCACTCCCATGCATCTTCCCAAATCTCATCATTATCCTTTTTTTTTCTTTTTTTCTTTTTTCTCTTTTCTTTTTTTTTTTTTTTTTTTGTTTACAACTGCCGCAGGCAGACTCAGTAACAAAAATATCCGTGGGTCCCACCATCTGTGTGAAATCCACTCCGTTCATCATTTGCGCTGGCTACAGTACTCTAGAAAAAAGTAGGGATCGGACACTTACAATCAGGTATTTTCTTTGGGCCCACTTAAGTTTTTGGGCAATGCCTATATTTTTACATTTCCTTTCATCCGGGGGCCCACCTTATTAATGGGTTGGATTGCACATAAACATTAAACATCACGACAGCTGATGAAGGATTCGATATTGGTAGTCCAATGACTACTTTTTCACATGGTGTGGCTAACTTTCGATTTGAATCTGCCTCATTTTTTTATTTCATGCCTAATTTGAGCTGGCAAAATAGTTGGACGGCTGGGATAAACCACATTCATCATGACGGGCCCACAGATCTCCTCCAGCACCAACGTGGGTACTGGAGGGATCCAAACCGTTAATATTGTTGGCCGCGTCGCACATGTCACATGCAATTAAAAAAAAATTACCATATTTGAAAATCCGGGTTCAGTAATTCAGACCATTTGGCTGTGGCATCCCACCGTCGATGGACCATTGACAGCACAAAGCTAACCTTTTGATTGAATCAAGTACAAATAGACGGCTGAGAAGAGAAATACAACAGCAGCAGCGCCGATTCAACAAAAAGAATGTTACGATCTTCCAACGCGAGAGATGTTTTGGTAAATGGCCCATCCATGGCATGAATCAATAAATCAATGGTCTGGATTACATACACGTAGGCCCACTCGTTAGAACCGAGACTCGAGTATAGCGTGCCAGGCCTCTAATTTGGGAGCGCCGAGGAATTGGCGTAGTAAAAGAAAGTAAATACCTACAGGAAGGCATTTATACGGTAGAAAAATAAAAAAGGTGATGAGATTGAAAATACAGAGAGAGTAGGTAGGTCAGGTCATGGCCGTGGCACGGATGTTAGACCCCACCTCCCACGAGGTGATGTGATTTGTCGTTGGCGTAGCCACGTGGTGGGACCCACCAGGTTCTGCCTTCAAAAATAGTCGCTACCTTCCACTCAGCTCATGCAGCTCACGTCGGCGTTTTAGCCGAGCTGTTACTCGGTGCTTTCGGGGGAAAGGCCCGACTCCTCCTCAACGGTGGTGATTCATCCTCAGCACCTGTCACAAGCGGACTAATCAAATAGACGGGCGGATCGTGGATGAATGTCTGTTGAATGCGGAATCGGTACTTGCCCCGTTCTGTCTCAAGAATAGAACATGTACTTCGAACCACGTCACTACGCATTAGCTGGTATGAGAGGCTTGTTGACGTGATGTGACCAGATTTGATAAGACACTTGGCTATGTTGATGCGAGATGAAGTTAATAATATATGACAGTTATGGATTTGGGCCATTCATCGTGAGTGGCCACCTTATATGTGGACCGTTCATTGTTATCACCTGACCTTCAATGTTCACCATTTATCATGTAGGGCCACTTTTGACGTGGGTTATATATATATATATATATATATATATATATATATATATATATATATATATGATGTTGCACTCTTGTTCAGTTTTGTTGTGCACACTGTGGGGTCCGCCTTCAATTACTACCACCCATCATGTAAAGCCCACCTTTAATGTGGATTGTCCATCATGTAGGGCTGCCTTGGATATATGCCACTCATCATTACAGTAGACCTTTGATATAGACATCCATTATGTGGGGCCCACCTTGATGTGGGTTGTCCGTCATGTGGAGCTGCCTTGGATATGAGCCACTCATCATTGGGGCCGACTGATGATGTAGATCATCTGTCATGTGGGGCTCACATTGATGTAGATCATCCATCATGCGGGCCCCGCTATTATTAATTGCCCATCATGTGGAACACATTTTTGATGTGGACTATCCATCATGTGGCCCCACCTTCAATGTGGGTTGCGCAATCATGCAAGGCTTACCTTGGACCTAGGTCATTAATCATTATGGGTTGACCTTTGATGTGAACCATCCATCATGTGGAGCCACCTCAATATGTGTCATCTACCATGTGGAGCCACCTCAATATGTGTCATTTACCATGTGGAGCCAGCATCAATGTCCTCTGCCCATCATATGGGCCCACCTTTGATGTGGATCGTCCATCATGTAGGCCCTACCTTTAAAGTGAGTCACATTATACAAACTGTTCACAACCACAAGTACAAGGTCACGATGTAGTAATAACTCGATGAGAACGAGATCGAATCCATATGGAATGTGGAACACGGTCTAAAAATCACAGCTTTCATCCTTGTTTTTTAAATCAAGCTCTCAAATTCACCTGCAAAAGAAACATGTATGAATATAGTAATTAAGCATAATCAGGTTCAATAAATCAAAGTATAAATGGAAAAAAAATATGTAATATTTGAGTCTCAACACCAACCTGCTTTGGATGTGGGTTTTTTTAATCATTATGGGCCAACCTTTGATGTGGGCCATCCATATGCAAGCCCACCTTAATATGCTATCATCGATCATGTGGTACTAACCCAATCCTAAGCTTGACACATGCAGGGCAGCATCTTATGTGAGTTTTATGCAGCCAGTTCATCCATTTTGTCATATCATTTTTAGGTATAAGCCTAAAAATGAGACAAATGTAACGATAAGTGGATAACACATTCATAATAATGATCCCATCATGGAAATCTTTGTATGGTCCACCTTGATGTTTGTTTACCATCCAACTTATGCAGAACGTTACATAGACTTAGATGAAGTGAAAACACAAATATCAGCTTGATCAAATTGTTACCGCTCTCAAGAAGTTTTTAATGGTAGGCGATCAATCTCCACTTTGTAGTCCACTTGAGTCTTGGATCAGCCTCATTTTTAAGCTTATACCATAAAATAATATAGCAAAATGGATGGATGGTGCACATAAAGCCCATACATCATGGTAGACTCTTATAGCCCCTGCATGCGCAGAGCTTAAGACACATGGGGGTAGCACCCAATCTATGTCCATTTTCTATAGTAAGCATTCATTTGCTACCCAGTGGTGTGGTCCACTTGAGATTTAGATCTACCTCATTTTTGGGCTCATGTCCTAAAATAAGCTAGAAAATATTATATTGGGAACCATGAGGCTTTTCAACCAACAAGTTAGCCGAATCCGAAGATTGGACATGGATTGGTCCAACTGGTGCTTGTGCTAATGTTGGTAGACACATCACACATGAGATTTGACACCAAAAAACAACCTGATTGAAGAAAACAACTTTCAAACATGCTTTATGTGGGCTCATCTTTAATAGAGAAACAGACTAGTTGATAGTAAGTAGATGGAGTATTGTTTGATGTGTGGGATCTAATTGAACCCAAGACTGCTATTAGTGATGGGCCCACACAAAGTTTGTATGAAATTTATTCCATGAGTATGTACTTTACAGAGCTATTTTTTTACCATGGCCTGTTGTCCAATCAAATCTCACCATGCATGCTCATACCGAAGGGGGTAATATCAAATCCATGTCTCTTTGATGTGGGCCATCCATCATATGGGACCCACCTTTGTCACGCCCCGAACTAGGAGACTGGGCTCACAAGATTCCCGATCGCCAAATCCGGCGCCGACAGCCTCCGTAGTATCCCATTCTCGGCTCCCGGCACCCATATACCAGGTTCCGATCCTTGGATGCTACAAGGAGGATTTCTAATAATCTATTTGATTCGTAATGAGCATAACCAAGTATAGCCCACGAACAATAACCATAAGAACACCATCACAAAATCCACTATGAACAAAAACTTTAAATACAGTGTGTAGAAAGGAAAATACAAGATAGTGCAAATAACAAAAACTCCAAAGCTCTAACGCTCTCCAATCATGGCGAGATGTCATGGCGTCACCGCACGCATCAATCGTGCATAAGCTTATGAAAGTGCTTTAGAGGGCGGTGTAAGTGTGTGCGATCGTGCTCGAATGCAATCACAGAAGTAATGCGAAATCATGCCGATGAGTACGTAAATGCAACCACTGCACGTACCCGAGGCTATGCAAGACAAGATGTGAATCTATCGGCCATACCAAGGCCATGCGATGCAATATGTAAGTCGGGCATGTCAATCCTCATACCAATGCTGACTCCTCACTAGAGCATCAAATCAAGTCACGCTCTCGGTATGGATAATCAGGGGTTCGAAGTACACTCCAAATGGCACCTTGTCTCTCTCCAAGCAAAGATAATCCAAGGGAGCGTAAGAAACCTCACATATCCGCCCGGCCAATAGTCGGCCAATACCTATCCAAGCACGTCGATAGCGAACCCATTTCCGAGCCGGTCAAACCTACGGCCCTAGTAATGCCCCCGCTCTCGGGCGAGTAAGGTCACCACTCCTTTCCAACCGACCACGACACGGTGGAGACGCGGCCTCATGGTATTCGGCCCTCGTGCGCTCATATATCCACTCGGTCTCGACGTTGGAGTCATCCTCTGGTACCATTGGGTTCGGGGACTCTGGGACATCTATGGCGCCCCAATTGCTTGGAACAAGATTTTTCGGTATCAGGCCACCCACGATATATCGTGGAGGTATGGCCCTGATGTCGCTAGGGCATATCACAATCACACAGATGCAAATGCATGAACCACACTACCAATCATGCAACCATCATGCGTGAAGCACGTGCTCATATAGGGCAACTCCGCCTATCAGGGAGCCCGTAACCAGTCTGCCCGAAGGCATATACTATGATCAGACACTCTCCTCATCTCAAGCATACATATGATGCGTATGATCATGAATCATGGGAAATTTGCGATAAACATGTTATAAAGCAATAAACTATCCTCTCAATGAAGATGGGCCTAGAAGGCCTACATGAAACAGATACAGGCCTATCAGTGGCCTTAGGGAGAGTTATAATGTCGACATCGAACCAACATTACTCGTACAATGTGGACGTCAAACCAACATTGTCCCCAAGGCTCGGCTCACCTTAAATACCATTAAATAAACCCTGGTGAAATTACACATTACAATGTGCCTTAGGTAAATTCCATGGGGCCCTAAATACATCAAATGGGCCGTATCTCATAGGCCTTATATTCATCAAGTGGGCCACCTCAATGAGCCTCACCAATGGGCCTTAGGTACATTCAATGGGCCATCACCCAAGGGCTTTGCATACATCACATTAGTCACCTAACATAGGTCTTAAATATAACAAGGTGGGCCTAATCATATGGGCCTCATATACATCAAAGTGGGCCTCAATATTGGGCCCATATACCTGCCAAGATGGGCCTAAATACATGGTAGATATACATCCAAGTGGGCCACATGTGAAGCCCACCATAATGTATATTTTCCTGTCCAATCTGTTGATAAAGTCACATGAGTAGGGGGCCCACCATATTATTTATTTCCATCCACCCGTTGATAAAGCGATGTGGAGGGGCCCACCAAAATATTTATTTTCCCATCCACTGTTGATGAGGTCACACGGACCTAAGGGGCCACTGTAATGTTTATTTGCTAACCGACCTGTTGATATGGTCAGGGCCCACCGTAATGTTTATTTACCAACTGACCGGTTGATAAGGTCATACGTGACCTGGGGTAGGGCCCACCAAGTGTATTTATATGTTTCAGGCATGTCTTCACATGTTTTTAGATGGTATGGCCCACTTGAGTTCCGTATTCGGCTGATTTTTGGAGGGAATCCACTTCAAAGAGTGGCCCACCTCATGGACGGTTTGGATTTCTGAAACGCATCACGTGGGGCCCACGGGTGGCTGTGGGGCTCGGCCTTCGCCGCCGTCCCGTGCGGCCGTGCGCAGGCATGCTGTACCGTTCGTGAGCAAAGAAGAACAACCGCAGCGCTTCTTCTTTCCTTTCTTTCCTTTTTTTTTGTAGCAGGTGGGGCCCATCTGGGACGGATCCCCCACCCATTCTATGTGTCCTACAAGTCCGGCCGTCGGCCAAATTTTAGCCGCATCAAACTCCCGAGGTGGGTCCCACCAAGTACTTTTATATGTTCAGCATCTCTTCACATGGTTTTAGAAGGTATGGCCCACTCGGTGATCAAATTACCTTGAGACTACGGCTCAACGCCTAAAATGATCGGTAAGTCAAAATGGACGGCGTGGATTGAACACATACATCATAGTGGGGCTGTATGAGCGGCCCACCCCAAGGCCTCTTTTCTTTTCCTTTTTTTTTAAGGCCAGCACTTTGACCCGATGGGCCCGTCGAGACACCGGACGGGCGGCATGAACAGAGATACATCTCGGTGGGTCCCAAAGGGACGTGCATCATGGTGGTCCTACCCACATTAGCCACCTCTACTAGGGGCAGATACCCAGATCTCAGGTGTTGAAACGAGTGTCTCCACTCACTCTACCGATTGAGCTATGGATTGGGCGTGTTCCATAGTGGGTCCCACCATTCATGATGAATGGTATGAATAGAACACAAAATGTGGGGCCCACTACATCCAATGCATAAAGAGAGAAGAAGAAGAAGAAGAAGGAGAAAGAGAGAGACGGTGCAGGAGGGAGGGACCCCGCCACTAATGGGCCCTCCCTAAAACAATGCATACATCATGTGGGTCCCACAACAAGTGGGCCCTTAAAATTGAAAACAAGGTATATCACCCACCTCTTGCACTCCACCTTGCTCCCAAAGCCTCCTTTGCTCCTTGCCTATACTTTTGATGGTGGATGATGGGTTTTTAATGGTGTGGATGAGGGATGAATGGCTTGGATGATAGGTTTTTAGGATGGAAAGTGGGCCACACAACTCACTTCCTCATTTTCTCTCCTTGGAAAATTTTGGACATGTGAAGCTTGTTGGTTGCTTGGGATTTTTGAGAAGTGAGAGAGAAAGTGAAGTGATGGGATAATGTATGATGGAGTGATGGGGTGATGTGGTGGTTGTAAGAAAGTGATGGGTGAAGAGTGAAGTGATGTGAGGGTTGACTTGTGATGTTGCTTGTGTAAGAAAAAGGTATGGGTTGTTGTACTTGGGTAGGTGTGACTTGACATTGATTGATTTGATTGATGGGACATCTCGTAGAGATTCTCTCGAAGTTCGCAATGTGCGGTGTTTTATTCGAATTGAACGCAGGCCAACATCTTTTAGCTTGGGTATCGAGTCGGTGCGTGAGTCGCGGCGTTAGAATCGCGGTGACGGCGCGGTCGCCAAGATACAGGTTTCGAGTCAAGCCGACTTCGGCATGCGGGACTCGGCTTAGGATCGTGCGCAACGTCGGAAATGGGTCGAGGGTTGCCGGAATTCGACCAGTAGAATTGCGGAAGCTGACCGAATGGTACAGTTTAGGTTACGGGTCTTACAACCTTAGATGTGGGTCATTCATTATTATAGCTCAATCTTCAATGTGCATCATTCATTATGTAGGGTCCACATTTGATGTTGGTTATCTATCAAGTGGAGATCACCATCAATATTATTATCCATAATGTGGGGCCTACCTTCAGTAACCACCACCCATCATGTGGAGCCCACCTTTAATGTGGATCGTCCACTATGTGGGCCTTCCATCATGAAAGGCCGCCTCGGATATGGACCGCTCATCATTACGGTTGACCTTTGATGTGGACCATCTATTATATGGGGCCCACCTTGATGTGGGTTGTCCATCATGCAGAGTTGCATTGGATATGGGCCACTCATCATTATAGTCGACCTTTGATGTGGACCGTCCATCATGTGGGGCCCACCTTGATGTGGGTTGTCCACTGTGTAAGGCTCGCCTTGGATATGGGCTACTCATCATTAGGGTCGACCTATGATGTGGATCATATATCATGTGGGGCTCACCTTGATATAGATCGTCCATCATGTGGGCCCCACTATTATTGATTGCCCATCATGTGGAACCCACCTTTAATGTGGACTATCTATCATGTGGGCCCCACCTTTAATGTGGGTTGCGCATCATGTGGGGCTAGCCTTGAATTTGGGTCATTCATCATTAGGGTTGGCCTTTGACGTGGACTGTCCATCATGTAAAGTCACCTCAATATGCGTCATCTACCATGTAGAGCCAGCATCAAAGTCCTTTGTCCATCATGTGGAGCCCACCTTTGATGTGGATCATCCATCGTGTAGGCCCCACCTTTAAAGTGGGTTGTACATTGTATCAACCTGCTTTGGATGTGAGCTTTTTATCATTATGGGCTACCTTTGATGTGGACCATCTATATGTGGGCCCACATTAATATGCGATCATCCATCATGTGGTACTAACCCAGTCCTAAGCTTGACACATGCAGGGCAGCATCACATGTGAATTTTATTCAACGGTTTATCCATTTTGCCATATCATTTTAGGGTATAAGCCTGAAAATTAGACAAATCTAAGGATAAGTGGAGCACATATTCATAATAATGATCCCATCATAGAAATCTTTGTAGGGTCCACCTTGATTTTTATTTACCATCCAACTTATGCACAATGTCACATAGACTCGGATGAATTGAAAGCACAAATATCAGCTTGATGAAACTGTTACAAATCTCAAGAAGTTTTTAATGGTGGGCATTCAATCTCCACTTTGTGGTCCACTTGAGCCTTGGATCAGCTCATTTTTAAGCTTATACCTTAAAATGATATGGTAAAATAGATGGATGGTGCGGATAAAATCCATACATCATGGTGGCCTCTTATAGCCCTTGCATGTGCAAAGGTTAAGACACATGGGGGTTGCACCCAATTTACGTCCATTTTCTATAGTAAGCATTCACTTCCTACCCAGAGGTGTGGTCCACTTGAGATTTGGAGTTGCCTCATTTTTGAGCTCATGTCCTAAAATGAGCTAGAAAAATAGATGAATGTCGTGGATAAAACACAAACATTATATTGGACCACAAGGCTTTTCAGCGAAGAAGTTACCCGAATCCAAAGATTAGACATGGATTGGGCCTGCTGGTGCTTGTACTAATGTTAGTACACACATCACATGTAAGATTTGATAATGTAAAAAATGACCTAGCTAAAGAAAACAACTTTCAAACATCCTTTGCGTGGGCTCATCTTTGATAGATAAAGAGACTGGTTGATAGAGAAGTAGATGGTGTATTGTCCGATGTGAAGGATCTAATTGGACTGCAAATTGCAATTAGTGATGGGGCCCACACAAAACTTGTTTGAAATTTATTCCATGAGTATGTACTTTGCCGAGCTATTTTTATTTTTATTTTTACCGTTACTTATTGTCCAATCAAATCTCACCATGTCATGCTCATACCAAAGGGGCAATATCATCTCTTTGACCATGATCTGTCTTTCAATCAAATCCCACCATGTCCCGCCTGCATCGTCGACAGGGTAATAGCCCAATCCGCATTGTCTAATATTACACTAATCTAGAAAGCCTATCAAAGGGATGTTTAAAAGAGAGAAAATTAATGCTCTAATGGAGTATGATGAATAATATACAAGCACTTACAAAAAATAACTTAAAAATTGCATGTGGAACACTACTAATTTAAATTAAATTGTCCAAATTACAAATCCGATTTAATGTATAATAAACCTAAAATTATCCTTATTTGATCCACCGACTGTGAGATTAAGGGACATTTATTTACCATTTGAAAATGAATACATCCCATAATCCTACTTTAATGAACAAGGGTCCATATTTCAAAGACTATAATGTTAAAAGTTATGAGACCCATTTTTTATTTATTATAGATAGTTAACTATATCAAAACATCACATGGTGGGATTGTTAGAGATAGGGCCTACTTGAATAAGTACTTGAAACTATAACCTAAAAAATATTTTACATGACTCTGTATTTAACAATAACCTGTTGTTGTCAGAGATGTCTTAAATCTGATGTTGGGCTCAGTGACATCGAGCCTCGATGACATCGAAGCCAACTTAATGAAATCGAATTTAATGGTATTTTTAAGCTCCGGTCGCTGGACAATTTTTGTCCTTCTTTGATGACATCGAAGCTAGTTCGACGTTATCGAAGATTTACGCAAATTCGTTTGTGGAAACGCAAATTTTGCAAATTTTATTTTCGATTTTGTTTAGGTTTATTTCTAAACCTATATATATATATATATATATATATATATATATATATATATATATATATATATATATATATATATATACGAGACTAAGAGCTATTCTAAGAGGTTCTAAGTATTTTTAAAGGATGATAGAGTTTCTAAAAGAGTTATAGGGTTTCAAGGGGTGGAAAAAAAGTGAGATTTGAGAATTGCTCAAGCCGGGTAAGTCCTCCATATTTGTAATCTATGCTTTTGTAGTGGAATTTTTGTCGCTTCGTGCTGTGATTTTTTCACGTTAAATCTTTATGTTCTTTTGTGTTTGCTTGGTGCTCTTAGATTGCTATCCTAGATCCATATCTACGTGATTTCGCATATCAAATCCCAACACTACCTGCCATCCAATCAAATTTTTTTTCAATATCAAAATAAGCTACGACATTACCTAATTCAATTCTAAATTATTTTATCTGAAATTGCCAAGATTTTGTATGGATGAAATGCAATTTCTATTTTCATGAAATTACATAGGAATTCAACTATCCAAACATACCCTCATAGTTACTTTCCAAGTATGGATAAAAATAAAAATTCTTTCTCCGTGAAAAAAGCTATTTAGCAAAGTGCATCCAAACATGCCTCAAGTGACCCAACAGTCTTCGATGAGTTGGTTTTGATGGTGTCAACACTCATCTGTCAAACCATTGCCTTTGTCGAAAAAATGAGCAGATTAGGTGTTGCCCGGAGACACACTAAGGTGTATACCCGGACCGTGTGGGGCCCAACCTTATGACTGCGTTTCATATCCACTCCATACATCTGATTTTCCAGCTTATTTTAGGACTCAATCCCAAAATTCAAGTAAATCCATATCTTAGGTGAAACACGACACTGGAAACTGTGGTGAATGACCGTTAAAATCTTTTCAAGGGCCAAAAAATATTTAGATCAATATCATCTTTGTATTTTCTCTTCATCTAGGTATTTCTATCATTATCAACGGCTTGGATGGTAAATAAACATTACTTTAGGCCTTGGGAAGTTTTTAATGGTATCCGTTCAATCACCACTGCTTCTTATGGCGTAGCCCACCTAAGATTTGGATCTACTTAATTTTTGGGATCATGTCCTAAAATGGGCTGGAAAAAAAGGATGGACGGCGTGGATATAAGGTACATCCTCAAGGTGGGCCCCAATCTGCTTCTGTCCAAAAAAGCCCTGCAACCATTGCATCCGATCGTTCCTCGTCGTTAAAATATGTGAATTTGTAAGGATGCCGTTACTTCAATATGTGGACAACAATAAGCACGTGCACTACACATGCATTTAATTAGGTGAAAGACAAGTACTTTTCTTCGCGAGTTACACTGCTACTTTCCAGTGATCACAACCGTTGATCAGGTTGTGTCCACTGTCGATCATCCATTGAAGGAGTGCATTTCATCACCACCATTTGGCCAAGCTTGGAAATAAAAGATAGCCAATGGTTGCAAGGTGGAGAGGTCTACTTATCATTGCTGGAGAAGGATTTTGGTCCATCGCCCATCAAGGGGCCCACTAAATAGAGCTATATTACTGAAAGGGTGGACCATCCTGTACTGAATGGTGGCCCACCCAACATGTTGACAGCTGAAAAGTGTAGCAAATCAGGGATGGGTGTGGCCCAAAATTGAGCGTTGACTCTTGGTTTACTTTGGTCACTTGTAATGTGTGCAAGCATTCTAAAAATGATTGTAACACTTGGTTCAAATTAACCCGAAGCACCAATATAGATAAGTTTAGAGCTGTAAGCGAGTCGCGTATCGCCCTACTCATACTCGGCTCTTAACACCCGAGTGCTGCTCGTACTCGGCTCTACTCGGCCAACGAGCATAGACTCCTTACTCGTACTCTACTCGCCCGAGTACGAGCCAAGTACGAGTAGTAAACTAGTCGAGTTGAGTCCGAGTTTTCGAGGCGAGTTCGAGTACGAGCAAAAATGAAAATAGTTTTCAACTATTATAATTATATTATAATTATTAAAATTTATTTTCTCACACTTGATAATGATTTATCGCCCAAATATGATAGTCCACCAGTTAATTAACATGGGATCTAAATTAATAGTGAATGGTGTAGACAATCAACATGGGATCTAAATTAATAGACAATGGCGTAGTAGGCAAGGATTTTTCGCCCAAATATGATAGTCCACCAATTTTAATGTTTCCATTCAATATTATCCACAACAATGGTTTAAAAATATTCTAAACTCAAAGCAATTTCCAATATCATTTCTAATCCTAATACACAGGAAACATGGAAAGCATGTAATAGACCTATACATGTAGGAAACACATGCAAAATGCTAAGAAAAGAAAAGGAAAAAAAAATAATTTTCTACCTTAAACAGGCCAGGGACGAACTGCAAGCAGTGGACTCGGCACCGGGCGAAGCGGGGACGGGGCCGCGGACAAGGGAGGGCAATGATGAGTCATGCGGACGGGGGGCAGACAGATTGGGCAATGTGAGCACCTGAGAGAGAGAGAGAGAGAGAGAGAGAGAGAGGGGGGGAAGAAGAATGGTAAAGCAGAAGGTGATCGAGCAGGGCAGGGACCGCCAGACGAACGTTGTGGCCGTGTGGGTTAGGGTTTTGAGGGTTTTTTTTTTGGGAACGTCGGAACGACTGAACGAGAGAGAGAGTACCACCAGACAGGGGCACCGGACACTGGCAGTGGCAGGCAGTGATGAGCTCCGCCGAACAAGGGAGTGAGAGAGAGGGAAGAAGAGGGATGGGCCGGACGGCGGACAACACCAGGCACGGGCATGGTCACAGACTCACAGCCTTACAGGGGAGGGGAAGGAGAGGAGAGAGAGGGAGAGTATTTTCGAACGGGCGCTGGGAGGGAAGGGATTTAGGTATTTTCGAACGAGCGGGCTGCGCTGTGAAAACGACGGGCAAAACAAAAGGGGGGAGTAGGTTTTTTTTTTTAGGTGGATATATATATATGGTCGAGTACTAGTCGAGCACACGAGTCGAGTATCTCTAGACTCGTACTCTACTCGTAATCTAAACGAGTCTGAGAAACCTGCTCATACTCAGCTCTAACTCAAACGAGTCGAGTCAAGCGAGCACTCGAGCCTTAGTCTGCTCGTGTACGGCTCTAGATATGTTAATGATTATATATGATTAACTTGAGAAGATTGATTGCCTATTCAAATACTTACCGAATGATTAAATAATTAGGTGATTTCAAGATAATTGGGTTCTTCCTTCCAAAATAGGTACACCTTGCCTTCCATATGCAATGACTTTTGTATGCATAAACAACCGAATGAAAGAGACAATTTCGAAGAAGTATTGAAAATGGGAATAGTCCAAATTATAACCATAAATTTATATTACAAGTACTAATTACAGTAAAGATTATTATTACTGAATTATAACTAAGGATTATTGGTATTGGATTATCACAGCTCTTAAGATAGAGCTAAATTATAATAAGGAAAGATTATTTGATTGATTTTATTGGATTGATTGGAGATATCTTACTTTGTTGGATTTCTTTTTATTTATTGATCTCTTTCGCTATATCTTCTAGATGTTGGCTATGGCAGTTGATTCATCGCTACATTTGATTTTCATATCCAGTTCTTTTTGACATATGTCCTTATATCTGTTGACTATTTTTCGTCGTTAGACTTCTCCGCTGTCCCATGTATCATTCAAATTAGTGTAAGTTGTAATTTGATTTTTAAAAATGCTCTAAATATTTTTAAAGATTATACGCATGTCATACATTTCACTTTTCAATGACACATGTCATTTTCTAATTGGTTATTTCAGAATTGGTTAAAAATATGGTATAACACTAGTCGAACAATCATCGGGCAAAATCAAACAATTACCTTTCATCCCTATTCAAGTTAAGCCCCAACAATCTAAATGGTCTAGACCGGCATCACCTTAGGCACTAGTTTACCAATTTGCTAAACAACATCAACCCTTTGTTTTTTTTTTTTTTGGTTAGCTTGTTATTACACCCACTATCAATTCACACTTCACTGTTAGCCGCCCCCATTAGGGAATCGATTCCAAGACCTCATTGTTGAAATGAGGTATCTTTCACTCAGTCTACCACTTGAGCTATGGATCTAGGTGTAAACAACATCAACCTCATTACCCATGAGAATGACCAATGACTCAGATCAATCTGTACTAACCAATTAATGGCCCACTCAGCCTAATGCCGCGGTAGTTAAGATTTGCAGCAAACAGTTACAACCGTTTGGACTCTCTAGGCTCTATATTTTTTCTTTTCTTTTCTTTCTTTCTTTCTTTCTTTCTAGACCCTTGCTTTAAGTTTTTCTAACTATCTACATTTGGGGGATAGATCTAATCATGTGTCCTTCAATCTATGCTTCTTTTGAGATATGGATCATCCAAGGGACTGATCCAATGATGGAACAATCTAGATCAATTTCCAAAGTGCACCATCCAAGGGTTTGTAAATGTTATAAGACCCACATTGGGTGTGAATACGGATTCGGATGGGTTCCCATCCCCTGATTGCATCAATGGTTAGAACCATTTATATTCTCATTACTATGTAGAGTTGGGCATCCAGCTGAGTGAACCCAATTCGACCCAATCTTGAAATAGACTTGACTCGAACTCGACCCAACTCTTACCGAGTCCAACATGACCCGATCCAAGTCCATGTCTGTGCTGAACTCATCCAGACCGAATCTAATCTGATTATAAGTAACAAGTGAGGTCGTGTCAGCACCAAGTCCAATCAGATGGAGCGAGCATCCGTGGGTTGAAATCACAACTCAAAACCAAGGTACACTTGTCGAAATTGCAACCTCTCCATTAGCTATACATAGGGTTGTACATGAAACGAGTTAACTTAGTTGGCTTGCTCAACTCGACTCGAAAAAGCTTGATTCCACTCGGTTCGAGCTGAGCCGAGCTGATTTTTTGAGCTCGAAAAAATTTTGAACCGAGTTCGTGCTTGCCCGAGTTCGACTCAACCCGAATTGAACCCCAACTTGAATCAAATGCGGATCAAACCAGTTCAATATCAGTTACTTTGATATTGATGTTGCTCACCAATTGTTTGATTAAATGACTCAAACGAAGTGCCATTGGTGGCAAGAAAGGTACGTATATGAAACAAATATCCATTTTTCTTGATTTTGATATGGCTTATGAGATATTTGATGAAATACATGTAAAATTACTACTATTGTTTTACATACCATAAGAATTTCTAAGGTGTGGTATACATGTTTGTAAAAACGCTATGTAGGCAAACTCAGCTCGATCTTGCCCCAAGCTGGCCTAAGTTGATGACCAAGCCGGACAGACCAATCAGGCTTAAAGACGGAGCCGAGCCGAGTTATCACACCGTTTTCTATAGCATGGTCCACTTTTTCTCTGAATATTCATTTACTTTGTGCTTCCGCCTAAAATTAGATTCCAAGACATATGGACGGCATGGATAGAAAGCACATCACGGTGGGCGCAAAGGATCAGAAACACCTTGGGTCAGCACGCAGACCGCTTCCTGAGATACTTCTACTATCGTTGTGTCCCGGATTCTTAATTTTCTCATTTAGACCCTAAAAAAATCAGGTCCCTTTGATTAATAAATCCGACCCACCTAAATGTGGGCCCACGACTTAGACACTTAGATCAGCTATCTCCGTGCATGTGTACCAACATCCATACTCCTCTAGAGCACCAAATATTTTTCTCCAAAAAATTGAAACGGCCCCCATCTGATTCTGACAGTAATTCGCTGTACCGTCGGCCCCACACGTAACCGTACAAAACCACCGACTAGTGTCCCGGTTGTAGCCGGTAACCACCATCTATAAATATCCAACCCTAACCCTTCTATTCTTCCTCATCCCTTTCAAGACGCGAGCGCTCTCTACCTCTCGATCTCTCAATCTCTCGAGATTTCTAGAGTTTCTCGCTCGTTTCTGCGATTTTCAAGGGTTTTCTCTCTCATTTTCTCCGATCTTTTTAGATCGTTCTCTCTCATTTTCTGCAACCTTTCTAGGTTTTAGAGATTTTTTAGGGTTTCTTGTGAGTGTATGGCAGTGAGCTTACCATCGAATGAGGTATCGGACCTCTGCCTCGGCAAGCCGGCGTTGAAATCGCTGTCGATCTCCGCTACAGTCGGCGACGCTTTGTCGGCCCTCAAGCGATGCAGCGAGATCTGCCTCAGCGTCTGGAGCTGTGACCATAGATCGGCCGATAAGAAGAAGATCGGCGACTGTCGTTGTGTCGGGAAGGTTTGCATGGTCGACGTTATCTGCTACCTTTGCCGGGAAGAGAATCTAACAGATCCGGCATCCGCGCTCAAATCGCCGGTCTCGGTGCTGCTACCCAAGGCT
The DNA here is from genome assembly GCA_030180095.1 of Magnolia changhungtana. Lineage (NCBI taxonomy): Eukaryota > Viridiplantae > Streptophyta > Magnoliopsida > Magnoliales > Magnoliaceae > Magnolia > Magnolia changhungtana. Next base: position 711,032 of record JASAUF010000213.1, read on the forward strand.
CCGGGTATCGTTCGGCACGTCGAGCCCCATCTCAGGTTTGGAATTTGGAATTGTTTTGGAATTCTTGTTAGATTATCTTGTCTTGCAGATGGATTTGATTTTTCTGATGCGTTTCGTTGGAATTAAGTTGTGTAAATTCGATTTTTGATGCGAATGGGCTTTGATTTGTGGATCTTAACTGTCTTTTTTATGAGGAATTTTTGCATGTTTTATTCTTCTCTATTACACGAATTGCATGATCTTGTATTGTTTTTTTTTTCTTGAAATTTTGTTCAGATTATCTTTTTCCTCTCTCAAGTTACCTGTATTTCAGGAAATTATCAGTTTTGAGTTCTTCAATCCATCAGATTTTTCCTTCTTTTTTTACCCCTCTGAAATCTATTATTCAAACAATTTTGTTCTGATTATTTTTACAGGGGAATTCAATTTTTCTAATTTCAGCTTTGATTTGCCCTGTTGATTGATTTTTTTTCCTTGTTCCTTCTCCTTTTTCAATCCATTTGGAAGTTTCCACCTCGAAATTTTCGTTTGAATTAATTTCTCCAAAGAATTCAACGGTTTTCTAGCGGTGGTCTTCCCTCGGTATTCTTAAAAAGATCCTTTGAATTTTTCAAATTCCAATGAATAAAAAAAAAGCGAAGAGTCTCTTCTTTAATCCAGTTTTCAACTTCTTTATTGCACAAAAAAAGCGAAGGCCTTTCTTTTCCCCTCCTGTCATAGATAGATCTTCTTCCCTCTATTTTCATTTTTTTTTGTTTTTTGTCTTTAGTTTTTTATTTTCCTATCTAAGAAAAATATCTTTCCCTGCACAAAATCCCAATTCCTGATTTCTTTTCTTTGTTGCTTTACCTTCTCTCAGTTCTTTATTTTCTCATTGCTATTCTGATTATTGTTCTTTTTTTTTTTTTTTGGATTTACAGCTTGTTAGATGCTCTCGATCTCATTCTGGACGGTGCTCAGAACCTGATTGTTCCGATTGAGACCTACTACAATGGAAGGAAGAAGCTCCTGAAAAATCTATCCATCGTGGGCACCTCCCATTCCAACGGCCGTGAATTCTGCTGGTTGACCCAAGAAGACTTCGTCCGCTTCCTCCTCAACTCCATCGGCCTCTTCTCCCCTCTCCCTGCCTTGTCCATCGACTCCCTCAACATCATCCGCACCGACGTCCTCGCCGTCCGGTATCACGACCCTGCTGCCTTGTCTGTTGATGCCATCGCCCTCGCTCTCTCCCAACAGACCTCTGTTGCCGTCGTCACCTCCGATGGCAAGATAATTGGAGAGATCTCTCCTTTCACACTTGCCGCCTGCGACGAGACCATCGCAGCTGCCATTGCCACCCTCTCGGCTGGCGATCTAATGGCATACATTGACTGTGGTGGCCCGCCGGAGGACCTTGTCCGGACTGTGAAAGCAAGGTTAGCAGAGAGGGACATGGAAGGGATGCTGGAGCTTTTGAATGAATTTTCTTTATCTTCCTCTTCCTCTTCCTCTGATGAGGAGTCATCTTTTCCATCATCACCGTCCACGGTCAGGTACCGACCGGGGAGCTACTCTGCGAGGATGGTGCGGCGGGCAGAGGCGATTGTCTGCCATCCAGGGAGTTCGCTGGTGGCCGTCATGATCCAGGCGCTGGCCCACCGGGTTAATTACGTGTGGGTCATCGAAGATGACTACAGCTTGGTCGGAATTGTCACATTTTCCGACGTGCTGAACGTTTTCCGGGAACATTTGCAGCCGTTTCAGTAGTAGTGTGAGGAAGAGAAACCCCAGAAAAAATGCATTCTTATCAAGTTTGCAATTTTCTTTCCGGCTGTCTTTTGAAAAAAAAATCATTTCTTTTAAAATGGATTTGCGTGTTTGATTTGCTTGAGTTTCGATTAATCAAAAAAAAAAAACAGGATCTCTTCTTCTTTGAAGGTGAAAATGACAAGATTGTCCATCTCGAGCGGTGGGGGGATTTGAAGGAAAGTAGGTGAAAATGGTGGAGATGGGTGGGGTTTTTTTGGGAATTCAATGTTGTGTTTTTTTCCCTCAATTTTGTCATTTTGTATATACAGCAAGACTCGGTTACTCTTTTAGTCTGTCTACGTTTCCATGCGTTTCTGGCCACTTTGGGTTTGAACAGCTGCACCTAAATTGGAAAATGGGTAAAAAAACCTTTAAAAAGACTATCGAAAATCAACCGAACACGTGTCAATATCTCGTGTGATAATAATGATCTGGACCAGGTGGGTCCGCAGATGAGCGGCTCCTGAGAAGGTAGGCCTTGAGCTTTGCTCGATACGCAGGCCAAACTAACATTAAAAGCCGACTAAATTGGGTAATCCACTGTTTTGAAGTTTGAGAGTTCCAAGATCCAGAATTTGGTTGAACGATCACAACCTTTGATTTGGAGGCGAATTGGATCTCGGAACAGACTGGGGAGGTCCACCTGTTTGGGTTAATCCCCACTTTTTTTTTATATATATTTAGAATGATAACAAAAGACTTTCATTGCAAAATAGCGCCAAGAAAAGAACAACAGCTAAAAACCAAAAATTACAGCGTAAATAAGAAGAAGACAGTACGGCAAGAGACCCACCCAACCCTACACTTTTGTTTTCATTATGAAAGCATCTCTCTCTGTTCCTTTCCCTCCAAATACACCATAAACCAACCACAGTAAACAGCCCTGGTAAGTTCCACTGATTCTGCGGGCCAAAGATCACCCTATGCCAAGCCCATAATCAAACAGTGTTAGTAAACAGGCAATGAATAAAAATAAGATAGATCCATATCATTTTAAGTGGACCACACCACAGGAAGTAGGGTTGATAATGATACCTACGTTGAAAGCTTCCCGTGGCCCACCCACCATGTTATTTATTTTCCATTCACTACCCTATCCCAAAACACAAATATAAGCTTGATCCAATACTTCTGCAGCTCCCAACAAGTTTTTAATGATGGCCATCTGATCCCCGTTTTGAGGTCCACTTAAGCCTTGGATCCTTCTCATTTGTGGATAAAACCATACATAACAGTCTGACCCTCGAGGCCGCAGAGCAGGTGAGGGTAGTACCTAATCCGCGTCCCTTTGATTTGTAAATGGGGACCATCTAATAATTTTCGAGACTCAATCCGCGTCCCCTTTGATTCACGGACACTTATTTTTTAAATGGGACACGTGCATCCAGCCCTAGTCTAGGCAGGTACACCAGCTCATTTTTTGATAGCTGCACATGGCCCAATTAATTTTTTATTTTAAAAAAAAAAAAAAATCTCACAGCCAGGCTGAAGTTAACAACCTAAGTCTGTTTTCTTTTGACTTAGTCGTGTGCCACCCATGCGCATTTCACCATATACCCAATTAGATGATGGTGAGATATGGTGGAATTTGATTGGACTACCTCTCAAGTGGTGAGTATTTAACATACAACTTTTAAATATAATTCGGGGGACGCGGATTGCATCCTACCCCCGCGCGTCTCCAGCTGTGATGTATGGGAAAATGAGGTAGATCTAAGAATATGTGGACTACACAACGGGGATTAAACTCTTACTCTGGTATATGTGTTTTCTTTTCACCCGAGTCTTCGTAACTTTATGAATATCGACCGTGAGAATCATTATCGCCGCTGCTTCCTGTCGTGTGGTCCACTTGAGCCTCGGATCTGACTCATTTTGGACTTATAGCTTAAAATAATACTAAAAAAATGGATGGATGCATCACGGTGGCCACTCAAAGCTCCTGTCCGTTCCCAGCTAGAGATGGGTGTAGGACGCAATCCACGTCCTCAGTTTGGGTGGGCCATCTTTGGCAACAGGACGTAACCCAATCAAAATCTGCCACATCCCAACACTACTAAGCAACATGGTGTTTGGGTCACACGCAATCCTAGCTGCACGAGTGGATTGATCGGACAATCAGCAGCCTTGGTTTCGTCGTATCCGGGGTGCCGTGTGCTGGCGGTCATCTTCGGTAGCCCATTCGTACTTTTTCCGTGCAAATTTCGAACTGAAAGGAGGAGTCTTTGGCGTGCGTCTTCCAACCAAAACAGTGAAATCTTCGTTGGCGCCGTTTCCATCGCAATTCTTCTTTGGTGATAGCTACCTTCAGAGCTTGGTTTTCACCGACGCAATTAAATAGGAGAGGATTGATGACATGAATGGACATGATTCCAATCACTTTCTTTTCATATGTCGGGGATTTTCTCCTCAGGCTTGACTGGTTGAGTGCCATCGAGGGTGGTGTTCGACCAGTCGAGGCCTGACTCGACTCAAAGTCTAGCGACCAATTATATTAATTCTTCCGCGCTGCTTGACCGGTCGAGGACCCTGCAGATTCTAGTCCGGATTTAGTGAGGACTGCACAAATTTGAGACGGTTTCGCAAGAGGTGCGGAAATGAGTTGCCTAAACTATAAATAGGGATCCTATGATTATTTTAGGAGAATGCAAGAGAGTTTCCTAAAGCTTTGCAAGGATTCGCTATAGGGTTTAGGGCTATCAAAGGTGAGAGAGAGAGAGAGAGAGAAAGAAAGGAAGCTCGTGGAAGGGAGATTCTGCTTGTAGAGGTGATCTACTTCGCAGTCGACGTCTCAGCACTTCTATGTCCTCGTGATCGGTGAGATCTCTCCGTTTTCTTTATTCTTTTATTGTTCATCCACTCCTGCGTTTGTGAAGAATGTTTGATTGAAGCAGTGTGTACTTTCATAGTGAATTATTGTTCTAGATTAGGTCCCGTGGTTTTTTACCTCTTTAAGAGTTTTTCACGTAAAAATCCCTTATGTCGTATGGTTTGTGCTTTTGATTTATTTCATTATTTTATCATCCTATAATTTTGGTGTTTTGGGAGGCTAGATCCTAAGGTTTTGCGCAACAACCCTCAACACCATATTCACTCCTAGATGAACGGAGTGGATCATTTCCTTTCCATGTTGACCTTCTATTACAGGAATTCCTACATGAACGGTCATGATCATCAAAGCTATCCAAGTTATTAGTTCCATTGATGATGCTACCACAGCCTGAAGTGAAGTTCAGGCTATCTCAGCCACCGATTTTGCTCCCTGAATTTGGATTAATTACTATGTCATTTTCAGCCGTTCATTTCATAGCCCTCAACTGATGATACTCTTATCCGTCCAAAATACAGGGCTGACTGTTTGAATGGTATGAAGGGGTATGATTGTGAATGTATGCCACCACATGTGTGAATGAGACCTCTGCAATTTGAAAAGAAAAAGGCCCTAGTAGAATCTACACCATTCCATGCTATCGAAATCAGTGGGCCCATTGTGGAAATGACATAGCGCAAGCATAACACTTACTGAACTAACTTTAGCCACTTGATTGATGGCCACTAAATGGACAGTCAAAAAGAAAATATTAATAATAATTATATAAGCCCTATCCTAACGAATTGAGGTCAGCTATATAAATCCTTTTTCACTATTATACTATATTCATGGTTAATTAAAAAAAATATATCAGAACTCTTTAAGCCATGTATAAAGTGTATCTGGCATGCAGAACACCGTGTAGTTTGGTGGTGTGCAGCAATTGGAGAAAGGTTGGGTTGAGTACATACTTAACAACTTTCAAATATGTTTTGCATTGACTTCAACTCCATCAGCATTGGCACATGGCCTAATCAAATCTGTCATGTTGGGATTACCATACAATTTGTGTCTATTAAAAATATGAAATTATTTTCAATTCACATGAGAGTTGTTGTATTTTAAATTATTTTTAAATAATTTAGTTTTTCAAAATATCCGTTGGGACGTGCCATGGTTGTGGCCATAGGTGCCCTATGAATGTGTCTTTTCACTTAAGTTTGAAAGGTTGCATCATTTCATATTTTGTTTTGAAAAGTTATGTCTTTTGAAGCCAAAGAGTCGCACCAATTAGATTTAAACCTAATAGTCACAACACTTTGTAAAAGGGTGTCTCTATACTCTTTAAGGGTTTCTTTTCAAAGTCTATAAATAGACTTCTACATTTTGGTTTTAAGCATGGATTGAAAAATTTGGTTTTCTCTTAAAAATGTGTTCAAATATTTTCTAGTTCGGGTTAAGACTACAAGTGATTCGAGCTCGTGTACAGTGAGTGCACCGCTAGGACCAAGTTATAGTCGTTGTATCTTGAAAGTCGATTGCTGTAGAAACCTGTTGCACTTGGGACGCTGTCCAAGGAGAGCAAATTCGATTTCTAGCCGAGCGACTCACATCACACCTTGACTTTTATAAATCGATAAGTTTTCTCTTTTTCTCAATTTAAATTTATTTTATTTAAGTAGTTTTTCAAACTCCATATCCCAACAAGAATCACTCTCATCTCTACCTATGTATTTGAATTTGCAAATGCTCATTAAGTTTTAAATGTGTCGCTGATCCAACTTGTCCTTGTTAAAGATTTTTATTTTTTATTTTTTAGTTTTTTTAAAGCATGCACCCACATACGCACCACGATGAGTATTGGAACCCATAATCTTGTTAAAAGTGCTTGATGAATTGAAGACAAAGCAATTAGTAAGGGAAAACATGTATGGGATAGCTAAGCTTAAATAATTTGTCTTGAACTGCTAAGTCAATGACACAACTTTACTCAAATCCATCAACAACCCTTAAAGGTTGGCTGTTTGGTGTGCATATATATCTACATGCAACTGGTGGTACATTAGCTATTTCTTTAGGAATCTGGAGCATGAAATGCTCACGCAAATATCTACAACAATCACCGTAGACATTTTCTTCCATTGTATTTTATTTTTCTACAGTTGTTGGGAGAGATGGGAAAAGAATATGAATGCGAAAAGTCAAAAATTCCTTTCTATAATTGTGTGGGCAGCTATATTATTGAATATTTCCACATAATGATAATTTATCATATGTGTCACACGTTTGCAATGTGGTTTGAAATTTGGGAAGGAATATATATATATATATATATATATATATATATATATATATATATGTGTGTGTGTGTGTGTGTGTGTGTGTGTGTGTGTGTGTGTGTGTGTGTGTGTGTGTGTGAGAGAGAGAGAGAGAGAGAGAGCGAGAGATAAACTGAAATCCATTGTGACCAAAATACCCCTATTAACCTCTTGGGTGTATCTATTGCACTTGGGCTAGGACCCTGGGCTGACCCCTACTTTCTGCTGGTTATGGGCCTTGGTTTTCCTAGATGATATTCGTAAGGTCACGTTGTGGTTTTAAGACTCGGATGAGTCAACTCAGTTTTTCAGGTACCTGATCCAGTTTGATGCTATGAGTTAGCCCCGACGGTGACGAGTCCAACTGGTTCAGCCCACAACTCAAGCCAGTCATGACTCAACTTAGGACTGAATGAGTTTATCCGAGTCTCCGGAGAATTAAGAAGTCATTAGAAATATTTTTTTTTTTTTTTTTTTTTTTTTAAAAATGTGGATCGTACCATGCGACCAATTGTAGGTGATCATACATATTTTTCTAAGGGCCCGACCGTCGGTCCCAGACAAGCCTACTTTTTTGAACACAGGTGTGCTAGTACTTGATTGACAGGCTGGTGTGGGCTAGACCGGACAGAAGCGCTGAAGTTACGGGGCCACGGGTAGATTGATCATCAGATGGTGTGGAGATATTCAAACGGACAATGACAAAAGATTCTTTAGTTTAGTGAGATCAAAGAGCTAGAGCAAGATCTCAAGCTCATAACAAGGACATTTGAAAACGACGGGCCGCAATTGTCGACATTAAAAGACAGCTTAAGATAATTCAATACAGAGAGATACTTCATGCATCCCCAGAAACGTGGGCCCATCTGTTCGACGGCCTTAACTGCTGGGCTGGACCAAAAGGTCACACATGTACAGATCTGGGACATTCGGTGAAGTATGTTGTCAAGACTCTCAAGATTTTTTGAGTTCCCTTGTCGTGCAGGGTCTGGTGCAGAGATTGATGGTGCTGTGCAGGGGCTCAAGGACCTGGTTTGGTTGGGAGCTGACCATGTTGGGTTCAATCAATCACAATGAAATTTTTGGTGTGAGGTTCAACCAGTCCAACAGCCTTCTTGAAACCGTCACATTTGAGAAATAACCATATTTCTGAAGTAAAATTCGCCACAATGGACTGTCTTTAAAGGCTTGGTTGGCAGCGGTGAATAGGATGGATTTGAGGGATTGTTGGTTTTTCAGGGCTTGTTTGATCTTCCAATTACAATAGTAAATGACTGTAAATGGATAATAATTATTTACTCATTTAATTGTGTGGTGACATCACATGCATCCATAATGATGATTTTACTACATTGTTTGTTTCACTAAAAATCATTGTAAAAATGATAGCTTGATAGTGTGAAAATGTAATAATTATAATTTACTTTATATGCTTCCATTACCATCACACGCACTCACACATAACGGCACACTCACACCACAGTGGATGCTCGAACCCACACCTCATGTTGAAACTCTTGTTTCTTTACCACTTAGCCATAGAGCCATAGGGTCGCAGGCATATTTAGTTCTTGTTGAAATAAACATGATGATGACTCATTTACATTGCATTTCATAGTCGTTTAGTTACAAGGAATTGGAGAGATTTGGATTTGAGAGGAATCAAAATGCCCCCAAAAGCACTCTTAAAATACTCACCTAGAGTATAATTACAAATCCACTCAAGTCCATACTAAAATCCACCCAATTCCAAAGGATTTCAAATCCAATGGGCGCAAAGAGTTCATGCAAGATGGCCCTTTTTATAATATGTACTGAGACTCATGAATTCTCGGCCAGAAATCCAAGCATATTGGGACCTTCCCATGGATTTATTTACTGACCTCATCAAATGAACACTGCTCGAAAATACCGTGGCTAGAAAATTACATGCATTCCCATATCAGATTCCAGAATTGGACTTTTAAGTATTTTGGTCTCCTGATAATAATATTCCGCGTAGAGTCTATTGAAGACCGATCCGGCCATTGAAGGGCAAAGTAACGATTTGATCAGCTCCCTTGGCCCACTTCTATGCAATGGATGTAGGTTGCTGATTTCTTCTCTTTCTATGGTTTGGTTTTGGGCTTGGCGCCCATCACGCGTATCTATCAGGCATGGTGCGTATCTATTTTCTAGATTTTGGCATAATGATAGAACATTTAAAGGTGAATTATATCAAAAAATTCCAACACAGAAAAGATAGGGCACTTACCAGAGCCTTTATACTTCAGGCCCAAGCCCAACCAATTACATCTATTTTTGTCCTCCTACACAGGCCTGCTTCGATTCTGGAAGTAAGGCCCAAATACCTACCAGAAGGAACAACCTCCAAAATCCCAATGCCATGATAGAAAGAAGCTTTTAATGGATCCCAACATCACCTACAGCACTTTAAAGATATTAAAAAATCTCTCCCATGTTTCTCTAGTAAAAGAGCTATGAATGAAGAGAGAATTGATTGACTCTGCATATAACGCATTGCTTGTGCAGATATTAGATATCACCATCTAATTCTTTCAAAGTTATCAACAAGTACCTTGTTTCTTTCCACCAACCATGAAAACACCAGTGTCTTAGAAGGGCGCCATAGTGCTAAACAAGAAGTATGACCTTTTTACCGCTCTTTATGTGTTGATTGTATTTGAGCTTCTTTTTTTTTTTTTTTAACACATGCACACACACCACCACACACCCACGCCATAGTGGGATTTCACCACCTATGGGCACTTGAACCCTTGACCAGGAGTTGAAACTCATAAGAGTCCACCACCGGAGCAAGAGCAAGGACCCAGATTGTATTTGAGCTTAGTGCCCCCTCTTGCTTGGTAATAAAATCCTCCTTTCAACTTCCCAAAGAAGAGAGAGAAAAAAAAAGCTGACCACGTCAGCCTTCAGGCATGACCAAAAGAAATATTCATGTCCACCTGATCAGTGAGCCAGCCATATGTTAAGGCAATGTTACCAACAGGGTATCTGATGTCCGACGCGCACATGTTTGAGAAAACCTGTAATACAACATAAGCAGACTAATTGATATGAAGACCTTCTTTCATGCGTCTTTTTAAGAAGGTTTCTAAATTTCAAGTTGGTAATTAAGGGTCCGTTTGGGTAGGGCACCAGCGAAATTGGAATTAACTTTAATCCAGGTTTCTGAAGGCCCCATGACCTCCATGTAGGATTCACAGCACTAAATAGGCACTTTCCTCAGCATAGACACAATCAAGGAAATTTTACGAAAAATAAAAAACATTGCTCATTGCATGTACGGGGAAAATGGGAAATGCTGTTTTAGCGCGGCAAATCCTACTTGGAGGGCATGGGGCTCACTTAATTCCCATTTTTGAGATCACGATTTTCAGATCTTGTAACATCAAGTGAGAAAATTTGTGGCTAAAAAAATGAGGAGAAGAATTTAGAGGTCAGCATCAAACCAAACCTGCAGACTGCTAGAAGAGCTTACATAACAAATACAACAATATTTCAGCATTTTTTTTCTTGCAGTTGAATTTCAATACAAGGACTATGAGCTTCTTCTATTAGATAATGCAAGAAAACACCTCGAGTACTAAACATAAACTACACAAGTCTCATACAGAAGTCAATTACCAAAACATGTTGTCAAAGGTATTGTAGATTACCCATTTTCATCAGAAATATCTGTCTCTTCTGATGTCGTCTGCACCACAATTTCAGTTGGCTGCAGGCACCCTCTCAATGAGCCATGCCCAAGCTGCCCCCGTTCATTGTCTCCAAACCCAAAGATCAGCCCCCTGTTGGTGACTGCCACAGTGTGGTACAGACCTGTGCTTATTTGAGAAATATGGTGGGCCCTCAGGCTATCAAGAATCCGTGGCTTGGTGACTTTGTCAGAGGCGCCTCGATCAGAAAAGCCCAAGCTCCCAAACCCCATCCACCCGAAGCCAAAAGTGGAGCCATTGTCCATGAGGACAAAGGTCTTCCTCTTCCTTGCACAGACCTGAACATTATCATGGTAACCGGAATCAAACCGATGTCAAGAAAAGGGGGAAATTTTTGTGAACATAAAACATAAACCATATCAACTGGTATTTTTTAAAAGATCTTCTCGATTGAAAGATATACAGGTTTCAGGTTTCCTTATCAGTATTCAGTAGATCATGGTTTCAGGACTCGGCTCAAGTCGACACCATGGTTTGACCAATCCCTTAATGTCTCAGCCTGGCTTGTCTGAGTTCACTTGACATAGGGAGTCAGTCCCATGCAACTCAACGGTATATAAAAAATTCTTCTTCTTCTTCTTTTTGCTTTCACTTTTCGCCCATATTAACCTCCAAACGTTGGATCTAGGTTATTTAAGTGTCTAGAAACTGTTGAGGAGTTTTTGTCATCAGATCAAAGAAAAGTCTAACAGATTTCCATATCAAAGGTGGTTTCCAAGAAATTTATGATTTTTTGAAAAACTTCCAGAACCAAGGTAAATGTTCATTATTCCTCCTTTTCTTTTTTAAATATAAGTTGAATAAGACGTAGCAAAAATATGTGAAAAACGAAAGTTGATATATTCCTTTTAAATGATTAAAGCTATTTTCAAGGTGTTTTCTTCCTTAAACATTCCAATTTGATCCCACAAATTTATTAATTTATCTTTTTGAAAGAAAAAACATCACACATGCCTAACTTTATTAATCTAAAAAAAAATTACTAAAAGTATTTTTTATTATTACTAAAATTTTATATTTAAATAAAAAAATATTATTGTATCAATATGACCATTCGGCACAACGAATTTATTTATTGCGTTTTTAGGTCACGCATCAACTAGATTTTAGCTTACAACTAGCCTACGTTTTTTTTAAAATATTATTATTACACACACCCAGGCACCCCGTAGTGGGATTTCACCACCTATGGGTTTTGAACCGAAGACCTCGCGTCAAAACTCCTCAGAGTCTACCACTGAGGCAAGGACTGGAACCCAACTAGCCTAAGTTGCATTTTTCTATTTCAAATATATATATATATAGTGAAATGCTTGCCTGGGAACCAGTTCTCACGAGAACTAGTGAACACTTTTTGATATATGATATGAGCCCAAAATCTGAACTGTCCATGTGATGCGGCACCCCATGCGACCCCTAGGGCCCCATTTTCAGCCTAATCGAAGACTCTGGTGGGCCATGACAAAAGGAAACAATTACCTCCCTTGATTTGCTCTCTTTGCTATGGCCCATCAAAGTTTTGGATCAGGCTGAAAGTTGTGCCTTGGGGGTTTCATGGGGTGCCACATCACATGGACCGTTCAGATTTTGTGCCCATGACAAGTATGCAAAGGTGCACACAAGTGCTCACCTAAGGTGGGCAAATGAGCAATCGACTCATATATACATAGAGGAATGCTCACCTGCACACCAGTTCTCACGAGTTCCAGTTCTCACAAGAACTTGTGAGAACTTTTTGAGAACTCATCTTCTGTGATATGAGCCCAAAATCTGAACCATCCACATGATGCACCACCCCATGAAACCCTAAGGGCCAAACTTTTAACCCGATTCAAAACTTTGGCGGGACATGGCAAAAGAGAGAGGCAAATCAAGGGAGGAAACTGTTTCGTTTTTCCATGGCCTACCAATGTTTTGGATCAGGGTACCCTAGGCGTTTGATGGGGTGCAGCATCACATGGACGGTTCAGATTTTGCACTCATATCATGGGAGATGAGTTGTCAAAAAGTACTCACAAATTCTCGTGAGAACTGGTGTGTAGGTGAGCATTCATATATATATATATATATATATATATATATATATATATATATATATATATATATATATATATATATATATATATATATATAGTTGAAGAAAAATGGTGATTCGACAATTTGCCCCCAACTCATTTAGTATGGACTCGACTCAAGAACAAATAGTCAATCCAAGTCACCAATACTTAAACCATCATAAAATTACAACTCAAAAAGAAAGTATAAGATACGACCATAGCATGCTGTAGGGCTCCCAAGGCAAGCATAAGGAGGGCTCCATAGTCAAGATCACCTTTTGTGAAAATCAGGTCAATCCACCATCAAGTAGCACACACCATTGAAATCAATGTACTGATGAAGATCTGACACAACATACGGGTGTGGCCAACCTGATGAGTTGGATTACATGATTCTCAGGTTAGATGATCTTCAAAAGGGGGCCGGCCACATCCGATCATCAAAATAGGGTGAGGTTGAGCCTAGAGCCTAGAGCCCACAGCCTACATAATTGACAGATCAGACCCTCTCATCCATCCAGGGGTCTGTCAACAGTTGTGATCACTTTTTGTGCCCATAGTTGCAATGCAATCAACAGTTGCAGTCTTATTGCAGCCCAACTCGTGTTATTGTCAGGGCTGAATCCACAAAAACAGCCCAAACAATTTAGCGGATTTGCAGAGAACTGATCACCTATGGCCAATGTTCCAAATTCGTGGTACTGTACCAACATTCACGCCAACATGCCACTTGTGTGGGATATCAGTACCATGAAGAGGAAGGCCTGTCCATGAAGATCATCTTTCGTCCACACCATTGGAATCAATGGACAACCAATTGTTTGACACAACATAAACGTATGGTCCACAAGTGAGAGGATCAGCCTGATATTTTGAGTGTGGGGCCTACCATTTTCATGGTACTAATGTCCTCCATAAGGGGCATTTTGGCAGGAATGACGGCACGGTACCATAAACTCTGGCACCTTTGCCTGTAGGGGATCTGTTCTCTTTGCAGAGATGAAGGCTTGCAGCAGGAAAAAATAATGATAATACTAATAAAACAAGAAGAAGAAAAAGGAGCATTTTATGGTACTATGTTAAGAGTCTCATGGTTACCACACATGCACCCAAAATTATACTAGTAACGCACATATAAGGTAAACCAAACAATCCAAAATTTGGTACCCATTATAGGAATGTCTTAACCTCATTATCAAATTAATCCGGGCCATTCACTCATTCATACAATTGAAAGCAAGCCATGGTGAAAAAATCACACTGATCGGGATATCCCAAACACACAATCAATAGTGTGGAAAATGGAGAGAAATGAAATAGGTCCAAACATCATCCATCTTTGTATTGCTTATGATTCCAAAGTAGCACTTTGGTTTGATGTTTCCGTATGATCTATGGCTTGTAAAAACATATGGCTGTAATAGGTTGGTCCCGTTCAAAGGGTCATGATCATCCAATCAGCGTGATTTTGTCATCACGGCTTGCCCCCTAATTGTATGAATGATGAACAGCTGGGATCACTGACTGGACACTTCGTGTGTCACTTAAAAGCATCGGGAATGTTGCTAACGTCCCCATCTATATTTATATTATAAATTCACTAGTGTGTTTATTAATTTTCTAGTTAATATCATGATAATGCCACAATAAAAACACAATAATTAAAATCAGCCGAGGTTTTGAAAATATCGTGACAATATTATGATAATATCGTTTAGTGTATTTCTCGTGATATCATCATGAGATCTTAAAAATCTCAGCAATATTTTTCATACTGGTCTCATCCACCACATATGAGGCATGCACGTGTTAATCCAAACCATCCAAACATACTAATCCATTGTGGATGGAGCATGGTCCAAAAATCACAGTAACCAAGCATTCATAACCTTCCAGTCGGTAGTTATCAAATGATTGGTTAAAATAAAACTATCAGTGGTTTAAATTCATGAAGCAAAATCAAATGGCTAATATGGTTTATTCATACAAGTTCTGGTTGATGCTCCATCCATAAGGGGTCCATGACCTGGACAATCTACGTTGCCATACTTGCATATCATGCTTCCCATGGATGAGCCTACATCGAAATTTGGTGTCAGACTATCACTGGCCTACCTTAAATCTCTCCAATACACATGGACATTAATGATAACTTAGACCACCCATGTCATGGGCTCAATTGTGTGTGGCCAACATTTTGTATAAATACACACACATTTAAGCCAAAACCTTAATCTTGAATTTTTATTTTTTTATTTTTTTTATTTCCCTTTTTCTACTGCACCCCCATTTTTTCACTAAGCTTGACAGAATTAAACCCAAGCTTCTCCTGTAGTTTTTTTTTTTTTTTTTGGCCTTTATAGCGCTTTGTTAACTATGGTTAAACATTACCCCTACAATATCACGAGTTCAGATGACAGGCCAACTGGTAAGATTCACTATCAATTGCAAATAACTAATAGGGTAATGGCTCTAGAGTTCAAAAACCCAGTACAAACTGGATTTCAAGTCTCAGTGAAAGGCAGTAATAGGAAGATGGTTTTCACAAGACAAAACAGGTTTCCAGAACCTTCAAAATAAGATCTCCACAGAACTATGATAACATGAAGGAAAGCAAGGGGGCCGAACTCAGAAATTGTAGCCATCGACCGATGATGGTGATCTTGTGGAATGATTGAGGTATGGGGAGTGAGTCCAAGAGGCTCATGATAAAATAAATAAATAAATCTTGCCCAAAGCAAAATCTTGACATCCTGATGTTGCACAAAAGAGAGGAGAGGATGCAAGGTCTACCGAGATCAGAAAGTTGATGGGCCTTTCTCAGTTTGATTGGTCCTGCATTAACTAGATAGGAAGATTGGGCGGAATTTTGGTGAATTGGAAAACCTTAGAGCTGGTGGCGATAGATTCACACAGAAGAGAATTCTCATGGTCCTATTCAAATTGTTATCAAAGAGTCTTCTGTAGGCTTGGCATTGGTCTATATGACCTCAAATTCATAGCATGCCAAAACAGTTACATAATAGCTGTTACGTAACGGTAACGATTGTAACCATTATGCATTACGGGGCTAAAACGGCCATTAAAAAAGAAATGGCCCATAATCCGTAACGGGTCCAAAACGGCCATTACAAAAGAAATGGCCCATAATCTGTAACAGGTCCAAAACAGGTTTTTTTTAAAGGACGTAATGTAATGGTAACAACAGTCGCCATTATGGCCACTATGGCCGTTATAGAATACCTTGCTCAAATTGTCGTGCCATGCATCAGAATTTCTTGGATGAATCAAGTCCAATTCCAAGGCAATGGGCAGTTCCTTATCTTTAAGGAGCAATTTCAACATCATTAGATTCAGTCATGAGGAGGAGGAGGCCGCGTTACAGCTGGTATGAGAGATTAACGAAGTTTGTCGACATATGGGAATTGATTGATCTCCTGCTTCAAGGGGAAATTTTCATGTGGTCTAATTATCAGGAAGATCCAGAGGTTAGTGGATTAGAACAATTTCTCATCAATGCCAGATGGGAAGAAGCATTTCCAGAGGAACTCAGTCACGGCCCAAACCCCTTTCCGATCACAAGCGAATAGGCCTTCCCTCTAAGCTTGAGTCATGGGGCCTGAAATCTTTTAGGTTCAAGATACTTTGGTTCAAGCACACGACATTCTTGCAGTTCGCTAAGAATCCGTAGTACTACCTTAAGGTGGAAGGCAGGCCAGCTTTAGAATTTTCCAGAACGTTAGGCTCAACAAAGCTAAGTTGCAAGTATGAAACAGAGGAGTGTTTGGCAACTTGAATGAAGCAAAAGAGAAGATCTTCTCCAAGATAGCAGAGGAGGGCAGAGCTGAGAAGAAGGTCAATCATCCAAAGCCAAAAAAACAGTAATGGAGGATCTCAAAGCTTCTTTAGATATTCTGAGGAAGGAATAGATTACTAGCAGACAAAAATCAAGGACGAGGCAGGTTAGAGAAGGGAACAAAAACATGTCTTATTTTCACAGTAAGGTGGAAGGTGGGCTGGCTTTAGATTTTACCGGAAACTTAAGCTCTTCAAAGCTAAGTTGCACGTATGGAGCAGAGATAGTGTTTGGAAGAGTTATCTCTCTCGGAGCATGATGCTGCATGTAATCACACTGTTGGTAATTTTCAGAGGATGGCGGTGGAAGAGTTCTCAGAGCAGCTGAGGCTGGCTGGGCTAAATTTTCATTCTTTGCCAGAGGAGGTAGTGAGATCAATCAAAGAAGAATACTTGTGTGATGAAAGCAAGGAAGTTGTCTTCGAGCTATGGTGTGATGGGGCTCCAGGCTTAGAATGCTTCCCATAAGCATTTTTTCAATGTTGGAATTTTATTTAAGAGTATCAGGCTATTGTATTAATTGAATTTTGTAATTCTGCTCGATTCTGTAAGGACATGAATGCATCCTTTTTCTTTTCTTTTCTTTTCTTTCTTCTTCTTCTTTTTTTTTTTTTTTTTTTTTTCAGTTCTGGTCGCAAGGGAGTCGGCAGAGGATATAACAGACCAATTAGTTTGGTGGGTAGCATCTAGAAAATTTTGGCAAAGGTGCTCACGTGGAGACTTGGAGGGCGATGGAAGAGGACATATGTCCGAACCCAAGTGCTTTTGTTGCTGGAAGGAGCATCATGGATGGCCCATTCATTGTGAAGGAGGTGGTAGATGACTGCCACAGGAAAGGAATCAGAGGTTGTTTGTTGAAAGTTGACATGAAGAAGTCGTACAATTGTTTGAACTGGAATTTTCTTGCTTATATGATGGAGCAGATGGGTTTTGGGTATAAATGGAGGAGATGGATCCAATTCTGCATTTCGTCCATGATGTTTTCGGTTCTAATTAATGGTTCCCACAAAGGATATTACAGAAGTCACTGGGGCATCTGACAGAGGATCCATTATCCCTTTTTTAATCACAATTGTGGCGAAGGTACTGAATAAGATGATGGATCTGACGCTAGAGGTTGGTATGACCAAAGTTTGGCTGTGGGTAATAATTTGCTACTGAGATCTCACTCTAAGATGCAGATGACACAGGATTCTTCAGTTATGACTCATTGTAAGTTTGCAGTATATGAAAGTCAAACTTGGATGTTTTGAAATAGTTTCAGGCATCAAATTCAACGTAGTCAAAAGCAATCTCATGGTGCTAAATATGGAGGAGGTTGAAATTGAAAGTCAACCAAATGAACCATAATTGAACACAAATCAAGCATGATTTGGTAAATTAGTACCCATTACATTGAAATAAAACAACAAGAAGTGAATGGTCACCCTTCTTTCCGATTTTTCCAGTGTCCATTCCAGTTCAATTCATTGAATCTTGCTCAAATCTTTTGTTTTGATCCCCAAAATAAGCCTGGATCTAATCTAAAATCGTTTCCTAGGCTTCCTCCATGGTTGAAATGAAAAAAGAAAAAGAAAAGGGAGAATGAGAATGAGAGAAAATTTGGAAGAACAACAATTCAAACTTGAGCCTTTATCAAAGTGGCCTGTATTGGCCCCATATTAATGCCGATATGCCCTCTACCAGCCAATACAGCCCTTCTTTTCTAGGGTGGGCCTTTTCAACCTTGTATTGCATATCAAATCAGGCTGACACGGCCATATCATCCGATATGACACCGATATTCAAAACCATAGTTAGGTGCTAATAAAATGAATCTCATTCATAAATAATAATAATAATAATCAGTTTAAAGAGATAACTGTCCCTTTTCTTGGTAGAGCGCATTATTTGAATTATCTCTGACATTATCGAAATATCTCTGATATTATCGTTATCTCTAGCTTGGCAATATGGATGACACTGGTAGCTATACCGATAACACCAGTAGTAGTAGAAATTCCAGACATCAGCGATGCATCGCCAAGTATTGCCAAAGTGTCGATATCGCCAATATTTTCAATTGTGTAAATTCCAGGTGTTGCTTGTATTGCCAATGTATCGATATCGCCAATGTATTGCCAATACTTTCGACTATGTAATGACGCTTGTATCACAAGTGTATCGGCGATATTTCAATAATATAACCAATGTAGAGATATCACAGAAAATTTGTTTATTAAAAAAACATTCTATTTCGATTTTTTTTAATGAGCAAGTTGTATGCAATTTTCAATTAACCATTGCTAATATTGATAATATCTCAATATTATCATTATCGCAACATGCTCGATATCAAGGCCACAATCTTTCGTTTTCTTTCCAGTTGTTGATGATTTCTTGGCAAAATATTGTGAGTTGTTGATATTCTGCAATATTGATAGATGTTTGGATGTAAGGTTGGATGGACGCTTGGATGGTTAGATGGGATCAATGGGATGGTTAAACAGTTTCTTAAGACAACACATGCTTCTTTTTTTAAAAAAAAAAAAAAAAAGGTGACGAAGATATATTAGAAAACAGATTGAAAGTACAAGAGAAAAGAGGGACTCTCCCGCTGAGATAGCAGGAGAAAACTACCTCCAAAGCTAAACAAAAAAACACAACAAAAACACATTAAGAAAAGGGATGAACTAGGCCCCAGTCTACTCAGAAATGTTGAACTCTCAGGATAGTAGAATCCGGGGAATTAGAAATTCCTAGAAAGCATCTCCCATTTCTTTCTTCCCAAACCGACCGCCAAACTGCCAACAGACCCATTCTCCAAGATATCGATTTCTGCTTTCCCAAATTTGGACCTAGCCAAGCTTTGATCAGGCCATCGGTGGAGGAGGGGAAGCACCACGCAATGTTGAAGGAGCTGAGAAGGGCTGACCAAACTTGACCTATGAACAGGAAGTGAACGAATAGATGATCAACCGATTCCTCATCAACCATGCAGCAGAGACAAATATTGGTAATAAACATGCCCCTCTTCCTTAAGTTCTCAACAAATAAGACTTTCTTCTTCCCTACTAACCAACCGAAGGCTGAAATCTTTGGAGGCACTTTGAACTTCCAGATTTTACCCAACATATGGATGTCCTTCCATGAAGAGACAACACATGCTTTTAAGACCCCATTAAATGGAAACTTATTGTGTATACATTTTTGCAATTTTTTAACTTCTAAATATGCAAATATGTGTATTTTAGCATCTCTTGAAGTTTCACTTCTACCATTTTTCCATGTTTTCCCGCATTACCGGTTATCAATGATATCGATATTGTTTCCGTATCCCCGGCTAGCGAAACTTGTAGCAATACCCAGTGTTCCTAATATCGATACTATCGGCCGATATTATCATTATCACTGCCCAGCGAGACGAAACTCATCCGATACCCTCAGAAATTATATATATATATATTAAAAAAACCAAAATTCTTTTTATCGTGCGATATACATTGCATGGTTTTTTTGCGAAATCGCCGATATTAGCGATACTATTGTGTTGTATCCGCAAATTTACCCAAAAATCGGGGGGGGGGGGGGGTGAAAAGAGGGAAAATCTTTTATAAGAGGGGATTTCAGTACTTGTGAAAGAAGATTGCATGATTAGAACCGTGGGGCCACTCGATCGAGAGGTCTGCCAAAGCTCGCAGGGATTTGGGAGATTTTTTAGAAAGGTATTAAAATTTCAAGGTTCCGGGATGACCAGAACCCTATCCCTGTTGCGAGAATGGCTTCAAAAGCCTTTTTTGAGGACGCCATCTTCTTCGGAAACTGGAAACGAGCAGCAGCTTTGAGTGGCGGAAGCGGATTAGCTGGTTTACCACACACTAGCTATATAGTTGTTGTATTGACGTCAGCAAGTTTTGTGGGTCCCATTATGAGGTATACGTTGTATCCAAACCATCCATCTATTTGGCGAGCTCGTCGTAAGTCTTGAGCCGAAAAATAAGACATATAAAGAACAAGTGGACCACACTGAAAAAAGCAGTGGGAGATTGAACGTCTACCATTGAAAACCTTTTGGGGGTCACAGAAGTTTTGGATCAATATGATATTTGTTTTCCCTCTTAATCCAGGTCTTTGTGACCTTATGAACATATTGGATGGAAAATAAACGTTATGGTGGGCCCTACAAATGCTTTAACAGTGAAAATCATTATCACATCTACTATGTGGTGTGATCCATTTGAGCTTTGGATATGATTCATTTTTTGTCTCATCCTCTAAAACGATCTCGCCAAATGGATTAACGGTATGTATATAATAAATATATCATTGTGGGCCCATGTAATTTTGATCTCCTTTGAACCGGTCGTACAATTTGAAGCTCGAGGAGTGTCAGTGCTCATCTTCGCACGACACGTACCCATAGCAGCTATATAGCTAGTGTGTGGTACACTAGCTAATCCGCTTCCACGAGTGGCCACATCATATATGGGTCTTATCCACACCGTCCATCCAGATTTTCATATCATTTTAGGGTATAAACCCAAAAATAGACAGATCCAAGGCTCAAGTGGACTACACAATGGGGATTAAACTCTTACAGTTGAAAACTTCTTGGGGGACACAGAAGTTTTGGATGGAGCTGATATTTGTGTTTTCTCTTCATCCAGATCTATGTAACTTTATGAATAGGTTGGAAGGAGAATAAACATAACGGTGGGCCCTAAAAAAGTTTCAACGATGAGAATCATTATCACCGCTGCTTCCTGTGGTGTGGTCCACTTAGGCTTTGGATCTTCCTCATTTTGGGCTTATACCCTAAAATGATACGAAAAAATGGATGGACGGTGTGGATAAGACCCATACATCATGGTGGCCAATCAAAGTTGCTGCCCATTCTCAGCTGGAGACGAGTTGTGGTAGGACGCAATTCGGGTACCTTTTTTAGTGGATGCGCAGAGACAGACAAACGGTCTATAATGGGCTCTGTGGGGTCCACACTGATATATATTTTTTATCCAAGCCGTCCATCCATCTTTTCATATAATTTAAGGACATTATACGAAAAATTAAGCAAATCAAGATCTCAGGTGGACCACACCAAAAAAACTGGTGAATGACCATTAAAAGTATTTTATAGGCCACAAAAGTTTTGGTTTACACTAATCTTTGTATATTTCCTTCGTTCAGTTTTGATTGACCTTATCAACGATTTGGACGACAAATAAACATTAAGGATCTACTTAAAGTAGGCCTTGATATATTTTTAATGGTGAATGTTCAATAATCATTGTTTCATGTGGTGTGATCCACCTAAGATTTGGATGTACTTAATTTTTGGGAAAACGTTCTAAAAGGATCTGTAAAAATGAATGGACGTAGTGGATATATAACATATCATCAAAGGTGGGCTCCACAATAAAAGTAACACCAGCTATGCAGTTACCCGCATAACACCTAATCCATGCCCTTAAGTTAAGCAAAAGTGGATTTGGTGCGACTTGCTGCACTAAAAACGGTGGGGCCCACATAAATGTATGTATTGTATATCCATTATGTCCATCCATTTGGAGAGATTAGTTTAGGTCATAAGACAAATAATGGGTCAAATCCAAAGCTCAAGTGGACCCCACCACACAAAACAATGGGGATTGAACTCCTACCATTAAAAACTTTGTGAAGGCCACAAAAGTTTTCGATCAAGCTGATATTTGTACGAACTTATGAACGGGTTGGATCTAAAATAAACATTATGGTGAACCCCATAAACGTGGTTTCAAGTTTCAACGGTGGGTGTCATTGCCTCCATTGTTATCTATGGTAGGGTCCACTTGAGCTTTGGATCGGCCCAATTCTTTGCCTCACGACCTAAAATGATCTCTCCAAATGGATGGATGGTGTGGATACAACACATACATAATGGCAAGGGCCACACTGAGGGTCCCACGCACATGTTGGTTTCAAAGCAGGAAGGTTTCAACAGTGGGTGTCACTGTCCCCACTGTTTTTTGTGGTGGGGTCCACTTAGTTGTGTTTTCATAC
Source organism: Magnolia changhungtana (assembly GCA_030180095.1). Taxonomy (NCBI): domain Eukaryota; kingdom Viridiplantae; phylum Streptophyta; class Magnoliopsida; order Magnoliales; family Magnoliaceae; genus Magnolia; species Magnolia changhungtana. The sequence goes on from JASAUF010000213.1 coordinate 733,623, forward strand.
ATGTTTTGATACATTTATAAATGTTATACATTATATTTGAATATAGTTGACTTAGTTCAATCAGACAGTGCATGGCTTATGACCCTATACAAAGGAAACCTATTGTCTGTACTTTTTTTTTGAGATGTTATGATTTAAAAGTGTGTATTAAAGTCTTTTTTAACCATCCCTGAAGTTTCATTGAAAATTCAACCATTTTCCCAATGTTTCCCTATGTTTCCCAAAAAGTGCGATAAATTATGCGATACAAACAATATATCCCATGTGATAACCGATACGTATTTGTATCCCAAGGGTGCAATACATTGCGTGATATCGATATTTCGAACATCGGCGATACTGATACTTCGAACATTAGTAGAGCGTGAGCTTTTCAAACCTGAATTCTCCTCAAGTCTGAGTTTGCAATTCAAGTTTACTTCAATTTTGACTAGCACTAATAATTTATAGCTACCCTACAGGCTTGAGATAGCCTGTGTAAGCTTCATCTCAACACTCAGGCCTCAGGCTCAAGCCTAGATTACCTATCAAAAATATATATAAATATCTATGTTACCAATGAAAAAGAAATGACCAGCATAACCATTTTCATCATTTGAGAAGATTGGACTTTCGTTGTACTTTCTACTCAGATAAAGATTTAAATAAACAACTTCTTACTAAGTTCTCCTTTCTTGCCAAATCATCATCATCATCATGATTTAAGCCTTATCCCAATTAAATGGGGTCAGCTACATGAATCATTTTCCAGCATTCCACTCTATTACGGGTCATAACTTCAGTTGCACTACACCATAGGTCATTGAGTCTTTTCTTACTACCTCCACTCATGTCCTTTTGGGCCTTCAACTTGTACCAACTCACGCCTTCTAACCAGTCTTAAGCTCTTGATCTTTGTTACACATGCCTAAACCGTCTAAGTCTACTTTCCCTCATCTTGTTACCTATTGGTGTGACTCCTAAATTCCCTTGAATGCATTCATTTCTAATTCTATTCTCTTCCTTGTTTTGCCACTCATCCATTTCAACATCCTAACTTCAGCTACACTCATCCTATGAATATCTTGTTACTTAACTATCCAACATTTAGTTCCATAAAGCATGACTAGTATTATAGCCATCCTATAAATTTTCCCTTTCAGTCAACGATCACATCAAACTCCAGAGGCACTTCTCTATTTCTTCCACTCAAATCGAATTCTATGGGCAACATCCTTCTCAATCTCTACACTCTCTTGCCAAATGGTTCAAGGGGAAAAAAATCCAATTATGACATACCTGCACAGCAAGGTGGCCCTTAAGACTTGTCAGTAATCCTGGAATAGTCTTGTCATTCTCATCTCCATGGCCCAATGCACCACAATAGCCTTTGCCCCATGTATACACCTACAAAACAACATTTTAACACAAAGCATTACCATTAGAAAAGCTTACAACTGCATAACAATGATTTTGGTTTTTCTAGTCATGGAGAACTGCAATATGACTGGGCATGGCCCTAGGTCTTAGATACAAATACATAATACACAGGGTGATAGCTTTTCAGAATTTTTTTTTCTCTCTTTAAAATTTACTATTTTAGATGCATACTTATTTAAATACTTGTGCGTGTATTTTTTTTAACATTATCCTAAGATAATGTGTCAAAAGGTAATCGATTTAACAGATGTCCAAGGAGACTTACATATCCACTGGAATCGAGTGCTACTGCATGCTCATCCCCAGCAGAGACACGAACTACATGAATGTTCTTCCTCTTAAATGACTGGATGGCATGTGGTCGGAACTCATTATGTTGGTCTCCATGGCCAAGACAGAAGTTGGAGCCAGAACCGAAAGAATGAACTGTTCCATCAACGGTGACAGCTAAGGTGTAACTTGCACCCGCAGCAATCTGAACTACACAGCCGAGAACATCAAATGGTTCAACAATTTTAGGAGTAGGCCTGTCTAGAGTGTCCCCATGGCCAAGCTGTCCATGTGCATTGGTCCCACATGTATACACATGCCCCTGCCTCGTGAGGATCACGGTAAAATTAAGCCCAGTTGCAACCTGACAAAAGAGAAGAAATCAATTCAAAGATAAAGAAATGATATTCAAAGAGCTTTTGTTGATAGCTTTAATAAAAAGCATTTGTTGATTCAAAGCAACATCTTTCCAACATTTGGGGAAAAAATCAGAAATTTATTTGCTAAAAAAAAATGAATCTTCTTTGTAATGCAAATGTTACAAAAGAAAACGGCATTGCTTGACACCATTCATCGATTCTAGACAACATTAGTTCTTATATTTAAGGATAATGCAAATTTATTAGGGCCAAAAGCCAAAAAAGAAAGAAAGAAAGAAAAACAAAGACATACTACGAAAAAAAAAAAAAAAAAAAAAAAAGGAAAATACAAAACCACCCCAGGAACCCAGCCCCACCAAAACAAAAACTCAAGGCTGAATTCCTAAACAAAAATGAAGACGACATATTCTATTTCAGTCCATTAAGAGTGTATTTGGGAAAATAAAAGGTCGAATTACTGTTAATGGCACCTCTAAATGATGAAAATTTCCAGAAGATCAGACAGAAGAGAAACAATCGACCTTGTCACTTGAAACTCCTCTTCAAGAAGAAACTTCATAACCCTTGCTAAGGGTGCCTCAAATACTGCCATTTGCTACCTTTTCCACTGACAGGAGAGCAGGGCACAATGTGAACACTTGTCTGAAGCTTCATAATAAGGATGTTCCATCAGTTAAGAAAACTAGGAAATTTCTTCGCCTTCATTCGTCCCATGCTACATGAACATTCTACAAAGTTCATATACCAACTATTCGCTGCCACCTATTACAAAGATGATGGAATAAATACTCTTTAACTTGTTGAGAGAACAGTGAAGGTGTCAATCTTGAACTAAACAAAAGCTGTTCACATGGATGTCATGTCATCTACTGAAAAGTTACTTTAATTGATTCACTTGTCTCTTTCTGCAGTTAGTTCATGTAGATCTCTCCACGCCATCTGTAAATGTCACTGCTGCCTCAAATATCTCCTACACACCTTCATCCTATGTCTTGATAAAAATACTACGTAGGTGATTTAGCGTATCAAATCTTTGAATGGTGGAGTTCTTGTTTACGGGTATTTTGCAGTTCTTTTATCTTGTGTTAGTGAGAAACGCAGTAGAACTCTTAGATACCAGATACTCATCATTTTTACCATGAGACACAAATTGGTAAAGACCTGATAACCACAGCATGACAAGATATGCAAGCTGCCTCCTCATGAGCCGTAACGCACCAACTTAAACAAATATCAATAAATAATTATATTTAATGCCAGTTTTTATTTTGGAGACTGACTTAGTCAATTATCAATCATCTTACAAGTGCATATACTGCATTTCCAGTTTACCTCAAGCATAGACTCTAACTTAGTGTAGTTCACGCATGCCATGATGCATCAGGACCCAGCGAAGTGACAACAGTAACATATGCCTTACCTGCTTGCAAGGGACTCCCTTCAGTGCTTCAACACGAGTAGGCTTGAAAATAGCACGCCTCACTTCACCATGACCACAACAAAATGATGAATTATCACCGCAAGTAAACACCTGGATGAGAAGAAGAGAACTGTAATATTCAACAGATACAAACACTTCCCAGGACTCATGAGTTTCAAGCACTACAAACCTCTCCTGACTGCATGACAAAAGCTGCATGGTTGTGGGATGCTGACACATGGATGACACGTGATTTGGATGGAAAATTGACCCGGGTAAGTGCTTCACGTTGAGTTGTAACCGGACCATGGCCAAGAACTCCACATAAACTGGAACCGCAAGAGTACAAGGAGTTGTCATTGATCAGAAGTGTGTGATATTTTCCAGTAGTTATCTGCATCTGCTGTCATAAACAATCCCTACATTCAGCTTATCGCAAGCAAAGAGAATACACAAATTCTACATAAAATCTAAGGAGATGAGATGATCACATCTTCAAATTCAAGAAGGAAAAAATCCAGAGAAAGCCTACCAAAACCATCTCCAGTAATAAAAAGTTCAAGTGAACAGCCTTGGACGAGATGGTTGTGCTGATTTTTTTTTATTTTTTTTAATTTTCCAGGAAGATGAAAAAGATACTTTACAGTACCTCGATGGATAGAGGAGAGAATATTCAACGAAAATGAGAAATTTGGTAACTGTCTCTTCAGACAACAGGAAACCTTTTTCCCCATTTATGCCAATAAGAAAGGGAAAAATCTAGTCCCTGTTGATATGATATCTTACATTTCCCTGTTTACATGAGAGATCTAACAATGCCCATTCATGTACAATTCTGACAAGCTGCAATCCAGCATACCTTAGTTTAGTGATTGTAGTGAATTTACATGTGGGGCCCATCTGGGCCCAATTATGATCATGGTGGAGCACTCAACAAGAGTCCATCATGAATTGTACACAGCCCTGGTATGAACCTGATCAGCTGATCACAGCCATTAAAATAAGGGTCTACAAAATTGACGCAGGGATGAACATGATGAGGTCGATTACCGTCTTCCTCAAGGATAACTACTCCGAATCCACGGAGCTTCTCTGGACTCCTCACAGAGACTTCTCGAATCCACGAGGAAAAGAAATAGAAATAATTCTAAAATATTTGAAATAAATTTGTTGATTATTGATAGATGAAATAAATGAGTCTACAACCCTTTAAATAGGGATACCAAGACTTAGAATAAGTTTAGGAATTAAACTATAACTAAAACTCCCTAAAATTAGCGACTTACTATAAATAGTAAATTTAATATTTATAGTGTCCTATGTGACTTAACCACGTTATTCTCCTAATTTTTATAAACACTTTTCGTATTGGACACAACTCCTAAAGCCCAACGGATGAAGAGTTATAATCAAACTAAAACTTACTATTTATAGTAAAAACGAAATTAAACATGGAATTCGACCAACCGTCGATATGATGGAATCTTGCAAATTTGGTGTGGGCAACCCAGCATAACTGGGTTGGTTGGCTAAAGTAGCTCGTCCTACCCCAAAATCATACAGGTACGTTGAGTAACTCATTCCGGTTTGCGAGATATGCCTATTTTAAGGTTCTGATGGTCTTAATGACTTCTGCCTCCGATCGGGCCTTCTCTGATCCATCTTGAACATGAAAGTGTCTGCGACCCGCTCTACATCGACAGTGAGGCCATTTTTACTGTTACACCCATTTTATATGCCCTTAAGTGTATGGATGTGATTATCCAACAAGGTTTCTATTTTTATTTCAAGTGCAATCTGCATTGGGTTTTGTCCAATCAAATGGTCTTGGGTGATCATCAGTGGGCCCACTAGGGTCCTGTATGTGAATTGGAAGCATAATAAAGTACAAGGAATTATACTGGATTACAACTCCAATTCTAACATCGATATGAAATTTACATAAAGAACTAAAGATGATCAACATACCATTCATCTGAATACAAAAACATGTGAAAAGTTGTTAAATAAATACTTTTACTGCTTTTTCCCTTTTGTGAATTCGCCGTTGACAATGTGTTAAGCATTTGGCCTTGGTTTCATCATTAAATTGTAACTTAAAATAATAAAATGATGCATGTGAGAACTATGACAAATTCCATTTACACAAAGTTGACGAGTATAATGAACTTAGAGGATTTTGGATTTTAAAGAACCTGATATGTCAAACAAGCATAGAAAAATGAGTTGATAACCGCGGCAAATAAAAACAGGGAGTTATTTGATACTCTGGCTGCATGACGTTTGATACGCATGCACAAATAAATAGTACATGTGGCATATATTAGCTCAGATAAACCGACTAAATTGTGGAAGACACTGTCACTAAGTTACAATCTAAAGATTAGATTGGTTGAACCATCCTAACTCTAATTCATGGACACTTGTTGGTTGAAGTAAGACAATTGGATATTTTTCAATTTTAACCATCCAATAAATGTTCAGCAATCTAATAGTTAGATTACCAGATGATAGTAAGACTTTATTCCTGATGCATCTAAACCTGTGCCCATAATTTGAACAATTAGTTTAAATAATTGTATGCCAAGCATGCAATTTCTCAGTTATATCCAACACCTGTGTATCATCCATCACACTCTGCCAGAGTATCAAAGTATTTCTCTACAGAAAAGCTCCTGTGACTCCCACATGAAGAAGTAGCAAATAGTCTCTTAATGAACTGCAATATCAAAGAAGTAGTACGTTGCCTGCTGATGTCTCGACCATGCCGGATGATTGTTCTACGGACTGCAAGAACCTCAACACTCGCTTCCAATTCCCGCTGCAGCGGTCCAGGAGCTCCATCCGAGCATTCATCGGCAGTGACCCAAATATCGAATGGGCCCCACAGAGATGGAATGCAGCAAATTCTGCCATCGACCGGAACTTGTGAGGGTACAGCCCATGGCTCCCACCGAAAATCCGAGACGTCTTCTCCAAACAGGCAAGATCAGCCGCACTCAGACGGCCTGAAGTCAAGATCTCGAGAATCAAGTGTGAAGGCAATTCTTCTATGGAAAAAGACCTCTCCCGATCCGCCATTATGGAATACCTTATAATCCTTTGCTCGAAGAAAATGGAAATTCTCAAAACAGCAACAGATGGAAATACAAACGCCAAATATCAATTCAGAACCGCAAAGGTCATGGGCAGAGATCAATCGAGAAAAGTCGAATTCTGGAGTGAAATTCTCCTGCGATGCCAGAAGCCAAGCAGGAGGGAGGGGTTTTTGAAGTGAATTTCAGAGATTACTGATACAGTGACGGGAAAAAGGTTTCAGATGGAGAATCAGAGGCAGAGACTGAGTAGGAAAGATTGGGTTTTGAAGCGAAATTCTCAGGCGGTGTATGAAAAAAAAATCAGATTTGAGGACCATACCAGAAATCAAGTATCGGGGGGTGAAATTCGAATGCGATTGAAAAAAGGATAGAAGAAAGGGCATCTGACAGAGAATCATACACACACACTTTCCACCGAGAAAAGGAAGATATTTCACAAATTTCACAATCGTAATTGAAACGAGATTAGAAATTCACATACAATAGAAAGAAAAATTACAGCAAAAGAAAATCAAATTCCACGATAACTCAAAACACGACCCAGATCGGAATCGAGAACGAAACTAGGGTTTTGGAAGAGGAGTTCAGGAGAATTTTTATGAAAGAGACGAATAGAAAATGGGATTTTCTTTTTTCCTTTTTCGGGTGGAATTGAGAAAAATGGGGAGAGACAGAGAGGTATAAGGGAGAAAAGCAGAGAGATTGATCGGACGATGGAAAAGAAAAGCGGATTTTCTTCTTTCCAGCTTTCTTGCCGTCCGATCTTCTGTCTTTTTGCGCCGAAATTCGTGCTAGAGCGATTAAAAGGAGGAGGTGAAAGAGAGAGCGAGAGAGGCGTTTGTTGAGAAATTCTCCACTTGCAGTGCGGGAAACGGAAAAGCGAGATTTGCTACAATACATCTCGACGTATATTGTTACAGGATGCATCGTGACCATTTCCGTTACTTGATGGTTATCTTTAAATGATCCAAACCGTTAATATGATGGGTCCAAACTTAGATTTTATTATATTTAAAAAAATATTGTATTTTAATATTTCAACCTTGTTAATATCTAAATATTTCTCGATGAACAATAAACTTCTATGTAGAATATGTTTTAATACGGAAGATTTTACAGATAGCCATAATAAGCTGCACGACCCGACATATGAACGGTTTGGATCAAAGGATTCAACGGCTATAGTTTCGAGGTATTCTGTAACAATACGTACGCCGTATAGTAGCAAACTAAAGTAAGCTGAGGGTTGTGGACTGGAGAACCGAGATATGTGGAAGATACTCGCGCGAGTAGAATTAGAGACCTACTCGATTGAAGCGGATTGCGCATTGCCCCGGCTGGACAGAAATCGGTACAGGCAGGGGATATGTGGGGTCCACCGTAATGTAGGGGTTCTATCCATGCCATTCATCCATTTTTTAAAGATCATTTTATCTTATTAGGATAAAAATTAGCTAGATCCAATGCTTAATTTTTATCCTAATAAGATAAAAATGATTATTACCGTTGAAACCTTCGTAGGGCTAACAGCATTGTTTATTTGTCATCCAAACTGTTCAAAAGGTCATATAGACCTGGATGAAGATAAATAAAAATTATCATCTTGATCCAAAACTTCCTTGGGTTCTAAAATGTTTTTAACGGTAAAAGTTCAATCAGAAGGCTGTGGTCCACTTTAACCTTGCATCTGCATCATTTTTTGGTTAATAACCTAAAATGATCTTTCAAAATGTGTGGACGGCGTGGATAAGACCCATACATCATGATGGCCCCCGCAGAGCCCTGCCTGGACAGATTATGGTAGAGGCTGGGGCAGAAACTTCCTAATTGACGCCGTGTTGACGTGGGACATGTTGAATCCACTCTGGCCGTTCATCAGGTGGGGCCCACCGTTCGGGTGCACACTCACTTTAGTGGCTGCGAGGCAGCCCGGTAATGGTTACTATTAGTACATGCATAGATCACGTGACGAGATGGGCCCACATCTGTAAACGTTCCGGATTGAACGCACTTGTGTTGGCTACGTGGCCGGCACTTGTGAGTTGTGACGGGGAGTAGGATTATAATGGACGCGGATTGGGTACTACCCCGCCTGACCCGAGCTTGTGGCAGAATAGGACTCTGAGAGGCCAGTGTGATGTATGAGTTTTATCCACACCGTCCATCCGTTTTGCCGTATCGTATTACAGTCCAAAGCCAAAAACTGAGTAGATCCAAGACTTGATTGGACCACACGGTGGGGATTAAACTTTTACCGTTGACAACTTCATGGGGCTGCAGAAGTCTTCGATTAAGCTAACATTGAAGAAGGAAAAACACAAATAACAGGTTGAATCAAAACTTCTGTGGCCCCTGGGAATTTTCAACGGTAGAATTTCAATTCGCACTGTTTCCATGGTGAGGTCCACTTGAGATTTGGCAACTTAGTTTTTAGACAGAAGCCCTCAAATTAAAATGAATGGATGGAGTGAATAAAATATTTAAATCACGTGGACCCACAGAATTTACTGAGTACGACTTAGTGGTGAGTTACTCAGTAGCGTCCGTTTATCCAATCCTTCCATCCGTTTTTCAGCTCAAGTGGGCCGCGCCACAGGAAAAAGTGAAAATAACAATTTTTAATGTTGAAACCTTCTTAGGCCCACAGGAAAAAGTGGAAATAATAATTTTTAATGTTGAAACCTTCTTAGGGCCTGAATATCTATCTGTCATCTTAGCTGTTGATAATGACATGAATGAGATGAAAGGAAAACCGAATATCAGCCTGATTATCTAGAACTACTATGACGTCGAAGAATTTTACAATAATTTGTACTATTTCCTGTGATGGCCCACTTGAGCTTTGAATATGATTTATTTTTTAGTTCAAGATCTAAAGTTATAAATAGTGCTTAAATATACATAAATTACAATAGGGCATACAGAGTTTATTTAGTACCTAACCCACTTTTGCAAAACACAAGCTCTTTGGGCCATCATGATCTAATTGTAAAATCTACTCCATCCATCAGGTGAGAAATTGTACTTTTACCCTATCACAAAAGATCAGCCCCAAAAAACTCAGGAAACGCCCATTGGAGAAAAATAATCACTACATGAGCCAAGTTCATGCGGTATGGCCCACATGAATTTTGGAGGCTGACCCTTCACCGTGGCGAGTCCCTCTTGATGGATAGGATCGGTGGTAGAAATGGGCCATGTGGCTTCAAACATAAACTTATGTTTGGCGATTGGCATCCCATCACCACTGTTTGCTTTGATCTGACCGATGTTTGGGCCCAGGCCTATCACTGAGGAGATCGAACGTCAGTGGTTGCACAATATAATTTTCTTATGTGGGGCCTACATTGATGATGTATTGTATATCCACTCCGTCCATTCGTTTTTCCAGCCCATTTTACAACATGGTTCCAAAAATTAAGTATACCCAAATATTAAGCGGACCACACCACAGAAACGGTGGTGATTGAATGCCCACCATTAAAAACATCCCCGGGCCCACTATAAGCAGATCCGTATTTTTTTTATTTTCCATCCAATCTATTGAAAAGGTCAATCATACCCGGATGAAGGGAAAATACAAAGATCAGCTTGATCCAAAACTTTTTTGTCCTGTAAAATGTTTTGAATGGTCATTCACCACTTTTTCCAGTGGTGTGGTCCAACGGAGATTTAGATCTACTTAATTTTTTGAGAAAAGTCCTAAAATAATCTTAAAAAACGGATGGGCAGCGTGGATATACAAAAAAAATCATCAAGATGGGCCCCACACGGTAAGGGTAACACCCACTAATGTGGTACCTGGTAACACCTAAAGAGAACTTTGATGAACCGGCAGTGTGGTGGTTGATACGCATGCAATAAAACATTATACACGTATTATACAAATAACTAAAATAAACTAAAGAACGTTTTTTACACACACACAAAAAAAAAAAAAAAAAAAAAAAAAAAAAGAGCCAAAATAGTATACTTTGAGATTGATCAAAAACACGAGATTGTGATGATTTTTTAAATGGAAGAGAATCAATGGTCCAGATTAAACCGTTAAACGTCCACTCATTCAATCAGTTTAATTTTGAAACTATGACCTATATACCGTAGATCACGCAGCTTTGTCGGTTTAATTTCAGTTACTGTGAGCTTATACGCGTCCAAATTTCTGACTTCCTGAAGATCCGTCTGTCCATGCATGTAACGCGTGTGAGGAATATATACCGATTAAGAAAATGCACCGTCCACGCCCAACACCTAAAGTAACGATCGGCTAAGATCTCACGCACCACTGGACGTCCATGTGCGAGTAGGATTCTAATTACCCGTGTGCGCGAGTAGCCTTCGTATTTCTCCGTCGTTACGAACTTACGATATTCCGAAGTGGGCTGGCTTCTTTGGTGGAAGCCACATCCTCTTTTCCCTGCTCTGTCTTCTCCTTGCACGTCCAGTGGCCTCGATGCTGTCCACGTGGCAATATTGCTGGATCGAATTTTCCGCCACGTGTCATCACGCCACGCGCCTTCTGCTGGAGTGTGGTTCGTTGCGGACAGTTCCTGTGTGAAAATGATATTCGAGGGGAAGCGGATTAGGTGAGGCATGGGGTGGGTGAAGCCCTGGCTATGGGGCCCACCTTGATGTATTTGTTTTATATCCACACCGTCCATATTTTTTTACATCTCATTTTAGATTATCATTCGAAAAATCTGGCAGATCCAGATCTCAGGTGGACCACAAAGTAATGATTGAATTCCCATCATGAAAAAATTCTTGGAAGCCATAAAGCTGTTATTTATGTTCTCCCTTCATCCATGTCTGTATGACCTAAACAACAGATCGGATGGCAAATAAACATTGGAGTGGGCCCTAGGAAATTTTTAATTGTGGGCGTTCAATCACAACTGTTTTCCTGTGGTGTGGTCCACCTGAGATTTGGATCTACCTCATTTTTTGGATAATATATTAATATGAGATGGGAAAATGGATGGACGGCGTGGATATAGAACACATACATCTATGGGACCCACAGTCAGTGCCACACCCGCCCATGGAGTCGTTACCCCTGCCTCACGGAATCCAGGCTCGTTGATGGCTGATTCCCGTGTGAAAATGACATTCGTTGTTGGAGAGCTGTCCTGAGTTTATATCAACCTACCTGCCTTCACCCGGTCACATGGCAAGTAGGACAGTGAATCCAGGCCGTCCATCCAGTATTATCAAACATGGATGATCCAAATTTCATTAAATAAAACGCTAATTCGACGATCCTAGCAACCAATTTTGTTTAATTACTCCCTGAATGTAGACCGTCAACAATCTTGTTTTTACCATCCAATCTAACGAGAGTGATCTGACGGATAAGATCATCCAGTCAGCGTGTCCTTTATTCATCGAAAGAAGATCCAGTGGATGGATGGACCCGATTCACCATCATTCATGCCACGCATACATAAAGGTAAGGTCCACCTCCAAATGGGGGCACATGATAATGTAAGCTCTGTAACTGCAGGTTTTGTTGCTGGTGACGTGGCCCACCACAAGCCGACCAATTAATGCCCACAACTGTTCACAGCCGAAGCAAGTTGCATGCGGGCATGCACCCGCAGAGTGCGGTCATATCTTGTACGGATCTAATTTGAGCCGTCCAAATAGTGGGCCCTGTTGTATGTGGTCCTTTTTTATTTTTTTATTTTTAAAGAAGGTTATTTTATTAAGCATCCAAACAGGAATAAGGGAAGGAATACAAGGAACTGTTTGAATACAGCTAAACTTTCAGTTGCTTACTAGTTAAGAAAAAGACCAAATTAAAAATAATACTAGAATGGATTCTGTATAAAATTTTAACTCATTTTGGTAAACATATGTGTTAACATGAAATAGTTTTTAACTCCATTTTAAAAAGTAATATGTTATTTTAGAATTGCAATTAAATGTGAATATTGCGGTTTAATAAGCATCCATGAATATAACAACTAAATTCTTATTTCATTCATTTTATGGGAGTTTATGATCAATCTAATTTAGGTATGTGGATGGTTTAATTTGAGTTGCATATTTTTCATTTGTTTAGCTTATGGTCTAATTAAAGTGTTGAAAAATATTTTATAAATAATATTGAAAACCTAAAATAAGGTAAAATAGGCATCAAGCTAAATCATGTATGTAATACAGAAAGCTAAATTTGACATCAGACTTTGATAGATTTGTTGGACAATCGAACTAAATGACTGAAAGAGCTCTTTTTGAATAATCTCACTGAGGGTCCAGTTTATATAGTATCTAGGGTATCAACCATCGCTAGGTGGTCATCAATGATTCACATCTCACTACAATTCATGTAAGGGCCTGTTTGATTTTCCAATTCAAGGGTAAATGCAGTGTAAACGAGTCATAATTATTTCCTTGTGTATTTATTGCACTCTTCCCAATATCAAATTTGACCGCTTACTTTTTTGCCGCAAAAATTGAAAAAGTTATAAAATATTCGTGGGTCTCACCATGATGCATGTTGCTTATCCACGCCGTCCATCCATTATGGCAGATGAATTTATAGAATGAGCCAAAAAATGAGACATATTAAAAGCTCAAGTGGACCACACCACAGAAAAAAGTGAATCAAATACTTACCATTAAAAACTTCTCAGGGCCACTGTATCTTTTGGCATGGGCCGCTTGAGTGTTGGATCTACCTCATTTTTTGTTCATGTCTCAAAATGTTGTGGTACAACGGATGGACGGAACAGATATGTCATATCCATCACTGTGAGGTCCAAAATTTTAAACTAATACTTTGAGGTCCGAAAATTTAAACTAACACTTTTAAATCTGGGTATTTACACCTGCATTCAAAAATCAAACAAGCCCTATAGTCACGATGGAGCGACAACACGAACGAAACATCTCTACGTCCTTTTTTCCAAGTAAGAATACTCCACAGTCAGAAACTTATAAACAAAAAGTTTTCTCCCAATTTATCCAATGTGGGACTAAACAAAAAACAACTTTCTATTAATTTTATTTATTTTTTTAAATTCACTTTGGTTGGAAATGAAATCTTCAACATTATTTATTATTTAAAAAACCCAAATCTCCGCTTAAAGTGGGTGATGATTTGGGTGGTTTGATTTCAATTTACTTATTTATTATGTATGGTTGTTGTGAGTATGATAGGCCCAACTCAGTGTTCTATCCCACTTGAGCGAAAATTGATTGAGGCTGAGAATATGTGGGAGCCTACTATGATGTATGGGTTTTATCCACGTAATTAATTCATTTTTCATATTTTTTAGAACATGAGAACAAAAATGAGGTAGATCCTGACACAGGTAGATCACACTACAAGAGGCAATGGTGGTAATGATGTGCACAATAGAAATCTTCCTAAGGTTCACTATGATGTTTATTTTCCATTTGATGTGTTTATAAGGTCACAAAAATCTGGATGAAGGGAAAACAGAAATTCCATCTTCATCCAAAACATTTGCACTAAGACATTTTTAGTGGTAGGCATTTAATCTTCATTTTGTGGTCTATTTGAAGATTGATCTTCCTCATTTATTAACTTTTATAGTAAAATGATATAAAAATGGATGAACAATGTGGATAAAACATATACATCATTGTGGGCCTCACGGAGTCCTCATGGGACCGATTCTGTCTAGGCGAGGCAAGACACAATCCACTTCCATTAAATTGGCCCTGTATGACGTGATCAGAATTGAGTTAGCTTGGTCTAAAGCGATTTTAGCTTGACTTGGGCCAACCAGTTTGGCCCGGACTCAACTTCATGTACACATTTTATATCTTGCAAATATCATTCTAATCTTTGATAAGGCAACTATGAATCTAAATATAGATCATTAGCTTATTCCTTCTAAGTATTTTTTGCATGCATGGTCGACTTGACTAGTAATAGAACTGGGGTGTACATGAACAGAGCTAGCTCGGTTAGCTCGCTCGACTCGACTCGACTCGAAAAAGCTTAATTCGACTCGGTTCGAAGCTAAGTTCGAGCCGAGTCGAACTGATTTTTTGAGCTCGAAAATGAGTTCGAGCCGTGTTTGAGCAAGCCATAGCTTGACTCGACTCGGATCAAACCATGTTGGTGACTCGGTTGGCTAGTGGATTGTCTTGATGTTGCTCACCAACCGTTTGATAAAATGATCTGGCCATTGATCATTTTACCTCATCAATAATCCACACTGTAACGCCCTGAAAAATCGGGGGTCGAGTAAATGTTCAACTCCCGAGTTTTCGGTGTCACATATCATGCATTTTATGGCTTTATGATTAGTCGATTTAAATTGCGCAATCTGGAACAACCTGGAACATGAAGCACAATCACAAGTCTACTGAAATGGAAGGAGATAACATAAATATCTAAATACATGTCCAAAAGAATGAAGGCGCACATAGCGCCACTCAACCAAAAATCACAAAAAATATATCAAGTCCAAAGAATAGGTGAGCTCTCAAATGAAATCCTTCGACTCATCTACGGATCCGGGCAGCTCCGCCCATCAACCGAAAGTAGGAGTACTCCTCCTCCTCCTCCGACTCTGCTTGCATGTGGCTCCTCCCGATCATCGCCACTCGCATCTATGGAAAGGCCCGGTTGGTGTTTTAAAACACCGTCCCCAGTGGGAGTGAGTGATCAACTCGGTGTGAACTATTAATCTTAAGTTATAACAGGCATCAATTATAACATGAATTTAATGAAAAGCAGTTAATCAAAGAAACCTACAACTCTTATTAGATGCATATGCAATGCGATGATATGATGCATGCCCTCGCCGCAACGCTCCCTCGAGCGACTCCGTCTAACGATCGCATATGGCAACACTCCCTCGAGCGACCTCGACCGCCGAGTCGCCACCCTAACTAATGCGTTGCGATGCGATCATGTTAGCCAAGTTTTTAGTTAAGTCCATTCGATTGGGGATTTCGATTCACCCTACATGTCACTGCCCTAATGGTTGCGAGGCCAAGGCCCCATCAACGCGTGAGGCCGAGTCCCCGCGGTCCGTGATCCCGTCGGGTCCTCATTCCCGACTCCAAGCACATGAGGAGTGCCGATAAGGAAGGGATCGCTCGCGGTCACTACGGGGAGGCGCGGTACCCCAGCGTAGGCCGACAGCTCGGACACAGCATCCCATTCCACCATGCCCGGCTCACGAGACTATGGACCAATTGTAGTCTAGTTATCAATGGGCCACAAAGGTTTGTAGGGTGCATCAGGTTCCATACATATACGTGCGAACATAGTTAACAAATAGGGATGATCAGGTAGTAGGCTAGTCCGCACAAATTAGGCGAGCATGAGACGAATGGCCTCGGGCACAAGAGTCCCATGTAGTCGAACTACGGCCACCCGAACACTCCCGCCCAATCCGCGAGCCTAGCCTTAGTGTATTCCTACCGATGGGACTACCCTCTCCTGTTAGGTTCCTGACCATCCCAAGAGCGCCATAAAAGATTCTACCGCATGCCCACGACTCATATTTCCATCTAGCACATCCATATCATATTATCAAGCATCCTAACCATACCAAACATATACCTCAAACAAGCGAGCAAGAATTATCATAAAATTAAAGTGCATGTGAGTGTGTGAGTATCTTGAAAAAAAAGAATCATGAGCATCCCGACAAATAATCACACATACAATGAAACACCACACATGAGGGAAATGAATCAACAACCACAAGCATGTTATCATCCAACATAGTATTATGAGAAGGCACAATAATATATC
The DNA here is from genome assembly GCA_030180095.1 of Magnolia changhungtana. NCBI lineage: Eukaryota > Viridiplantae > Streptophyta > Magnoliopsida > Magnoliales > Magnoliaceae > Magnolia > Magnolia changhungtana. The sequence continues at coordinate 749,958 of JASAUF010000213.1, forward strand.
ACAATTGAGAGTTAAGCATGCATATTCCAACAAATCCAACAAACATGTAAAATCCTTAGGGTTCTCCCTAGAATTCCAAATATGACATCCAAGCACTCAAAATCATTAAACCCACACTAAAATTGGTGCTAGGCCACCTAAGAGCAATAGTCCGCACCTCGAATTTGATGGAGGCTTGGAAACGACCTAGAGGTGAGGGTTTTGGAGGTTGGCCGGCTACTAATCTCTAAAACAATTCAAGCATGAGAGAAATCCATACCATTTCTTCTTCAATATAAAGATTTCAAGAGAAAAAGAGTGAGGGATCCTACCAAGATGGCCCACGGACGATTTTTGGAGTGGCGGTGGAGAGTTTCTTCTTGGAGGGGGGATAGGGGGTTGAAAGGGTTGAGTTCCCTTGGCCCCACCTCGATTTAGGGTGCTCCTTTGCTCAATTTCACACCCTCAACTCTCCTTGGTCGTTGGAGATGGTGGGAGTTGCTAGGGAGAGAGATGGGTTGTTGGAGTTGGAAGAGGTTTGAGGGGGAGCTTGATTGTTGGAAGATGGTGGGGTTATGAAGAAGGGAAATTGGTTGTTGTAGGTAGAATGAAGTGATGAGGAAGAGAGAGAGCTAGTTGGAAAATGAAGGAGGGTGATGAGGAAGAGAGCCTTAGGGCTTTATTCTCTAGACTTGGCCCATTTGGCCCCAAGCTTCCAAAATTCCCAAATTAGACCTATGGGGCCCCCTTTTGGTGTTGTGGTGGCCCTAGCGCCCCTCAGGCCACCAAATTCGGCGTGGAGGTGTCTTATGACGCGACTAGGGTCCATGCAAAAATTGAGGGCGAACGGATGAACGGATATATGATCTGAGCAGGCACTTTCGTCCCAAAAATGGCCCTGTGGGGGCCGATCTGGTGATTGGGGCAGTTCTGGTGGCCCTCTGGCCATGAAACTTGTAGGGTAGGTGATCCATGGCCCGATGAAGGGCCCTGCAAAATTTGGGAACAAACGGATGCGCGGTTTGGTCGTACGGGTCCGATTTGCGATCAACGGTCACCGTTCAACGATCAGGTCCCAGATTTGGTGGACGGGCGTAGAAAAATATATTAAGCCACCACCACAAATTTGGAGGGAATCCGACGGCTGGAACGCCCAGAATCCCGATTTCATTTGTAAGAATTTTTGGCATTGGTGGGGTGCATTCTGGCTAGTGCAAGAGATCCTAGTTCGGGTGTCCACTGGTCCGTCGCTGTCCGCGATGGACCACAAGCCCGGTGAGATATATGATTTCGGAAGTTTTAGATGACCATCCTCGGTCACTGGGTGGCCCACACGGGCTGTTGACAAGTGCGAACGGCCATCAGGCTTGGTGGGCCACGCCAGGTCCCATCATGGCCAGCCTGGTCTGTTCTAATGGGCTGATCCTAGTTTAATTTTTACTGGTGGTACCTCACCCCGAGTGCTTTAAACCGATGGTCTCAATGCGCAAATCGACGTGGACGCCCCAGAGATACCTTGTCTTTGGTTGGACGGGACGTTACACACAAGAAAAGCTCAAATAATATAGCCATTGATGTTGCTCACCAAATGCTTGATAAAATGACTCAACGAAATGTGGCTATGGCAAGGAAGGTTTGGCTGGTGGCAAGGAAGGTTTGGCCAGTGGCAAGGAAGGTTTGTACATTAAACAAGTACATTTTTTTCTCTTTGTTTGTTTGTTTGTTTTTTTTTTTTTTGTTTGTTTTTATTTTTATTTTTATGTTACTTAAAAGGTGTTTGATAAAACACCTATAAAACTATTGCCTGTGTTGTAAAACAGTGAAAATTTGAAGTTGCAGTTCAAGTGTTTATGGACATGCCTCAATGGCGAACTCGGCTTGATCGTGGCTCGAACTCGGCTCGAGTTGCTGAATGAACCGAGCCGAGTTAGCCAGTTAGGCTCGAGGACCAAGCCGAGCCGAGTTCGAGCTGAGGTCGGCCAGTGTTCGAGCTAAGTCGAGCAGAGGCCAGCTCGACTCGGTTCAACTCGATGTACACCCTCAAATGGAACATAAATATTAAGGTGGGAAATGAGAATTTATTAGTTTTCAGCCGAGGATGATTAAACAAATGTCCAACCCGCTTTCTTGAGCTGGGGTTTAAGCCGAGCCCAAGAATGTATGGCTGGGTTAGGTCTGGCCTAAAGCCATCTTCAATAGCAATTTTGTTTTTAAAGAGAGAAAAACAGAGATAAAAGTAGTTTAAAAATACCATTAAAAGATAAAATAAATAAATAAAAATACAATAACAAGTGAAAAAACCTTTCATAATATTTTTACTTAACCAAATATAGTTAAAAAAGAGTAAACCATGCCGTTTGCCTTCCAGCACACGTAACAAGCGTGTTCCTGCACACATGATGAGCGGTCCAACCATGCATGTTCTGGAGCAAGAGCTTGACTGCTCAAGACGAGTATCTAAATGCGCCAGCTCTGCCCCCCTGAATTCAATAAACAAAATGATTATAGTATCCTTTGTTGAAATTTGTGGTTTATGAAAAAATCAAAATCCGTAAATTTCGGGATTTTCGTTTTACTTTGGTATTTTCAAATAAAAAAGTGTTGTGTGTGCTTTTATCCGGAAATGAATAAAGAAAAATTATAATTTATATATGGAGGTGGGTATAGTATTGTACCGGGAGCTTTGGAGATTAAGACGATGGGCACTGTAATTGTAGTGGCGTTAGTTAGCACACTTTACATATGTCGTAGAGTTATAGGCGACAAAGAATGATTAGATTATTAATTCGAAATGGTCAACCATTTTTTAAAATAGCCAGTAGCATTGAAGGCCACGGTCTGAAAGCAAATGGATCATGATGATCCAACAGTTAGAAATATTTTTTAAATGTTTTGAATCATTGATGACCACCAGCAACAGTCTACTACCTGATGCTTATATAAATTAGATTATTTCGGTTCAAATTCCAATCAACTCCAACACATATCTCCTCATCCATCTCCAGCATAAAATATTGGCACACAGGATCCAGGTTTCTCTTATCTTGTGCGTAATTCACTTGTAACCCATCAGCAATTGATAAGAGGACGAATCAAGCTTTAAGGACAACGTGTATATTTTACATGATGCAGCCTAATAAAATGAAAATAATTAACCTTATTTTATTTTTACTTTTCAGTATTTTCAAGACATTTTTCTAACATCCTTCTCAACAAAAGAAAGCAATGGACAGCCCTGCTACATATATGGTCCTAACTTTAAAAAAACAAAAGCATTTGAGCTTGCCCACCGTTCGACATCGTCCAAATTAAGGAAAGATAAGATCATAAAATCAACCTGATTTTGGGCTGTGACCCATATATACTGGGAACAATGTATATTGCTGCCAAAACCGCTAATTTCACATGATGTGGTTTGCCTGAGATTTGTACCAGGCTTTTTTATTTTTATTTTTTAAATCTTCTCTTCACCCCCGTGAGTTACACCTGATCAACGGTTTTGATTAAAGATATACACCATGGTGGCCCCACACATAAACCTCTGGTTGACATCTTATCTCCATTATTCCATGTGGTGTGGCCCATCTGAGTAGTGGGTCTTGCTGATTTTTAGTCACAGAAATTAAAATCGAGGATAGGACCTGATATAGACGGAGTAGATTTTACATCTACAACACGGTGGGCCCCACAGACCTGGGTGTTTTACGCAGGTGGTGCCGTGGACTGCACTAATAACCTTACTCAAAAGCTCCTGCTCCTCCAATACCCCTCCGCCGGTGTCGCCACCGAACAGACAGCTCCTCTCGCCGGATTGCTGCTTCTGACGTCTTTCCGTCGTAATATCTGGATCCCCGGCGAGGTTTCCGGTCAGACATCGAAGTACCTTTTTCTTCTTATGATTCTTCTTCTTCTTCTTCTTTTTTCTTATTCTGATTCTAAGAGGGTTTTTTTTTTTTTTTCCTTTTCTTTTCTGAAACCAAAATGTAGTTTTGTTTTTCATACTGATTCGTATTTTTACAAGTATGAAAAACGTAGGTTAATCGAAGATAGTTTTTAAAAATTTCTGATATTGGGATTGTGGATGAAATAGAAGTTGGGAATTCGGATATATACAAAAACGATAGCATGAAACTTTACCTTCTATAGAATGCCCTCAATGTGTTTGACAGAATTGCCCCTAGAAATTTAGCTTCCTCCAAAACTAGTGTGGATGCTTTAAAAGAGATCGACCAACGGTTCACATTCGATGTACGGTTCTGCCCCACCACATGAGTCGACTAAATTATGTTTTCTCACTAATGTGATTCCTGAGATTGGAAGATGAAAAGGAAATTGGGATTCAGATATACACAAAACCGTAACTCTCACTAACTTTTGCATAAAACTTGACCTCCTATGGAATGCCCTCGATGTGTTTGACAGAATTCCCAAGTGAAATTTATCTTCCTCCATAACTAATGTGGATGCTTTAAGGAGATTGATCAGCAGCTTGCATTCAATGTACAAGTCTGGCCACCAGATGAGTTGACTAAATTGGTGCGTTTACACAATGTTGCCTGCCTAATGTGTGGATTGGATCTCATGTGCGTGTGGTTAGTCACTGGTTTATCACATTTTAACGGCAAATGTAGGAAAGTGTAATGGAGTGATCTTGGACATCTGAGCTGTTTATCAGGCGGATCCTACCAGCAAAATCAGACTGGTCCGCTTGCTCGGGAGACACAAACCTAGAAAATAATACGCAGGCCACTGGTGCGTGTTTGTTGACCAGGTCTGACCACTTGTGTGTGGAATGTGTTGATTTTTTGGCAAGAACATGTTTGATGACAAGGTAATTGCATAGAGCATGCGGTCGATCCAACCAATTGGTCGAAAATGTCCTATCGGAAAAGTAGACAATCCATTTGGTGGGCCCTATCAATTCTTGGTGGCTCCAAAGAGTCATTGTGACTACCTGGTGCTTTCCTAAGGACGTGGACACCCTTCTTAAAGCGTGGCATGTGGTCAGATTAGGGAAATTCAAATCCAGGATCTGGCGGACTGGAATTTTGGTGGTATGGTGGACTCTTTGGCTCGAAAGAAACAAGAGATGCTTTCAGAACGTAGTGACTCCTTCCCACTTAGTTTCCTGTTATGCTAAATGTCTCATTGCCGAATGGGCGTCTCACAGGGAAGGAACCAATGTGGATGTTTTTTTTTCTCCTGTCTTAAGGGCCTGCCTCCTCAGCAGTTCCCTTCTTTTGTAATCTTATCTTCTTATATAAGTTATCTTTCAAAAAAAAAGAAAAAAGAGTCATTGTGACTAGATGATCCTATGCGTCCCATCTATGCTTTTATAAATGGATGGTTGTAGGAAAAAGGGCTGACTGTTAGGTGGATTGGCTTATTGATTTATAGCATGGCGGCATAACAATTGCAATTTCTGACTTTGTGTCTTATAAACTTTTATTGAGCTGAACTTCAGTGTACTGAGGGAACTGGTGCGGTAGTTGGCAGCAAGCTATAAGTATTTCAAAATTTAAAATTTCAAAAGTCGATTTTGGAATGTGTTAAAATTCCACTTGCCATTACCAGATATGGGAGACGTGTGCACCAACTCTAGGTGCACACTGAGCACCCACAATATTTTATATTTTTAATTTAAGCTAAGAAGAACTTGATAAAGCAAATGGTACTTTGATGTTAACTTTCCATACAATCATTAAAATCAATTTGTGGTTTGGTGAGAAGCTAGCTAAAGAGACTAAATGCAATTTTCAATGTACTCGGAATTAAGAAATTGTCAAATACTATACATAATCGTGCATCCATACATTAGCTGCAGGATCCTTCTAGCTAGGTGTTGCTCTTGCTTCGAATTGCTTTTTAGAGTCATGCTCGTACTTCCTAGCCATTTCTACTTGCTAATGTTTTGAAATAGATGCTTCCTAGCTCCTGCACCCGAACTTGTTGCCGCTTCGCTTCATGCCAAGGTATTAAAAAAGGGTCATGTAATGGCCATTACATAACAGTGACGGTAGGAACCATTACGCGTTATTTGGTAGTTCTGGAAAAAATAGCCCAAAACGGTCCATTACGGGGCCGATACTGTTTATTTATTTATATTAAAAAGGGGATTTGGTTGGGAAATTTTCTTATAAATCCCAAATTTACCAAAGAATTCCCCCATGAATCAAAATACTTGGGTTGTGCTTTTTAAGGAGAGAAGTTACCAAAGTACCCTCATATGTTATTTTTCTTCAAAAAGTAATAAAGTCAAAAACTTTTGGGGTCCATGGGGAATGCCGATGACATCCAACCTTTCAAACATAGCACTCAACCATGATAATCACAACACCAATAATCTTTCTAATTGAATCACCAAATGGGTGCATGTGCATTTCGATATTTTTTAGTGGTGTATATTATTTATGGTGTGGCTCACCTTATTTTTAGATCGACTAAATTTTTTTAATTTTCTAAACATCATGGCTGATTACATCTATTGGACAGGTTGGATATAATACAAATATCATGTAGGTCCCACAATTCTCCACAATTCTCCACTTTAACATCTTCTAAAGAAAAAGTAGATACTGGGCATTATGGTAATTTCACTGCTCAAAAAACACTTCCCTGGCATTTCGGTTAGTAGAGGCACTATTTGGTAAAATCCTAACTTTGGAGGAATTTTGCAGTAAAAATCTCTAAAAAAAATTGAACGTTGTAGGGCTGCAACATATTGTAATCATGGTGTGTTGTAACAGCCATTATGGGCCTTTTTTTTTTTTTTTTTTGTTTCGTTTTGTTTTTTTTTTTTTTGAAAAAAAAAAAACCCTGTATTAGCTTTCAGCATTTTTTTTTTTAATAACAGCCATAGCAACCCTATAATACTTAATGGTTGCCACTGTTACCGTTACATACTGTTATGCTTTATGGGGTTGCAATGACTGTTATGGAAAAAAAAATGCCCCGTAATGGTCCGTTGTGGGGCTGATACAGTTGTTTTTTTTTTTTTCAAAAAAAAGAAGGAAAAAGGCCGTAACAACCCGTGTTGTAATAGTAACGGTGGTGGCCGTTATGGCGACCATTACCGTTGCAAAATACCTTCATCATAATGGCAATTACAGTGGCCGTTACGGCCGCTGTTACCATTGTTGAATACCTTGCTTCACTGTAACCATTGTCCAAACACAGCCTTAGAGTACCAATCCTTCATCCATGCATGCTTGTGGTGGTTTGATTAGTAAGTGATTTAGTCTAGTCTTACCTCTCAAAATCCACGCCAATTGGATGATGTTGGGGATGTAAGTGCTCCATAAGCTCAACATCCACAAATTGGAAAACTACTTAAGCTCCCCTCTTCTCAAAATAATGTAACCAAGAGAAACTTTGGGATAAACCATCTCACTTTTTTTCCAACTTGTAACCAAGAGGGAATGTGGAAATGTTTTGAGAAAACAGTAGTCCCATGGATTCTTTTGAAAATAGAACTTTGGGTTCCATGCATAGTACTGCTGCTTGTTTCAAAATGCAGTTTGCCATGGAAAAATTCATTCCCATGTCTACTGTTCGGGGATGCCTTACTGGATACAAAGAAACCCTATGGAAAATTACAAAATGATTCTTATTGCAGAACATCAGTTGGTGGTGGGGGACGATGATGTTAGGGCTCCAGAGCATGGAAAAAGGTATATAGAAGATGGAGAAGATAATGGCCAAGATATATGACTATTCAAGTTGTATTAAGGGTCCTTTCATCTCATTTTGAAAATTTCCATGGAAATTGAATGAACCCCCATGGCAACTTTGATTGCCATGGTTTCTGCAGAATACTTTGCAGAAGGAAAGGTGTCTTCCTTCAATTTCCTTTTTCACAAATGGCTAATTGCTAGGATTCCACGAACTCCCTTTTCCACATGGTTCTTTCTGTATCCCAAACATCGCCCAGAGAAAACCATCCCACTTCACCTTGTCACCTTGCAAACATGAGAAACAACAACTTAAAGAGCACCCCATAACATTTCCAACTTTTCTAGCTCAATGGAAGTTGTTGTTCAAAAGAGAAGACCATCTCTTTAGTGTCTGTGGCACGTCCTGGCTTTGAGATAAAAAACCTATGGTAAAAAGACCTTTTTGGCTCTTAGAAAATGCCTCTCACGTCTCACCTGAAAACAATGTGATGGATGATAACACCCAATACATGATCCTAATAATTACTCAACAGTTAGATGATACATTTGTGAGTTTTTTGGAGCCATGGGCCTGCGAACGGTATGCCTGATTTGATAAATTCCTGAGAAGGAATTCTTTGGAAGAGGCATTATATGATACTCATGAAAGAAATGGTGTTTTTTTACTGTTTGACCAAGAAAAAATAAATCTAGGGGTTGTTTTCCATTTTCTAAGCCGTTGATCTGGTGGGACCTGTCTTGGGATGGACCATGCCCCAAATCCGACATCTCTCCTATTGGTCCTTGCCATCCGATGAGAATGGACAATTTGACAAATGTCCTCTGAAAGGGTGATATCTCCTGCTTAAAGACCATCTGGTAGGGAGATTCTCAGGGGAATTTCTCATGTCCACCATGGGCACACTATATATTGCCAAAAGGTTGGCTCCGTGAGCCAGATAGTTGGGCTGAGTAAACATCCATCCAAAAAAGAAAAAAAAATTGGATGAGTAAATGCTTGATCCAACTTTGTGTATTTCTCTATTAGAAATTGTCTGAAAAGCATCAATAAGCATTGCTAGTTGACCTAAGAATTATTATTGTTTGATCCATGCGATTTTTTGCTTGTGGCCCATGGTTGTCTCGACCACTGTACACAATCACATGTATGATGCTCTTGAGTCTGCACTGTGCAGCTGCTAGATTTAATGAGCTGTAGTCCCAACAATGTGATCAAACAATCCTAACTGTGGATGATGGGTAGTAACTAGGCATTGCATATCAACAGGCTAAAATAATTTTGATTTATGTTTCCTCTACTTTGGATTTCCACTGGATTTGCTTACACAGGTGCATTGGATTGACTTGGTTTGGGCCCTTTCGCTATAAGATTTCTATGAGTAAATTTCGAAGAACTAAAAGCAGACCCATTCCATAGAGATTAACTTAGAGAGGCTGTTTGCAAATGTATATGTTATAGAATTTAAAAAAAGGGACTTGCCACATCTCCTGCCCTGTTTTTCTTGGATGAAAATGACAAAAAATCATCAGCCCAACCAATGTATTCAAAATCGGTTACGTAACGGTAATGGTCATAACCGTTACGTGTTACAGGGTCGAAACGGCCGTTACAGAAAAACAGGCCGTAATGGCCCAGTAACATTTTTTTTTTTTTTTTAAATAAAAAATAAAAACGGCCGTATCGGCCGATACGGGGGCCATAACGGGCCATAACGGCTGTTATGGCCCGTATCATAACGGTAACGGTGGTGGCCGTTATGGCCACCGTTACCGTTTCGGAACACCTTGAGCCCAACTGAACTTGATTATTTGATTGGTGATGACAAAATCCATAATCCTAACTGTAAATTCTTAGTTTTGACACACCAATTGACACCATTCAATATTGTTATTGTGTTGTAACTAATTTTATCCTTTTAAATTTTAAACTATTTTCAATCATAGCTTGGCTTTGGTTTCGGATTCTCTCAATGAGAAGGAAAGTGCCATATGATATAATGCATTGCATTTCTTCTTTTAATGCCATATGATATGGGGAAACTTATGAAGTAAAGATGTCATAGTTGCATGATCTTCTGCACAAGTTGCAACTCTTGCTATATCTAGTGATTCCTAGATGCTTCAGGTTAAAAGATACTGCTTTTCGACTTTTGTTGCCCCACCTGCTCTCGAGGATAAGTTGTTGATTATTTACTTGTTGTCTAACAATTGCATACAGGAAATGGGGGCCAACCTAAAGGAAAATAAGCTAGTTGAAAACGAAGAAGAGTATGTCTTTCTTGATCTCAGCGGTGTGTGTGGACAAACTGACATCCCAGCTAATGCTCCATATGTTCTCTCTGTAAGTGTGTATGTGTGATAACTATTCCAATGGAATATTTTGTGTTTGGAAGTTACTAGATTTGCACTGAGTGGAATGGCCACTGGCCGGAAAGGTCACTGGGCTCTATGTCGATTTCCCTTACTATTTTGAGCCACTTTGATGGACTTCCTCCATCCCACTCGATACCAATGGAGTCTCTGCACTTTAGAACAAAACCTGCTTTAAAAGTTGAAGTCAACTCTATTTAAATAGGGACAATGGTAAGCATCCTATTGTGAATTGAGAATCAGCTTTTTATTATGAATGCATCCCTTCAGTGCATTATTGGTCTCTACTTATTGCTTGTTTGAAGTTACTGTAGTGAGATAAGTCTATAGTATTTGGATGGATACTTCCAATTTCTTGCAGCTAGTTGTCTAAGTTTCAGCTGAGGTGTCAACGTTTCCCATTTCACAACAGTAGTTACCCAAAAGGTGCTTTCAGTGGTGCAGATTCTCATTGGGCCCTAATTAAACTGAGTCGCTTTGCATTTTGAAATGGGCTTTTGTTTGGAAGGTGTGGAGACCTTGTTCCACATTGAATGCAATGGAGAAAGTCCGTCACACTGGCTCAAAATAGCAAGTGCACTTGATGTGGCAAAGAGCCAAATTGAGCATAATGGCCATTCTGCTCAATGCAAATATAGTTACTTCAAAATGCAGACAATCATATGCATGTTGCCTTTTATTTGGCTGTCTTGGTCCTATATTGATTACATCAAGTATCTGTTCTCAACCTCTCACGCTATAGTTAAGTGGATATTGTGCGTTCATTCATCTTTTCAGGGTTTGGACACACTGAATCCAGTCTTGGTTATTGGCAACAAATTGAAGCTGGTGAGTCATTGACTTTATAAAACCTCCTTCCTTTGAGAAGTAAACATCATAACAGTATCCATGATTTCTTTCCATAAAGTTCTCTTTCTTCATGGAAGATTGCCTTTAAAGCACTCCTTAAAATTGAAGAAAATAGAACAGATTTGCAGTTTCATAGTCTTCATGTTTCAACTGAAGTTAAAAAGAGGGCTGCCTTGTGCATGGTTTCATGCTATTGCTTAGAGAGGAATGCTAATATGCAACCTTCTTCATTGAAGGTCCATGCAGCTCTCTTACTGGCTACTGCGGTGGTCACCATGTGGATGGGCTATTTTCAAAAAATTCTTGCAGATCCATTTGTTGCAAGCTTTTCTGGTTGAATGTTGATCGTTGCTCTATTTTGAGCTAACCGTTCCCTTCTGCAGGCTGGCTGCCAATCGGATGTTTAGCATGGTCCAATCTCCTTGCTTCGCATATACACATGATGAGTGACCAGTTCAACAATCTCAATCCACATGTTGGCCAGGTGTACTGTGAAGAGAGTGCTACATAGACCTTCGATGTCATGTCATGAGCTGCATATTAGCATTCTTCTTGCTGTTCATGGTTGGACATACCGTGTGCATGTCTATACTGAATATAGGCTGTGGGTGAAATCTTCTTTTTGACTATCTATTTTCCTCATATGATTTTGGTCCACGTGATGAGTAGATTGATCTGATTTATGGGCTTCCACATGTTCATGGTTGGACTTGCTGTGTGCATGTGTCCCACGTTGCAATTCATCTCTTCAATCTCTCCTCACAGGAGTCATAATAACATTCCTCCTTGAGGAGATGTAATAGGTTCTTTCATTTCCTTCTTAAATCATTCATATTATGGTCAATTCTGTTATTATGTCTACAACGTATGTAATTTTTGTAACTTCTGCCCCTACCCCCCTCCCAAAAAAATAAAAATAAAATAATAATAATAAAAAATTCTGTTGCAATTGTACTTGTGAGAAATTCGATGATCCTTGGCCTGAGGATATGTTTTTTAAAGCTTCGGTCTGTATAAGTGGGTTTCGTGGTTTAGTGATCCACATTATTGATTTGATGGGCCCCACCATGGATAGACCATGCCCCCAAGGTTCCTGCTGGCACAATCCTAATCCCTCAATTGGTTGCCTGAAATAGATGTTTAAGAACAAAAAAGCATTTGTTTGGACAAAGGCCAAAGGTTGGATGTCTACAGAATCAAAGCCACCATTATTGAGTGCTCCCTCCTTCCCCAAAAATGTTATGGATTTTTATTAGAAGAATTGCATTCTGATTGGAGTTTTGAGGCGGTGCCCATCGTATCCCTTTTGTTTCTCTTTGGTCTTGTGGGTTGGTTATCTTGTTTTTTCTTTCATTTTGGGTCTAGTCTCGTCTCTTTAAATTTGCAGCCAGAGACCCTCTGTTGTTTGGTTCTTCTGCTTGTTTGTTGGTTGTGGCCTGTTTGTAGGAGTTTTTATTTTTTATTTTTTCCTGGTTTTAGCTTCTTTTTTTTTTTGCTCCTGAAAAAACATTGGATGTCTACTGTCCTCAAATGTGGGGTATTTTCTAGGGAAAGGTGCATATTTGGTCAGGCCCGTTACTCAATTGTCTTGATTGCTTCTTCGACAAGGAGACCCCCTATCGCCCCTCCTTTTCCTGCTGATTGCCGAGGCCCTCTCCCAAATCCTCCTAAATGGTCAGCGCGCAGGTCTCTTCAAAGGTATATCTATGCCTGGAATTCAGATTCCCATATCCCACATCCAATTTGCCGATGACACTCTCATCATGATTGAGGCGGACTCCGACTCCATCACCATCCTCCACATGGTTCTCAAATGTTTCCAGGCAGTCTCGGGTCTCAGCATAAATATGTCCAAATCCAAGATATATGGGGTGAACAGCTCGGATCTTGACCTGTCCTCCTTCGCTGAATCCCTGGGCTGCAAATCGGCTTCCTTTCCGACGACTGTTGTTGGCCTGCCCCTTGCTATTGGCTCTCCTCCCAAATTGATGTGGAACAATGTCGTTGAAAAAATTCAAAAAAAGCTTGCGTCATGGAAAGGCAGATACCTTACAATGGGTGGCAGACTTACTCTTATTAAAGCAGCATTATCCAACATCCCCATCTATTTTATGTCTCTTCTCAAATGCCCGTCCTCAGTTCTGCTTCAGATCGATAAGTTGAGAAGAGATTTTCTGTGGTGTGGAAAGGATAATCACAAGAAATTCCATCTCCTTGATTGGCAGGAAGTCTGTTCCCACTTTCGTGACGGTGGTGCAAGCATAAAAAGGCTGAAAATTATGAATAAAGCCCTCTTGGGCAAATGGTCCTGGAGATTGGCTTCGAATCAGGATGCTTTATGGTGCAAGATCGTTGAAGGCAAATATGGCCGCTCACCGGGAGGATGGTGGACTAGAGACTCGACAGTCTATAGAGCTTCACACATTCGGAGGGGTGTTCTTCGTTCCAAAAAACACATTCTCGATAATGTTGCTTTCTCTCTCGGTAAAGGCTCAGCGATTCGCTTCTGGGAGGACACATGGTTGGGAGAATCCTCTCTGAAAGATAGGTTTCAAACTATTTACCGCCTCTCAACCCTTAAACAAAGTCCCGTCTCGGTTTTTTATTCAATTTCTTCTGCGGGTACTGTCTGGGACATCCCCATACGTAGGAATCTTCATGACCTGGAGATTAGTGAATATGCTCATCTGCTGGAAGGTCTATCCACTGCCTCTCCAATTCCGGAGGAGACCGACAGCATCATCTGGACTAAGAAAAAATCTGGTCGATTCTCGGTGAAGTCGTTATATGAGGTTATTGACAACAACAATCCTTCCGCCCCTCTGACCTCTTCATTCATCTGGAAACATGCCCCCCCCCCCCCCCCCCCCCCAAGTTTCTCTGCTTCGTTTGGCTCACATCTAAGAACTGGATTCTCACAATCGATAATTTGATAAGGAAAGGCATGCAACTGCCTAATATCTGCCTATGTTGCATGAACAGTGACGAAACCGTTGACCACCTTCTTGTTCGCTGTCCGTTCATCTCCTCTATCTGGGTTGATTTTTTCAACGGATTCAACTTCAGCGGGTGTCTTCCGGCCTCCGCATCTCAGCTTCTAGCCTTCTGGAATGGGACCAATCTGGGCAAAACAAGAACCAGGGTGTGGAGAATGGCTATCGTCACAATCTGGTGGACAGTTTGGATGGAAAGGAATAATAGATGTTTCAACAACTCGCATTCCTCGCCTCAATCTGTCACCTCTTTTGCGAAACATCTCATCATCGAATGGGCAGCAACTGTTTCTATCCTTAAGGATTTCGACTTTATGTTTTTAGGCTCTTAAGTTTTCTTTTCTTTGGTGTTCTCTGCCATCTCGGCAGCCTCCTTTGTACTTCTTTCTTTTTTATTAAATCCCCTTTTTAAAAAAATAATAATAATAATTGTCTTGATTGCTAATCCTAGGCCCAACTTATACAAACTCGGGGCCTGAGGATACTACATATCCACAAACTTCTTGAGGGAAATCCTCTCTACTTGATCCCTTTCAAATGCTGTATCAAGAGTTACAGTTCCTTGATTACATTTCACCTATTAGGTTTCATTTGGACGCACAAGTGCATTGAATCACGAACACTTAGTTTAATAGGGAAAAATGACTAAAACCACTAATGTTTCGCAGCATCCATAACCAGGATGTAGCCCCCAAATTGCTGTTGCGTTTTCAAAGAGAACTAGTAAGTAAAATGTAATTGCAATTTTGATCCCACACCTTCATGTGGATGTCATGGACCGAAATTACAACTTTGTTAGTTCCTCTTTATTAGATTACTAACTGAAATTCAATTCGATGGTGCGTCCAAACATAACCTTGATCCACTCTCCATGGTTTCTTTTGTGGCCGTTCATCACCATCATCACCATCTACATCACCCTCATACTCTGGTGGATCGTTGCAACTCTTAAAATAAAGCAATTTGTTTTGTTTTTCTTTTTTGTTTGACAGATAGGAGAATATGAAGAAACAATAGGTACATGCTTTGTCTTCTCGGAAACTGGTAAGTCTCATATTAACATCCATATTAAAATTTCATTTTGTAGAGATTAGGAATCAGAGCTTTGCTGAGTCCACATCCTTGCCAGTGTGGTGGACGTGCAATATCCAAGCCATCCATCAGAAGGGCACCACTAAGTAGATTCCCCATACCAAGAATCATTCCAGTCCACTAGTCAGGTGGTCCACAATCAACTGAACAAATGTACAGCTGTGAAAAAACAGCCAAAGTTTTCTAACCTGTCAACTTATTTCTAATTTCATGGCTCACCTACTGAATGTACCCTTTTCCTTTGGGCAGTAATATCTTCATGGTGAGGTCTACGTGATGGATGGCTTGAATATTTCATCTGGTGGCCTGTACATTAGCTGACTTGTACATTGTGTGGGCTATATGAATCGTATCTTATCTTTAGTTTTATAGTTTTTTTTCTCTCTCTTTATTTTTCCATTTTTTATGCATTGCGTATCTATTTATGAAAGAAAATTCTACTGGCAGTTGACCCCAATCAGGCTTCAACCAAAGAAGTCAAGCCCATTGCTCGCCTTCACAAAACTTTGAAGTTTAGATTATTACCTCAAGATGACAATCAGAAGTGATGACTAAAGCATTATGCCTAGATCAAGTAGGCCTGCCATGGATGGTGTATACTGTTGCAGCCTAAGGGTCGTGAGCTCTCGCCCCAGCATGTAAATATGATGTAAAAGAAAAGCAATAGGGTCTTAATAGGAGTAATTTGAAAAGAATGGAGAATGTCACATTGACGTCTGATTTTTTTTCATATATATATATATATATATATATATATAATTTCATAAAAAAAATTATAAAAAGGGTGGGCAGGAGAGAGGAATTATTCAAATAGCAATGAGGAATTTCTTGTGATATTGGAGCTATTGTTTTTTTATTTTAAAAGCAAATATGAGTACTTGATGAGAAATACACAGGCAGTTTGTGCCAGGTAAGATTTGAAGAGGTGATTTGTGTTCAGAGGTATTCAAGATCTGGGTCATCACTCCATTTTTTACATAGATGTGTTGTCCACCATCAGCCTGTCTTTTGGTGCAGGGCATGTTCATGGTGGAACCCATTGATCTGGGTCTTGTACCTGTGCCTTAGTGGCAGCGGGCGGCAATGTGCCACATCTGGTCTGGCCAGGGTGAGCGATGCCTGGCCCACTTATTTATACCAAAGATGCAGGCCCCAGAAAATCAAGCCTGAACTGGATTTCACAGCCATTGATACTCCTGCCTTGGTTGGGTTGGGGCAAGTCATTAGTGATCAAACTTCAGCTGGTCTTCCACACTTGGTGGGCCATGCTTTGGCATAGAAATAAGCCAATCTAGACCATATCAGGCCAAGACCAGTAGCCCATGGACTCAGAGCATTGCATTGCAAGTCCAATCCATATGGCTACTGCTCAATGGTGAGAGAATGGACAAATATCAACGACTACTGTGTAGAGTTCCATGCTCAGGAGCCAGCCAAACCACTCAATACCATACTTCTAAAACTCGCTCACTCAACTTGAAACTCGGCTGAGTCAGATTATGCTAGAAAGCATGAAGCTTCAAGTTCACTTTTACAAAAATGGGTGAGCTTTCAACCTAGCGAGTCAACTCGGTCTCATTAAACTGAAAGAGGGTCTGTCAATCTTCATCTGCTTGGTGCAGATTTTGATGGCACATATACATTGGGACACCTGATGAGAGGCCTAGATCTTGTGTCTTTCTACACTGGCATTGGCATTTGCATTTGCATTTGCATTTGTGCTGCCCAATGCCTCTACAATTGCTTCTTAAATGCATGTGAAGGCTTTTTTTTTTTTTTTTCTTTCCAAATCCATCAATTGCCAATTTTAGAGTGAAATGTTCATAAAGAATCTCATATTTGCTGCATCGGAATATAAAAAGTAAATAGTTCATTGCTTGGATTAGCTTGAATGCAGAAGGCAGTGAATGCATGGTGGGTATGGCACTTTCAAGTTGTGCAAATGGCACATATTAACTCACTTAAAGCATTTAAGTTGTGGGAATTGCATTATTTTCCAAATTTCGGATTCATATTGTGTTTCTAGCCTTTGATTAATAAGAATTTATTTGTTAAATATGGACCATTGACTGTTTTCACATGTATAATTTTTTAGTGCCCATTTCTCAACCAACTTTGCCCAAGTATAAACAAAATTCTCCTTACAAAAAGGAAGAGATAGCAGTCGTACGGTTCTAAATTCCTTATATATATATATATATATATATATATATATATATATATATATATATATATATATATATATATATATATATATATATATATCTGTGAAAACCCTTCCATATCCTTAAAGGGAAAGGTTAACCACGTCCAAAAAATAATTTCTTGGGTAAAAATGCCCACATCTACTGACATTATATATAGTGGAGATGGGGCATACTGACATCCATTTTCGCAAATAGATACCTCTAATTTTTCAGAAAATGTAGTATCTTACACACATGCACATGCCGCCATCCAAACAACCCATGTGTAGGACATCTAAGCCATGCATAAGTTGGACCCAACCATGAAAATCACCTAGCACAAAGTTCAGGCCACTCCACTCATCAACCAGGCCCAGACCACTTGGTGGTCTGATTCACCATACGCTTTGCCTGATTTTTGCACCAGGTGTTCTTCATGGTGGAGAGCACAATATGCATGACCTGCATTTCCAAACGTTTGACATGTTGGCCGTTTAGGTTTAGTTGCATGCGGAGTTCTCATGCAACTGGTTGTAGGTGATGACTTGTCAGAAATCTGTACTGAAGAGAAATAACCTAAGACCAGGGCCATGTTTGGATGCACAAGTGAACTGAATTGCAACCATTCAGTTTAATCAAGAGGCAATGACAAAAATTAATGAGGTTTCCTTCCCTCAATTATGAATAATGAGGGAAGGAAATTACAATTTGGTTACTTTCATTTTATTAGACTAATAATGGTTGAACTTCAATCTGGTAGTGCATCCAAACGCACCCATGGAGTCAAAACAACACAGACTATTCAAAATTCCCAACGAATCTATGATACCCAATCGGTATTATTCAGTATAAATTCTAAATAACAACAATTCTAGAATTTAAAATCCTAGTAGATCTGGATCTCATGTCTCCCTCTTGGAAAGAGATTCCTTATCTTACATTATTTGAACATCCAAGCAGCCAGCTTCGAGTACTCCAATTTCTCGAAGGATCCTATAATAGATTGGGATTTTATTAAATAGTTGCAAAATGACTCATGTGGTTTTGATATACATGAAGATAGAGCTTTGCTTGAAGATGATTATTATAAATGCCTATAGTTTAGCTCTGATATACACGACGATAGAGCTTCTCTTACTTGAACATTATCAGAGTCCATACGTAGTGCATCTTCAAAGAGCCTCTTTGCTTGATGAAGCAGCTTCCTCTTCTCTTTACTGCTACTCGGCCGTAGGTGAGATCGTTGCTGCAGTGCTATGCCCCATCTGAACAGTGCTGTAAACCATATATACTACTTAGGAAGGATCTTCACTAGTTGTTTATGCAATAGTTCAAAAACCCTAACGCAGATGTACAAGTTATAGATAGGTAATATGAGATACATGGAGTGGAGAAATACCATTTGGGGCAAAAGCATTACTTCTTGACATCAGAGCATCGAATTTGTCAATCGCCGCTAGATACACCTTGTCAGCATCAACTGCTGCTTCCTGAAAATGGGAAAACAAATTAGACTGTATAGAAATTCACAATCAAAACATAAAATGCCTTTAATAAAACAAGCTCTAGGCCAATTTGTGGAGTGCCTAATGAAGCACTATCAGATGCACAACCATTCAAATAAACTTAATTTGGCAAGTGCTGTCCAACTGAAACCTCTCAAATAAGATTCCTATTAGACTCTCTCTCTCTCTCTCTCTCTCTCTCCCTCTCTCCCTCTCTCCCTCTCCCTCCTCCTCTCCTCTCCCTCTCCCTCTCCCTCTCTCTCCCTCCCCTCCCCCTCCCCCTCTCTCTCTCTCTCTCTCTCACACACACACACACACACACACACACACACACACACACAAGCATTTCCAACTGTATGGAAGTTTATTTTCCAAGAGTCTAACATAGAAGAAAGCTAGACCCTCCCCTCCCTCCATCCCTCACATTTCCAACTATATGAAAGTTCTAATTTTCCAAGAATCTAAAATAGAAGAAAGCTAAACTCCTTTCAATAAAGGGCTGCTGACACGTGAGCCCTCTCTTTGCTCTCTCCTCTTTCTAATTTGCTAGACTCCCTTTCAATAAAGGGCCGCTGACACGCCAGCCCTCTCTTTGCTCTCTCCCCCTCTCTTTGCTCTCTCCTCTTTCTAATTTGCTAGACTCCCTTTCAATAAAGGGCCGCTGACACGCCAGCCCTCTCTTTGCTCTCTCCCCTTTCTAATTTTTCTTTTTTCCCTTTTCTTTTGCATTCTTTTTCAAATTCAATAACTGTCTACTTTCTCTCCCCCCTTGATTAATGGCGTGCAGTAAGAATGCATGTGGATAGGTCCTTCAGGTGTTCTGCTGGACTACCCAAATAAACAATTTTTTACCAGAGTACAGGAAAACAATTGACCATCTTGATTTTGGCCAAGGAACACAAACAGTGGGGGCCACCTGCTGAATGTCTTGGATCTTGTGACCACTGCCATGTTAACATCCATGTGCACCCATGAATCATGCAGTTCGCTAATAGTTGCAACAAATGTTTAAGAAACTTCCTCTTCCATAGGAAATCTGACTATGTTGAATCAATCATCTCGGTTGAGTCAATGGAAAGCTGGCCAATATGCATGCGTGTGTGTGCGTGCGCATGAATGCGGGTTTGGACTCGGTTCTCAGAGCTCTGCAAATGGGATTTGATGCATTGAAGTCTGAGTTAATTCATGAGTTCTTTAACATTGAGAACAGTTTAAGTAACCAATGGCAGCAATGCTTACCGGTCCAATATCTGCGATCAACTGAGCACGGAAGGACAGTGCAAGGCCCCAATTATAGAGGGCTCTGATGTCATTCCCATCGATTGACAAGGCCATGCAGTACCTTCTTCCCGCCTCGACAAGGAGTTGTTCGCATTCTTCACACGCATCAATGAGAAGCAAGGCTACTTTATCTTTGCTCACGACTTTTTTAGATCCCGGAGGTTGAACTCTTGGTCCTCTTTCATCAGATGAGTCACTTCTTGATAGGACAGTTCTCAACTCACGACTTATTCTCAGTTTAAGTTCTCCATGAAGAAGAAATGTGTTCCCCAGCTGACCAACAGCCCGTAAGCTCATCGGCTTCATAGCTATCGCTTTAGAGAGTAAGCTTGCAGACTTGTACAGCACGATCTCTGCCTTTTCTTCATCAACCCGACTCGTCAAACACTCTCTAGCATGTTTTAGAAGGTCAGTAGCCTTCTTCATATGCATATTAAATTCCTCATCATCTGATATTGTCGAAGACAATGGCATCTTACCTACTTCCGTATCAAAGGCAGGTAAGCGATTATCTGAAATGGGTTGGTCTTCTAATTTCATGCTTTTCACTGTTCCTTGTTGCAAATCACATCTGTAAGTCTGTTTTTCATCTGTATACTTGCCATTCTTTAGGCCAGGAGAGGGAAAGTAAGCTCTATCACATCCCTCAAGAACCTCTTCTTGTTGCGGCAATGCCTTGGCTTCTGTACTTAATGAATCAAGCTCATTTGGTCTCCGACTGCTACCAAAATCAGCTGGATCACGCACTCCGTCTCCCTCATTTCGGAACTGCAATACGTTATTCGGACGACTAAGCTCATCATCATATGACAACAAATCATCATTGTAACTCTGTTGCCTAGAGCTTTTGGGTTGCTTCCCATTTATAGACATTGATTTGGCATTGCCGAGAATCTTTTCATTGTTAAGTAGCATCTCTGGCAGATTTCTTCTCACCATCTCCGATGATACTTCAGTTTTCTTGAATTTGAAAGTTGGCCCATCTAATTGCACTACTTGTAAAGGTTGAGTCTTTGGAGGAGAAGACATTCCAGCATTATTGTTTGGCCTACCTTCCTCTTGTTGCTGATTTCCACAGACATTTGCATTGTCAAAGGACCCTTGATAAAAAGAACCTGCCTTAGCATTTTCTATGTTAATGTCGGACACCGGATTTAAGCTTTTTTCTTCAATTCCACCTGCTAAAACACTATCATTCATCGCATCCCCATCAATTCGATTACTCTCATTCAAATTCAACTGTTCCATAGATCCTCGCTTGATGCCATCCTTCGACTTCTGAGGTTTCGACCCAATTGAAATTTCCTGAAACAATCCTCCGACAAGAAATTTCACAAAATCAAAACCAACACCACCCATCTCTTTTCTTTTCTTACTCGACTTCTCACCGTTGCAGCTCCTCACGTTATGCAAAAAGCCCATTTGGCCATTCCGGCCCCACACTCGGTTACTGCTCACAGATTCCTGATAATCATCAATGGAAGCTTCCACAAGATTCCTTGCAGGCACAATCTTTAACTTCACGGACTCGACAACTTCACAGTATCTTTCGATTTCACCCACTTCAACACTCTGCGAATGGATCGCATTTTCCATCCCATTCTTCAATTCGGACAACTTCACATCTAATTCATGCAAAAGATTGCTGAAATTACCCATTTTCTCATCAAATTCGACCCGGCCACCGTCAACACGGGCCCCACGAACGAACCCTATGGAAAACCCGACCACGAAAACCAAAACAGAAGCAGGAAAAACTGCAACTGAAGAAAATTTAACTCTAGAAATAGCTAGAGCAGATACAAATCCTACCAAAAACAGGAAAACATGCTTTTTGTCGTTGAATCCTAACGAGATAAGAAAACTACGGAGCCCATCGAGCTCACCAGATTGATTGAGTTCTTGGCAAGAATCCAGGTCGCCCCATCCTCCAAAATCCGATGAATTTGAAGTGGGAGAAGCAGAGATTGAGCTGAAAATCGGGAATTTTGTGTTCCTGCTCTGATTTCTACGGGGAAAATGGTGAAACGGAGGGGTATTTTGGGAAAAGGGTCTGAAATTGAAGGGAGAGAGAGAAGGAGAGTAGGGGAGATGGGAGAAACGGAAGAAATTCTCGGAGATGAGAGCTTCCATTTGGGAGGGTTTCCGTGGGAAGAGAGATTGGAAAGGAGAATCTCAGTGTTTCTCGTTTGTATGGTTTGGTCTGGAGTGGGATTCCGTACTGTGGGGCCCATGGTTAGTGATCATGACCGTTGAACGTTTGGAGCAAACTGTGGATGGGGAAGAATCCACGGTTAGGATCTTGCAATGTGGGAGATCTTTCAGCACCCGATCCATCTCTTGGCCCTAAAATCAACGGTCTAGATCCACAGTTGATCTGATGGACTTCATCGTGAAAGGGGAATGGGACGTTCCGAAAGGTTTTAAGACTCGGTGTGACTCGGACTAAATCGATTCAAGACTCGGCCATGTTCTCAACGAATCAAGCCAACTCGCCCGCATTTCAATCCCCGCTAGACCATAATCCGTCTATGAAGGCCTCTGTGGGCCCCACTGTGATGTATGAGTTTTATCCATGCCGTCCATCCATTTTTCCAGATCATGTTAGGGTGCATATCCAAAAATGAAGTGGATCCGAGGTTCAAGTGGACCACAGTGAGTATGTGTGGGGACTAAACATCTACCGTTGAAAATTTCTTATTGGCCACATTTTTTCTTCTTCTATCAAGCTTATATTTGTGTTTTCTCTTCCTCATCCAAGGTGTATATAACCCCACGAGGACCTAGCTAGAGATGAACGGTCCGATCAAAGGCTCTAAGATGGCCACTGAGATGTATAGATTTTACGTACCTGCCCATTTTATTTTTACATATTATTTTAAAGCATGAGCTAAAAAATGAGCAGATTCAGGGCTAAGTGAACCACACCAAAGGAATAGGAAAACAGTAGGAACTGAGAGCCGTTGGAAATGTCCAAAGGGCACATTAGTTTTGTATCAAGCTGATATCTATATTTTCCTTTTATATAAAGTTATATGTGACTTTAAGAATACGTTGGAAATTCAATTCCCATTGCTTTATGTGGTATGGGCCACTTGAGCCATTGGTTCACCTCCTCTTTTAGCTCATGCCCTAAAATGAAATGTCAAAATAAATAGATGATGCAGATAAAACATATACAACACGCTAACTAGGTCCTGGTGGTGGTACTACACAATCTTCACCTGTTCTTGTTAGTCATCAAACAAAAAATCACCCTGGCCCTTTAGAAGGTTTCAACAATAGTGTCATTATCACAATTGCTCCCTGTGTTGTAGTCCACTGGATCTTCCAACTTGTCTCATTTTTTTAACTCACACCTTAAAATACTATGAAAAGATGAATAGATGGCGTGCATAAAACTCATACATAACATTGAGCCCCACATAGCTAGGACTGTACATGAACTGAGTTAGCTCATTTGACTCGACTTGAAAACGCTCGATTCAACTCGGTTTGAAATTGAGTTCGAACAGGGTCGAGCTGATTTTTTTGCGCTTGAAAAAATTTCGAATCGAATTTGAGCTTGGCCGAGCTTGACTCGACTCGGATCAAACCCCAGCTCAAATCAAACTAGTTCATTGACTCGTATACTTTGGTATTGATGTTGCTTACCAAGTGTTTGACGAAATAACTCAACGAAGTGTCGATTGGTGACAAAGAAGGTATGTATATGAAACAAATACTTTTTTTTTTCTTGATTTTGATGTTGCCTACAAGGTATTTGATAAAATACCTGTAAAACCGTTACTACTGTTTTACATACAGTGAGAATTTGAAGGTGCAGTCTATGTGTTTGTGAAAATGCTATAGAGATGAACTCGGCTCGATCTTGGCTTGAACTCGACTTAAATTGGTCTGAGTTATTGACCGAACCAAGCCGAGTTCGAGCTGGGGTTAGCTAGTGGCCGAATTGAGTCGAGTTGTGCCAAGCTTGACTCATCTCGACTCGTGTACACCTCTACACATAGCCCCTACTTGGGCGAATTATTTTTCAAGGGCGGGACGCAATCCACTTCCCCCTAAATAGTAGGTATGAACTGGATTGGACTCGGACGAGTCTGAGTTGACTCAGATGAGTCATTGAGCCTTCAACATGTGTCTGCTAAAACGCCGCTAAAATGGATGAAAACATGGAATTATGTATTTTCTTCTAGGATTTAATTCTTGGACTTCTTCTATAATAATGTATTTATTAGATCTTTGGTCTTTTGCTTATCCTTAATGTGTATTTGTTTCTTCCCAAGCTGTAGCTGTATACGAGTAGCAAAAGCTCGATAACGTGCTCGACTCAGATTGAAAAAGCTCGACTCGACTTGGATCGAAACAAGTTCGAGCTGATTTTTTGAGTTCAAAATGAGTTCAAGCCGAGTTTGATCTTGCCCCAGCTAAGGGCGGCTCTAAGGGGCAGGCAGGTGAGGCAATCGCCTAAGGACCCCTAATTATGAAGGCCCTATACTATAGCAAAATTAAAATTTCTTAATTATGACGGTCCTATATTATAGCAAAATTAAAATTAAAAAGAAAAAAAAAAGCCTAAAATTGTTGAAATAAAACTTATTGAAATGCCTACTAAATAGGACATCTAAAAATTAGTTTACAAATTTGAAATTGAAAATAAAAAACAAATCCTAGAAACTAGCACTATCAATAATAACAATCTAAGTACTCTATCATCTCTTTTCAAAATAATAGAGCATCGTTCCCAATAAATTCGTCTCCTAAAAACCTACGACCACAGTTGCCTACTTTATTACTAATTAAGTTATCAAAAAATTTAATTCTAATGTCATTTTTCTAAATTAAATTCTAACTTCATTTTTCTAATGGTACAGTTACACACTAATGTCTAATTAGATTATTAGTAGTGGATTGTTCTTTTTGCTAAATGGTTTTACAATTTTATCTATCGAAACTGATTTATCGAGTAAACTTTAATACAAAAGTTTAATTAGTAATTTTGCATCTAAAAAGTCAATAAGCAAATTTATTATTTAATTTTGAATTTATTAAAAAAAAAAAATTTAATTGAAAAGCCCCATTTTCATGACTTGCATAAGGCCCCCAAAAAAGTTGAGCCACCCTGGCCTGCTCGACACTTGAATACTTACTCAAACTTGGCTCGAATCGGCTAGACTCAGTGCAGGGTATATATACCCTTTAAAAAATAAAACCGTGTTGGGGAAGAATCGGAAATCTTAGAATTAGATTAGATGAATTGCATTGGTCGCATGCCAATTTCACTCAAGCAAGTTATGTAGGTCCCGCCATGATGTGTGGGCTATAACCACACCGTCCACCCATTTTTCAAGATTATTTTAGAGCGTGGGCCAAAAAATCAGGTAAATCTAAAGCTCAAGTGGACCCCCACCATAGAAAGCAATGGGGATTGAATACTTACCGTTGAAAATTTCTTTGGGGCCACAAAAGTTTTGGATCTACCTCATTTTTAGGCCCATGCCATAAAATGAAGTTACAAAACAAATGAACGATTTAGATATAACACATGTGCGTTATTCTCGTAATTTCAAATGATGGTGGGTATATCCATTCAATGTACCACCGTATTACCAATAAAGGATGGAATTAATCTTATCCCGGGACAATCGCAAGAATTATGTTTTTTGAATCTCATCACACCTAATCCCTTCTAATCCTACCGCCCAAACGGGCCCTAGCTCCCATCTAACTCCGCACTCACATCCGAAAGGTCATCCGATTACCATTTCCCACCTACTGCACCCACGAATCTTTTGACGCCTGGCCTGCCCGATTCATGCAGCCCTGCCATTTCCTGATTACGCGTCTCTCTGTCTGCTCTCTCTCTCTCTCTCAACAGTTACTCCGATGGCTGGCATTATATACCAACAACGCATGAGGACTCTTCGAAGCTACAACCTTCTCCTCCTTTCTTGATCTTCTCAATCCCTTCATCGTCGTCATTATCACCTGCGCCAGGCAAGCTTCCCTCTCTCTTTCTCTCTCTGATTTTCTGTTATTAGAACATACATTCAATGTCAAGCACTAGAAAACAACAACATAATTTATATTCTTTAAATAACAAAGAAAATAATGAATTTTAATAAATAATTACTGCACCTTACACGCATTTTAGCAATTAAAAGCTTGTAAAAGGACCATCACCATCTTTTCCCGCATAGAGAATGAGAGAAATAGAGAAATTAATGTGCAAAGGGACGATCTTAGCCATTGATTGTGTATACATATATGAAGATGAATTGTGTCCGTTCCTAAGGAAAGATTCAAAGTGTCCATCTCTCATATCGACCAGGAGCAGCAAGGTAATTGTTTCATGCCTAGTTTAGCGTGCTTTGATAGATGATTCAAGGGACAATATTCATGGGAAGTGGAGTACTGCGTCCTCCCCAGCCAGGAGCTTTGTGGGGCCCATTGTGATGTGTGGGTGTTATCTACACTGTTCATCCATTTTTATAGATCATTTTAGGATTTGAGCTTAAAAATTAGGTAGATCCAATGCTCAAGTGGACCATACAGAGGGATTGGACGCCTACTATTGAATACTTTTTGAAGGATACAAAAGTTTTGGATTGTATTTATCCTTCTCCCATATTTGCGTGACCTTATGAACTAGTTGGATAGCAAATAAACATCGCTGTGGGGCCTAAGAAAGGTTTCAACAGCAAGCATCATTATCACCGCTGCTTCGAGTGGTGTGGTCAAGCCTTGGATCTGCCTCATTTTTTGGGCTCTTATTTTAAAATGATATGAAAAAATGGATGAACCACATGATAAAATCCATCACAGTGGGCCCCATACCCCTTGCCTGGACCGATTTTCATCCAAAGGGCATGACACAATCCGCTTCTCTTTTCATGAGCATTTACCCTCATCCAGAATTCATGAAAATCCTTCACTAATTTTGAATGAGTGAAAAAATTATATGCAAGCATGTGCTACATATGAATGCCTATGTGACCATAAATGGGGCCACAGATTATAAGCGGAGAAAAGGAGAGGAACCCTTTTCCTCTTACATTCCTACATATGCACCAAGGCAGGAAAGGAGTCATTTAGTACCTTGTGTTTGGATGTGTTCAGGGGGGTTTTAGTGTAAATGGAATCAAATCACCCGAGCCATGTATTTGGAGGTAAATAGAATAAGAGGTATTTGAAATACATAATTTTTTTGTGTTTTAAGTTTTTGTTGATGTGTGGGTGTATTAATAGTGAAATGTCTTCTTAGCTCCATTTTTAAATGCAGTTAAATCATACGTATAACAAAGGTATCATTAATTTACTAATGTGTTATACAATGACACACCGATAAAATTTCGAAACAATCAAATTATTAGTTGCAACACTAAAATCACATTAATAGAATGATTTGAACTTTCCAAATGTTGCCCATTTAAATGGACGGTTAAAAAATGTCAGAGTCACTCTTTTACGATCCTTACGTTTATGGCCCACCCAAGGCTTAAATTTTTTTCATTTTTTGCTAATGTATATATTTTAATGAGCTTATTACTATCATTCTTTCAAAGATTACACGTGTGGCCAAATTTGGGATATTAAGATAATTTAGTTAATCAAATTCCGGCCCCACGAATATGCTAAAGAATCCCAATATATTTCAAATAAAGGCTCCCAAACGTATGGCTTAGATACTAGTACATTCCAATCACAAACTGCCAAACAAAATTGGGGATTCAGAATCACATTGATTTAAATGTAAATATGATTCAGAATCCAATGTAATCCAAATATAAGCTCTCAAACAAGCCATTAGGAATGTGTCAAGAAGCCTGCTTGACTTGACAAGCTTTATGAAGCTTTAGTTTACCTTAAACCCACTAGCTTAGCCAATGGACCAGGCTTGGGCCTCATATGTCTTTTTTTCTTTGAAAGATTACAGAATTTTATTAAAGTACAAAATAAAAAAGAAATAATACAAAGACATATTGACGCAGATGAACATAATGAGGTCGATCATCGTCTTCGTCAGGGATAACTACTCTGAATCTACAGAACTTTTCTTGACTCCTTAATAGAGACTTCTCGAATCCACGAGGAAAAAAGCAAGAAAAATAGAAAATAAATTTTATAAAATTCGTAATTTGATTGATGAATTGTCTGATATGTATGCCCTTGTTACACCATTAATATAGAAGAAGAAGAAAAAACCAAAATTCATAATTACTAAAAATAGCAAAAGTATAACTCTAATAAAAATCCTAATTTTAATAAAACTCTTCTAAAGTCTAATTTCTAAAAATAAAAACTCCAAATAAACTTTTGCTAGAAGAGTCCTAGCATAATTACAAGTTATTTCTAAAAAGGAAGAAAATTTAAAACTCTAAAAATAGAAAAATATTAAGAAATTCGGAATTACTAGTAAATTTTTCCTAAAAAATTGTTTTTGAGCTGAAAGCGCACGTTTTCTGACTAAGTAGATAGATGCGACCCACTTTATGGGTTGGTTCACCTCAGATGACCCGTTTCAGTAAAGATTGATAGGTTGTGTGCCCCGTAACAATACCCGGATCAAAAGTTATTGTCAATTTACGGTCCACCTTCTTTTGGCCCAACCATGCTAGGAACGTATATGTGACACGTTTTGCATCACATATGCTGATGGACAACCTTACAGTACTACATAAGAAAGTTTAAATTACAATCCTTACAAGTAAGGGAAGAAGAAGCCCATTCTATAAGTAAATTTTTGACTCTGTAAATTATGTTTTTCACCCGCTTGCATATATTGTTGAAACACCTCTCATTTCTGTCTTCCTAAGTTATCCACCAAATAGCTAATAAAGCCATTCTCCTCACATGCCTTATTTAGGTGGGCTACAACAAGAGAAACAATTTAGAGAGTGAGTGTTGCCTTGAATAGTGTTTCCAGCCATACGGTTTATCTGAATTGCTGATGATACTGATATTTAAGCCATGGATGTAAAATGGATCAACGACGGACAGTAGATTTCATGGATGCAGTTTGGTTTGTAGCCCTAACACCACTCAGCTAGTTTTTGTCAAAGCTCTAGAGGCTCTATCATCATGTATATATATTTATCCACGTCATCTTCTCCGTTTAGCCGAGAAACCCACCAGGATAAGTGGGCCCCATTTTTTAATTATCGAGGACGCTTGTTTGGTGGGCCATGTTAATAGGAGCTAAAACCATATGACGGAACATCCCCATGCAAATGAAAACCACAGCCACAACCACCTTAAGAGTGTGGTTCGGGATGTCAATGTCGGCCGTTGGATGCGGACCTAAACCTAGCTTTAACCCTATAAATAGAGCATGCTATTCTCGGGATTCCCACCGAGAGAGAGAGAGCGCTAACCTCAGTACCGCACTGCACCAAGTCGACCCATTCAAATCGGATCGAGTTGGGTCAGTGCAGGCCGGAAGCACCACTGTAAGAAAAAAAAAAAGGGGAGAGAGAGGGAAAGAGAAAGAAAAGGAGAGGAAGAAGGAGAGAGGAGGAGAGAGAGAACGTGGACACAGGGGCTGAACTCGGTGTCGCACTGCACCAAGTCGACCCGTTCAACTCAAATCGAGTTGGGTTAATGCGAGTCGGAAGCACCATTGTGAGAAAGAGGAGCAGAGGGGGAGAGAGAGAGAGAGAGAGAGAGAGAGAGAGAGAGAGAGAGAGAGAGAGAGAGAGAGAGAGAGAGAGAGAGAGAGAGAGAGAGAACCTAGGGGAAAAGAGAAGAGGAGAACGGCTAGCAGTTTGGGGTGGCCGACATAACAGTAGACGCTACCAACAAGCTGACAGAGTTACGGCTCGAGTCACCCTGTTGGTTGGGTTTATCAACCCTGTCTGGAAGAATAGAAGAGGAGAAAGAAAGGAGGAGAGAAGGAATGAGAAGAAGGGAAGGAGCAACCCGGTTCAGCCGAGTTGGCTCAGCCAGTTGACTCGGTTGCCATTTAACTAGCACCAACCTAGTCCAAACCGGATTTAATAACTTCTCCCGGGTTAAACCCAGGTTGCTCCTCTTTGGCGCTCTACTTTGACTTTTTTTTTTTTTTTCAAGATGATTATTGGCATGTACTTTATGGACATATGACAGTCCACCACATGGATGGTTTGGATTCCACATAAACACAATAGTGGGTCCCAACATAGCTTAAATGTATGTTATCTAATCATTCCCCTCAAGCGATTGTAAATGAGTTGGGCTGGGTCAGGTTACCATGTCAAGCCTTAATCCAATACAAGGCCCAGCCCAATTACTTATTGGACCTCAAGTTAGTGAGCCCAGTTGGCCCAAAAAGTCATGGTTGCTATTGTATAAATTATAAAAGGAAGAAAAAGATTATCGATCAAATAAATATATATTTATAGGTATTTTTTTTAATCACTACACATGCAACCCACACACTCACGTCGTAGTGGGATTCACTATAGATATCTATAGGTACTTGAACCCTTGATCTCGTGTTGAAACTCTTGTGAGTACCACTGAAGCAATAGTGAGGACCCAATGTATATTTAAGGCTCATTTGGTAGCTTCAAATCTTTAGCCTCTGTAGATACCTCACCCAGGCTAGCAACTTGACAAGGCATGGATGATCCTTAGGAATCGAACCTGAACCCCGCACCCTACCCAAAACCGCAGCCATTTCCCAAACCTAACCCTAACCCTAATCCGAACCTTAAACCCCAATCAAGATCTTCAGAACCTAAGCTGAGCACTCGAACCCTAACCCTAACTCCTAACCATCAAGCTCGTCTAGAAAGCATCCAACCATTTTGAGCCAAAACCCCGAAAATAGACTTTGGAACGAGCCAAAATACTAAATCAAGCCCATCGAACAAAAACCAAAGCAAACCCTACCTGGCGGTAGTCCATTTCCATTGGAGATGAGCTATGAAAGGTTAAAAATGAGCCTATTTGAAAGGCTCATGTCATGGATGTCAGTCCACTAATCTTACGTGAGCGGGTCGACTAAGTTGAAAGGCCCATTGCTTGGTCGGTCGACAGTGTCTCCTCTAAGTACTAATTATTAAACAAATCATTGTCCCTCGTCCCAAAGTCAACTTTCATATGGAATTACCTCTGGAGTTCACTCTATTTACCATCCTACCAAACCCAAAATCAACTTTCATATGGAATTACTCCCAAAGTTCACTCTATTTACCATCCTATCAAACCCAAAGTCAACTTTCATATGGAATTACTCTCAAAGTTCACTCTATTTACCATCTTACCAAACCCAAAGAGCGTATAAAAGCATGTCATGTGATATTACCATTCCCTCAACCAATCACAAGTTGTCACATCAGCATTTACCCTCTAAAAACCTTGATAATAAACCCTGAAATTATCAAAATGTCATCCCAAAAGGCTATAAATAACCTTCACCTCTCTTCATTTCACACACCAAGAAAAATCTAAGAGAGAGAGAGAGAGAGTAAGTGAGTGAGAGTAAGAGGGAGTGCTTGAGTTCTCAAGCTCCCATCTTTTTAGCCTCCTCAAACCATCTCTTAGCAACCAATCTCACTCAGGTCAATCCTTTCAACCATGATGCACCTAAACATCCAAGTCATGTCAAGTGTAAGCCAAAGATCATGCAATCATCATTAGCATTCATATTTTATCACATCGATCGCATCATTACTTCCCTTCTCAACCCCCTTGCTTCTCTAGATTGTCATCGAACGTATGCTCTGTGACTTGCCGGAACTCCGAATCCTGTCACATCAGAAATTCGTGGTAGCCTAGTCTTCTCACATAACATTCTAGCATCATCTCATTCATTCTCAACCTCCTTGCTCCTCTAGACATTCTCTGGATGTATGCTCTGCGGCTTGCCAAAATTTTGGACCCTGCCGCATCAGAAATCTGAGTCTGCCTAGTCTCATTTTAATACTTTACATCCTATCATCTTATCCCCTAAGATCATCTTACCACATGAATTAGAGACCGTACACCTGTACGGGCAGAGAGGGTGCCTAACACCTTCCCTCTTTGTAGCCGATGTCCCTTACTTGGAATCTCGGATCACAGACCCGGAGTCAACTCAAAGCAAGAGAGTCTTCGGATTCTTTAGCTTTACATATTCTGCAGGTTCTAGCCAACTGTTGGATTTTGAGTTAAGTGGCTAGTGGCAACTCTAAGTCTACTATATCATCAATCCAAATCAGCTCAATCACCACCACCCACAAACAACATAAATCAGCGTGGGCACCAATTTCCAGCGTTCACAGCTGTGTTATGCACCAACAATGCGAATATAAAATTATGTTTGGCAACTTAAATTAATTTTTAAAAAAATTTATAATATATTATAAGATAACAAATTTTAAAAAATTTATAATATATTCAGAGGATAATAAATTTGATAAAGTAAATCATATATGATGTTAGATAATCATAGTAATAAGCTTATTAAAAAATATACTTTAATTTAAAATGAGTTATTTTAAATCTCAATTGAACCACACAAGTAAATCTATTAATTTACAAAACTAAGTATGTTAACAATAATAAAAATTATTAAATTCATTATATTTATCTATAAAACAAAAGTATAATGCACATTAGACCATTTGATTGAAATTTCTACGCCAATTTGTTTTTATCCTTATTTTCCATGTGGTTATGACAAGTTGGGTAGGATTGGCAAGATATGCCTATATAACAGTATAAAAGATCATTTTTCTTATTA
Source organism: Magnolia changhungtana (assembly GCA_030180095.1). Classification (NCBI taxonomy): domain Eukaryota; kingdom Viridiplantae; phylum Streptophyta; class Magnoliopsida; order Magnoliales; family Magnoliaceae; genus Magnolia; species Magnolia changhungtana. The sequence continues at coordinate 782,592 of JASAUF010000213.1, forward strand.
ATAAATAGTGGACCTCACTTATTAAAAATGTGGGCATTAGGAATGTAATTGGAAGGGAATGTGTACAACAACTGTTACACACTTAAGCTTTGTAGGGCCTCCCATATTTCTCATGTAAATACACTTTGTCCAATCGGTGAGAACCCTTATTTTAACTGTACATAGGCAAGAGATAATTATCATGAAAAGCTTGATGGTTTTTTGTCCTGCACTACAAACAAATATGTTATTCTAGTTCTTGATTAGTCAACCAATGTATCATAAATCTAAACCATTGATTTCGTTCCTCTAAGTGTCTATTTCTTTCTGCATGTGTGGCCTGCCTGAATGATGGATAGATTAGAAACATTCAAGTGTCAAGTAAATCCGGCCTAGTCTGTCCCACCCCCAACTTAGCCTATTTCCCTGCTAACTCATAAACATAAAGTCGATAAAATGCCCAAAACAATTGGATAGGATCTTTCAATCTGGGAAACCTTTTAGGCATGATCCATCCACATTAGGAATAAACAAAGTAATAATCCCTGAACTATGGTCCCACTTACACAAAATCAAAACCAATGTAATCTTCATGGCATGGTGCAGTTTTAGTATGCCTCATCTTTTAATTGTTTTTCTAGTCACAAGTTTTCATTAATAGTCATCCCAACTTTATGAAGAATAGAAGCTGTTAGAGTTGTTCTACCAACAGCTACCAACAGCTACCAACAGCCAAGTAATCCATTTGGTTGGAGATTTAAGAACCCTTAACAATGTCAAAATTCATTTTTCCTACTTATGTCTCTAGTGCCCTTAATCAATTTGAATGGTTCCTTTTATTACTTTCCACTAACTTTATTTTACATTTATACTTAATTAGTAGACTTTTTTTTCCAACACATTTACTATTATAGATTTATTCTAGTTCTTATTTTATTTCTTTATTATTTTCAAGTATTAACCCAGAGCTAAAATCTCATAATTCATATAGAATAAAGACCATATATGAAGTATTATTTTATTGCTTTTCTTATTCTTTTTAAATTTTAATTATCAATGTTTTAATTAATTTCTACTTGTATTTTAGGATTTGATATAATTAAGATATTGGAAGAAACTAAAGAAATTATCAAAGGTAAATTTTAATTTGTATTTCATTTTTATTTGTTATTTAATATTGCATGCAGGTGCCTTTTTGGTGAATAGAAAATATTAATTTTTTATGAAAATTTTGGATTACCCTCAGTTGAGTACCTAATGTATTACTTTTATTATTATTATTATTCTTAACATTAATGAAATCCTTCATGTTCATCAGGCTCCGACCTGAATGAATAATTGGCTCTCGTATCGGAAACATGGGGTCCGATTGCATACTGAGATTGATGGTGCTTTGTGAGCCCCACAATGATGTATGTGTTTTATCCATGCCTTCCATCCATTTTGCCAGCTCAGTTTATAGCATAAGCCCAAAAATAAGGCAGACCAAAATCTCAGGTGGACCACGCCACAGGAAAAGTGATGATTGAATGCCCACCGCTAAAAAATTTTTGGGGCCAAAAAGGTATTGTATAAGACTGATATTTATGTTTTCCTGATCCAGTCTGTGTGACTGTGACCCAATCAACCGGTTGGATGGAAATTAGATGTTACAGTAGGCCTTTAGAAATTTTTTAATGGTGGAATTCAATCACCAAAATTTTCAAGTGGTGTGGTCCACCTGAAATTTTTTTGCAATCATCCAACCTTACATGACTGAGACTCTATGCTACACACCTCATGAATGAAATGAAAATTTTCAATGGCTCACGTTTCCAAATCGCACTAGCTGGCTCTGGCGAAAACATAACTTGTTTGATTTTCCACAAATATGAGTGTCACTGCTGCTGGGAATTGTCTTTTAATTGTTTTTTATCCTCATTGGTCACCAAAATAAACGATGATACAGATGAAGCGGAAGATGCAGGTGGCCCACCATCCAAGATCCTTTGGAATAACATCCAAGGTTTCAATGGTGGTGTCATTGAAACCTAGCTGTAAGAACTGAAACCCTCAATCCTAAGTATCTTTATTCCGCGCAACTGGCCCCATAGTTCAGTGATCCAGACCGTTGGTCTGTTTCGTTTCATCTTGGATGAACCATCTCACAAAAATCTCTCAAATCAGGAGATTCTACCCACCCATTTGGGCCTTATGGCATTGTGTGGACCACCCACACTTGGATATTTGGATAATTTTGCACTAGCAATACCAAACAGTGTCCCGTTAGGCTTGTGGGGCCCACCAAATAAGGAACTCATTGACTCTTATAAATATCAATAGAGTTTTGACATTAGGAAGGCTTGTGGTGCCACTTGAATGTTGGATTTGCCTTTTTTTTTTTGGCTTATACTTCAAAATGTTGTGGTAAAAGGATTGGAGAGAACGAATATGTTATATACATCATAGTGGGGTCTAAAAATTTAAACTAATTCTTTTAAACCGGTTTTCAAGACAAATATCATCTTTCTGCTAAAAATTTCAAGACGGGTGACAATAGTAATAATTATCCATGGGCAGAGTTATTTATGACATGCCTACTGACAAAAAAATCAACTGACAATCACTCCACCTCCCATCTACAAACTGAAAATCAAGAATCCACAACACCCATACTTGGGTCGGTTCATCCCCCCGCCCGGACATTGGTAATCCAGTTATGGGCTTATGGCTATGTGGGGCCCACCATGATGTAAGTATTTTATCCGCGCTGTTCATCAATTTTCTTAGATCATTTTAAAGTATGAGACAAAAAATGAAGAAGATAAACAGCTCCAGTGGACCACTTTTTTTTTTTAATTTTAAATATTTTGTTTTTAGCTCCAGTGGACCACATCAAATAACTGCACATAATGACACCCACACTTGGGTCAAGGTTCATCGAAACCTTTCAAGGAAACACACTTGGATATTTTTTTTACCATACAACCTATTAATAAGGTCATGCGAACGTCATTGAAGTTATAAAAAATGAAATATCAGCTTTATGGAAACTTTTCCACCCCGGGTAAGAAGTTTTTAATGGACCCTGGATGTTAATCCCACTTGTGGTCCACTTAAGTTCTTGGATTTGCCTTATTTTTTTGGCTTATACCTCAAAATGCTGTGGTAAAAGGAATGGTAAACCGGTTTTCAAGACAATATCCCAACGGAATTTCAAACCGGTGAAATGGTAATAATTATCCATTCACCGGGTATTTACACCTACTTTAAAAAATCAACCAGACAATCCACACTCCACCTCCCCTCCTCTCTCTCTCTCTCTTAAAAGGAATCCACACAACACCTCCCCCTCCCTCTCTCTCTCTCCCTCAAGAAAGAAAGAACCCCTCTCTGTTTCTCTCTCAGCCATCTCCTGTCATCTTCTAATCCCCTTCTCTGTCTCCTTCATCTCTCCTTTCTTCCCTCCATCTCTGTCATCTTTCTTCTTCTTGAGCATCATGTCCAAAAAAAAAAAATGGTATGATCAATGGCTAACATGCCCGTGCCCGCACTGCAGTGACTACATACGCAGCCGGAACGGAGGCGAGAAACACATGAAGGATTCACACCATAAAATGAAAATTTTCTATTCTCATTGCCCTTTGGCATATGAGACTTCGGCAACCAGGGACATCCATGTCTCCGTAGCCCATGGAAGCCGACGAAACAGCTCCAATACCAACGAGTACGTACGTGGTTTTTTTATTTTTCTTTCTTTCTTTCTTTCTTTGTTTATAATTAACGTGTTTTGCAATCTTCATATAGGATGAGACTGGACTCGCAGCGGAAAGAGGCTGGATAAGGGTGGGATGCTCCAATTCCAACGTGTGCCTCATTTTTCTTTCTTTCTTTCTTTCTCTTTTTCTTTCTATTTAATTTCTGTTTTGCAATAACAATGTTCTTTCTTTATTTCTTTCTTTTATTCGTAACTGTTTTGATCAAATAGGATGAGACTCGACTGGCCACGGAAAGAGACTGGATAAGGGCGGGATGAAGCGGCCCACTGCAAACGAAGCAGCCCACTTCCGATGGCCGGAGCCTCTGAACTGTTTCTTGGGAATGAATTACATTTTTTAACATTTTGGTTTTGTTAAGTACCACATAAATTCAGCCCATTATCACATAATCCTGGATGAAGGTAAAACACATATCAGTTTGATCCTAAACTTTTGTGGGCCACAATCAGTTTTTAATGGTTGATGACCACTGTTTCCTGCAGTGTGATCCACTAAGAGTTGTATCTACATTTTTGGGAGAATATTCTATAATAATCACACTCCACTAAGAGTTGTATCTACATTTTTGGGAGAATATTCTATAATAATCTGTAAAAACGGGTGGACTGCCTGGATATATACAATATATATATTGATCTGGATGGGACCAACAGTCAGGTTCAATCCAGGTCGCAGGCCGTTCCGGGGTCCCAGCTAAGTCGCGGATTGCGTCCTACCCTGCCTGGACAATCAATATGGCAGTTACACTGCTCCAGTGGTCCACTTAAGCCTTTGTTGTGTTTTATTTTTGGTTTCATAACTTAAAATTCTATGCCTTTGTTGTGTTTTATTTTTGGTTTCATAACTTAAAATTATATTTAAATATGGATGGACAGCGAGGATAAAACTCTTACTTCATAGTGGCCACACAAATCCCCGTTCTGACAGGTTTTATCAACCGGGGAGGGTAGGACGCAATCCTCTTCCCTCGTTTGGAAGGAGATTGCGACCCGTCCCCGCCTGGACGGACTCGGCTCAAGAATGGCCTCTGTGGGGCTCCTAGTGATGATATATGAGTTTTATCCACGCCGTCCATTCAATTTTTCATATCATTTAAAGATATTTTCTCAAAAAGAGGCAGATCCGATGCTTAAGTAGACCACACCATAGGAAGCGGAGGTAATAATGACGCCCACCCACTGTTGAAACCTTACTAGGACCCATCGCGATGTTTCTTTTCCATCCAACCTGTTGATAAAGTCACATGGACCTGGATGAAGGTAAAACACAGATAAAAATTATACGACTACCATTAAGTTTTTAATGGTGAGATTTCAATCCTTATTATGTGGTCAACTTGAGATTTGCATATGGCTTGTTTTTAGATAAACATTCTAAAATTATCTTTCAAACTGAATGGACGGTGTGGATGAAACTAGTACATCAAGATGGACCCAAAAATCCCCTGTCAGGATGCAATCTGCGTTTGATTTTCAACCAACGGTTTTTGTTCTTGCCGGGATCCACCGGGTTGGTGGATCTCTAACTGTGGGGCATACCTTGATTTGTGAGACTTACATCCACGCCGTCCATCTGCTTTGAATATTCGTTTTAGATTATTATTCTAAAAATGAAGTAGATCCAAATCTTAGGTGGACCACACCATAGGAAACAATGGTGGTTGAATTCCCACCATTAAAAACTCTTCAGGGGTCACCAGAATGTTTATTTTCCATCCAATCCCTTGATAAGGTTGCAAAGACCTAGATGAACGGACCACATAAATATTAGCTTGATCCAAAACTTTTGTGGCCATCTGACATTTGGATCACCACTATTTCCTATGGTATATCCCACCTGAGATTTGGATCTATTTCATTTTTGGAATTATGTTCTAAAACACTCCAGCCATGTGGGGCCCACCAAGTTTATATCTAAATTCCATTCCGTCCATCAGTTTCTATCCTAGATTCTATTTTATGGGGATTACAAATCAGCTAGATCCTCAGTGGACCCACCACCCTATAATTCATATCCATGTGAATATGATTGATGAAATTACTTCATTGATGTGGTACCACTAAACCCCTAATTTCAGAACATTCAATCTCCTTATCTAGTGGGGCCCACCCCTCAGCTTATCTAGATCTGTGGCTTCTGTGTACCACCATGGATTGATCATGCTCTAAAAATCTGGGGCAGATGGATCAGTCGAATGTGGACCGTTGCTGTAATTTGTTTCTCAACCGAACGAACGTTTGTAGTCCACAACTTGAATGGCTACAGAAGTTTTATAGGGAATTGTATTTTAGGTACGATCCTCCCTCGGTTGCGGACTAGCTGTCAGAACTGAAACCCTCCATCCTCATTATCTCCATTCCGTGCAACTGGTCCCATAGTTCAGTGATCCAGACCGTTGGTCTGTTTCGTTTCATCTTGGATAAACCATCTCACAAATATCTCTCAAATCGGGAGGTTCTAGCAACCCATTCGGGCCTTTTTTTTTTTTTTTAGAAAGGTTAGGATTCACCTCTAGAGAATATTTTTATTGGGGGACGGCGGAAGCACACACCAATTAAGCACAATCACAAATAAGTATGCGAAAGTAAGAATTATGAGGTATAAAGATTACATAATTCAAGCAACCCTCGGATCAACCCACGTTATACCCTTGAAACTCTAGGAACCAATTTAAAAAGCTCTAGGAGTGACCTATTTCCAATTTTCACCCATATTTAGAGCAATAAGGAGAATCCAGAACAAAATCATGAACAAATCCCACAAATAATCTACTTAAATCTGCATGAATGTTCGATAAAACATTCAATGGGCCTTCAATGTCATCGAACATCTATCAATGTCATCAAACGTAACACTAATTGTTCCATAGATAAAATATGAAATTTTTAAATTTTCTCGATTGCACTTTAATGTGTCTCGATGACATCGAACTTAAGTTTCGACGGCATCAAACTAATATCGATAGCATCGAACAAGATACCCAAATAGTCCAGCAACCATCTTGAGAAATTCTGAATTTCTTTGATGGGATCAAGCAGCTGTCCAACGGCATCGAATAGAGCTCGACGGCATCGATTGGTTTATCGATGGCATCAATAAACCCTATTACTTAAAAGATTTAAGACATCAACAACAATTTTCTGGGCAAGGTTCATCTATGATGAGGCTCATCTTACGAATGGTCTAGATAACCGAATCATAGGCCTCATCCATACAAACTGAAAATCAAGTACACCAAATAATAATTGAGTCAAGGTTCATCTAAATCATCACAAAATGATTGGTGTTGCTAGTCATGGGCCTTATGGCATTGTGTGGACCACCCACACTTATATAATTTTTGCACCAGCAACAGCAAACAGTTTCTTGTTAGGCTTGTGGGGCCCACCAAACAAGGAACTCATTGACTCTCATAAATATCAATAGAGCTTTGACATTACGAAGGCATGGGTTTAAGTACCCATTGGGGCGAAAAACTACTGTGGTGTGCCTGTAGGGCTGTCAATGGGCTGGGAAGTTTTGATGGGCCTTCGGGCTTGGCCCATATTGGGCCAGGTTTGGGTGGTGTATTAGGACCAACGGTCAGGCTTAGGCTTAAATCAGGAACCCAATTGTAAATTGCCGGGACACTGGCATAGCTCCCCAAAAGCCCATAATCCCGGCCCAGACAACCTAATTTTCTCTCTTTTCTTGCATTCTCTACCTCTCTCTCACACATGAGGGACACCAAACTATCATTTATGTACGTATGTATTTAGGGTTTGGGATCTGGCGGACTCGGGTCGGACTTTCTGTAAATGTCCCGGGCCGGACTCAGGTTGAAGTATTTCATCCTGTCACGGGCCCAGGCTGAATTTGGGCTGAGGCTCAGAATTGTAGGCCGGGCTTGGACAGAGCTCAGCCCGCCCTAACCCGGCCCATTGAAAGCCCTAGGTGCGTGTGTGGGTGTGTGAGTACGTGTGAAAAACAAAAAGTATTACAACGTGAATAGCGTACTCATGGATCATATTGTGCAAATGGGGGCCATGTCCCATCATCCAGACCGTTGATATGATTCTCCGTGCTGTGGATGTGGGATTCTTCAAAAGTCTCCATATTGAGCTACCCCTTCAGTCTGTGGCTTGCAAAAAGGCCAAATATTTGATGGCTGGGATCTCCCAATCCGTGCAAATCACTCTCCTAAAAATTCTACATGAATAGTGTTCTAAAATAAATGATGCCCATGATCCAGTGATCATCACCATCAATGTCATGAACCCTACCTTAGATGAGTGATGCTTGAAAAGCTCTTTTTTTTCTTGTGGTGTGGTCCACCTAGGATTTAGATTTACGTCAATTTTGAGCTCATTCCCTAAAATGATCACACAGAACGAATAAATGGCATAAATAAAACACATACATTATGGTGGGGGCCACAGAGTTTTGCCACCTAATATCTTAGGGCCTCATATTTCAAGCAAGGACTTGCTAAAGATGTCAACATCTTACATCCAAATTTACTAAGTAATAAATATAAATTTTATTAAATTACATGTAAATACAACAAATCAAATCTAATTACATATGATCCTTGCTCTTGCTCGGGTGGTAGATTCTCGGGAGTTTCAACACCCGGTCAAGGGTTTGAGTATCCATAGGTGGTGAAAGCCCCACTACGGCATGAGTGTGTGGGGGTGCGTGAGCGTGTGAAAAAAAAAATAAAATTCTATTACATATGGATACACGTCATATCATCTAAGCCATCTCATCATCATTGCATATCCATGACATACATCTCATTAAAACTATTACATATGGATATGTAGAAGTTTATGAGCACCAATGCATACATATTTAATCATATCATTATCATGTAAAAACAATTGCTCTATAACTAACACATCCCTCAATTTGTCATGATTCACCCATCGTAACTGTCTCATTCGAGATGATCAGCCTGCCATTGATCCACCATATGTAATCATATCATCATCATTGACATTGAATGCTAAATAATTATTTCATATGATCCACCATATGCTTTGAATTATGTTCATGTCCACATGCATGGTACCACATCATTATGATTTGAATCTCATAGAGTATGGTTGGAGATTTAAGAACCCTTGAAGAATGTCAAAATTCTTTTTTTCCTACTTATGTATCTTGTGCCCTCAGTCCATTTGAATGGTTTATTTTATTACTTTCCACTGACATTATTTTACATCTATACTTAATTATTATACTTTTTTTCCAACACACTCACTACTGTAGAATATTTATTCTAGTTCTTATTTAATTTCTTTATTAGTTTTAATTAATGATCTAGAACTAAAATTTCAGAAGTCATATTGAATAGAGACCATATTTTTATACCGGTAGGGAATAGCGTCTCACACCTTTTGTTCCCTTGTAACCAAAATCTTTATTCCAAATATATAGAAATAAACTACATGTAAAGTCATTCAAATATAAACCATTCACCTTGACTTATGAATCATCATGGTCCTATGATATCTAGCCTACTAATTCTGAAATTTTTTTACTGGTAAGACGCCAAAACACATCTCATTATTTATAAATAATTGTCTACATCAACACCCCACCCAATCTATTCCATAGGCCTAAGTAGGTAACTAGATCTTCCGAGGTAGAGCGGGTCGTAGACACTTTGATGACAAAGATGGACTAGAGAAGACTTGATTGGAGGTGGAAGTGATCTGGGTTACCAGAATGTTAAATCACTTGTATTTCACAAATTGGGATGAATTTTTTCGACATATCATATATAATTTTGGACTATGAGGACCTACTTAAGCTAACCAGCCCCACTGTGCCTGGTTGCGCACACCAAATTAGCAAGATTCCATCAAATCGATGATCAAAAATCATTTAATTTCATTTTTTATTATAAAAGATAAGTTTTAATTCATGTATAAATTTTGGTCCTTTGAGGTGTAGAAGTCGTGCCAAATTATGAGAATAATGTGGTTGGGCAAGTCTACTAGAAATATAGGTAACTTATAAATAGCAAATTCACTATTTATAGTAAGTCACATTTTAAAAGTATTTGAGTTGGAACTTAAGTCTAAAACCCAGGTCCTTATTTAAATAGTTGTAATTCCATTTTTATCATCAATAAAATTTATTATAAATTATTTCTGCTTTTATCCCTCGAAAATTTGAGAAAGCTCTGTGAGGAGTTTAGGGGAATCCAAAGAGCTCTGTCAATTGGGAGTAATTATGTCCTGAGGAAGATGATGATAGACCTCATCATTTCCCTGCATACACCATCTTTCAATCTAAGAAACCTTTTGCCCATGGTCTATCCATGTTAGGCCCAAATTACTAATAATCTGGGGATGCAGATTAAGTAGTGAGTAAATTTGGTGGGGCCCACCATGATGTATGTGTCTTATCTCAATTGTCCATATGTTTTATAAGCTCATTTTAGGACATGAGCCCAAAACTGAAACATATCCATATCTCAAGTGGACCACACATGGGGTGAGTTTATATGCTCCCATTGACTTAATCACTGGCCAAGGTTCAATACGAATGGTTTTATCAGGGATCTCTTTCAGACGTGATAGGCTGATTATGGTTGGGCACCTGTTGTAAATATTTAATCTTACAATCCCGTTTCTGTGCAACTGATCCCATGGTTTAGTGATCCAGACCGTTGGTCTGTTTGGGTCCATCCTTATTGAACCATGTTGCATAAATCTCTCAAATCAAGATATTCTAGCCACTCCAGTTGAATGTGGACCGTTCTTCTTCTTAACCATCCGTTAGAACGGTTAGGATTCACCCCTGGAGTATATTTTCTCAGCAGGCTTCATCTACGATAAGGCCCATCTAACCAATGGTCTGGATAATTGAATCATGGACCCCTTCTATACAAAACTGAAAATCCAAGTACACTAAATAATACTAGGGTCGAGGTTCAAATCATCACAAAAATGGTTGGTGTTGGCAGTTATATCATTGTGGGGCCCACCCACATTTAGGTATATGTGCACTAGCAACAGCCAACAACGGCATGTTAGGCTTGTGGCCCACCTAACAGAAATCAATGACTATCGTAAGTATCAATCCAGCATTCATATTGCAAAGCATAGCAAATTGAATAGCGTGCTGATGCATCATAATGTATAAATGGGGGCCCATGGTTCCACCATCCAGACCGTTGATCTTATGTTCCGTACTGTGGATGGGGTTTTCCTAAAAAGTCTCCAAATATTTGATGGCTGGGATCTTCTAATCTAGAAGCAGTTATGGTCATCATCCACATCTCCTGTGGATCACATAAGATCGACGTCCGGATCAATGATGAACCGTGGCCCCCATTTGTATAAAATCAGGACGGTCATCTAACCTGGTAGACCACTTGTGTGAGATCCAGGCCGTTCATCAGGTGGACCCACCATGTAGATGCTATAATCGTGCATTGAACATAGACCTATATCAACTTATTCTGTACATTTGTGGATCACCTAATCAGTGAACTGGCTTGATTTTTGGACCAACTACACAGTAGGAAGTGCCGAATGAGCGGCTCTGATCTCGTCCACGTGTCAAAATTGGCACCTAGAAGAGGTGGGCCAGAGATCATCCTGTATTAGAATTTCACAAGGGGCAGTTTCGTCATTTCTCCAGGAATGAATGAACATCAACTCATTTCACCTATGGAATGAGAAATGAAAAATTACCCAAAAACCCCTTAAAGTGGGGCGTACAATAAGACATATCATCTAAAGCAAATCACCACTCGACAATCCCATTCATTAAAATAGTGGGTCCCACAAACTTACACACTACAACGCTCTCTCTCCTTAGGAGAGGGCTACAACATTTACATATAAAGGGAAGACAGATAGAATGCTCGGCCGGAGGATATGATATCATACTCAGGTTTCAATTATTACACAAGTGGAGCCCATGTCTTAGTAATCCAGACCGTTGGTATACGATACTTGCCGCAAAACTCACATCTATAGGAAAATCCCAGCCTTTCAATAGGTACAACCCAAATCCATGGCTAGAATCTTCCAATCTAGAATATCATTTGATCATTGACCATCCACGATAGGCCCAAACAGACTAACGATCCGGATCATTAAACCGTGGACCCCACTTGCAAAAAAACAGAAAACACAAGTACAGTTTGAATAATATCCTAAGGTGGAGAATTCTACCTACAGCTCCCTCACATCAGAGCTAACATAAAGAACATTGGATGCTGCCTTTGCAGTCCAACGGTTACTTTTTTTTGAAAAAAAACACAGACAACGGCTACTTTTTGCCCTTTTCTTTATATGGGCCATGGGCTGATAGACCACTAAAAGCCCAAAAAGGGAAGAGATAGTATTATTGTATTAGAAGAAGTTGAGACGTGAGGTGTAGGTGGCCTTTGGAGACCAGTTCCTTGGGATAACATCTCTGGCAGAAAGAGTCCTTTGTGTGGACAATGTGGTTAGTTTCACTGAAAAGGGTCCTTGTAGTGGCCCACCAATAATACACCAGCTTGCACCCCATAGATGCTTCATATCTAGCCATACAGTGGATCCTGCCTGCCAATAAGAAAATTGGGAAAATAAAAAAATCATTAAAAAAATTAAATATTTTTTTTAAAAGCTACTATTTACATTTACACCCCTGTAATTGATATACACACCCATCGAAAGAGAGAGAAAGGTACTTTTCTACTTTTACACACCCATCTTTTCTACTTTTGGTAGTATGATAGTACAAAACCTACATTATTATATCATTGTTGTGCATGTGTGCTACTTGATGAGTGGATCTAGTGAGTTTTGCACTAGGTGGTCCTGATGGTGGGGCCCACATATCTGGATTAGATCTCAATGGAATATGGTCGTTGTCATTTAAGTCTTCTCCCAACTAAAGGGGCAGACACTTCTATTCTTTGAAAAGTTATACCTTCACAGTTAAATAAGATCAGAATCTGCTATCTTTTAGCTGAAGATTGTGGCCCACCTGATGAAAGTTCGGATCTCTGGCATGTATATTATAGTGTTATGTGCACACGTGTGGCATAGAAAACCTACATTGTTATACAACCTGTCATTTATGTACCCTATCCAATCCGTTCATCCATTTTATTAGATAGTTTTAGGACTTGAACCTAAAAATGAAGCATATCTAAAGCTCAAGTGGACCACACCACAGGAAACAGTGTGAATTGAACATCTACTATTGAAAATTTCTTTAGGGCCACAGAAGTTTTGGAGCTGATATCTGTGTTTCCTATGTTATGAACAGGTTGAATAACAAATAAACATCATTGTGGGCCCTAGGAAGGTTTCAACAGTGGAAATCATTATTCCCACTCTTTCATGTGGTGTGGTGCACTTGAGCTTTGGATATACTTCAAAATTCTAAAATGAGCTGGAAAAGAAGATGGACGGCGTGGATAAACCATATACGTTCAAGGTAGGCCCAACAGAGTTTATTCAGTAAGATAAAGCTTATTGAGTAACAAAGTACTCCATCCGATTTCATATTTAACAATGGATGGGTGCATATGTGAAATCTCAAACAGTACAGTATCATGAATTATTAAAAACGTACATATGTGGTAGAATCAAACGTTCATAGCATCTATACATCACAATCTTAAAATTATTAAAAATAAAAGGCACGTTTGGTACACCAAAAATTATAAATGCACTTTCACACCTTTATTTATTTATTATTTATTTTTTTGGGTGGGTTTTGGTTGCACCAAATAACCAAAAATTTCATGATATTTGGTGCAACTACAACTTGTGTGGAACTGTATACAGATGTTTTCTATGTTTATGGTAAATACAAACACATATAGTATCTATGCATCACAATTCTAAATTTATTAAAGGGTGTGTTTGGTTATGCCAAATATCATAAAATTCCTTGGTTAACCAAATTGAATTGATTAATCATAAAATTTCATGATGTTTGGTGCAACTAAACTTGCCCAAAAAATAACTTTAAAAAATTTAAAATTTATCCCCAGAGGGTGGAAGGGCATTTACAACTCGTGTGGGAAATACATAAGGGTGTACACGAACAGAGCTAGCTCGATTAGCTCGCCCGACTCGACTCGAAAAAGCTCGATTCGACTCGGTTCGAAGCTGAGTTCGGTTCGAAGCTGAGTTCGAGCCGAGTTGAGCTGATTTTTTGAGTTTGAAAATGAGTTCGAACCGAGTTCGAAGTTGAGTTCAAGCCGAGTCGAGCTGATTTTTTGAGCTTGAAAATGAGTTCGAACCGAGTTCGAGCTGGCCCAGCTCGACTCAACTCGGATCGAAGCTAGCTCGAATCGAAATTGGATCGAACTAATTCGGTGACTTAGTTACTTTGATATTGATATTGCTCACAAGTGTTTGATGAAATGACTCAACTAGGTGTAGCCGGTGGCAAGGAAGGCAGGTACATGAAATAAATACCATTTTTTCTTAGTTTTTATGTTTGCTTAGAAGGTATTTGATAAAATATCTTGAAAACTATTGCTGTTATTTCTCATACAGTGTCAGGGTGTTTGTGTGCAATCACAGTAAAGAACTAACTCAATCTTGGCTCGAACTCGAAACAAGCTGGTTGGGCTTGGCTCAAACTCAGATTTGAAGGTACAACTAAACTTGCCCAAAAAATAACTTAAAAAATAAAATAAAATTTATCCCCATAGTGTTGGAGTGCATTTATAACTCTTGTGGGAGATGCATATTCCATCCAACAAAAACAGTAAATAATGCCAACAAAATAATAGATAAAAGATAGATGGATAGATAGTGTTGTTTGCACATAAGTCATGCCATGTAAGGCGGAAACTTAATAGATGCAAGTGTTGTGAGTGGACCACCATATCATGCAAAGATCCCCAAAAAGAGAAATTAATTAAATAAGACAAGGAAACAAAACATAAAGTATGTTTGGATGAAATTCATTTTAAGGGCATGCGCATGATGCCATGGTCCCCTATAGTTTTTAAGTGTTTTAGATATATTGCCTCATGGAGTGTCGGGGACCATGTTGTGATATGTCGCTGCATGATTGTATTTGGGACCATATACACAATGCAAGTGGTTGGTGACTGTGTTAGAACTCTGAGATAAGTGAAAATATATTAAGGGTCCGTTTGGCAGGACCCAATGTCCTCCAAATTGTATTTTGTCCATCAGAATTGAAAGGTGGTTTTCGCCAATGGATCACAAACGTTGAGAAAATGGGACCACTAAAATCAGAATTTTTTTATGGTGAGAGTGTAGAGTTGTGAGATTAGTGAAATGTGGATTTTGGCAATAACTGTAAATAGCAATAGATTAAAATTTTATTTAAGGGTGTTTTTGGTTGCACCAAATATTATGATTACTCAGTCTAACTTAGTCAAAAGTTTCATGAAATTTCATGATATTTGATACAACCAAACACACCCCAAATTAAAAAGTCAAATTGTATTTGAATAAATGTCAGAAAGGGACACTATCATTTTCACACAATCACTGAATAAAAACATTTTTTTATGGAAGTGAGATGATAAGGCCTTAAATACAGTACAGACACGTGGCTGGTTGAACAGTCAATCGAGACCGTCCATCTAGTTGCCAATACTACCAATGGCAAATGTTTTAAAATATAAGTATATCGTGTGATCACAGCCATTGGATTGGTGGCCTTATAATAAAGGAGCCCACTAGATGGACGGCCCCATTATATGTAAAGATCACCTGGATCAAAAAGCAAACAGGTCCACTCATCAAGCGTGCCGCCCGTTGGTATGCCTGATCTAAACCGTTCATCATATTCAAACAGTGTGGCTTGCCTGATGAGTGAACTGTCCTAATTTTCGCCCAGCTTGATCTTCAAGGTGGGGCCCACCTTATGTTCGGCTTGGATGATTATTAAAATGAAAGGAAGAGAAGGAAAAGTAGAGTATACTGCTTTTATGTGCATGGATCCTATATCTCCATCTCCATCTTCATACTCCACCAGAATGGACAGCCAGTATTCAGTGGACCCTTCGTTCACACGGAAGGCTACGTTCTTTCCCCGGTATTTGCATGGGGTCCTACATCAGCAATGAAAATTAGATTTGTACTTATACTGGTATACAAAATCGAGGTTTGCTAGTGCTACACGCTTGGGAGATTACACGTGTGAGAGATCTGATCTTTCCATCAGGTGGGCTACACTGGTTAGATCTTCTGGACTAAATTTCAGGTCATTTCATAACCGAGGTGGGCCACACCATACAAATCAAGTGGACAGTTAGACAGAATGTTTTAACCGTCAGTTTAATCTGTACATTATAGCACACCTTAGAGGGTAGAAACTACCCCATTATCTATTAATTATTTCTAATCAGATGGAAGGCTCTGATCTTACACACGTGTTCCACAGTGTTTGTGCATGTGGTTGGACGGGGCTGAACAAAATTAAATAAAATAATAAAATGAAGGGTGATGATTGGAATATTATAATATAAAACTTTGATTGGATGTGTGTCCTTTTGGGAAGAATCAAAAGGTGCTGTAAACATTGACCACCTATCAATGGACCCGAATGACGGAAAAGTCCCTGTATCTGAGGAGTTTGACCATCATATCCCGATCATCCGTAGATGGGGCCCACCTAGCTGCAATGTATAATGACTTGGACCGTCCATCCGGTGGGGTAACAAGATTTTGGTCAGGCCGTGATTGTGGGGCCCACATTAAGATATTTGGTGTATATCCACACCATCCATCCGTTTTGAAAGATCATTTTAGATTAAACCAGATTAAAATGTCAGGTGGACCACACCACAAAAAACATTGGCGATTGAACGCTCACCGTTAAAAATTTCTTAGGGCCCACCGTAATTTTTATTTTCCATCTAGACTGTTGACAAGACCACATAGACCTGAATGAAGGGAAAACAAAAACAACAGCTTGATCCAAATCTTTTGTAGCCCACAAGAGGCTTTTAACAGTTAATCACCACTCTTTCCTATGGCGTGGTCCACCTGAGATTTGGATCTGCTTCATTTTCCGGCCCATTATCTAAAATTAGCCGGCAAAACCGATGGACGGCTTGGATATACAATAAAATAAATCAAGATAGCACCCGCGGTTCAGTCAGGCCGGCCTCACCCAAGACTGTGCGGCTCTTACTGTGGGGCCCACCTTGATGTGTGTATTCTGTATCCACCCCGTCCACCCGTTTTTTCAGATCATTTTAGGGCATTTTCCAAAAAATACAGTAGTTCCAACAGTCAGATGCACCATACCATAGGAAACAGCAGTGATTAACCATTAAAGGGCAGGATAGTTTTGGACTAAGCTGATTTTTGCCTTCATCCAGGCTTATAGGACCTTATCAACGGATTCGATTACAAATAAACGGTACGGAAACATTAAGGTGTGGCCCAATAAGCTTTGAATGGTAGGATGTTCAATCACCACTGTTTCCTAGAGTATGGTCCACCTGAGATTTGGATCTTCTTCATTTTTTAGATCAAGCCCTGAAATGATCTGAAAAAACTAATGGACGGTGTGGATACAGAATAAATATATCAAGGTGGGCCCCACGGTAAGGGCCGCACTGTCTTGGGTAAGGCAGGGGTCCCACCAAATGCACTCCCGTGAACGATTGGGATACAAGAGATATTTTCTTCTGACAACCATGTTTCCCCCATTTGACAAAGAGACTGGTTCCACATGCAACTTGTTTTTAGAATAAGCTTATTCTATTGCCACGTGGGCCGTGGGCCCACCGTAGTGTAGGGACCAGATTCACTATATTGATAAGGTGAGTCCCTTCAATCTCAACCGCATACCAAAAATCAAGCCTATCCAACGATCAAGAATAGTTGGGATGGGAACGCCCACCGTTAAAATCTTCTAGATTGTATGTGGGGCCTACTGTGTTTGTATTGATGAATGGGAACCCAAGAAATCAGGCCATCACAAAACTCGAGTAGGTCATACGAACGTGATTTCAGAGGTTTTGTGCATGATTTCACATGGTGTGGCCCACTTAAACTTTGGATCGGTCTGGTTTTTGGTTTGTATAGATAATCCGGTGTGGCTCACATGATGGACGGAGTGGATGTGATTTCTACATCATGGGAGCCCCAAACACGTAGTTGTAGAATAAACTTATTCTACAAGCTGTAGAGTCTGACAATAAATCTCTTCCATCCGGCCCACAATCCACCTGGTAGGTCCCGTTCTTACTGGCCATGGTAAAAATTTATTGGTCTGACAATCTCAGCCGTCCATTGTCGGGTCTGATCAAGTCAGATCAACCCATCAGTCCATCAGTCCCACCAACCATCATAACGTCAAAGCGAGGACTTTATAGTAATTTCCACAAGACAGTCAGGTCGACAAAAAAAACATCGGAATTGGTCAAAGAACCGACTAATTTCCAGAAATGCCCCCAACAAAAGAAACACCGGATAAAGTAGAAATGCTTGTGTACAACCAGTTGGACCGAAGTCACTGTTCAACGAGCAAATAATTTCTAAATTCTAGTACGTGTACAAATCCAAACCGTTCATAATGTTGGACCCACCATAAGAGTCACCTAGTGAAACTTTGATCCAAATCCACCCAACTAGTTTCCACAACCGAAAAACAACGAATAACCTAAGTGGATTTCAACATCAGATAATCCTCTTCGTGGGCCTAACATTTTGGACGGCTTAGATCTCATAAAAACATGGACAAGTCATTTATAGGAAAACCAAGGTGATATTTGTAATTTCAGAAATAGTTATTTCTTATTTACCGTCTATAGATGACCGAGATCTCGCCTCGGTTTCTGAGCGGTCCACCTTCACCGACAATCGCCATCCGTCCAAAAGCGGCCCCACTTAGATCGAAATGCCTACGACCGAACGAGGAACAGCCAGGACACTCATCAGTAACAATAACGGTAACGGCTCTCCTGCTGCAGATGCTCCTGTCCAAGCACCGGACCTTGTAGCAGGCCCCACAACCTTCTCCATTCTTGAATAGGGCCGGGCTAACGGCCCCCACCCTCGCTTTATACGGTCGTACGTCCACCATCGATCCGTACCCACATGCCCCACCTACATACATACACATAAACATACATCAACAACATACATGCATGGATGCTACAACGGCTACAAAAAGCTGAGGCACCACTCACCTCCAATACACATGCATGCACAGAAATACCCTGCACGCGGTTTGGCTAGTGATGCCGCCACCACCCAGGTGGCTAGTGGCAATTGCTATGTGGACCCCACCATGATGTACGTGTTTTATCCACGCTGTCCATCCATTTTGAAAGATATTTTTAGGGCTTGATCCTAAAAATGAGGTAGATCTAAAACTCACACGGACCACACCATGGGAAAACAGTAGTGATTGAATTTCCACTGTTAAAAACCTCCTAGGGCCCACTGTAATGGTTATTTGATATCTAACCTGTTGATTAGGTCATATACACTTAGATGAAGGGGAATATATATATATATATATATATATATATATATATATATATATATATATATATATATATATATATATATATATATATATAGGGAAAAGGTACTATGCGCTCGAGCGTAAAACGGTCGTCCGTGAGGTCGAGCTGGGGTAGGCCCCACCGTGATTCCGTTCGAAGATCCACACCGTCCACCAGATGCACCGTCCCATTTTGGGCCTAGACAGCCCAAAATGGTCCGTCCACCGTGATCAGGTGGGCCATATCATCTGGGCCATATCATCTGAAAACATAAGTATACAAGCAAAAACATGTAAAATTACTTGGTGGGCCCAACCTGAGATGTGGATACCACCTGAAAAGTGGTTCAAAATTACTTTCAAGTGGGACACACATGATGGACGGTTTTGATCATGAAGAAACCTCTCGAAAGGCCCCCACAACTGGTTTTGAATGTTTCAATGGTGCACGGCCCCTCTCCACTTCTGTACGTGGTGTGGCACACAAAAGTCACAGATTGAAGTGATTTTCAGCCGTGTGGGCTCCACCTGGGATGGTGCATCTGACTGAGGGGGTACATGTTTGAACGGCATCACGGTGGGCCCCACACCAACTCGACCTCATGGACGACCGTATGCGCTCGAGCGCATAGTACCTTTTCCCATATATATATATATATATATATATATATATATATATATATATATATATATATATATATATATATATATATATATATCAGCTTGATCCAAAACTTTTGTGCCCCTAATAAGTTTTTAATGGTGGGTGTTCAATCAACACTGTGCGGTATACTTGAGATTTGGATCAACCTCGTTTTTGAGCTCATAACATAAAATTATCTGGAAGAATGGGTGGATGGCATGCATGAAACACATACATCATGATGGGGCCCACAGACTACCGGCCACTAGCCATTGGCTAGTGGCAGGGGAGTAGCCAATCCCTTTCCCAGCAATATATACATCGATTCATGCCATCAACATCATGTATCAAAGTTACAGCGGCTAGAAAAGGTTGGGCCCCACTATGCATGAATGTATGCCGTCACACATCATACATCAAAGCTACAACGGCTAGAAAAAAGTTGGGGGCCACCCTACTTCAGTGCACATGCAAGCACATGGAATAGCTACCCCACCCAACTACGGTACACCATGCATTCAAGTGTTATGCATGCATGGAAAGCTACAACGGCTAAAAAGTGGGGCATGATCTGACATCCTGCCACGTGTGTGTATGATGCAAACAAGACAGACACCGTGTACATACATGCAAATCCAATCCATACATGCATGAGTATATAAATTCGTACGCGTGCACAGCCGTAACGGCTAAAAAGGTTGGTAAACGAAAATAGGAGGGGAGATTTGCGAAGCCCACACGCGTGTACAAGTTGGCTATTGCACACTCATCACATGTGCCAGCGCAGCATACAGCTGAAATATCGCACAATGTAGATTTCCCATCCCAAGAATCAGGTGGGCCCACCAGTCAGGTGAATAAAAATCGACCGAATTTTTCTAATCCGTCTACTTATTTCTAATATCATGGGACTCTTATTGAGTGGACCAGATTCTTATCTTTAGGCCGTAACATATCTATCCGATAAGGTCCACATGATGGATGGCTTAGATATTACACCCGTGTGTAACGCTGGCATATTTGATGGCGTGTTTATTACCTGACATGTACACACGTGTGAGCTCGGCAGAGCTTATACATCAACAGACATGCAAGTCCAACCCACCAATCTGAGTTGTAACGTACACATACATGGAAGTGGTTTGGCCGCTGACACTGTCAGTAGCGACTAACTACTGGACGGTGCTCTGTGCGCCCCACCAAGATTTATACGTTTCGTGTTTTATCGACACCGTCCATCCATTTTTCCAGGATATTTTAAGGCTTCATTGCAAAAATGAAGTTGATCAAAATCTCAGATGGAACACGCCACAGGAAACGGTGGTGATTGAACGCTCACCGTTAAAAAGTTCTTGGGCCCACAAAAGTTTTGGATCAAGCTGATATTTGTGTTTTCCCTTCATCCTGGCGTGTGTGACCTAATCAACAGGTTGGATGGTACATCAACCTTACAGTGGACCCTAGAAAGCTTTCAATAGGAAGCATTCAATTACCGCTGTTTTCTGTGGCGTGGTCCACCTGACATCTGAATCTGCTTCATTTTTAAGTTCATGCCCTAAAATAATGATCCAAAATGGATGGACGGCATGGATAAAGTGCATACATCATTGGATGGCATATAAACATTACAGTGGGCCCTAAGAAGTTTTCAATGGTAAGCGTTCAATTACCACTGTTTTCTGTGACGTGGTCCACCTGAGATCTGAATTTGTCTCATTTTTAAGTTTATATCCTAAAATAATGATCCAAAATGGATGGACAGCATGGATAAAATACATACATCATTGTGGGGCCCACAGATAACCGTCCACGAGTGTCAGTAGGCAATCCGCGTCCCACATACATGCATTCAGCTAGAACAACATAAAAACTGAAATAAATGCTGGGCATCGACCAAGAACACTTGCATACATGTCTGACCATATATACATGCATACATACAAAACATACATGTATGTCCATATACAAAAGTTAAAACGGCCCAAACCGTTGGACAATAAGCCCAAATCCAACCAGTCAGTCATCCACGCATGAGAAAATACTTGACATGTACATGCATACATACATGCAGTCAATCATACAATGGCCATCCTTAGCCGCACAAAGAAGGGTGAAACCGCTGGCGGTAATATAAAACAAAGGAAAGAGAGGGGTTATATGATACTCTGGCTGTGTACGACACTTGATACGCAGGCACTAAAAAATTGTACCCGTGGCATATATTAACTCAAATAAAACCGACTAGATTTGCAACCCTTTGTCAGCCAGTGATAATCCAAAGACAAAGTTGGTTGAACAATCATGGAAACTTGTTTGTTGGAAATAGGACCGTTGGATTTATTTATTTTTCATTTCTAACCGTCCAGTAAATGTCCACCAATCCAATAGTCAGATTATCAAATAAACTTAATTTTTGGTCTGTTTTACATCTACACTGGGATTCATAATTTGGACAGCTTAATTTAACTACTTTTATGCCACGAGTGCAATTTCTAAGTGTCTGTATATCATCCTTCCACTCTTCCAGAGTATCAAAGTTTTTTTCACAGAGAAGAGATGGCAAAAATCCACGCACACATGCCATTCTAACTACATACATAAAAATGCATGCATGACCATAAAAGAACTATACACATGCATGCATACAAGCATTCAATTCCCCTACAAACCTTGCTACTGAGTCATCCACCTGCAATGCATTGTACCATCCAACCGTTTCGACATATAGGCATGCGCATACATACATACATACATACATACATAATACATAGAGTGACAGGGTATACTCTCAGCTGGAATGCATGACTACATACATAGAGTGACAGGGTATACTCTCAGCTGGAATGCATGACTACATACATACGCAGACAGGGAATGCAGGAAGTGGGGGTGAGGCCTACCGTCGCTGCCATCTCCTTCGGGGCTGCCGTACCACGTGGCGGTGGCGGGAAGCCAATGTGGGTCAGACAGGGCGGAGATGAAGATGGCGGAGCTGAAGATGAAGAGGAGGAGAGCGGAGCTGGGGTGGTGGTCCGGCATGATGTGGGTCAGATGGGGGGAGTAGAATCTCCACCGTTGGATTTTCGAGATTTGCAAGAAAGAGGGGCTGATGTTGCTGCCGACAGTGCTTGCCCCTCTCTCTCTCTTGCTGGAAACTCAAAGCGTTCTCTGTTCTTTCTGTTCTCCGGCCTCTTTTTTCTGAGGGGGAGCATATAAATAAAGGAAGTGGGGCAGCTACCCACGTGCGTACGTGCCACCGTGGCGCATGTGTGTGAGATCATGGCGCTCCGCAAGAGGGACCGAAAAGTCAGGGAAATCGGCTTGTCAGGGGTGGAAAACAAGAGAAATGTATGGTTGAAAATATTGACTATCTGACAAGAAGTAAGTTACAGGTGGGGCCCACCTCATGGCTGAACTATATTTTTATTTTTATTTTTTAAAGGGAAGATGGATGATGGGTCTTCTTGATGGACGGAGTAGATGTCTCACACTTGTTAGTGGAAGCACCTGTGCCAGCGAGTAGGACTCGGATTGGGTACTGACCCCAACACCACCCAGCTACCTGGTGGAAAAGGTCTGTGGGCCTCACCATGATGCATGTTTTTATCCGCACCATCCATCCATTTTGCCGTATCATTTTAGACCGTGAGTGCAGACATGAGGTAGATCTAAAGCTCAAGTGGACCATACCTCAAGAAACGGTGGGAATTGAACGCTTACTATTGAGGTGTTCAATCCCTGACGTTTTCTGTGGTGTGGTCCAGTTGGGATTGAACGCTTACTATTGAAAACAGTAGGTGTTCAATCCTTTATGTTTTCTGTGGCGTGGTCCACTTTAGCTTTGAATCTGCCTCAATTTGAGGCTTTGAGCTGACAAAGTGGATGAAGGGCGTGGATAGAACACCTACATCATAGTGGGATCCAGTACAAATCCAAAAAAATATAAAATAGCCTTTTAACAAAAATCACCCCAAGAGAATAGAGTTGAGTTGCCTCTGATCCAAATCTCATTCTTGGTGTGGAGGGGTAACTACCTAATCCAAGTCCAGTGGATGGATGATGACAAGATGTAAGTTATAGGTACATCATGGTGAAATATATTTTTATTTTTAGTTTTTAAAGGGAAGATGGATGATGGGCCTTCTTGATGGATTAGATGTCTCACAGCTTGTTGTCGTCTCAAAGTAGGACTCGGATTGAATCTCAACTCGTGATTTGTCCCAGTTTTTATACATAGAGCCATCTCGACATAAGGTAGATCAGGTTGGTACCACAAGGATGGGATTGACGCTACTGAAACGGTAGGTGATCAAACGTATGCACGTGGTGTGATCATTGGAAAGCTTTAATGACAAAGTGGATGAGGGAGGAGATGACTCATTTTGGAGAGGAGGTCGGCTGAACAAACGCTGGAATGAGGAATTTCATCGGGCGATAGAGAACGGTGAGAGTATTGGGCGAATGGATGACCGATTTAGGTAGAAGGGATGAAGAAATGGATTAAGATTGGGCATTTGGAATGAGGAATTTTGGACGATGGAGAATGGCAAGAGTATTGGGTGAATGGACGGCCAATTTGGGCGAAAAGGATGGAGAAATGGGTTAGGATCGAGCATTTTGGATGCTAGACACTCGCAGGATTAAAGTTGGATGAAATGGGTTTGGGTCGGGCAAATAAGAGTTTTTTTTTTTTTTTGTACTTAAAAATCCGAGCCGATTATATATGTCGAGCCAAGTCGAGCTAAGTCCAGTCTGGACTCGACTCAAAATATTCCGACTCGATTCAAACAGAGTTTCGATCCGAGTTGAGTTGAACTTTTTCAAGTCGAGTTAAGCGAGTTACCGAGCTAACTCCACTCGTGTACAGTTCTAATGATGGTTCTTTCTGACGTATGGATTAGATGTCTCACACTTGGTAGTGGAAGCACATGTGACAGCGAGTAGGACTATAACCATACTTGCGAGAGTAGCCTTTGCAATTGAGTAAATTGCCTGGGGGCAAATGTTATTTACGTGTCTTATCCACACCGTCCATTAGTGTTAACATGTCCTTTTATATCATGAAACCAAAATTGAAACATATCCAAAGCTCAAGTGGACCGCACTACAAAAAACAGTTTGAATTTAAATCCTACCGTAAAAAACTTTTCTGGTCCCACAGAGGGTTTGGATCAAGCTAATATATGAAATTTCCCATCATTCATGTACGTGTGACCTTAAATAAAAATCACTGTAGCCTCAACGTACGGTAGATATCATTATCCCACTGTATGTGTGACCTCAAATAAAAATCGCTGTAGCTTTATATGTGCTCCAATTTTCACCCAACACTAAAATGAGCTGAAAAAACGGATGAACGGTGAAGATAAGACGCATACATCACGGGTGGGCCCCACATGGTTTACTGAGCGTACCGAGTACAATCCCCATGTGCGCACCTGTCGATGTTGGCGTGCGTGTCATTTTCTGTTGGTAATTGGACCTACCTTCCCACCGTTACACCACAATCATACCTAGCTTCCCCTATGTTTTGGATTATTGTGGGTCCGTACCTTCTTTTTCAAAGATGTGTTGAAGATTCCCCATGCAAGGAAACATATCTATTAATACTGCCATTTTTTAGCTATTTACAGTTTTAACCTGACCTTATAACTAACTTAGATGATAATGTGTGGGCCCACCACAGTACATATATGTAATCCAAGCCGTCCAGCACATTCAGTCATTAAAATGGGAAAACCCAAAAATCTGGCTTGATTATCATGTAAGCCAACATGTACGTTTGGTGGTCTGTCACATGAATTTAGAGATTTTTGGATTATGTAGTCCACTGTTTTCTATCAAGCTAACAAATAATTAGCCAACTTTCAATATTTGGGCATCTAAGTTTATGTTAGAGAGACTATATTGGACGCATTCGATAAAATTTATACATAGTTGAGGGCTCCACACATGTGCTAGGTTAGGTTGTCGTTGGCCCTGGCCTAGCCCTTGTAGCCTAAGCCTTGGTCTTTATTAAGCTAAAAGGGACTTGACCCAGGATCTTGGCTCTGGTTTTGCCTTGGCTTGTAAAAAAAAGGTTGGCAATATAAGAAAATTAGTGATATGATCAAAGATTTAAAATACGTACTAACATACACACATATAGAGCTGTACAAAAGCTACGTTGAACCGAGTTTGACTTAAGTTTGGTTTAGCTTATTTATATGACACCCCCTATTCAAGCTTTACACGAGCTGAGCTTCGAGCGTGTCACTATATTTTGAACTTGATTTAGTTTAGATTATACGAGTTTGAGTTTGGTTTGAGTTGGTCCTAACATCTAGTTAAGCTGAGCTTAACTGATCTAACTTAAATCATATAATTTTAAATAAGCAATATACAAAATATAAACTTCTTTTATACAAAGATAACACTACAAAATAACATTAAATCATATCATTTTAAGGATCATGCATATGTATTATAAACACCGTCCATCTGTTTTTACATATTATTTTATGACATGATCCAAAATTGATTCACATCCAAAGCTCAGGTAGACCAAACTATAGGAAACAATGTCATTCATATATATGTATTGTTTATTATCCACATCGCCATGTATGTGAATTATCCACACCGTCCATCAGTTTTTACACTCTACTTTAGGACATGATCCCAAAATTGAATCATATCCAAAGCTCAAGTGATTCACACCACAGGAAAGGATGCATACAATCTACAAGCCGAATCGAGTTGAATTAAACTGAGCCGAATCAAGTTGAACCGAATCAAGCTGAGCTTCGAGTAGAGCTAATCCGGTACTATCCAAGTTCGAGCTTAGTTTATATTTTTAAACGAGCTTAACTCTAAGGTTTGGTTTGGTTTAAATTTTTATTCGTACCCATTCAAGCCGAGCCTTTTCAAACCAATCTAAGCCAAGCTTTTGAGCTGGCTTGGTTTGTGTTCAGCCCTACACACACACACACACACACACACACACACACACACACACATATATATATATATATATATATAGAGAGAGAGAGAGAGAGAGAGAGAGCTATGCTCACATGCGCACCTTCTTAGGTAAGCACCCATGCGCACTTTTGCACACTTGTAATGGGCACAAAGTTTGAATAGTCCACATGATGCGGCATCCCATGAAACCCTCATGGCCCAACTTACAGCTCAATCCAAAACTTCGCAGGCCATGGCAAACGGAAATAGTTTCCTCCCTTGATCTGCCTTCCTCTTTGCTATGGCCAACCAAAGTTTTGGATCACGGTGAAATTTGGGCTTTGGGAGTTTTATGGGGTGCTGCCTCACGTGAATTATTTAAATTTGTGCCCATAACACAGGCAAAGGTGCACATAGGTGCTTACCTAAAAAGATGCACAGGTGAGCATATTTCTCCCTCCATCTCTAGATGTGTGTGTATCCATACATATGTATATATGTGTAAATATATATGGCTATACACACACACACGTGTCTCTCATTTTTGATGATTCATGTCATATAAATGGTTTGGATGATAAAAACATGACCTAAATTCATAAAACGCCTTTACGTTACACATGAAGGGGACCTTCACGCGTGTCTTCAAAACGTCCATCATAATAATCACCCAATTGAGTGTTGGACTATGACACCGAACTAAAGTAGGACATTTAGGGGGTGTTTAGATCGTAAGTTGCTTGAGAAAACTTACTTATGCCACAAGTAACTTATCTTAGTTTCTACTTATCAAGAAGATAAATGTGTTTGGTAAATAATATACGTTTTATTTTCTTCTCTTCCATTTCATGATGTCTATTTTCAGCAACTTATAAAAAGTAGCAAAGCTAATAAAATTAATTGAAGTGATTAAGTATGCTTAAGTAAAAAAAAATTACTTATAATTAATCATAACCTAAACTTATCTGAAATAAATTACGCAACTACTACTGTAAATAGAAAAAGTAACTTATTTGGTGGTGGTATCCAAATGGGCCCATCTTGAACACCAAGCCTAGATTTTAAGCTCAAGCGCTGGCCTTACAAGGCTCCAGGTGGCCCATGTAAAATGATAACTTATGCTTACGTAAGGGTGGAAGATGCAACCAACCCTTCTTACTAATTGATTGTGAGCCGGTAAAAATGCCCTGCCGACAGTTCTTGAGTTGCTATTTGAAGATGGATTTCTAAGGAAATTCGCGCGTGTAGAGATTGAGAAGGTAAATGACGCCTCACATTCCTATCTAAGCATGGTTAGAAGATCTGAGCCACGTATCAGGTGGAGGTCAATGTTAACTTACCCCTTCTAGAAATTCAACCTGTTCAGCTCATCAGGTATACTGTATGTATCGTGTCAAAATAATGGCAATTTTCCTGCAATATTACCACCTGATGAGGGGATTAGCTTGATTTATGTAAGGTCCATGGTAATTTCAAGTCTGGCCCACCTGATGAATGGATGAGATCTTGTACATACTAGCCCAAGTGGCACGTGTGCCACGATTCACCTCTTCCATCGATCTCCGTCCAAACGGGCGTAGCATTCGTGATAGGAAGATAGAGACTTGTACTTCAGTCATTTTCATTTTGGAATGTCTCGGAATGAACACATCCGAAAAGGGGGCCCACTTTCAACGGTAGATAACTAGTTATCTGGATCAAGATAGTGTGCCACATGGAAACGAAGACAGGGGCCACCAGATCTACGGTCTTGATCTAGTTGTTGTGGCAAACATAGCAAGTAAAAAGATGGGCCCTATCCATTTTGGAGTTTTCTAACGGTTCTGATTTATTTGCCATAGGCCAAAATAACCGTGCATTTTTGAAGGGTCTGCCGACGGTTGTGTCGTTTTTCTTGGGATTGGATTCGTTTTCCGTTTCAGCTAAAAAACGAATGGCGCATCAGCAAATAGATGTGGAAGGAATCTATCATTAGAGAGGTTTGCTGGAATACATTCAGATGTACTGAGATGGTACACGTCAGGATAACAGCTGCTGGATCTGTAATCATGTTCGTTGATCCAAACCGTTTACAAGATGGGCCACACAGAAATGAAGGATACCTAGAAGAACTCTCCTATTGGATGCTTTAGCACTTCGATTACTTAAACTTTTTTTTGGTGAATATGAACCGTCTCTTTTGACCGCTGCTTTACGGGCCATTGATTCGAAAGTTCACGATTTTCCATCTTGAGGATTTTTAAAGCAGCCAGCTTCATAACTTACATTTCATCAAACCAACGGTTTGGATCTCAGAATGACCCGTGATCCAACGGCTATAGCCTGGATGTATCAATATATCGGCATGTATTTTATATTAAATCCATCATTAAGAAGGGTCGTTCCAGTCATTTAAAAAATCCCACCATCAAACACTGGTTGTTGCCACCAACTAGTGTAAGATCCTGTTCGTTCATCACGTGGCTCACCTTATCAGTCATTACCCAAAAATTCAGTTGATCCGCCATTCATTTGTCCCACCTGATGAACCGACGAAGTAATGGAATAAGTCAAGAGGAACCTAGCTCACAGAATGAGTCGAGCTAACTTGGACTTGGTCTTGATTGGTCTAGATTAGAAAACTCGGTAGGATCCTTACTCTTGCTCGAGTGGTAGACTCCCAAGAGTTTCAACACCCAGTAAAGGGTTCGAGTATTCATAGGTGGTGAAATTCCACTAGCGTGAGTGTGCATGTGTGTAAAAAAAAAAAAAAACAAAACAAAAGATTAGAAAACTCAGTACCCTCTTGCTCGGGTGGTAGACTCCC
The DNA here is from genome assembly GCA_030180095.1 of Magnolia changhungtana. Classification (NCBI taxonomy): domain Eukaryota; kingdom Viridiplantae; phylum Streptophyta; class Magnoliopsida; order Magnoliales; family Magnoliaceae; genus Magnolia; species Magnolia changhungtana. Next base: position 812,179 of record JASAUF010000213.1, read on the forward strand.
TGGAGTTTCAACACCCGGTCAAGGGTTCAAGTATCCATAGGTGGTGAAATTCCACTAGTGTGAGTGTGTGGGGTGTGTGTGTATGCGTGTGTAAAAATAATTTATATATATATATATATATATATATATATAAAAAATTAGAAAACTCGGTACCACATGTTACCCCAAATTCATCTACAACTTTAGAGTGATTTGGGTTGATTTACAATCAACTCGGCTAGTCACAAATCAATCCAACGTTAAACGGGATTGAAATTAGTATATTTGTTACTGACCTCTTTCTTAACTTGACGTAAAGATATTTGGTTGAATAATAAACTACTTTCAGGATTAAAACTCAATGAAAACATGTTTAAAAATTGTTTGGTTGAACTCGATGGAACCTTACCCTTATAGCAATGTGCCGCCCAATCAAATCGTCATATTAAGATAAAAGTCAATACTTGCAATAGTAGTACCCAATATACATCCAACAAATACAGCTTCACATTGTTCTCGGCTTTTCGAGGTTGTTGTAGCCGTATATATAGTTCATGGCCCATGCCATCATCCGTTTAGACTTAGAGTTGGGCACGAGATGACTTGACTTAGTAGACTCAATTCATCCAACTTGTTTAGACCTGACTTGACTTGAATCAAGTACGTGAGTTGATCCGAACATAATAGACTTCGTCCAATTCAAATTCAAACCAAGTTGAGTTCATGTCACCCAATAACTCAACTCGACCTGATCCAAAATATGACTCGGTAACTCGGCTCAATTCGAAACCCAACTCGTGTGTGTGTGTGTGTGTGTGTGTGTGTGTGTGTGTGTAAACCCCATATTTAACATTTCGGATATGAGATGTTGTGTAGTTGATGAATAGACTACAATTCCTGTAGGTGCATCTAAGTTTTGAATAGTGATTTCAACATATGGATACTTGCTGCACCCAATTCAACTCGGTACCTATGACTGGGTCAGACTTGGTTTGGATTAGTCTAGGCAAGACTTGGACTCAAATCAGGTCAAGCATGTTGGACTTGGTACCAAGTAGAATCGGGTTTCAGTTAGATATATTTCAAAACTAAGACAAGTCGAGCCAACCCAAACTCTTTCCAACTCAAGTTGATGCCTAACTCTAATCAAATCACATACATGCACTAGCGGCGAAGGGAGTGCACATTGAATATTGAGTAACTCAACATGCAATAGCATGCTGGGAATAAACTCTGTCAGGACCATAGTGATGTATGTATCTTATTTACTCTATAATTTTTTCCTATTCATTTTAAGTCGAGCTCAAAATCAAAGCACATCAAAGTCTCAAGTACACAACACTCTAAGGAACGATAGGAATTAAACACCCAGAGTTGAAAACTTCTTAAGCTTCGCATAAACTTTAGATCAAGCTCGTTCTTGTATTTTTCCTTCATCCACGCTTGTATAACCTTATGAACAAGTTAGATGACAAATAAACATCACAATGGACCTTATAAAGGTTTTAACAATATTGGATATCATTATCACCATTGTTTCTTGTGGTGTTGTCCACTTAAGCTTTAGATATGGTTCAATTAGGGTTTATGCCTTAAAATTAGCTTATAAAAGGAATGCGCGTGGTCGATAAGACAGATACATCATGGTGGGCCCCACAAAGTTTACTCAGTCAATGCACAATCTACTTCCCTATGGAGAATTCTTTGACCATTAACCAACATTGGACCTTACTGAGTGTGAATGAACCCCAGTCCAAAAACCATGTTTAGGCCTGACTGGTCGGGTCCAAGTCAGCATCTAAACCTTTTCTGAATTTGATTGACCTTAGCCAGTGAATTATTCATCTGTGGGACCCACTATCAATGGGCCACACGTCAAAAGCGAAAATAGCCCATCTTTGCAGCCGAATTGAGGACCATTTGCTACTGATTGTTGATTGTTGGTTGGACTTTTTCTAACCATCCATTTCCAATCGCATAAAAATAAGTAAAAGGTGCTAAAGTGCGCAGTGCCTAATCTGAAAATGACCATAATGGCCTGCGTTTTGGCGCGCAACGCTCTCCGAGATTTACGGGGCAGCATTCGCGGCCAAACCGGGAGAGAATCGCGGCGGGCTGTGAGGGTATAAGACAACGAAGAGGAGCGCCTCCATTCGATAATCCTTCTACTAACATGCGCCGAACCTTCTTTTGCAAATCTCGGTATCGGCAATTTCTCGAAAAATTCTTTATTTTTAAGTTTTTTTTAGGATACTTTAAATAAATTATCTAAAATGATTTATTTTAAATTAATAAATAATTTTAAAATTTATATTATATATTAAAATTTATAAATTAAATAAATTAATCGTGCTATTTTGTTTTTTAATATTTTGAAAATATCGATTTATTCAAAATCTCGGAGATATTTGCCACACTGCATTCATTAGGGTTGTTATTTGATACTCTGGCTGCGTCTGATGCTCCAACTCAGGCACTTTAAAACGGTACGTCTGTCATGTATTAACTCAAATCAGACCAATCTCATTCTACCGCTAAGTTACAATCCAGAAAATCAGACTATTTGAACAAATCTAACCTCTAATTGGTGGACACTTTTTGGTTAAAATATGACCGTTGGATTTTTTTATTTTTAAACCTCAGATAAGTGTCTGCCAATCTGACAGTGAAATAATCAAACAAGCCTTAATTTTTAGTCATGACACATCTAAAGTGTTAAAAATAATTTGGACGGTTTAATATTAGTTACTTTCATGACATGTATGTAATTTATAAGTGCATGTGTATCATCCTTCGCATTGCCAGAGTACCAAAGTTTTACTCCTAAAGAGAATTGCTGATTCCACGCGCATGGAAAGTACTATTCATCCTTGCGCAGCCACACGTGCCAAGTAGAACATGTGAGATCGATAAGAGCTTTCCATCTGTAAGAAAGAAAACTATTCTGCCTCAAAAATTAGTTGGCCACAATGCACCATAAACTAACGGTTAAAACAGTTTCTTTTTGGTTGTGGCCCACTTTAGGTGTGAAATGGCCTTATTTTGGGGGAAGAAGATCTAAACCTTCAGACCACTTGATGGAAAGCTCAGATCTTGCACACATTAACATATTGGCACATGTGCCTGCGTTTGAGTAGCAGACCTCTCACACGCGCATGTAATTAGGAAATCCTAATGTTGAAATAACCGGTACATGACGGTGCATATTTATGTCTCATGCGGATTTTGCAAACCTCCCATTTAAGTCACACATGAATGACGGTCTACATTTATGCTATACGCCTATTTCTATGATTAGCCATGTGAATGGTGAATCAGACTGCCCATCCTGTGGGGCCCACCATTGATGAGCTGTGGGGACCATACGACAATACCGTCGGTCGAAATTGTGGCAGGCGATCAGACGGTTAGAAACAGAAGATAATGAAGAATTGAGGATGGATGGTAGAGTGATTGAGCATTGAGTTCTCTAACAATTCTTCTAAAATGTTTGAGTTGTGTGGGCTCAGTTGGTCTGTTCATCTTTCCAGCCTGGCCCACCTCAAAGTGAGGCTTGGGCTAGAGTATTGCCCGGGGGCCACACTCAGGTCTCTTTCTCAATCAGGACATGGTTGGACCGTCTACAACCGCTTGGTAACTAACCCAGCCCAAGTTTAAAATGGCTTGAATCCATTAGGGTTTGCAAGAGCATTATAATATAAGCCATATACAAAATCATCATTTACTCCTCGTGTTACTCCTTGAGCCCACACACCTTGTCTCCTTCTTTATGTGTTCCAGCTAGACCAGTCCTTGTGCTATGGCTCAAGCCAACATAAACATTTTGGGTGTAATGTAGGCCAGGCTTGGACAAAGCTTAGTCCAACCTAACCGAATGGAAGCGGATTTTGTGTTGGGTAGAGTTGGGCATTGAGTCGAGTGGGACTGAGTTAGTGCTGACCCGACTCGATTCAGTTTTGAAATAGACTTGACCTAAACTTGACCTGACTCGGTACTGAGTCCAGTATGCCTGACCCAATCCTAGTTCGAGTCTAGCTTGGATTAATTCGGACTGAGTCTAACTCAGTGACAGGTACCATGTCGAGTCGAGTCGGCATCGAGTTGGGTCGAGTGCAACAAATATCCACAGGCTGAAATCACAACTCAAAACCAAGGTGAACCTCTAGAATTGTTGCCTCTCCATCAGCTAGTTACAGGTATCTCAAATCTAAGTTTTTTAATATATATGTATGAGTCGAATTTTGGATCGAGTCAAGTTAGTATCAAGTGGATTTTGGGTCTAGTCGAGTTACTGGGTGACTCGAACTCAACTCGGTTTGAGTTCTGATTAGACGAAGTCTACTCATTTCGGATCGAGTCGGGTCTAAACGAGTTTGCTGAGTCTAGTTGTCTCGGTGATGAGTAAACTCAGTGTTTATCCACTCTATTTATCCATTCTACTAAATAACTTTAGGGCTAGGATCCAAAAGGCTTATCCAAAGCTCAAGTAGACCATACCACATGAAACAGTTTGAATTGAACATCTCCTGTTGAAAATTTATTAAGGGCCACATCAATTTTAGATCAAGTTGATATTTGTATTTTCCTTCCATCCATGTTTGTGTGATTTTATAAACATGTTTGGTTGACAAATAAATATCATCATGGCCCTTTAACTAGGTTATAACAGCCTAAGTATTTGGGGTCATTGTTTCTTATAATGTGGTCTACTTGAGTTTTAGATATGCTTCAATTTTGGTCTGACTCCTAAAATAAGTTTAAAAAATGAATGAACGGCATAGATAAATCACATATATTCACGGTGAACCAAAAAAGTTTAGTCAATACAATAAAAAGTATTGAATAACTCATAACCTAATCCCATTTTCCAACCCTACCCACTGACCCACCTAATCTTATAGAGATTAGTGGACAACTAAATAAAATATTCATTTCCCTTTCAATGCTTTATAATCCACGTGCTAGTGACAACACATGATACAAAAGTGCTCAGTTAGTGCATTTAAAGGCAGTTTTCTAAGAAGATCAAGAGAATCTTATAAAGGCAGATCAATTGACATAACAACATTTTCTTCATGCTCATATAATATAATAATATCTTTACTTTCATTAAATAATAACATAAATAGAATGTACTAACATGGTGTTCTACATTTTGTCAATGCCCATGATTCTCTACATGTGTGGCCATGTTTGGCTGATCCAAGGATTCCAAATCGCAGATCTGATAAGACATACAGCTGATATGAGATGCTAAAAATAAAAATAAAAATTTAGAGTTACGGTATTCTAATCCTTTGATCAATGGTCCACAAATATTAATGCAATGATCAAGGATTAAAATCTCAATCTAGGGATTTTTTGGGTTGTCCACCATCCATAGTAAGGCCCATCATATAAACGGTCTGGATCATTAAAATATGTCCCCACTTCCACTCAATCCTTAGCACGCCATCTAACCGTACATCTGCTGATGAGCATGACCCAGTAATTCCTTTATACTAGAGCAATAAATCACAATACTGTTGGTGATCTAATAGTGGGCCCATCACAGCCACCCATAAATGAGTATCTAAATCGGACGGTTGAGGATTTGCGTGTACTGACTCTCGGTGTACGTGTTTCATTCAGGGAAGTCCAAGCGTTCACACCTTAATCTCAGTTCTCGGGAATTTCTCGGGAGATTTTGGAATTGTGGGTCTTTTTCATGGGATAAAAATGAGAAAGTCTAGCTAAAGATAATAATTATTTATCAATTTATAGTAGATAATTTTAAAACTTAAATACTTATATTATTTATATTCGGATTAATATTGGGATAATTGCGTGATAAATTAAAAAATTCCGATATTTTGAAAATATCGGAGATATTTGTCAAAAGTGATGTATCGTACAACCCCTTCTGTTTCCAAAAACTTAGGAAGTGGGAACACATTTTCCATAATGCAGGATGACTTTTTCTTTCTCGATTGTAACAAACAGAGGATATAATACGGTAGAAACAAGAGCACTGGAAATGGTAGAGCAATCTAGTTGAAGTAGACGTGGCATGGTTTTCTTAATCAATCCCAACCGTCCATCTGGTGGGTCCTATGGTGGATGGTAAATAATTCAAGGTACACATCGGTAGGATGGTGAGAGAGATCTTAACAATGGTATTCTAAGAAACGGTTGTAAAGCAAATCAATTTACACCCAACGTTAAAATTCAAAAGGAAGATAAGTGATGGTCAAAATCATTTTACGAGCGTGAATTTCAAAAAATATTCTATCCATAGCGTGTCCCACTAGATAGACGATTCTGATTGAATTTTATCAATGCCACGTGTACTGTACATAGGTGGCTGCACCATGTTAGGGTTCATCTGGCTTAAAGACAAGTGCGGGTTAACCACCTGGTATGCAGCCCCGTCTTTCCCGCCAAGTGCCTCATTTGCGCGGGACGCGAATTCGTGTGGCGAAAAGTTCTGTGGGTCCCACTTCGATTTCCGTGTGAAATCCAGTCCGTCAATGAGTTTCATCAGCTCCTTTTAGGCTGAGTGGGAAGATCTGAGGCTTAAACGGATGAAAAACCAAGAAATACTGGGGATTGAACGATAACCGTTGAAATATTCTCATGGCCCACAGATGTTTTGTATCAGGCCCATATTTCTGTTTTCCCATCATCACCATGGAAATGATCTTATGAACGGGTAGGATGACCTTTAAACATCTCCGTGAGTCACAGGAATGTTTCAACGGTGTATTTCCATCCCCACTGTTTTCTATAGTGTGACCCGCTGGAGTATTCGATCTTCCTAATTTTTAGCATCTCATCCTATATTGAGCTATAAAAACTGATCTACGGAGTGGATTTTACACGAACATCTCGGCGGGCCCTACGGAGCTTTGGATTACAGGAACTCCCTCTACCCGTATTACAGGAACCTTGCCTCCCTTGGGTGGGACATCGGAGCCATAAAAAAGGTGGACCCCACAATGAAGATCGACTACACAAAAGCAACGGAAGTCCACTCATCGAAATCAATGAATGGCCAACAGTTCAACTCGAGATGAAGGTGTGGCCCACCTAATCGGTGGATGTGTCTTATTTTAGACGCTGCTAATATTATTTAATGGTCCAGCTTTTTCAACGGTTCAGATGTCTTTAAAAAGTGCATTTTCCATACACCCAACGGTAGATGATCTGTTCACCGAAAGCGTCCACGCAGGCTCACGCGCCAAAAAGTCTTACAAAAGCTGGTTAATCCACACACGCGTGGGGGTGGTCACGTGGTGAGATATGAGCTTTTGATGAGGTGGGCCACTCTTTAGATCTTGTACCTCTATTGACGTCAGTAAGTTATGTGGGTCTGATCATAAGGTATGTGTTATATCCAAACCGTTCATTCATTTGGCGATATTGTCTTAAGTCTTGAATCGAAAAATAAGACAACTATCAGGTGGACCACACTGCAAAAAGCAGTGGGGGATTGAACGTCTACCATTGAAACCGTTTTTGGGGTCACAGAAGTTTTGGATCAACATGAAATTTATTTTTCCTTTTAATTCAAATCTTTTTAACGTTATAAACAGATTGGATGGAAAATAAACGTTATGGTGGGCGCTATGAATTTTTTAACGGTGAAAATCATTATCTCCGCTTATATTTATGGTGTGGTCCAGATGATCTTTTGATATGATTCATTTTTTGTATAATGCTATAAAATGATCTCTAAAAATAGATGAACGGTGCAGATATAATAAATACATCACTGTGGGTCCCATGTAACTTTGATCTCCTTTGAACCGTTCGTACAACTCGGAGGTGGAGGACCGTCAGTGCTCGTCTTTGCACGACACGCACCTACAGCAGCCATATAGCTGGTGTGTGGTACACCAGCCAATCCGCTTCCACTCAGGTGGGCCGCAGTACAAAAAGCAAATAGAATCTTATTCCTCTATAATCAATGGTTGAAAAGGAGCATTAGTCAATACTGAAAAGTCTACCACAGCAAAAGGAAAAGGTAGACTTTACAGAACGAGAGTTCCTTGATTCTCTGTCAGATCATGTTTTTAATGGTGAGCCTTTAGTAATCCCTGTTTCTTGTGGTGTGGTCCACCTGAGGTTTGGATATTCTTAATGTTTGGGATCATGAACTAAAATGATCTGAAAAAACGGATGGACGGAGTGGATATACAGCATATCATCAGGGTGGGCCTTCGGTAAGGGTAAGCTTGAACCCATGTAACAGCTTGCTAAGGGGTTACCCTTACCGTGTGGGGTCCACCTTGATGAATTTTTTTCATATCCATGCTGTCCATCCGTTTTTTCAGATCATTTAAGTATGTTTTGCTAAAAATTAATCAGATCCAAATCTCTAGTGAACCACACCATTGGAAAAAGTAGTGAATAGCCATTAAAAGCTTTTTTAGGCCACAAAAGTTTTGGATCAGGCTAATATTCGTATTTTACCTTCATCCAGTTCTTTTTTACCTTATCAACGGGTTGGATGGAGAATAAACATTACGGATCTTCTCATAGTAGGCCTTGGGAAGTTTTTAACGGTGATCCTTCAACATCACCTTTTCTTGTGGTGTGGTCCACCTGAAAGTTTTTACTTATTAATATTCAGGTTTATGACCTAAAATGGTCTGGGAAAACGGATGGACGGAGTGGATATACAACATATCATCAGGGTGGGCCCAAGGGTAACAGCCACTAAGCTGTTAGTACCCGTGTAACAGTTAATCCGCGGCCTGTTGCTTTATATGCATTCATCAGAAACTGTACACGTGGCATACACTGGCTTAAACTAAACTAACTACACCGTCTATGATTCACAATCCCAGTATCAGACTCTGATTCAACGGTCATAATCTAACGTGTCGAAATAGGATCATTAATTAATTTTCATTTTTGACCGTCCAATAAATGTCCACCAATCAGATAGTCAGGTTATCAAATAATCATATATTTTTGTTCATCATCCATCTAGATTGAGACCTATAATTGGTACACTTTCATTCAGGTTACTCGCGTAATTTCAAAGTAATTACTGAGTATGCGTATCATGTTCCAGCCTCCGCCAGAGTATCAAAATTCGATGGAAAGTGAAAAAAGTAGGCAGATTTTCTTTGGGAAAAAACTCTCCAAAGTCATGAATTAAAAACCATATAATAACAAAGGAAAAGATTTTTAGCCAAAGTTAGGAATTTAAAAAGATACAAGAACAAAATAAAATATTTCTAACCAAAGTCAGGAATTTAAAAAGATACAAGAACAAAATAAAAGATTTCTAACCAAAGAAAGATTCGGGTGGGCCCTGCACATGGAGGGTCAGAGTAGTAATGACCGTGATCAGGTTGTCACGGGACGTTTGGTAGTATATAATGCTTGGCAGAGTATGACCTAATAGGTCGTTTGGATGGTAAGTCGTTTTACTTAAGCTACTTATATCTTAAGTAGCTTAACTTGATTTACATTATTTTGCAAAGTGATATGCTTAGCAGATAATATATTTATCAACTCAAAAATATAAAAGCTCAATTTGGTTTTATTTTTTTCAATATAAACTATTAATCTCTTCTAATATTTAGTTATTCATGTGGGTCCACTTTTAATACCCATTACCTATCATGTGGGGGCCAACCTTTGATGTGAATCATTCATTGTGTTTAGGCCAGAGATATACACGAAAACCAAGCTAGCTTGGTTTGGCCGCTTGACTCAGTTCAAAGTTGAGTTCGAGCCGAGTCAAGCTAATATTTTGAGCTCAAAAATGAGTTCAAGCAGGGTTTGAGTTGGCCCCCAACTTGACTTAACTTGGATCAAACCCAACTCAAATCGAACTCGAATTAAACAAATTCGGTGACTCATTTACTTTGATATTGATGTTGCTCACCAAGTGTTCAATGAAATGACTCAAAGAAGTGTGGATGGTGACAAGTAAGGTATGTATATGAAACCAACACCGTTTTTTTCTTGACTTTTATATTGTTTAGAAGGTGTTTGATAAAATACTTGTAAAAATATTACTGTTGTCTCAAATACAGTGAGATTTTGAAGATGCGGTCCTTATATTTGTGAAAATATTGCAATGGCGAACTTGGCAACTCTGCTTGAACTGGCCCGAGCTGCTGACCAAACCGGGTTGACCTGGCCAGTCAAACTCGAGGACCGAGCTGAGCCGAGTTCAAGTTGAGGTCAGCTAGTGGGGTCAACTAGTGGCCGAGTTGCTGACCAAACCAAGTTGACCTGGCCAGTCAAACTCGAGGACCGAGCTGAGACGAGTTCGAGTTGAGGTCAGCTAGTGGGGTCAGCTAGTGGCCGAGCTAAGTCGAGCTGAGGCCAACTCGACTTGGTTCAACTCAATGTACACCCCTAGTTTGGGCCACCTTAGCTTTGTCTTCAATGTGAATTATTCATCATGTGGAGTCTACCTTTAATATGGACCATTCACCCTATTAAACCCAACTTCAAACTGGGCTATCCATCAAATGGGGCCACCTTGGATGTGAGTCGTACATCATGTTGGATATTAGATATGGATCATTAATTATGCAGAACCCACCTTTAATATAGACCGTCCATCATGCGGGACCCCACTTTGAAGTGGGCTCCATCATGCAAGGCATGCCGTGGATGTGGGCCATTCATCACGATGTAGACCCCCATTACATGAGGCCCACCTTGATGTGGGTCATCCATTATGTGGAGCCCACCATCACCATTAATTGTCCATCACATGGGGCCACATTCAATGTTCGCTGTCCATCATGTGGAGCCCACCTTTAATGTGGACTGGTCATTGTGTAGGCCATCGATCATGTAGGGCCTGCCTTGGATGTGGGCCAAACATGATGTGGGGTACCTTCAATGTCCATTGCCCATCATATGGAGCCCAACTTTGATGTCAACTATCCATTGTGTGGGCCCCACCTTCGAAGTGAGCCACCTATCATACAGGGCACCTATGATACAGGGCAGCTTTGGAGTAGACCATTCATCTATAGGAATCAACCTTTGATGGGAACCTTCCATTAGTGGTGATTTACTTGACAGTCGAAATCAACTGTCTAAATTCATGTTGTGTGTGTACTGACATGGGTGTGTACTAACAAGCTAACCCAAAAAAAATAAATAAATAAATAAATAATCAACTGTCTAAATTCAACAAATAACTCTTGGTGACGAAGTTCCAACAAGTGGGCCACTATTTTTATGATCCAGACTATTGATCTGACGAGGCACATCTAGGATGGACCATGACTGCAAAGTCCCGGCTTAGCCTACTGAGTAACTCTGTGAGGTTCACCATGATTTATATATTTAATTTCCTCCGTCCATCCATTTTACCTGAAAATTTTAGTGCTTGAGACCAAAAACGATTCATATTAAAAGCTTGAATTGACCACACTACAGGAAACAGCCAGAATTGAGCGTCTACCATTGAAAAATTCTTGTGGGCCACAAAAGTTTTTTTTTTCAAGCTTATATCTGTGTTTTCCTTTCATCCATGTCTGTAAGATATTATGAACAGGTTGGATAGCAAGTAAACATCACTGTGGGGCCTAGAAAGGTTTCAACAGTGAAAATTATTATTACCACTGTTTCCTGTGGTATGATACACATGAGGGATGGATGGCTTGGATAAAACACATACATTCAGCGTAGGCCCAACTAAGTTTACTTGGTACCATAAGAGCGGACTCAGTACGCAATCCGATTTCCCCGCACAATCCAAGATGATTTACGAAAAAAATTAGCACGGCAACGCTTACCTTTTATGCATTTTTTTTCTTAAGGTCTAAAAACTTATGTCACAAAAGTAGATTTTTCAGGTAATGTAAGGCATTTTTATCTTTATTGATTTGTCTGCATGGGTAGAGACCTAAATTGATAAGACAGGTTTGTTCAGATTAAAAAAAAAAAAAAAAAAGGTAAATAAAAGGTCGCGCCTATATTAGAGAATTACCTTTTATTTACTTTTGGAATCAAATAGAAAGTTGTACAGGAAGGTGCATCACGGTCCATGTCCCATATAAAAAAGGCCCAACAGTGGATCACAACGGTCTTCCACCACTGGTAGTGTGTTAGGCATCGCCCATCCATGCCACCCAAATTAGGCCATAGCCCATATCAATCACTGTGGGCCCCACTTGTCGGAACTAATGGCCCAAATCTCATGAAGATCCTCGGGCCAAGGATTGTAGAACTCCTGGTAAAGAGAACTTTTTGTGCTTTTGATCAGGGCCGTTGGCACTGATTGGTTTGATCCTGATCCAACATAGGTTGGGCTTGGGCCCTGTGATTAGGCCCATCGACAAGCTGTGCTGGAATTTTCAAACCATGCAGGTTGATTCGCCGCATTGATTTTCAAGCCCAATTGATGGAAGGGTCAGGCCTAGGGATGACCTTCTTAGACCCAATAAAGAGTGGACCAAACAAGAAGACTAGTCCTCTCATGTGTCTATCTACTTTGATATCCCAACTAGTTCGAATTCTTGATATGGTTAGATAATCAATGAAACTTAAATTTTTAATATTTCGAATAAGTCATTAGAAAACTGTGTTGTAATATTATCTGCTTTGATATCATGTTAAATAATTATTCTCTATAAAAATTTAAGCTATTAAATAATGATGTATCAATGTATATCAAAAGACTTTAAGAATTCATCGGGAAGTTTGGACCACTCGCCCAAGGTGCTCTTCTTAGATTGATGAAAGAAGAATCATAATTGTTAAAATAAATTCAATTGATCAATGTAATTAGATGTAGCAAGGAGATATGTAGATCATACAATTATCGATCTAGACTGTCCATTCAGTCAAGCATGCTCTGTGCCAAAAACCACACTGATTGATAATCCCAACCATTCAGAATTTCATATCAATTGCATGTAAAATGATGTTCCCCTGACTGTGGGGCCACCTTGATGTATGTGACTATATCCACACCATCCATTTGTATTTTTATCATTTGATGCAGTTTCTTCTATATATTAATGGTACCTAACTTGTCCAACACTACGTCTCTCACCTAGAGAAGATAGTTTTAAGAAATTTAAGATTTTTTAAGAAATCTTATAAGACCAATTCCTTCTTCTTCTTTTTGTTTTTTTTTTAACTTCAAGAGATGCTCAGAACTATTATACCACCTTCTATATTAGATTTAAGATCTCGTATAACTCATAAATCCATTGAAGTTGACTAATTATCTGGTTGCTTGATTTCCAATATCAAAGGACTTTTTATATCTATATGTCCACATGCAATGTATATTGTTAGAGATAAAAATAGTCAAACTGTCATGAAGAAAGCTCGGACTCACGAGTATCAGGAGGCATGGTCAGGGCCAATCATGACCAAGAGGGACATGGACGATCCAGCCCCTGGGTCGGTTGAATGAACAACAAGGATATGGTTGGATTGGCTCATCTCGGTCCCGACAGACAACCAATCAATCTAGCAAGAGAAAGAGACGGTTGTCTAGAGCAATGAATCTCACTTGGGAGATTAACTCATCTCTAGCAGCCCGAAGAGTTGCTTAACTGACTAAGCGACAAAGCTCGAAAATCCACGTCAAGCCGACCATGAGGGTCAGCTCGACTAATCAAGGGCTCGGCTCGGCCTCAACCGTATATCGCGTGATTTTAGAGATGACCACTCCGACAAAATTGTATAACGGTCGAAAAACATGTGTTGAGATCATGCCTGTGACCAAGAGCCGTTTTTAGGCCAAATAATGGCTCCTCTACACTGTAAATAGGGAACCCATTGACACCGAGAGGTACACAAAATCTCATCCCAAAAGCTTATCCACGCTATTGACCAGATTGATAGCTTGGCTTTGGTATCGGGGGGTCCTCTGTTGTAGCCAGGGTCTTCTTAATCTTCTTCCTGTGTAGGTGTCCTTTGCAAAAAAAGTGAACCAAATTTCTGCATCAACACACACACATAAAAAATTACACATGATTGTTTTTTTTTTTTTTTCAATTGTAGCTTTTCTTTGGGGTATTAGAGCCACCAATCGGGGGCATTTGAATCATTCATTGTCATTACCTTCCATCAGTACCAACTCTCCTTACGGATCCACAAACTATCCCGGCATTGATCTTGATACCCATCTCATCTCAAACTTCCCTACCCAAACCCTCACAAAATCATAAGATTTATCTTTATGATGTATATATACCCTACTCACTGAGAAAAATATCATACACGATGTAAATTTCAATTCAATAAAGATTTTATTTGAGAATTTCATCCTCATTACTATGTGGATGAGCTTGAGGGTTGAACCGTCACGGTTGAAAACTTATTTGGAACTATTGTAATATTTATTTGTCATCCAACTCATTCATAAAGTCACATAAATTTGGATGAAGGGAAAACATAAGTATTAACTTATTCATAACTTATATGACCCAATAAGTTAGTTTTCAACTATAGGTGCCAAAACCCTACTATTTCCATAGTGTGGTCCACTTGAACTTTGGATCTTGTCTCGTGCCTTGAAATGAATGGAAAAATGGATGGATGGACGGTGTGGATAAGACATATATCATGGTGGGGCTAGAGAGCTTTTCCGCCATCGGATTGGGTAGCGGAGGGGTCACTGCCCAATCCCAGTCCCAAGTGGATCCCTGACCATGGGACCCACCTAGGGGTGTACACAAACCGGGCTAGCCCGGTTAACTAGCTCGACTCGGCCCCACCCGGAACTGAGTTTGGTTCGGGACAGGCCATTTTCTTCAGCCCGAAACTGAGTTCGGGCCGAGTTCGAACAGGTCCCAGTTTGGCCCGACTCGGCCCGACTCAGTTTTTGCCGCAACATTTTTGACATATAGGATCTTTTGTCAAGAAAACATTTTTACAATAGTGCTTTTTAATGGTTCCTGGTTGTATTTGTAGGTGCCTTTTGGGAGAACTTCAGTGAACGGAAGGGTTAGATCCATGCGTTTCTTATTTTCTTCGTTGTAACGCCTCGGGTTTTCGAGGGCCATGTAAGAACTCGGCTCTCGAATTCTCAGGTGTCATGGATGCCCTAATGGGCTTCATATTTTGATTACATTTAGATGATTCATAACCAATGGAGGATTTAGCAAGGCATGAGGCATAAGTATGCCATAAAGCAGTATCAATTGCTACTAAATATAAAAAAATATCCAAACGACGAATCCAAAATCATCTAAATAGGGAACTAGTCCCACCCATACATGACCCAAAGCGACTATGACCCTGGTCCATACACCGCAGTAACTTGAACTTAACTAAAAGGACCCACCGAGAGTGTGGAAGCAGGGAAGCTCCTCTCCCCTATCCTTGCTCACCTCACTCGGCTCGTTGAGCTCCGCCTCACCTGCATATAATAAAATGTCTAGTTGGTGTTTTAAAACACCGTCCCAGAGTGGGAGTGAGTGATCAACTCAGTGGGTGTCATTAGTCTTAAGTTACAACATGCATCAATTAAATTATAGATTTAATGAAAGGCAATACATTCATAAGTACCTAACAAATCTTATTAATGCGTGTGCATCATGGATGATATGATGCATGCCCTCACCACAACACTCCCTCAAACGACTCCATTTAATGATCGCGTATGACCAACACTCCTTCAGAGCGACCTCGACTGCCGAGTCGCCACCCTAGCTAGTGCGATGCAATGATAATCAGTTCATCCAGCGGGTTGAGGAATCTGATACACCCCACGTATCAATGCTCTAATCTGGTTGCGAAGCCAAGGCCCCCCAACGTGTGAAGCCGAGACCCCGCGATCCTTGATCCCGTCGGGTTCCTCATCCCCGACTCCAATCACATGAGGAGTGCCGAGAGGAAGGGATCGCTCTTGGTCACTACAGGGAGGCGCGTCACCCTATTGTAGGCCGATAGCTCGAACACAGTGTCTAATTCCACCATGCCTGACTCACGAGGCAGTGGATCAACTTTAAGTGTTATCGGTAGGCTGCAATGGTGGTAAGGTGTTCCAGGTTCCATACATATGTGAGCAAACAAGGTTAACAAATAGGGCCGGTCAGTAAGTAAGCTAGATTGCACGAGTCAGGCGAATATGCAACGAACGACATCAGGTACAAGGGACCCATGTAGCTGAACTACCGTTGTCCGTACACACCCACCCAAACCCAAGGGTTTAGCCCTAGCAAAGTCCTACCGATGGGACTACCGTCTCTCCTCGTGTTCCCGACCAACTCAAGGGTATGAATAGTGATTCATAGTATGCCAACTACCAATGCATCATCCAGCATGAACAACATCATGGTTTCATACTCCTCAACATATAATTTAGATTCTTGTAGTAAGCAAGGCTAACAATCATCATGAAATAAAGTGCATGTGAGTTATGTGTGTGGATGAGGAAGTTAAGCACTTACTTCATCTTAAGAAATTGTGAGCACAAGAGTAATAAATCATGGATACTGAGAAGCAACTCTATAAGGAAAAATCCAATAAGGCATGAGCACGAGATCATCCATACACAAAATCATGTGAGAGGCAAGAACATCATCATATAAAAAATAAACACACAATTCCATGCACATCCAACAAACATGTAATTCCTAGGATTCTTCTAGATTCTCCAAATATAGCATCTAAACAATCAAAATCATTAAATTCGTAATAAAATTGGTGCTAGGCCACATAAGGATAATAGTCCACACCTATTGATCATTAGAGAGTTGGAAAACGACCTAGGAAAGAGGGTTTTTGGGGTCGGACGACCGGAATCCCTAAAACAACCATTTACATGTTAGAACTTCATGCAAAACCCTCACACACACAAGGGTTTCAAGAAAAAGGGGTGAGAGATTTACCTATACAATCAACGGAAGCGAATGGGCGGTCGTGGTGGAGGATTCGTTGAGGAAGAGGTGAGGAGTTGCAAGCATCGGACTCCCTTGGCCCCACTTTGATCTATGGCCCACCTTCACTCTCCCTTCCTCTCTTCTTTCTTTCTTCTTTCTCCATTTCCTCTCTTCTCTCTTTCTCTTCTCTAGGGTAAAATTCGTATGGGGAGAGGGGTGCCCAAAAGGAACCCTTATATAGGGCCAGATTTGGTGGAAATGGCCCCAAGTGCTAGGTTTTTACTATACTAGACCTATGGGATGGTCTTTCTAAGCTCTAGGGCCCACAATGAGGGGTACATATTGATATACTCCGTAGAATAGTTACCTCTAATGATGATCTACACGTGGATATGATCGGCCCGCCATTTGGATGCGCCGATCGACAGATATGATTAGAAGTCTATTCAACGGTCACCGATAGTCGATCGGGGCCGCGGCTATACGGATACGAGCAGGGAAATATCCTTACCCCACGTGTGAAGTTTGGTTGTAAACCGATGGTCCAAAATCCTCAACTTCGCATGAGAGTGAACAACCCAATTCACTTAAGTTCCAGCTTCCTCCTTTAGGGTATTTGCAATTCTCATGCACTCCTCATATACTCAAGTTGAGCGGTTATGGGCACTACCCAGGTTCGACTCCTGCGATGGACATCGAGCCCAGTAAGACGAACATTACTTTATAATTTTGGAACTAGTGGCCCACCAACGAGCGGTCTAGAGTTTGATCGGGAAATCGGGGCATTTCTGGAATGAATTAGGTATTGAGATTTTTCATGGCCTATGATTAGAGTTTGGATTAACTATGTTCATAGTGTTGCCTATTTATAACTAGTGAAAGTGGAGATTTGGTCATGATTACTCTAAACCGTCGGTTTTAGGCTAAGAGAGTAACGGGGTTGATTTGGTTTATTAGTCAAGATCCGGGCATTATTTGACTCGGCCCCAGTTAGATCTTTAATTTAGTCATGCTTGTATTGATTAGTTAGCGAATGGTCGGTTAGATTTGTGCCTTATGTGAGTAAATCACGGGGGCTACACCTGATGTTCAAGTAATTGGGCGGATTCGTTGGCTTCTTACGGTTGATTAATTTAACTTGTGCAGTTTTTTACTGGTTTTACCCCTGTATATACTAACATTGAGGGTTAATGGTCATTAAGTGATATTATATGTTAATTACGTGATTTTTTTTAAAAAATGATTTTTGAAAATCCAAAACAGTGAAAATTTAGGATGTTACATTCATTTATTTATAAGTTATTTTTATTTGTCTTTTCTAGAATGGAACACTGAATTAACTAAAATACTGAAGCATTTTGATATAGCAAGAAAACGAAATGGTAACCAAAATGGAATTGACAATGTGGTTCAGATGAACTTGATCGACCAATCGTAACCTACAAATTACATTTGGATGGTAGAAAAGAACATTGACAATGATTAACATTGCTGGAAATAAAAGTCTACCTATTACATAGTTGTCCAGTCATGAACTTGTTGTAAGGTCTGAAACTGGCTCGAACTCGCCCGATTATTGACCAGGTCGGGCCGAGTTCAGGCTGGGTTTGGCTGGTAACCGGGCCGGGCCAGGTTAAGACCAGTTCGACTCGGATTGACTCGTGTACACCCCTAGACCCACCTAAATGTATGTGGCTGGTATTTACGGATCTGGATTAGATATTGACTGGTTCAGTAGAATTTGGCTACTGAAGTGATGTCATTAGGTTTTGTAGGCCCCACCGTGATGTATGTGTTGTATCCACACCATCCATCCATTTGGAAAGATCCTTTCATGGCATGAGCCAAAAAATGAAACAGATCAAAAGCTCAACTGAACCCTACCATAGAAAATAGTAGAGACAGTGACGCCG
This sequence comes from Magnolia changhungtana, assembly GCA_030180095.1. Classification (NCBI taxonomy): domain Eukaryota; kingdom Viridiplantae; phylum Streptophyta; class Magnoliopsida; order Magnoliales; family Magnoliaceae; genus Magnolia; species Magnolia changhungtana. The sequence continues at coordinate 830,882 of JASAUF010000213.1, forward strand.
ACCGTTAATTCATTCTTAGGCCCATCAAGATGTTTATTTGATGTCAAACCTGTCTATTAGTCAACACAGACATGGATGAAGGGAAAACACAAATATTGGCTTGATTGAAGACTTTTTTGGCCCCCCATAAATTTTTAATGGTAGGCATTCAATCCCCACTGTTTAATGTGGTGGGTTTGACTTGAGCTTTGGATCTGCCTCTATCTTTGGATCATCCTCTAAAATGGTCTCTCAAAATGGATGGACGGTGTGGATACAACACATACATCATGGTGGGGCCCAAAAAACCTGGTGACGTCACTTTAATAGCAAGATTGCTACTCAATGGTATTTAACCCAGGTACAATCCAAAAAATGGCTATGAAAGTTTGGACCAACTTGATATTTATGTGGTCCTTTCGTACAGGTCTTTGTGACCTTATCACCAAGTTGGATGGCAAATAAACATTCAGTAACCGTTAATAAGTTTTTAACCGTGGTTATTCAATCACCACTATTTGCAGTAGTGTGATCCACCTAAGATCTGAATTTACTTCATTTTTTGGATTATTCCCTATAATGAACTGTCAAAACAGATGGATGGTGTGGACGTAAAGAACATATATCGTGGCAGGCCCCACAGTCAGGGATCCATTCACCTTAGTGGATCGTTTGTGATTGAATACCCACCGTTAAAAACTTCTTGCGTTTATTTGGCATCCAACCTGTTGATAAAGGTCACAAAGACCTGGATGAAGGGACCACACAAATATCAGCTTGATCCAAAACTATTGTGGCCCACAAGAGGTTTTTAATGGTCAAGCACCACTGTTTCCTGTGATGTGGTCCACCTGAGATTGGGTTCTGCTTCATTTTTAGGACCATAGCTTAAAATGAGGGGTAAAAACAGATGGATGCTGTGGATATAAGGAACATGCATCACGATGGGCCCTACAATCAAGGATCCACCGACCTCAGTGTTCCCGTGATCCACCATACCCGCGCGCCCTTCCTAGTGAAGTCCCACTGTCAGCTGTGTATCTCATCAGATCAACGGTTTGGATGAACTTAACATAAACCAATCCAAGGGCTACTACACTCCGGAGATGTACCATGTAACGCCCCGGAAAATCAGGGGTCGTGCATAGACTCGACTTTTTGGCCACTTATCATACATTTTATGGTTTTATGGTTAATCAAACTTATATGCACAATTTGGAATATCCTGGAGCATGAAACATAATCATAACTGATTTTGAAATGAAAGAAGTTCAAATACATATACAAGTCCAAATAATATGAAAAGGGTCGTATAAGGCATTGCCCATCAAAATCTAGAAAAAATGATATGTCCACAAGAATAAAGTGAGTCCACAACTGGCTTTGGAGAATGACTCATACTCCTCGTCTCGCCTCTTGGATCATCACCTGCATCTATGAATGGGTATGGTGTTTTAAAACTCTCAAGTGGGAGTGAGTGATCAACTCGGTGTAAACTATTGGTCTCAAGTATTTTACAACATGCATCATTGTAATATGAACTTAATGAAAAGGACAATCATCAACACCTAATAACTCTTATTTAAAATGCATGCATGCGGGATGATATGATCATGCCCTCGCCACAACACTCCCTCAGCGACTCCATCTAACGATCGCATATGACAACACTCCTCAGCGACCTCAACTTCCGATTACCCTAGCTAATGCGTGCAATGCGATCGTGTTAGGAGTTATTAATTAAGTTCATTCATCCGGCGGGTTGGGGATTCGATTCACCCTACGTATCAATGCCCTAAGCGGTTTTAAGACCCCATCAATGCGTGAAGACCTCGCGGTCCGTGATCCGTCGGGTTCCTCATCCCGACACCAAGCACACATGAGGAGGCCGAGAAAGGAAGGGATGTCACTACGGGGAGGCGCTGGTACTTCCGTAGGCCGACAATTGACATAGTGTCCCATCCACCATAAGTTGGATGGATTTTCAATGGGCTACAATGGTTGCGGGGTGGTTGGATTCCATTCATATGTGGGCACACGGGGTTAATAAGGCTAGACCGCAACCGGTGAGCGTGAGACGAGGTGTAGTCAAACTCTGTACCCCGAACAACCCGCACCAAACTCACGGGTTTAGCCTCGGCGGTCCTACCCTTGGAGTCGCCTTCGCTCTCTTCATGTTTCCTGACCAACCCAATGTAGTGAGGGCCAACCTTAACAAGCCAACTATACAGACTATCACTAGTATGTCATCATCATACTCCACTCATCTCAATCATACGAATTAGATGTTCCTAGCAAGCAATCAAGTAATATAGTGCATGTGAGGTGTGTGGGTGGTGGTGAAGTTACGCGCACTTCCTTCATCTCAAGTCATCATATACATAAGGGTAATAGAACATACACAACATGGATTAATAACATGTGAAAGAAACTGACAGCATAAGCATATTATCATCCATTCATGAAAATCATGTGAACAACAATAACATTATGAAGAACATCATGTGCATCCATACAAATTCAAGAACCTATAATTCCTAGGATTCTCTAGGCTTTCAAATGTACCAATCAAGCATCCAAAATCATTAAGCTAGTATTATAATTGGTGCTAGGCCACCTAAGAACAATAGTCCGCACCTTCGGATTCGTTGAAGGCTTGGGAACACCTTAGGAGGGTGGATTTTGGGGGTTGATCGGTTGGAATCCATAAAACAATATTTGCATATTAGAATCTCAAGCAAAACTCTTCTTATCATAAGGGTTTCAAGGAGAATGAGTGTTGGATCTTACCTAGGCGATCAACGGAATGAAAAGGGCGGTTGCGGATGAGATTTCTTCTTGGAGATAAGGTAGGGAGATGTGAGGTTTGATTTCCTTGGGCCTACCACGATCTAAGGTCCACCTTCCACTTCCTTCTCTCTTTCTTCTCCTTTCTCTTCTTTCTCTTCTCCCTTTTTTTTTCTCTTCTCTCTTCCCTTTCTCTAGGGTAAAATTCGTATGGAGAGAGGGGTGCCCCAAATGAGGCCCTTTTATAATGCCAAATTTGGTGGAAATGGCCCTAAGCTTCCACAATTTTCTAAAATAGACTTATGGGACTCCCTATTGGTGTTGGGGTGGGCCACCAAATTCGGCGTGTAGGTGCCTTATGACCCGACTAGGGCCCATGCAAAAATTGAGGACGAACGGATGAACGGATATATGATCTGAGAAAGCGTTTCTGACCTTTAAGTGGTCCTGTGGGGGCCATTTTGGTGATTGGAGCATTTCTGATGGCCCTCTGGCCATGAAATTTATACAATAAGTGGTCCATGGCCCGATGAGAGGCCTTACAAAATTTGGGAACGAACGGATGCGGGGTTTGGTCGTACGGGTCCGATTTTGCGATCCACCAGGTGACGATCGGGTGATTTGGTGGACGGGTGTGATCACCACAGTAAATTTGGAAGAAACCCGGCTGGAAGGCGTCCCTTCGATTTTAAGTGAAGTGGGGCGATTGGGCCACTGTCAGCTGTGTGAGATCTAAGATTTCATTTCAGATTTTCACTTTCCTCGGTTTGGATGCCCACACTTCACTAATGTAAACCAATCCACAGGGCTGACAGCCTAACCACTCAGTATAAGCTAGCATTGAGTGTTAATGGTTAATAAGTTATAATATAAGTTAATTACATAAAAAAATTTAATTTAAGAATTTTGTTTTTTGAAAATTCAAAACAGTAAAAATTCGAAATGTTACGTACCTTGGCAAAACGTGATAGGTATGTATTCGAGACTATACTCCTCTTATAGGAATAACATCTACATGCACTCAAATGTGCCAGAGGATGTAACATCCAAGCCGTCCATCGTATGGATCTGAGCGTTAAGATGTCTTCAACCAAAAAAATGGACGGCCCACTAATTAGGAAGGCCACGATATTAGAAACAGGTGGGTGGCTCAGAAAATTCTGCCGAGTTATTTTACCCGTACATTTGTACCACAGATAAAGTAATTAAATTAATCTTGGTGGATTACATAAAATTAAATGTAGTATTTTCTGAGATAGAATATATAAAGTAATTAAATTAATATGGACGGTTTATATGGAGTTAATGTAGTTCATGAATACAATTTACGAGTGCCTGCTTATCAACTATCACACTCTGGCAGAGTATCAATTGACACCCAAGAGAAAAGGGGCGCGGAGTAGGTGAGTCCGGGGTAGCATCCTAGTGGGTGACTGTGGGACCCAACTTGATATATGATTTGTAAATCCACGCCGTCAATCCGTTTTTAAAGATAATTTTATGGCATTTATCCAAAATTAAAGCAGATCCAAATCTTATGTGAACCACACCACAGGAAATAGTGGCGACTGACCATTAAAAACCTTTTGTGAGTCACAAAGTTTTAAATGAAGTTGATATTTGTGTTTTTACCTTATTCCATGTCTGTTTGAAGTTATCAACAGGTTGGATGGAAAATAAACATTACGGTGGACCCTAGGAGTTTTTAATGGTGGCCATCCAATGAACACTGTTTCCTGTAGTGTGGTCCATCTGCTATTTATATCTGCTTTATTTTTGTGACCATACCATAAAATAATATGGAAAAACGGATGGACGGCGTGGATATAAAAAAATACATCTATATGGGCCTCACGGTCAGGGACGAATCCACCAAGCTGTTACCCGGGAGAAAAGCTACCTGTCCACATTTCCCTCGTTTTTATTCCCGGCTTTCGTTCGCACTTTCTTTTTCCCCTTCCCTGTTGCGCGCTCTCTCTCTTTTTCCCTTCCCTTTTCGCCTCTTTTCTCTTGGAATTCCGTTCCTGTGTAATCTCGAAGAAGATGTTTCCACAGCAATGGTCATCTCCATGCGGAAATCAGTGCACTCACAAATACGCGGCTCTTATGCAGATCCCATGTAAATAACCCCCAACTTCTTCCTTCGTTCAGTCATTTCTACAAACATCTACCATGCATGTTTGCGTGGAAGGGGATCACATGGGGCCTAATCCTCGGTGAATTACCTGGAGTCGTTATGTGTGGGTCATGCCAGGTGGGCCATACCATTGGAAATAAAAATAATGTACGATGGCCCCAAACCCCAAATTCAAGTGGCGGAGCCGTGCTGTAGGTGATATGAGATCCAGCCCGTAGGAAGGGTGGGTCCACCATGAAAATGGGACACCCCAAAGATCAGGCTGATCTAACCATCAGTGGGGCCACACTCTGAATTTGGAGGTTTTTGGGTGGTTATCAACTGTTCTATGGTGTGGCCCACCTGATGATTGGATCGGCCTGATTTGTGTGGTGTCCTAACATCATGGTGGCGTACACCTGTAGGATTGGTTGCACTGCATGCAGACCCCATGTGGGCCCCAAAACAGCTCAACTCACTCCACATGATTATTCCCCTGTATGGATTTATGCGTGTATTCGTATGTACATAAAAAAAACTCGAGGAAATGATCACATACATGGGATGTATATGTGCTTTGACATGCATCCCTGCCATTGTTTTGGACATCCTATCCATGCAAAGGGCTGGCCACATCATGAAGGTCACCTTGTGGGACGATCGGGCTGGTTCAGCAATTAGGTGGGCCACACTGTCATACTGACAGAAAACTGATGGTATAAGGCAATGTACAGGTGGGACCCACCTAATGACTGGATCTCCCTGATTTTCATGCTGATTGATCTTCATTATTTGGTCATACCCTTTGCATGGCCATGATGTTCAGTACCCACAACATGTTGGCAGGAAAGAAAGGCAGGTGCATGCGAAAGTTCACATGCATCCCATTTATGTAATATTTCATCACTATCATCACTGTCGTCAACAACAACAACTAAGCCTTATCCCAATTAATTGAGGCCCGCTACATTAATCCTATTATGCCATTCCACTCTATCAAGGGCCGTAACTTAAGTTAGATGATAGGTCATCAGGTTTTTTCTTACTACCTCTACCCTCGTCCTTTTGGGCCTTTCCCATACCCTTTAGAGCCTTCAACTTGTATCAACTAACTTCTTCTAACTAGCATAGTTCTTGATCTCCGTTGTACACGATAAAACCATCTAATTCTGCTTTCCCTCATCAATTGCATTTATTTTTAATTCTATCCTTTCTCGTCTTACCCTCATCCATCTCAACATCCTCATTTCAGATACACTCATCCTATGAACATGATGTTCCTTAACTGCTCAACATTCTTGTCCCATAAAGGAGGGCTGGTGTATAACTATCCTTTAAAACTTCCCTTTTGAGTTTAACTGGTAAACTATGATCACATAAAATTTCAAAGACACATCTTCATTTTTTCTACCGAATTTCAAAGACATATCTTCATTTTTTCTACCCAGCTTGGATTTTTTGGGCAACATCCTTCTCAATCTTTCCACTCTCCTAAATTATTCACCCAGTTTATCGAAAGTGGACATTTTGGGAACTTCTTGGTTAACAATCTTAATTAATTCCTTGCTAATTTTGTTTTAGTACAACTAATTTTAAATCCTTTAGATTCTAAAGCACTCATAAATCTAACTTTGTGTCTACACCCTCCCTCGTCTTGTCAACCAAAAGTATCTCATCTACAAACAACATATACCATGGGATCTCTTCCTGTAAATGCCTCATTAACCCATCCATAACCATCTTTTCTATATATATACAGAAACTCATCCATGACCAATGTGAAAAGGCATAGGTTGAATCCCGACTCCTCGTGCAAGCCTATAGTAATTGAGAACGCACTTGTCTCTCTAGTCCTCACATATGTTACTGTTCCCTCATACGTATCTGTAATTATGTCAATATATCATCTTGAAACTCCTTTCTTTCAATGGCTTTGGATGGTAACAATGAAGAAAAAAAAAAGAAAAAGAAAAAGAAAGAAAGGAAGAGATGAGGAAAGGAAGAAAAGAAGAAAATGAGAGAAGGTGATACCTTGTTGAGAAGAGAGAAAAGTAGAAAAGATAACTAAGAAATCGCTTCCCGTGGTTTCGTACCACCAATTCAATCAAGGGATGATTTTTTTTTTTTTTTTTTAAATTATTTTATTATTTTTTTGCTTAATCTCAAAGCAAAAGGAGAGAAATCTCTTTCATTCATAATATGCATAATGGTTAGGGTGCGGACGTTCGATCCTTTGTAGTCTCAGAAAAGACTTTTTACAAAAATGCGCTCTTAGATAAGATTCTCAACATAAACATACTTAAATAATTAAAAATTGTTTCTAACTCCCTAATCTCAACACAAATGTTAGCCATAACAAAAATAATGAAACATGTAAACAAACTAACCAATTAAACTATTTCATGCCCCATGGGGGTCCATGATCAAGATGTCCGATGATGATGATCCAACTGTCAGAATGGTCCATGATCGAAATCCAATGGTCCGATCATCATGTCCACTTGATCTAACGGTCCAATGTGTTCATCAAGCTCGTATATGCAGCCCACGTGCATCTTCCTGGTGTGGGGTCCTCAAAGATGCACGGATATGCACATAGAGTCTTCAACGTGGCTAGAAATGTGAATTGGGCCAAGTGAGCTCCATGTAATAGTCGTCTAACCATAAAGAGACTGGCTTAGCCTTCATCCTCTGATATGGTGCTCAGATGTTCCCATCATTCTTGCTAGCATATAGTGTAACATATGTATATGTGTGTGATTTGGGCTCATTAAGCAAACCCCATCATGTGTATGTTTTGTTCCGAAGTTGGGGGGGGATGTGTCGCATGGCCTATCTAATGAGTGGACTCACTTGATTTTTGGAAAGGGCATGGTGGGGCCCATATAATGAATGACTCAAATCTCATTAATGCAGGGGCATTTTCACACTGGGCTCGAGTGGGGTAGCCTGTGGGATGTAGGGATACACTCGGGGTTGGCGGCCCGTGTGAGGCGGGCCCTACCTGCGTGAAGTGGTACCCATGTGATGTGTGGCCCACGAGGGGGTTCGACCAAGGTCCTAACACATGCAATGTGAGGGCCTGGGCTATGAGATAAAAGTATGGATTGCATATAGGATCATATTGCTGAATTTTCAGTTCGCGGCCCCACTTATACCATTGCTGAAATTTCAGCATAGTAATTTCAAGTTGTCACATTGTTGAGTTTTCAGTTTAGCAACCCATGTTGAATTTTTAGTTTGGCACCTTCGGATTACTATCTTGTTGAATTTTCAACATAAGATTTCAGGACAGCGATTTGCTGAATTTTCTGGTTAGTGTGTCTAGCGTGATCTTTAGGTTAGTACCATCATTGTTATCACATTGTCGTAGGACCTAGCTTTTCCTTTAGAGTGTCCTTGCGTATGCCCACTCCTTCAGGACATGGTTTTGGCCTACATCCCAATATGAATCTAGAGTAGATTGCCAAGGCGCTTAATGCTATCAACAATTGTTTGACGGCTATTGAAGCGTACAATAAGACCATCGCGACTCTATTGACTGTGACCAATGCACGTATTAATCGGTTTGAAGCCTCCCTTCGGGCAAACCCTGAAATTGGAGAAGATGTCCAATCACAAGTCGGGGATCAAATTGAATGAGTTGAGACTGTGCCACTTGCAATTCTTAAGCCAAATTGTAGAAACTGATGATTGGCGCATGAATTCAATTTTTCACACTTTTGCCAAGTGTGGTGGCAAAAACTGTAAGGTGATCATTGATGGTGGCAGCTGCGTCAAAGTGGTATCAGAACGGGAGGTCTCGTATTCGAGACTCCTCACCGGGGGTGATTAATGCAGGAGCATTTTCACATCAGGCTCGAGTGGGATAGCTAGTGGGATGCAGGGACACACTCGGGGTGGGCGACCCGTGTGAGGCGAGTGACTCGTGTGAGGCGGGCCGCATGTGATGTGGGGCCCATGAGGGGCTTCTGCCGAGGTCCTAACCCATGCGATGTGGAGCCTGGGCTATGAGACAAAGGGATTGATTCACCATGCTCTATCAGTTTGAGCTTTTAGAACAAATGGTTAATTGTCTTGCATCACTCATGCTTGCACCACTGAGCAAATTATCTTCCCATTTCTCGATGGGAATTAGGGGCTTTGCAGATTTTGATTGGGGCCTTGTTCCTTTCTGCAATTGTGCTCTATCAACGAAAATTTAGTAGGTTTTTTTATTTTTTAAAAGTTCATGAGGGAAAGGGTAATAAAAGTTCAAGATTTTATTAGAAAAGATAATTCAGTTGAATTCTGCTAGCATCTTCAATCATCATGGTGTGATACATGCACCATACATTGATATTATATTATCCTTCATTCCAAATTATTATGAATCGTTCATTTAGTATCATACTTGTCATGTTAAATGCATGCAAGGATGTAGGTAGACATGTTGGCACCAAAAAAAGAAAGTGCCCTACCATTGACTTGGTATAGCAGGCTCTACCCTCATGGTTTTTATTACTGGTGTTGAAACCTGTTCTTTGTTACATCGTGTCTCCTTGCATCACTTGTGTTCATCCATTTGTGCATGGACTTCACTTGTTTATATTATGCATATTTGTATCTTCCATTTCTCTTCCTCAAACAAAGAAAAGAAAAAGAAAAAGAAAGCTCTTATCTCTTCTTTTCTTCTAAAGTATCCTCCTTAGACATGGCGGCTATGCTTATCTTTGTTGTATACTTGTATATATGTGATGTGATCTTATAGGAATTTGTGTTCTCTCAGAGAAAAAGACCCAACCGTTTCTACCTTGCTTCAAAAATCTATATTTATCACGTATATTTGATTTGTTGGGCAGTTAAGTAATGACATGTGCATAGGATGAGTGTAGCTGAAATGAGGATGTTGAGATAGTTGAGAGGCAAGATGAGGGAAGATAGAATTAGGAATGAATGTATTCAAGGTAAGTTAGGAGTAGCACCAATAGGTAATAAGATGAGGGAAGTAGGCTTAGATGGTTTGGTCATGTGCAACAAAGACCAAGAACTGCATCGGTTAAAAGAAGTGAGTTGGTACAAGTTGAAGGCTTTAAAAGGGCAAGGGAAAGGACCAAAAGGACGTGAGCGGAGGTAGTAAGAAAAGACTTGATGACCGATGGTCTAACTGAAGTCGTGGCCCTTGATAGAGTGGAATGGCGGAGCATGATTCATGCAGCTGACCCCAATTACATGGGATAAGGCTCAGAAGATGATGATTTATATTAGATTTGTGAGTTTATATGAACTTGTTGGTCTTAAAGAAACTTACCTCACTATTACATGCTGGGAATTTCTATCCTTTGGGTTTGCATATGATTGATGCAGTGGATATTTTGTAAGTAAAAGTTTTGGCCATTCACATACTTCATCTCAAATCTGAAATTTACCATTCGATTGTTATAATAATCAATGATAGGTTCTTGTAGGGAGAGTTTTTTGCAAGAAAGGCTGCAATGCTGATGGGGAGACTTGGGAGGAATGTGAGTATTTTTTTAATGTCTCATTCTTAATATAAATTCATATCATGTGACATATTCCGGTTACTGTGCAATCTCTGCCTTTCATTTCTAATATTTTGGAAGTGAATAGTTAATAACACCTGGGATAGCTCGTATTTTGTTATTTGCCGGCTTTTTGGTTTGGATTTTCTGGTTGTCTTGCCTATGTATAGTCTGTTGTAGAGTTTCTTTTTTGCTGTGCAGGTCTGGGGCTGTGTGCACATTCATAAAAAAACATCTTTCATTAAAGGGGAAATCTAAGTAGAGCCCAGTTAACTAATTTCCTCCTTTGGTACTGCACCATAGTTCATGGACTGTTGATATAGTGGGGCTGGGAGCCCACATGGATGTACCACTATCTGCAAATCACACTGATTAGGTGAGGCAAATGCCCATTTTCAAGTCACTTATTGGACTGCTTAGAGCATCCCATTAGGGATAGTTTTTCTGCTGTGACCAATCCACAGTGGCGGCCACCCAGTAAGTGGTTCAGACCATGGACCACTTTTGCTTCATTTCTAATTTGACTGCAGCGTGCAACATAGGGAAATTTTTGCATTGCAATCACCATAGGTTTCCTTTTTATTAAATTTGGAGCTGATATTAAACCTTCTATCCATAGGCATTAGAATCATGGAAATTGAGAGGATATCCCAACTAAAGAATGTGACTCACAACTGATGCAGGTTTAAAAGCTCAATTGAGTACCTTGAAGCTTGCAGAGTTGATTTGACACATTTGTATTGAGTTGATGCGAATCAGTTTTTGCAGAACGTAAGGGCATGTTTGGATATCTGGAATTGAAGGCAAAAGAAAAGAAAAAAACAATAATTATCCAGTGATGATTTCCATGAGAACTATTGAAATGTGGATTCCAATTTGGGTTCATGTTTGGCTAGCAAGTGGAATTTTCATATCCTTCTCATAACACTCACCTAGTTTCTTGTGCCAAGAATCCAAATTATGGAAAAGCATAACAATTGCTTGGTGGAATCTACCCTTTTCTTTGCTATCCAAACAACACAAATCATCACAGCAATGGAAAGCCCTTTTCCTTTTCTGCAGTTTCTCATGTTATCCATGGTTTCCAAACATGGCCCAGGGGAAGTTAGCATTCAAGATGCTTGAGTTAGTACTCACTACTCAAAAAACTTTAAAAATTGGACCACCACACATTGTGTTTCTCTTGAAAAACCCAATCCAATACTTGATTTGAGTATAGAGTTGAGTCGGACTTGGGCCCTCATCAGGTTGAGTTGAGATCTTGTAACCTGGATTGAAAATTTCAAAGCACAACAGAACTAGATTTTAAATGCGTTAAACGTGTACCTAGAAACTTAGATTTAGTAGCCTATACACGTGTTCTGTTAAATTCGAGGAAGTCTAGGGTAATTCATGGGGTGGTAAATGGGCTGCCCCTAGGTTGGTTTGGGCCTGGATTTTGAACTGGTTGAGGCAGGCCTGTGAGGCTCAAAATGTAGAGTTTCCTCAGACCTGGCCAGGCCCAGTCCTCTGACAGCCCCAGCAATTCAATTTGAGATCATTATGTTCTTAACATCACAATTTAGATGGACATTTTTGTTTTTTTGCTATGACCTAAGTCCGAGCAACACAGGTAAAGTGACATTGAAGTTTTTTGGAGCTAGAAGATGGTTAATAGGTATATCCACAAATGCAAGTGAGATGTGTGGGTGTATTAGTAACTGGGGCATGCAAGAGCCTGGTGTTAGCTATATTAATGGTATTTGCACTCAGGTGGGAGTAAGTATAAAACGTTCAGCTGCATATATTGTTTAGCTAGGGTGCCATTCCCACTTCGTAATCTCAATACTAAAAAATGCTCTGGGTGATAAAATATCTTCATCATCTTCTTTTTCTAACTTCTTATCACTCTCCTGTTTCTGCAAGGGTTCTCATTTCCTTTTGCTTTTGGTAATTGTTTACATGCTCTTCATTCTAGATTACAGATATGATTACTTATGCATTCACGTTTTTTGGTGATGTTGAGGCTGCATTTGGGAGTTACTTTATTTCATTTAACGGAATGGCAGTCCGCTGACATGGCCATTGTGCTCAAATTGGCTCCTTGTTTCATTAAGATTGCTTTCCATTTGGAGCTGGTTTGACAGGTTTTCTCCATTCTGTTGAATGCTGAAGGGAGTTCAACTTTCCAAACGAATTCCAATTTCAAAACTGTAGTTGGGCTGTATAAATAGGGTCGGTGGGGATTTGTGCATTTTCTAAATGGAGACCAACTACATGATGATAATTGTATTTTTGCCAAAGAATAATTTATATTATGACATTACTTTTGGTATGGTTTATGTGTATAATAATTGTAGTGTTCTCTGTTATTGGAAGCTTGTTGCTTTATCTGTGCAGTTGACATTAACATTGCCAGTATCTTGCATCATTAGGCTTGGGAGAGTGCAACGAAATATGCTACAAAGATCCAGTTTTTAAGGACCAACAATGGAGTGCTTACATTGACCGCTCCCCAGGAGCTGACAATTACTCTGTGGTTCCTCTCTAACATTATTTTTTCTTCTAAAAATTTGCTTGAGCTTCCATTCCTTTTTTGATCTTTTTGCATGACATGATGCTATCATCTATCCAAAGAAGCAATCTTAAGTTTCAAGAGGGTTTTCTTCATAATAATCATTGTAGCCTTGACAAAAGTTCAAGGATTGGCTGCTTACCTGACATCAACCATCCTTTGCCCTGGCTTGGGACTGGCTGGCACATATTTACTACGTGAAGTTTATTACTACAGTTGTTATAGTAAGCTGCGGAAGAAATTAATGGTGCCATGCCAGTAACACCATGATAGAGATGACAAATACCTTTTTCTTTGAATGATACCGCAATTTTATTATAAAAAAAACTACTCAAAAAGATGACAAGGTATCAGTCAATGAACAAAAGATGCCAAATACCTTGTACTTTCAATACAAATGATTGACCTTTTTTCTTCTTCTTTTTCTTCTTCTTTTTTATGATGGTAAAATATATGACTTCAGACAGCCTTTAGAGGAACTACCTGAGAGGGAGGAAGAGGAAACCCGACCTCATATCTTTGAACTATAGAAAAATACTACATAGGCTTTCCTCAGATAAAAGTTATGGCACTAAAACCCATCAATCCAGGGATATCCATTGTCTATTTACATCTATTATGTCTATCCTCCATCTATATATAAATCTCAATCCCTTATTGCTAAGCCCATCAATCCAGGATACGTCCATCGGAAGTATCACAATCCCATCAAAAGTAAATGTTCCTGGAAGTATTTTAAATAGCGAATAACATGTAGCGTAGCATTCACCCTCCAAAGCATGTAGCATAACCTACATGCTACCATTGTTCCGAGTATCAGTGATGATTATATCCTTGATGTTATTTGTATCTCCAACTCGGTGATACCGATAACATTGGTAGTATAAAAAATTCCAGGTACTGGTGATATATCACTAAGTATCGCCAATGTATCGCTAATATTTTCAACAGTGTAAATTCCAGGTGTCGCTTGTATCGCCAATGTTTCGGTGATATTTCGATAGTATCGCCATGCATCGCCAATGTATTGGCATCACAAAAAATCTGTTTATTAAAAAAAATCCATTTAAATTTTTGTTATGAGTGCAGGTTGTATGATGAAATGCATGTTTGTATGTATGCATATGCATGCATGCATGGATGGATCATGGATGGTGTGTGTGTATCATGCTTGTGTCTGTATATGTATTTGTCATTGTATGTATGTTTGCATCCATTTGTGGATAGATGGATCATGCATGTGTGTATGCATGTACATGATGGATGGATCCGCCATTTTCCCCATGTTTCGCCAATGTTTCCTTGAGACAACGATACATGCTTTTAGCCCCTATTAAAGGAAAACTTATTATTTGATTCCTAAATACGCAAACATGCATCTTTTTTGCTATTATTTGATTGTTAAATATGCAAATATGTGTATTTTAGTTATCTCTTGAGTTAGTATTACATGCTTTTGGCCCCCATTAAAGGGAAGCTTATTATGTGTGCATCCTTTTTTGCAATTATTTGATTCCTAAACATATCTCCTTAAGTTTCATTGAGAAATTCCACCATTGTCCCCGTGTTTCCCCAATGTTTCCCTCAATCAGCGATACATTTCCTGAAATGTATCGGTGATATCGATATAAAGAAAAAGGTATCGGCGACATCGATACATGTTTCCATATCCCCAGCCAGCGATACATGTCACGATACCGATACTACGAACACTGCATGCTACTATATTTTTAATTAAAATAGTCGGAAAATATGACAAATAATAAAATAAAGATAAAACTAACAAAAAATGTAAAGTAGGCATTAAAAAAAAACTTGATTGTTGTCAATTAAACAGTTGGATCATTCTATTATTATGATTTTCAGAATATACTCCATCCACAAACGGTGCTGTGATTCGGCCACTTTGGATTGATGTTCATATACATCCACAAAAAAATCATGCATGTGGCATATATGTAACTCAAATTAAACTTTCTCGTCTAAATCATGGGAAACTATGTATATAGGTGATAAAACGAAAACTGGACTAATTGGATGATCCTAATCCTTAATTAATGGACAAATTTTCATTGAATTGGACCATTACCTATGTTTCATTTAACCGTTTATTAGATGCTTATCAATCTGCAATTTAGGACATAAAAAAATATGCTTGATTTTTTAAGTAAAAACATGTTCAAAACAAGTTATCAAAAGCCAATCCATTTATATTCAAGCGAAAACTAATCACAACAAGTAGTTCCGAAGCAAACTACCTTAGTTTCACTAAACAACTAAACATTCCAAAGTTATGCAACTGACTGTGTGGGGCCCACTGTTATGTGTGAGTGTGTATGGATTGGCATTCAGCTGCCTTTACTTCTGCCTCATGGAAGAGCATTTAGGAGCCTTTGGCCACAAATTTTACATGGAAAGTGGCTAAATCCCTTAATCAGTCTTTTTCCATTGTTTTAATTTAAAAATGGGGTAAATGCCTTTAGAATATGCATTTAGGTGCCGTTACTTAGCGATTAGACTTGAAAAGTGGTAATTGCGTTAAGGATAGGCATTTAGGTGCCTTTAAAGAGCTTTTACTTGAAAAGTGAGCTAAATGCCTCTAGGTAGGCATTTGGTTGCCTTTAACTAAAGTTCTACTCATGAAGTGGGCCAACTGCCTTAAGGATTGGTATTTAGGTGCCTTTATCTAGATTTAAATACTCCATTGGGTGCTTTAGAATCTAAAGGATTTAAAATTATTTGGTCTAAAACAGAGTATATGGAGTGCTACTTTAGTAACAAATAGGAGTGGAAATGAGAAATTAGTTAAGCTCTTCGACCAAAAAGTTTCCCAAAATGACCGCTTTCAATATCTTGGGTCAATAATTAAAGGATGTTGCCCATAGATTTCAAGCTTGGTGGAAGAAATGGAAATGTGCCTCTGGAGTTTTATCTGATCGTCATGTACCGCTCAAATTGAATGGGAAATTTTATAGGATACCTATAAGACCAGCCATGCTTTATGGGACAGATTGTTTGGTAGTTATGGAACAACACATTCGTAGAATGAGTGTAGCTGATATGAGGATGTTGAGTTAGATAAGTGGCAAGACAAGGAAGGATAAAATTAGAAATGAGTGCATTTGAGGGAACTTAGGAGCAACAACAATAAGTAATAAGATAAAGGAAAGTAGACAAATTGTTTGGTCATGTGCAACAGAGACCAAGAACCATGCCGGTTAGGAGTGAGTTGGTACAAGTTGAAGGCTCTAAAAGCACAAGTGGAAGGCACAAAGGGACATGGGTGAAGGTAGTAAGAAAAGACTTGATGAACTATGGTCTAACTAAAGTTATGGTCCTTAATAGAGTGGAAAGCGAAACACGATTCATGTAGCCGACCCCAATTAATTATGATAAGGCTTAGGGGTCGTTTGACAGTGTGTATTCGGTGGTAGTTGATGTGAATCGGTGTGAAAGGCAAAAATGTGACATGGTAGGCATGAAATGGGGGTAAATGGATTCCATTTATAACCAATTTGTGTGTTTTGAAATCACTTTATCGATGCATGAATTCAATCCTAATTACCACGGATTTGTCCAATGGTAAAAAAATTTGCCCATTGTAAAGGAGGGTGTTAACAATTAGGGGTCGTTTGATAGCTTGTATGTGGTATGAATTGGAATCCAAATCACAATTACCATAGAATTCATCTGAATTGGAATCCTCAATTGTGTAAACACCGTGTACATGGAATTAGATGGAATCCAAAATTTGTGTTTGGCAGATAGAGTGAAATGAGCGATTTTCGAAGCAACGTCCGATGAGATTCTACGAATGCTCACTCGGGCCCACCATGATGTTTATGTGAAATCCACCTTGACCACCAGGTGTCACACCATGTTAGGCCTAGGGCCCAAAATTCATCTACATCTGTGATTCCGAAGGACCACACGATTGGAAATAGTGTACAGGGCAATGCTCACCCATGAAATTGTTTCTGTTTGTGTGCCCCACTTGAATTACGATTGGGCCTAATCTTTTGTCATCGAGCATAAATTTTGGTTTGGCATCTAATGGTTGGAGTGGATTTCATATAACCATCACGGTGGGCCCTAAAAAATAAAATCAAGGGAGGACATCTCTCTCCCAAGTATTTCCTTTGGTGTGGCCCATTGGAATCACAAATCAGCCTATTTTTTTGGCCCTAGACCTAACTTGGGATGATTGATCTAATGGTTGGTTTGGATTTGATGTAAACATCACAATGGGCCATGTAAAAATCAAGGGTGGACATCCCTTTGCCAATTGTTCCTCTTAGTGTGGCCCACCCGAATCTTGGAATGAGATGATTTTTGGGCCATGGGCCTAACATGATGTGACACACTTGGTGGTCAGGGTGGATTTCGCATAAGCAAGAGGTCGGAAATTTCGAGCTTTGCATATGGTTGACATCTTGACTTTTTATGTCAACTTCTACATGAAAATCACGTCGTTTCACATTTAAGAATTAGTGGGCCCCACCATAATATTTATGTGAAATACACCCCAACCACCAAGTTTGCCACCCCATGTTAGGTCCAGGGCCCAAAATTCAACTCCATCTCTGAGTTAGGTAGACCACATGATTGGAAACAATATACTGTGCATCGCTTACCCTCCAAACTGTTTCCCTTCGTGTGGCCTACCTAAATCATAGATGGGCTTGAATTTGGGTCTTGAGGCCTAAATTTTAGTGTGGCATCTAATAGTTGGAGTGGATTTCATATAATCACCATGGTGGGCCTTGAAAAAAAATGAAGTGTGGGCGTCCCTTTGCCGATTGTTTCTCTTAGTATGGCCCGCCTAAATCATGTAATGGTCTGATTTTTGGGCCATGGGACTAACATGGGGTGATGGACTTGGTGGTCATGGTGGATTTCACATAAACATCACGGTGGGGCCTACTCAAGCTCACTTGGCCCATCGCCTAACATGGATCATCTGTAGCTATAACTGTTAACACTTTGTTACAATGGTTAGATTTCTTACCGTTGGATGAATCTGTGGTAATTGGGTGTTAACACCCTCCATTATAACGGTTGGATTTTTTGTTGTTGCATGAATTTGTGATAATTGGGTTTGAATTCACACCTCGAAGGAGTGATTTCAAAACATGCGAATTGATGGTAAATGGAATCCGTTTATGGAATCTGTATACCACTATTTAATACCTATCAAACGTGTCACCTTTTTGCCTTTCACACCAATTCACACCAATTGCCACCGAATACACGTTGCCAAGCAAACCCTTATAGCTATAAGAGCACTAATCTTGTACTTGGCCACGACACACTTATCTTGTACTAGGCCATGGCACACTTATCTTGTACTTGGCCATGATGACCATCCAAGAGCACTGATCTTGTATTTGGCCATGACAGCCTCTCTCAAGTCTTTCTTCATTTGTTGAAACGATAGCTCGATTTTATAAACCACGGGTTATCTCCATCTGGTACTTGGAGAATTGGAAAATATCATTGTCTTCGTCATCATAGCCTTGTCCCATATATCGGGGTTTGGTTTATTCTCATTGTAGCTCGACAAAAATACGATGACTGGCTGTACACCTGACATTAATCCTCCTTTACCCTGGCTGGGACTAGCCAGGGTGATTGACACTGGGTGGAGTTCCTAAAACCATGCTATTGACGATATCTACATTTGGAGTTTTGACTTTCATTGAATAGCTAAACCCTTACAAAGTTTAACATGCTCGTGCATGCTTTCTTATGATAAACACATGCCATGGGTGTGACATAGATATTGCATGAGTATGTCTTTCGCAACATGGATACTTTCCTATTGTGAAGTATCTGAGTATCATAGTGGTGGAATTTAATATCTGCTCATGGAACCAAAGATCTCTTGTTCTGTTAGAGTATGCATGAAATACAAGCATATCTAAGTACAATCTTGGCTCTTAAATTGATCTTTGATAGCCAGCTCACTACTTTAGCTTCTTTCTGCATACAGGAATGCTTCCATGCTTGCGTAGCGGGCTGTGGCTACAAGGTTAGTATGCTTACGATGAACAAGTATTCATTATGGTATAGTCACTTTCATTAGAGGATTCTTGCAGAAGAGATGATAGGGTAAGTTTCGTTGTTCATGGTTCCCAAAGCCGACTGGATGCACCACAACAAAATTGTGATTGAGGTGAGAAAGTGATGGGAATATGCCCTTCTTATCTTACTTTTTATTTGGAGCAGAAAAATCAGGAAAATGATAGGCTGCTTAGTGCAGACTCCATTTTCTGTGCTGCCACAAACACTAAGCCCACCCAATAACAATTTGGTGACACACCCGAACACGCCCCTTTGATATAATGGTTATTCGTTTTTGTTGTCCTCTGAATTTTAGTGATACAATGCATGTCTTGGATTTTGTTGTTTGAGTGTCCGATCCAAAGAACTCTTTTCTTAATGCATCTAATTCTCCATTCTTACTTCATTGGTTATCAAAGACTTCTCTAAGTATCATTTCGTTACTCGGTTGCATGGTGCATCCAGAATTCTTGCGAAATCGAAGGAGAATTATCATTTTGATTAATTGTTATACTTTCAACAAAAGCAAATTACTTAGAACATCAAATTCGATTTGGTAAAGATGTAATGGTAAATCATCCATGCATTTAGTGTTTGGTGGAAGCATACATATGCAAGTTACATTGAGGACATGTTTACATTGATGCAAGTTACATATGCAATGCGGATGTAGCCATGATAGACAATTTAAGGAAGATTTTGGGGTGCTATGAAGAGGTTTCGGAATGAAGAGGTTTCGGAGCTAAAGATTAACATGGGGAAGAATGAGTTGCTTGGTATTGGGCTATCTAAGGAAGAAGTATCTAGCTTTGCGAATGTCTTTGGGTGTGGAGTTGGCTCTTTCCCATCCACTTACTTGGGTCTTCCTTTGTGTATGGGGAAACTTCCAAAGCATTTAGGGTGATAGAAAGGTTCGAGTAGAAGCTATCTAAGTGGAAGGGGAGGCATTTGTCATTAGCGAGACACATCACTCTCATCAAGGCAGCTCTTTCGAATCTCCCTATATACTTCATATCTCTCTATAAGTGTCCAAAGTCTGTTTTGGGCAGATTGGACCAGTTGCGAAGGGATTTTTTATGGCAAGGGGCTGAAGACAAACATAAGTTCCACTCACTCAAGTAGGAAGAGGCATGTAAGCCACTAGCCGAGGGTGGTGTGGGTATAAGAGATTTAGAATTTATAAATGTGGACGTCCCTGGTAAGTGGCAGTGGAAATTAAGGACTGAAGAAGGCAAGTTATAGAGAGAAGTTATCGTGTCCAAGTACAGTTGGAAGAGGAGGGGTTTGGAGGTCAAGAAGTCCTCGCACTATTGTGCCTCGATTATCTGGAAGGTCATTATCTCGGTAGCTCCACTGGTAAGATCTAGCTTGATCTTTTCTCTCGGTAGTGGCTCTCGGATTCATTTTTGGGAGGATCCATGTCGCACTGATAGGCCTTTGGAAGCGGAATTCCCATCTCTGGCAAGAATCGCAAGATTATCTCCCGTAAAATAAACATTTCTGTGGCTAGCTGCTTCTCATCCAATGGGGGGAGGGGAGCCTGGTGTCCATTGTGTCGTAGGGACTTAACAGATGAAGAGGCTGAGGATCTTGCTAGGTTCCTGGAGCTGCTTCAAAATATCCATCATTCTTCAGCTTCTAGTGATTCCCTGGTTTGGGGTGCTTCTCCATCCGTTAATTTTTCGCTCAAGTCTTTCTATTAAAAAATTCAGGCTTTGAAGAATGAGACGAGTCACAAGTTCTTTCATGCCTTCCCAGTTCTATGGCGCTGGGCGCATCCCATAAAGTGGCCTCCTTCTCTTGGTTGGTATGGAGGAAGCATATTTTAACCATAGATAACCTTTAGAAGAGGGCCGTGATTCTCCCTTATATGTCTCCTTTGCAAGAACGACACTGAATCGATCAATCATTTACTCATTCACTGTCCTCCTGCAAGTCAAGTGTGGTCTCATCTTCTAAGGATCCTCAACATGTTCTAAGTGATGCCTTAATCAGTAGACCAACTGTTATGGATGTGGCACGGTGTCCAGCTGGCAAAGGAGAATCGAATTTTGGTGCTTGAGCTTGCTCGCAGTTCTTTGGAACATTTGGGGGGAATGCAATGCGCGGTGTTTTCGTAACAAGTTGGAGCCTTGGGAAGAAGTATTTTGGAAATCTAAAAGGGATGTATTAGATTGGGCAGCAGGTCATCGTCATGTGAATGGTCATGGTGCTAAATCTGTTATAGGTTGTAATGTTTTTTTCTCATTT
The DNA here is from genome assembly GCA_030180095.1 of Magnolia changhungtana. Classification (NCBI taxonomy): domain Eukaryota; kingdom Viridiplantae; phylum Streptophyta; class Magnoliopsida; order Magnoliales; family Magnoliaceae; genus Magnolia; species Magnolia changhungtana. The sequence continues at coordinate 852,153 of JASAUF010000213.1, forward strand.
TGTTTGCTGTATTCTTTGCTGTCTTGGTAGTTGTCAAGCATTTTTTTTTTCAATAAGCCCATTATCCTTCAAAAAAAAGAAAAAGAAAAAGAATACTATAGTAAGTATATGATTCACCAAAAAATAGAGGTGAATTGGTCTATTATGAAAAAAAAAATGGGCTGTATTGCCTGATACAGGCCAATATACTCCGTATTGGCACCAATACACGGCAGATGCGGGTGATGAAGGCCCTGTTTTGAATTTTTTTTCTTCAATTCCCTTGTTTGGTTGTTTTTCCACTTCTTTCTTCATTTCAACTATAGAGGAATCTTAGAAACTAATGTTAACTAGCTCTAAGGCCTGTTTTGAGGATCCAAACACAAGATTTGAGTAGGATTCAATGTCAAGTTGACCATTTTGGTAAATATTGGAAGAGGGGGCAACCAATCACTTTTCTTTTGTTTTTCACCTTATTTTTGTTGTATTTAGATGCAATGGGCCCTAATCCAACAAATCATGCTTGATTTGTGTTCGATTAGATTTAGGGCCTATTTGATTGACTCAAGCTGACAGAACCACTCTTATTAAAGAATGACCTGATACACAATTGAATGCATGCTAGCAACACGCACACACACCCACACACACAAAAAGAGGACAGATTCATTTCTTACATTTTCCCCCCATTTCCCATGATTTTTTCAATTTTCTTCTTTTTGTGCCAAAAAAAAAAAAGGGACAACATGGGCCCATATTATCCGATACAGGGTCCGATTATGCCTTGTATCATATTGTTTTTGGGCCTGGGCAATATGCCTATGGGTATTGTTATTGAAAACCTTGTTCCCTTCTCTTATGGAAATTCTGAAATTGTGCCAGATTAAGGTTTCTAGCTATTTGATTGAGACACTTGTCCAACTTATGTTGCACAATCTTCTTCTTAGTGGGATGGTCCTGCACCACAATATCACTTGTAAATGCTTTTGGTCCTCAATAGTTCATCTTCTACTTCTCTATGCCACTTGTGCTTCTATCCACTCCCGCTTCTTGCTGCTTCTAGTAGACAAGTTGTTATATATTTTTGTTTATACATACTAAAGGGGTGCTAGAGAGGCTTGCTCGCAACAGCATCTCAACCATACATGTTGCACACATCTAGGGCAGTTGGAACCATTGATCTCTTGGCCACCTTGTTGACAAGCGAGAGTAGCCCACAACTAGTGGTGTTTTGAGAATCCAATCAATTCAATGTCACACATTATAACATTGATTTCTCCATGATAGTCTGGTTTTTTGATCTTTTGAGCTATAGACTCTTCACATGGTGGCCCACCAAATCAACTGTTCTCATTGCCCCAAAAGTGTGTCGCATGTATGGCAGAGATGCAAGAGACAAGCATGCCTCCTTTGATATGTACCTTTTGCTAATTGTGTCTCTCTGTATCTAAATCGAACACTTACGCGATTATCTATTGGCAATGCAGTTCAGCATTCCCTCTGAGACAGTGGATCAGGTTCACCCAAAAAGGCCCGCTAAACCTTGCTCAGTGAGTAAACCGCCCCCATCTCCCCCTGACCCCCTTCTCAATCCTGACGACGTGCCTTGCACATCCGCTTAGTGATTCTTTTAGAACAGATTTTCCAACCGATTCAGTCTCTAACTACAGTTTTCTACTGGGGATGCTCTCGCATCAGATTCTTGTGATTTGTAAGCACTTCAGGAACTAAAATACCACATTTTCTGGCTTTTATGCTGCGTTTGGATGCACAAATAGATTGAATTGTGAACCTTCAGTTCAATCAAAAGGAAATAGAAAATTCAACGATATTTCCTACCAGTGAATGTGGAAATAGCACCTAAATTGCATTTCCTTTTTCTAGTCAGGAATTTCATTGCAATTTGGCACCTGACTGCTCCCAATGAATTCAGCTGAGGGAATTACATTTTGGTATTTCCCACTTCCTTAGATCAACGTTTGCAATTCAGTTTGATTGTGCATCCAAACACATTGGTATGTAATGCATCTATCAGAGACAGCAGGCCCTTCGAGAACTAGATTTTGTAACTTCAGTCTGTTGAGTTGCTGCATATAATCATGTGCAATGTGAGACGATCATCTTTGAATTCCAGCCATGACAGCTAAACTTTCAGTGTATTAACTGTAACAGGACATCTTCGGCAATTAAGTGCTAAACAAAGGTCTACAAATGTTGTTTATATTTGTTTTTTATTTTTAAGAGAAGGACATCTTCCAACCTATTAAGTGAATGTGACATCCAACCCTTCTAATAGGTTGGCCCCACCATGAGGATTGCCTAATGCAAAAATCAGCCACATCTACTCATCAGGTGGGCCACAGCATAGAAAACAATGTCTAGCAAGTGTGGTCCACTCAATGGTGGCTGATATTTGCCCAAAGTAATTGTCATGATGGGGCCAACCTATTGGACGGATTGGATGTCGCACACACATCAAAGGTTGGAAGTTATCAGCTGGGTGGATGATATTGTAGTCTGACTGGATGGACCTGAAACTTTTGTTAAATGCATAGATGGGAAAGTATGTTTACACCCACCTAGAGTTGTACACGAGTCGAGCATGGCCCGGCTCGGCTCGGCTCGACTAGCCAGTAGGCTATCCTAGCTCGAACTCAGCTCAGCTCAGTCCTGGAGCTTGACTGGCCAGCTCAGCTCTACTCTGCTCGGTCGGTAACTCCTTTGAGCCAAGTTCGAGTTCGTGTTCGAGCCTACGAGCTGAGTTTGAGTTTAGGTTTTTATATATATATATATATATATATATATATATATATATATACAAAATATTTATATCAAGTAAACTGGTCCGAGTCGAATTGATTCGAACTGAGTCAAGTTCTGAGCTGACTCGAGCTTGGTCTAGCTCAGACTTGGCTCGAAATTTTTCCAGCTGAAAAAATCAACTCTTGAACCTAGTTTCAAGCTGAGCCGAGTCAAAGGAAGTTGACCGAGCTAACTTGGTCCGTGTACAGTTCTACCCTCCTTCCTTGATTGGTGCACCTTTTATTTCTACCATTGGTGATATAATTTGGTGACTAAAGTAGAAAGAAAGGTGCATCAATCAAAAAGAGGGTGGGTGTAATGCCTCCCTTTCTGCAATTTTACACACATACACTGAAGAAAACTGACGGATAGATTGCCTAATAGATTTGATTTTTTGAATAGATGGATGGACCCGATTGATGCATATCGTCTTTCCAGGTGTATGGTGGAGATGGGTCTACCACTTTCTTGTTCTCCATGCCCTTGATCATCATTACTGTTCTCCATGTGGGACCCATTATGGATGAAGTGGCCATTGGTGTGAAGAAAATTGAAATCCCATGGGCCCTGCCATGGCCTGCTTACAGGAGAAAGAACGGTCACCATTTGTTGTCACTCGGTCAGTGTAGCATTTGTGCTGCCCTATTGGAGGGAGGGGATTAGGTGCGGCCTAGCCTCACCCAAGACGGTGCAGCCCTTATGGAGGGGCCCACCTCGATGTTTGTATTATATATCCACGCCGTCCAACCGTTTTTCCGGATCATTTTAGGGCATGATCCAAAAAATGAAGCAGATCCAAATCTCACATGGACCATACTATAAGAAACAGTGGTGGTTGAATGCTACACAATTAAAAACTTCCCAGGGCCTGCTATTGTTTCCGTAATGTTTATTTGTCATCCAAACTGTTGATAAGGTCACATCAACCTGGATGAAGGGAAAAACACAAATATCAGATTGATCCAAAACTGTTGTGGCCCAAAAGAATTTTTTAACGGTCAACCACAACTGCTTCCTACGGTCTGGTCCATCTGCTTCATTTTTGGGCTCATGCCTGATTTGGAAATACTGATGGACGGTGTGGATATACAATACATACATCAAGGTCGGCCCCACGTTAAGGTCCGCAATGGCTTGGGTGAGGCCGAACCCGCACCTAATCTGCTCTCTTTATTGGATGGATGGTTCAGATCACGGAGAGCAGGCTTAACGTTGGGACAATATTGACCGTTGTTCTGATGGCCCACCAGATTAGCAGGCATGTCTGCCACGTGTAATGTGATTAGGGAACTGTATAGATGAAATGGGAACTTGGCACTGCCGATTGGGTTGACGAGGTCTTTTATTAAACCGTAATTGCTATATTGCGCCGGGAACGGCCAAAAAGTTAATCCAGTGAACAATCTCAGCCATCCAATCGTCGGACTTGCTTTACTCTTGGACGGACCATGGCTTGAAAATTGACATTTCTAGCCGCACGTTTTGTGAAAAATCTGACCACTGCCCATGTTCGGTTTTTCAGAATTATGAAATTTGCGTGATTAGCGATGGCCCATCCATCGCACATGACCTAAAAGTAGGGGTTTGATCGTTAGGTGGGCCAGATGTGCAAAGCTGAAAGCAAGTAATGACTAATGGTCCACATTTATACGTGGCCCACCCTATGATTCAACTCCGGTGCTGGCAGTGGTAGAAACGATGAATAAGATTATCGTACACTTATCATAATTGGTTCTGTGTAAATTTTGGACCTGGACCCATCGAATGTGGGGTCCACTGCTTGGACGGACTGGTTTGAGCCATTTGCATCGCTCATGTAAAGTTAGCGAGTGCATGCTTCTCGCGCATTGCACTCTATTGTAGTTTTCTCGTGCGTATTACACATTAGGGCTAAAAGTCAGGAGGGTTAGGTCGTGTTGGTGCCCAACCCAACCCAACCCAACCCAACCCAATCGTAGGTTGGGAATTCTCAACCCAATCCCAACTCAAGCGAGCTCGGTCGGGTTAGTCAGGTGTATATGTGCTAATATTTTCATTATTACATTAGCTTATTATATTTTAATATAAAACTTTTTTTTTGTATTTATTATTTTATTAATTATACATGTTATTATTTATCAAAAAGAACTTTAGTGTTTTTTTTTTTTTTTTAAATTTTAAACAAGCTAAAATATAGGACTACTCATTTAAAAGTTATGTAGCATAGCACACAATTTATTGGGGAGAGAGAAATCCAACCTATCTTGTTAGCTTGAGTCCTTTGAAATAACATGGACAAATGAGACCTGACATCACTAGTGTGCCTTCGACACAAACGATCCAATTATAATTTATAAGTAACTTATATATTGATTGGGTTTGAGACCTCAACCCGAGTCCAATCCAAGTTTTATCGGGTTGGTGTTTGTATAGCCCGTGTTTGAGATCGGACCGATATATCCTGCCCAGCCCAACCCAATGCCTGGTCGGTCACCGGTCGGTCGGGTTGAACCCGCCCAACTTTCAGCCCTATTACGCATATCTGCGCACAATAAAAAAACATAAGGCGCGAATATCTGTTTCACCCTCCAAAAACCCCACTACAGAAGGCTTCTCTCTTCTCTGCTCGATCTTCTCATTTTCAATCTTTATCACTGTTAAAAAAAACCTAATTTCTCGTCGGAAAGAAAAGAAGAAGAAGAGATTCAGATCATCGTGTAGAGAGAGATGCCGCAGGTGAGGATCATCGCGAAGAATTTCATGGACATGGTCGCAGCTCTTTCGGCCATGAAGCTCGACAAGCTCTACGAAAATTCCTTCATCTGCGAAGCTTTTCTTAGGTTCCATCCATCCTTCCATCTTTCTATCATTTCGGATCTTTCCATTTCTTTCCCTTTTCTTCAATTTCTCTATCTCTGTGTTGTTTACGATAACTATTTTGGCTTGATGTTTCATGGATACGTTGATTGACAACCTGATATCGGCCATTGCTGAAAAATTGCTACGATCGACTGTTTCTAACCACTCAATCTATGGACTCTCCCTTTTTTAAAACACTGTTTCTGGATTGTTGCCTTGGACTGTGTCTGGAAATGGGTGATGAGTCTGATGGTGATGGGCTTCTAATTGGCGTCATTGTCGTGCTAAAGCTCGTCCAATATAGGTGGTGCATTAATTGGATGGTCTGGATCTATTGCCAAGTTATACGAATCAAAGGTTTTTAAGATTGTAGCATTTACTATGTTGTGGTGGATTCACACTGGATTCTTAACCATGAAGAACATATACACTGTGGGCGGAGGGGATGGCTTTCTAATTTTCTTTTTTCTCTCAAGCCTACCACTGAGAGGTGGGGCCTACCTTTTGATCATATGGGTTTAGACCCCTATGATGGTTTAGCACCATTAAAAAAAATGATATTAATTCTTCAACTGTACAAGTAGCGTAGTTGTATAGAAATCCGGACAGTCCAAATTGCTGAAACTATTGTGGTTGGATAATAACCCAAAGATTACATGGAGATGATGAATTGATGATATTAAGCATCTGATTTTCCCCATTGAATTTGGACCACTCACTATTTTACTTTCAACCATTTTACATACAACAGACATAGGGACCCTAATATTTCAGCTACAATTTTAATTGCTATCCAAATTTCAGTGTTAGTCTAAAGGACCATAATATTTTACACGCCTTAACACTTAATATTAAGACAAACGGATACCACTTAATGAACGGAAGTTTACCATTAGCCCTAGTATATCGAATCTATTATAAAGTAATGAATACTATCATAGAACCACGATCAATCAAAGCAAGCCTAAAAGGTCAAACTATATTATTACAAACAGACATGAATAGAATTAACACTGTAGTACCAAAAGCAATCACCTGGAATCAAATTCAATTACCACAAACTTGGAATTTAACACAATTACAACCTCCTCCACAAGTTGACAATAGAGACTTAGAACAAATAATAGAACATTCAGATGGATCTGTAGAAATTCGATTTAATCCCAGTAGACATGTCACTTTAAACATACAACATATTGACACTAGTAGAAGACCATCTTTTTCTACACCAGAAACACTGCTGTCACTACCAGACATCATAATGCGAAGTAGACGACTAGATGGTGAAACAAGGGCCAATACTACCAATGAAGCAAGAATACAAGGGACAAGGACACAATCTAATATCACTCAGCCATACTATACAACACATCAAGAAGACCGAGAAACTCTATCATCAACACAGTCTCAAATGGATCCAGGCATATTCACCCTAGAAAAGGAATTTATTATAGATGAGGAAAATATAAGTTATGAGTTTAACCAAGAATATAATAAACAACATAGAGAAATTTTTTTCAAAATATTTCCACAACAATATAAACAAGAATATATAAAAGAATTACATATTAAGTATTGTAAACAATACAAAGAACATATCCCGTTCTTCCAATGGTTTGCTAATTAGCGGAATAAATCTTATCCTACACAAACTAAGAATAGACAAGTAAATGTAACAACAAAAATAACTCAAGAATGGAAGACAACCGAAAACAAAACCATTACTTCCATACACCCGCCTTCTGAAGCGATTCAATTAAACATAGAAAATATTGAAATCCAGGCTACTCCTTTCAGAAGTATACAAAATAGTGATCTCATTACCCCAAGTAACTATACTATTATGAAAGAGATAAAAACTATAATAGACCAAAATAATTACTCAAACCAATATTTACAAACTATAGGCGAACAAAATAATCGACTAGAAAATAGTACAAATAAGATAGAACATTTAACTGAACAATTATACAATGTTTCTTTAGAATCTACTCCTAAACAATTTTCGTCTGACATTAACAATCAAACACCCCTATTCAAACCACACGAATTTCCTAAAAATATGCAATTTGCCCTTAAAGATTCCACAGAAGAAATGCTAGAAGAAATCACAAAAAAACTAGCTAATATCTCTATTCCCGAACCAATTAACCATACTGACAAACATATCTCCCCTTTAGAATGAACTCTTCCTGATCTCGAATGTAATGAAATTAAATATACTACCCCTTTTCCAACAACTAGAAATTATTACTCCAGACCCACTCCGGTAGATCTCCAATTTGAAGAACGCAATCAGATAACTCAAAGTTCTTATTCCAGCGGATCTATCTACGAATGGAACATAGATGGAATGTCTGAATACAATATTATTAATCTAGTTCATGAAATGACCATGGTAGCTACTGTTTATAAGCGAAACCGCGGCGTTGATGATTTCACTGCTGCCCAATTAATTGTTTTTCGGCTTGAGCTTAATAAACTGGCCAACTCAAAGGCTGGTGGGATAACTATCTGACCTTACAAGATCGCGACCGCTTATTATCCACTATTAAGTTAGAAGCCACAGGACAACCTATTTTAGACCAAGGGCAACCTATCCAAGATGCAGTAAATACTCTTTTATATACTATCATTAAACATTTTGTAGGAGATCCGAATAATATTAGACAAAGAACTAGTGAGATCTTAAATAACCTTCGATGTCCAACATTAGACGACTTCAGATGGTACAAAGACACTTTCATCATCATGCCCATGAGTGAAATTCCCAAAAGTGGCTCAAAAAGTAATGATACGACAAGATTGTAACATGCCATATTGGAAGGAACGTTTTATAGCAGGATTACCAAAACTATTTGCAGAAACAATCAGACAGAAACTAAGACAACTTTATAATGGAAATATACCCTATGATCGAATAACATACGACAATTTAATAGCATTTATTACTAATGAAGGACTAGTCTTATGCACAGATATTAGACTTAAAGCTAAAATGAAAAAAGACAGAAAATTAACTAAACACGAATTAGGAAATTTCTGTGAACAATTTGGATATCAAAAAATTGTAGGTCCTTCTGAAAGAAAAAAGAGACTAAAACAACATTATTTTAGAATTTCCTAAAAAAAAATAGACAAAATTCTAATAAAATATATTGGAAACAAAAATATCAAAACCCTAAAAGAAAAATATACAAAAATAAGAAAACTTACCAATCCTAACTTTAACAAAAAGAGACAATTTCAATCCTATTTTCAGAAAAAACCAACCTGCTATAAATGTGATAAAATAGGCCATTTTGTAAAAAACTGCAGCCTAAAACATAAAATTAATGAACTAGAACTAAATGAGAACCTCAAACAAAGATTATATAATATCTTAAAAGAACACTCATCCTTCTGCTCCTCCTCGAATCCCGCCAAAACCGATTGAAGAACTAGAAAATAATATTCAAAATATCAACGAAAATACAAGTAACATAGAAACAACAGATTCTGAACAAGAAGTAAGTTCTTCTTCAGAAGAAGAAGATAAACCAGAACGAGAATAAAAGATTGGTACATGTTTAAAGTGCTCAACAAAATCCATATGCACACTAACAAAAGAACAGAGAGCTTTATTAGATTTTGCAGAACACTTACATGATCCAGATCTAAAACGAATGTATTTACAGAACTTACAAGAATCTCTATCTAAACCAGTAGAAATAAATAATCCAATGACACCATATAATATTACGTAAATTTTAGATGATTCCAACCAATCCAAGAAAATTGAAATTTTAGGCAATTCCAACCAATCCAAGAAAATCACTCCAACCTTGAATGATTTATATTCAGAAGTAAAAGAAAACAAAAGAGAAATACAAGATTTAAAAAGACAGATAAAAAACTTAGTAGACAACCATAATAATTTAAAAGAACAAGTCTACTTTTTAGAATCTAACAAAGAGTCACATATAGACAATACTACTGATAACCAAATAGATGCATTAAATATAATTACCAACATAGATTATCAAAAATGGCATGTCAACCTAACTATTGTCATCAATAAAGAATTTCATATCCAAACAATTGCTTTAATAGATACCGGAGCAGACATGAATTGTATTCAAGAAGGCTTAGTACCCAGTAAATATTTTGAGAGAACCTTAGAACAATTAACAACTGCAAGTGGATCAAAACTACGGATTAATTACAAATTATCCAAAGCAGAGGTATGTAATCAAGGAATATGTTTAAAAACAAATTTTCTATTGATTAAAGACTTAACACAACCTGTTATACTTGGGACGTCATTTTTAGAATTAATAAAACCATTTAACGTAGATAACTTTGGAATAAAGAATAGCTTACTAGGACAAAACCTAACATTTGAATTTATCAGCCCTCCAAAAATTCAGGATATAAACCAGTTAAAATCAGTTTTGATAACAAAATCTATAAATTTAATAACACATAAAAAAGAACATATTAAACAAGTTAAAACCCAAATTTAATATATTAAAATAAATGAATACCTGAAATTACCTGAAACAAAAAATCGAATCCAAGGTTTTGAAGCATTAGTAAAAAGAGAAGTATGTTCTGATCTACCAACAGCATTTTGGACTAGAAAACGGCACATAGTCAAATTACCCTACGAACCAGATTTTTATGAATCACGAATACCTACAAAAGCCAGACCGATTCAAATGCCAAAAGAATTATTAGAGCATTGTAAAAAGGAGATAGACGAATTATTACAAAAAGGCCTGATACGACATAGTAAATCACCATGGAGCTGTTCCGCATTTTATGTTAACAAATCCACTGAAATAGAAAGAGGAGTTCCAAGACTAGTAATAAAATACAAACCATTAAATAAAGTATTACAATGGATACGATATCCAATAACAAATAAAAAAGATTTATTGGGAAGATTATATTCAGCAAAAGTTTTATCCAAATTTGACATGAAGTCAGGATTTTGGCAAATACAAATCGCAGAAGAAGATAGATACAAAACTTCTTTCAATGTACTCTTTGGCCAATATGAATGGAATGTCATGCCCTTCAGATTAAAAAATGCACTATTAGAATTCCAAAACATTATGAATGATATTTTCAATCCCTATATTAACTTCGTTATAGTTTATATAGACGATGTGTTAGTATTTTCCGACTCTTTAGAACAACATTGGAAACATTTAAGAATATTTTTAAATGTTATCAAGATAAACGGGTTGGCTGTTTCCGCAACCAAAATTAAATTATTTCAAACCAAAATTAGATTTCTAGGACATCATATATCTCAAGGCACAATCATACCTATAGAACGAAGCCTAGAATTTGCCGATAAATTTCCCAATGAAATTAAAAATAAGACACAATTACAAAGATTCCTTGGAAGCCTTAACTACATAGGAGAATTTTATCAAGACCTGCAAAAAATATGTAAACCATTATATGAAAGATTAAAGAAGAACCCATCTCCATGGACCGAACACCACACTAATATAGTAAAGACAATTAAACTCAAAATTAAACATTTACCATTATTACATATAGGCGATCCATCAGCCCCTAAGATTGTAGAAACTGATGCATCAGAATTAGGGCACGGAGGAATCCTAAAACAAAAGAAGAATGAATCAGAACAATTGGTAAGATTTACTTCTGGCTCCTATAATGACACCCAAAAAAATTATAGTACTATTAAAAAAGAAATTATTTCCATCGTGTTATGTATCTCAAAATTTCAAAGTGATCTTTTAAACCAGTGTTTTCTTCTTCGAATAGACTGCAAAAGTGCAAAATATATTTTAGAAAAGGATGTTAAAAACCTAGCTCATAAACAAATTTTTGCCAGATGGCAAGCTATTTTATCGAGTTTTGATTTTCAAATTGAATTTATTAAAGGAGATTCCAATTCTTTACCAGATTTCTTATCCAGAGAATATTTACAAGGTAAAAATGGCTGATAGATCGAAGCCTACAAGTAAACAAGATTATGCCATGACCTCTCCTATTCCAGCAAAGTCAAGATTGGGAAGTCCTCTTGGAGGACAATCAGGATCTCCTATAGGAACAAGATTAAGACCCATAATTCCTCTTTCTCTGAATCCTTTTAGTCCATTAACCTCTCTAACCTCTTCTTCTTCTACTCCCTAAACATTTGCAAGCAAACTCGTTGATACTAACCCAGGTTTACAAGACTCCCCTTCTTTCCAATTAATCCCTCATTCTCCCCCATCACCCACCAATGTTTTTACTCTAGAACCACAGTATTTTTACAAACCAGAAGCTTATCCTATTATACCTATTGAAGCCGAATTCAAAAACAAGTCTATCCCCTTTGTTATTCAGCATTGTTTTCCCCCTTCCTGGCATTGGCCAGCAACCATCAGAAGTAAAATACAAAAGTACCATGAATTTATTCTCGTAGATACCGATTCCTGCATTTTCACTCATGTACCAGATAAACAAGACAATTCCAAGATTGCTTATTCAAAATGCCAAATTTTAAAAGTTCTTTCTTATTCAGACTGGGGGCCAAATCCCAATTCAGCACGACAATTTTCACAAGCATTTAGTCCACCAAGTTTTACTTATTATGATTACCAAAAGGCATGGTTGTATGCATTTTTCTACCAAAACTCAAATCTTTCACATTCGTGGTTCTTCCATTTTCATCAAAAAAACAAACTTAAACTTTCCTTTCTGGTTTTATTCATTTTGGAATTATTTTGAACCTGATACAAGAATTTTACCTCCACCAGTATAAGAAGGATTTACTTACTTTTTAGACACCTACAAGTTTTCTGACCAACAAAACCAACTACCGAAATCTTTAGTATTTTTCTCATTATTCTCAATCGCATGGATTAGTACTTGGGAATACCATATCCAGAAAGTTTCTTTATCTCCTGCTTTATACTTAGACGCTTTAAAAGCAAGTGGTGGAAATAACTTAAACAAGATAGATTTCTAAAAAAGCACTTCAAAAGTATTTTCAAGAAAATCCTCATTTTTCAAAAGATGAAATAGTCTCTTTACAAGACCAGCAGTTCTTAGTTTCAAAGTCTTCCATTCAAGCAAAATTAGTAGTTGCCAAGACCAAAGCAGAATACAAGGCAATACTAAACGAAGCAGCATCAGCCCTAAATCCAGAAGAAGACTCAGATGTTTCAAGTACACATTATTTACAACCAAATGAAATGATTGTTTTGGGATAGATGGTATACCTCAATTATGAGATAAGACAAAACTACAGTTGTAGCCATCATCATTACGGTAACAAGAAAACAAGCCAAGTAAGAGGACAAGAATACTGCACCCATCATCATTACAGCAACAAGAAGACAAGCGAAGTATCAGGACAAGTATACTATAGCCAACATCATCACAGCAGCAACATGACAAATTAAGCATCTTTTCAAAACTCCGGATTCCATCCCAGTTCAAATTTACAATATTGTAAGAACGGATGCGAAAGGTTATCAAATTTCTCAAAATAACGGATAAGCTTGCGGACTTCAAGATAATTCAAGTCCGCCGGACTTCAAGATCATTCAAGTCTACCGGATCTCAAGCCATTTCAAATCCGTCGGACTCCAAGCATACAAGAATCCAGCGTCTATAAAAGAGTAGCTCGAAGATGTTTTGAAGAGGACTGAATCCCGAAAGAAAACCCCATCATTCTTTTAACCATCTCCCAAGCCTCCTCTCCTTTCTATTCTAGCTAAGCTTTGTAAATCAAAGTAGTGAATCTCCAGCAGCTTGTAATAGTTTATTAACTTTGTAAGTATTTTATAATGTATTTCCTTTTGAAATCCTTTAGTAAGAAGAAGTTTTAGTCATTCAAGTTTAGCAATGCCTCTGTATATTCTTTTAATTATTTTACTTTGCATTTTCTTGATTATATCTTATGGAGTTTATTGTTTGTGTTTAAGTTTTACAAAATAATAGTGTTTTAAACTTTGCGTTTTCACTAGCCATTGGTGTGAAGAAAATTGAAATCCCATGGGCCTTCCCCTTCCATGGTCACCTGAAATCCCATGGGCCCTTCCATGGCCTGCTTACAGGAGAAAGAACGGTCACCATTTGGTGTGAAGAAAGTTGAAATCCCATGGGCCCTTCCATGGCTCTACCACATCAACCTGGATGAAGGGAAAAACATAAATATCAGATTGATCCAAAACTGTCGTGGTCCATCTGCTTCCTACGGTCTGGTCCATCTGCTTCATTTTTGGGCTCATGCCTGATTTGGAAATACTGATGGACGGTGTGGATATACAATACATACATCAAGGTCGGCCCCACGTTAAGGGCCGCAGTGGCTTGGGTGAGGCCGAGCCCGCACCTAATCCGCTCCCCTTATTGGATGGATGGTTCAGATCACGGAGAACAGGCTTAACGTTGGGACAATATTGACCGTTGATCTGATGGACCAACATTGGAGTGACCATAAAATCAGTGGCCTGCAAAACAAATGGTTAAAGCTTTATACACACAACCTGCAAGGTGGCCCACCAGATCAGCAGGCGTGTCTGCCACGTGTATTGTGATTAGGGAACTGCATAGATGAAATGGGAAGTTGGTTGATGAGGTCTTTTATTAAACCGTAATTGCTATATTGCGCCGGGAATGGCCAAAAAGTTAATCCATCGAACAATCTCAGCCATCCAATCGTCGGACTTGCTTTACTCTTGGATGGACCGTGGCCTGAAAATTGACATTTCTAGCCGCACGTTTTGTGAAAAACTTAACCACTGCCCATGTTCAGTTTTTCAGAATTATTAAATTTGCGTGATTAGCAATGGCCCATCCATCACACGTGACCTAAAAGTAGGGGTTTGATCATTAGGTGGGCCAAATGTGCAAAGCTGAAAGCAAGTAATGACTAATGGTCCACATTTATACGTGGCCCACCCTATGATTCAACTCCAGTGCTGGCAGTGGTAGAAACGATGAATAAGATTATCGTACACTTATCATAATTGGTTCTGTGTAAATTTTGGACCTGGACCCATCGAATGTGGGGTCCACTGCTTGGACGGACTGGTTTGAGCCATTTGCATCGCTCATGTAAAGTTAGCGAGTGCATGCTTCTCGCGCATTGCACTCTATTGTAGTTTTCTCGTGCGTATTACACATTAGGGCTAAAAGTCAGGAGGGTTAGGTCGTGTTGGTGCCCAACCCAACCCAACCCAACCCAATCGTAGGTTGGGAATTCTCAACCCAATCCCAACTCAAGCGAGCTCGGTCGGGTTAGTCAGGTGTATATGTGCTAATATTTTCATTATTACATTAGTTTTTATATTTTAATATAAAACTTATTTTTTGTATTTATTATTTTATTAATTATACATGTTATTATTTATTAAAAAGAACTTTACTGTTTTTTTTTTTTTTTTAAATTTTAAACAAGCTAAAATATAGGACTACTCATTTAAAAGTTATGTAGCATAGCACACAATTTATTGGGGAGAGAGAAATCCAACCTATCTTGTTAGCTTGAGTCCTTTGAAATAACATGGACAAATGAGACCTGACATCACTAGTGTGCCTTCGACACAAACGATCCAATTATAATTTATAAGTAACTTATATATTGATTGGGTTTGAGACCTCAACCCGAGTCCAATCCAAGTTTTATCGGGTTGGTGTTTGTATAGCCCGTGTTTGAGATCGGATCAATATATCCTGCCCAGCCCAACCCAATGCCTGGTCGGTCACCGGTCGGTCGGGTTGAACCCGCCCAACTTTCAGCCCTATTACGCATATCTGCGCACAATAAAAAAACATAAGGCGCGAATATCTGTTTCACCCTCCGAAAACCCCACTACAGAAGGCTTCTCTCTTCTCTGCTCGATCTTCTCATTTTCAATCTTTATCACTGTTAAAAAAACCTAATTTCTCGTCGGAAAGAAAAGAAGAAGAAGAGATTCAGATCATCGTGTAGAGAGAGATGTCGCAGGTGAGGATCATCGCGAAGAATTTCATGGACATGGTCGCAGCTCTTCGGCCATGAAGCTCAACAAGCTCTACGAAAATTCCTTCATCTGCGAAGCTATTCTTAGGTTCCATCCATCCTTCCATCTTTCTATCATTTCGGATCTTTCCATTTCTTTTCCTTTTCTTCAATTTCTCTATCTCTGTGCTGTTTACGATAACTATTTTGGCTTGATGTTTTATGGATACGTTGATTGACAACCTGATATCGGCCATTGCTAAAAAATTGCTGCGATCGACTGTTTCTAACCACTCAATCTATGGACTCTCCCTTTTTTAAAAACCTGTTTCTGGATTGTTGCCTTGGACTGTGTCTGGAAATGGGTGATGAGTCTGATGGTGATGGGCTTCTGATTGGCGTCATTGTCGTGCTAAAGCTCGTCCAATATAGGTGGTGCATTAATTGGATGGTCTAGATCTGTTGCCAAGTTATACGAATCAAAGGTTTTTAAGATTGTAGCATTTACTATGTTGTGGTGGATTCATGCTGGATTCTTAACCATGAGGAATATATACAATGTGGGCGGAGGGGATGGCTTTCTAATTTTCTTTTTTCTCTCAGGCCTGCCCCTGAGAGGTGGGGCCTACCTTTTGATCATATGGGTTTAGACCCCTATGATGGTTTAGCACTATTAAAAAAATGATATTAATTCTTCAACTGTACAAGTAGCGTAGTTGTATAGAAATCCGGACAGTCCAAATTGCTGAAACTATTGTGGTTGGATAATAACCCAAAGATTACATGGAGATGATGAATTGATGATATTAAGCATCCGATTTTCCCCATTGAATTTGGACCACTCACTATTTTACTTTCAACCATTTTACATACAACAGACATAGGGACCCTAATATTTCAGCTACAATTTTAATTGCTATCCAAATTTCAGTGTTAGTCTAAAGGACCCTAATATTTTATACGCCTTAACACTTAATATTAAGACAAGCGGATACCACTTAATGGATGGAAGTTTACCATTAGCCCTAGTATATCGAATCTATTATAAAGTAATGAATACTAGCATAGAACCACGATCAATCAAAGCAAGCCTAAAAGGTCAAACTATATTATTACAAACAGACATGAATAGAGCTAACACTGTAGTACCAAAAGCAATCACCTGGAATCAAATCCAATTACCACAAACTTGAAATTTAACACAATTACAACCCCCTCCACAAGTTGACAATAGAGACTTAGAACAAATAATAGAACATTCAGATGGATCTGTAGAAATTCGATTTAATCCCAGTAGACATGTCATTTTAAACATACAACATATTGACACTAGTAGAAGACCATCTTTTTCTACACCAGAAACACCGCTGTCACAACCAGATATCATAATGCGAAGTAGACGACTAGATGGTGAAACAAGGACCAATACCACCGATGAACCAAGAATATAAGGGACAATGACACAATCTAATATCACTCAGCCATACTATACAACACATCAAGAAGACCGAGAAACTCTATCACCAACACAGTCTCAAATGGATCCAGGCATATTCGCCTTAGAAAAGGAATTTATTATAGATGAGGAAAATATAAGTTATGAGTTTAACTAAGAATATAATAAACAACATAGAGAAAATTTTTTCAAAATATTTCCACAACAATATAAACAAGAATATATAAAAGAATTACATATTAAGTATTGTAAACAATACAAAGAACATATCCCGTTCTTCCAATGGTTTGCTAATTGGCGGAATAAATCTTATCCTACACAAACTAAGAATAGACGAGTAAATGTAACAACAAAAACAACTCAAGAATGGAAGACAACCGAAAACAAAACCATTACTTCCATACACCCGCCTTCTGAAGCGATTCAACTAAACATAAAAAATACTGAAATCTAGGCTACTCCTTTCAGAAGTATACAAAATATTGATCTCATTACCCCAAGTAACTATACTATTATGAAAGGGATAAAAATTATAATAGACCAAAATAATTACTCAAACCAATATTTACTAACTATAGGCGAACAAAATAATCGACTAGAAAATAGTACAAATAAGATAGAACATTTAACTGAACAATTATACAATGTTTCTTTAGAATCTACTCCTAAACAATTTTCGTCTGACATTAACAATCAAACACCCCTATTCAAACCACACGAATTTCCTAAAAATATGCAATTTGCCCTTAAAGATTCCACAGAAGAAATGCTAGAAGAAATCACAAAAAAACTAGCTAATATCTCTATTCCCGAACCAATTAACCATACTGACAAATATATCTCTCCTTTAGAACGAACTCTTCCTGATATCGAATGTAATGAAATTAAATATACTACCCATTTTCCCACAACTAGAAATTATTACTCCAGACCCACTCCGGTAGATCTTCAATTTGAAGAACGCAATCAGATAACTCAAAGTTCTTATTCCAGCGGATCTATCTACGAATGGAACATAGATGGAATGTCTGAATACAATATTATTAATCTAGTTCATGAAATGACCATGGTAGCTACTGTTTATAAGCGAAACCGCGGCGTTGATGATTTCACTGCTGCCCAATTAATTGTTTCTGGCTTTACTGGCCAACTCAAAGGCTGGTGGGATAACTATCTGACCTTACAAGATCGCGACCGCTTATTATCCACTATTAAGTTAGAAGCCACAGGACAACCTATTTTAGACCAAGGGCAACCTATCCAAGATGCAGTAAATACTCTTTTATATACTATCATTAAACATTTTGTAGGAGATCCGAATAATATTAGACAAAGAACTAGTGAGATCTTAAATAACCTTCGATGTCCAACATTAGACGACTTCAGATGGTACAAAGACACTTTCACCAGTAAAGTAATGATACGACAAGATTGTAACATGCCATATTGGAAGGAACGTTTTATAGCAGGATTACTGTCACGCCCCAGACTCGGTAACCGGACTCACAAGGAACCCGATGGCCGGTTCTGGCCGCAACAGCCTCCGTAATACACCGGGCATCAGAAGCGTGAGTGCCCTCTCCCCATTCAGCAGCAGCGGCCACCGCAGTTGCCCCCTCCTCGTCCTCCTCAGCAGCAGCAGAGAGCACAGCTTCCACCCGCCGCTCCTAGGGCTCCTCCTCAGCAGCAGAGGCAGCCAGGCAGACCACCTCAGCAGAGACAGCAGCAGCATAGACAGCAGCAGCCGCAATACCAGCAGAGGGGATATCCATATGTTGTTCGATCCCTGGGTCCAGTGTGTATAGCAGCCCAGCAGGCTCAGATCCAGGACCCTCAGTCTTCCGGTTTGCTTCCCTACCACCGGGGCCATTTTTATTCTCGCTTTCCCACAGCGCCAAAGCCAGACCCGCCATCATCGACCACTGGAGTCGTTGAGGGTATTCTTCTTGTTTCTGCTTGTGTTGCTCATGTTTTGTTTGATTCTGGCGCTTCCCATTCTTTTGTGGCTGAGCAGTTTTGCCGATCGACCGGTATTCCGTCGAGACCGTGTCTGAGGCCTTGACCGTTTCGACTCCCATGGGGAAGTCTATTGTGCTAACCCGTCGCTGTCTTTCTTGTCCGGTGTTAGTGGGCGAGATGTTCCTCCCTGCCGATCTATTTATGATGTCGATGGCAGGATTTGATGTGATTCTGGGTGTGGACTGGGTTGCAAAGTATCGTGCCATCTTGGACTGTGCCGCAAGGACAGTCACGTTTTATATCCCAGGCTTGCCAGTGTTCCAGTTCGTCGCCGAGCCCAGAGGAGAGCTGCTATCTAGTTTATTGGCTTCTGTCGCTGAGGATTCTATCGCAGAGAGTATTGAGCAGCTGCCAGTTGTTTGTGAGTACCTGGATGTGTTTCAGGAGATACCGGGTTTGCCGCCTCGTCGGCAGGTGGAGTTTCATATTGATTTGGTGCCCGGTGCCGCACCTATCTCGAAGGCCCCCTACCGGATGGCACCGTTAGAGTTGAGGGAACTGCAGGAGCAGTTAGATGAGCTCCGGGAGTTAGGTTTTATTCGTCCCAGCAGATCGCCTTGGGGAGCCCCGGTATTGTTTGTGAAGAAGAAGGATGGTTCGTTGCAACTCTGTGTAGATTATCGTGAGCTCAATAGAGTCACCATCAAGAATCGATACCCGCTCCCCCGTATTGATGATCTGTTTGATCAGTTGCAGGGTGCGCAATATTTTTCCAAGATAGACTTCCGTCCGGTTACCATCAGATTCGGGTCCGAGAGGAGGACATTCCGAAGACGGCTTTCCGAACACGCTATGGTCACTTTGAGTTTCTGGTCATGTCATTCGGACTGACCAATGCGCCCACCGTATTCATGCAGCTGATGAACGAGGTTTTTCGGCCGTTCCTCGATCAGTTCGTAGTGGTATTCATTGATGATATTCTTGTATATTCGAGAACCCGAGAGGACCATGCTGAGCACCTGCGGATTGTGCTTGAGACCCTCCGTATCCACCAGCTGTATGCGAAGCTGGAGAAGTGTGAGTTTTGACAGGAGTTGGCTTGGGTGCTGTACCGATGCAGCATGGGAAGCCAGTGGCGTATGCCTCGCGCCAGCTTAAGGTCCATGAGCTGAACTACCACACTCATGATTTAGAGCTTGCAGCAGTTGTCTTCTCGGATCATAAGAGCTCGAAGTATCTATTTTCACAATCCGAGTTGAACCTGCGACAGAGGCGATGGATGGAGTTGCTGAAAGATTATGATTTTGACCTTCAGTACCACCCGGGTAAGGCAAACGTGGTGGCGGATGCGCTCAGCCGTCAGCCACGAGGCCTAGTGGCACATTTGATGGTTCGACAGTGGCAGATGCTCGAGGATGTTTCAGAGTTTGACTTTGAGTTCGGTCTGCAGTCTTCCATTGTTCAGCTTTCGAGCTTATCGATTCAACCCTCTTTGGTGGCTAGGGTGATCGAAGCTCAGCAGACGGACGAGTCACTTCAGGAGTACCGAGCAGAGGCCGCATCCGTGGAGCAGTCAGACTGGCAGATTGGTTCTGATGGTGGATTACGCTTCAGAGGCAGATTGTGTGTCCCGAATGTGCTAGAGTTGCGTCGTGATCTGATGACCGAGGCACACCGATCGAGACTTACTATCCACCCTGGCTCCACAAAGATGTATCGTGATATGAGGAGGCAATACTTCTGGCAGGGGATGAAGCATCAGATTGCAAGTTTTGTGGCCGAGTGTGACACATGCCAGCGTGTCAAGGCCGATCATCAGAGACCCCCTGGTCCCTTGCAGCCGTTAAGCGGTCCAGAGTGGAAGTGGGAGCACGTATCGATGGACTTCATTGCAGGGTTACCAAGGACTCAGCGCGGTCACGATACCATCTGGGTTATCGTCGATCGTTTAACAAAGTCGGCTCATTTCATTCCAGTGTGTGCTTCCTAGTCTATGGACCGGTTGGCAAGGATATTCATTGAAGAGATAGTGAGACTGCACGGCGTCCCAGTTTCGATCGTTTGCACCGAGACTCGCATTTACGTCTCGGCTTTGGAGGAGTTTCGTGCCAGGCATTGGGGTCACCTTGCGCCTCAAAGACCGCTTATCATCCGCAGACGGATGGGCGGACCGAAAGGGTCAACCAGATCCTTGAGGATATGCTTAGAGCTTGTGTGATCGACTTTGCAGTAGTTGGGATGAGCATATGCACCTCGCAGAGTTCGCGTACAACAATAGTTATCAGGCGACTATCGGCATGGCTCCTTTGAGGCACTTTATGGTAGACCGTGCGAGATCTCCTAGATTTGTTGGACCGAGGTTGGAGAACGTCGTCTCTTAGGTCCCGGAGCCAGTGCCGCAGACGTCGAGGCTATTGATGTTATCGGCAAAGGATGCGCACGCCTCGAGCCGGCAGAAGAGCTTTTCACGATCGTCGGCGTCGACCCCTCGAGTTCGTTAAATGTCGGGGACATGGTATATCTTAAGGTCTCGCCATGAAGGGTGTGGTACGCTTTGGTGTGAAGGGCAAGCTTGCCCCAAGATTTATTGGACCTTTTGAGATTACCAGGCGCATAGGCGTTGTGGCCCATAGGCTTGCCTTACCTCCTGAGTTGTCCGCTATCCACGATGTATTCCATGTTTCTATGTTGCGGAAATGTGGGTTGGACACTATTCCCGTGATTGATTGGCAGCCACTTGAGGTCCGTGAGGATGCTTCCTATATTGAGCAGCCTATTCGTATTCTCGATCGGAAGGAGCAAGTCCTTAGGACCAAGGTCATTCCCTTGGTGAAGGTGCAATGGGGTCATCATTCGGAGACCGAGGCGTCTTGGGAACGCGAGGCCGAGATTAGAGAGCGTTATCCCCATTTGTTTGATGATTGATAGATATATGATTGTTTGTATTACCTTCCTTGTAAGATGATTGTTATATGATGGTGATGTTTTATTTTTTCTTTTGTCCTGGATTGGTCAATTTCGAGGACGAAATTTCTTTGTTGGTGGGGAGGATGGTGAGAACCGACCCTAGTTCCAATGTTTGCATGTATGTGTGTGAGTATGCATCTTGTTCATCATGGTCTCGGAATCCTACTGTGGCCGATTCTGAGCAACCCACGACCTTTAAATTGTGTTTATGGTCACCTTGAGTTCAGTCATATAGACCCGACTCGGATCAACCCAAGACCTATGTCATCTCATTCGCATCGTCGTTGCGGTTCCAATGACGCGTCTTGTGCGTCAATCCGACCTATGGATCAAAAGTTATGAGCATTTTATCATGTGGCCCACTTTTTGTAGAAAAGCATGTGGACCACCTCCATGACACAATTTCCCATGCACACCACACACACACACTACACTATTGCATGGAATAAACACTACCCACCCTAAACACTACCTATACCTAACCTACCCTAGCAACATTGTTATTGTCACCATAGGTTATTATTACTTCCCTTAAAAGATTTTCCCTCTCTTTCCATTTCTCTCTTCTCTCTCTCTCTCTCTTCTTCTCCAAAGAACTTCTCTCCCATCTCCCTCTCTTCTCCAGCCCCATTTCCCCTTTAATCTTCCAAATCCAACCATCTAAATCCAATCTCATCCATTGATATGGATCCCTTGGTACACTAGGAGCTAGGAGGTCCAAGTTTGGAGCAATCTAAGGTGGGTGTACTCCTAGAACTTATGTCACGCCCCGAACTCGGAAACCGGGCCCACAAAATTCCCGATCGCCGAATCCGGCGCTGACAGCCTCCGTAGTACCCCATTCTCGGCTCCCAGCACCCATACGCCAGATTCCGATCCTGGGATCCTACAAGGAGGATTTTCAGTATAAATTTATTTTTTTTGTAATGAAGCATAACCACAAGTATACCTAAATCATAAAGGCAACATCATCATCACATATCCACTAATATAATCGTTTGAATACACTGCAGAAAGGAAAATACATATATCGAAATCAAAGCTCCAAAAGCTCCAGAGGACAGCTAAATGCTCCAAGCTCAACGCTGCTGCAATCTAACGCCACCTGTCACGCATCTATCGTGCATAAGCTTACAAAAGCTAGAGGGTGGTGGAAGTGTGTAAGGTAAGTGCTAAGTATCAATAAAGCACATAATTCATACATCATCGGGATAAGCAGAAATACTAACAAGATCATGAATCATATGACATCAGAGTAAGCGGAAGTATACTGGTAAGTCCATGAATGTTATCAGTCGTACCAAGGCAATACGATGCAAAACATAATAAGACAATAACAGATGCTGAGAATGCAATGCAATATACCAATCCTGACGAGCCACGAATACCGTCAACCCCATCTAGGTCATATAAGTGTAAAAACTTATTAACCCAAAATGTTAAGTACTGCGGATGCAATGTAATATGCGGTGCGAATGAAATGACCATGCAGGAACGTGAAGTCGGGATGATAGTACGAAGTATCACAGGCTATGGGGTCCATCACAAGGGACTTCTATCCAAACCAGTCTCATACCTAAATTTGGATAGTCGACACAATGTGGTAAACTCTCGATCTCGGTTAGTCGCGCGCCAACCGAAATCCGGCCATGCGATGGTATACGTAATAAATAGTTACGCACTATCGCCCGAGTGGATAGTGAATGAATGAATGAATGGGTATGCAATTCTGCTCAATAAGTCCACATCTCAAGACGGTTGCTCTCTCTGGGAAATCACCGGGTCTATTACACTCTACGCCACTTTGGCTTGCCGTCCCTATCCGGACGCACAACCGGAAGAGCGAAAGAGACCTCACTATCCGCCCGCCAATATCGGGCCCGGCTCGTTGATAGCGGACCGATTCCTCAAGTCAGGTCAAACTCAACCTAGAAATTGCCCCCTCACTCAAAGCGGGTAAGGTCACACCCCTTCCCAACCGACCACGACACGGTGGAGACGCGGCCTCCTAGTATTCGGCCTCGTGCGCTCATATATCCACTCTGGTCTCGACGTTGGAGTCATCTCCGGCCACGGAGGTTCGTGGATTTTCACCCATGGACATCTATGGCGCCCGTATGCTAGTAACCAAATATTTTCGGTGTCCCGTCTAGCCATCCACGATATGCCCGTGGAGGCCACACGTTCGATGTCGCTAGGGCGTACAATGATCAAGTAACATGTATGCGAGATACATGAATCACACCGTACAAACATGCAAAGAATCTCGCGCGTACCATGCGCTCATGTCTGCACTCCATCTCATATGGAGTCCCGTAATATATCACCAACTACTCATGTTATAACCAAACATTCCTCATATCAAGCATACATATGATGCGTATGGGTATGAATCATGGAGCTACACTAAAGCGAGGTTATAAGGTGATGAACTATCCTTACAACGCAGATGGGCCTAGACGGCCTACACACAACAAGTATGGGCCTACCAATGGCCCTAGGGAGAGTCGTAATGCGGACATTTAACCAACATTATACTTACAATGTGGACGTCAAACCAACATTGCTCCCAAGGCATAACCCGCCATATAGGTCAACACATAAAACACGGTGGAATCACATTCAATGGGCCTTATGTATACCCTATTGGGCCTCGACCCATGGGCCTCCAATACGTCAAATGGATCTCATAACATGGGCCCTATGCACACCACAGTGGGTCTCAACCCACGGGCCTTTATACATCACAATGGGTTTCGACCCATGGGCCCTAAGATACACCCAAATGGGCCTTATAACATGGGCCTTGCATTCATATCAAGATGGGCCTCAACAATGGCCACAAGTACTCATCCAAGTGGGCCTCAACAACGGCCATAAATACACATCAAGGTGGGCCTCAACAACGGCCACAAGTACACATCAAGGTGGGCCTCAACAACGGCCATAAATACACATCCAGGTGGGCCTCAGTGGATGGCCACAAATAAATCAAAATGGGCCCGTACACGTACTAAGGTGGGGTCCACTTGAACTATAGATCTATCTTATTTTTAATCTTGAGCCCATTAAGAGAAGCTTGCCAAATGGTTGGGTCGTTTGGATGTAACACATGCATCAAGGGTAGGGCCCACCAAACAATGGGTCCAGCTCATTCTTCAGCCCATACTTCAAAATGGGCTTTTAAGATGGATGGATAGAGTGGATGCAACACAGGCATCGTGGTGTGGGCCCACATGAAGGCCCACCCCCATGTATATATATATATATATATATATATATATATATATATATATATCCACACACATGCACACCCACACAAGCACACACACACGCATGCACACACGTGCACACCCACACACGCACGCACACACACGCATGCACACACATGCACCCCCCACACACGCACGCACGCACACACATGCACCCCCACCGTCCAGGAGACGGTGGGGATAAAACAAATATATCACAGCGGGCTCCCACCGTCCGCCTGGACGGTGGGATTTAAACACATACATCCCTGTGGGTCCCATGTGGGGCCCACCATAACATTTATTTTTCATCCAAACCGTTGAAAGGGTCACACAGACCTGGGTGAATAGGAAAAACAAATATTAGATTGGTTCAACACTCCCGTGGGCCCAAAAAGGATTTCAATGGTAGAGTTCAATCATCACTGTTTCTTATGGTGTGGGCCACCTGAGGTCCGGATAGGCCTGAAATTTGGAGGGGACCCACTTCAAAGAGTGGCCCACCACATGAATGGTTTGGATACAAAATATACACCATGGGGGGCCCACGGCTGGGGCCGTGGGTGAATAAAATACATGCATCACGTTGGCTTCACCGTCCGTCCGGACGGTGGGGGATAAAATACGTACATCACTATGGGTCCCATGTGGGGCCCACCATAACATTTACTTTCCATCCAACCCGTTCAAAGGGTCACACAGACCCAGATGAAGGGTGAAAACAAATTTCAGCTTGATCTGAAACTCCCGTGGCCCCAAAAAGGATTTCAATGGCAGAGTTCAATCACTGCTGCTTCCTACGGTGTGGGCCACCTGAGCCATGGATGTTGCTGAAACTTGGAGGGGGCCTAAGTCAGGCAGTGGCCCACCTAATGAACGGATTAGATTTCAAATAAACATCAAGGTGGGGCCACGGCTGGAGCCGTGGGTTCCTATTCGTTCACGCCAGGACGCCCAGCGTCCTCTCTCTCTTACTCTGACAAGAAAGACAAATGCTCGTTGTGTTTTTTTTTTTTTTGAAAACTCCTTTTTCTAAGGTTTTCCTCGTATGGGCCCGCAATAGGTGAATCCACCCCGACCGTTGATCCCACGACCCATGCAAAACCCACGAGTCCAATATTGGGTATTTTTCGCTGCGTGTAGAAGAACTCCATGTGACTTTAAATGGTGATCATCGCAGCAATCTCAATGTTATGGCCCGCTTGATACTCGGATCAACCTCATTTTTCGGCTCAACGCCTAAAATGAGTTGCTAAATAGGGGTGGGACGGCTTGGATTGGATACAAACATCAAGGTGGGTCCGATACAAGTGGCCCACTTCCAATGCCTTGAAAAAGGCTATTATTTGTGTTTTTCAAAAACGTCCAAAGAGTCCCTGGACTCTCTCCCTTTCCTTTTTTTTTTTGTTTGGGTGTGCAATGCCCTTAAGGTGGGCCCTTCGTAGGTGGGCCACCACATGGTGAGGTGGTGTGATTACAATACATATGTAAAGTGGGCCCCACCGTTAGATGGTTTGGATCCAATACATGCTCCATTGTGGGGTCCATTAGGGTGGGCCATATGGCCATTTCATCACATAAAAAGGAAAAGAAAAAGAGGGACAAAGAGAGAAAAGGTGGGACACAGTGTGATGGAGGGACCCCGACACTATGGGCCCTCCCTTGCATCCAATCATACATCAAATGACAATCAAGGTGGGCCATTGGCCACAACCTAGGGTCCAAAGTGAGATCCACACCATTGATCGGTGGGCCTCACTTGGCCCTACTTAAAAATATGAAAAACTACCCTATTAAAGCACCCACCTCATGATCTTCTTGGTCCGTTGGGAAGCCACTCTCCTTGTGCTCCTCTTTGATGGTGGAGATGAGAAATGGGTGGCTAGGATGAGAGATCTTGGGATGGAAAGTGGGCCACCAAAAATCACTTTTCTCTCTCACATGGAGAAGCTTGGACGTGGGTTTCTTGCTTGGGTTTGGGATGGTTGGGAAATGTGAAGAGAAAGAGAGGGAGAGAGAGATTGTAAGGAGAGGGAGTGATGGGTGTGATGGGTGTGAGTGATGGGTGAGGTGATGGATTGGTGGACTTTTGTGGTTGCTTTGCTTGTGGAAAAAGGAAGCATGGGTTACTTTGTACTTGACATTGAAGTGATTGATTGATTGATGTGATTGATTGATTGATGGGATTGATTTGACATTGTGTAGAGATTCTCTCGGGATCGTAAAAGCGCGGCGTTTCTTCCAAATAAACGTCAGCCCGCATCTTCTGATCAGAGTATCGGATCGGTGCGTGAGTCGCGGCGTTGGAATCGCGGCGACGGTGCGGTCGCAATGATACAGGTCTCGGATTAAATCAACTTGAATCTAAAGGAGACGACTTACGATCGATCGCAACGTCGATTATCAGTCGCGGATTGCCGGACTTTGACGGAAATGATCGCGGGATTCATCGGAATAGTACGAACTAGGATACGGGTCTTACAGCTTAGGATTTCTATTTTATGTTCTTAGATCTCTTTTTTTTGTGTGGGAAGTGCAGGGCCCACCAATCCATGGTGGAGATCCTACATCATCCCTTAGTTGTGGCCAAATGGCCTTTTTGATGCATGCATGTCCATGCATGGGGTTTCTCTTCTATAGGCCCCCATCATGGAGGATTACTTGGATTTTATAGTATGATGGGTCATCTAGACCCTAGAATCATGATTGGGATGGCATCCCAACCATTAATCTTGAATCTAGAACATGCATGTGGTGGATCTACGTTGTAACATATGAATAGAATGAATGTATGGTGTGATTGATGAAGAGGAGGGCCTCAATGTGGCAGAGCCCCTCCTCTTGTGGCCGATTCTTTATTATTATTATTATTTTTATTTATGATAAAATTCTGATCTTGCATGTGTGGCCCACCTTATAGGCCAACAAAAATCCAAACCAACCATGGAGCTTGGACGCCCATAGCAGTCCATCCTTAGACATGTGGCTCCAAGATCCACCTAGATGGGATACATGCAAGGGGTATTTGATGATGAGGAAGGTCTGGACATTTGTGGGGCCGACTGGGGTGGTCCACCACACAAATTCCTGGGGTTAAACCCCATGGAAAACCATGTTTATGTTTTAATCATTTCTATTACATGTTGCAGTCCAAATCTGCTTGGACAGATTTTTGGGCCACTTTGGGGCCTGATTTATGGGTCTTTGGTGGGAATAATGAAACAAAATAATATGTGATTCTTGTAGCCTTACGACCCATCTACAACCATACCAAATTTCAGCCCCATCTGACCTTCATTGGGGTCCCAAAGGTGTGGTCTAAATGAGGTGGACAGTCTGGATTTTTCTGCACTGTTCCAGCAACATTCCACCCTGGACAGGTTGGAATTCCGAAATTTATTAAAATACTTTTGGGTGTCTAAAAATTATAAAAATTTATAGAGAAGTGGTCCACTCATGGTAGGACCAACCTACAAAATTTTGGGGCCAGTGGACACCTGTACACACCATGGTGGTGGCTGGACCGGCCCATTACAATATGGTGTCCAGATCAGTCTGATTTTCAGGATAGATTGATTTCTTTAAATAAATTAAAATATTTTTAAATGTCCAAAAATCTTGAAATTTTATAAAGTTATTTTTCACCTATGGTGGGACCTACCTACCAAGTTTCAGAGCCAATGGACTCCTGTGCACACCGTAGCGAGGGCCGGACTGGCCCACCACATTGGGACGTCCAGGTCTGTCCGATTTTCTGGACAGACTGTTTTGTTCAAATTAATTAAAATACTTAGGAATATCTAAAAATTCTGAAATTTTGTGGGGGTGTGTCCCACCTATTGAAGTATCACTCTGAAAAATTTCAACTCCAACTGACCCCATTTGGGCATCCAAAAGAATGGGCCAAGATGGTTGGCTTGCCAGAATTTTCTGCTGTGCAGTCCAGCAATATGCCTTGATAAAAATTATAATTCAAAAATGTTTCCTCTGATAGTGGGCCACCTTTTTGGGTTTTCTCTCATTTTATGCATGATGAGGGACCTTGGCCCTCAATTTCCAGAGTTTTAGAGGCCCTGGGCCCACTCCAATGGAGTGCCCAAATTTAGGACAGCAACATGTTATAATTATGTTTGGCCTTTGGGCTGAAATTTTGAGGAGTGGGGCCCAACACATTGTGAAGAATCTTAGAGGTAATAATTTATACATTTAGTTCCTTAAATGTTGGGCTTAATAAACGCACTTTTGAGGCCCACCACAGTTGAATTTAATTAGGTCCATGAATGTGGCTAGTTGTTGAACTCTTTGAGCCCAATTGGGCTGGAACTTTCTAGATAGGCCCATTGAACTCTTGGGCCATTTTTACCATACTATTGTGTTGGATTAGTGGGCCAGATTACATAAGTATATGGGCCCTTGATTGCCCACCAAATCAACTTTATACTTGGGCCGGGTTGTAGGTCCAACTTACTTGACTAAGAACATGACATTTGCCCATGTGATTTGAGCAATGGGCTGCCCACTATGCCACAACAATATATGGGATTAGTAGCCTTTATGTTGGGCCCTAACCTTTCCCCTATGGGCCCATAGTGGTATATATGGGTTGGGCTATGTGTGTTTTCCTTAGACCCATGTTTTGGTTAGGCCTTGGGCCGCATTTTTTAAGCCCAACATGAATGTATGTGGTATGTAATTGCTGTCATTTCTTATTTCTAATGTTGTGTGGGCCTTGAGCCTTGATCCGTAATTAATTAGAGATGGGCTACCTCTTGGGGACCAATTGTGGTTGGATGTCCACATTAGTGGCCCTAAGGTAGGCCTATGGACTTCTATGGGTGGTTAAAGGCCTACCATAGATCCTTGCTAGGCTCGTTTCATCTATTTAGGCCCATATCATTGTTCTCCTTAGTCTCATGGGCTACCCCAGGTATATGGGCCCCCACTAGAGGTTGTATTCCTTATGAGGAATTGGTTAAGTACCTAGACCCTTCATGGTTAGGTAGAGAGTTCATCTTCACCTCATTGGCACCCCTATTCATCTTCATGGCCCACTCCCATACGCATCATATGCATGCTTGGTTGAGGTATGATTGGTCATGGTTGTGTCATTGTGTAGGACATGTTGGTATCTCCCCGAGAGATGGATGCTTGGGATTGATGCATGGGTGATTGTGTGATTCATGCATCTGGCATTGCATAGCTTATGGATATCTGCTCTTACTTCATCAGGGCTTTGCCTCCACAGGGGTATTCGTGGATGACCGTATGTGTGGACAGCAAAAATATTAGTTGAGCATACCGGTGCATAGGATGCCTATGGGTGAAATCCCCAAAACTTCTATGGTACCAAGGATCTGCTCCAACGCCGTGACCGGGTGGAATATATGAGTGCACGAGGGCCTTATACCATTAGGCCGCGACTCCCACTATCGTGTAGTCGGTTGGATAGGGGTGTGGCCTTACCCGCCTGATGTGAGGAGGCATTGCTAGGCCGAGTCCGAATCACTCGTAAATGGGTCCGCTACCTTCGTGTCCTTGTTGGTGATTGGTCTGTCCGGTGCGGGTAGTGAGGTCTCTTACGCTCGTTTTTGCATGCGGGGTCTCAGAGCGGCAGTCATTCTGCAGTGTAATAGACTCCGGTGATTTCCTTATGATCGGAAATGTACATGACTTGTTGTTTGGATATGAGTACTGACATTACTTGCATTACATTAGCATTGGTTGTACAAGCCCCTTCATGCATTGCCTTGGCATGGCACCCAAGATACTTATTCATGATAAGCATCTTATTCATGATAAGCTTCCTCAGGGTAACTCTTCTATGATATCCTACACCATTGACCATGCTTCTCTTATTGTATACTTTCTACATACTCATTTTAGAGTGAGCATTTGAGGACTCCATTATC
Source organism: Magnolia changhungtana (assembly GCA_030180095.1). Lineage (NCBI taxonomy): Eukaryota > Viridiplantae > Streptophyta > Magnoliopsida > Magnoliales > Magnoliaceae > Magnolia > Magnolia changhungtana. Next base: position 883,275 of record JASAUF010000213.1, read on the forward strand.
ACATCTTTTCTCACCTTTTTCTCATGTATGTCCTTTTGGACATCTGGATGATTGTAAAAGTTTAAATTTAAGTGGATTTTGCGATGTGTGCCTTTGTTATCGGGACGTTCACTTTGTGATCTTAGGTATGCTCGTATTGGAATGATTATACTGTTATGATACTCTAGGATCAGGTGACACCCGCCTCGGGAGCCGAGAAGTAGTAGCATGGAGTAGAGAGCAGGTCATCGGAATCCTTGTGAGCATTTGAGGACTAGAAAATAGTACAAATAAGATAGAACATTTGCCGAACAATTATACTTTCTTTAGAATCTACTCCAATTTTCGTCGACATCAATCAAACACCCCTGTATGTCCTAAAAATTGGGCCTTAAAGATTGAAGAAATGAAATCACAAAAAACTAGCTAAAAGTTCAAATTTATATCTCCCCTTTGAACGATTTCCCGATCTCGAATGTAATGTGCTTTTTGAAATTATTCTCCGGTAGATCTCCAATTTGAAGAACGCAATCGATAACTCAAAGTTCTTATTTTGATCTATCTACGAATCATAGATGGAATGTCCGAATACAATATTATTAATCTAGTTCATTTGAATGATTATGAAAGCGAAACCGCTTATGTTTATAAGCGAAACATGGCGTTGATGATTTTATGAAAATCCTCCTTGTAGGATCGACCTTACAAGATCGCGACCGCTATTATCCACTATTAAGTTAGAAGCCACAGGACAACCTATTTTAGACCAAGGGCAACCTATCCAAGAGGAAGTAAATACTCTTTTATATACTATCATTAAACATTTTGTAGGAGATCCGAATAATATTAGACAAAGAACTAATGAGATCTTAAATAACCTTCGATGTCCAACATTGAGTCCAAAGACACTTTCATCGGTAAAGTAATTACGACAAAATGCCATATTGGAAGGAACGTTTTATAGCAGGATTACCAAAACTATTTGCAGAAACAATCAGACAGAAACTAAGACAACTTTATAATGGAAATATACCCTATGATCGAATAACATACGGCGATTTAATAGCATTTATTACAAATGAATGACTAGTCTTATGCATGATATTAGACTTAAAGCTAAAATGAAAAAAGACTGAAAATTAACTAAACACGAATTAGGAAATTTCTGTGAACAATTTGGATATCAAAAAATTGTAGCTCCTTCTCAAAGAAAAAAGAGACTAAAACAACATTATTTTAGAAAGAAAAAATACAGACAAAATTCTAATAAAATATATTGGAAACAAAAATATCAAAACCCTAAAAGAAAAATATACAAAAATAAGAAAACTTACCAGCCTAACTTTAACAAAAAGAGACAATTTCAATCCTATTTTCAGAAAAAACCAACCTGCTATAAATGTGGTAAAATAGGCCATTTTGCAAAAAACTGCAGCCTAAAACATAAAATTAATGAACTAGAACTAAATGAGAACCTCAAACAAGGATTATATAATATCTTAAAAGAACACTCATCCTCTGGCTCCTCTGAATCCTGCCAAACTGATTCAGAAGAACTAGAAAATAAGATTCAAAATATCAACGAAAATACAAGTAACATAGAAACAACAGACTCTGAACAAGAAGTAAGTTCTTCTTCAGAAGAAGAAGATAAACCAGAACGAGAAGAAAAGATTGGTACATGTTTAAAGTGCTCAACAAAATCCATATGCACACTAACAAAAGAACAGAGAACTTTATTAGATTTTGCAGAACACTTACATGATCCAGATCTAAAACGAATGTATTTATAGAACTTACAAGAATCTCTATCTAAATCAGTAGAAATAAATAATCCAATGACACCATATAATATTACAGAAATTTTAGACAGATTCCAACCAATCCAAGAAAAAACTCCAACCTTGAATGATTTATATTCAGAAGTAAAAGAAAACAAAAGAGAAATACAAGATTTAAAAAGACAGATAAAAAACTTAGTAGACAACCATAATAATTTAAAAGAACAAGTCTACTTTTTAGAATCTAACAAAGAGTCACATATAGACAATACTACTGATAACCAAATAGATGCATTAAATATAATTACCAACATAGATTATCAAAAATGGTATGTCAACCTAACTATTGTCATCAATAAAGAATTTCATATCCAAACAATTGCTTTAATATAATCGGAGCGACATGAATTGTATTCAAGAAGGCTTAGTACCCAGTAAATATTTTGAGAGAACCTTAGAACAATTAACAACTGTCAACGGATCAAAACTACGGATTAATTACAAATTATCCAAAGCAGAGGTATGTAATCAAGGAATATGTTTAAAAACAACTTTTCTATTGATTAAAGACTTATCACAACCTGTTATACTTGGGACACCATTTTTAGAATTAATAAAACCATTTAACGTAGATAACTTTGGAATAAAGACTAGCTTACTAGGACAAAACCTAACGTTTGAATTTATCAGCCCTCCAAAAATTCGGGATATAAACCAGTTAAAATTAGTTTTGATAACAAAATCTATAAATTTAATAGCACATAAAAAAGAACATATTAAACAAGTTAAAATCCAAATTCAATATATTAAAATAAATGAAGACCTGAAATTACCTGAAACAAAAAATCGAATCTAAGGTTTTGAAGCATTAGTAAAAAGAGAAGTATGTTCTGATCTACCAACAACATTTTGGACTAAAAAACGGCATATAGTCAAATTACACTATGAACCAGATTTTCATGAATCACGAATACCTACAAAAGTCAGACCGATTCAAATGCCAAAAGAATTATTAGAGCATTGTAAAAAGGAGATAGACGAATTATTACAAAAAGGCTTGATACGTCATAGTAAATCACCATGGAGCTGTTCCGCATTTTATGTTAACAAATCCGCTGAAATAGAAAGAGGAGTTCCAAGACTAGTAATAAACTACAAACCATTAAATAAAGTATTACAATGGATACGATATTCAATACCAAATAAAAAAGATTTATTGGGAAGATTATATTCAGCAAAAGTTTTCTCCAAATTTGACATAAAGTCAGGATTTTGGCAAATACAAATCGCAGAAGAAGATAGATACAAAACTGCTTTCAATGTACCCTTTGGCTAATATGAATGGAATGTCATGCCCTTCGGATTAAAAAATGCACCATCAGAATTCCAAAACATTATGAATGATATTTTCAATCCTTATATTAACTTCGTTATAGTTTATATAGACGATGTATTAGTATTTTCCGACTCTTTAGAACAACATTGGAAACATTTAAGAATATTTTTAAATGTTATCAAGATAAACGGGTTGGCTGTTTCCGCAACCAAAATTAAATTATTTCAAACCAAAATTGGATTTCTAGGACATCATATATCTCAAGGCACAATCATACCTATAGAACGGAGCCTAGAATTTGCCGATAAATTTTCCAATGAAATTAAAAATAAGACACAATTACAAAGATTCCTTGGAAGCCTTAACTACATAGGAGAATTTTATCAAGACCTGCACAAAATATGTAAACCATTATATGAAAGATTAAAGAAGAACCCACCTCCATGGACCGAACACCACACTAATATAGTAAAGACAATTAAACTCAAAATTAAACATTTACCATTATTACATATAGGCGATCCATCAGCTCCTAAGATTGTAGAAACTGATGCATCAGAATTAGGATACGGAGGAATCCTAAAACAAAAGAAGAATGAATCAGAACAATTGGTAAGATTTACTTCTGGCTCCTGGAATGACACCCAAAAAAATTATAGTACTATTAAAAAAGAAATTCTTTCCATCGTGTTATGTATCTCAAAATTCCAAAGTGATCTTTTAAACCAATGTTTTCTTCTTCGAATAGACTGCAAAAGTGCAAAATATATTTTAGAAAAGGATGTTAAAAACCTAGCTCATAAACAGATTTTTGCCAGATGGCAAGCTATTTTATCGAGTTTTAATTTTCAAATTGAATTTATTAAAGGAGATTCCAATTATTTACCAGATTTCTTATCCAGAGAATATTTATAAGGTAAAAATGGCTAATAGATCGAAGCCTACAAGTAAACAAGATTATGCCATGACCTTTCCTACTCCAGCAACACCTTCTCCAGCAAAGTCAAGATTGGGAAGTCCTCTTGGAGGACAATCAGGATCTCCTATAGGAACAAGATTAAGACCCACAATTCCTCTTTCTCTGAATCCTTTTAGTCCATTAACCTCTCTAACCTCTTCTTCTTCTACTCCCCAAACATTTGCAAGCAAACTCGTTGATACTAACCCAGGTTTACAAGACTCCCCTTCTTTCCAATTAATCCCTCATTCTCCCCCATCACCCACCAATGTTTTTACTCTAGAACCACAGTATTTTTACAAACCAGAAGCTTATCCTATTATACCCATTGAAACCGAATTCAAAAACAAGCCTATCCCCTTTGTTATTCAGCATTGTTTTCCCCCTTCCTGGCATTGGCCAGCAACCATCAGAAGTAAAATACAAAAGTACTATGAATTTATTCTCGTAGATACCGATTCCTGCATTTTCACTCATGTACCAGATAAACAAGACAATTCCAAGATTGCTTATTCAAAATGCCAAATTTTAAAAGTTCTTTCTTATTCAGACTGGGGGCCAAATCCCAATTCAGCACGATAATTTTCACAAGCATTTAGTCCACCAAGTTTTACTTATTATGATTACCAAAAGGCATGGTTGTATGCATTTTTCTACCAAAACCCAAATCTTTCACATTCGTGGTTCTTCCATTTTCATCAAAAAACAAACTTAAACTTTCCTTTATCGTTTCATTCATTTTAGAATTATTTTGGACCTGATACAAGAATTTTACCTCCACCAGTACAAGAAGGATTTACTTACTTTTTAGACACCTACAAGTTTTCTGACCAACAAAACCAACTACCAAAATCTTTAGTATTTTTCTCATTATTCTCAATCGCATGGATTAGTACTTGGGAATACCATATCCAGAAAGTTTCTTTATCTCCTGCTTTATACTTAGTTAGACGCCTTAAAAGCAAGTGGTGGAAACAACTTAAACAAGATAGATTTCTAAAACCAGCACTTCAAAAGTATTTTCAAGAAAATCCTCATTTTTCAAAAGATGAAATAGTCTCTTCACAAGACCAGCAGTTCTTAGTTTCAAAGTCTTCCATTCAAGCAAAATTAGCAGCTGCCAAGACCAAAGCAGAATACATGGCAATACTAAACGAAGCAGCATCAGCCCTAAATCCAGAAGAAGACTCAGATGTTTCAGGTACACATTATTTACAACCAAATGAAGATGATTGTTTTGGGATAGATGGTATACCTCAATTATGAGATAAGACAAAACTACAGCTGTAGCCATCATCATTACAGTAAAAAGAAAACAAGTTAAGTAAGAGGACAAGAATACTGCACCCATCATCATTACAGCAACAAGAAGACAAGCGAAGTATCAGGACAAGTATATTGTAGCCAACATCATCACAGCAGCAACAGGACAAATTAAGCATCTTTTCAAAACTCCGGATTCCATCCCAGATCAAATTTACAATATTGTAAGAACGGATGCGAAAGGTTATCAAATTTCTCGAAATAACGGATAAGCTTGCGGACTTCAAGACAATTCAAGTCCGCCGGACTTCAAGACAATTCAAGTCCGCCGGACTTCAAGATCATTCAAGTCCGCCGGATCTCAAGCCGTTTCAAATCCGTCGGACTCCAAGCATAAAAGAATCCAGCGTCTATAAAAGAGTAGCTCGAAGATGTTTTGAAGAGGACTGAATCCCGAAAGAAAACACCATCATTCTTTTAACCATCTCCCAAGCCTCCTCTCCTTTCTATTCTAGCTAAGTTTTGTAAATCAAAGTAGTGAATTTCCAGCAGCTTGTAATATTCAATTAACTTTGTAAGTATTTTATAATGTATTTCCTTTTAAAATCCTTTAGTAAGAAGAAGTTTTAGTCATTCAAGTTTAGCAATGCCTCTGTATATTCCTTTAATTATTTTACTTTGCATTTTCTTAGTTATATCTTATGGAGTTTATTGTTTGTGTTTAAGTTTTACAAAATAATAGTGTTTTAAACTTTGTGTTTTCACTAGCCATTGGTGTGAAGAAAATTGAAATCCCATGGGCCCTTCCATGGCCTGCTTACAGGAGAAAGAACGGTCACCATTTGGTGTGAAGAAAGTTGAAATCCCATGGGCCCTTCCATGGCTCTACCACATCAACCTGAATGAAGGGAAAAACACAAATATCAGATTGATCCAAAACTGTCGTGGTCCATCTGCTTCCTACGGTCTGGTCCATCTGCTTCATTTTTGGGCTCATGCCTGATTTGGAAATACTGATGGACGGTGTGGATATACAATACATACATCAAGGTCGGCCCCACGTTAAGGGCCGCAGTGGCTTGGGTGAGGCCGAGCCCGCACCTAATCCGCTCCCCTTATTGGATGGATGGTTCAGATCACGGAGAGCAGGCTTAACGTTGGGACAATATTGACCGTTGATCTGATGGACCAACATTGGAGTGACCATAAAATCAGTGGCCTGCAAAATGAATGGTTAAAGCTTTATACACACAACCTGCAAGGTGGCCCACCAGATCAGCAGGCGTGTCTGCCACGTGTATCGTGATTAGGGAACTGCATAGATGAAATGGGAACTTGGTTGATGAGGTCTTTTATTAAACTGTAATTGCTATATTGCGCCGGGAACGGCCAAAAAGTTAATCCATTGAACAATCTCAGCCATCCAATCGTCGGACTTGCTTTACTCTTGGATGGATCGTGGCCTGAAAATTGACATTTCTAGCTGCACGTTTTGTGAAAAATCTGACCACTGCCCATGTTCGGTTTTTCAGAATTATTAAATTTGCGTGATTAGCAATGGCCCATCCATCGCACGTGACCTAAAAGTAGGGGTTTGATCGTTAGGTGGGCCAGATGTGCAAAGCTGAAAGCAAGTAATGACTAATGGTCCACATTTATACGTGGCCCACCCTATGATTCAACTCCTGTGCTGGCAGTGGTAGAAACGATGAATAAGATTATCGTACACTTATCATAATTGGTTCTGTGTAAATTTTGGACCTGGACCCATCGAATGTGGGGTCCACTGCTTGGACGGACTGGTTTGAGCCATTTGCATCGCTCATGTAAAGTTAGCGAGTGCATGCTTCTCGCGCATTGCACTCTATTGTAGTTTTCTCGTGCGTATTACACATTAGGGCTAAAAGTCAGGAGGGTTAGGTCGTGTTGGTGCCCAACCCAACCCAACCCAATCGTAGGTTGGGAATTCTCAACCCAATCCCAACTCAAGCGAGCTTGGTCGGGTTAGTCAGGTGTATATGTGCTAATATTTTCATTATTACATTAGTTTATTATATTTTAATATAAAACTTATTTTTTGTATTTATTATTTTATTAATTATACATGTTATTATTTATCAAAAAGAACTTTAGTGTTTTTTTAAAAAAAAAATTTTTAAACAAGCTAAAATATAGGACTACTCATTTAAAAGTTATGTAGCATAGCACACAATTTATTGGGGAGAGAGAAATCCTTGGGGAGAGAGAAATCCAACCTATCTTGTTAGCTTGAGTCCTTTGAAATAACATGGACAAATGAGACCTGACATCACTAGTGTGCCTTCGACACAAACGATCCAATTATAATTTATAAGTAACTTATATATTGATTGGGTTTGAGACCTCAACCCGAGTCCAATCCAAGTTTTATCGGGTTGGTGTTTGTATAGCCCGTGTTTGAGATGGACCGATATATCCTGCCCAGCCCAACCCAATGCCTGGTCAGTCACCAGTCGGTCGGGTTGATAATAAGGCGCGAATATCTGTTTCACCCTCCGAAAACCCCACTACAGAAGGCTTCTCTCTTCTCTGCTCGATCTTCTCATTTTCAATCTTTATCACTGTTAAAAAAAACCTAATTTCTCGTCGGAAAGAAAAGAAGAAGAAGAGATTCAGATCATCGTGTAGAGAGAGATGCCGCAGGTGAGGATCATCGCGAAGAATTTCATGGACATGGTCGCAGCTCTTCCGGCCATGAAGCTCGACAAGCTCTACGAAAATTCCTTCATCTGCGAAGCTGTTCTTAGGTTCCATCCATCCTTCCATCTTTTTATCATTTCGGATCTTTCCATTTCTTTCCCTTTTCTTCAATTTCTCTATCTCTATGTCGTTTACGATAACTATTTTGGCTTGATGTTTTATGGATACGTTGATTGACAACTTGATATCGACCATTCTTTGAAAAATTGTGCGATCGATCGTTGTTTCTAACCACTCAATCTGTGGACTCTCCCTTTTTTAAAAACTGTTTTCGGATTGTTGCCTTGGACTCGTGTTGGAAATGGGTGATGAGTCTGATGGTGATGGGCTTCTGATTGGCGTCATTGTCGTGCTAAAGCTCGTCCAATATAGGTGGTGCATTAATTGGATGGTCTGGATCTGTTGCCAAGTTATACGAATCAAAGGTTTTTAAGATTGTAGCATTTACTATGTTGTGGTGGATTCACACTGGATTCTTAACCATGAGGAACATATACAATGTGGGCGGAGGGGATGGCTTTCTAATTTTCTTTTTTCTCTCAGGCCTGCCACTGAGAGGTGGGGCCTACCCTTTAATCATATGGGTTTAGACCCCTATGATGGTTTAGCACCATTAAAAAAAATGATATTAATTCTTCAACTATACAAGTAGCGTAGTTGTATAGAAATCCGGACAGTCCAAATTGCTGAAACTATTGTGGTTGGATAATAACCCAAAGATTACATGGAGATGATGAATTGATGATATTAAGCAACTGATTTTCCCCATTGAATTTGGACCACTCACTATTTTACTTTCAACCATTCATTTGATGGCCATCTATTGGATTATTAGGATTTGTTTATTAACGTGGTTTTAGAGTCTAGAGCATCCACAATGTGCCCCACAGTTTGGGTGGTTTAGATAGCAGTACATGAGTGCCACATGTTGAGATGGACACTGAGCCGGACCGAGTCGAGCTTGGCACAGCTCGACTCGGTCCTCGAGCCGTACTAGCTAGCTTGGCTTGGTTCGGTCAGCAGCTCGGATCAGATTAAGCCGAATTTGAGTTCGAGCCTTCGAGCGCATTTCAACGAAATACAAATGAGGATTCAATATCACCTTGATTCCAATGTAATTGTGATTTGAATTCCATTGCATTCCAATTCCAAGCTCCCAAATGGGCCCTAAAGAGAATACAATGGAGGATGGGGGCGGCCGGGCTGCCATGGACAGTGGCTGCCTGCCCAAAATGAGAGAGAGAGAGAGAGGCTGCCCGCCCAAAATGAGAGAGAGAGAGAGAGAGAGAGAGAGACGGGGGTGTCCGAGGTGTCGGACAAGGATGGCTAGAATGGAGTTGATTCGGGCAAAGCTTCGAGCTGAGTCAAATCGAGCTCTAGCCAGCTCAAACTCAGCTCGAAATTTTTTCGAGCTCAATAAAACAGGTCGGCTCGGCCCGAACCTCGTTTTGAGCCAAGTCAAGTTGAGCGAGTTAACCAAGCTAACTCGGTTCATGTCCAGCTCTAGCCACATGTGAGGAGGATGAGTCACCACCATTTTCAAAATTGTGGTTAACTTTATATGAGTCTAGCATGATGATCAAAGCCGTTCTTAGTTCTTATAGGAGCGATATTATGGATAGGTCCAATGATGAGGCCGAAGAAGGAGAGAACGGTGTTTTTTTTTTTTTCTCCATTGGAATTTCGGATGTGATAGCCCAACAGTGAGCTCTAGTTTAATGCCAATGATATCTAATGAGATACTAGTGAGTTTCAAGATAGTAATTGAAAATATTGAAAAGTAGTAAATTTTAAGTAGATAATGAAAAAGTCAAAAACTACTAAATTCCATGTTTTCGGAACAGATTTATTTTAAAAAATCTGCTCAATTAATTAATCAAACAGATTGTTATTAACTTAGTAGTTTATTATTATTATTATTATTATTATTATTATTATTGAATTTTTACTACTCATGGCATTTCTTTAGGTCTCAGTAGATTATTGTTTTTGCCTTCCTTTTGTTTGTTTCTTTAGCTTCTAAGAAATTTTAATCATACAGTATATGGTAATCAGTGTTAGTTAATTTATACTCTATTTCTAAGAAATTTTAATCATACAGTACTTAGTGTTATTTGCATCAACCTTTTTTGGATAACATGTGGCATATTTTGATGGGGTTTTTCTCCTAAGTTGAAAAGAGATGTAGTGCTGATTGGATGCCACAAACCTTGGCATTACTGTGCTGCTCGACCAGTCGAGGGCACTGCTCAACTAGTCGAGTAGGCTGCTCGACCGGTCGAGCGGTGCTCGACTTAAAGTTCGACGAGTTATTTGTTTTGGAATTCCGTGGAGCTCGACCAGTCGAGGGTTAGGCTCGACCGGTCGAGTGGGCCGCTCAACCGGTCGAGTGGGCCGCTCGACCAGTCGAGGGTTACGCAGATTCAGTCCGGATTTGGTGCGGACTGAGTAAACTTGAGGCGGTTTCGCAAGATGTGCAAAATGGAGTTGCCTAAACTATAAATAGGGGTCATAGGGTTATTGTCGGGCAATGCAAGAGGGTTTTCTAAAGCTATGTGAGGGTTTACTAAAGAGTTTTAGGGCTATCAAAAGGGGAGAGAGAGAAAAGAGAGAGAGAGAGAGAGAGAGAGAGAGAGAGAGAGGAAGCTTGTGGAAGGGAGGGTTCTGCTCGTAGAGGTGATCTACTGTGCAGTCGACGTCTCAGTGCTTCTACGTCCTCATGATCGATGTGATTTCTATATATTTCTCATATTTAAATGGAGATAATATTGTATAGTTAGATATGAAACTATCATATTAACCTTCTGACAGTGATCTCACAAAGAAAAGAATGAAGCAATAGATCAAAGGTACGTAGGTGACTTGCCTCTTTGGTCAAAAAGGATTTGTGACTGGAGACCTGAGAGAGGAATTATGAGATATCGAATTGCTTTTCTCATTTCACAATAGACTTTTGATTTCTTTACACATTGGACGAAGACTGGAGTGACCATGAAAAACACGTCTAGCTAACAGTCAACATCCAAATAAGAATATTGTTCCCCAATAGCTGTCGGTAGAAGTAGATTAATTGTGGATTCATTAACGTGTGCCTCAATATGGTAATCAGTGTTAGTTAATTTATACTCTATTTCTAAGAAATTTTAATCATACCATAGTCATATTATCTGCATCAACCTTTAATTGGATAACATGTGGCCTATTTTAGTGTTTGCATGGCCTCCAACCTGTCCAGAAGGGTCTCCCACATTGAAAGTTGGACATCTTAATAATCTGGCCGATCCAACCAATGAGTGAGCTAGCTACCATGTGAGTTTGGGTTTTTGGGGTGGATGTTCATTTTTTTTCTGTTCAGTGTGGCCAACGTAAACATGGGATGGGCTTGTTTTTTGGTACAACTGATAATTCTGGTGGGGCCCACTTAAATGCATTAGTTGGACGGGATATATATACACCACTGTAGGGCCCAACAGACAATAGCATATGAGCAAGTGAATAATTAATTGCACAAAGGAGAATAACTTGTAGAATGGGCTTATTTTACAAGGACCTGTAAAGGGGACCAGGATTTCCTGGGAAAGGCTTCCTGAGACTGTGATGTTTGTGAGAAATCAACGCCATCCATCGGTTGTGAGAGCTCATTTTAGAACAAGACACCAAAAATCAATTGATTGAAGACTCAAGGGAGCCACGCGAGTAGCCAATCTGTTTCCGCAGGAAACAGAGGATCCTAATCCAATGTCAAGTTGACCATTTTGGTAAATATTGGAAGAGGGGGCAACCAATCACTTTTCTTTTGTTTTTCACCTTATTTTTGTTGTATTTAGAGGCAATGGGCCCTAATCCAACAAATCATGCTTGATTTGTGTTCAAGTAGATTTAGGGCCTATTTGATTGACTTTCAGTAGGCCAAGCTGACAGAACCACTCTTTTTAAAGAATGACCTGATACACAATTGAATGCATGCTAGAAACACCCACACACACCCGCACACACAAAAAGAGTACAGATTCATTTCTTACATTTTCCCCCCATTTCCCATGATTTTTTCAATTTTCTTCTTTTTATGCCTTGTATCATATTGTTTTTGGGCCCGGCCAATATGCCTATGGGTATTGTTATTGAAAACCTTATTCCCTTCTCTTATGGAAATTCTGAAATTGTGCCAGATTAAGGTTTCTAGCTATTTGATTGAGACACTTGTCCAACTCATGTTGCACAATCTTCTTCTTAGTGGGATAGTCCTGCACCACAATATCCCCACTTGTAAATGCTTTTGGTCCTCAATAGTTCATCTTCTACTTCTCTATGCCACTTATGCTTCATAGACAAGTTGTTATATATTTTTGTTTGGATATACCAAAGGGGTGCTAGAGAGGCTTGCTTGTAAGAACTCTATGTGGTGGGCCTTACTGATCAACGATCTGGATTGGATTCTAGTTGGACTGTTTGATTGAGTTAATCAGTGGACCCCACTTAAGGTGATACGCTGCGCAAACTATTCGCGTTAAAGCGAAGACGCGTATTTGGGTGGAATGCTATAGCCTTACGCAAGGCAATTTGTAACGAACTAGGACACAGTAATGTGGAGCGTGGGAGAGAGAGAGTTTTGATGGGTTTCAAACTCTCTCTCCACAGTCTTTATAAAGAGAGCTGGGTCCCCGATCCTACACCACTAGCAAATTCGAATCCCATCTACCGATTTGCGAAAGGGTGTGAAGGAAAGGAAGATCCTAGTTTTTCTTCTCTCGGGAATTCTATTCTCACAAGAATGGCGTCTCGCTTAGGTAAGCCATCCGCCCCTTGATCACCATGTCACCGATCTCTGGAACTTTCGCATCCAGATAAAATAACAGTTGGTATCAGAGCTGTCTGTGCAAAGGAATGGATGATCAGATTCATCCATTAGAAATTCCTATTCCAGATCAGATTTACGTATTTCTAAATCTGGAAAGTCGGGATTTGGATTTATTATTTTTTTTTCTGATTGGGATTTTTACCCTCACTACCTGTATTAGGGGCTTCGAATTAAAATCCCCAAATCTATAATTTAATTAGGGATTATTCGAACCCCAAATCCAGTTAATTTGGGGATTTCAGTTCAAAACCCCAAATCAGAAATCAGGGACTTAGGAATTCCCTAATCCAAATTAGGGATTTCAGACCTACAACCCTCAATTCAGTTTCAATTAGGGATTTTAATCCCAAATACAGAATTAGGATTTGAACCAGATCCCTAATCGATAGTAGGATTACAAGATCCAGTTTCCGAAATATGAAACTTCAGATTTCAGATTTCAACTTGGGATTGAGATTCCTCAGTCCTTACCCGCGTCTTCAATAGAGGCAGCCAAGGTCACCCTATTCACCGCCGGAGTTGTGCATCCTCTTCAACTCCAGCAGATCCGAGGTTATAACCTCCATTCATGGCCGACTGCATTCTAGTATCCACCATCTTCCATCCATGGCTGAGCGAATATAATTCTCGATGCTCCATTGAACATTAGTCGATCTTCTCTAGCCGCGGTAGCCATCATCGCGACAGGAGATCTCTGAAATCGACCTTGTGAAAGATGCAGGTCGTCCGATCCCAAGGATGGTCGGCAAGTTGAGCTGATCGCTTCGAGTAGCCATGAGAGTAGAGCAAAGAATGAACCATTTTTTTTGAAATGACCATTAGAAAGAGATTTAACCTACCCGATTTTTTGGGTAATGGGCATGCGGACCCGATTGAATGTTAGTCGGGTCTGCAATACAGGACCCGAACCGGATTGTTTTCTTAGTTACAGACCATTAATTAGTGGGCCCTGATATCATTCTAGACCCATTAATCCAAGTGTCTGGTTCACTCAATAACAATCAATTTTATTTTGGTCTGGAACACCTGCGTGTTCAATCATGAGTATTTAGTCTACCACATTCAAGAGATTATGAGCTGTCTATTTTGAAATGGGTTGTTTAAACGTGAACTTCCATCCATCATTAGATTTTAAGCTAATCCGTTCAACCCATGAACAACCATACATGAATCTGCCCATCAGATTATATAGCCCATCTATCATTAAAATGACAGTAGCATGATTTAGTTTCGCTCATTTGAACTAGTACAGATCAAATAATAATATTGATCCAGCTCTATAATTGGCCCATCACCCATCTTTGAGTATTGATATGGACGGTTGGAATATAAAGTGTAAAACATATTTATATGTTTCACTCTAAGGATTTCCAAAAGGTCAGAATTAACTTAATAATGGACCGCATCGAATAAATTAAATAATGTCTATACTAGTAATGTTGGATTCGATTGTGTTAGCCACCATAGTGACCTCAATCAATGAAAATATTATGAGTACAACATTAGGATGGATCAGATTTACATATCTGGGATTGCGTTCACATTTTCATGCGTACGAACGAAAACATAGATGATTATCGTATGGCAGTCACGTGAACGGGTGGAGTAAATGGTGTAGGTAATGTAAATTTGAAAGACTCATCTCACCCACAGGTGTTGAGTATCTCAGATTTACACTACTGACATCACTTAGCTTCATGTTCAGGAGGATCACTAGCATGTTATTATTTCCTCCCACAGGAGGAATGATGATGATGTAACAGATTCTCATCAAGATGGGATGGTTGGGCCCATCATTATCTTGGATGAATCAGTTGATGCCTGCCTTAACAACTGAATTAATTCATTTAGCCTGATATTTTGTTTACTGTTACGAAATTAATTTGTGAAATTATCAACTAATGTGAGTATATATGTGTCTCTTCTATTTTCAGTCTCAATTCCAACTAATACGCATCAAGTCCCTGCCCTAAATGGATCCAATTATGCTCAATGGAAGAACGCCATTGAAGTTGTACTGGGCTGTCTTCAATTAGATCTTTCCCTCATAACACCTGAACCGCCAGAACCATCTGATGATGCCACTGAAGCTGAATATAATCGATGGGTTGCATGGTTTAGATCAAATGATACATGCCTGAAAGTAATAAAGTATTCGATTTTAATCCATGAAGGGCGCCAACGATACAGACAATGCCAAACGTTCCCGACCGAAATGGGAAAACGGTTCAAGAAGTCCGATAAGTCCGAGGTGGGCATTCTTGAATAAATTGACTCGCTCGTCCTACGATGGAAAAGGAAACATCCGAGAATACATTCAGAGCAGATCGAGGTTGTTTCTAAGATCCGTGCTCTAGGGCTTGTACTTTCACCGATGATCAACTGGTTCATTTGATCATGAATAACCTACCTCCCCAATTCTAATGACGTTCTGGTGAACTATAACACTGCGAAGGATATGTGGACATTGGATGAACTTATCACTCAAGTGTGTCCAAGAAGAAGACAGGATCGGGCAGGTGGTTAAAGTTCAAAATGTTAATACGGTGACCTCGTGTCATGGGCATGGGCAAGGGAATAAAGGTAAGAAGAAGAGGAAACAAGGTTCTAATAATGGATTCTCTCGGTCCTCCATCCGGAAACCATGAGAATCAACTGAAATGGATCTAAACACAAACGGGTTAAAGGCAAACCGTGCTTCTTTTGCAAAAAGGCGGGTCATTTTAAGAAAGATGCAAGGCTTTAAGAATTGGCTCATAAAGAAAGGTAATCATTCTGTTTCTTGTTTGTTTTGAATCTTATCTAACGATGTATCAATGATTCTGGTGGATAGATTCAGAACTACTATTCACATATGCATATGAATTACTACAGAGCCAGCCACCAACCGATGCGGAGCGCCAAGATACGTAGGCAATGGTGTCAAGGTAGACGTGGAGGCAATAGGAGGAGGCTTAAGTTAAAGTCCTGTCAATTTTTGGATTTAGTAGATACATTGATGTGTGCCATCTATAAGGTGCAATTTAGTTTCAATTTCTGTTTGGACAAGTTAGGATATTCATTCCATTTTGGAAATAAAAGTCTTGGTATTTACTTTAATTCAATTAAAGTTGGGCTCTATAGTAAACAACTTATACCAGTTAGACTTGATTGCCTCTCACGTCTATAATATTAATACCTTGCATAGAAATAAAGTGGGATCCAAGCGAAGACTAGATTATGAGAATTCCTCCATGTTGTGGCATAGGCGGTTATGCCATATATCTCGTGAGAGATTAGACAGGCTTGTGCGAGAAGGAATTTTACATTCTCTAGACTTCTCTGACTACAAAGTATGCATTGATTGCATAAAAGGGAAACAGACTAGAACGAGAAAGAAAGGTGCAACTAGGAGTGTAGGTCTATTAGAGGTTATACATACAGATATCTGTGGACCATTTCCTACAGCCTCATGGAGTGGGCACAAATATTTTATTACCTTTATAGATGACTATTCTTGCTTCGGGTACCTATACCTTATCAGTGAGAAATCAGATGCCCTGGATGCTTTTAAAATATATAAGGCCGAAGTTGAAAATCAACTCAATAAAAGAATTAAAGTTGTCAGATCTGACCGTGGTGGTGAATACTATGGCAGATATGACGAATCAGGACGCAATCCAGGGCCATTCGCTAGATACCTGCAGGATTGTGGCATTGTCGCTCAATACACTATGCCCGGCACCTGCAGAAAGAGAATGGAGTGGTGAGAGACTAATCGCACCCTTATGGATATGGTGCGAAGCATGGTTCTGCAATTCGACATTGCAGAATCTCGTGGGGTGATGCGATCAAACGCAGTTCATATACTAAACCGGGTTCCTAGCAAAGCAGTCAACAAAACTCCTTTTGAGTTGTGGAATGGGAGAAAACCAAGTCTCCGATATCTACATGTTTGGGGATGTCCTGCTGAGGCCAAGGTTTATAACCCGCATGAAAAGAAGCTTGATCCTAGAACCGTAAGTTGTTTCTTCATTGGATATCCAGAAAGATCAAAAGGCTATCGATTCTACTGTCCTTCCCACTCTATTAGAATTGTTGAGACTGGGAATGCCAGATTCATTGAGGACACTAAAAATAGTGGGAGCACGAACATAAGGAATTTTATATTTGAGGAACAAAGGACTATGACTCCAGTCATAGTCAATCCGGATCACGTGGACATTAATGGTGCAGTTGATTCTGCAGTCACTGCAGAACACCACATGGAACCTCAAATACAAACCACTGATGAGAAAAATCAAGATCAGACCCAGCAAGCTGAACCATTAAGAAGATCTGAAAGAGAGAGAAGACCTGTAAATCGAGACGATTACATCGTATACTTACAGGAGCACGACTTTGACATAGGGGTGGACAAGGATCCTGAATCCTTTACACAAGTCAAACAAAGTGCTAATTCTTCTTATTGGTTTGATGCCATGAAAGATGAGTTGAAATCCATGCAGGACAATAAAGTATGGGATCTTGTAGAGTTTTCTTTGGAATAAGGCCGATTGGTTCTAAATGGATATTTAAAACCAAAAGGGACTCAAAGGTAATGTCGAAGGTATAAAGTCCGACTTGTTGCCAAGGGTTTTAACCAACGTGAGGGCATTGACTTTAAGGAGACTTTCTCTCCAAAAGATCTAAGAAAGACTCATTCGGGATCATAATGGCTCTTGTAGCTCATATGGATTTAGAGTTACATCGATGGATGTAAAGATCGCATTTCTCAATGGAGATTTAAATGAGAATGTATACATGTTGTACGGCCCAAGGTTTTGTAGCTGGATGGCTCGTAACATTTGGTTTGCAAACTTAAAAAATCCATCTATGGGTTGAAACAGCATCGCGACATGGTACCTTAAGTTTCATGAAGTAATTTCCTCATATGGCTTTGTAGAAAACACTGCAGATGAATGCATCTACATTAAAACCAGTGGGAGTAAGTTCGTTATAATGATTTTGTATGTTGATGACATTCTGTTGGCTAGCAGTGATACCAGGATGTTAAGCGACACCAAGATCTTCTTGTCTCAAAAGTTTGAAATGAAAGACCTTGGTGAAGCTTCTTACGTCATCGGCATTGAAATTGGCCGTGATTAACACTGGCTCGGTCACTGTCCTTGGAGGGCCTACATTAGTAGGGTACTCGAAAGGTATGACATGCAAAATTGTGCTACAGGAAAGTCACCTATTATAAAGGGCGACAAATTTGGCTTATTTCAATGTCCAAAGAATGATTTGGAAAAGAATCGAATGAAAGATTTTCCGTACGCATCAGTAGTAGGGAGCATCATGTATGCTCAAGTCTGTACGCGACCGGACATTGCCTTTGTCACTGGAATGTTGGGAAGATATCTATCTAATCCAGGAATGCAACATTGGATAGCTGCAAAGAAAGTATTACGGTATCTTCAGAGAACAAAAGACTTCGGACTCACATACAGAAGATCTGATCAGTTGGAGTTGATCGGATATTGACGTAGACTTCGCATGCTGGGTTGATACTAAGAAGTCTACTTCAGGATACATCTTCATGATGGTGGGAGGAGCTGTGTCGTGGAAAAGCGTGAAACAATCTACCACAGCCTCATCCACTATGGAAGCTGAATTTATTGCCTACCATGAGGCATCTAATCAGGCATTATGGTTACAGAGTTTCTTCTCAGGTTTGCGGGTACTGGAGCATATCCCGAAACCATTGAGAATATTTTGCGATAATTCGGCTGCTATTTCCTTCTCTAGTAACAACAAGCATTCGTCAAGGTCAAGGCATATCGACATCAAGTACCTTGTTGTAAAGGAAAGGGTTCAGAATCATCAAGTGTCCGTGGAATTCATCAGCACTAAGCAGATGATTGCGGATCCGCTCACTAAAGGGCTCCCTATCACGCCATTTCAGGAGCATGTGACATCCATGGGAGTCATTGATCCTACAGATGTTTTCGTTAGTGGGAGTTGAGCGTATTTTCACACACTTAGAGATCTCGTTTTTATGCAGTTTATTTGGATGATTTTGATATAAAGATTTATTTCTGCTTCTCTATATATATGCGCAAAATTTGAGTAAGTAGAACTACAGACGTGTCTCGTTGGAGACATATAAAAGCTTCAGGACCCCTTAAGGATAGGCATATATCATCACACTAAAGTGTGTAATCCTTATACCACATTTCTTAGTTCGTGATCTATGTCGTTAAGATTGAAAGTACTTGTGATCGCGCTTAGTCTCACTTCGCATAAAATAAATGTTGTGACGACTACTACGTTTCGATACTGACAGTCTTGATGGACTAGATTGAATAGCATTACTCATATTGTCCAACTATTTCATTGGTTAACCATTCAGATGTTTTCTTAAATATCAAAAATAATTTTCAAAAATTTTATGACAATCATTGACGTTGCTCAATAAGGCCCAAGTGGGAGAATGTAAGAACTCTATGTGGTGGGCCTTACTGATCAACGATCTGGATTGGATTCTAGTTGGACTGTTTGATTGAGTTAATCAGTGGACCCCACTTAAGGTGATACATGTGCGCAAGAAACTATCTCATGAAGATTCGATTTGGGTGGAATGCTATAGCCTTTACGCAAGGCAATTTGTAATCTAACTAGGACACAAGTAATGTGGAGCGTGGAGAGAGAGTTTTGATGGGTTTCAAACTCTCTCTCCACATCTTTATAAAGAGAGTGGGTCCCGATCCTACTGCAGTAAATTCGAATCCCATCTACTGATTTGCAGAAAGGGTGTGAAGGAAGAAGATCCTAGTTTTTCTTCTCTGGAATTCTATTCTCAGCAATGGCGTCTCAGTTAGGTAAGCCATCCGCCCCCTTGATCACCATGTCCTGTGCACAGCCGATCTCTGGAACTTCCGCATCCAGATAAAATAACATTGCTCACAACAGCATCTCCACCATACATGTTGCACACATCCAGGAAAACTGGAACCATTGATCTCTTGGCCACCTTGTTGACAAGCGAGAGTAGCCCACAACTAGTGGTGTTTTGAGAATTCAATCAATTCAATTTCACCCATTATAACATTGATTTCTCCATAATAGTCTGGTTTTTTGATCTTTTGAACCATAGACTCTTCACATGGTGGCCCACCAAATCAACTGTTCTCATTGCCCCAAAAGTGTGTCGCATGTATGGCAGAGATGTAAGAGACAAGCATGCCTCCTTTGATATGTACCTTTTGCTAATTGCGTCTCTCTGTATCTAAATCTAACAGTTAATGCGATTATCTATTGGCAATGCAGTTCAGCATTCCCTCTGAGACAGTGGATTAGGTTCACCCAAAGAGGCCCGCTAAACCTTGCTCAGTGAGTAAACCGCCCCCATCTCCCCCTGACCCCCTTCTCAATCCTGACGACGTGCCTTGCACATCCGCTTAGTGATTCTTTTATAACAGATTTTCCAACCGATTCAGTCTCTAACTACAGTTTTCTACTGGGGATGCTCTCGCATCAGATTCTTGTGATTTGTAAGCACTTCAGGAACTAAAATACCACATTTTCTGGCTTTTATGCTGCATTTGGATGCACAAATAGATTGAATTGTGAACCTTCAGTTCAATCAAAAGGAAATAGAAAACTCAACGATATTTCCTACCAGTGAATGTGGAAGTAGCACCTAAATTGCATTTCCTTTTTCTAGTCAGGAATTTCATTGCAATTTGGCACCTGACTGCTCCCAATGAATTCAGCTGAGGGAATTACATTTTGGTATTTCCCACTTCCTTAGATCAACGTTTGCAATTCAGTTTGATTGTGCATCCAAACACATTGGTATGTAATGCATCTATCAGAGACAGCAGGCCCTTCGAGAACTAGATTTTGTAACTTCAGTCTGTTGAGTTGCTGCATATAATCATGTGCAATGTGAGACGATCATCTTTGAATTCCAGCCATGACAGCTAAACTTTCAGTGTATTAACTGTAACAGGACATCTTCGGCAATTAAGTGCTAAACAAAGGTCTACAAATGTTGTTTATATTTGTTTTTTATTTTTAAGAGAAGGACATCTTCCAACCTATTAAGTAAATGTGACATCCAACCCTTCTAATAGGTTGGCCCCACCATGAGGATTGCCTAATGCAAAAATCAGCCACATCTACTCATCAGGTGGGCCACAGCATAGAAAACAATGTCTAGCAAGTGTGGTCCACTCAATGGTGGCTGATATTTGCACAAAGTAATTGTCATGATGGGGCCAACCTATTGGACGGATTGGATGTCGCACACACATCAAAGGTTGGAAGTTATCAGCTGGGTGGATGATATTGTAGTCCAACTGGATGGACCCGATACTTGCTTTTGTTAAATACATAGATGGGAAAGTATGTTTACACCCACCTAGAGCTGTACACGAGTCGAGCTTGGCCTGGCTCGGCTCGGCTAGCCAGTAGGCTACCCTAGCTCGAACTCGGCTCAGCTCAGTCCTCAAGCTTGACTGGCCAGCTCAGCTCGGCTCAGTCAGTAGCTCAGGCCAGCTTGATCTTTTGAGCCAAGTTCGAGTTCATGTTCGAGCCTACGAGCTGAGTTTGAGTTTAGGTGTATATATATATATATATATATATATATATATATATATATATATATATATATATATTAAGTAAACTGGTCCAAGTCGAATTGAATCAAACTAAGTCAAGATCTGAGCTGAGTCGAGCTTGGTCTAGCTCAGACTTGGCTCGAAATTTTTTCCAGTTGAAAAAATCAACTCTTGAACCTAGTTTCAAGCTGAGCCGAGTCAAAGGAAGTTGACCGAGCTAACTTGGTCCGTCTACAGTTCTACCCACCTTCCTTGATTGGTGCACCTTTTATTTCTACCATTGGTGATATAATTTGGTGACTGTTTAGTATTTCATTGCCTAAAGTAGAAAGAAAGGTGCATCAATCAAAAAGAGGGTGGGTGTAATGCCTCCCTTTCTGCAATTTTACACACATACACCGAAGAAAACTGACGGGTAGATTGCCTAATAGATTTGATTTTTTGAATAGATGGATGGACCCGATTGATGCATATCGTCTTTTCAGGTGTACGGTGGAGGTGGCTCTACCACTTTCTTGTTCTCCATGCCCTTGATCATCATTACTGTTCTCCATGTGGGACCCATTATGGATGAAGTGGCCATTGGTGTGAAGAAAATTGAAATCCCATGGGCCCTGCCATGGCCTGCTTACAGGAGAAAGAACGGTCACCATTTGTTGTCACTCGGTCAGTGTAGCATTTGTGCTGCCCTATTGGAGGGAGTGGATTAGGTGCGGCCTAGCCTCACCCAAGACGGTGCAGCCCTTATGGAGGGGCCCACCTCGATGTTTGTATTATATATCCACACCGTCCATCCGTTTTTCCATACCATTTTAGGGCATGATCCAAAAAATGAAGCAAATCCAAATCTCACATGGACCATACTATAAGAAACAGTGGTGGTTGAATGCTACACAATTAAAAACTTCCCAGGGCCTGCTATGGTTTCCGTAATGTTTATTTGTCATCCAAACTGTTGATAAGGTCACATCAACATGGATGAAGGGAAAAACACAAATATCGATTGATCCAAAACTGTTGTGGCCCAAAAGAATTTTTTAACGGTCAACCACAACTGCTTCCTATGGTCTGGTCCATCTGCTTCATTTTTGGGCTCATGCCTGATTTGGAAATACTGATGGACGGTGTGGATATACAATACATACATCAAGGTCGGCCCCACGTTAAGGGCCACAGTGGCTTGGGTGAGGCTGAGCCCGCACCTAATCCACTCCCCTTATTGGATGGATGGTTCATATCACGGAGAGCAGGCTTAACGTTGGGACAATATTGACTGTTGTTTTGATGGCCCACCAGATCAGCAGGCATGTCTGCCACGTGTATCATGATTAGGGAACTGCATAGATGAAATGGGAACTTGGCACTGCAGATTGGGTTGATGAGGTCTTTTATTAAACCGTAATTGCTATATTGCGCCGGGAACAGCCAAAAAGTTAATCCATCGAACAATCTCAGCCATCCAATCTTCGGACTTGCTTTACTCTTGGACGGACCATGGTCTGAAAATTGAGACATTTCTAGCCGTACGTTTTGTGAAAAATCTGACCACTGCCCATGTTCGGTTTTTCAGAATTATTAAATTTACGTGATTAGCAATGGCCCATCCATCGCACGTGACCTAAAAGTAAGGGTTTGATCGTTAGGTGGGCCAGATGCGCAAAGCTGAAAGCAAGTAATGACTAATGGTCCACATTTATACGTGGCCCACCCTATGATTCAACTCCGATGCTGGCAGTGGTAGAAACGATGAATAAGATTATCGTACACTTATCATAATTGGTTGTGTGTAAATTTTGGACCTGGACCCATCGAAAGTGGGGTCCACTGCTTGGACGGACTGGTTTGAGCCATTTGCTTCGCTCATGTAAAGTTAGCGAGTGTATGCTTCTCGTGCATTGCACTCTATTGTAGTTTTCTCGCGACGTATTACACATTAGGGCTGAAAGTCAAGCGGGTTAGGCCGTGTTAGTGCTCAACCATAACCTAGCCCAAGGTTCCTATACTTCAACCTTAACCCAACCTAATCTTAGGTTGAGAATTCTCAACCCCATCCCAACTCAAGCGGGCTTGGTCGGGTTGGCCAGGTGTATATGTGCTAATATTTTTGTTATTACATTAGTTTATTATATTTTAATATAAAACTTATTTTTTGTATTTATTATTTTATTAATTATATATGTGATTATTTATCATAAAAAACTTTAGTTTATTATTATTATTATTATTATTTTTTTTTTTTAATAAGCTAAAATATAAGACTACTTGTTTAAAAGTTATGTAGCATAGCGCACAATTTATTTGGGAGAGAGAAATCCAGCATATCTTGTTAGCCTGAGTCATTTGAAATGACGTAGACAAATGAGACCTAACTCTATTATAATTTATAAGTTACTCATATTTTGATCGGGCTCGGGTTGAGGTCTCGGGTTGCCAAGTCTCGGGTTGGTCAGGCAACCCCAGACCTCAACCCGAGCCCAATCCAAGTTTTATGGAGTTGGTGTTTGTATAGCCTGTGTTTGAGATCGGACCGATATATCCTGCCCCGCCCAACCCAATATCTGGTCGGTCACGGGTTAGTTGGGTTGAACCCGCAAAACTTTCAACCCTATTATGCATATCTGCGCACAATGTCTGGTCAGTCACGGGTCGGTCGGGTTGGTGTTTGTATAGCCTGCGTTTGAGATCGGACCGATATATCCTGCCCAGCCCAATGTCTGGTCGGTCACGGGTCGGTCGGGTTGAACCGGCAAAACTTTCAGCCCTATTACGCATATCTGCGCACCATAAAAAAAAACCATGACATAAGGCGCGAATATCTGTTTCACAGTCCGAAAACCCCACTACAGAAGGCTTCTCGCTTCTCTGCTCGATCTTCTCATTTTCAATCTTTATCACTGTTAAAAAAAAACCTAATTTCTCGTCGGAAAGAAAAGAAGAAGAAGAGATTCAGATCATCGTGTAGATAGGGGTGGCTCAACATTTTTGGGGTCCTTAGGCAAGTCGTAAAAATGAGGCTTTTTAGTTTTAAAAATAAAAAATTAATAAATTCAAAATTAAACCATAACAATTAATAAACTTTTGTATTTAAGCTTATCCTATAAATCAGTTTCCATAGATAAAATTACTTAAACTGTTCATAAGGTGAATCCTAGATGGATGAAATGAAAACATAAATATCAGCTTATCCAAAATTTCTGCCGCCTGTAGAAAAGTTTGTAATGGTGAGCATTATTATGTGTTGTAGTCCACTTGAGCTTTGGTTCTGCTTCATGTTTTTTCTAATAATCTAAAATGGGATGAAGAAACGAATCAACGGAATAGATATAACACATACAATAATGTGGACCCCACAAAGCTCAGGGCTACAGTATCCCTAAAGTGGTCCATTCTAATTTGTATAGTACTCTAGCAGCATTATGGTTAATAAATAGGCATTCCTAGATTGTTAATATAACATATTTTGACTCGATCCAAACCGTCTAAATTAGGTGATCCATTCTAAATAGGCTAAATTACAAAAAATGCATTGATTTTACTATTCTATCTTCCAATTAGAGGGAATTTGTATGTTGAATTCAAATAATTTGTTTAGTGTACAAGAATCAACCAATTAGGAGATCCAACCATTGTGTGTTTTTGTTTTTGGTTTTCATGAACCATCTAAATTGGGACCCACTTTTATATCTTTTTAATTTAATTTAAAAATATTCAAAGGTTACAATTTCTCAGTGCATGTGTATAGATTACTAGACGCTGTCAGAGTATTAAAAGCCTGCTCCAATGATACAGGAGAAATTTGCGAGAATACGACCCATTTATGGCCCATTTAGGAGGCTAAGCCCACCTCATTTTCCCTTGCGAGAATACGCCCCAGTTGTACGGATGCCTTTCCAAAGGTCGAAAATGCCCCGCTTTTTCCTCCAAGCGGATCGGCTGGTGCTCGAAGACCAGCGTTGACGCTCCTCGAACTCCTACGAACGGTTCAAAGAGATCAACGTTACATGGGCCCCACAGTTATGTATTTATTATATCCACAACGTTCATCCATATTTTGAGATCATTTCGAAGCATTATGCAAAAAAAATAAAAATCATATCCAGAGAGCAACTGGACCACACTATAAAGAGAAGCAGAAAATTGTTTTGCACCGTTGAAACTTTTGTAGGGCCCACCATAACATTTATATTCCATCCAATCTATTCATAAGGTCACAAATACCTGGTTGAAGAGGAAAATTTTTTTTAATAATGATCCAAAACTTCTGTAACCACTAAAAGGGTTTAAATGGTAGACGTTCAATTCCCCACTGCCATTTAAAGTGTGGTCCACTTGATAGTTAGATCTGTCTTATTTTCCATCTCAAGCATTAATATGAGTTCGTCAAATAGATGGATGGTTTGGATATAACATAGACCTCATGATCGGACCAAAAAAAATAAAAATTTGACATTGAAAAAAAAAAAAATCTGAATTTTATTTTTTTTTATACAGATTTTTAGCTATGGATTATAACCGTAGCTAAATCAATCGAAATCCGTAGCTAAAGGGGCCTGTCCAGGGTGGGCGCGCCAAGCTAGCGGCCCCCGCGTCAGCCCGCACCGCTCGACCTTTCCGGCGGGCCGCGCCGTCTCATGGGCCACGCCAAAGAAGAGTTCTATGGCTACGGATTATAGCCGTAGCCATTGACCGTAGTGCAGTTTTTTTTTAAAGTTTTTTTTTTTTTTTAACATTAAAAACTTTATTCTACCAATAATTTTCTCTAACACATATTTATATAAATATATATATATATATATATATATATAAGCGTATAATTTATTTTTTTTCCCTTTTTCATTTCTTTCTTTATTCATTTGACAAGAATATCTTCTAAACTAAAATTAGTTACTTCATGTACCCTATATGATTTTGGGGTAGGAGAAGCTACTTTAGCCAACCAACCTGGTTATTTTCTAAGATTCCATCAGGTCGATGGTTGAAAATCCATTTCATTCACTTAGCGGTCAATTTCATTCATGACCGTGAAGTGAAGGGGCATAACTATGAAATGCGCCGGAAATGACCGTGAAGTGCATGGAAATGAGCGTGAAGTGAGGTGAATGGACGGTAAAATATGCGGAAATGACTGTGAAATGAAGGGGCATGACCGTGAAATGTGCCGAAATGACCGTGAATCAACACGAAATCGACGGGAATGACCGTGATATGCATGGAAATGACCGTAAAGTGAATCGATTGGACCGCGAAATGCACGGAAATGACCGTCAAGTGAAGGGGCATGACCGTGAAATGCGTCGAAATGACCGTGAATCAACACAGAATAGGCGGGAATGACCGTGATATGCATGAAAATGACCAGTGAAGTGAAGCGATTAGACCGCGAAATGTGCGAAAATGACCATGAAGTGAAGGGGCATGACCGTGAATCAACACGGAAGAGGCAGCAATGACCGTGATATGCATGGAAATGACCGTGAAGTGTAGTGATTGGACCGAGAAATGCATGGAAATGACCGTGAAGTGAAGGGGGCGTGACCGTGAAATGCGTCGAAATGACCGTGAATCAACACGGAATAGGCGGGATCAGGATCGGGTTTAGGTTTGGGTTTTCAAGTTTAGGTTTACCTTTAGGTTAGGGAGTTGAGATTAGGATTAGGTGTAGGTTTAGGTTTAGGGATTTGAGAATACGTTCAGGTTTTAGGTTATAGGTTATAGCTTTAGGTTAAGGTTATAGGTTTAGGTTTAGGTTTAGGTTTAGGTTATAGGTTTAGGTTTGGGTTTAGGTTATAGGTTATAGATTTAAGTTTAGGTTATAGGTTTAGGGATTTAAGAATAGGTTTAGATTATAGGTTATAGGTTATAGGTTAAGGTTTAGGTTATAAGTTAAGGTTAGGTTTAGGTTTAGGTTTAGGCTAAGGTTTATGTTATAGATTTAGGTAATTGAGAATAAGTTAAGGTTTAGATTTAGGTTATAGGTTACAGGGCAGTTTAGGTTTGGGTTTAGGTTTGTTATACGTTTAGGTTATAGGTTAAAGGTTTAGGTTTAGGTTTTGGGATTTGAGAATAAGTTTAGGTTAAGGTTATAAGTTTAGGTTAAAGGTTTAGGTTAATGTTATAGGTTTAGGTTTAGATTTGAGTTATAGGTTTAGATTTGAGAATAGGTCTAGTTTATAAGTATAGGTTTAAGTTAGGTTGTAAGTTAAGGTTTAGGGAATTAAGTTTCGGTGATATGTTTAGGTTATAGGTTATAGGTTTAGGTTAAGGTTTAGGTTGTAGTTATAGGTTTTGAGATTTGAGAATAGATTTAGGTTATAAGTATAGGTTTAGGTTTAGGAATTCGAGTTCGGGTTCGGGTTTATGTTCGGATTTAGGTTATAGGTTAATGTTAAGGTTTAAATTTAGGTTATAGGTTTTGGGATTTGAGAATAGGTTTAGGTTATAAGTATAGGTTTAGGTTAGGGTGTAGATTAAGGTTTAGGGAAATGACCGTGAAGTGAAGAGGCACGGCCGTGAATCAACACGGAATAGGCGGGAATGACCGTGATATGCATGGAAATGATTGTGAAGTGAGGCGATTGGACCGCGAAATATACGAAACTGACCATGAAGTGAAGACGCGGGACCGCGAAATGCGTCGAAATCACCGTGAATCAGGACGGAATATGCAGGAATGATCGTGATATGCATGGAAATGGGGGTGAAGTGAATCGATTGGACCGCGAAATGCACTGAAGTGACCGTGAAGTGAAGACATGGGACCGTGAAATGCGTCGAAATGACCGTGAATCAACACAGAATATGCGGGAATGACCGTGATAAGCATGAAAATGGGGGTGAAGTGAAGCGATTGGACCGTGAAATGCGCGGAAGTGACCGTGAAGAGAAGATGCGAGACCGTGAAGTGCATCGAAATGACCGTGAATCAACATGGAATATGCGGGAATGACCGTGATATGCATGAAAATGGGGGTGAAGTGAAGCGATTGGACCGCAAAATGTGTGGAAGTGACCGTGAAGTGAAGACGCGGGACCGTGAAGTGCGTCGAAATGACCGTGAATCAACACGGAATATGCGGGAATGAATGTGATATATATGAAAATGGGGGTGAAGTGAAGCGATTGGACCGCAAAATGCGCGGAAGTGACCGTGAAGTGAAGACGCGGGACCGTGAAGTACATCGAAATGACCGTGAATCAACACGGAATATGCGGGAATAACCATGATATGCATGAAAATTGGGGTGAAGTGAAGCGATTGGACCATAAAATGCGCGGAAGTGACCGTGAAGTGAAGACGCGGGACCGTGAAGTGCGTCGAAATGACCGTGAATCAACACGGAATATGCGGGAATGACCGTGATGTGCATGGAAATGGGGGTGAAGTGAAGCGATTGGACCGTAAAATGCACGGAAGTGACCGTGAACTGAAGACCCGGGACCGTAAAGTGCGTCGAAATGACCGTGAATTAACACAGAATATGCGGGAATGACCGTGATATGCATGGAAATGGGGGTGAAGTGAAGCGATTGGATTGCGAAATACACGGAAGTGACTGTGAAGTGAAATGCACAGAAATGACCGTGTATTGGCGCGCATTCGCGTACCGTCCAATCGCTTTACTTCACCCCCATTTCCATATATATCACGATCATTCTCGCATATTCCATGTTGATTCATAGTGATTTCGACGCATTTCACGGTCCCGCTTCTTCACTTCACGGCACTTCCGTGCATTTCGTGGTCCAATCGCTTCACTTCACTCCTATTTCCATGCATATCACGATCATTCCGCATATTTTGTGTTGATTCACGGTGATTTCGACGATTTGCAGCCCCACGTCTTCACTTCACGGCTGCCATTCCGCACATTTCGCGGTCCCAATCGCCTCACTTCATAATCATTTCCATGTATATCACAAAGTCATTTCGCATATTTCAGTGTTGATTCATAGTGATTTCGACGTATTTCACGGCCCCCGTCTTCACTTCACACGGCCACTTCCATGCATTTCGCATCCAATCACTTCACTTCACCCCCATTTTCATGTATATCACGGTCATTCCCGCATATTCCGTGTTTATTCACGGTCATTTTGACGCATTTTGCGGTCCCGCGTCTTCACTTCACGGTCACTTCTGTGCATTTCGCGGTCCAATCGCTTCACTTCACCCCCATTTTCATGCATATCACGATCATTCCCACATATTTCGTGTTGATTCACGGTGATTTCGACGCATTTTGCAATCCCGCGTATTCACTTCACGATCACTTTCGTGCATTTCGCAGTCCAATCGCTTCACTTCACCCCCATTTTCATGCATATCACGATCATTCATGCATATTCCGTGTTGATTCACGGTCATTTCGACACATTTTGTGGTCCCGCATCTTCACTTCACGGTGAGTTCGTACATTTCGTGATCCAATCGCCTCACTTTACAATCATTTCCATGCATATCACGGTCATTCTCGCCTATTCCGTGTTGATTCATGGTCATTTCGACACATTTCACTCGGTCATGCCCCTTCACTCACACGGTCATTTCCTAAACCTTAATCTACGCCCTAACCTAAACCTATTCTCAAATCCTAAAACCTATAACTTAAACCTAAACCTTAACATAAACCTATAACCTATAACCTATAACCTAAACCCGAACATAAACCCGAACCCGAACCCGAATTCCTAAACCTAAACCTATACTTATAACCTAAATCTATTTTCAAATCCCAAAACCTATAATTAAACCTTAACTAAACTTATAACCTATAACCTAAACTCAATTCCCTAAACCTTAACGCAACCTAACCTAAACCTATTCTTATAATCTAAACCTATTCTCAAATCTAAACCTATAACCTAAACCTAAACCTAAACCTATAACATTAACCTAAACCTTTAACCTAAACTTATTACCTTAACTTCAACCTATTCTCAAATCCTAAAACATAAACCTTTAACATACAACCTAAGCGTATAACCTATAACCTAAACCCAAACATAAACCTATACCCTGTAACCTATAACCTAAACCTAAACCTTAACTTATTCTCAATTACCTAAATCTATAACCTATAATCTATAACCTAAACCTTAGCCTAAACCTAAACCTAAACCTTAACCTATAACCTATAATCTAAACCTATTCTTAAATCCCTAAACCTAAACCTAAACCTAAACCTTAACCTCTAACCTATAACCTATAACCTATAACCTTAACCTAAACCTATAACCTATAACCTAAAACCTGAACGTATTCCCAAATCCCTAAACCTAAACCTACACCTAATCCTAATCTCAACTCCCTAACCTAAATGTAAACCTAAACTTGAAAACCCAAACCTAAACCCGATCCTGATCCCGCCTATTCCGTGTTGATTCACGGTCATTTCGACGCATTTCACGTCACGCCCCTCCACTTCACGGTCATTTTCATGCATTTCACGGTCCAATCACTACACTTCACGGTCATTTCCATGCATATCACGGTCATTACTGCCTCTTCCGTGTTATTCACGGTCATTTCGGCGCATTTCACGGTCATGCCCCTTCACTTCACGGTCATTTCCGTGCATTTCACGGTCCAATCATTACACTTCACCGTGAAATGCGTCGAAATGACCGTGAATCAACACGAAATAGGCGGGAATGACCGTGAAATGCATGGAAATGATGTGAAGTGAAGTGAATTGACCGTGAAATGCGCTGAAATGACCGTGAAGTGAAGGGGCATGACCGTGAAATGCGTCGAATGATCGAGTGAATCAACACGAAATAGGCAGTGGAATGACCGTGAAATGCATGGAAATAACCCTGAAGTGAAGCGAATTGACCGTGAAATGCGCGAAAATGATCGTGAAGTGAAGGGGCATGACCGTGAAATGAGTCGAAATGACCGTGAATCAACATGGAATAGATGGGAATGACCGTGATTTCCATACATATCACAGTCATTCCCGCCTATTTCGTGTTGATTCACGGTCATTTCGACGCATTTCACGGTCATACCCCTTCACTTCACGATCATTTCCATGCATTTCACAGTCAATTCGCTTCACTTCACGGTCATTTCCATGCATATCACAGTCATTCCCACCTATTCCGTGTTGATTCACGGTCATTTCAGCGCATTTCACGGTCATGCCCCTTCACTTCACAGTCATTTTCGCACATTTCACGATCCAATCGCTACACTTCACCGTGAAATGCGTCGAAATGACCGTGAATCAACATGGAATAGGCGGGAATGACCGTGAAATGCATGGAAATGACCGTGAAGTGAAGTGAATTAACCGTGAAATGCATGAAATGACCGTGAAGTGAAGGGGCATGACCATGAAATGCGTCGAAATGACCGTGAATCAACACGGAATAAAGCGGGAATGATCAGTGATATGCATGGAAATCACGGTCATTCCGTCTATTCCATGTTGATTCACTGCGGTTATTTCTAAGACATTTCACTGTCAATTCCCTTCACTTCACGGTCATTTCCATGCATTTCACGGTCAATTCACTTCACTTCATGGTCATTTCCATGTATATCACGGTCATTCCCACCTATTTCGTGTTGATTCACAGTCATTTCGTCGCATTTCACGGTCATGCCCCTTCACTTCACGGTTTTTCCGCATTTCACGGTCCAATCGCTACACTTCACGCGTGAAATGCGTCAAATGACCGTGAATCAATACTGAATAATAGCGGAATGACCGTGAAATGCATAGAAATGACCGTGAAGTGAAGTTTAATTGACCGTAAAATGCTGCGAAAATGATCGTGAAGTGAAGGGCATGACGCGTGAAATGCGTCGAAATGATCGTGAATCAACACGAAATAGACGGAATGACCGTGATTTTCATGCATATCATACTCATTCCGCTATTTCGTGTATTGATTCACGATCATTTCGACGCATTTACGGTCATACCCCTTCACTTCACACGGTCATTTCCATGCATTTCACGGTCAATTTGCTTCACTTCACGGTCATTTTCATGCATATCACGGTCATTCCCACCTATTTTCAGTATTGATTCACGGTCATTTCGGCGCATTTCACGGTCATGCCCCTTCACTTCACGGTCATTTCCGCGCATTTCACGGTCCAATCGCTACACTTCACCGTGAAATGCGTCGAAATGACCGTGAATCAACACGGAATAGGTGGGAATGACCGTGAAATGCATGGAAATGGCGTGAAGTGAAGCGTTAATTGACCGTGAAATGCTTGTAAAATGATCGTGAAGTGAAGGGCATGACCGTGAAATGCATCGAAATGACCGTGAATCAACACGGAATAGGCGGGAATGATTGTGATATGTATAGAAATCACGGTCATTCCCATCTATTCCGTGTTGATTCACGGCTTCATTTCGGCGATTTCACGGTCAATTCCCTTCACTTCGCGGTCATTTCCATGCATTTCACGGTCAATTCGCTTCACTTCATGGTCATTTCCATGCATATGACGGTCATTCCCACCTATTCCGTGTTGATTCACGGTCATTTGCTACATTTCCGCGGTCATGCCCCTTCACTTCACGCAGTCATTTCGCGCATTTCACGGTCAATCGCTACACTTCACCGTGAAATGCGTCGAAAATGACCGTGAATCAACACGAATAGGCGGGAATGACCGAGTGAAATGCATGGAAATGACCGTGAAGTGAAGCGATGATCGTGAAATGCTTGAAAATGACCGTGAAGTGAAGGGGTATGACCATGAAATGCGTCGAAATGACCGTGAATCAATACGGAATAAGCAGGAATGACCATGATTTCCATACATATCACGGTCATTCTTGCCCATTCCGTGTTGATTCACGGTCATTTCGACGCATTTTACTACGCCATATTTCTTCACTTCACTTCACGGTCATTTCCATGCATTTCACGGCCAATTCGCTTCACTTCACGATCATTTCCATGCATATCACGGTCATTCTCACATATTTCGTGTTGATTCACGGTCATTTCTACAAGCATTTCACGGTCATGCCCCTTCACTTCACGGTAATTTTCGCAGCATTTCACGGTCCAATCGCTACACTTCACGCGTGAAATGCGTCGAAATGAACGTGAATCAACATTTTAATAGGCGGGAATGACTGTGAAATGCATGCAAATGACTGTGAAGTGAAGTGAAGTGAATTGAACGTGAAATGCATCAAAATGACCATGTAGTGAAGGGAATTGACCGTGAAATGCGTCGAAATGATCCGTGAATCAACACGGAATAGCGGGAATGACTGTGATATGCATGGAAATCACGGTCATTCCCGTCATTCGTGTTGATTCGCGGTTATTTCTACGCATTTCACGATCAATTCCCTTCACTTCGCGGTCATTTCCATGCATTTCACGGTCAATTCGCTTCACTTCATGGTCATTTCCATGCATTTCACGGTCATTACCACCTATTTCGTGTTGATTCACGGTCATTTAGTCGCATTTCACGGTCATGCCCCTTCACTTCACAATCATTTCAAGCATTTCACGGCCCAATCGCTACACTTCACCGTGAAATGCGTCGAAATGACCGTGAATCAACACGAATAAGGAATGACCGCGTGAAATGCATAAAAATGGACCGTGAAATGCGAAAATGATGTAGAAGTGAAGGGCATGACGTCATGGAAATGTCGAAATGATCATAATTAACACGGAATAGAGCGGAATGACTGTGATTTCCATGCATATCACAAGTCATTCCCGCCTATTTCGTGTTGATTCACCGATCATTTCGACGATTTCACGGTCATACCCCTTCACTTCACAGTCATTTCCATGCATTTCATGGTCAATTTGCTTCACTTCACGGTCATTTCTATGCATATCATGGTCATTCCCACCTATTCTGTGTTGATTCACGGTCATTTCGGCGCATTTCACGGTCATGCCCCTTCACTTCACGGTCATTTCCAGGCATTTCACGGTCCAATCGCTACACTTCACCGTGAAATGCGTCGAAATGACTGTGAATCAACACGGAATAGGTAGGAATGACCGTGAAATGCATGGAAATGGCCGTGAAGTGAAGCGAATTGACCGTGAAATGCACGAAAATGATCGTGAAGTGAAGGGGCATGACCGTGAAATGTGTCGAAATGACCGTGAATCAACACGGAATAGGTGGGAATGATTGTGATATGCATAGAAATCACGATCATTCCCGTCTATTCCGTGTTGATTCACGCGATCATTTCGACGCATTTCACGATAATTCCCTTCACTTCACGGTCATTTCCATGCATTTCACGGTCAATTCGCTTCACTTCATGGTCATTTCCATGCATATGACGGTCATTCCCACCTATTCCGTGTTGATTCACGGTCATTTCGACGCATTTCACAGTCATGCCCCTTCACTTCACGGTCATTTTCGTGCATTTCACAGTCCAATCGCTACACTTCACCGTGAAATGCGTCGAAATGACTGTGAATCAACACGGAATAGGCGGGAATGACCGTAAAATGCATGGAAATGACCGTGAAGTGAAGCGAATTGACCGTGAAATGCGTGGAAATGACCGTGGAGTGAAGGGAATTGACCATGAAATGCATGGAAAAGACCGTGAATCAAAACAGAATCGCCGGGATTGATCGTGAAATACATGAAAATGACTATGAAGTGAAGCGAATTGACCATGAAATGCATGGAAATGACCGTGAATCAAAACGTAATCGTCTGGATTGACCGTGAAATGCATGAAAATGACTGTGAAGTGAAGCGCATTGACCGTGAAATGCATGGAAATGACCATGAAGTGAAGAGAATTGACCGTGAAATGCATGGAAATGACCGTGAATCAAAACGGAATCACCGGGATTGACCGTGAAATGCATGTAATTGATCGTGAAATAAATGAAATGAGTGAAATTGACTGTGAACTGATTGAAATTGACCGTTAAGTGAATGAAATGGATTTTCAACCATCGACCTGATGGAATCTTGAAAAATAACTAGGTTGGTTGGCTAAATTAGCTTCTCCTACCCCAAAATCATATACGGTACGTCAAGTAACTAATTTTGGTTTAGAAGATATTCTTGTTAAATGAAAAAAGAAAGAAATGAAAAAAATGTGAGAAATTTTTTTTTATATGCTTATGTATACATATTTATATAAATATGTATTAGAGAAAATTGTAGGTAGAATGAAGTTCTCCATGTAAAAAAATAAAAAAAATAAAAAAAATAAATTTTTTTTTTCATAGATTGGCACAGACTACAGTTTTGGCTACGGTTATAATCCGTAGCTATAGGGGTCATCAGATGGGCGTGGCCACGCCAGATTGGCGCGCCCCCGCCGGATAGGGCAGCGAGTGGCGCGGGCATCCTAGTTCGGCGCGCCCACCCCGGACAAATCCCTTTGGCTACGGATTGTGGTAGATATGGCTACGGTTATAATCCGTAGCCAAATATCTGCATCCAAGAAAATAAAAATCTGTTTTTTTTTTCTTTTTAACATTTGTTGTTTTTTGGGTCCCGTCATGAGGTCCATGTTATATCCAAACCGTACATCTATTTGGCGAGCTCATAATAAGGCTTGAGACGGAAAATAAGACAGATCTAACTGTCAAGTGGACCACACTTTAAAAGGCAGTGGGGAATTGAACGTCTACCATTGAAACCCTTTTAGGGGTCACAGAGGT
Source organism: Magnolia changhungtana (assembly GCA_030180095.1). Taxonomy (NCBI): domain Eukaryota; kingdom Viridiplantae; phylum Streptophyta; class Magnoliopsida; order Magnoliales; family Magnoliaceae; genus Magnolia; species Magnolia changhungtana. The sequence continues at coordinate 919,432 of JASAUF010000213.1, forward strand.
TTTGGATCATTATGAAATTTGTTTTTCCTCTTCATCCAGGTCTTTGTGACCTTATGAATATATTGGATGGAAAAATAAATGTTACGGTGGGCCCTACAAAAGTTTCAACGGTGAAAATCAATTTTGTGCTGCTCTGTGGTGTGGTCCAGTTGATCTTTGGATATGATTTTTTTTTTTTTTTTTTTTGGGATAATGCTCCGAAATGATCTCGAAATACGGATGAACGTTGTGGATATAATAAATACATAACTGTGGGGCCCATGTAACGTTGATTTATTTTAAACCGTCCGTAAAACTCGGAGTACGACGAGCGTCAGCGCTCGTCTTCCCGCTTGAAGGAAAAAGCAGGGGCATTTTCGACCTTTGGAAAGGCGTCCGTACAGCTGGGGCGTATTCTCGCAAGGGAAAATGAGGTGGGCTTAGCCTCCTAAACGGGCCATAAATGGGTCGTATTCTCGCAAATTTCTCATGATACAGGGCCTTCATAAATAGGGGGCCTTAGGCGATTGCCTCACCTGCCTACCCCTTAGAGCCGCCCCTGCGTGTAGAGAGAGATGCCGCAGGTGAGGATCATCGCGAAGAATTTCATGGACATGGTCGCAGCTCTTCCGGCCATGAAGCTCGACAAGCTCTACGAAAATTCCTTCATCTGCGAAGCTGTTCTTAGGTTCCATCCATCCTTCCATCTTTCTATCATTTCGGATCTTTCCATTTCTTTCCCTTTTCTTCAATTTCTCTATCTCTGTGCTGTTTACGATAACTATTTTGGCTTGATGTTTTATGGATACGTTGATTGACAACCTGATATCGGCCATTGCTGAAAAATTGCTGCGATCGACTGTTTCTAACCACTCAATCTGTGGACTCTCCCTTTTTTTAAAAACCTGTTTCTGGATTGTTGCCTTGGACTGTGTCTGGAAATGGGTGATGAGTCTGATGGTGATGGGCTTCTGATTGGCGTCATTGTCGTGCTAAAGCTCGTCCAATATAGGTGGTGCATTAATTGGATGGTCTGGATCTGTTGCCAAGTTATACGAATCAAAGGTTTTTAAGATTGTAGCATTTACTATGTTGTGGTGGATTCACACTGGATTCTTAACCATGAGGAACATATACAATGTGGGCGGAGGGGATGGCTTTCTAATTTTCTTTTTTCTCTCAGGCCTGCCACTGAGAGGTGGGGCCTACCTTTTAATCATATGGGTTTAGACCCCTATGATGGTTTAGCACCATTAAAAAAAATGATATTAATTCTTCAACTGTACAAGTAGCGTAGTTGTATAGAAATCCGGACAGTCCAAATTGCTGAAACTATTGTGGTTGGATAATAACCCAAAGATTACATGGAGATGATGAATTGATGATATTAAGCATCTGATTTTCCCCATTGAATTTGGACCACTCACTATTTTACTTTCAACCATTCATTTGATGGCCATCTATTGGATTATTAGGATTTGTTTATTAACGTGGTTTTAGAGTCTAGAGCATCCACCATGTGCCCCACAGTTTGGGTGGTTTGGATAGCAGTACATGAGTGCCACATGTAGAGATGGACACTGAGCCGGACCAAGTCGAGCTTGGCACATCTCGACTCGGTCCTCGAGCCGTACTAGCTAGCTCGGCTTGGTTCGGTCAGCAGCTTGGATCAGTTTAAGCCGAATTTGAGTTCTAGCTTTCGAGCGCAAACTCAGCTCGGCTTGAGTCAAATCGAGCTCTAGCCAGCTCAAACTCAGCTTGAAATTTTTTCGAGCTCAATAAAACAGCTCGGCTCGGCCCGAACCTCGTTTTGAGCCGAGTCAAGTTGAGCGAGTTAACCGAGCTAACTTGGTTCGTGTCCAGCTCTAGCCACATGTGAGGAGGATGAGTCACCACCATTTTCAAAATTGTGGTTAACTTTATATGAGTCTAGCACGATGATTGAAGCTGTTCTTATAGGAGCTATATTATGGATAGGTCCAATGATGAGGCCGAAGAAGGAGAGAACGGTGTTTTTTTTTTTTTTTTTTCCTCCATTGGAATTTTGGATTTGATAGCCCAACAGTGAGCTCTAGTTTAATGCCTGTGATATCTAATGAGATACTAGTGAGTTTCAAGATAGTAATTGAAAATATTGAAAAGTAGTAAATTTTAAGCTGATAATGAAAAAGTCAAAAACTACTAAATTCCATGTTTTCGGAACAGATTTATTTTAAAAAATCTGCTCAATTAATTAATCAAACAGATTGTTAGTAACTGTAGTAGTTTATTATTATTATTATTATTATTATTATTGAATTTTTACTACTCATGGCATTTCTTCAGGTCTCAGTGGATTAATGTTTTTGCCTTCCTTTTGTTTGTTTCTTTAGCTTCTAACACGAGAATGAGATGATTTTTGTCTTCTGTAATCTTTGGATGTGGATAATGTTGGATAAGAGTTAGTAAATTCAGGTTTTTGTAGGAATAAATGCTCAAAATAAAGTTTTAACCTTTCCAAAAAAGAAAAAAGAAAAGAAAGAGCTCAAAATAAGCTTAAGAGCACTTCTTTGAATGATCCGATTTTTGTTGTTTACTTTTGGATTTTTTTTTGGTAGTTAATGGATCTATTAGGTTTTGTTGGAATGACATTTTCTTTTGGTTCTTCTTTTTTAAGATTTCTGATTTGATTGCAAACCTTGTATTCCATTTTGATGCAAATGATGTTGGATGGAGAACCACTATGATCAAAATCAACTCAATTACAAATATCTCAAACATTCGTAATTGCCTGTTGACTTTAGATGATTTGCATCGGATCTGTGCTACTAGATGTATTCTCCTAAGTTCTGCAAGAATGTTTTTTTCATTCTTCATTTTTTTCTTCTTGTAAATTTTTGATAGGAGAATGGGAAGTATTGCTGTTAACTTAAGAAGAATTTGTTGAGCGGTGCTATTTAGTGATTTTTTTTAGGTTTATGTTGAAGCATCTTTTTTCTTCTGTTGTGTTCCTTTGCTGCATTTATGATATGATAGACAAACTTTACAATCTAGTTTCAAATTCAGCTTGTGTTATGATAACACCCCCCGAATTCCAGCTGGGAATTGAAATTTTAACGAAAAAAATCACAACATGGAAAATTTGACTATGATTACTTATGTTTCCTCTTGTGCTCAGGTCTTTGCCACCTCTTGCGAAGAAATATGTTTTACAAATGTTATACATGGTTGTTCCAATAACCGGCAAGTCAATGGAAGAATGGGTGCTTTCTGATGGGTTCTCTAAGCACAAAGTTGCAGTGGATAGGTTATTGCAGCTGCGAATATTTCTTGAAGTTACTGACAGGTATGGAATGTTTTTTGCTTTCTGGAAATTTTCTACGTCATTTGTGTGAACTATTTCATCATAGTAAATTCCAAGATCTTCTATATGAGAATTGTTGTCAGTACAAAAGGTGGAGAATTTGTAGATCTACTGATACTGGCTTAAAGAAGAAAGATGAGTGGTAGAAGAAAGCCTAACCCTCACTTGTTACATTGCAAGTTTATAGTCTGGATGTCTTAGAGGCCAAACAAAAACCCTGCTAGATGATTGGTTTCTATTGTTGCTTTCTCAGGAGCTTCGTCTTTCTGCTAATCTCTTTCTATCATACTACCAGGAAAAAGGAAACCAGTTACAGATTGAATCCCAAGTTTCAGGATAATCTACAGAAGTATTTGGTATATGGGTAGGTGTTGATGTCTCTTTTATATTACACTTTTTGTAGCAAGGGTTGTAATTAACAAGTGGTTCCCATGCTCTATTTGGTTGCATATGTATGGTGGAATGGAAGCTATCATTTCCTATTGCTGCTTTTCAAAATGGTTTTTGGTTTGTTTTCCAAGTTAAATTTGTTCATGTGATCTTGGCATGGGACCATTATGGAAACTATATATTCCCACGGCTTGTGTACATTGTATGCACAGAAACTGAAAATTCCAGCATCTATGATGTGCGGAAGTCAAACAACTTTTTAGGTGCCTCACCAAAAACAAGATGCAAGATAGAGTTGGTAATTAAGATATGGAGTCGCACCAAATCTGAGTTACAGATGAGCTGCTTTAGGAATCTCATTGGAACAATCTTCAAGATGGAGTTTTGCACTGCCAATGTATAAATATCTCTCTTTGAAAACAATCCCATTACAGGATAGTAAAGAAAACTTTATTTCATTCAATAATCAAATATCACCTTACCTTAAACTTTGTAATTACCATTAGAGGCAATTTTTTTTTTTCGAGAGATACCTGATTTTTTTTAAAGAATACTTGCAAAAGCGAGGAAAGAATACAGCCCAAACAACCAAAATCAAACATTCGCAAAAAGAGAATTCACCAAAGCGGCCTTTACATAGCAGCCCAACCTGAAACAAGACCTTTGACTTTCCTAATAACTTCATCCATACCCTCACACTCATTCTGAAAACACCGTCCATTTCTAGTTCCCCAAATACCCAAAAAAACTGCCATGGTAATCAATCTCTACGTAGCTTTTGCTGGATTTACCAACTCTTCTGGGCCACGCCCACAGCAGACCCTTTACTGTCTTTGGCATTACCTAGTTGATTTGAAGCAAGCAAAGAAAATGGTCCCTAACTCTGATAACAAAAGGGCAATGAATGAAAATGTGATTTAGAATAGTCTCCTCATTCTCCATGCACATCAGACATATGTTGGGGAGAATTAATGATTTTTTCTCTAAAGATTGTCAATTGTGAGAATCCTTTTCCAACCCATGAGCCAAACAAAGACTGCCACTCAAGGAGGGGCTCTGTAGAACTAATGATGGAACAGATGAGGCAGACAAAGAAGGGTAGGAGACTCAGAAATCAAACTGAATAGTGACCTAACAGAGAAATTCCCGGAACCATGCCACAACCAAAGAATTGAATATAATTCATGAACTGCAGGCTTGACATTCTTTAAGAAGTCCAGTAACCTGGAAAACTTGGCTATCTTCCCATCCGACATGTTGCTTTGGCAAGGAGGATGCCACACCACCGACCCACCATAGATAGAAAAACAATCTGCCACCTAAACAAAACAGTTGGGGCCGAGGTTATCTAACTGAACAACTTTAAAATCCTGCATTCTAAGTGCAAAGCGCTCCTTAGCTTGACTTACTATAATATGAGGTGACATTCCAAAACCCCTATCACATACCAAAAATAGAGTTAAGTACAGCTAAAACATTCCTAAAATCAACTCAATCCAAATAGAAAATAAACTAAAACAATCTTCGACCAATTAAACTATTTGATAAAGGACTCGTAACTTCCTAAACTAACTTTTCCTGACTAGACAACTAAACAAATGATGAATAGTTTTGTCCCTAGACCCACTATGGAAGCCTTTTGTAATGACTTTAGTGTAATCCTTGATGGCATATTAACAAACCCTACCTTTTTGTTGGAACCCAATTGGGAATTTGGCCATTACTTCAACACTTGTCCACTTCACACAATCTTAAGCCTACTGGAAAGGCAAATCAATATGCTATTTCATGGACGAATTTTGTGGCATTAGGACTTCATTTAAGACCTGAAAAGTGGCCCACCAAAGAAGTGATGAAAGTTCTCTTTCATCAATTCCACAAGCACATTGTCTGGCTTCATGATTTTCTATCTTCTTCTTCTTGTTTTTTTTTTTTTTTTTTTTTTTTTTTTTTTTGAGAGATAACAGAAACTTGCATTAAAAGATAGAGGATTACAAGGAGAAAATCAACCCGCTGAGATAGCGGATCAATTACCCTCCATACAAAAGCAAATTACAATCTTTTAAATGAACCACATTGGAAGCCCACTCGAAAATATAATAATGGACTCTTTTCACTATGGACCCCACCGAGTTGGACTCCCCCTTAAAACATCTCCCATTCCTTTCTTCCCACACTGCCCACCAAATTGCCATGAGGGTCATTCTCCAGACCAACGTTCTTTGCTTTCCAAGGGTGACACCATGTCAAGCTTTGAGCAACTGACCCATCGAATTAGAGAGGGCCCAGGTGGTTTTATTTATTTATTTATAGAGATAACGGTAATTTCATTAAAGAGAAAAGGGAGGAAAATTGTCCGCTGAGGTAGCAGACAAAATTAACCCCCAGAAAAAAGGAAATTATAGTTATTAAGATTCACTACAATGGAAGCCCATTCAATAGTGTACCCATGAACTCTGCTAATGACTGAACTCACAACATTAGAGACGTTATTAATGACCCTTCCATTACGCTCTTCCCATATCGACCACCACACAGCCAGGATGATCATTCTCCAAACCTTAGTTGTTTGGGAACCAAGAGCAGCACCGTGCCAAGCTTTTAACAAGTAGTCCGTCGACTTTGGAGAAGACCAAGAGACACTGAATGAGTTAAGGACCGCTGACCAAACTGTAGAGAAGAAGGGGCAGTGGATGAAGAGGTGATCCACCGATTCTTCAGCCTTCATACAGCAGAGGCAAATGTTTGGAAGGACCATTCCTGTCTTTCTCAAATTGTCCACAGTAAGGACTTTACCCTTCCCTACCAACCAGCCAAAGAATGCAATGTTAGGAGGGACCTTGTAACCCTTTTGTAGTTCTGTTGAAGGTTTTCTGTCCCATACACTTTATAATGGCTAACCAATGTTGTCATAATCGTTATCATATTGTAAATTGTTATTGGGTCTGAATCCTATCGTAAATCATTAAGATTTTTTTTTCCCCAGATTTTCATATAAATATCATAAAAAATATAGAAAAAAATTTGTAAATAAATCAGAACAATTAAAAAAAAAATACATCAATCATCCATTTTCTCATGAATATGCAAAATATGTGTATATATATATATATATATATATTGTGATCAATTGTATACTATGTATAAATGTATCATTGTGTTGTGTAATGTCATAATCAAGTTAAAAAAAGATAGCCTTTTTTGTAACATCAACCCTTTGCCCATCCCATGTATGATTTACATTTTTTTTTTTTGTATGATTAAAAAAATAACAACGAAATGTCCAAATAAATCTATTCTTGGCGGTCCTCTCTCTGTCCATCTTAGTGGGTCGTGATGCCATCCTCCTCTTCATCATCATCAATGTTACCAACATCAGCAACATATCTTCATCTTTAGAATTTGATGCCAACATAAATTCTTCTTCCTCTTCTCTCACTTTAGCTTTTCCCGTTGCTTTACCTCTAATTGCAAGTTTTCTAGGGCGTAGGGCCTACAAAATAGTTTATGAATTATGCTTATTAGTTTAGCATAACTAAATGTGAGGGGATTGGGGAGAAAACAGAAGAGAAGCCAAATGAAGGATTTTTGCAACAAATACAAGGCTCAACTCATAACATTTCAGGAAACAAAGGTGTAGGGATTTAATCAAAAGATGTTGAGGACTGTTTGGGGGATCAATTCTACAGATTAGGTTTCCTTGGATGCTTTAGGTGGCTCGGGAGGAATTATGATAGCATGGGATGCCTCTATCTAGTCAAAGGAGGACTAGTGGCATGGTGATTTTTTGGTCTCAGTTTTGTTAAAGGAGGTAGCTTCAGGATCAAAATGGTTGTTTACTTCAGTCTACGCCCCTAACAGGGAGGATCGCAGAGCAGAGTTCTAGGATGAAATTTTGGCAAATCGAACTAGGTTCGTAGGTCCCTGGTGCATTGGAGGGGACTTCGACATCACTCATTTTGCATTGGAAAAATCGAATGGAGGCCGGGTCACTAGCAACATGCGTTGTTTCTCCAACTGGATCGATTCTCTTGAGCTGGTAGATCTACTCCTGGAAGGTGGCAAGTTCACATGGTCTAATGGTCAGACCAACCCTATTATGTCTAGAATTGGTTGTTTCCTAGTGTCGACCGAGTGGCTGGAAATCCTTCCTAGAGTTACTCAAAGATCCCTTCGGAAGCCGGTCTTTGATCATTATTTGATGTAGGACAATTAACCACTTTCTTTAAAAGCTCGAACTGTTAGAGTAAGGCGAATCAATCCCTTTATCTCATAGCCCAAGCCCCACATTGCATTTGTTAGGACCTCGGTGGAACCCCCCTCGTGGGCCCCAAATCACATGGGTACTGCCTCACACGAGCCACCCGCCTCACATGGGCCGCCCACCTTTAGTGTGCCCCTGCATCCCACAGGCAACCCCACTTGGAGCCCGGTGTGAAAATGCTCCTGCATTAATCACCCCAGGTGAGGAGTCTCGAACACGAGACCTCCCGCTCTGAGACCAATTTGATGCAGGACAATTAACCACTTGCTCTAAAAGCTCGAACTATTAGAGTATGGTGAATCAATCCCTTCATCTCATAGCCCAAGCCCCACATCGCATGGGTTAGGACCTCGGTCAATGATGCAGGACATGAAAATTAAACATGATGTGCAAGATTTCTAACTTTAGATCATATTAATTTAGAAGCATTCACAAAACTTTCACATCCCACATAAAGTCAAGCATTCAATCAAGGAGAATTTACAAGGGTCCAAGCCTACACACACTAGGGCTGGATCAATTAAAAATTATAGGCCAAACAATGCTCAAAGGATAATAGATTCATTCACACATGCAAATGATTATTTCATAATCCAAGGGATTCTCATGTTTCAATTCGAGAAAACCTAGGGTTTCAAAAGCGGAATAAAACTTGGGGATTTGAGATGATCTAGGGTTATGAAAACAAGGCGAAAAAGGAGTGAAATAGAGACGAGAGGGAACCTGTGATCAACCCACACGTGTGGACAATAAACCGGCCTGACGCACATGTGTGGATGGTGGCCCGCACGTGTGTGGGGGCCACGAATTTGGAATCGGCCAGCTAGGGCCTGGTCGGTCAAGGATGTGCCACATTTCTTCCAAATTTCAAGCCAAATGGATGATCGGTTTAAATACGGTGCTCCGCCGAAGTTTCAGCCCTCCCGTAGGGCCAGAGTCTGAAAATCTGCTGTAGGGGAAAAATTAGCTGCAAACGTGGGTGGATTTGATGAGGGGATTGCTGTAGGAGATGAGGAATATGAAGGGTAGGAGATGGGGGCGATTCGAGATGGGTGTGGCTTCGCACCATGGTAGTTAGCCCTTCAAAGAATGGAGAGTTTCACACTCAATTAGGTTTCCACGCAGAATTTTATTAATCTTCTTCAATGAGAAAAACCCTACAAGTAGTTGCTTATTTATAAGAAAAATCTATATCCCAAAAGCCACACTATGTGCGTATACTATTACTTAAAGACGAAGTAATACAAAATAACAACTAATCAATGCAATCTAAACCGTTCATGATGTTCCTAATAACAATAATAAGCAAAACTCAAAGTCCTAGGGTAGTGGGCCACGATCATAAGATCAATGATGAGATCTACATGATGATCGGGTTCACCCCAAGGAACCAAAACACAATCCTCTAACTAAGAGGCATTTTATGGATGTCGTCATCGATCCAGATCGAAGGTGGGGCCTTCCTCCTTGCGTAGGTGTGTAAGGGGGCCGTGCGTGTGCGCGAGATGTCCCCATTAGCCGAACACCCTCGTGGGCCCCAAATCACAAGGTCTCGCATCACATGTGCAGCCCACCCCGAGTGTGCCCCTGCATTCCACAGGCAACCTCACTCGAGCCCGGTGTGAAAAGGCCCCTACATTACTCTCCCTTCTTGTTGGAGGTAGAAGAAGAGAATTGGGGTTCAAAGCCCTTTAGATTCGAGATCAGTTGGTTGTAGATTAAAGGCTTTCACCAGAAGATTAAGGACTGGTGGCGTTCTTTCAAGGTGGATGGTTTGCAAGTTATATTATGTCTTTTTAGCTGTATTTATTGAAAGGCAAAATCAAGTCCTAGAAGAAAGAGGAGATGGGGAGTAGGGAAGCAGAAATGGATGGTATTCTTCTCAATCTTCAAGACTTGGACATCAAATCAGAGGTTGGGGAACTATCTCCGGAAGAGTCTTCAATGAGAGTTGGCCTATTCAAGATTACGCTCATTAGGGTGATAGAAGAAATTAAATGGAAACAACGCTCTAGGAACGCTTGGATTAGGGAGGGTGATAGAAATACGAAGTATTTTCACAATATTGCGAGTGCTCGTGCGAGGATTAACAAAGTCAATAACATATTATTGATGGGTCTCGAGTTGAAGGCAAAGATGATATTACAAGAGAAATTCCTCGATTCTATGAAAGAGTATTGAACGACGAGGAATAGGAAAGACCTAAATTGGACAACCTCGACTTCAAAAGATTATTTGATCTATGAATCCTATTTTGTCAATCATATTTGAAATAGGAATTGTTCACTTAGCAAAAGTTCTATGATCAGTTGTTCCCGTCAATCAACACTATTCCTTTATTGGGGATATGTGAGTTTCCAATTGTTTCGGAAATTCCGCCTAGAAATTCAGAACTCATTTTATCCCTAAATATAAATTGGACCGTGGTTAAATTTTTTTTTTTTTTTCCAAAAGAAACGATAGATATATATTGATAAAAATTAAGATACAGAGAAAAAGGAAAATCTGCTGAGAGAGCAGACTTAACTAAGCACCTAGGAAACAAAGATCAGAGTCCGTCAGAAAAATTGCATTAACCGCCCATTCAATTGTCAGACTCTTAGCCCTGGAAGAAACAGATTTGACGGAAGCAGACTTGTTGTTAAAACATCTGCCATTTCTTTCTTCCTGTACAGACCACCAAATTGCTAGGATAGCCATTCTCCAAAGACACGTTCTTTTTTTTTTTTTCCTAACTTGATCCCTTGCCAAGCTAGCACGAGGTTATGAGTCAAATTGGTGATGCACCAACTGATTTTGAAGCGCTTGCAAAATTCAGACCAGATTTGGGAAGTAAACGGATAGTGGATGAGAAGATGATCCACTGATTCTTCATCCTTCATGCAGCACAAGCATATATTGACGATCTGCATTCCCCTCTTTCCGAGATTGTCTGCCGTAAGAATCCTCTTCTTGCCTACTAACCAGCCAAAGCAGATGAATTTTGGGGGAGCCAAGTACTTCCAAATGAAGGGAGCAGCAGGTCCGATAGGATTAGACTTAGGGAGGAGCTGGGAATATAGTGATCTAACAGAGAATTTGCTGGATTTATCCAAAATCCAGATGAGGCTATCGGGGGAGGACTGGTTTGGCATTGAATTGGAGATGCAACTGAGCAGGTCCACATATTCGCTGAACTCCCTGTCATGAAGGTTTCTTCTGCACTTCACGTCCCACACGATCTTGCCAGCGATAACCAAGAAACACTCTGCAATGGAAATGGCCTTGTTTGGAGCGAGAAGGTATATCTTCGGAAAGCAGATTTTCAGCAGCTCTTCGCCCATCCAAAGATCTTCCCAAAATCGAATGGCAGTACCATTAGCCAGCTCAAAACTAATTCCCTTAAGGACTACCTTTTTCATGAAACATAGGTTCTTTCACATTTATTTTGTAGAAAATATTGCAGAAATGGACATTTTGAAAATGCTTTATTTATTTATTTATTTATTTTTGTGATTTTTTTTTCAAAGAATTTGACTTCAAAAAATTTGGGAAACGTCTTTCAAGGCCACAAAAACATCATTGATGTTTAAATGAACAAAACACCAATGGAGTTTCATAGTTTCATAATAAAGGGATTCCATAACGGTAGCAGTGGCCACCGTTATTGTAATGATATCATTATGGCCTTTTTTTTTCGAGAAAAAAGAAACATGTATCAGTAACAAACCGTTATTTGTAATTTTTCCATAATGGCCGTTACAACCTTGTAATGCATAACGGTGGCCACCATTACCGTTACATAATGACGGTTATGCCACACCATGTCCAAAACTAAATTATATTGTAAATCCTTATGGAAGTAATGTTTTAAGACCTGGACAGGATGTAGGCTTGTTTTTGTGAGCGGTTGGGTCCAAAGCTGCCCAACCTGGTCGACCAATGATGCCTTCATGATGTCACTGCAAAATTAATTAAAAATGACATAATGTAGGAAAAATAAGAGAGACCTCCATAGTGTTAAATTCTAAATTAAGATAGATGATAGGGTTAGGTAATGAGACCCCATAAAAGAAGGGAAACGATCCACAGCACAATATCTGTCTGAATTTTTGTTCATATATCTCATGAAAAGGGAATCATGTTCATAGTATCAAAATTGATTTTGGACTTATTAATGTCAAAGATATGCCATTTCCCTGGAAATTCATTGTTTATGACCTATTACTTGGAAATGCAGTGGAGCTTTACCGAGAGAAGCAATGCCTTCAAACATCACTGTGAGGCTGCCGAGCTTGGAGGATTTAGAGGCCTATGCCCTTGAGCAATGGGAGGTTGCCCACTCCAGCCTTATATTTTCATATCTATTTCTTAGCATGTATGTTACAGGCAGTGTATTCCTTCACTAATTCTAACTCTCGCCTATGTATTCAAATGTGGAATCTTGTTTCTGCCTCTTGTCGATACGTAGTTATGTGATATTTCAGATTTTTTTCTGTCCATCTCTCTCTTGACTCAAAATTGTGGTAAAACCAGTGCTTCTTGCTGCAACTTATCAACTCATCCCACGTGGAACGGCCAACAAACTTCAGCTCTTCTGTGATGAGAGTCTTCCAGCGAGGCCTTTTGAGTGCTAGGTTACCCAACTAATGTTTCCCTTTGAATTAGGTGTTTAAGTATTTATATGGCATTCCTTACCTAGGCTGGAGAAATTGGATGAATATCTTGAGGGATGACATGGGCTGATGTGGTGTTTCTGCAGGGAAAATGAAACTCCAAAACTAACTGAGAATGGTTTCCAGTTCTTGGTGTGTATCACATAAACTTTGCGCTGCTACCTTCTTATGTTCGCCTCTTAGTACCCTGTCTGATTTTGTGTTTAAAGTACAGTTGATGGATACCAATGCACAACTTTGGTACATAATCAGAGAGTACATCTCTTCTTCCCAGGTATGGATTTTTTACATTAATAATTTACATGTGACCAATATTTTTACATTTCTTTGTTGTGTTTGTGATTGAATAGAATCACCATTCAAGTGTCAATGTAGGGATTGTATCATTTTTTCTCCTGTTGTCATGATTTGGATTCTCAATATCTCCAAGAAGAGTTATATGATCCTCAACCCGATGACATCCACAGTATCCTTGGATTATCAGATTGCGTGAGTGAATTTTTGGTTCAGTGATCGAGACAGTTGATTTGATGTGTCCATTGTGAAAGGACCGTGTCCCAAAAACCTCCGATATTGAAGATACTAACCATCCAATCATTCACCACTTTCAGTTGAATACGGACCATTTCTGTATTTATTTTGTCAACTATAATTTTCATGCCACCAATGTTAGTATTGTTCCATCAAGCAGACTTTTGGACCATTCCATCATCTGTGGGTCCATCACATCAATGGTTGACTACAAGTCCCTTGCATTGAGGACCGAGGATGTTACATATATCCTAGGGTTGAGGATCATATAATTCTTCCATTTCCAATCCTTTGATGTTTTATTTTTAATTATTTTTAATTATTATTATTTTTTCTGATTGGCAAGAACTGAATCGATTCATTGGTGCTTTATATATTACTGGATAAATTTGTACTTCTGTTGGATAAGATACTTTAGAGTGCTAACACTGCCTGCCTCAATATGGTTCAGGACCGAGGTGTGGATCCGACAGACCTGATTTCATTTCTACTAGAGCTTAGCTTCCATGTCTTGGGTGAGGTAGTACCTTAGAACTCTGTTAGTGTGCAGAGGCACTTATTTGTTTCTCAGATGTTGTATATCTCTGCTCATTGTATGATTGCACTTACTTCCGTCAATGTCGTTGTAGGCATATAATTTGAGCACCCTGACTGAGGTTCAGAAAAACGCTGTCAGAGACCTGGCTGACCTGGGATTGATCAAACTTCAGCAGGTGGCTACAACCTGAATCTCTCTGTTAACATGGATATAAAATATGATAATTTTCTTTGCTTGATGAACTTAAATTATTTCACTACATTGATTATTGGAAACCTCGAATATAATTTTCCCTTCAGGGTAGGAAAGAAGGTTGGTTTATTCCTACTAAGTTGGCTACCAATCTTTCAGTGAGCTTGTCAGATACGTCATCACGCAAACAGGTTCAGTTTTTTGCCTATTTGTTCACTTTATAACATGCCAGATGGATGAATCCGGCATGTCCTTTTCTTTTAGTTTTAGTTGACCTCACATGGTTCCTAGTTTGATATTTCTTGTATGGATACTCTTTTCTCAGGTTCCATGCTTATCCAAGTTATTTTCATGCGCCTGCGACCCTATGGCTCAGTGGTAGACTCACGAGAGTTTCAACATGAGGTCATGGGTTTGAGCACCCATTGTGGTGTGAGTGCGCAGGCATGTGTGGGGTGTGTGAAAAAATAATAATAAATTTTTTTCATGCCCGCATGAAGACTTCTCATGTTAACTTTTGTCATCATCATCATTATTTTGTAGTTCCCATGATATTGTTTCTTTCATGATGTGCATGTGAACTTACATAGGTCCTTTGATCTATATGGGATCAACTGGATGAGGTTGATCCTTTGGCATGCAATTAGTGATTATCTCCTTTGTTTGGACTGTCTATTCTACGTAAGGAGGAATTGCATCCAGCTGCATGTTGGACTCTTTTCTTACACCATTGAGGTACCTTGAATTTCTCGTAGTTCATCTATGGATTTTTATGCATTAAGCTACGCACGATAGCTCTAGATGCCAGTGGTGAAATTTTGCAGGAAACTTTAGTATCCTTTTTCCAGTAACACGGTTTTGCTAAATGAACAATATCTCTAATTACAATCTAATCAGGGGGCAGCAATTTCCTTATTCATCTTAATGGATAATTGGAAATTCCCTTTAATGTGTAATTCATTACCAGACAGGCAGACACCCCTTTACTAGCAATAGTATCAGCTGCCTCACTGTTCATGGTAAATAGGGATGCAACATCTGAGTGGATAGCAAATCTCCAATATTGCGTTGATGATATGAGCAAACATCCACAAACCCAGGTTCTTCCTAGATGCTCAAGATGTAAGACCTCAAACATGAGATTGACCAACAAAGAAGTGCTAGATATTCAAGGCTTGGAAAAGAATTCTAGCTTTGGCTTCATTGGGATGCTCAATTCATGTAAAGCTATAGATTCAGCCTCTGTGCAGAAATCAACCTCATCCATGCATTTGTTCTTGGTTTTGTGCTGCAATTTCCCTTCCATGTATTGTTTTTTTTTTTTTTTCTCCTCATACATCTCATTGTTTATTAATGGATGAAAATATGAAATAATTAGGAGCAATGTTTTCAGTATCAGTATCGATGGATGTATCGCACCCTAGGGATAGAGAAACATATCAATTATTGCATGGGAAATATTAGATGTATTGCGTAATGTTTCGCTGTTTTTAGTAAACATTGGGAAATTAGTTGAATTTTTCCATAAAACTTCGGGGGATGTTAAAAAAGACATCATTACATACTTAGAAATAAAAAATCAGTGCTCATAATAAGTTTTCTTCGTATAGGGTCCCAAACTATGTGTTGTCTAGTAGAGATGCAACTACATTGAAAATCAACCTATATAATGTATAGATCATAGAAGATGTATGAAAACACTATCAATTAATTATATTCAAAAATTGCACACGTGGTGTGCAAGCAATTGAAATTAAACTGTCCATATTATGTCTTGTAACCCAAAAAATAGGTTTATTTCCTCATCTAACGATGAGATTGGTGGACATTTCTTGGACAATTAAGAATGAAAAATATCCAATGGTCTTGTTTCAATAAACAAGTGTCCACGAATTAAAGGTCAGGATCGTTCAAACAATCTGATTTTAGGACTATGACTTAGTAATAGTAGTTCTACAACTTAATCGGTTAAATTTGAGTTAATATATGACATGTATACAATTTCTGAGTGCATGCGTATAGGTGTTGTACGTGCATCGTACATGTGTGTAATTTGTGCATGCCTTTAGGTAGAGAATAGGGATCTCGGCGACTCAAGTGGGCCCCATCGTGATGTTGATGTGAAATCCAACATGTTCACCAAGTGCATTACCCCATGCTAGGCCCAGGGCAAAAAAAATCAGCCCCATCCGTGATTTAGGTGGACCACATGATTGGAAACCGTGTACATGCAATGCTTACCCTCCAAATTAATTTCCTTGGTGTGGCCCACATGAATCACAGATGGGCTTGTTTTTGGGGCCCCATGCAAAAATTTTGTTGTGGCATCTAACGGTTGAGTGGATTTCATCTAATAATCACAGTGGGCCCTGTAAATTCAAGGGTAAATTCAAGGGTAGACATCTCTCTACCAATTGCTTCCTTTGGCGTGGCCCGCTAGAATCACAAGTTAGCCTGATTATTTTGCCCTGACCTAATATGGGGTTACACATAATTGGAGTGTATCTCACATACATATCAAGGTGGGCCCCATAAAAAACCAAGTGGTCGATGAAAATTTTTCATTTAAAATATATTAGATCAAATCTAGTAGGCCCACCCTTCACCTTTTTGTGGCCCACCGTGATGCGGTATGTGAAATCGACTTCGACCATTAGATGCGTAATCTCACTTTTGGCCCAGGGCAAAAAAAATCAAGCTAACCTGTGGGTTAGGTGCGCCACACTAAAGGAAATAGTTGGTAACGAGACGTCCACCCTTGATTTTTACAGGACCCACTGTGATTGATTATATAAAATCCACTCCAACTTTAGATGTCACAATAAAATTTGGAAATGGGGCCCAAAAATCAGGCCCATTCATGATTCATGTGGGTCACACCATGGAAATTAGTTTGGAGGGTGAGCATTGCATGTACACTGTTTCCAATCATATGGTCCACCTAAATCACGGATGTGGCTGATTTTTGGGCCCTAGGCCTAACATGGGGTGATGCACCTAGTGAACGGGTTGGATTTCACATAAACATCATGGTGGGGTCCACTTGAGTTTCCGACCCTTTCTCACCTAACATGGGATGATGCGTCAAAGTAATCAAGGCATGCAAGCTTTCTTTATTTCGAAATGGTTGTTGGAGCCTTCTAGAGGAGAGATGAAAAGAGGGACATAAGACTGTTGGAGTCTTCCACACACACACACACACACACAGAGAGAGAGAGAGAGAGAGAGAGAGAGAGAGAGAGAGAGAGAGAGAGAGAGAGAGAGAGAGAGAGAGAGAGAGAGAGAGAGAGAGAGAGAGAGAGAGAGAGAGAGAGAGAGAGAGAGAGAGAGAGAGAGAGAGAGAGAGAGAGAGAGAGAGAGAGAGAGAGAGAGAGAGAGAGAGAGAGAGAGAGAGAGAGAGAGAGAGAGAGAGAGAGAGAGAGAGAGAGAGAGAGAGAGAGAGAGAGAGAGAGAGAGAGAGAGAGAGAGAGAGAGAGAGAGAGAGAGAGAGAGAGAGAGAGAGAGAGAGAGAGAGAGAGAGAGAGAGAGAGAGAGAGAGAGAGAGATCAGGAGTTGGGATGTTGTATCGCATGAGTGCAATATTGATAATATCAGCCGATAATATTGATATCGCCAACGCTGATTAGGAGTACATGAGTGTCTATATTATACATTTCAAAAAAGAAAAGAAAAAAACATGAGTGCCTATTTTAGTCATCAACTCTGAGCTAGGTTCAGAAAAAAAAAAAAAAGCATGTTATGTTGACCATTGATCCAATGGGGAGTTTATAGCATTAACATGCATGATGGGTTCAAGTTAAGATTTTAATTTGTAAACAAGCATGTGGTCGCATCTCCCTAAGGAGGTTGTAGAAGGTCTTAAAGATTTAGGCTTATCAATCTCATTGGCTTCTTTTAAGATGCTTGTTAATGGTTCTACCAAGAGATTTTTCGGGGGAACAAGGGGCTTATGGAAGGTTGACCCTTTATCTTTCTTCTATTTGTAGTGATTGTGGAAACTTTGAGTCGTTGCCATTGAAAGCCTATGAGTATCTCACCAGAGGGTTCAAGGCAGAGAATGCCAACTATGCACTATCTCATCTTCATTTTGTAGACAACATTCTTATTCTGTGAAGTGGATAGACAACAAGTGCAAAACCTTTGTATGGTGATCAGATCTGTTAGAGTGATATTAGGCCTAAAGATCAATATTCAAAAAGGCGAAATGATGGGAATCTAGATGAACCAGCAGGAACTTGCTAGTTTCTACACTTATTATATTTGGACACGGAGTGGGAAGCCTCCCTTGGAGGAATATGTGGATGCCAAACCACCAACACACCTCTGGGATGCGGGTTCGAGACGAAGATATCTTTGGAGGGTGCATCACTCTCATAAACTTGGATCTGTGGAACATGCTTATATATTTTGTGTTGATGTTTAAGTGCCTAGTTGGGGTGATTGGGAAATAGGAAAAATTACAAAGAGATCTTTTACAGAAAGAGGCAGCAGAAAAACATAAGTTTCACTCTCCTGAGTAGGCCGAGGTTCTCAAGCCAAAGAAATCAGGAGGGGCGGGTGTAAGGTCCCTCAAACACACCCTTGATCTGCTTAGGAATGGTTATGGAGATTCAGGATAGAAAAGGTGACTCTTTATGGAAGTGCATCATCTCGAGTATGGTTTTAGTAAGGGTGGATGATTACCAGAAGATTGTCTCTTTGCAGGGCTTCAGGGTTGTCGAAGGCGATCTGTGGCATCAAAGAAACTTTCGCAAGAATGGGAGTTTTAGGTGACGACTCATGCTTTTGGCTCTAGGATTACATTTGGTGCATCTCTCCTGCTCTCCGCCATGCTTTCCCTCAACTATTCCATTTGGCAGTCGACAAAGGCATGGCGGTTGCCCAGGCATTCTATTAGGAAGGTGGACAAACTATGTGGTGCCCTCGCTTCAGAAGGGCCTTAATGTGGAATTTGAGGAGCTTTTGCAATTGCAACTATTGGATATTCCTAATTCTATTGCCTCCATGAAGGGGTTAGAGATTCTTGCTCTTGGACCCTAGAGAAGGATGGGTGCTTCTCTATGAAGTCATTTTACTCCATGTTGACCATTGTGGCCAGAAATCAGGCGCTTGCCCCAACAGGCATCTGTTTAGAGGACTCCTGGGCCTCCTAGGTTGGTTGCTTTCCATTGGCTAATGGGAAAGATAGTCTTTAACATAAATCATCTGTGCAGTAGGAATTTCATATGGCCAATGCTTGCATTGTATATCTTTAGGCTGATGAATCAGTGGGGGTGCATCTATTCATGCATTGCAGCTTTTCTGCTGAGGTTGGTGGGATTCTTCAACCGCTTCATGCTTCTTTGGGTCATGCCAGAGAGGATCCAGTCCTATAATCCTTTGGAAAGGAGAATGTAGGGGGAGAAAAGGAGATCTATATGGAGCTTATGCTTCCTCATAGGTCTTTAGTTGATTTGGCAAGAAAAAAATAATCTGTCTTTTTGCGACGATGCTGTCTCACGGGAAATCCTAAATGCCAAAAACAGAGCGTCTTCTGAGCATAAGGTCTCAAGTTGTTTTTGAACTGTAATAGGGATTCCTTTATGGATGATTCCTCTTCATCACCACCTTTTTGTTTGGCTCCTGCCTCTTTGCTTTATTAATAAAAACAGAGCGTCTCCTGAGCATACGATCTTTTTAGATCTATTGCTCTGGCTACGATTTCAAGCCCTTGTTGCATGAAGGCATGGTTGTTGGTGGCCCCACATAGAGTGGAGGGCCTGGAGGCTTTCTGTTGGATGGCTGTCACCGACAAAATCGCTGTCACTAACTTGAAGAAAAGGAACTGGGTAACCCCCCAAGATGTGTTTCCTCTGTCGGAAGGATGAAGAATCGGTAGGCCTTTTCTTTCTGCACTGCAGTTACACAAGGGAGAGATGGGCTTGCTTTATTCGCCTTTCCCAGATCGTACAGGTCATTCCTCCATTGGTTGTGGTGCTTTTTATTGGCTGGTCTGCTGGTCCTTTTTCCTTTTTTTTTTTTTTTTTTTTTTTTTTTTTTTTTTTTTTTTTGTCTCAGAGGGAAAATTCCTTGGTGCATGTTACCTCATGCTATAATGTAGGGTATTTGGCAAGAACGTAATAGAAGAATCTTTGATGGTGTATCTTGTCCTTGGGAGTGCCTTTTTGAGACGATTATACCAGTAATTGATTACTTGGGGCCTCAGCAAATGATTTCAGTGGGATCTCACATTCGGTGTTATTGAGGAAACGGTTAGAGACTATTAACTACTCTGGTAAGAAGCCCATCGTAAGGACTGTGACAACTGCTGCCAAGTAACTGGTGGAAATTATCGGTAACCTGGGCTGTCTGGCATCGGCAGGGTTGCTCGAGATGATCATGGCAACATAAAAGTCGTTTTTCATGTCCTATCAGCTCTGGAGACTCTAACAGAGCAGAGCTTCTGGCAACCCTTGAGGGTATTAATCTGGCCCGGTCGTTGTTCTCAGGGCATCTTCTTGTGGAGGGGAACTCCAGAAATACCATATCTTGGGCTTCCACATCCTGCAAAGCTCCTTGGAAGATATGATTCATGGTCAATGAGACCATCTTCAGAGCTTGTGATAGTTGCACCCATGTTCATATTTGAGAGAGGCAAATGATATTGCTGACTCTCTAGCCAAGGATGGTGTAAGTAATCAAGCCCTCTCTTGTTTAACTACTATCCACAACCTTAGCAGATAGTGCTCTTTGTTCTTTTGTTTCCTTATTTTTAATAAGTTCAGTATTCTCTTAGAAAAGAAATTTGAAATGGGAATCATTCCTGCTTCTCCAAGTGTTGAATCATTGAGCATGCTGGTTTAACACAATTCTGATATTCTGTGAAAATTAAAGTTTAATTACTTTTTTTGTGAAACTCGGACTAATGTGCAGTTTGTGGTGCAGGAATTCTCTCTTTTTTTCCCCTTATTTTTCTCTCTTCATCATATAGGCTTTTTATTCAATAACATTTTCTTCAAATTATGTTCTTTTGATTTACTCATGCTGGCTATATAGATCAAGAGTTCATTGGGTATTTGATTCTAGAATGTGTACTGAAATTTCATTGATATTCGATTCTATTTAACATAGGATAACCATAGGATCCTGCTCATAAGAAAATATACAGTTTTCTGACATGCAGGATTATGTTATGTATGTAGGGGCCCTATGGCTTGGGATCTAGACCACTGAATTGGTGGGGCCTATTTTAGATGGGATATGCCGTCAAAAATCTCCCAGGTGGAAGATTTCAAACACTCTTGAAACTATTTTCCATTGATTACACTTTTCAAAAAAAAAAATAAAAATCCATTGATTACGGACCATTTCTGTGTTCTCTCATCAATCGCCCATTTATAGGACATGGGTCCAAGGGTATATCTCCCAATCTGGAAAATTTTCAGGGCAGCCCCTATTCATGGTGGGAACCATTAGGTCAATGGTTTGGATCATCGTACCATGACCCGTCATACATGGAATGCTGCATATCAGTAAACTGTTATTTTGCTGATGTGTGCAGAACCCAATGATTCTTGTATTGTGTGTTTTCTTTTTGTTCTGTTTTTAATGAACAACTATTCTTTTCCAGATTTTCAGAAACTGAGCATGTCTGCAATTTATTAACGACTTCATCATATTATTTTTTTTTTCACAGGGATTTGTAGTTGTGGAGACAAACTTTAGGTTGTATGCTTATTCATCATCTAAATTGCATTGTGAGATTTTACGCCTTTTTGCAAGGTATATGACTGCTTTTGAGATTGGTGTTGCCTTCCACTCACAGTTGGATCTGAGTCTGAGTTTATATAGGCACACATTGCATGAGTTTATTACCAATCTTTTTCTATTATTATTAGTTTTGAGTTATTACCAATCATCCTAAAGTTTGTTACCAATCCCAAAACAGAAAAAGAGAAGCAAAGAATGAAAAGGGCACACATCGTGTTGTTTGAAACTATGCCATGAGACATGATAAGCTCATAAGGGTTTACTTTTGAAACAATTGAACATTATTGCAATGTTATGCTCCTTTAAATGGTTACTGGTTAGGCTTTGTTATTATTTTAAAATTTCTATTTATACACCCATTAAGATTGAATCAGATCATAAAATGTTAAGAGGGCCAGATTGCATTGATTTTCTTTCTTCCTATTGAGAAAGTTGTGGTAAATGGCAATATAAAAATGCTTTAAAATTTTGGCAAAATATGATATGGACAAATCAACCATTCATTCCACCACATTTTAACCAATTTATGTCATTCCTGACATTTCCATGAATCATATGGAGCACCCATACTGTTTGGAGATGGGAAGACATCAGTCCTATAATGTTATCTCAATTTCATTTTATACCTTTACAATCCACAAGATAAAATTATGATTTATATAGTCCATTAATGATAGAAAAGACTAAAATAAACTTTGCTCTTCCATTTCTTGCAAATTGTAGGATTCATATAGGTATGTTTGGATGCACTTTAAAGTTTAAATTGCAGTTTGGATGCATTTGACCAGAATGTTACTCTAGAAATCATATATCTTTTTTTTTTTTTTTTTTTAATGAATGAAAGGAAATTTATTAACAAAAAAGAAATACAAGAAGCTCAACAACACAACAAAGAAAGGAAAACAAACAGAAATACCCCTAGTGGGGAAATAAGTGAGTTCCCAACTACTGTAGGCCTGCACTACGGGTCAGCATTGAGCCCATACTTTTTTTTGCATTGGTTATAGACAAGTTAATAAGGCAATTGCAAGAAGAGATCCCATAGTGTATGTTGTGTTGTTTGTAGATGACATAGTTTTGATTGACAAGACGAGGGAGGGCGTAAACACAAAGCTAGATTTATGGAGAGGTACTTTATAACCTTAAGGATTTAAAACTAGTCAGATTAAAACTAAGTATATGGAGTGGAATTTTAGTAACAATATGAGTGGGAACAAGGAATTAGTTAAGATGGCTGACTAAGAAGTTTCCCAAAATGACCACTTTCAATATGTTGGGTCAATAGTTCGCGAGAGTAAGAAGATTGGGGTGGAAGAAATGGAGATGTGCTTCTGGAGTTTTATGTGATTGTCGTGTACTGCTCAAACTGAAAGGGAAATTTTATAGGATGGCTATAAGACCAGCCATGCTTTATGGAACAAAATGTTCAGCAGTTGAGGAACAACATGTTCATTGGATGAGTGTAGCTGAAATGAGGACGTTGAGATGGATGAATGGCAAGACGAGGAAGGTAGAATTAGAAATGAATGCATTAGACGGAATTTAAGAGTAGCACCAATAGCTAATACGATGAGAGAAAGTAGACTTAGATGGTTTAGTCATGTCCAATGGAGACGAAGAAATGTGCCAACTAGAAGTGAGTTGGTACAAGTCGAAGTCTCTAATAGGGGAAGGGGAAAGCCCAAAAGGACATCAGTGTAGATAGTAAGAAAAGACTTAATGACCCATGGTCTAACTGAAGGCATGGCCCTTGATAGAGTGGAATGGCAGAAAAAGGATTCATGTAGTCGACCCCAATTAGTTGGGATCAATGTTTTAAATATCGACGATATCGGCCTATATATCCCACAATATATCTTGTATCTTACCTGTGCGATACGAAACACACATGTAGTGCCAATATATACCATATGTTCGATCTGGTGAGGATTTTCAATTTTCAATCCCCTTTTTTTTTGTTGAAATTATGTTAAATTAGTGTCAAATGATTATAAATCCATTGATTCTTCATGTTTTGCATGAAAAATCACGTAGTTGGAGCTTTGATTTCAATATCCACTGGTTCGTCATGTTCTCCATGTTTTTTTTATTTTTTGAAATCTTCTTTCAACCAGCTGCCAATTGAACTAATTTCGAAGTATTTAGAGTATTTGATGAAATTATCATCACATACACTCTAATTTTGAAATTTGAGTGTAGGATAGGTGGTCTAATTTGGGGAAAATTGGTGAAATTCGAAATTTCCCCAATTTCTCCCAAATTGCTTTCAATGTTACACTCCAAACATGAAAGTAAGCATGTATGGTGATTTATCTATTGATTTGTTTAGTCCTTGTCAATTTTCATAAAATAAAAAATAATTTTAATTAAAAATTAAGAAAAAATGATTAAAATATTAGAAAATTTTGAAAATTCCCTTCAACCAGCTGTCAATTGAACTATATTCGAAGTATTTAGGAGTATTTGATGAAATGATCATCACATACACTCTAAATGTTATGCATTCAATTTCATATAGTTGCATTAGTTCAATCAGACAACGCATAACTTAGGACCCTATGCAAAGGAAACCTATTATATGCACCTCTTTTTTGAGATTTTATGATTTAAAAGTGTGTATTAAGGTCTTTTTTAACAATCCATGAATTTTCATTGAAAAATTCACCATTTTCCCAATGTTTCCCCATGTTTCCCAAAAAGTGTGATAAATTACCCGATACAAACAATATATCCTATGTGATAACTAATATGTGTATCTGTATCCCCTGGATGCGATACCGATATTTTGAACATTGGTTGGGATAAGGCTTTGATGATGATGATGAGACACCCCTACCCCACTTACACACCAACTCCCTCCAATAGCGAGACTACAAAAGAAAAATAACTTAGTTATCCCTTTTTCTATGATCTATGAGCAACAAACCTCCATGCAGAACACTAGGGCAATGAATCAGCTTTGGAGTTGTGTATACTTTTTGACAAGTAACAACAAATTCATTTAAAGGGGAAAAAAAACAGAGAGAGATGCCATCCGTTAAGTTATTGGAGAAATTATATTGTTTGGATAGCACAACAACATTGACTTGAAATAAAATCTATCTAATTCATTAGAAAACAAAAAAAAAAAAAAAAAGAGTATTGGCTTGAAATACTGTCTAGGGTTCCTTAGACACCATTTTCTGCTTTCCATTCCAATTAGAAACTAGAATTGCAATTTGAAAAGTCGGGCAAGAGCCTGACATGTTCTCAACTACTTAGGATTAGCCAATCAAAGTATATCTCTTTAGAGGCATGGGCAATCAAATGTGAGATCCACATGATGGACAGTCCAAACACCACCTTGAGTAAATTAATGTGGACTGACCATTTCTTGGCCATTGATGGGATTGTTTGGATTGTCAATCGAAGTGATTCTTGAGATGAATGGTCAATGAAAGGTGGCCCCACAGTATGGATGATCAAGATCATCCATCAAGCCTTTTTGGTAAGTTTATATGAACTGGCCATTTTTGTGGCCACTGGTATGATTGTTAGGATCTTCCAGTTCAAAGTAACCCTTGAGACTTGAGAGCCACGGACAGTCAAAAGGTTTTAGCCCACATGATGGACAATCCCGAAAAATATTCATATTATGTGATGTAGGTGAATATGGTACTTGATAGAGTGGAATGGCGGAACAGGGTTCACGTAGCTGACCCAAATTAGTTGTGATAGGCAAATGATGATATTATCTGATATATGGAAAATTACATTTGAAGTGGAACTGCCATACGGCATGGAAACCAAATTGCAATTCAATGATATTTTAGGCAAAGAAAACTGAATGCAAGTCACTATCTGCTTTCAAATGCAAAGCTGACAAATACTAAGAAACTCAAATACTAGTTGGCAGAGTTGTGCTTCTAACTGCTACTGTAAGGTCATCGCCATATATGATAGAAGCTGAATACTCAAACTGCTTTCCATGTCATCGAACCGTATAGTAAGATTTGATAGGCTTTTAATAGCATTGATGCTTGTCTGAACTTCTTGGTTGGTATCACATTACTTTCTTTCTTTCTTTTAATGGGTATCCTATTTCTTATTGAGTATGAACTGTGAAAAATACACGGTTCATTTGAAAAGAAAAACAGGATAAATGTTTACGATCTCTTATCAGTAAAAATTGGTTCATTTACGCTGCATGAACTGTTTAAAGTGTCAAATTATGATCCCCTGTGATCTGTATAAGTTGTGAATTCAGAGTTTCGGTGAAGTTACATTTGCTTATTTTTTATTTTTTTCTTAACATATTTGAAGTAGTTTATTAATTTCAAGGTAAATGTTGTTATATTTAGGGTAGAATATCAACTTCCAAACCTCATAGTTGGAGCTATAACAAAAGAAAGTTTGTATAATGCTTTTGAGAATGGCATTACGGCAGAGCAGGTATGAGTTACAAATTCTTGTGTTAACATGTTTTACTGGTGGATTGTGTTTTCAAAATCGAATTAAGCATCTTTTTATTTCATATGCGGGAGGATATTCCAACCTCCTACTCATTGCATATTTATATGATGATCTAAGACATTGATTCTTCATTAGGCTTTGTAAATAGACCATAGACCAAAACTCACAATGATCAAACAATGCTAACCATATACAGAATTTCTTACAAATATAACTGATGGTGTTAGTGACTTGTGTGCACCATTTTTAAATGGTTAGAATGGTCCCATCACTGTAGCTCTTGAGTATCATTCATTCATGGTCACCCGGGTGAATGAACAGTTGATTATCATAAACAGGCCACATGTATAATGTAGAAACTAGAAAGTGGGAGGATGAAAATTTCCTCCTCCAGGGTGGACTGGGTCTCCTCTCTCCATATTTGCATGTATCTTATATATTTTGATCTGATCCTATTGTGCCTAAGGTATTAGAAGCTTCACATACATGCATGCCTGCAATTAGTTTTTTGAGTTGCTAAAACTGTGCATTATTTAAAGGATATGGGAAGGGTTTTAGACTAAACTAAAGGGCATTTAGGTAATTTAATAAGGCGAAGCTGTCTCTACTCACTTTCTTTTGCAATGAGAAAGTATCACATACAGCTGCTGTGTTTGAACTTCACATACAGCCTTTATTTCCTGCCAGGCTGTCACATATATATGTATCCGAATCATGAAAAGGCTGAGTGACACCATGATGATCACATGGTGTGAAAATCAAGCCAATCCACTCATCGAGTGGAACACAATATCAAAATCAATGGCAAGTGTATGGCATGAGCCATTCTACTGGTGTGTCCCACATAATGAGTGGATTGGCTTGATTTTTGTATTGGGTGATAAATATGGCGTGACGCACCTTCTGCACAGTTTGGATATTCTATACATTGAGAAACTTTGGTAGTAAAACAACGGATGTATTTGAAAGTTAACATAGAACCACTGTATGTGATCATTTCTCCTTTACAGCCGCTTCTACCCTCTCTCCCACATTTTACAAACCGCTCTCTCCACGTGCATTGCAGTTGATGTATCTACTAGCATTGGTAAATACAAGAAATTCACTTTGAAAATGAGGAAATTATATCTTAAGAGCTGTTTTTACTTTTTAAACAGTTAATTAACTGGTTTTTTTTTTTCCTGAAACTTTCTGCAGATAATTTCTTTTCTTCAGCAGAATGCACATCCTCGTGTTGCGGAGAGGACCCCTGCAGTACCAGAGAACGTTACAGATCAGGTGTTCTTTTCTCATTGAATAACACTGAACAAATCCATGCCTTTAAAACCAGACCAGACTGGACTGGCCTTCCTTTACTTCGTCCAACAAACAGCAAGCATGGCAGCCTGTGCTGAAAACCATTTGGGTGTTGAACCGTCTTGCATGAATTTGGTTCAAAATGGAACACTTTAGGAGGCTTCCAATTTGTGAGGAACCAGAAGTTTTTTTTTTTTTTTTTAGGTGAAAGATAACAAAATTTTATTAAAGAAAAAAAGAGAACAAAAGAGAGGAGGCTGAAAGACTGAGGTAGCCGAACAACTAATATCCTAGAAAAAGAAGATTACAATCCTGAATATTAGCTGCAAAAGAAGCCCATTCGACCAAAAGATGCGTAGCCCTTAGAACCGTGACCTCAACAGATTTGGAGATATCATTGAAGCATCTATCATTCCTTTCTTCCTAGATGGCCCACCAGACAGCCAAAATAGTCATTCTCCAGATTTTAGATTTATGTTTGCCGCCTCTAACACCATGCCAGGCTAGAAGGAGACCATGAGCAGACTCCGGAAAGGTCCACTGAACCTTAAAGCGAGACCAGAAGTTTTTTAACAAAGCTTGAAGGGAAAAACCAAGACCTCTTTGTTAAACTCCTATTATGAGTTTTTTTTTTTTTTTGTAAGTTTCCTCTCTGCATTTTTTTTTTAATTATTGAGAAGGTCTCAAGTCCAACCAGTTGGACCAAAGTTAACATCCACCAGGTGGACCACACTTGTATTTTGTTACTTATCAGTGGCTAGGAATTGTTTTTTTATGGTGTGGTCCACTTGATGATTGGATGGGATGAGTTTTACACAAGGTGATTCTCATGATGGGTCAACCTATAAGAAGGGTTGGATGTCATACACACATGATAGATAGGAAGGTATTGAGTGACGGTAACTTTTTGTCCAACTGGTTGGACTTGAGACATCTTTTTTTACTTGAGTTTGATGTATTTTGAATTTTCCTTTTAAAAACAATATCTTAAGTCTAGAGAATTAATATCTACATCCACATGCAACCATTTTTTTATATATCATTTTGGGAATTGAAATAGCACACTTGTACCATTTTTATTGAATAGTGCATCAACTTCCAAAATGGAAAAGAGTGTGTGCACAGAAAAATGAATGCATGCAAACCGATCAGGATGGTGTCCGTAGTCGCTCCCTCAATCTATTACAAGAGAATGTTACCTGGACCATGTGCCAAGGTATTCCGTAACGGTAATGGTGGCCATTATGGCCACCATCGTTATCTTTACGATATGGATTGTAACAGCCATTATGGTCTCTCTCTCTCTCTCTCTCTCTCTCTCTCTCTCTCTCTCTCTCTCTCTCTCTCTCTCTCTCTCTCTCTTTCTTTTTAATTGAAAGAAAAAACCCGAAAAACCCATATATGCCCTGTAACGTTGAAAAAGAATCCGAAAAACTTGTAGTTGTCCCGTAACAGACCATTACAGGGTTGTTACGGCCTTTACAAGGGAGCTTAATGAGCCATTAACGGTGGTTACATGTCATTTTTTTCCATAATAGCTGTTACGGCCATTTCGACCCCGTAACATGTAACGGTTGACACTATTACCTTTATTTAACGGCTTTTACGGCACAATGATGTGCCCTTTTTCCTGATGTTTGAAAGCATGGGCCTACTCAAAACTTGCTGATTGTATCCAAAGGGTAATGAAAGGTGGAATTTTTGAAAGAGTGCCTAGAGCCTGGCCAAAACTGAGTTGGCACGTCAAGTTTCTGAATATATTAACGAGTTGTTTGACTGAACCTTTTTTTGTGTATAACATTGTACAAATATGTGAAGTGCCCATCTCAATCACCATTGATTTGACGGGTTGAACCATATTCATCCTACAGATAAGGCTGTGGGAAACAGATCGAAATAGGGTTGATATTATTCCTTCGCATCTATATGAAGATTTCCCATCCAAGGTAAACACTGAGCCCATTCATATATTCGTGAGCTTCCTTGTATCGATTATGAACCATATTTTGATAACTTGAATTTCATGTCATTTCCTCGCTTTTAGGGGTGCAACTTGGGTAGGTTTTGGTTGGTTGAGGGTCAACCTGAGCCTGATCCAACCTCAAGAGGATCGAACTTGAACCCAACCCAAATTCCTCTATATTTAACCCTAAACCAACCCAACCCGACCCGACCCAACCCTTCCCAAATCATCATCAGCATCATCTAAGCCTTACCCCAATTAAATAGGGTCAGCTACATGAATCCCATTCCGCCATTTCACTCTATTAAGGGCCAAACCTTCAATTTGACAATAGGCCATCAAGTCTTTTCATCCTACCTCCATCCATGTCCTTTGGGCCTTCCCCTTGCCCTTTTAGAGCCTTCAACTTGTACCAACTCACTTCTAACTAGCATTGTTCTTCGTCTCCGCTACAAATGACTAAACCAGTAAACCATCTAAGTCTACTTTCCCTCATCTTATTACTTACTGATACTGTTCCTCAGTTCCGTCAAATGCATTCATTTCTAATTCTATCTTTCCTCGTCTTGCCACTCATCCACCTCCACATGCTTATTTTAGCTGTTCTTATAGCTATCCTATAAAATTTCCCTTTCAGTTTTGAGTGGTACATGACAATCACATATAATTCCAGAGACACGTCTCGGTTTCTTCCACCGAGCTTGAATTCTATGGGCAACCTCCTTTTCAATCTCTCCACTCTCATCCAGTATTGACCCAAGGTATCAAAAGTTGTCATTGGTCAGCAAACTTAACTAATTCCTCGTTTTCACTCCTATTATTACTAAAATTGCATTCCATATGCACTGTTTTAGTCCGACTAATTTTAAATCCTTTAGATTCTAAAGCATTCCTTCATAGATCTAGCTTTGTGTTTACACCCTCCCTCGTCTTGTCAATCAAAACTATGCCATCTACAGACAACATAGACCATAGGATCTCCTTTTGCAAATGGCTTGTTAACTCATCGATAACCATTACGAAAAGGTACGGCCTCAATTCCGACCCCTAATACAACAATTGGGAACTCACTTGTTTCTCCACTAGTGGTCCTACATATCCTTAATCATGTCAATTTATCCTCTTTAAACTTCTTTCTTTCCCAACACTCACCGGATTAACTCTCTACAACCCTATCGTATGCTTTCTACGAACCAGTAAAGACCATGTGGAGATCCTTTCTACTCTCCCTAGATTTCTCCATTAATTGTCCAAGTTGGAAAGTAACTTCAATGGAAACATTGTCTGATACATTCATCTCATGCCTTAGTCTTTGTTCAATCTCTCTCCAAAAGTTTTATAGTATGTCTCATAAGTTCAATTCCACGATAGTTAATGCGACTCAGTATGTCTACTTTGTTCTTGTAAATAGGTACCATGGTACTTTTCCTCCATTCAGCTAGCATTTTCTTCAATCATATAATATTGTTGAACAACTTTATCAACCAAAATAATGTAATATCTACCATACACTTACAAATTTCTATTGGTATGCCGTCTGGTTTTCATCTTTTTCAAAACTTCTTTCACTTCAGATATCCCAATCCTACAAAAGCATTTATGGTACTTAACGTCATTTGAGTTTATGGTTCCTTTTATCCTTATGCTCTCATAGTGGTTGTCATTTAACAAGTTCTAAAAATAGTTTCTCCATCTTTTATTGATCTCATTGTCTTTTATTAGTACCATCTAGTTATTGCTTTTAATGCATCTAATATGATCTAGGTTCCTATCCTTTTCTCTTATTTTTGCAAGTTCAAAGACATCTTTCTTACCTTCTCTTGTTACCAATCTATTATAAAGATCATCATAAGCCTTACGTTTAGCCTCAATACTCTCTTAGCAGTGACATTTCTATGTTGTTCAAAATTTTCATCATCTCTAGTCCTTTATCTGGGCATGGGATCTGTGATGAGAGCACAAGACATGGTACAATCAAGCACTATCTAATATTCTAGTACATAGGTTGATTACAATCAACAAGTTGACCTGACCCTACCCAAGTACACGTGATTATTCCTAACCCAACCAGAATTTGCTTAACCTAAAACCCAACACAATTTCAAATCAGGTTGGTGCTTTCCAACCCTAATCTAACTCAAGGACCTTGACAAACCTACCCAACCCCAACCCCAACCCCAACCCAACCTGACCCAAACTCAGGTTGCCCTTCTTGCTTTAGAGAACTTGCTCAATGCAGTTCTGAGCTTTTTTTCCTCTCGCAGGAGGTTTTTGAAGCTGCCTCTGACTTTGCAAGGGAAGTTAGTGGGTTGCTGTGGGAAGACACGAAGAACATGCGACTGATAGTCCGTGGCGAACTGCACCAAGACATGCGTGACTTCCTCCGCCGTCAGAAATGATATATAAGCAAATGCCATAGTAGAAAAGAAATGCAACCACTTGCATCAGTGTTCATCCACTAGGTGCTTGCATGGAATTTGGGCGGGGCTCTCTCATCAGTTTCAGCGATGCACATGAAAAGCAATAGCAAGAAACTTCCAAATCCAAGTCCACAGATGAATTTTTTTCCCAAGGATCAAGAAGTGACTGAAATCAACATGAATTCAAAAAATCCAATACAGGCAACGAAATGAAGAAAAGAAAATGTTTCACGAGTTCTAATGCTTTTGGCATTGCAACCGTGAACTCGAAACTATTACAATCAGTCTGTAGTGATACAGATTAGCAAGTCTGTATTGCCTTATCAAATAGTAATTATGATAATTCTTATGATTTCGAATAAATTCACTGAGTTCAGTAATCAGCTCTGTATGATGCCAATGGGTTGTTATATAATATGGGGTTTTTCCATATAAATGTTCATCTTTTAGTGTATTTTCTAAAAACCACCAAGTTTAGAAGTTTATATAAATAAATGCCAAACTTTTAGGCTGCTAGTCAAGAAAGTCTACTCCATTAGAAATCCATAAATATTGTGCTTTGTAAATGACCAAAAAGCCCATAGTTAATAAGTTATAGGTAACCTAGCTAGCTAATCCATCCAGCTGCCCATTCACCATGCAATCCAACTCATTCATTTGCTTATTAACACTAGGATGGAGGACACAGATCATCTTCAAGTCCCCAATATATCTTCTTGCAGGGCCTACTTAGTTCTGAATATGCCTGATTTTATTTATTTTTAGCTCGTGTCCTAAAATGCATTCTAAAATAGATGGACACTGGATATCATAGAAACATCATGGTGGGCCATGCCATCTCAATGGCCAAGCATAAGACACAGGGCGAAAATGGTCTTTATATGAAAATAATCTTTTCAGTTGATAACGTCCCTTTTGATTAACTCTCAGCAAAATTAACTTTTAAAGTAAGCCAGTTCGAGAGAAAACTTAAGGATATGCATTTATATGGAAAAACCCCTTGTATTATTGATTTATTTATTTTTAATGGTAGTCTTGGAAGGGCTGGTTGTTACTGTTCTTGAGTGAAATGAACTAGAGAGTGGAAGATGAAAGATTTACCTATCACTGGGACTTGCACTCGCTGTTTTCTCATATGCTTTTATAGGGGTGGTAATGGCCCAGGCTAGACCTAAGCCATGGCCTTAGCCAGGCCTATACCCTAATTGAGCCTTGGCCCATGTGAAAGAATCATCAAAGTTTTGAAATAGTCCAAATAAGATTTTTGTTTTTTTTTTTTTTTTTTTTTTTTTTTTTTTTTTTTTTTTTTTTGGGGGGGGGGGGGGGGGGGGGGGGTGGTATATCCCCTCCATCCATTGTTTTAAGACTTGGATGCAGATAGCTTGAGTCTAAAAACCATCCCTTCCCCACTTATCTCCCATTATATAAATGGTTTTGATTGTAGAGACATAACCCCGAATCCAGTGCGATTGATAGAAAACAGTAACAGGTGTCCTTAAATCATCCATTTCTTTTCATGACAGTGACCCACTTGAAGATAGTCATTGGCCCAAGCCGGGACACCAGACCTGGAATTCAAGACCAAGCCCTGGCCCATTGCTACCCCTATGGTTCTTGGCATATTCATTAGGCATAAAGGCCATTGGTGTTTATTATCGTGCTGGCAATTCATGCCTATGGGCTTGCTCACAACAGCAGCTAATGAGCCTGGATCGAGTCTTGGCTGGGCCATGTTGGACCTGACAGGTCCCTATTCATTAACGGGCCTTAACCACGCCACTACTTACAAATCACTTCATTTGCTTTCGATGCAACATTCATGTTACAGAATAACTGGAACGGGTCACCTTTGGATGATCTGAGGCGTTCATCTGATGGGTCCTATTGTTGGAGCAGTGGTCGAGTATCTTCCTATTAGATCCTGATTCCCTATTAGATGGTCCTGATCATCCAACTAGGGATCGATACCAAGGAGTGTTTCTGGGGATTTTCAAATGGACAATTACAGTATAATCTATCCCAGATATTTAGATCCCCCCATCGTGAATAAAGTATATCCTAAAAATCTCCACAATAGGATAATCCTAATCCTTCAATTAGTGTATGTTGGCATACAGATGTATGGTTAAAAATGAACAAAGATGGCAATGGCCCCATACTGCCTAGATAATTGAAATTTTAAAGGAGATGCTTTTCCTGTGGGGAAATTATCAAAATGGCCTCATCCATTTTTCTTTAGTAGCAGCGAAGTTGAGAATTGTGGGATGGTCTATGTATAACATCTAACTCATCCAACATATGCAAACATCATGATGATCACAAGAACAATATATCTGGCCAGTCAAATCATCAGATGGGCCACGCTTGAATTTGGATGTTTTGGACTAGCGGATTTTATTTTATTTTTTGGCCTACCTTATAATTGGACCAGCTATATTTTCCACTCATCTGATAATCTTGGTGGGGTGCATCTATTGGACAGTTTGGAAATTAAACGAGGGCATTTACATAATTTCTCCCCTTAAAAGTTAAAAAGCACCATCCCGGAATTTTGGTTTTTCTTGGCGCTATTTGGTAAAATCAGAACTCCTGAAGAATTTTTGCTATATAAATCCCTAAAAATAAAATAAAACATCAATGGTCCATATTCAATGCTAAAAACAATAAGGCCCAAGTCCAGCATCTACCAATTAAAGATGGGGCCCACCACAGCAGCTGTTTTGGTTCCATGAATGCTTTTTTATGGTCTCAAAAGGGCATCCAAGAGCAGCACAATCACATTTCTGCAAATGCATTAGTGGACAAACAAAGAAACGAAAGGGGGAGAATGAAGATAAGAGATGCAATCCAGTGGTACTGGGCAGATGTGGTACCCAAGTGGTGTGTGCATCACATCCAACCCGTCCATCCGATGCGTACCCTCAGGTTACTCCGAGTACATGAAAATCAGCTTCATCCAAAACTCCATGGAGCCATAGGTGGTAGTAGTTAGCCCACCTGAGTTTTTGGGTGCTGGGGTAATGTGAGGCAATGCATCTAACAAACAGGTTGGATGTCATGAATACATCACGCTGGTGAAGAGAGAAAAGCTATTCAAATCCATTCCTAAACGAGACCTTAAATAATATGCATTTCAAATAATTGCATCAGAAAAAAGAGCCAAAAATCAAGAACATATCCTCAACCTACATATCATAGGGCTCAAAAAGAACCCTAAACCATAAAGAATATTACAACAATGGAGACCCAAAAATAAGGGAATTGTATTAGGCCTAAATGAAAAAAGAAAAAGAAAAAAAGACCAACATAGGATGAAAGCACCATCTATTCATCCTTCTTCGTGGCGCCGCTCTTAGAGGCCTTCCTCTTCATTCTGCTGAAGGGCCCCACAGTGCAGTCCATGATATACATGTAGATCACCTGACTCCATGCCTGATACGACTTGAAATCCTTGTAGTACTCGGGTGCAATCTCCTTCACCTTGTAGAGCTTGCTGCCCGGGATCCTTGGAAAGTCATGGTGCTCATTGTGGTACCCCACACTCCATGTCATAAGATTAAGCGGCCCGTAGTATGAATACGTCTCCTGATCGGGATGGAAGATGTAGTGCTCAGAGATGAAGTGGCCTGCCATTGGATGCATCCCACCCCCGACAAATGTCGAAAGGATCAGGTAAGCAAAGGACTTCCAACCCCAGAAGTAGACCATGGCCGCATCTAGAGAGAGCTGAATAACTAGATTGGTGAATTCCCATAAGCCAGGAGGCTTGGGGTTGAGGAAAAGAGGACGGAGAGCGTAAAAGAAGAGTTGGAAGATGACCCATATGGATTTTGCAATTGTGTTGGTGACCACGTTGGCCTCGGCATGGCTCGGGATGTCCATGTCAATGCCATCGACGCCTTGGAAGCGGTGGTGCTCCAAGTGGTATTTTTGGAAGGTGACGGACATTGGGACGCCGACGGGGAGGTTGGCAAAGATTCCTAACCAGCGGTTATAGACGGGGGTCGAGAAGGCAAGGTTGTGGCTGAGCTCATGAATGGCTAGAAAGAGGTTGTGGTTGAGGAAAGAGCCAAAGAAGTAGGCGACAATTAGGATCTTCAGCCAGCCAGCATCATAGAGACAAGTCGCAGTCCATAGCTGAAGCAAGACTACTACAGTAATCTGCACCAGAGACCATCAACATCATTAAGGTGAAGTAAACAAAGAAATGCTAAGGAGATTTGAACAGCAGATGTCATAGAACATCTCCATTGGCAATGGTATGACTGTAAGCTACAGCTGGTAATGGGCAGATGTGGGGCCTACGTGATGCTTGAACAAAATCCAACCTGTCCATCATATGCTTCTACGGATGTTACCTCAGGTACCCAAGGAAAGGCTGATACGTGAATCAGTTGGCCACACCACAGGAAACAAGTTGGGAAGGAATGTCCACCCTTGATTTGCATGGACTGACCATGCTGTATATATGAGATCGAGGCCATTCTGCTCTTCATCTGATATGGATGAAGGATCAGGCCAAAAATCAGGCAGATTTTATATTCATATGGGCCCCTGCGTAAATCAAGGGTCGGCATCCCCTCTCACATTGTTCCCTGTTCTGCGGCCCACTTGAATGTTGGGTCAGGCTGATGTTTCACACCTGTGGTAACAAGTGATGCATCTGACAGACAGGGTCGAGAACACCCCGATGGCATGCATGTGCAAGAACTGCTCGTGCACATGCATATGCGATGGCCCAACAATCATGCCGGGCACATCCATACGTTGAATGTGGAATGTTAGTCATTTACTTTTGACCATCCATTTTCCTCATGAACATGGCCCACCTCCAGCCTTTTTTTCCTGTCTTTGCCAGGACATGTTCATGGTGGCACTGCCTAATGAATGGTCCAGACAGCACATGTGCCATGTAAATATAATGACAAAATGAAAAGAAGAAACAAAAGAAAATGAAAAGACGGCTTTTGTCTCCAATATAATACTAGAAATTTCATAATTTCATCTTCTTTTGTTTGTTTCATCAAGGATGCAGGTCCACTCAACTTTCACAAACTGAGAGCCACATGGATGAAACTTTCATGATAATCATCCCATCCATCAAGTAAACTACCTTATGTTAACCGTAGAACCCAAAAATAAATCATGATAATCCAAAACTCAGGCAATCCACAGAATAGGAAACAGTTGGAATGGAATGCCCACCATTCATCTGATGTGATTAATCAGAACGAAAGAATTAACCCAAAATTCAAAATATTCCAAATCTCAGGTGGGCCATTCCATGTGAAGCTAGAGGTTTTATATATAATTTCTTTTGACCATCCATTTTCCTCATGCCCATGGCCCACCTCCAGCTTTTCTCCCTGTCTTTGCCAGAACATATTCATGGTAGGCACCATCCGAATGGTCCAGATGGCACACACCCGTCCTGTGTAAATATCATGACAAAATAAAAGAAGTAATGAAAAATGTCAAGACAGGCAACAAATCAGATACAGTTTGTCTCCAATATAATACTAGAAAATTTTCAAAATTTCTTCTTTTGTTGTTTGTTTTGTAAAGGATGCAGGCCCACCCAACTTTCACAAACTGAGAGCCATGTAGATGGAACTTTTGGGAATGATGCCTTATGTTAACCATTGAACCAGAAATCATGATAATTCAAAACTCAGGTAGGCAGTAGGCCACAACATAAGAAACAGTTGGGATGGAACACCCACCATTCATTTGATGTGCCTAATCAAGATGAAAGAATTACCCAAAATTCACAGTATTCCAAGACTCAGGTGAGCCATGCCACCTGAATTTAGAGGCTTTATGTATAATTTCTTTTGGGGTGGATTACCTGAGTATTGAATCAGCCTGAGTTTTTGGGATCAAGAACAAACAAGGGGTGGTGTGGAGAGAGATTGTGTGTGTGTGGGAGAGAGAGAGAGAGAGAGAGAGAGAGAGAGAGAGAGAGAATGTTCTGTCAGAAAGCTCAGGAGAGAGAGAGGGCTGTCGTTATTTTTGGAAGAAAAGGTGATGTAGACATCAACCCAAAAGAAAGGCTAGCTTTTTCAACAAAGATTAAAAAATGCAGACCACGACTATATTTTCTGCCAGCTTTAGACCAATTATGACAAGGTATTTAAGAGTGGTGAAGTAGCTTTTGAACAAAAGGGAAAGGTTTAGATAATCAAATATGAAAAGAGGCCAAATACAGAACAATTTCAGACCATTTACTGAGCGGTTGTATCCCTAAAATCCATACAATCGGTGCACCCATTTATCAAACTGTGGACTAATGTAGGCCACCTCACTGATGAGCCAATGCTTGCATTGTGAGTTTCTAATCTTTCCATGGACTTCTTTCTAGAATTGTTGCTTCCCCCAACCTTTCCTCCAAGCTATTTCCAAAATGCGAATTTGGCGACAGATCACATAGTTACAAACTTACAGGAACAGGATTCATGTAGCGAACCCCAACTAACTGGGATAAGGCTTAGATGATGATGATGATCACATAGTAACAGACTCCAATCATTGCAATTTTTAGGCTACTGATCATCCAAAAGATGGCCATTGATTAGAAGGTCAGGATCCATTGGCATGTATGTCGATATAGTGATTTGTAGGGACAATAACTTGTTTTTGCCGCAGATCCGTGCACTAAAAGAGAAACAAACCCAGAGGGGATACTGAAATGGTTGAAAAAAAAAAACAAATGGAGAAATGCCCACATGGGAATCAGCACGTGAATGGAATAAACAAATAAAAAAAATACTAAGATCCTGTTCGGTAGATGCCTAAAAATGAGTTTATCTCATTCTAGCTAACAGTAATTTTGTATTAGATCCATGAACTTAAAGAGAAACCCACATTAGATACAAATGATTAATAAAATTAAATCAAATGGAGAAAAACCCACATGGGTATCGGTTCCTTAATGGAACAAAAGAATACTCTCAGGCCTTATTTAGCAGACACCTAAAAATGAGTTGATCTCACTTTAGTTACAATAATTATGTATTAGAGATCTAGATCTCTAATAAATAATTATTGCTAACATGAAATCCAAATGAAAATTTACAAAATTCAATTTAGGGTGTGTTTGATTTTTCAAATCTCCCCCCTAAATACCCGTTTATTTATCAGCTTTCCCAATGTGATGTTGACAGGCACGCTTTTTGAATGTATTTGGTCTCTAAACCTAAGGCGGGAAACGTAAATAGTGTGGAGCCCACCGTGATGTATGCAACCTAACCACACCATCCATCCCTTCCGCCAGCTCATTTTAGGGCATGAGCCAAAAAATGAGGCTGATCCATGGACCACACCATAGGAAACAATAGGAATTGAATGCCTACCATTGAAAACTTTTAAGGGGGGCCTGAAGTTTTGGATCAAGCTAATATTTGTGTTTTCCCTTTATCAATGTTTCTAAGACCTTATGAACAGGTTAATGACAAACAAACATCAATGTGGGCCCTAGGAAGGACCAGCTTTCAACGGTGGATGTCTTTAGGACCACTATTTCCTGTGGTGTGGTCCACTTGATCTTTGGATCTGCCTCATTTTTTGCCTCATGCCTTGAAATGTTCTGTTATAAAATGGATGGATGGCGTAGATAAGTTGCAGACATCATGGTGGGGCCCAGAAATTTAAGTCAGCCCTTTCGGGATGGATTTTCAATAAGGAAATACTCACCAATTTGACCTATCTGTGTGTATTTACAAAAGGATTCTAAAAATCAAACACCTCTAAAATTCAGACCAATGTGAAAAACATCCAAAATGGGGTATTGATCAAAATGGATGCAGAATCAGAGATCCAATGTAACTAGACAGTTCTGCAGATTTACAGTAAAAGAGGAAAATCCAATATGACAAACCTAAGAAAATTTCAAATGGATATGAATGGAACCGAAATCCAAAAATAATGTTTTTGGCAGATTTACTGCACAAGGTGGAAAAACCAAATGAAGATTTGGATGGGGAAAAAAAAATCAAATTTAAACAAATGCAAGAAGATCCTAATCAGCATCAGGGAAAATGAAATCCAAATAAAAAGACTCAAAAATGTGTAAAAATCTCAATTGGGTATCGATCAAAATAAAATCCATAAACTGCAAAAAAAACAGAAACTTTCCTGCATATTTACAGCAAATGGCTTAATAACAGACGAATTTATTATTAAAAAAAGCAAGAAAAAGAAAAAAGAAACTTCAATAAAAGCTACAAGATCGCAAATGTTTAATGCGTATAGGCAATGAAAATCCTAAGACAAGAAAGTCAACTTCTTGGCAGATTTTGCAAAAACATTAAAACTTAAACGAAGATTCGAAACGAAAATATCAAATTTAATTTTTTTTTAAAAAATGTGAGAAAACTGAAATGGGTAATCAATGAAACTGGATTCTTCAGAACATTACACCAAACAGAAAAACCCCAAATAAAAATCCAATTCAAACTAACCATATTAGACAACCAATTAAGACCCACATTACATTCAACAAACATCACCACAAAAAGAAAGATAAATAAATAAATAGTCCTTAAAAAAATAAATAAATAAATAAATAAATAAATAACA
Source organism: Magnolia changhungtana (assembly GCA_030180095.1). Lineage (NCBI taxonomy): Eukaryota > Viridiplantae > Streptophyta > Magnoliopsida > Magnoliales > Magnoliaceae > Magnolia > Magnolia changhungtana. The sequence goes on from JASAUF010000213.1 coordinate 959,781, forward strand.
CAATTCTTCAGAACATTTATATCAAAGAGAAAAAAAAAAAAAACAAAAAACAATTCAAAATCTAATTGAAACTAAGCATATTAGATAAAACCAATCAAAACCACATTACATTCAACAGATCTCCACTACAATTTTATTTTAAAAATAAAAAAATAAAAAAATAAAAAAATAAATCGATTTTTCAACATTTACACTAAAGGGAAAACCCCAAATAAAAATCCAATTCAAACTAACCATATTAGAAAAAACCAATCAAGAGCCACATTACATTCAAAAGATATCTACACAAAATAATAATAATAATAATAATAAATAAATAAATAAAGGAAAAGAAATCCAAAAAAAATCAATTCTTCAGAACATTTACACTAAAGAGAGAGAGAGAGAAAAAAAAAAACAATTCAAACTAAGCATGTTAGACAAATCACTCAAGACCCACATTGCATTCAACAGATCTCCACTAAAAAAAAAAAAAACTCGATTTTTCAACATTTACCCCAAAGGGAAAAACCCAAATACGTATCCAATTCAAACTAACCATATTAGACAAAACCAATCAAGACCCACATTACATTCAACAGATATCTCCACAAAAAAAAAAATCCAAAAAAAAAAAAAAAAAAACTCGATTCCATGAACATTTCCGCAAACAGAAGAAACCCAAATCAAAATCTAATTCGAGAAAGATATTATATTACAAAAAACCAAAGAGGAAATAAATACATTGAGAGAAAGCGAGAGAGAGAGATGTTTTCGTTCAAGAACCTTGAGAAAAGCCCATGGATCAGGACCAAAGAGCTCTTTGATTTGAGGGTATTGAGATAGAATCTTCCTCCTCCTTGAAGCATGTGGTTCGTCCGTGTATGACCAGAAGAAATCGCTTGCCATCACACCTTCCTCTCCTTCCCCATTTCCTCCCATCTCTCTCTGCTCTCTCTGGCAAATGAGTAAACGAACGGTCTGTTCGATGACTGTTTCGTTTATAAAGCCGTTGAATCACCGGTGAAGATTGAACGAATAAAATATTTTAATTTTAGAAATAAAATGGTTATCCCTCCTTCGGATGCGGAATCCCACACGCGTGTGGGGCCCACCGAAATGTCCGGCCAGGAAGCTGATTTCATGGTGACCCAACACTATGGATAATGTGGGACCCACCGTGATGTATATGCTTTATCCACTCCGTCCATCCGTTTTTCCTGCTCATTTTGATGCATGAGCCCAAAATTGAAGTATATCCAGAACTCAAGTGGACCACGCCATAGAAAACAGTGGGGATAGTCAAATCCACCGTTGAAACTTTCTTATGGCCTGCCTTGATGTTTATTTGCCATCCAACCTATTCATAAGGTCACACAGACCTCATCGAAGGTAAAACACAGATATCAGTTTGATCAGAAAGTTTTCAACGGTAGGCCATCAATCACCACTGTTTCGTTTGGTATGGTCCACTTGAGCATTGGATATGCTTCGATTTTGGGCTTATAACCTAAAATGAGCTAGAAAAACGGATGTGCGGCGTGGATAAAGCACACGAATTACGGTGGGCCCCACGTAGTTCGGTCACCAGGTATATCTATGGTGTTAGGGTCTTCACACAATCCACTTCCGTCCCTGCCCCCGGGCACATAGACATCACTTTGGCCGGAGCTGTGTGGGGCCCATATAGATGTCCATGGGACAAATCCACTCCGTCCATCTGTTTTTAAAGATCACAATGGGACAATATTCTAAAAATTAGACAGATCTGAAATACAGGTGGTCCATACCACAAGAAGCAGTGGAGATTGAATGCATGGCAATGAAGAAGTTTTGTATCGGGACGATATTTGTTCTTACAGTTTATCTCAGTGGTAGTAATTCTATGAACGGTTTGGATGGCATATAAACATCATGGTCAGCTCTATGAAAGTTTCAATGGTGAACGTCTCCATTCCCATTCTTTTGTTGGTGTGGCCCACATGAGTTTTGGATCTACCTGATTTTTTGAATCCTGTCTAACTGTGGTCTTTCAAAACAGATGGATAGAGTAGATTTTTTTAACGCACATTTGAACGCTTACCATTGAAAACTTATTTGGGTCCACTGAGGTTTTGAATCAAGATGATATTGGTTTTTTTTTTTTCCCCTTAATCTATGACTGCGTGAGCCTATGAACGTGTTGGATGGAAAATAAACATCATGATGGACCGTAAGAAGGTTTCAATGGTGGCGGTGTCAGTATTCCCACTGGTTCCTGTGGTGTGGTACACGTAAGCTTTGGATCTAACTCAATTTCAAGATAATGCTCTAAAATAATCCGGCAACATGGATGGACGGAGTGGATAAAACACATACATCACGTTGGGCCCCACAGAGTCGAGTCAGCAGGGTTATCCGTTATCCCTGGTGACCAGGTCTCAGGCAACTCGCATACCAATTTAACTGGTATATATGGAACGCGGATTCGGTAGACCGGAACGTGGGGCCCACCTTGATGTCTTCGTTGTATATCCACGCCATCCATCCATTTTTCCAGATAGTTTTAGTCCATGGAACCAAAAATGAAGCCGATCCAAGTCTCAAGTGGACCACACCAAAGGAAAATATAGTGATTGAATGCCCACCATTAAGAACTTCTTATGGGCCACAAAATTTTTGGATCAGGAGAATATTTATATTTTCCCTTCATTCAGTTCGGATGGAAAATAAACATTATGGTGGGCCGTGGAAGTTTTTAATGTTAGCCGTTCATTTACCACTGTTTCTTGTAGCGTGGTCTATCTAAGATTTCGATCAGCTTCATTTTTGGGCCCATGCCATAACATGTGCTTCAAAAACGGATGGATGGCGTGGATATACAACATATACATCAAGGTGGGCCCCACATTCGAAGTCGATGTTTCCCAGCCTCACGGAATCTGCGCTCATACGTATATATGTACGCTCACGTACGTACGACATGCATCACGAATTGCAAGCGCGTGCATATGATAACAACGTTGCTGTGATTGCCCTGCAATTGCACGCTTTTAGTGATCAAAACGGTTACTGTGATTGCCCCAAGATGGGCCCAGATTGAAAGATCGTAACCCTCTGATCGTTGGAATACGTTGCTTGAATGTAAGCCGTTGCTCTATTTCCTACACCATCAATCAATTTATAGACCATTGATGGAGGGTTGGAATCTTCCAATCTGCACTTTTTTTTAATTACAAATTTCCTTCTAAGAGCAATCTGATCAACGGTTTAGATCACCGTGAAATGGGTCCAAATGTCCGAATACATCTTCTGATGAGTACTTATCATTTCCTCCTCTGTGCATTGGACGGCTTACACATGATTTTGGCGCCTCGCATGATGCAAGTGGGCCTGCAGTCCATGGACAGCAGATATCTTATAATAAAGTAATTGAAAGTGGGGCCCACAACCTAGCTGTCAATTGTCATCTTTTGGCCAATTTCCACCGGTTTTTAGTGGTTTAGCGTCGCACTGCATTTTCAAACGCAAACGCATGCGCCGAAGTAGAATACGTCTATGAAATCCTGACCGTTGGTCAGGCACTTCAGAGGTTAATGTTAGTTATCTAGAAAGTCATTCCATCTGCTCATCATGCGAGGATTTACGTAGAAGGAAATGTAGGGACAGAAAAGAATAGCCAACCACCCAAATTCAAAGTAAATGTGCAGCCCATCTAATGATATAGAGTATTTATTTTAGCTTAGAGAATATACGGAAAGGTGGACCTCCTGATGAACGTCTCGGATCTAGCCCATGTGTTCCATATCCGCACGTGCGAAGGCGCTTGTTTTTTGTGTACTTTTACCTTTTTCTATCGTTCTGTTCCACGCAGAAAACGCCCTCGTCCTTGCTCCAAAAATTTCAAGAAAAACCTGGATGCTCTAACGGAACATGATAGTCTATGCACAGGCATTAAGGAATTGCATATGTGTAATAAATAACTAAAATCAAACCGTTAAAATTGTGGGTCCAAAATTACATGTATTGTACAAAAAAATTTAAAATTTTTTCTACACAAAAACAACGGATTGGTGAAAACGTATTGGACCGTCAAATGAATACTATTTCCAAGTCGAAAACCTGTCTTCATGAATCAGGAGTTGAGATTGTTATACAAATCTGTTTGGGGGATTAAAACCAATCTACGGTAGGTACCACAATATGAACTGCTTGATTTGAGTTAAATCGTGCCACATGTACAATTTGTACGTGCCTGCGTATGAAGCACAAAGTCGTCCAGAGCATCAATTAACTCTCCCGATTTCAAAGACGTGCACGTGATCCCACATGCATTTCGCGCGCCCTTAGCACAATGCGGCCGGCCTGGAACTTCTCGTGAGAAAATGATATAGTAGAAACAGCTCTATCATAATTTGGTAGGGATCCCTACCGATATGCGGCCGGCCCGGATATGCTAAGATCGTGACCGTCCATCTAGTGATATCTAAGATTGATGGATCACCACCGATGGTGTGCACGAGATAATGGTCCATATCTCATGTATGTTTTCCACACGTACGGAGCATTTGTACTTGTGACAATTAACTAGCGTCCATCACGGATCGTCTTTAAACAATAATCTCGACGCTCGTAGTTTTACGGTTTGCACGGGATTTAGACACGTGGCATTATAGCGCATGATCTGTATTTTCTCAGGCCGATTTTACAGCTGCAATCAGCCAGAGAGCGACCTTTTGAATGAAACGAAAATGGGAAGTGTCAGGTAGAGTTCAACATAAAACCCGATTTAGCTCAGCTTGTTCGGCTCGATTAGTTTGTTTACACCGAGGCCGAGGCAGAAATTTCATTCGTTTTAAAATCAAGCCGAGCTGGAGCTTTATGCAAGTCCAGATTGATTCGGCTCAAGCTAAACCTAGGCTTGGTTCACCGTTAAGTTTACACGAGCCCCATCAAATTTATTATATTTCAAGTTCTACGAAAATTTTAAAAATTTTGAAAGTACTAGATGTAAGAAACTAATGATTTTCGTTATAGTTTTCAAAATATTTTGAAATTAATATCTTTTAAGTTTTATTTTTATTATTTATTTATTTTTATATAAAATTAGACTCTTAAAGTTTCAAACTAGCCTTTTATTTACCTTAATTAGAGTTATAAAACAAAATATATGAATTTTTTAAGTTAACACATTGAAACTATTGAACATTGTTGTAGTATTGAACAAGATGGTCAATAGAAGTTATAAAACAAAATATATAAAATTTTGAAATCAACGCATCGAAATTGCCAGTTGATGAACATTGTTGTAGTGTTGAATAGGGGGTGGCGATGGTGTAGCTGCTTGCTATCCAATTTTGGTAGTGGTATTGACGGGGTTTGTCATAAAACTTTTTTTTTTTTTTTTTTTGCGATGTCACCGTAGGGATTGATTCACGCTCTATAAATTTCAATATTCCACTCTTTTGGGCGGTTTTGGTAAACCTAAAATTACTCATTTTGGTCCCAAACATATGTAAATGCATACATAGACATGCATTCAAATCAAGAAATCAAATGTAACGCTCATGGTCATCCACTTTCCAAGTTGGTGAAAATTCAAGGTGTTACATTAAGGTTTTAGGAAAACATTGATCCCTAAATCAAATATAAAAGCTAAATTAAGATTCATGAATTTCTAGCACTAAAGGGACTGAAATTTAGAAATAGAATTCATTTCTTACCTCGACTTCAAATGGGATGGATCTAATGGAGAAATCAGCAACTCCTACTACTTGGTTGGAGCACTAATAAACTACAAAAACAAAGAATTCCAAATCCAACTTCATAGCACTTTCACCCTAAGTATTTTTCTTCTTCTCGTATTCTTTTTCTTTTCTCTCAAATCCTAGCAAATTTGAATTTGGGGGAGGAGAGTCCAATGATGTATTTTTAGTAGCAAAAGTGGTGCATTGGCCTTAAAGATTAGGTTTTTAGTTATATAACCTAATCAAAGGTTAATTCTAACTTTTGAGGCCTACTTTGAGGTATTTTGGTCAATCTATATTATATAATGGTTGTCATAAGTGGTGATCTACGCAAGGATTCAATCATCCCGCAAGTTAGACACCCCGACCAATGGTTATGATCAAAAGTTAATTCGACGGTTACTAATTATCAATCGAAGTCATGAATATAGGAATACTAGTAAGATATTAACCTAGGTTGGTGTCCTTAATTTGATCATAATTTAATGGTCCAAAAGACATAATTTTAACAAAAGTTGGACATGCACAATTGACTTAAGTTCCTAATAGTTCTTAAGGACACATGTACTCACCTTACTAGTTTAAGTTGAACGATTCAAGACACAATCCCTACAAAATATACACCTAAAACTTTTTACATTGATTTGGCATGATTAAGTTTTAGATTTGCCTATATTTTTTTTAAACATAAGTTGCCACAACAAATATACAAAATGAATGTTTTACAAACACCGTGATGGGCCACAAAGAACCTTTATTGCACCAATGGAATTAATTAATTTATTTTTTATTTTTATTTTTGCACATGCATACACACCCAGCAGTAAGATTTGCTTGTGCCCATAAACATGAAGTTCCAATAGCCAGAAGCTATATATGATCCGCCGTTATGTCAAGAAGAAATCCACTCAGTCCATTTGTTTTGTAAGCCCACTCATGCAGGCCCACCACACAAAACAGTGAGAATTTAACACCCACCACTAGAATATGGGTTCAGAGAATTTTGGATGGGGATGATATTTGTGTTTTCAGTTAATCCAAGTGGGAATATCCTCACCTCATGAATGGTTTGGATGGTATATAAGAACCTTGGTGGACCGGTACTCTAAGACGGTTGTAACTATTTCCCATTGTGTGGCTCACATGAGTTTTTGATCTACCTCGTCTTTGGATTCTGTCCTATTGGGAGCTCATGAGACTGATGAATGGAGTGGATTTCTCACAGATATCAGGGGATCCGATACAACTTTTGCATTTAGGCATAAAAGAATTGTTGGACCCAGCCCACTCAACCCTTTTAATGTAAATGGGTCAGGGTCGATTGACCCAACCCAACCCCCACAACCCAATTTTTAGACTTAGGAATAGAATTTGGAGCTAAGGCTATGCACAACATAGCCCAGATAATGTATGTGCTGAATCTGAGCCATTGAAAAATTTCTTCCCATGGAACGTTTTGATGGTTGGGATCACCTATATATGTGGGGTAAGTTTTCAACGGTGGATTTCTCAAGGTTGCACCAAGAGAACGGATGGCTCCGTTCATCAAGCTACCTGCTTAGTGGGCCCCAATGGATCCATCCCTCATTTATGGACTATTCATCTAAATTTAGACCAATGGTCTGGATTTGATAAATCCATAATATTGTCAAATCCATGGACTTGCATTTGGCAAATCCTAGAATCTGATGTTTGGGAATGAAGCTTCAATTCCTTGGATTTGTGAGCATTTATGGCAATGTTATAGCATTTATTTTAACGAAATAGCTTTTATTATTTCTAAGGATGTTTATGATTTTGGAAGTGGATTAGGACGGAAATCGGTCCACTCAGGGGCTCTAGGGGGCTGAACTTGACTTATGGGTTCTATCTATGCGGTTCATCCATTTTATCAGATTATTTTAGCGTATGATCCAAAAAATGATGTAGATCCAATGGCCAAGTGGACCACACCACATGAAGCAGTGGTGACAATGATGCCCACAGTTGAAACCTTCCAGCCCACCACGATGTCTATTTGCCATCCAACCTATTCATAAGGTCATATAGACCTGTACGAAGGGAAAACACAAATGTTAGCCCCCAAGAAGTTTTTAACGGTGGGTATTAAATCCCCACTGTGTGGTCCACTTGAGCATTCGATATGCCTTATTTTGGGCTCATACCCTAAAAATAATATGGAAAAATGGATGAACCGTGTGGATAAAACCCATACATCACAGTGGGCCCGCAGAGCCCCTACCTAGACCCATTTCGTCCAGGCTGGGCAGGACGCAATTTACTTCCTATTATTTCATGGATTTGCAAAGTCTTAAATATTTTTGGGATTTGGATTTGTCTCGAATCCATGATTTAGAAAATCTATAAATTTTATAAATTCTAAAAAAGACAAACTATTGAGATTTTAAATTTATAGATTTCATAAATACTTGCCACAAATACATCGCCCTATACAGCTTGGAAAGAATGATTTTAAAGAAGCTACTTAGACTTCATGGCAACCGTAACCGTTATTTTACAAGACAATTTAAAGGCCCGTGAACTCAACTAAATATCATGCTGATTGTTGAGGTCAAAATCTGGATCACCCTCCACCCCTTGGATTAACCTTGTTCCTACACAAAAAGTAGATAAAGGAGACCCTAGCTAAGCCGGGGGACCCTCCGATGCTTAAGTCAGGTCAAGGGAATCGGGGTCTAAGTTTAAAGGACGGGGAGAGTGTAAGATATTGCGTACCTGTAGCAGTGGGGTCCTCATGTATTTATACCTGACTGTAGGATGGCTTAGGTCCATTAATCACTGCGCGATTCATTCAGTCAGGGAGATTTTCAGATTATGGAGATACTGCACGTAATCCCAGGATCATGTGCCACGTCATGCACATCGTGCGTATCTGCGAGCGAAGTAACTGGCCACGTTCACCTATGACAGTTTTTAAGTTCGGCTCGAGGAACGCCTGCCTCGGAATATGGAGTCGGCTCAGACCTTGAGGCAGGCAAGGTCTCAATCGGAGTGGTTATAGGTCTTTGTCGGATGTTGTCCACTTTCATAATCTGTGCCAAGCTGTTAGTCATCCGTCTGATCGGATCAACATGCCGTCAGGCCTAAGAATTATAAGGGGCTCGGATCTTCCCACAACAGAAGCCCCTTACTCTTCGAGGTCTGCTAAGGACTCAGAGAGTAAACATATGGAAGATCAAATGCCTCATCTGTCGACTCTTCCTCGCATGCCAGAGTTATTACGTTTTGAAACTTCACGCTCTTAGGGTTTCCCGCCTACGAGTCTACACACAGTGGACGCATGACGACTATTAAGATTTCAAATTACCACCTGCTAGTGATTTGTTGCCGCGTACACCTGGAATAATGTTTTGGACGGAACCTTTCCTTACTCAGCGTCGTTTCGCTTATCCGAAGCACGCCGATTGATGTCAGAAGCATACCGCCCGACAGAGCCCGAGCCAATAGTGTATGGCCACATCAGCTCCGAGTTCGGCCCACAACAATTCAGCTGCGGCCATCATTGCTGGTTATTAATGCAGAGATTTGGTGAGGTCTATATAAACCTCCATTCGAAGATTTCGGTTCACTTCTGTGCTTTGTATTTAAGCTGATACCGAAAGAGGCGATTTTCGGCGTAGGCAATTCCAGCCAATCAGGATTTTCCGTTAGACGATTCCGACCGTTAGGATACTTCCAATGAAGTGATTTTCGATGACTGTCCGGTGAGTCTTCTTGTGCCTCTCTGCATTCTTTCTTTTTAAGATGTCATCCGACTTGGAGACTGTTCGGAGTTATGGCGATGACTCCGAGTCGAGGAGTTCGGGTGACGGGAGAGGGGCCTCTGAAGGATCCTATGAAGCAGTACCCATCTTTCCTCCACCTCGAAAAACTAGGGAGACGGGGGCCCGGACTCGCCGGGGTGGCAGAAAGAAAGCCACTCGGGCCCCCCAGTCCACAACTGCTGAGGCTGCTAAGATGCCAGCGAGTGGGCGGGCCTCGAAGGTAGTCCTCGGAGGCTCCGTACTCTCGGAATCTCAAATGGAATGGATCCGTTCGGAATTTCAGATCCCGGACTCCGTTCGGATAAGGGCCCCTGAGCCCCTCGATACCGCTGGCGCGCCTGCTAAGGGAAAAGTCGATATTTTTCTCTGTGGGCTGCAATATGGGGTTCGCCTTCCCCTGCACTCCTTCATCCGAGCCATGACAGCCTACCTCGGACTAGCTCCTGGGCAATTCGCCCCCAACGCCTGGAGGGTGCTGATTTCTGCCTTCATCATCTGGCGTCAAGTCGGGCATTCAGAGTTGACCCCAGGAGAGTTGATGAGTTTATACCTGGTCAAGCACGACAGCCAAGAACCATGATACTACTTCGCGACCCGATGCAGCAAGGGATCGGGGCTGGTTATGAACCTTCTGTCCTCCAACAAAGACTGGAAGAATAAATGGTTCTAGGAGGCGCCAGCGGCTGAACTCGGGACTTTGACGACGCGGGTTCCGACCCAATTTTCAAAACCAGGTCGGACTAGTTAATCCCCCTTTTCCTTACTCTCCTTTATTATGTCAGTCAGACTGAAACCTTTGCTCTTTGCCTTTGTAGATTTTCCAAGGGGCATACCTCCCCTCAACTCGGCTCAGAAGAACTGCATAGCCAAGGCTAAGGCACGATCGGGAGAGCTCTGCTCCTGGTCAGACCTGATCACAGCCGCCAACCTTCATTGGTCTGGGCTTTGCAAGTCACCGCCTCTCCCAACATCTTTCAGTAAGTTTTCCTCCTGTTCCTTTTGGAAGGATCAGACTTGTCCATTTAGTCGCTAATTTTTCATTCTTCATGTAAGCATGGCTGATGCATCTGGTTCTTGGAGGAGGAAGGTCGCCCCAACGGAAGAAGAGCTGTTGAGAGATGAGCCTCGGACGAAGACCATCGTTCGGAGGAAGCAGGCAACTCCTCGCGGAGAAGGCTCCTCAGCTCCAGTTTCTGTTGTTGCAACTTCAGCTGCAATTTTTGTTGTCGCAATTGCGATGTGGAGCCTGCTGAAGTCGAGGTCCCAACAATTATTGTTCCGACTCCAGCTATCATTGTTCCGACTCCGACAACCACACCACCTCCAGCAACCCTAACTCATTCCCTTCCGCCCACCATCGCTCCCCCCACTTAAGAGGCCTGTCTTGCAGCCGCGGCCCCCTGCATAGCCATTCCTTCATCCTCCGAGCGGGAGGATGTCATTCGGATAATCGATGCGATGATATCTCCCCTTGAGGCAGGGAATGCCCTAGGGTCCGAGGCTCAGGCATTGGCCAGTAGCAGGACTGGGGCCACAGAGGAGGGAGGCTCGGCGCATGTAGGGACGAGCGGAGCAAGGTACGAGCCAGGCTTCTATATGTCTTGTTTGGCCCACTGGGCGGCCAAACATGCTCCGAAAGAAGAGACCGTCAATCTGCTTTCCAAGTCGGATGACTCCTTTCTAAATGATCTGACAATGGTATTTTACAAGGTATTCCCTGTCTCCTCGTATTTCTTAACCTCCATTTTTTGTATACACCTTCTTATTTCCTTGTCTTTGCTTTTATTTAGTCTGTTCCGAGGCTCCTTTTAACCTAGGAGAGAGTGCGCGAGTGTCGAAAAATAGACATCGAAGTCGAGGCACTCAGAGCTGAAGTGGGAGTCTTGTAGGACGAGGTGACTCTCTTCAGACTGGAGCAGGGTGAGTTGCGTCGGCAACTCGAAGATGGGAAGGTCAAGGAGCTTCGGCTATAGGAGGTCGCGACTGACCTTGGAGCTAGAGAGCTACGACTACAAGGGGTCACAGAGGACTTTAAAGCTCGATGTGAAGCTGTGACTGCTGAGCTGACCCGGGTCAAGGCTTAAGCGGACTCGCTGGCTCAGGAGAACGCTCAACTGGGTGAGGCCCTTGATCGAACTAAGGTCGAGGCGGTAGAAGAGCAGACTCGAGCTGTCGCTCAGGCGAGGGAAACTCAACGGGCTGAGGACGAAGCTTCTCTGGCCGAAGCCGTGGCCGCAGCAATAAAGGCTTTCAAAACTTATAAGGAGAGGGACACCGAGGCCGCCAAGTTTTACAACTGCGGCTACGATGATTATATCGAGGCGGTCCAAGGGATGTACCCGGACCTTAACCTTGACTCCTTGTTGTCCGAAGAAGCTGAAGAGACACCTGTTGATGAAATCCACCCGAATCAGGCCCCCGACGTCCAAGCTCCTCTTCCATCTGCATAGCTTAGATTACTTTTTCTCTTTTTTTGGGAATAGTCAAAACTTTTTCTTTCTGATTATTCTTTTACCTCTTGGTGAGGGTTGATGAATGATGATTTTTCATATGTTAATCCGTAGTTAATTTTTGGATGTTGGTTGTCGATTGTTGATTGTCGATTGTTGGTTGTCGATTTTCGCCAAGGCGTGGCTATGCCGATCCTTTAGTGGGTTAGCTTCTTTCAATGCTGCTGTAACGCCCTGAAATTCGGGGGTCGAGCATAAACTCAACTCTCGAGTTCCAGAACACCACTTATGCAACATAGATAATGATGATTAAATGTTGTCTGTATTAGTACAATAAACATGAGTGAGATTATACCAAAACAGTAATTTATACTCCAGATCCATGTATAAAACGTAAGCGGAAGACTGAAAGGTGTATATAGATATATATAAAATAAAATGTTCTCGATCTCCAGAGTATGAACACTAACTGAGTCACCGTATATATACATGTTGGTTCTGAATCAAAATATTAAAATAGTACAACTGAAATTATCAACCCTGTAGCCCCGTCGCACTTGACAACCTATGCGAAGCCTCCAGCGAACTGCATGTAGGAGAACTCCTCCTGATCGTCATAGAAGTCGGGCTCAGTCTCCTGTGCTCCAATGATACCTGCATCTGATACAGGGTCTGCTGGGTATTTTAAAATACCGTCCCGTAACGTGGGAATGAGTGGCCAACTCAGTGGAACAATAAAGCATAGGTTAACATGTTATCAATTCAGTCAAGCAGTAATGATAAAGCAGTACAATCAAACAATTCTAACTACTCTTATTTAATGCAAGTATGAAATGACATGATGTATGCCCTTGCCAAACCACCCTCATGCGACACCATCTTACGTTCGCGGCATGCGTTCATCCCTCAGTGCTCCACATCTTCCAGGCACATGCAATGCTATGATGAGCATGATTACCGAGTTATTATTAGTCCATTTCAAACAGCAGGATTGGGAAACTAAGGTACCTCCCTTGTATCATTCCCAAACATGATCCATTCTAGGGTCGTCACTCCTAGATAATCTCATACGATATTATGGTTTGAGAGGCATCGCGAAGGCATCACAAAGGGCTCGTCACCCGTCAGCATGAATACAGATCTCACCGTATGCGGCTCAATTGCTGACCGTCAACTCGAATACAGGTCTCACCGTACTCAGCTCAATCGCTGGCCGTCAGCTCGAATACAGGTCTCACCGTACTCGGCTCAACTCATGCTCTAGTTACTGCGAAGGGCTCATCGCCAATCACAGATTTTAGAGTATGCTCGAGGTCACTCCACTAACGTCCTACCAACTGTCAGTCTATTTTCGAAGCCCGACCAGTCCACTTATTGACAATGGGACCCGGATGCAACCTGATTGAGGACCACAGCCAGGCTACGCCAGTGTAGGCTGACAGCTCGAATATAGTGTCCCATACCACTATAATCGGCTCATGAGTCTGGTTGCTCAATGGTCACTACGAGGAGGCACATGGCTCCAGCGTAGGCCGACAGCTCGACCACGGTGTCCCATACCACCATGCCCGGCTCATGAGTCTTAGCGGATCAAGGTACCAAGGTTAACGGAATTCCACTGGTAAGTTTGGTACCCTAGGTTCAAGCAGAGGCGTCCAAACATGGTGAACATACATTAGACAGATCGGGTTACTTGACGAGCTCGACTTGCACAAGCGCCCGTTGAGTTGTACGACATGAAGTGCATAAGCACTTCGTGTGGCCTAACCACTGCCGACAAGCAACGCACGACTCGGGTTCGTCAAACACGTCTTGCGTGGCGAATAGAAGCCAACCACGAGCTCAAATCTGTTACCGATTGCCTGGACTATACAATAGCCCCAATCACATTCAATTGCAGATAGTTGAAGCAGTAATGGATCCAGATTCAAATCATACAATCAAAGTCTGATACGGTCCGCTTAGGGCTGCCAGGGCTGTTGCACGCACTCGTTACACCACTCCCCCATCACCCTTCACAGCCTTAACATGAATTTAAACATATGTATGACATAGATAAAATCATAGATCAGTTGAGCATATTATGAAGTACAACATAAGTATGAGTTTATGCATATTCAATTTCTAATCACACAGATATCTAAAGAAATCATACACATAGTTAAAGGGATTGAGAATCATATCTCAACACTCTTATACATTACAATTTACTAACCACTACTCATTCAGACATTTCAACAAACATTTTAAACTACATACATCAACATACCTCACATATGTTGATCACATAGGTATTAGGCCAAATCCTTTCACTTGGGAGTTGCCCCAATTATAACACGGGTGCACCCACGACGGATAGTCATGGCAGGCAGGAATCCAAGTTCCATAATCATTCAGTCAATACCACAAACACTTGGACTGCACATTTTAACGTATGTAGCTTATAGTGGTCGTGGTGTGATTTAGGGCAAATTCTTTCGTCAAAGGGGGATCGCCAATACAACAATCATATATCCATGACAATTAGTCATGGAGAGCACAAATGAGAATTCTATACTCATTCAGTCATTTTCACAAACACTTAGAATACACTATTTTAACATACATAGTGTATATTAGCAAAAGCATGTGTTAGGACGAATCCTTTCGCCAAGTAAGTATTTTATCCACATATCATATATTCATACAACAAATAATCATGGCAAACACATCTCCAAAATTTATACGTATACGGTATTTTCTACGAATACCTGAATATGTAAAATTCCATATTCTACATGTTTAATCGAAATGGAAAACAAACAGTACTTTGTACATGTGCAATTGCATACAGATCATGAATTTATCATTATCTGACATTGAAAGCGTTAAAAACTATAACCTATACACCTAAAGTCCCCACCTTTTGTCGTAGAATCGTAACGGAGTCGATAGGTTTGCTAAGCTTCCGTATTCAGCAGTTTGGCAACCTATATAATGAAATAGGTTAGCTATTTTATAACCTACAACTATCAACACCCCAAATCAGATTAGGGTTAGGGTTTCTTACCTAGAAACGAAGTCAGAATCGCCGGGAAAGCGATTTGAACGGAGTGGTAGGAATTGTATAGCAGCAGGGAAGAGTGGCAGGGAGATTCTTCCACTGCTCCCACACTTTCTCTCTCTTTTCTCTCTAGGGTTTCTCTCAAATTCGTATGGCTGTGAGAGAGAGAGAGAGAGAGAGAGTTCTAAGGTCCTTATATAGCCTAAAAACACTCTAAAATAGACTCCAGGTCAAGGTATACTTAGGTTATAGCCAAAGCGAGGCTATTTCAGCTCAACGGAGGACTTCTGGTGGGCCTCCTTGAGCCAAAAGTCGGACTTAAGCTCACAGACACCGGATCAAGATGGAGTTAAGTTTTCGTTTCGGTCGGATTCTCAGATCACGCGTGGCAGAACAGTTTCAGTTCAACGGTCAGCGGGTCTCGATCTGAAATTCCAACTTCAGGGATGTGTTTATGAAATTTTTCCTGATCCGAGGGTTTATTTGGGTCAGATTCTGACGGTCTGGTTGCTTACAAAATGTCTGCAAGTAACAAGTCTCAGATTACTATTTGAGATATTTATTTTTAAAGAAAATCAAGTGTTTTCACACTCCTCGCTCCGGACTCAAGCGAATTGCACTGGGACACTATCTGGATTTGATATCCGAGATGGTCGTCAAGCCCAGTGTAGCGGTCCAAATTCCTTAACTTGGTATTATTCGGACTTCCGATGTGCGGTCTAGATCTGATACGGAGTTTCAACGTGCTCCCGAGAGCAGTCGGGTAATGAGTTTGATCCTAGATTTTAGGGTAACCTAGCGTCAATGATTCTACAAGTTTTGGGTCTTGCAGATCGTATTTAAAGTGATTCAAATGGATTTTATGGCTACTCTAGTTTAGCACTTAGTTAACTTTATCTCATTTCTAAAGGATTTAGTCCTATAAGATTTCTGTCTGAGGTGGTACCTAGGCCTTTGTAGTTTGTACATAAGGTGATCTAAGTTCTAATACTTAGCTAGTTTAAGATAGTGTCTAAGGTGAAAGTACTTGAAATAATTGAAAGAATAAGGTGGTGAAGGGTGGGATTTGTGAAGGAAATGAGTTCAGAAATGGTTTTAGACTTTGGGATTGAGTTCTGACAATTTAATAAGGTGATAGGATCGACCCATTACCTAAGGACGTCTAATTCCAGAATGGCAAAAATCTGGGATGTTACAGCTGCCTTGTAAAGTTTGAGGCCTTTATAGCCTGTTTGTTGAGTCTGGACCCCTAAGGGGTTGGCCTGTCCCACAATTGGCGAGAACCTTCCGCTTCACTCGTTAGTTCGTGAGTCGACTCTTATGTTAGGAGAGTCAGGTCAGTTTTTTAGCTTTACCCTTGACTTAGAGGGGATGCAATGTAAAATTTTTGTGGGATAATGTACTAACCCCTTCAAGGGATTAGCTCATTGAGTCCGCCCCTGCAGGTGAGAGGCAACTTTCGCTTAGTAGATAATTCGTTCGTATAGATGCGAAGAGATGAATTTTATTAAGAGCTTCAAAAGCTTGTCACTTGGAGGCGTATATTTGTTGAGAGCCTTAAAGGCCTGTTACTTGGAGGCATACATTCGTCGAGAACCTTAAAGGTTATTTCGTCACGGATCTGTCAGGTGATCGAATGCCTTAATGTCTTCACCAACATGTCGTCGACATATACTTCCACGGTGCGTCCGATCTGTTTGGAGAACATCTGATTTACTAGCCTTTGATACGCGGCCCTAGTATTTTTTAGGCCAAATGGCATGACCCAGTAATAGTAGAGTTCCTTGTTTGTGACAAAGGTAGTCTTCTTCCTGTCTGGGGGGTGCATCATGATCTGATTATATCTAGAGTATGCGTCCAGGAAAGAGAACAACTCATGCCCCATTGTACTGTCCACCAGCTGGTCGATCTGAGGCAACGGGAAACTATCTTTCGAACAAGCTTTGTTTAGATCTGAGTAATCTACGCATACCCGCCACTTCTCGTTGTCTTTCTTCACAAGGACCACATTTGCGATCCAGTCGGGATAATGCACTTCTTCTATAAATCTGGCGTTGAGCAGAATGGAGACTTTGTCGGCTATTGCTTCGTATCGTTCGGTATCGAATGACCTTCTCTTCTGCTTGACAGGTTTGTGATCTGGATCCACGTTCAGTCTGTGGATCATGACGTCCGAAGAAATTTCGGGCATATCTTGGTGGGACCACGCGAAGACATCCCTATGTTGTCGTAGAAACGTTAAGATTTAGAGCCGTTACTCAGGGTTCAATGATGTCTCGAGCTGAACGGTCCTTCTCGGATTAGCCTCATCGAGCGGTACTCTCTCCAAGTCTTCCACGGATGAGTGGGCATTTCAGTAGTCGGACGGATTCGGTCCAACCCGATCGATCCGAAATTGCAATCGCTTGACTCGAACTCGTTCGATCCGGATCGACATGTGTCACCTAAATCGGACAGATTCGAAATTTGAATGAGCAGACCGAGTCCATTCCGAGGCCCGTTGATAAAGCCAGAATCGGATCTGCGAACCAAACCTTAATCATATTTTTGTATTAAACGGCTAAAATTATACCTCAAAATGAATGAACGGCTTAGATTAAGCATATACATCAAGGTGGCCCCACATAACTATGAGAAAAGTGAAGTTGGATGTTACTGCACGGCACTTTCTTCTTTTTATTATGCACGCCGCGACGTGACGTTCTACGAAAGTGTATCAAGGTTAGTGGTTAACAAGCCATATGAGTCTAACGGTGGGGTATGTGTTATATCCAAACCGTCCATTCATTTGGCGAGCTCGTCTTAGGGTTGAGACTAAAAATAAGACAAATCTAATACCATGTGGACCACACAAGTTGTTTATCCGGTGAAAATCATTCTCTGCTTCTATTTGTGGTGTGGTCCAGATTATCTTTGGATATTATTAATTTTTTGGAAAATGGTATGTAGTAGTCTCTGAAAAAATATGACCGGTGTAGATATAATAAATACATCACTTTGTGGGGCCCATTTAACTTTGATATCCTTTAAATCGTTCGTACCACTCGGAGCGTCCGTGCTCATCTTGACGAGACAACCAACAGGCTACAGCTAACCAGTCTTGTGTACAGTATATCACTAGCCTAACATGTTATTGTACACCTAAATTTTATTCGCCCAACCTTGAATGCATGTTATTTATCCACGCCGTCCATTCGTTTTGCATATCATTTTAATGGTTGAAACCAAAATTGATGCATATCCAAAGCTCAAGCGGACCATCCCACAGGAAAAAATAGAAAAATCAATAAGAACTACTCCGGATCGGGTAGGATCGGATCTGTTCGGAACCATTGGTCGGGTTTTCGGGTAAGTGCAGTCGGATCAGGGCCAATCCGAACTCGTCCCAAAATATTTCGGATCTGGATGGGGGCTATCCGATCAGCACCGAAACAGACCGTCGGTTCTATTCTGGTCGGGTAGGATCGGGTCTGGTCGGGTCGGATCCACCGGATCGGGCCCGTTTTGCCCAGCTCTATCCACGGATGAGCCTTCCACAGGCCCTCTGGGGTCTAGAATGTTGATGGTGAGCGCTTACTTAATGACCCATTTTTTACTGCCATCACATAACACTTTTGGGCTTCTCACTGATCGCCTCAAAGGTAGCCTATCCCGCCCTCAGCGGGGAATTTCATCATTAGGTGATAGATGGAGACACCTACTCTCATTGTATTGAGGGAATGTCTGCCAAGGATGACGTTGTGTACTGATGGTACATTGACAATTAAGAAGTCCACCATAAGTGTGACTTGATGTTGTCTTTCTCCTGCGGTCACAGGGAGGGAAATGACTCCCTCGGAGATCACTCTTTCCCAGGCAAAGCCGTGCAAGGGGGTCTTCACGGGCCTGAGATGAGACCTCGAAATCCCCATTCTTTCAAATGCCTTGGAGTAGATCACATCGGCTGAGCTCCCGGTGTCGACCAAGATGCGGTACATCTTTTGATTCGCTATGGTCATGGTGATAACTAGAGCGTCATCGTGTGGGTGCTGAATTCTGCAGGCATCTTCTTTTGTGAAGGCCAGAATGCATGGGCTGACCCGAAGTTCCTTGTTGGGCCGCTCAGTTAAATGGACGTAATGCTCTAGTTTAGACTTCCAAGAGTGAGCCTTCCGCGCTCTGTTTGAATCTCCTCCACCGGATGAGCCCCCGAATATCGTACGGATTTCAGTGGGCTCCTCCGTGGCGTTATTCTGGCATTCTCGCTCTCTTTCTCCTTTCTGAGCGACTTTTCCTTCCTTGGTGTATCGACTCAGGTGTTCCTTCCGGATAAGGGCTTTGATCCCGTCTTTGATATCTACATAGTCAACCATGTTGTGGCCGTAGTCTCGATAGAAACGACAATACTTGCGCTTGTCCCAATGATCTAGGTCAACTCTTATGCAAACAGGCCAATTCAGCAGCTTTTCTCCTCAAATGTTCAATAGAATCTGCTCGGTAGAGGCGTTGAGGGGGGTGTAGAAACGGAATTTTTCCTCCGGCCTTCTGCTCGGACGACGATCCCAAGGGATGCGGTCATCGGCCACCTTGTTAGGCGGTTGGGATTCCTCGTTCCTAAGCCTCTTCCCTTTACCGTTCTGCTCTGTCACTTGGTCATTTTTACGGGCATTAGAGAATTCATCCGCGTTGGTGTACTTCCGAGCTCTGACGATCAGTTCACCTAGTGTCTTCGGCGGGTTCTTTCCAATAGAAAAAGTGAATTCCCTTCTTTTAGGCCACTGAACACAGCAGTGAGTGTCATTTTATCGTCGTAGTCTTCTACCAATAACGCTTCCTCGTTGAAGCGAGCGATGTAATCTTTCAAAGACTCCTTTGGCTCTTGGTTGATGGCAAATAAGTGAGTGTTGAGCTTTCGACTCCTCTTACCACTTATGAACTAGGTAAGGAATAGTCAACTCAGCTTTGTGAAGGAACTGATAGAATTAGGTCTGAGCTGCCGGTACCAACTTCGAGCGAAACCTGCAAGTGTGATCGAGAACCCCCAGCACATCATAGCATCCGTCGCTATCTGGATCTGCATCCATGAGCGATAGGCTTCTACGTGTTCGGATGGGTCTCTACATCTAGAGTATTGGATGACATGAGGTACCCGAAACCTCTAAGGCATCACCTCGTTCATGATTTCCGAGATGAAGGGAGGTTCGGTCTCTTCCATCATTGCCTGAACGGCGGTGGGAATTGACGTAGGCAGCTGTTTCTTTTCTAGAGCCGTGAATCTATCGTTGAACTCTGCGAACCGTTTCTCCCACAGGTCTTTGTTTTCTGCCACGATTTCCTGGTTGTTTTCAATTTTTGGAGTTCTCCTTCTTCTTCCCCATTTTAGCTGATGACAGAGATCCGTTGGTGCCAGGGCTGAGGTGACCAAGGCATTAGTCGAATCTTGCGTGACCGTGTTCCGAGCCAAGGTTCAGATTTGGGTTAGAGGAGGATTCTGACCCAAGTGCGGCATCTGGGGGTGTTGAGGTGCCTCGGGCCCCACACCCCTTGGCCCGAAATGAGCTTCCACGACTGGACCGACTGGTTCAGGAACAGGGTTTTCCTGAGCTGGATGCGGTTGCGGCTCCTGTTGTTGCTTCATCATGTTCACCTCATCCCGTAAGGCTTGCATCTCGCCCTGCATGGCGCGATATTTACTCGCCCGATTGCGAGAACATTGGGAAGGCCCCAGGGCTGATTTGGCGTGAAGCAGTGAAGAGGAGCGAGTTTGTTCATTTGGCTCTAGCTCCGTAGCTACTGCTTTCTTCTTTCCTCTAGTCATTATACTTGAGAACGGAAAAATGATTTTTTGTACCAGATTCCCACAGACGGCGCCAAAAAATGTTGAGGTCAAAATCTGAATCACCCTCCACCCCTTGGATCAACCCTGTTCTTACACAAAAAGTGGACAAAAGAGACCCTGGCTAAGCCGGGGGACCCTCCGATGCCTAAGTCAAGTCAAGGGAATCGGGGTTTAAGTTTGAAGGACAGGGAGAGTGCGAGATGTTGTGTACATGTAGTAGCGGGTCCTCATGTATTTATACCTTACTGTAGGATGGCTTAGGTCCATTAATCATGGCGCGATTCATTCAATCAAGGAGATTTTCAGATCATGGAGATACTGCACGTAATCCCAGGATCATGTATCACATCATGCACATCGTGCATATCTGCGAGCGAAGTAACCGGTCACGTTCACTTATGGCAGTTTTTAAGTTCGGCTCGAGGAGCGCCTGCCTCGAAATATGGAGTCGGCTCAGACCTTCGGGCAGGCAAGGTCTCAATCGAAGTAGTTATGGGTCTTTGTCGGATGCTGTCCGCTTTCATAATCTATGCCGAGTTGTTAGACATCCGTCTGATCGGATCAACATGCCATCAGGCCTCGGAATTACAAGGGGCTCGGATCTTCCCATAACACTAACATTGGGTCAATTGAAAGACTTGGACAGATCACTACTTGGCTTGACTTAATATTTAATAATTAAATTAATAATATTTATGCTGTTATTCAAGCATATGGGAGACCACGTATGTTAACGATGGGCTCATATTCAGTCCTATGTGTGCAGTTAATATAGTGCCAAATGTGTTAGAATTGAACTTGACTTAAGTTTGATTGAATATTTATAGCCTCAATCGTTAAATTAATCATAGAATTAGACCTATGGAAGTTAATCTGACTATTCCACCACGAATGTACAATTTAAAAGGAAAGAGTTAGCCTTTCAATAATAAAAAATTTATTGTCAACTAATGACTTTTCTTTTAATTGTGATTGTGGTTCTCGGGTTCCTCAATAATGTAATCATGGATAATTAATGTTGGGAGAAAAATAGATCGACTTATATGGACTAACTCTACAAACCAGCACGGACCCAATGACACGAATCTATTGCCGAGGAAAGGTTGACCTTCAAGAAGGTCGATGCAAATGTAAGGTCACTCAAAGAGGATGCAACTGTAGGACCCCTCAAATGATCGATTGCCGACCTAACCTATAGGTCAACCATAGCTCGGTTATAGCTCGGTATAACCTTTACAACAAGATAAATGTCAATCTGACGAAAAACTCGATATTACTTACATTGACTATATCTGACGCCTCTATCACCCGACTTTTCCCGGATTGTTCTCTCCAACGGCCTGAAGATCTCTCCCAAGATTTTCGGCGGATCAAATCAGATCCCGAAGACATTGAATAAAGATACTCTCGAGAGGATCTCGGACGAATCCAGATATCTGTGCTGAATGGTCTCCGACATATTAGGAAAGGCTTCTCACAACGTGATTTTCATTCTCCTATAAATAGAGGTACCCCCAACCAATATAAGGTACGCATATATACCCTAATACTCAATTGGTGACATTTTTCCTTAAGATCATAACCTACAAAAGACCCAAGAGCCTAACTTAGGCATCAGAGGGTCCCTTGTACAAGCCAGGGTCTCCTTTGTCTATTTCTTTCGTCTGTGCAGGTCCTGAAGGGTTAACTAAGGAAGGTCTATTAAAAAATTGCATCAACAATTAAGATTAGAAATTAAGGCCAAATAATTGATTTTATTTATTTGTGAACTTGTAATTACAATCAACAAGAACGTAAAGTTTTTTTTTTTTTTTTTTTTAAAAAAAACAAAACAAAACAAAATTTACCTACTATTGTCCGCGTGCACAAACAATTAAGGCAATTAATAATATATGAACTATGTGATCTTCCAAATATATACTTGATTGATTGTGAATTTAACGATGGAAACCGAGGATATTTACACTACTCTTAAAGGTGTACTGCAGTGATGGCGTTAGACAATATCAAACTAAGCTAGCGGGGCTAGATAGAAGTGGATGTATAGAGAGGTAGTGTGTTTGGTGATGGCAAGGGCCCATAGCTCTTTATCGAATGTTATTTTATGGGTTTCTTAGAGCTGGTGGCCATATTGTAATTTCATATGAATTTTTGTAATTTCATATGAATTTTTGACCACGCATCGGTTGTGAAATTTACTTGATTTTTTAGCCTATTATATTAAGCCATGTATATAGGAAAGATCCCATGAGCCCTAAGTTTGGTGGTGCACCATAAAAGGTGACCCAGAGCTTCCCTAATTGTACTCCATTTGCATAAACTTCTTGTTACTAGATTCTTTATTTCGAAAATGTATGATTTTTGTTTATTTATTTTAATTTTAACATTTAATGCTTAATAAAAGTTTCTTTTGTGAAACTTTTGCTTTATAAATAATTGTTTTTAACACAAACACATCTCTGCCACACGGCATCTTTCTATAATGTTAGATTTAATCATGATTAGCCGGGATTGAATAGCTTATAAATGTAGCTATAAAGGGATAGGAGATAAAAATCTTTGAGAAGGTGTGAGAATATACTGCTTGGCATGCCGGTTAGAGATGTTAGTCACACGTGACTCGTTCAAGTCTTGTTGAGTAAAGTCCAATAGACCGGTATCTAGTCAACTCAACAAGTCATGCTGAGCCAATATCAGGTCATGCTCAGAACAGAATTTTATACCACTCAGCTCAAAAACTCACTGAGTCAAGTTAACTCAGCTGATTTTCCAGTCTACTAGCAAGTTCTATGGCGAGTATTGACACATTCACCAACATCACAGGGTCATATACTTGCATGTTGGGGTGGCAATGGGTCCGGATGACCTGTGGGTCAACTAGCCTGTGGCACTTTTGAGGTGGGTTTCAGCCAAGCTAACAGGTAGCAGGTTAGGTTCAAGCTAGAAATGTGAACCATTTGTGTAAACGAGTCAAGCCGGGGTTGAACCCTACTTGACCAGACCCATTAAGATTATCAAGACAACCCGACCGAAAATCATAAATAAAATAAAAAAGAAAAGCATGAATGACTTTTTTTAAATATATGTAGACGTCAACTTTTTGGTTTAGGTCGTTCATAGCCTTAAGAGTCATATTCCATCCTCAAACTTAAGTCATGTCAGGTTCCATTATAGGTTAAGCTAACCTGATCCATTTATAATTAAACAGGTTAAGTTAGGTTAGTCGAGCCTGACCCATTTATAATTAAATAGGCCAGGTCGGTTAGAAAGAAGACCAGGTATGGCCCAGCCTCACCTAAGCTGGTGCGGCCTTTACAGTAAGGCCCGCCTTTATGTATTTTTTTTAAAAAAATATCTATGCCGTCCGTCCATTTGTCATATTATTTTAAAGCATGAGCCTAAACATGAAGCAGATATCATCGATTAACCATTAA
Source organism: Magnolia changhungtana (assembly GCA_030180095.1). Taxonomy (NCBI): domain Eukaryota; kingdom Viridiplantae; phylum Streptophyta; class Magnoliopsida; order Magnoliales; family Magnoliaceae; genus Magnolia; species Magnolia changhungtana. The sequence continues at coordinate 984,016 of JASAUF010000213.1, forward strand.
TGGACCACAAATGTTTTTAATTAAGTTGATATTTGTATTTTCCCTTATCCAGGTTTATGTCACCTTATCAACAATAGGTTAGATGGTAAATAAACATTAAAGAAACATTACGGTGGGCCATACAAAGTTTTTAATGGTAGGGTGTTCAATCACCACCACCATTTCCTATAATATGTTCCACCTAAGAATTGGACCTTCTTCATTTTTGGGCTCATTGCCTAAAAACGATCCGGCAAAATAGATGAACGGTATAAATGTTCAATACATAAATACATCAAGGTGGGCCCATGGTAAGAGGTGCACCTAATCCGTTCAGTCAGGTGGGGCTTGATGAAGTGGGTCAGGTCAAGTCAGAGGGTGATAGGTTGTGGGTCATGTTTGGACTAGAATTCTTGGCTGGTTTGATAAATGGGTTGGGCCTGGGCTGACCTCTAGTCTGTCCAAACTCGGTCCATGACATGATCCATGCTACACTGGCCTTGTAAAATATATACATGTGAGCATTGGGATTGCAGTCATTGGCCGGGTCCACACCTTTGCGTTGGACCCGGTCACATGTGCAAGATGCAGGCCCGACCAAGTAGATGACACTGGACCAGAAATCAGGGCTGACACCTTGTCTGGTGGGCCACGCGTGTACGTTGAATCTCGACTCTTCTTGCCACCTTTTTTTACTGGTTCGATGTATCATGGCCCAGAGGATGAGCGGGTCGATTAAATTATTATTATTTACATGTTAGAATATTTATAGGTGAAAGATAACATATCTACGGTTTAGATCATCGAACCATGCTTAATAGGACCCATCTCTTTTATAGCCGGTGGGTCCCACTAGTTTTTTTTTTTAACGATATCCTGGGAGGCGGATTGCCGGGCTAGACCGTACCTCTTTGGGCCGATTATGATATATGTGCTTTATCCATTCCGTACATTTAATTTTCCATATCATTTTAAGGTATGAGCTCAAACAGAAGGCAAGTCCAAATCTCAAGTGGACCACACCACAGAAAAAAGTGGTGATTGGAGGCCCATCATTAAAAACTTCCTAAGGCCTACTGTAATGTTTATTTGCCATCCAACTTATTGATTAAGTCACACATTTCAGAATGTGGGTGAATGAAAGCACACGTATCAGCTTCATCCAAAACTTTTGTGGTCCTAAGAAGTTTTTAACGGTAGACGTTCAATCACCCATGTTTCATGCGGTGTTGTCCACATGAGATTTTGATCTGCCTCATTTTTTGGGACCCATGCTCTGAAATAATCTTTAAAAATGGATGAACCGGGCGGATAAAACAGATACGTGATAGTGGGCCCACAGATGGAGCAAGTAGGCAATCCGTGTGGGATATCCTGGTTTCTAACCTTTCCCTCCAGCGACAGAGTCACCAGCTATGCGTCCTTGTCGTGCTGGGATTCGGTAGTGACCACTACGGGACGCGGATTGCGTCTACCCCTGCCCGTCTCCAGCTGGGAACGGGCAGTTGGTTTGACTGGCCACCTTGATGTATGGGTCTTATCCTCACCGTCCATTCATTTTCTTTGTATCATTTTAGCTTAAAAGCCAAAAACTGAGGTAGATTCAAGCCTCACACCACAGGAAGCTACGGTGATAATGATTTTCACCGTTGAAACATTTCTAGGGCCCACAGTGATTTTTATTTGCCATCCAACCTATATATAAAGTTACATAGACATGGATGAAGAGAAAATACAAACATCAGCTCAATCCAAAACTTTTGTGGACCTCGAGAAGTTTTCAACGGTAAGAATTTAATCCCCACTGTAGTACAATTGAGCCTTGATCTGCTCATTTTTTGCATTATATCTTAAAACGATAAGAAAAAATGAATGGACGGTGTGGATAAGACCAATACATCACGGTGGCCACTCTCCAGTATGAAATCCAGAAAAGCATTGTCGGCCCACCATGATCTATTTGTTTTATCCCTGCCGTCCATTCATTTTTTCAGATCATTTAGGGTATTATTGAGACAGATCCAAAGCTCAAGTGGACCATAGAGTGGGGGATTGAAGAGTTACCCTTAAAAATTCCTTGATTGCCATTGAAGTTTCGATTGTGGGACCTTGTCAACGGCGGGTGTCATTATACCTGCTGGTTCTTATCACCGAAAATGGTTCGGATCTCCATACACCTGGTGGGCCCATTAGCATTGTCGGCACCACCAACGGCGGGTGTCATTATACCTGCTGGTTCTTGTGTGGGGTCCACAGCTTAGAAAATGGACGGTCGGATAAATAAAACACATACATCGTGGTGGCCTGGTGGGCCCATATAGCATTTTCGGCACCACCAACTTGTTTTGGAGGGCTCACTGCCCGAGTCGGGCATTGCCCGTCGTCTTTCGGAGAGAACCAATAAAAGCTAATATTAGCTACTTACATGTTGAGTAGCGGGACTCAGTTACCGTAGTGATGTCACCAAGTTCCGTGGGCCCCACTACTATGTATGTTTTGTATCCACACCGCCCATTCATTTTGAAAGATCATTTTAGGAGATGATCCCAACAATGAGGCAGATCCAATGCTCTAGTGGACCCCACTACAGAAAATAGTGGTGCGAGTGACGCCCACTATTGAAACCTGGGTCCATCGTGATGTTTATTTCAGATCCAACCTATTCATAAGTTAACACAGACTTGAAAGAAGGGAAAAATACAAATATCAGCTTGATCAAAAACTTCTATGGCCCCTAGAAATTTTTAATGGTAGGCATTCAATCTACACCACCCTCAATTGGATCTGCCTCATTATTGCCAAGCAGTTAATGCACGACTGATGCGTGCAGTGGACGCTAATGCAACAAATACATTGTGGTGGGGCCCCTAGAAATTTCGGTGGAGGCGTCACTTCAATCTCAAGGAGTTTTGTCACTTTCAGTATATTGTATTTCCCCTTTCATACGCCTTGATACTTAAAGTTTTTGCTGTCTCAGTGGATGGTTTGCAAGCATCATATTCATTGTGGTTATTGTTAGGTTATACTTAAAATTTATACTCATTACAAATGTAAATTGATTATCCAAAGAAATCAATTCCTTGTAGCTATCCTAGCATCTGATTATTGGACACTTGTCGTATAACGCCGGGTCCCAAGAATATATTTCACTGTCACTAAACGTCCACTACTCTGATATACAAATAATTCTGTCAGTGAGATTCCTTGTTTTATAGTCCATCTAAACTGGGCCCTCCTTGCATTCCATTATACATCAAACGGTAATCAAAGTAGGCCATCTGGCCACATCTTAGGGTCCCAAGTGAGATCCATACCATTGATATCACTAAACGTCCGGTCAGTGAGGCCTCACTTGACCCATCATGGTCTTTTCGATCAAATATAAAACATAGAAATCTATCTATCAAAGCACCCACTAGGTTAATCTCTTAAGATCCGTTGACAAATATTGTGCTAGTGATTTTGGTGGAGATGGGGAATGGATGGCTAGGATGATGGGTCTGCTGGGATGGAAAGTTTAGCGGCCAAATGAAAATCACTTTTCTCTCTCACATGTTGAGGAGCTTGGCTCAAAAGGTTTCTTGCTTAGGTTTGGGATGGTTGGGAAATGTGAAGGGATAAATTTGGAGAGAGAGAGATTATAAGGAGAGGGAGTGATGGGTGTGATAGGTGTGATGGGTGTGAGTGATGAGTGAGGTGATGGATTGGTGGACTTTTGTGGTTGCTTTACTTGTGGAGAAAGGAAGCATGGTTTGTTTTGTACTTGACATTGAAGTAATTGATTGATTGATTGATGGGATTGATTTGACATTGTGTAGAGATTCTCTTGGGATTGAGAATAGCGCTTGCGTTTCTTGAAATAAACAGATCTCACATCTTTCTTTATTTTCTTATTGTTTATATATTCACTCCTACGTGGATCGAAGAAGCGTGAGTCGCGGCGTTGGAACCGCGGTGACGATGCGGACGGCAGTAATCTCTACAGTTCGTGATGGATTGTTGACTCGAATATAAAGGATCCCACTTACGATCGATCGCAGGTTTTCGATTAAATCTTTATGCGGATGTGGTTTGACGGAAATGATCGCATTGCTTTTTATCCCATAACGAACTAGGATGGGGGCTAGATCTTAACATTTTCCCCCTCAAATTGATATTGGGAATAAGAATCATCAAGCACGCATGAAATTAAAGTCCTATATTTGTGGTCATCGTATTTAAATTTGGGATTTCGTTCTCCTATTCTTAAGAATCGGAAAAACATGTGAATTTTAAAAAGAGAAATAATATTTAGTTCCAATGACTCTTTCATTTCTGAAATTATTTTATCGTATATTCATAAGATAATAGATATATAAATTAAATACTCTCAAATATTCTAAACATAATATATGTGAATAATATAAGTTCTGAGATTCCTACTCATGTCGAGGTAGGATCCACATGTGTGTGATTAAATAATCAAATTCACTACATGTATGTGGGGTATTTTTTGTCTTTTGGCCTATCTATCTTGTTTAAGGAAAATAAAAGACATAACAACATTTGTATTTTTTTTATTTACTTCTTCAAGAAAAATATGAGAAAAAAAAAAGAGAATAGAGGTTTTGTAGAAGAAGAAAGTTTGAGTATTTTACTATCAAATTTTAAATTTTAAATTTTGTATTTGAATTTGTGAGACATTGCCCACGACATTGGTTTTTTCTATTATCTTTTATAAGAGTTATGTTTTGAGTTTTGTATAATCCTTATCGAGTGTCGAGAGACTCTTTTTTTTTTCGGCCCAATTCGCATCATTATTGCTTGTAAGACAAAGTTAGGCGAATTTGGATATGGGAAAGAAAAATGGTCCCACGATGGTGAACCTCCAAGATATTATAATGATTTTAGACGTCTTTGAAGTAAATGGAGATGGTGTGGAAGTAATTATTATTTATTAATCTTTTTATATTGCTAATCTCATTAATTTAGACATAGAAGAAATATATGTGTAGTTTTTTAATAATAAAATGACCACTAAGTTATTATATGATAATGGAACCAATGATTAAAGGATGAAGAAGATCACCCTCCGCATGACGATATTTCATGGGTTGACCTCCATAGGAAATCCCGAGGAGAATCGAAGTAAGATCGAGCTCAAACTTGTCACCCTGTGTATATTTGTGTTGATTCAAGCATGAAAGAAGCACTACCTCCACCTCTAAACCCAAAAATTCTAAGAGGACATAAGATCCTTCATCGACTAAAAGGAAGTGGGTAAGATTTGGTCGGAGGCGACAAAGGTCGACACACCAGTCTAGGTCCCGTCAACAAGACCAATATCATCCACTTGCGCGACACAAGATCCCGGAAAAGAACAAGGCCAAAGAGAAATCGGAGATCTTATCAAAGGAACAAAGAGGAGTCATGATTGGCTTTGGACAAAGGAGATAACGTCAAGGAGTGGACTTGAACTTTTCAAACCATGCCCAGGAGCCTCTGTTTAAAGCCATAGAAAATTCTCTCTATTAACTTACACTAAAAGCTATAACGGAAAGGTACCTCTAATGGAGGAAGAGTCATGTAAATATTCTCTTTGAGATCACCATGAAGAAAAGCTATTTTTGACTTTCCATTTGGTGAAGAGGCCCTACTCTAGTGGGAGGTCTTCCTAGTCCATTCCTTATGCAGCGTAGTCATCTAACCAAATCGGAGCAAATGTCTTTTCATATCCATTTATATTATAATGATTTTTAGGTTCCCAAAGCAACTAGTCGTGTAGTTTTTCCTTCAACGTTTTTTTCATATTTGCTTATGTTGGAAGTAATTTTTATTTATTAATCTTTTTATATTGCCAATCTCATTAACATTAGAGGGATAAGAAAAACGTGTGTAAGATTATAATAAGAGACCATGAAGTATTATATCCATAAGCATGGCTAAAACATTCACTTTCAAAGCTTTTGGCAAACTTAGAAAAACATGTAGGAATGTTATAATCAAAGTAGCATTAAAGCCATACTAATGTGTGCTCATCTCGGGTAATCGGTGAGGACCCAATATAGAGGCATTACGTCTTTTCAAATTTTAGTGGAACATCTCAAAGATCATGGTTAAATCCTAAGTACCAACAATTTGAATGAATGTAATAGGAGATGAAGGTAGGTATGATAGTTGAAAATAACCCCAAAATCTAAAATTTTGTAAGAGATCATTCTTAGAATGGAAGAAGGGAGAGGAATCAATTTATCTAAAAACTCAGAATTCAAAACTTTGTAATAATAATCATGGGTAGAGTTTATAAACATTGATTTTCAAAGAAAACAACATTACGAGATTCCGGGGCGCCCACGAAATTTGTTGAAGAAGGATCATCCGAACATAACCTTTGTGAGAAAGACTATAACCCATAAAAGCAAAATTAAACTAGGACTAGCCCATTAGAACAAAAAGTGGCCATGATGGACGTTCATGAGGTGGTAAATGAACATGGCGTTGACACATCCAAAAGTATGCGTAGTAAAATAGCTAGGATGTGGGATGATACAAACGATAATAAGGAGAATCATATATCTCAACACTTGAGGTCCATCGCGATTAATTAAGTAAACCTAGTGCACCAGAGATCGAGATGCCTCAACCTAATTTAGAAGGAACATAGGACCAATGCCAATAAGACACGAACCACATCAAATGAGATGTCGATTCTTTTGTTCAGCGTCGGACTCCATTTTGTGGTGGTTTAATATATACGCCCGGACAAGACCGTTGAGAGACGATTCCGGTGACCGTGATCGTAATCGGAAACTCATGAAAATTGTGGGACATCCGTTTGTTCCCCAATTTTCAGGGTCCTCATCGGGCCATGGAGCACCTGATTCTACAAGTGTATGTGACAAAGGGTTTGAAGCCCCAATCACTGAGATCAACAATACGGGGCCATTTTTGAATCTAAGAAAATAGACCCAAGTGTATCATAAATCATCGATCATCCGTTGACAAAATATTTATATTGAGCATGGAAATAGTTGGGAAAGACACCTCCATACATCACTGGGGTGTTGAACCACAACATCAAAGTGTCCCATAAGTCTATTTTGGGAAGACTTGGGGACCATGAGAAGGAAACGAAAGAGAAATACTTTAACCAAGTTTGCATAAACCCCTCAATCAACAACAACCCTCTCTCCCTCCCAACTTGTTCTTCAACTCTCAACAACAATCCCTTTTCCTTCTTAACAAATGAGATAGAACAACGGAGTTTGGATGATCCTCAAACCTTGTAACAATAGGCCCTCCCTCACTTCCAATTTTCTCTAACGATCAAGGAAAGATAAACTAGGAGGAATTGAAGGCAAGGAAAGAGTGGTGGACCCAAAATCGAGTTGGTGGGGCCTCAGAGAAAGTATCCTTCAACACCCTATCCCTTCCACAAGACAACCATCACAGAGAAATGTACATCCGAAATTCGTTTTATTATCAACTTGGTAAGATCCCTCACTATTTTCCCTTAGGAAATACATAAATATCTGAAAAGAAGAGTTAATTTCTCTCACTTCATTAATCGTTTTAAATGACTCCAACATTCAAAACCTATCGCCTCTAGTCGTTTGAGAGCCATGATATCAAATTTAAGAGTATCGACTATTGTCATATGGTGGATGCACCAGATTTTAGCTGGATGTAATGATTTGAGATGGAAGTAATGTTTGGAATTTAGAGAGAACCCTAGGGATTTTCATGATTTGTTGGTTTTGTGACATAATCATCTGTTTAATTTTCGATGTGAGTATATATTGTGATGGTCCACATGGTATTATGTTGGATGATAACATGGAGGATGGTTGATTCATTTCCTTATGTGGTGTTGCATTGCGTGAAGTGATTCATATGTCATGAGCGTTAGCTTGATTTCTCAAAATGGAGGAAGTGGGACATTCTTTGATAAAGTGCACTTCAATGTTATGATGATACTTGTTACTTGTTAAAGGTATGTGATTTGTATGGTTAGGATGCATGAGAATATAATATGGGTGTGCTAGATGATAATATGAGTCGTGAGGCATGCGGTAGATACTCTTTTTACTCAACCTTGGGAAACACAGAACCCGACGCATATCCTTTCCTTTCGGTGGGCTACGCTAAGGCTAGACTTGATGCGGATTAGAATCTTGGTGGTCGAAGTTCGACTACATGTGGGACCCTTGTCCTCGAGGCCATTCTCACTAAAACATACATCCAAGGATGGAGAGGGATCCCGTTTCATTAAATTTGCAGCACATACCTCAAATTCGATGCACGCAATTTCATTGATAATTGATTCAACTCGGTCCACGTCCTCGTGTAGGGCATGGTGGAATGGGACAGTAAAAGAGTCGGCCCACGCCGGGAGTGTGTACCTTCGCATAAACCATAGCGATCCATTCTCATAAATCGGAAAACTCAGAAAAATGCTTGAATGGAGAGAGGCCTTGAGGATAACAGCGGATCTCCGCGGGGATTCGGCCTCGAAAGCGGATGGGGTATTGGCCTCGATGATAGGGCTTTCGACAAATAATCCACATCCCAACCAGCCTGGATGAAGGTCTTAGACTAAACAAATAAGAGGATCGCATTGCATCCTAAGATCCAGGACACTCACACGAGGTCGCATCATTGACGTTGTCACTTACCCAACTCCTTAGATTCCGTAGGAGTAGGATTACTACCATCAATATCATCGCATTCTTTGCATACATTTAATAACAATTGTAGGTTTGCCGATTGAAATTTCATTAAACATAATGATGCCTTATTTTCCATTAATAGTTCGAACACCGAAAGATTCACTCCCATTCCCGGGACATGGTGTTTTAATATAGATACCCGAAATTACTAGAATGGCGATGATCGTGGAGGATCCTACCTCGGCGTGAGTCGGAGGAGGAGGAGGAGCTCCACTTCCAGTTGAAAATCGGAGCCGCAAGACCGAAAGAAATTCGAGCAAAGATCTGACAGAAAAATTACAAAGCACCCTATTCTTTGGACTTGTTATATTTTTTTTGTGATTTTGGTTGTGTGGCGTCATGATCCCCCCATTCAAAAATTTAGCACCCACAAATAAAGAAACATTTATGTTATTTCACAAACCTATTTAGATGGGTTGGTTGTGTTCACCATCTCAAGTTGTAAGATACCCCAAATTTAATTTGATTCCTCATAAAACCATAAAATGTATGATAATGACACGGCTCTTGTTGAGTAATTACAAGGAAGCAATTACAAGGAAGCAATTACATTAAATCTAAACTAAACTAGGAAAATATTCAAGATTTGGGGGATGAATATTTGACCCCAAAGACATTTACATATTACCAAAATTATGCAGGTAGTGGGACACAATGGATTATTTAAAAGGTGTTGAGTATCACACATATTTGGACATTATGCCTACCACTTTTCTTCATTTTCTGGCCCTTAGTGGTGGCCATTAATTGTTTTTTCTCCACCGCCATTTACTTTGAAATATATATGTATTTAATAAATTGCCATCCATGATGGAGCCAACTAGATCGATGGTCATTATGACTTGGTGTGGCTTTAGTAGATCCCTGATCATCGCCCACCACCATGATGTATTTGTCTTACATCCACGTGTCCATTTGTTTTGACATCATATTTTAGGGCACTATTAAAAAAATGAAGCAGATCCAAATTTCAAGTGAATATCACACCATATCACACCAAGGTTAATAGTGGCATTTGACCATTAAAAACTTCTTGTGACCTATAAAAGTTTTGGATTAAACTAATATTTGTGTGTTCCCTTCATCTAAGTCTTTGTGACCTTATCAATAAGTTGAATGATGAATAAACATTCTAATGGTAGGTATTCAATCACCATTGTTTTCCTCAATATGATCCACCCGATTTAGGTTTCCTTTATTCTTGGGATCATGACTTAAAAAATGAGCTGCCAAAATATATGGACAAGGTGGATGTAAAGTACATACATCATGGTGGGGCCCAGGATCCACATAAGTGGCACTCCTCCTTATGGACGTGGCTTGGGTGGATCACAGATTGGGCCCACCATGATATGTATGCCTTAAATCTACACTGTCCGTCTATTTTGACAACTCATTTAATGGTATTATCACAAATTTTTTTTTTTTAAAATGAAGTAGATTTGTATCTTATGTGGACCACATCATTGAAAATAGTGGTGACTGAATATCTATCATTAAAAACTTATTGGGGGCATTAAAATATTTGTTTGTCATCCAACCTGTTGATAAGGCCATAAATACTTAAATGGAAGGACCACACAAATATCTTATCGATCCAAAACTTTTGCGGCCCACAACAAGTTTTAACAATCAATCACCACTATCTCTTACATAGGCTACTTAAGATTTCTACTTATTTCATTTTTTGAGTCATGACCTGAAATGAACTATCAAAGTAGATAGACAAGTAGAAGTAAGATACATACATCATGGCAAGCCCATAAAGGATCCATAGATACTGCGAATGTAAGGCACGTTGTTATTGTTGAAAATGTCTCATATGGCAGTATTTGATTGTACCATCTACCATGGTTGAAAATGTCTCATTGTCAAAGATACCTCCGATGTCTTTTGAAATTTATTATGTTGAATACGTACAGTCTAGCCAATTAAATCCCACTATGTCTACGAGGGAAACAGATTGGCTACTCCCCCAACCACCAGCCAATGGCTTGTGGTCGGTGCTCTGTGGGCCACACCATGACGTATGTGTTTCATCCATGCTGTCCATATATTTTTCTAGATCATTTTAGGGTATGAGACAAAAAATGAGGTATATCCCAATCTCAAGTCTACCACATTACAGGAAACAGTGTTGAATGAACATCAACCATTAAAAACCTTTTGGGGCCATCAAATTTTTGGATCAAGATGATCTTTGTTTTTTCCCTTCATCTAGATCTGCATTACCTAATCAACAGATTGGATGTCAAATAAACAGTACAGTGGGCCTTGGGAGGATTTTAATGGTGGATATCCAATCTCTATTGTTTTCCAGAAGTGTGGTCCACCTGAGATTTATATGCCTCTCGTTTTTGGAATCCAGCCATAAAATGATCTGTAAAAATGTATGAACGGTATGGATGAAACACATAAATCATGGTGGGGCCCACAAAGCACCGACCACCAGCCAAGTGGCAGGGGGAGTAGCCAATCCATTCCCGTATATGAGTTCACTCAATCCCAGCCGGCCAGCCCCATCATATCACCCTCTCATCTGTCAATTTTTAGTAAAAGAGTTACCTGATACTCTGGCTGCATACTACTTGATATGCAGTTACAAAAAAATTATACACGTGGCATATATTAATGAAATTAAACCAACTAAATTGTTGAACACACTCCAGTTGATTTATGGGATAAAATTAAGATTGTTTGAACAATCCTATCCTCTGATTACTGGACCGTTGGATTGGTTTTCATTGTTAACCGTCCAATTAATGTCCAGCAATCTAACATTTGGATCACCAAATAAGAGTAATTTTTGACTAATTACACCTATAAACTCTTATTCATAATTTGGGCGGTATACCTTTGAATTAATTTTCTACCACGTAGGCAAGTTCTCTGCAATTTCTAACTGCCTGCGTATCATCCGTCCTAATCCGCCAGAGTATCAAAGTATTTCTATTCTCGGTAACCGTCGCAACTTGCAGCTCCAATTGTCAAGGAATCTCACCCGTGCGGAGTTGTTTGCTACTCCGGAAATGGCGGAGTCTCTATACACTGGCACTCAATTTGTAAACACGGCACACGTATAACTCAAATCAACCGTCCAAATCATTAATCCTATTGTAGATAGAACATTAAATAAAAAAATAAATATAATAAAACTTCAATTAATATAAATAGTTTCCTTTCGAATCCAGATTGCTTTATGATTAATGTCCATCAGATAGTCCATAATAATCTATTTAATGAAATAATCTAATTAATTTTTTAATTAAATGATCTGATATGGACCCTACAATTTAGACGGTCTGGATTTGATCAAAGACGTAAAATCTCTACAAGTTTGGGTGCTTATATACAAAAATCAAACTCCTTCAGACTATCAGTGTTTTCCTTCTCTGGGCTTCCCAGCTGCGAGGAATGACGTCAGCTTTTTTTAGCTGTGTGTGTGTGCTGGATCTTTTTTCAAACAACCAATGGGAAAGCGTCTAACCATTTTTAATGGTGAGACCCGTTTCACCAGCAGCCCTGCGTTCCACGAAATTATATTGTAGTCTGGCGGATTATGGTATATCGTATTAGCGCACATATCCACCACACGTTTCATTTCTATTTAAGTCGATCTGGATGGTTGAAATGGCGAGTTCTATTCATGAAAGAAAGAAGTATAAGGTATTTTATTTATTAATACCGTTTGTCTGTTTGTAATCGGATGGTTTAGAATCAGTTGTAAATATTGAGTTTTTGGAGCGTCAGATCAGTGGAATTATTGTAAAATGTCAAATAAAATATGGGTCCGATTATTTGGATGATTTAGATCGATGTTAATGGAGTAAATGCGTGGGATCGTTGTTTGAAGGTGTATAGGATGTATGGTAGGGAGGCGAGAGGATGATTTGATTCCTCTGGAAATGCGAGCACTAATGGACGACTACAAATGAGTGTATTTCATCGGTGGATTTGGCGCAAAATCTGCAGAAGAGAGAGAAGAAGAAGAGAGAAGAGAGAGTTTTCTATATAAGGAGAGAGAGAGGTGAACAGGGAAGAGAGAGAGAGAGAGAGAAGAACAGAGAAGAGAGATAAGAACATAGGAGAGAGAGAGAGAGAGAGAGAGAGAGAGAGAGAGAGAGAGAGAGAGAGAGAGAGAAGAACAGAGAAGTGAGAGAAGAGAGATAAGAACAGAGAGAGAGAGAGAAGAACAGAGAAGAGAGATAAGAACATAGAGAGAGAGAGAGAGAAGAACAGAGAAGAGAGATAAGACAGAGAGAGAGAGAGAGGAGAGAGAGAGAAGAACAGAGAAGAGAGAGGAACAGAGGAGAGAGAGAGTGAGAGGATGGAATTTCTGAAATGGAGGGTATTTCCTCTATTATTTTTGCTTGCCTCCATTATTCTGTTCTACATGAAGACCTCTTCCAAGGTAAGATCTCTCTCTCTCTCTCTCTCTCTCTCTCTCTCTCTCTCTCTCTCTCTCTCTCTTACAGTACGAACCAGGCCTGTTTACTTATTGGGCCCGAAATGGGGCCCTGGCCCAGATGTTTAATTACTGAACCTGAGATTCAAACCCCGCCTGAGACCCAATTCAGAGTGCAAATGGGTCTTCTCAAAGATTGGCCCATAAGCTAACTGATCAATGGTCCCGGGTGTATCATCCATCCCAGCTCCATCCCAATTAGTTATAGGGCCTTATCACGTTCCTTAGCCCAGTCATGGGCCTTGAGCTGCTGGTATCTAGCCACAGGCCACGCCCTGGATGGCCGGCTCACTTTTGCCCCTGCATCTGAATGCTTTGATCCGGCCTCAACAGGAAATGTTGGCAAAGCGGACCCAAGAATGGTCCGACTCATTTTATTAATTGAGCCTGAAATTCAAGCCTGAGCACAACCTACGGCCCAAAAGTTCGAATGGGTCAGGCCTCTGCAGCCCAGTGGGCTGCCTTGCCATTCGTTCGCTCATTTCGAGTTGGGTTTTCTGTAATTTCTTGGATCTCTTACTTTCCATTTGCACCTTTCATGTTTCTACATTATTTCATTTAGATTTCCCTCTCAGTTATTTCATGCACTCAAGACTCATTTTGCATCTATCTGTGTGTCTAAGTGTATATAAGTGTATTGCACTTAGATGAACTTAGATGCACTTAGACATACTTAAATGCACTCATACTCATTATCCACATTAAGCTTAAGATACAAAGCTTTGAATCCAGTAACTTTTTATTAAGACAACCAAATCGATAATCTAATCCATCACACTCAAGCATGCTGTATATGTGGCCAATTACACGTTCGTGTGTATGTATACATACATAAGCATTAATACAGACTAAAAAATGTTTTTTTTTTTTTGCCTGTATACATAGACATACATAGATACGTATGATTTCTATGCACCCAGGTATGCGTGCATATGTAGTTATATATAGTGAATTATGTACGTGGCTGCGTGGTGGATATCTTGGCCACAGATCTGGTGGGACCCACCACATAGATAATCTAAAGCAAAATCAGGTTGTTCAACTCATCAGATGGCAAAAGGTGCATGTTGAATGTGGGTCATTGGTAATTCTTTCACACCACCTATTGTTTTCGTGAATGTAGACCCACCTGATGAGCTGACCAGATTGCACTGTTTGAGTGTCCGCTACGCATGCCGGGGTGCCCATGTAGAGGTGCATGTGGTCTTAGCAGACCTTTGAATATAACATGTGTGTATGCATAATTCAGATTTGGTATTTGCCCTTTTAGACTTTGGTATTTTATTGTTGGGATAAAACTCTTTTAACTTCTCATTTACAGCTATCCAACAGTAAGTGCAGCCTTCTCCCTCACGACACCTATTGGGTATACAGTAAGCGGATTGTAACTCCAGATGGAGTCATTGCTGGTGCAGGTCTGTTCCGAAAGTGATCTGAGATTGCAAGTTTTTTTTTTTTTAAATTTTTTTAATTTTAAGATTCATTAGCAAAATTTCATAGAAGGATTAACCATTTTTCATGTATTTGAAAAGAATCTCTCAACGTATCAGTACAAGATGTATGTAACCAGCGAGAACATGAAAATCGTGTCAATCAGTAAATTCCTCTATATGTTATCATTGTTAAGGAACCAAAATATTCTGACTTGTACATTTGTTATGTTTTTCACTAGACCTTCAGAGAGAAAGGATGTGATTAAGTTCTAGTTAGTTAATTTCTTTCAAAGCAAACCTATAAAACTCAACTAACAAAATTTGTGTTTGTTAGGGTATATATATCCCTATATAACTGTTAAATAGTATTCAGTATCCTTGATTTTCTTTTACTATTTTTTTTTTTTTTTCTTCCGGGCATCTGGCATTTTGTCCTTCGATCCTTAAAAGTAAATAAAGACATCAATAACACAATCTTGTATTAGTATGCAATTTTAATTTCCATGCTTACTGTAAATGGGGTACTAGTTTGGATAGCAAGTGAAATCCTCAAATTCATTAGACAACTGTCACCATGTTTCTTGTGCCAACGAATTCTGATCATGGATAAGAGTAATGATTACTGTGTGGAATCCAAATATCCAAACAGCTGTCTTGTTAGTGGAAAACAATGTCCATTCTGTAGTGGATTCTATTATCAAAACACGCCTTTAGTTCAAGTCAATGGAATTGGGACATGGGCCAGTTGGCATTGACATAGTCACATGGGTTCTCAAGAAGGAAAATAAAAATAAAAAATAAAAAAGAAGAAAAATGATTTGTTATTCTACTTATTCGCTTGTGTCCTCTTGAATTGTAATTGTTATATATGGTTCTTATACAAATCTTTCTATATTTAAGCTTTAATATACAAAATTCATATATATGCATCTAAGAGCATCTAAGCGTGTCTTAGATTCACCTAGATGAACTTAGACTCACGTACTTGACGCAATTTGTATATTAGGCTATATGTACAAAGCTTTTTATTGGATCTGGGCTCATTTTCCTTATATGTTGTTATCTTTTTGTGTTGTTTCCTTTGTAACTAAGACTAATAAATTTACCACATTCTCTTTCTTATTAAGCTGTATTTTTTTTCTCTTGGATGGTAATAAAATCTTTGCTTACCTTTCAAAAAAATAAAATACTGAAGTCTGTTCATTTTTTCATCCCTTCCTTCATTTGAGAAACCTTCCTACTACATAGTGTTTTTATTTATTTATTTATTACCACAGCATCAAATTCTAAACTTCTTCTATGAACATGGAAATGGGCAGTCGAGGTGAAAGGAGGGAACATTGTTTCTGTGGTTAAAGGAGATTACCAACATGGGAAAGTCTCAAGCAAACATGTGGTTGATTATGGGGAGGCTGTTGTCATGCCCGGATTGATTGATGTGTAAGCTGACAATCCTTCTTAATTTCTATTTTTGTGGCTTCTTGTGCATGAATCAGTATTCAGATCATCAATCTATTACGTGAATGTTGTGTTTCTACTTAAAATTTACGAGGGGTATTAATTCGATATTGTGTAAGGAGGTTTGCTACTTGTCCCTTTACATGCCAGTACATTGGCCATCCTGGCATATGTGTGTGATGTCCTGTTCCAAGAATCAGCCCCGTCAACTCAACAGATGGGGGATGTGTCTGTGCTAATGTGTGTCATTGGGCAAACTTCTGTTTTTCAATTGTCCAGCTGTTATTCACTGTGGCCCAACTAATGAGTGAACCAGCTTGATTCTTGTGTACATACATTGTAGGTGCTATTGAATGAGAACATGTAGGATTAGTAAACCTCCTATTCAAGTATACTAATGCAGCCTAAACTATTATGTCCTGTTAATTGAGTTGTCTTCAGTGAGAAGCATGACCATTCAAATGCTCTAGTTTCTCTAATCTGTGCTAGTAGAATTTTTGTTGGCCCAGATTCTGGAATTTTGTTGATGGTAAACCTCCATCCTCAGTTATTTGAAAATAATTTACTTGCTTATCTCTAGAAATGGTGACTTTACTGAAATAAGGAAAATGCTTTAAGAGGATAGAAGAGAAGAATAAGTTCAGATAGCACTTTCAGGCTGGGCTGATCCATCAGGCTTCTGGTCCTTGCCTGCAATAGTCTGGCCTCATGCCTCAGTTTGGGACCTTCGGTAGGGCTATACCTGATTTCAGACCCAAAAAAGGGCAGGGGCTTGGGCCAGGTTTGACAGCTCCTTTCTTTGAGCCCAGGTCCAACCCCAGTTCTACAAGTACTCACTTTCCCCAATTCTGACCGGGATTGGAGATAACTTAGAATCCAAGTTTTCTGAAACAATCAAGGAAATTGCATGTGTGAGTATGGGCCATACCATATGGTGTATGGTTCTAACATGCCATGTTACTCACGTACCAGGGCCCACTGGTCCACGATCCCCACAAATGGTCCAGGTTCAGAGTCTTCAAACTGATTGGATGGTGATTAGAAAGAACTTGTGTCAAAGAATGTTTAGTTTCACTGCCAACCGGGTTTGGATGCACCAAATATCATGAAATTTCATGATTAATCAGTGTAGTTTGGTACAACTAAATGCACCATAGTAGTAATTCTAGGAGGTTGATTATCCTGCTTCTGTTATTTATTTCAATAGTATGTAGGCTTCATCCTTTCAGTGTTCATGTCTGAGAGTTAAGAAATCAGTGAATATGTAATGGTGGTGCATCTAGTTTTGTTTGTAAAATAGAGTTTATATATGCTTACTCTCACTTATGCATTTTTCTACTCTTCAGGCACGCACATCTTGATGAACCTGGAAGGACAGAATGGGAAGGATTTTCCTCAGGGACTAAAGCAGCTGCTGCTGGTATACTTACAAAGAATCTCCATTTGTCTAGAATTCACTTATAAAATGACACCAGACTAGACCACATTACATGCTGTCCCCCATTTCTTAAATGGTGGTCGCCGTTGCTCATCCATCATACACGTGGAACACATGTAAATCCAACCATCGAAATCTTGGGCCCAATTGCTGATGGACATTGGCAAAGCATCCCACTGATAGAGTGATCTTAATAATCTGATATTGACCATTGAATTTGGACCACTTACCATTTTATTTAAACCGTCTATTTGATGACCAGATATGGATGATTGAGTTGTCCAGTTGGTTCGATTTAGTATATTTTTCATCCACAATCGCACCTACAATTTGGATGGTCTGGATTGACATACATACATGTATGCGATGTGTGCGGTAGATGAGCTGCTACCATCTAAGAAAATGGTGGTATACACATGTTGTAGTCTATCTCTACTGACTATTCATTATCTCTGTCAGGAGAAGAGAATAGGCTTATTTAAAATGGTGAAGTCTACGACATGGTTCTTCTTAGATATTATGTAGAATTTGCAGAAAATAGTTGTAACATCTTGATACCTTAAGTTGTTACTGTGAACAGTAGGACTCATGTTTCAACTAACCTGTTCTTAGTTGCTTCCAGGAATATGACAGCCTAATAAGTTTTTGTTTTGATGCAGTAATTGAAAAGGCCAAGCTATATGTCCTGGGGGGGGGGGGGGGGGGGGGTGAATAGGACTATGCCAAATTAAAAATAAAATCAGCGGAATAAAATTAAACAATAGCCTTACAATTATAAATCAATTATCAATGCTGAAATCAAATCACCTTAATACATAAGTATTGAGAGGTTGATACAAATTCAGTTCTAAGGACAACCTTACACCATAATAAACAAGGGCTTATGGTAGGACAACCTTATTTCTAGAACTTCTTTTGAATCAAGAACTCAATTTTAATAGAGATAAACGAATAGCAGAGAATTGAAATTAAATGCAGAAATGTAAATCTAATTTATTACAACAATCTCCACACTTGCTTGAAATGTAAATTGTTACAACATTCACATCCACATGTACATTCCACACAATTGAATGATAAAAGATATGAAAATTAAGCAAGCATTCAACCCACAAGACAAAGAGTTATAGTGGTTCGCCTGTGTGTACACCAATGTTCTTCAACAAAGAGCACATGAGAATGCTATTTCCACTCCTAATATCCTCACATAGGGGATATTAGCGTTCACTATCAAATAGGTTTTCACATGTTCACCCAAAACCTTTACAATTGTGTCTTTTTAACTTGGGCTTACACAATCTAAAAACCCACACTTCTGAGTTTTCTTGCTCTCCTCAGATAACCACACAATTTGAGATTTTTCTGGCGAATCCCAAACAAAAACCAAAAAGGAATGGAATTTACAAAATTGTAAAATACCTGGATTTCTCCTCTTGTAGCTGCCCGGAAGAACCAATTGGAGTAGACGTTCGAATATAGAAGTTTAATGTCCACAACTCACTTTAATATGATTCTAAGTTCTAATTGATTTTAGATTTAAACCAGTTGGGCGTAGCTATATTTGATTTTGATTCCAAGAAGAAGGAATAAGTCAATTCCTCTTTTCAAATCAGATTGGAATACAGAAACAAAATCAAATTAAATAAGCTATAAAAAAGAGAAAGAAATTATGCACAAAAGAGCTTAAAACTTAAACACAAACTTATCTCAGAGTGGAGCCTTGAATTCACTTAATATTCAATGAAAAACTCTGAAATTCGTGTGCTATTTATAGCAGAAGAAATTCGTCTTCGATTGGTCCTAGGGTCACCACTACTGGTCTTGAAATAAACTGATTTTTGAATTTTTGAGCGTGATCGCATCAGACCGTTTCACGACCGGTCGTAGGTAGTTCACGACTAGTCGAAAGTAGTCCACGACCGGTTGAAACCCCTCTACGACTGGTCGTGTGACCCTTGATTTAGTCGCTGGAGTTTGAGTCGAAGCTTTACGACTGGTCGAACGTCGAGTCGAGACCATATCACGATCGGTCGAGCAGACTCCAGGACTGGTTGTAGGCACACCAAAAAATCCGATAAATTGTAACCATTTTAGGACTGGTCTTGAAATTTCTTAGACTGGTCGAGACAGTACTAGGACTGGTCGAACAGGGTCTAGGACTGGTCTTAGAGTAGACTAAACTCATGTAACAATATTCATTTGGATTATGTATCTAAAGTGACCTACCCTAAGGTCAATCTAATGGTCTATCAAACCTGGAACATGAAGTATGGACATTTGAACACTTCATTTGCTTGGACTTTGATCTTTACGAAGCTTGATTTCTTCTTGATGTAGCTTGACTACTTCAGAAGCTTCAATGTAACTTTAAGTTGTACATGAGTCCCGCATTGAGATTTGAATCTTGAACTTGCACTTGAACTTGAGTCTTGACCAGGAGTTCTCTCTTCATATTGTAGCTTGAATTATCATGAAGCTTAAAGAATTCTTTGAGCTAGACTTCAAGTGTTGACGATGTGTCTCGAACCAATTTATCAAGATACAAACACACAACATACGGAGACGTTTTGACACACAAAATTTGACAACCAAAGAGGAATCAAATCATAGCACTTACAATAATGAACCTTTTCGACATGTGAAAAGCATTCATACACTGATAAAACCGACACGGATTCACACAGCCACTTCAAATTTGCATACACGTACTTCAATCCAAACCATCAAAATTGTGGGCCCCACTTTAGATGGGACATAACCCCAAAACTAGATGTGAACAATCCCAACTTCCAATCGATGCGCATTTGTTTATTGAATTCGGATCCTTGACTGTTTTACATTTTAGAAGTCCATTTTATGGACTAATCACATGTTTAGGATCCTTTATCTATTTAGTTTGCTTGGATTACGCCCCACCCACAATGGGCCCCACAATTTTGGTCAGTTTGAATTTGGTGAATGTATGCCATTTCTACAGTTGGATATGGATTGTTATACTCTTACCTGCATTGCAACTCATCTTTCGACATTGCTTAACTGTAACAATTATTCAACAGTAAACATGCAAAACATGAAGTGGCTAAGGGTTTAGATGATATTCTTGCAGGCGGTATCACAACATTGATCGAGATGCCCCTTAACAGTGATCCATCAACAGTGTCAGAAGAAACATTAAGACTCAAGGTTCTGATACTTGCTATTGATAATTGTGTTTGTATTTACGTTTCAGTTAACAGCTGTTTCGGCATTAAGAACTTCCCATGGCATGATTAAAGCCACGTCTAGCTTCCTGATTTTGCTTGATGGGTGGTTATCTCATATATCTCCTATTTTTGTTATTCCACAATATTGATGTATTACCATGAAAGTTTTATTTTATTTTTTTTTTGGGGATTTTTTTTAACGATACTAACTATTAAACGCCCTCTGATTTCTTTTTTGACTTTATTGTAATAGGTTGAGGCAGCTCATGAGAAACTCTACGTTGATGTTGGTATGGTCTTTGAACCTTGTTATGGACTGCTAGCTGTAATTGCAATAACAAATTATAAAAAAAGAGAATGAAGATTGTTCTTATAATATTATAAATGAAGTCTTCCTATCCTCTTCCTGTCATGTTTGGACAATGCTAAGTAATTTGGCATTTGAGAGCCTCTAATCTTTTAGTAGAATTCTGCTAAGCCGTATGCGCCTCTAAACATGAGGCATGCCAGTGTTTGTCACACTTGCAATATCCAACCACTCATTAGGCAGGACCCACCATTTAGATGTCCCAATCTGAAAATAAGGCTAGTTTGAACAAAAAGAATGGTTTACAAGAAGTTACTGAGGATGCACATTCAATGTACACAAATAGTGCACCCTATAGGTAGACCGACCTGTTTATTGGGCCGGTGCATCTACACAATGGTGGCCGCCTGATGAGCTGCTTCAATCATGTGAACTGTGTGAGATCTCTGTTAGCTTAGTGAAACTCTCTCCACAAATCACAGTGCACTTGCTGTTTCATCTTTCATGGAGCTAGTTTGAGTTTTTGTTTGGTGTGAGCAGGTTTCTGGGGAGGACTTGTTCCTGATAATGCCTTCAATAAGAGTTCTCTAGAGGGTCTTCTTGAAGCAGGTGTTCTTGGTCTGAAGGTACTAGCTAGATTCATATGAATTTCAATAGCAATAATACGTACATGAGGGAAGTGAGATTCTTCAGTGCTGTGACCTCCTCAATGATTGCTCATGCCATTGAACTCTAGATAAAAGAAGAACAATTGGCCATGCAAAATAAACCAAGGAAGGGTAGATATGGTTTGTGTCTTCCTCATTTCGCTCTTATATTCAGAAAAGAATAACTTAGAGATTGCATATCTGAATTGAGAGTACAGAGAGATTACTGAAAACTCTCAGACAGCAAAGGCAACATAACATCCAATGATTATGCAGTTTCCATTCAGAGACTGATAGCTACGGGCAATCTGGCCAGACGAATATAATGTTCTTCCCATCATTGTATGGCAGAACCATCAATGCTGAAAGAGAAGTGGTCATTCAATTAAATCTAATACCCAAAGTAATCTTGCTTAGCATCATCTATAAAAGATGCGATACAGTCAAAATCTGCAAATATTTATGAGGAATGCTCCAGTGGTAGCAGTGGTACCGGGCAGATGTGGGACCCACATGATATATTCAGGACATCCAACTTGTCCATCAGATGTCTCATGTTATCCCTATGTACCAAAAAAAAGAAGTCAGCCTGATCTGACAATCAGGTGGGCCACAAAACACGGAACAAGATGGGAGGGAATGTCCGTCCTTGATTTGCACTGAGGCCCACCTGATTCTTTGCCTGGCACTTTAAACAGGCCACGTGAAGGGTCTGAATGGCCTGGATTGCTGATACTATACCCAGTGGGCCCCCTATTCAAGTGAATGGTAGGTGTCCACTCTCAACTTGTTCCCTGTAGTTTGGCCCACCTGAGCTTTGGATTGGGTTGCACTTTGTGCACCTGGGGTATCTTGAGGTTACACATCTAATTTTCTGGTTGTATTTCATGGATACATCAAGCGGGTCCCACTTCTATCTGATACCACCCTAGGTTCATGATGTTACCAATACCACCAGAGCACACCCTTATATTTATTCCGACCTTGTATTTGCATAATGACAAGTCATGGAACTGCATGCATAATCATCTTGCAAGCCAGCTTTGAGACTTGAAGTCGCGTCCAATCACTAGAGAATTATGCTGTCTGATTGTTTCTTCCCCATCTTTGTGCAGTCCTTTATGTGCCCTTCAGGAATAAATGACTTCCCAATGACAAATGCAAGCCATATCAAGGTTTGTTCAATGAACTTTTGTTTTTGGTGAAACCTTTGATTGCAGTGATTCGTATCTTTTTTCCTTTTCTTTCTTTTTCTCCTTTAAAAAATAAAAAATAAAAAAATCTTACACAACTTTAGGAGAAATATTCATGTACCCAGTTAGTGAGATGAATATTTTGTCTTTTGAGTAATGCAAATAGTTCTGGTGCCATTATGAGAAATACTCTAGTGCTCCTAGTTGCAAATGGTTTACTTGCATAGTCTAATCAATCGATCTGAACAGTCCATTAAGTCCACAACACATTTCATGGCCTACCATTGAAAAATAACAGTGACTGATTGATCCAATTCAACCATGATTTGGCCTTTCTTCTATAGCCATTAGCCATCCCTTTTCCAGTACATGGGTGGGATGGTTACAATTGCCTGGCAAAAGTGATTCTTTATAATATGTTAAGAGTGTTAAGGTCCCTTCATACGCCATCCTCTGACAGCGCGAACTTTTAGAGAAAGTGGTAATTTGACATAGTATCGTAGCGGAAGGTTAGGTGTTTGAATCCCGGAAGTAGCAAATATGCCACCAGAATATATTCTCCCACAGGGGGCCGTTTATGGTGTGAGTTGAGTGTCCCTCCACCATGGTGTGAGTTGAGTGTTCCTCCACCCTTGCCTAGTATATTCCAGTGTGGAGTTCCACCCTGCACGTGCGAGGGAGTGTTAGAGTATTAAGGTTCCTTGATATACATTGATACGCCATCCTCTGACAGCTCAAGCTTTTAGAGAAAGTGGTTATTTGACAGAATCATCAGTAATCCATGATAGCCCCTAACAAACAGACGGTAAATTTTTGATTGGACCTATTTTTGTGTAAATGTTCTTGACCGTCCATATTAAATGCCTAACATTTGTCAGATCAGAATGGTATTTGCACGTTAGACCATGAAATACGTGTGGGGTCTATGAACAATCTAGATCAATGGATTGGACTGTTTAAGTTTCCCCAATGCAACTCGCAGGACTATGATTCTTATAGTGCTCTGAGAGCACTTGAGCATTTCTTATTATATTTTTGATTTCTAAACTCCTCTTTTTCTTTGTCCTAGGGAAAACTTGCATGCTTGTGTCGGTTAAACTCATGCAGTTTTTGCCTGAATTCATGCATTTTCAATTGTCTACATGTCACATATGTGGACATTCATCATATTCATTTCTATCAAACCATCAGTAACAAATGGTGGTGGATAATAAGCTTGGATTCGCCTTAATCCATATCACTTTCTTACAATTCTTCCACGAATCAGGATGACCTGTTTTGTTTACTTTCCCCCTTTTTTCCTCTTTTTTAGGAAGCGTTGCATACACTAGCAAAGTACAAAAGGCCTTTGCTTGTACATTCAGAAATTCAACTGGATACTGAAAGTGAAGTAG
Source organism: Magnolia changhungtana (assembly GCA_030180095.1). Taxonomy (NCBI): domain Eukaryota; kingdom Viridiplantae; phylum Streptophyta; class Magnoliopsida; order Magnoliales; family Magnoliaceae; genus Magnolia; species Magnolia changhungtana. The sequence goes on from JASAUF010000213.1 coordinate 1,008,241, forward strand.
AACCAAAAGATGGCGTCAATGATGTTCGGTCTTACTCAACATATCTTAAGACTAGGCCACCATCCTGGTAAGCAACTGCAGCAATATATAAACTATCTGTGGCTTTAAGTCTTTATCAATGTCTAGATCATCAAAGCATATATGTTTTGGTCTATCATAGACTATAAGCTTGTAACATTAACGATTCAAGATAGCTCTTCTATCTACGAAGTTCTGAATAAAATTGCATAGCCCATGATGTAAATGGTTCATCTGACCAATCTGGGTCTTCAGCTTTATGTTTTCATGAAAATATGGGATGAAATTCTGCTAATAGAGGTTTCCCTTCTACAAATATAGGATTGTATTGATGCACTTGGAACTTTGTTGATGTGAGATCCCCACAATAACTCCCGAATGAAGTTACTACTGTTACCGACTGTTTTTGTTTGGAGTTTTGAAAATATTGAATATATCGTATGGTTTAACTAATCTAGAGAAGGAATAAAAGTTGATCTGTTAAAGGTGTAAAAGTTCATTGTCTTGTGCTTTGCTTTTGTTTGTAAACCTTCTAGTTTTAATCCTATATTAAGGTTTACAAAACTTCGTTGATTTATAAAACTCTCTCCTTCCTTTCGTCTTGATTTATAACGACACTCACATGATGGACACACCTAGAATTCAAGAAAAATGTGGATCCAATTGGAGTTTAAACTGTCTAAGCGAACAATCATGTCTATTAGTCGACGATAGCATGAAACTCTGCCTCATTGTATCTAGAGATTGATTCACCTCGGGAAGGAAACTCCTTTAAGGAAAGCAACTCATTGTGTACCTCTAACCTGCTTTCCTCTTCTACAGTTTCTTCTGTCTGATCCACTTGTGTTCATTTCTATTGTATCAAGATAACTGCTACAAGTGAGATAATTACCAAAACAAGGCAAAACAACAATTCGAATTTTCTCAATCATCGATTCAAACTTAGCACAAAAACACAACATGTTATATCAGAGTTTGTTCAATGTAACAATATCTACTGCTGCTTGAGAAACTGGGACTGAATTTATTTTTTTTTCCCAAAAGATCAGTTTAGAGATTGGTTATTTAATGCTACAACCTCAAAATCATGGTCTGAATTCATTCTAGCAATTACTTGTACTTTCACTATGTTTGCAAATCGAGAAGCAGAAATGTCCTCTGGCAACATCTCTTAAGATAAGTGTCTCAGACTTTTCTTTCATTGGTCTTTTCTCATGTCTTGCTAACTATAGAAGGTGTAGTGTGCATGCATGCCTATGTACTTGGGTGGATATCTCATATTTCTTTGGTGTGGATGTACTGTATTTTGGTGCTCTTGTTGAACATTATTCTTTTATTTGCTTATTAGGGTTGATTATAATTATATTAGGGCATGGGAGATTGATTGGTCTCTTTACAGTCCTTTTCTCTCCCAACTCCTCTTTTCTTCTTTTTCTTCTCTATGTGAAAACCTACACTAACAATATAAAACGACACATGATTGCTGATCTTCTCCCATTCATTTATGCTTTTACTAACCAGGGAGGAGGCAGCTATTCGGGAGCTACTAAGTGTATTAGAAGACATAAAGAGTAGTGGCTATACAGAAGGAGCCCATCTTCATATTGTTCATTTGGCAGATGCAAGAGCTTCACTTGATCTTATCAAAGTACCAAATGCTTTCTCTCGTTTCTCTATTGGATGTCCATTTCTTTCTTTTTACTTCATATTAATCACATGCTAGTGAAGGTGGCATGTGTGGTGCACATGGAGAGGAGATGATTTGCAAATTGTGGGAGAGAGAAGAGGGAAGGGAATCAGTTGTAAAATGTAGGCATCTTTCAGCGTGCTAGGCTCCCACGATAGTTCTCCACCCTTCTAAAAATGATGGTGACTCTCCAACGCTAAATATAACATAGTTGTACAGCAATGCCAACCATCCAAATCACTGACCTATTTGTGGAATTTGGATATCACTCCCTATTTCACTTCTAGTTTGACCATTTATCAATTTGTGCTTGTCATCCTTGCGTAGGGTCCATGCTAATCTTCTCCGCATTGTTCCAATTTTATCGGAGGTCTCTAAAGACGCCATTTGATAACTACTAATTAGATAGGAATGCTTGGCCATTGTGATTTTAGAGATATGCTCCATCAATAATGTGCCCCGATTTGGGTGATGTGGACAGCCATGCATGACTGCCACATTTTAGGAGATGAATCACCAACATTTTGAAAGTGGTAATGAACCATCATTGGAGTCTAGCCCTCTTTCTTTGGAGAGAGGACACCTATCCGTTGAAAACAATGCTTCACCTTGACAACCTTAGTGCCCTTTCTTTTGTTTAAAAACCCTTCGTGGGTTCTTCCATAATGCATAGCTTAATCATTTAAATAAAATAAAATAAAATAATAAAAAAGGAGAACTAATTTCATCCAACTCTTTCCCCTGGCAACTCATGTTATGCATAGTAGAGATTCCATATTCGATCAGTGATAATTTGCGAGCTTTTGATTTAAATAAATTTTGTGAAAGCTATTTCACCTATACCCTGATATACTTACACTCACGCACATATGACGACCATCTCAGATGGGTAGACATTAAAAGCAATCTTGAAGCTGTGTTGTTGAGTCATCCAAGTTTCTCTAGGGTTACTCTTTGAATATAAGCTACTTTGTTGAGTTAGTCGAGTTTCTCTTCTGATGATGGGTATACATTTGAAGTAGCCGCCAAAGGACTAGAACCTAGAAGAAAAGTTTTAAAAAGCGCTAATCATTATTAGCATCAGCATCACCATCACGACCTTGAAAGGAATGCATCCTCACACAATCCTGTCATAGAAGCTTCTTAAATCAAGAAGGGCTTGTGTCGTGACCAGTGTTTTAAATAGCGGTAGCATGTTGCATAGCGTTTTGTAGTGTGTAGCATAAGCCACATGAAACTTCTATTTTTTAATTTAAAAATAGGAAAAATATGATAAATAGTAAGAAAAAATATATAAAATGCCTAAAAGATTATTCTTTTTTTCAAGTATAAGCATGTTCAAACAAGTTATTAATTATCGTTTATTAAGAGCCAATCCACATATATAAACCAAATCAAATCATTATCACATCAACAGCTTTCTAAGAAAACCACTTTAATTAAAATGTCTAATTGAAACCACAAGTCAGAAGTATGAAAAGAGATCAAGATCCCACAGGTTGAGAGTCAGTACAAAATACAAAATAGAATTATTATTTATAATTAAAAAAAAACATAGTGTATGCTAGATACACCATAGGGGATTTCCGCTAGTTGCTAACGCTACGTAACGTTGTAGCTACGTCAAACTACGGATGCTATTCAAAACACTGGTTGTGACATTGTTGTACCTATTAATTTGAGATGTGTGTGGGGTTGCTTTGTTTTACCTATATATATATATATATATATATATATATATATATATATATACAACTTTGAGAACCTTGTTGAGCACAACCTTGTCTGAACTTTGATTCCCTTAAGCTGTTGGTCCAGATCTGAATTTACATAACCTATTCACAATGCAAAGACTTTTTAACTTGAAAATGGTATTCTTTAATCTGTCAATGATATATTTTTTTTTTTCTTAGGAAGCAAAGAGCAACGGTTTCAGCCTAAGTGTAGAGACATGCCCCCATTACCTGGCATTTTCAGCAGAAGAGATTCCAGATGGGGATACCCGCTTTAAGTGCTCCCCTCCAATACGTGATGCGGCCAATAGACAAAAGTTATGGGAGGCTTTGATGGTATTGTTCTACAACACTATCTTGTAATACTAACTTTCTGTTTATATTGTTTAGTGTCGGTTGATGGAATTTCATTTCAGGAAGGGCACATTGACATGCTAAGCTCTGATCACTCACCAACAATACCAGCTCTTAAGCTTCTTGATGAAGGTGACTTTTTAAGGGCATGGGGTGGCATATCATCTTTACAGGTTTGTACTCTTGGGGACCTGTTTGGACGCACTTCTTCAAAAGAGAATTTTTGGAAAAGGGGATTTCAAGCCTGCTTGGGAAAAACCAATCCGATTGGTTATTACTTAGTTGGCATTTTAGCACCTTTTTTCTTGAGAGGGAGAGAAGATGGGGTTTGCAAAGTGCATCCAAACACACAACAATGTTGCCGCTTGGATCAAAACAGCGTTTCAGCCCCAAAAGCCTCTTTCGAGGGTGCATCTGAACAGGCACTAAGGCTTTGGTGGTTGGTGGTTTCCTTGAGTTATTTCTTGTAATTTCTGCTTGTTTTAAAAAGGGTTAATTTGGCACTTTCAAAATCAAACACTCTGCTTGCTTCATGATTTTGAGCTTACCCGCCATGTTTATATCGATGGAATGGATCACCATATGTTGATTTGGTGCAAAAGGCTAATCGTCATGCAATGAGAGTGTCTGCAGTTTGTTCTTCCTGTCACATGGTCTTATGGGCAAAAATATGGAGTGAGTTTGAATCAATTATCTTCATGGTGGAGCGAGAAGCCAGCAAAGCTCACAGGCCAAAACCTGAAGGTATTTCAATTGTTGTATCTTTACTTTAGACTACGTTTGCTTGCGTTATTGAATTGAATCGCAATTAGTAGATTGATTAGGCAGAAATGACCAAATTGTCATCACCTTGATATCCGAGCCTCCCGTCCCTGTAGAGATCAATCACTGGAGAGTGGAGGGTAATGATCAAGTAGCCCGCAATTTGCATTTTCATTCCTTTCAAGTCCAACTTGGAAGTGAAAAAAACTGCAATTTGGAATCTCTGATCATAATATGAAAACTGAGATTGCAACTGTCATGCCATTCATCGACATGTCTATTTCCAAGTGACACTTGGATCATACATTAGGTTCTAGTGACCATATTTCCAAATCTCTTGTACTCCACATGAGAAACTCTTTTGAAACTCTCTTCAAATGGTTTGATGTAGGGAGCTATCGTGAGCGGCAACCATGCAGATATCGTCGTATGGGAACCAGACGTGGAGTTTGAACTCAATGAGGACTATGCCATGCACCATAAGCATCCTGTATCTTTTCCATTCCTTGATCACAACCCATTGTCTTTCTGTTTTCGGCATTCGTGTGTGGAAGTCAATTGCTACCATGAACTTCAAGGACTTACATTTCTTTATTTTCTTTTTCGTTTGTAGAATCTTACCGCCTACATGGGAACGAAGTTATCAGGAAAAGTTCTAGCAACTTACGTGAGAGGTAATCTTGTATACAGAGACGGGAAGCATGCCATGGCCGCTTGCGGTATTCCAATCCTCGCGACATAGTTGAGCCTGCATGACAGGTGATTTCAACCAGTGTTTTAAGTATCGACGATATTGGATGATATATCCCACAATATATGTTGTATCCCACCTGTGCGATACAAAATGCACTAGTAGTAGGATATATCCCACATGTTCGATCCAGTGAGCATTTTTAATTTTCGATCATTTTTTTCTATAAATCATGTTAAATCAGTGTCAAATAGTTACAAATCCATAATTTTTCATGTTTTGCATGAAAAATCATGGATTGAGAGCTTTGATTTTTAGATTTGGAGGAAATGGGCCAAGTTGTAGAAAATCGAAAAAAAATAATCAAAACTTCTCAATTTCTCGTAAATCAGTTGCACTCTGTGTCCAAATATAAAATCAAACATGTATGTAACCTGATGTATTGATTCTTTTTTGGCTTTTGAATGTATTGCTTGTGTTTCCACGTCTTCTTACATTTATAAATTATATGAATAGAGTTTGAATATACTTACATTAAGTTAGTTAAACCACGCATAGATTAGGACCCCGTACAAAGAAAACCTGTTATGTGTGCTTGCTTTTTGTGATTTTTGATTTATAAGCGTGGATTGATGTCTTTTTTAACAATCACTAAAGTTTCATTGAAAAATTCGATCAATTTTCCAATGTTTCCAACAACAATGATGCATTGTGCGATACAACCAATGTATCCCATGCGATAATCAATACATATTCATATCCTAAGGGTGCGATATGTGATGCAATACCGAAATTTTGAACACTAATTTCAAGAAGCCAATGTTTCATTAACTTGGAAAATTGCCTACCATCTCATAGACAATGGTCAAAAACTTCAACTCTTCTTTAAATTGTTGAGTCTGAAAATGATTTTGGGTTTTCTCATAAACTCAGAGTTTAGGCTCGAAACTTATAGCCCAACCAAACCGAGTTGATTCAGTTGAGTTATGAGTTAGCCAACGTCCTGAACACACTCTTGATTCTTGATTTCAATTAATGCAACTGATTGTTCTTCTTTTCTTTCCATCTTTTCAGGCACTTGTTCAAGCCCATGGTCATCTGTATATCCAGCCATACAGCTATTGTACTAAAGAGTCCACATTCATCACTGAAAACAACAGTGCTTGGATTGTGTCAATTGTCATATGTATATTCAGTCCATCTTTTTACCAGTGAATAAAAAACTGTGTAATATAGAATTCACTGCTAAAGGTTAGAAGTTCCCTTTTGATAGATACACCCCCATTTTCCTGATTTTGGTACTACATTAGAAAAATGTAGTACTATTGTATTACCAAAAGTAGGAAATGGGTGGGTTTGCAAATTGCATCCAAACACACATTCCTGATGTTGGTCAAATGGTTCTAACCATATCTGAATTGGGGTAGTACTTCCATTATTTAGATCAAAGGAAACTGTGCCCCCACATCCACGGTGGGCCCACCAGATGGACAGTGTGGATATAGCTGGACACCGAGCCGACAGCAGCCTACCCCGGATTGGCTCGGTTCCGCCAGCAGCCTACCTTCGTGCGAGTTCGGCTCAGCTTGGTCCTTTAGCCTAACTGGCCAGTTCGGTTCGGTTTAGTCAGCAGTTTGGGCCAGCTTGAGCTGAGTTCAAGCTCAAGCTTTCAAGTCGAGTTTGAATTCGAGCTGTCGAGTTGAGCATTTTCTTTTAAGTTTCTAGACGGGTGGCCATTTTTTTATATTATATATAATATATTAATTAAATTATATATAAATATAATATTATATAATTAAATTATAACTCAAGTTGAACCAAGCTGAGTTGAGCCAAGTCAAGTTTAGGCCGAGCTTCGAGCCTAGTTGAGTCGAGCTCAACTCAAACTTCTTCCGAGCTTAAAAATCAGCTCAACTCGGCCTGAACTCAGCTTTCAAGTCGAGCCGAGCTAGCTGTCCAGCTCTAAGTGTGGATCATCCAACCATACATCTAGATGGGCCATCATGGATGCCGTTATGATCCAAACCATTCACTCCAATGGATGTGGAGCCAAATGGCAAAACTTTCATCATTGGATATTTCACCATCCATACCAATGTGAGTAGATCCAACTCTCCAGAAACAAAGTTTCTAACTATCTTTATGAGGATAATGATGTTGAGGATATCTTATTAGTCATGGATGAGAATTTTGCAAGGTGGGCCACATATGGCTCTTTGGATCATCAATTGGACAGTTCAGTCAATCAATCTGAACCGTCTATTAAGTCCAGGATGCATTTCATGAACTACCATGCAAACATTTCACCGATCAAATGATCTAATCCATCATTTATTTGGCTCTATTTTTCTGTAGCCATCCTTTTTTCCATGCTATGGATGGAACGACTCTGATCACCTAACAAAATTGATTCCTCGTGATCATAAGCAATCCGTGATGGTCCCTAACAAATAGATGGATCAGATTGTTGATTGGACCTATTTGTATAAACAATATTGACCACCCATATTAAAGGCCGTAGATCAATGGTTAACATTTATTGCACCAATTGCATTCTAGCCCATGAAACATGGGTTGGACCTAATGAACAATCTGGATTGATGAATTGGACTGTCCAAGTGGACCAACGTAGCTAGAAGCACCACGCAAGTTATAGTGATCTGAGAGCATTGGAGTATTTTCCCTTTAACCATGGTCCATCCATACCAGATTATATTACTTCCACGGTCAGGATTTTACATTTAACCTGCCACGTGGAGGGTGAGAAGATGGCGTTATCATGTTATGATACACACCACTCTCTCGTATCATTTCCACTTCCTTGTTTGTTCCTTCCCTCCAATTCTTCTTCACTCTCCGGTATAAGATCGGGAGAAGGCTTGGGTAACTCGCGCTAGGTATCAATCGGGGTTAGTTTCACTAACGTGGAAGAAACGAATTAATGTTCATAGAATCCATGCCGTCCATCACAAACCATAATCAATTTTAGGCCTTGATCCAAAAAATTAGAATGATTTTTAGCACTCAGGCGATCCACTCCAAAGAAGTTTATACTTAAAACTTCCGGATTCACGTAGTATGGCCCACATGAGTTTATAATACTGTAATATTTGGGTAGTTCTTTCATCAGGATTAGAAACATAAGATGAATGGATTGGATTTTATATAGATATCAGGGTGGGTCCTACAAAAATCTAATGGTGATCGTTCCATTCCATAATGTTTACTTTGGCGTGGTTTATATGAGTTTTGGATGATCATTATTTTCTGTTTCAATGGTTAAAATGAGACATAATAAATGATGAACGGAGTAGATCTAATCAAAGATACATCAATGTGGCTCTCGGTCTGCGAAAGTAGGGAGCGAATTATGTGAGACGCTGGACTCCCCTAAGACGGTACGGCCCTTACAATGGGCCCCACATTGATGTATTTACTCTCTATCCATTCCGTACATACGCTTTTACAGATAATTTTATATCATCATCCAAAAAATGATGTAGATCCAATTAGCAGGTGGACCATAACATTGGAAACAGTTCTGATTTACCATTAGTGGTCCACAAATGTTTTGGATCAAGCTGGTATTTGTTATTTACCTTCATCAAGGATTATATAACCTTATAGACAGACTGGATGGAAAATAAAAACTACGGAAACATTAAGGTGCTCCCTAATAAGATTTTAATGGCAAGGAGTTAAATCACCACTGTTTCCTATGGTATGGTCCACCTGATATTTGGATATTCCTAATTTTTTATATAATTCCATAAAATTATCTGGAAAAACGGATGGACGGCGTGGATACAGAATAAATACATCTAGGTGGGCCCCACGGTAAGGGCCGCACTGTCTTGGGTGAGTCCGGGTGGGTCCCACCTAATCCGCTGCCGCGAAAGAAACTCTGGTAGGTATCTTGCGCGGCGCTCGTAAGATAGCACTTCCGTTTCTACTTCAAAAATCCGCAGAGAGAGAGAGAGAGAGAGAGACTCTGGAACTAGGTTTTCTGAAGTCAGGGTTTTGAAATTCCTGTATTTTCTTCTCCTTCGATCTCCTATCTTTTGATGGAAATCTCAATATTCTTCAATCCCATCCGAAGAAACACCGAAGTTGCTGCACTTCGTAGTTCGTAGAGACGTCGAAAACGCCCCCTTTTTTTGGGAATTTTCTCATGAAACTAGGGTTTTGAAGTGCCCTCTTGCAAATGGAGGTCTGCAACTGTTTCATTTCCATCGTAAAACCGCTTAATCTCTTCTCCCGCTCTAAGGTTCACCAGTTCCTCCGATGCTCCGCTCGACCGTCGGGTTCTGCTGAATTTAGGGTTAGGGTTTCGGATGACCTCCGAAAGGAGACAGAGAAGACACTGGAATGGCATTCCATCTGCTTGCAGTTCTCCAACTTTGCTTCGACAAACATGGGTCGGTCTCTTGCCCAGAACGGAAGTCTGCCGTTTGGTTGTGACCGGAAGGAGAGTGAGAAGCTCTTGAAGCAGACGACAGCTGCGGCCTTTCTTCCTCAGCCGTTGGATTTCTCAGGAATTGAAGATGTGGGGGAGATCGTGAGGTCGTCAGTTGCAGAAAAGTTGCTGAGTATTGGAGAGCTTTGTTTGGTTGAGCGGAGTCTACGATCAGCAAGGGGGGTTTTCGAGCAGTTGGAAGATGTTTCATCACGGGCTGGAGACGATTCGGGGAGGTAACTTTCCTTCTTGTGAAATCATTTTTCTTTTTTGTTAAATATTCCTTCTCCTGATGCTGTGCTTGAATTATGTTTTTCAGATCTTGAATTTTACCCCCTTTTTCCCCTAATTCTGCTGATGCTGTCTGTGCATACCAAAACATTTCCACCGTCCATTTGTCCTCCCCCAACGCATTATTTATGAGGTTGACCATAGGAATGATCCAAACCATATACCTTTTCTGCTTGGCAGCTCAACAGCTCTACAGGCGAGGCCCAACTATTTTGTGTGTGCCCGCGAGTATGTGCGGATCTGGGTGCAGGTGCATGTGGGTGTGTGCATGTGCGGTGTCCTTGTGTGGTTTTGTGTGTGTGGGCGCATCTGTGCAAGTGTGTGCTCAATGGCTCTACTAGTGGGACCAAACTATTTCGTGGTGCGTGTTCACATGGTTGTGTGTGTGCAGTAATGGGTGGTTGGGCGGGCAGGCATTGGTGTGGGAAAGAATATTTATTTTTCAATTGACCATTTTATGTAGTAGTTTTCATCTATTTGAACAGAATAGGAAAGAAAATTAAGTTTTAAATGCACTGTTGCAATTACGTCAGTCCTCATTTTATTCGCAGAATAAAAGATAAAACCGGCCCATGTATAGACCTCTAATCTTTTAGTAGTTAAGGAGCTGTGGCAAGAGATTTCATCAATTGGGTATTTTTGCAGGTACACTCCACTGCTTGAAATACTTGAGAACTGCAATTTTCTAACAGAATTTGAACAAAAAATAGGGTTTTGTATAGATTGTAGTCTTTCAGTAGTTTTGGATCAAGCTAGCGAGAAACTGGAATTCATTAGGTCAGAGAAAAGGAGGAACATGGAGAATTTGGAATCTCTGTTGAAGGGAATCTCAGCTACGATTTTCCAGGCTGGGGGTATTGATAGCCCATTGATTACTAAGCGCCGATCTCGAATGTGTGTTGGTATTCGGGCTTCACACAAATCTTTGCTGCCTGATGGAGTGATTCTGGATATTAGTAGCTCTGGGGCTACATACTTTATGGAACCCAGAGATGCAGTGGATCTGAACAACATGGAAGTGAGACTCTCGAATTCTGAGAGAGCTGAGGAACTAGCTATTCTGAGCATGCTAACTTCTGAAATAGCTGACTCAGAAATGGAGATTAGATATTTGATGGAGAAAATTCTAGAATTGGATCTTGCATCTGCTAGAGGCGCTCATGCCCAATGGATAAATGGTGTGTGCCCAGTTCTTACTGACAGATGTGAAGCTCTGGACTCAAATGCACCTGGGGGATCTTTATCAGTGGATATTGAAGGAATTCGGCATCCCTTGCTCATTGAATCCTCTCTTAGCAGTTTGACCTCTATTCCGGCATCAGATCTAGGGAGTTCAGTTCGTTTGAATTGGATGAATGGTAAAATGGAGCTAGGAAGATTGCCAGCAGGCAGAGCAGATTTTCCTGTGCCATTAGACATCAAAATAGGACAGACCACGAAGGTGGTTGTGATCTCGGGACCCAATACTGGAGGAAAAACAGCGACTATGAAAACTTTGGGTGTGGCAGCTCTCATGTCTAAGGCTGGAATGTATTTACCTGCTAAGCACCGGCCAAGGCTTCCATGGTTCAATCATGTTTTAGCAGATATCGGAGATCACCAGGTAGTTTCTCTTGTTCTTGGAGGAGAAAGCGTCTAGCGTGATTTGGTGAACATGTTTGATTTTATTCTGAAACTCTTGTTTTTGGGTTGAAGTCGTTGGAACACAACCTCTCCACCTTTAGCGGGCACATCTCGCGCATCTGTAAAATCATGGAAGTGGCTACCAAAGATTCACTCGTTCTCATTGATGAAATCGGAAATGGCACTGACCCATCAGAAGGCGTGGCTCTTTCCACCAGCATTTTGCAGTACCTTGTGGATCGAGTTAATCTAGCTGTGGTGACTACCCATTATGCGGATATAAGTCTTCTGAAGTTAAGAGATGCACGATTTGAAAATGCTGCAATGGAGTTCTGTATGAAGACTTTACAGCCTACATATCGTGTACTGTGGGGAAGTGCTGGTAATTCCAATGCCTTGAACATTGCCAAATCAATAGGTTTCGACCAGAAAGTGCTGGATCGTGCCCACGAATGGGTGGAGAAGCTGATGCCAGACAAGCAAAAGGAACGGAAGGGTTTTGTTTATCACTCTCTGCTGGAAGAAAGAAACAAGTTGCAGGTGCAGGCTAAGAAGGCTTCGTCTGTTCTTTCGGAAGTTATGAAGCTTCATCTTGAGGTATCTTTGAGTAGTTGCTGTGAAAATATGTCTCTCCAATGTGATATTTCAGTTTACCAACATATCATGTGGACTCCATCCATGCACCCTAGAAAAAGGTGGTATATACACTGTTGCACCTAGTGTTTCTACACATGCTCAGACTTTCGGTTTGTACAGTTGGGTTATCATGGTTCAGTGATATAAATGGATTCACTTTGGATGAGCCATGCACCAGTCTTCCGGATGGGAAGATCCTAAACCTTCTGTTGCTGGCCAGCAAGCAGATTGTTTTTTTTTTTTTTTTTTTTTGAAGGATGACAATTTATTAATGGAAACAGCAAAGCCGAAAGAATACAAAAGAAAAGAGAAAAACCAAAAAAACAAGAGAAGCCACCCCGAGAAGGAAAAGCTACCCCACCCACTAGCTACATGCTAAGAACAAAACGCCCTCCACTCAACCACAAAGCCCCCGCAGGATCACCCAGAGTGTCCCTAAAGCACCTATGATTTCTCTCCTTCCAAATGGCCCACAACCCAGCTAGTAAAAACAGTCTCCATTCAAGCAGTAGTCTACACTCAAGCAGTAAAAGGCCAGCAAGCAGATGGTCAAGAAAGAAAACATGACAGTAGTCTACATTCAAGCAGTAAAAGGCCAAATCTTCTACTGCTCAGATCATCCAATATGGGGAGATGTTAGCATGGACCATCCCCGGTGGGACGCACTTATCAGCAGCTTGGAGCACTGAACCTTGGTTGGCACTTGTACAAACTGAAAGCCCAAGTGTACTGTAGAAACTTGCAGCCCAGGCATTGTAAATACCTGCATTTTCTTTTCCTGCTCCGTCATGTCATGCCAGTCTCAGCACTCATTTCCTTTCTTTTTAAATGAAGATTCTTTCTGAGGCTGAAGATCTGGATAGGCGCGAGGCGGCTTTGAAAGCAAAGGAGTTGCAACGGGTCCAACAAGAACTGAAAGCTGCAAAATCTCAGATAGATGCTGTAGTCAAGAACTTCGAGAACCATCTCAACAGTGCGAATTCTGATCGACACAATGTGCTACTTAAAGAATCAGAAGCAGCTATTGCATCCATCATGGAATCACACCGTCCCCGTCTGAGCAGTGATTCATCAGTTCTGCAGTCAGGTAATGTTGGTTCGTATTTACCTCAAGTGGGTGATCAAGTCCATGTGCGGGGGTTCGGGAATAAGTTGGCTACTGTTGTTGAAGCATCTGGAGAAGATACCACTGTTTTAGTCCAGTTTGGGAAAATGAAAATGCTGGTTAAGAAAAACGATATTAAAGCAATTCCTATTGACAGGAGTACCAAGCCTAGCTCCTTCTTGCAGTTAAAAGGGCAGGTACATGTCAAACTTTCCTTTAAGTTTTAGTTTTATTTTTTTTAGTGGTGGTGAGAATTTTATTGAAAAGCGCTGAGCTGGTGCAACTATTTAGAAGTTAAAAAAAAAAAAAAAAAACTAAAATTACAATCCTTTAACGACTTGATACAAGAAGCCCATTCTAACACAAGATTTCGCCCTAAAAGGCACCTCCTCCCCCTTACTAGAGACATTATGAACACCTCCCATTCCCCCCTCAAAATAAATAAAAAATCTTCGCCTCGTCCCAACTTAAATAGTAACGCCTTAACTGATTCAGGCATAACCAAGACATAGAAAGGAAGTGATGAAACAATTCCATATCTCTGAAGTAACTTTATAATGAATGAATAGATGGTTGATTGATTTTGCATCCTCCATGCACGTTACCCACACGTTGGGAATTATAGATGGTTGATTGATTTTGCACCCTCCATGCACATTACCCACATGTTGGGAAGAACCATACATCTTTTTGTAGGTTATTGATGGTGAGAACTCTCTCTTCCAACCGACCAACTGAAGGTTGCTACCACAGATGAGATGCATGATCGCACTACTCTGCATTTTTCTTCTCGTGTAAGTAACCAGAAAATGATCGAACTGGGAATCGACCCAATTTACCCTTTAGCCATACAAGCTTTTTCTTCAAGATATTATATGCAACACAACCAAACAAGTGTTCTTCGGTTTGCCCTGAGTAAGTGTTTAGGTAGGGCCCACCTTGTGGTGATCCAGATGGCTCATCCGGTGTTGGACCCATTATTCATTGCCATAGTACTCATCTGGTGTTGGACCCATTATTCATTGCCATAGTACCACAGCAACGCTCCGCGTTTTGCTTCTCACGTAAGTAACCGTAAAAAGATTGAACCGGAAATCGACCCGATTTACCCTTTACCCACATGAGCTTTTTCTTCAAGGTATTATATGCAACACAACCAAACAAGCATTCTTTGGTTTTCCCTGAGCAAGTGTTTAGGTGGGGCCCACCTTTTGGCGATCTAGATGGCTCATCAGGTGTTGGACCCATTATTCATTCTCCTACCTCTTGATGCAGGATGGTTTTCTAACCTAGGATGATAGATGAAATCAGATTTCCAGTTTAAAACATCAGCAACAAAAGTTTAAAATTTCAGCAAAATCACCATAAACGAAACAATTAATCAAATAAGCAATTACATGTAATCCTAGGCTACCGCATGCTCATACAAAGAAACTCGTAAGATGTTAATTCGAAATAGGCCCAATGGAATTAAGAAATTCCATCCAAAACATGAGGGTAGAACTATTTTAAAGGGAATCACCTAAGTCTTAAAGGGATTCTAAAGGATTCTAGGTTGAGAGAAATTAGGGTTAGGGTTTGGATATTGGGGAAATATGAAATTAGGGTTTATTTGAAAGGGAAATCTAAGGTTTTGGGTTAGGGTTTGGTTGAAGAAAGAAGAATAAGAAAGGATGTAAGAAAATGGTTGAAGTGAGGTCCACAAAACAGTCTGCACGAACTATTCGTATAGTCGTACAAATGTACGGATTCACATGTACAGCTGAACTTTTTGTTCAGGTATAGGTTAGGATGATTTGGGTTTAAGAAGAAAAGGAAAAAAAAAAAAAAAAAAGATAAAGGAGAAGAAGATTTGAGAGGAAAAGAGAGGAGATTAGAGAAAATACCATTTGGAGCTTGAGAAGAGAGAAGGGATGCATGAACAAGGCTTCACACCAAGGTAGTTTTCATTTGGATTCACGCCGAATGGGGTTTCACACCACACTATTCATAAACACAAGAGAAAGGAAAGAGAACTTCAATCTTTTTCATTAACATCACATTTAATAATAATAATAAAAATTAAATTTAAACTTTTTTTTTTTTTTTTTTTTTTTTTAATGTGATGTTAATGAAAAAGATTGAAGTTCTCTTTCCTTTCTCTTGTGCCAAGCCTTTATAGTGTAAAAGTTGGTCTTTTACAAAAAAGATCATTAATGAAAAACCTATTTGCTTTTAACCCTGTACTTTGTAAATTACAAATACACCACCCCCCCCCTTGTAAAAGCATAAAACCAATAAAACATATAAATAAAATCTGAAAAAGTAAACTAAGTGCTCAAAACGAAAATCACTATAATCCTAAGAAACTAAGACTATCCGATGAACTCCGAAGACATCCACGATCACAGTGGGCCCCGATGGTCCGATCATGAAGTCCTCGCAATCCAACGGTCCAAAAACATCCTCCACGCAACTTACATGCTATGTGGGGTCTTTGGATGGGTCTCGACTCTTGCCTTGGTTGTAAACTCACAAGAGTTTCAACACCAGGTCAAGGGTTTGAATACCCATAGGTGGTGAAATCCCACTAGGGCATGAGTGTGAAAAAAAGAAGAAGAAAAGTGGCATCTTCGGCTCCTCAAGACTCGAATGGGTACTTACCTAGCCATAGGGACACTGGGGCTTAGACCCTTCTCTGATATGTGCATAATGGCATCTGTAATGTGATGTCCCCATCATCTCTGTCTAATCATGTCCGACTGAGTCCAAGTTGACTTTCCAAGTGTTGAAAACATGGTTGGGACCCATGCAATGCATGGGTGGGTCCAATCATTTCAGCCTTTTGTACATGCCGGACAATGTGCATGCGTATATGCTAAAACATATCGAGACAACATGCATGATGAGTGGTGAGTACGTGTACAAGATTTACAGCATAAAGAAGGCTAAGCTAATCTAATAATGGTTTTTCCACTACAATGAATGATCAAATCCAATAAAATCAGTTCTCTCAACCCAGATCATGGTGCTTGTTTCAGGCCCAACGTCGAAACCCTAAGCAAATAACTGCAGAGTCAATCAAGGGCGAGCAGGTTCCCTATGGCCCAGCAGTGCAGACATCAAAGAACACAGTGGATCTACGTGGCATGCGAGTCGAGGAAGCAACTCACCACCTACGCATGGCCATTTCAGCAAGCGAATCGGGCAAAGTTCTCTTTGTCATTCATGGGATGGGCACTGGAGTGGTCAAGGAGCGGGCCCTTGAAGTATTAAGCAATCATCCACGCGTAGCCAAGTTCGAACAAGAGAGCCCCATGAATTATGGATGTACAATTGCATATATCAAATAAATTGGGCAGAAACTGATCTATTCCTCAAATTTTCAAAGTTTCGTAATTGATGTGGTAAGCAGCCTTCTTTAGATTGCAATTTTCATGCTTAAAACATTTTTGGCATGATTGGGAATTTCATGATCCTTGGCCTGAGAATATGCATTGACCTTGGGCCTTAGTTTTCTTGGGTAGGTTATTGCTGTTCACATGATGTCCCCCCACTGCAAGTCGTGCCAATTGATAGTCTGCAAATAGACTGAAGAAAAATATACAGGGACGGTCGAGAAATTGTACAAGCGGCACTTCACTAACTTGAGTTGAAGTGGGTAAAATGACCCTTATTTGATTATCGACTCTTAGATTGGACATTTATTGACAATTTAAATGGAAAAAAAAAATGCCCAGAAGTCCTCTTTCTGCAGATAAGAGTCTCACTAAGAAGAAATTTGCATGGTTCAACCTATATCTGATTTGGGACCATGACTTAGTTACAGTGGGTTAATTTGTTTCTTGGGCTGCTTTTTTGGTATCACCAATGGTCCGATAACATGAAATTGGTCATGTTTAAAAGTCTATAGTGTTGGCTTTCAGATGAGCCCTAGGTTTTGCAGCTCTAATGTAATTTGTGCGTGATGATCCCTGCATTGTGCAAACTGCTGTTTTGGACCAGGGCAGATATACAGTGGCCAGCTTGATGAACGGTCTCTGTCCCATCCTTGTGTTTCTCTATAATCATGATTTGAAAACTACTTACACTACTGGGCCTTAGCAGACTTTGCAATAATCTAGATGATCTGGCCCAAAAATCAGGATGGTCTATTCTTCAGGTGGGCCACAATGTTAGACACAGGCTGATGAACTAGAACTTAAACCACAGTGTTTTCTTTCTTCAGTCATCCATTTGTTATGTAAACAGTGGCTAACTCAATAGATGGGCTAACCTGATTTTGGGCCAACTTCATATTGAGTAGGATCCACCTAATGGACAGCTTGGATCTTGTACTGTTACAGCATGATGGCACACATGGTGCACGTAGATGGGCTGTCTTGGTCAACAAAGCTCTACAAATAATTAATTGAAAATTCCCATGATGAAAAAGGAATGGTAATTAGCTGCTTTTGATAAAACATAGAATTATATCAAATGGACTAAAGTGAAAAATAAGCCAGATTCAATAACTATATTTCCTTTCTTTTCAATTTCATTAAGAAAAGGGGCAGATGGAGTTGAACCAAAAAAAAAGAAAAAAACTCAAAAACCTCTTATACCATTTCTTTTCTATACATATCTATGCACCAACATTGTAGTTTCTTTAAAGAAACGATAGGCCGTGTTTGGATTCGTCATGGGGTTGGATTGCAGTAATTAATTCAATACGGTAGACTTGACCAAATTGCAATTGCATTCATTTGAATTTGAGAATGCTCTGAATTGCAATTTGTGTTGATTTCGATTTGGACTAGAAAGTTACCCAACTGCAATTTATTTCCTCTCTATCGACAAGCTATTGCAAGTCAACCGAATAGCATGTCCAAACGGAGCCTTGACAAAATTGATATCGCCTCTTTCAATGTCTGTTTGCTGGCATGGAAATCGATCTCTGAAATTCATCTCTCTGAGCATTCGAGCTGGCTCCGGATGAGACAGAAGCGGAGCTCCGAAGGAGAGGTGTCCCTATCCTATGTGAATTCTCATTGCCAACCGGTGATGGATCAGCAGTGGTAGAATCTGGCTGTAATTCAATCTCAATGCGAGAATCAACAGGCTCAAGTTCAAGCAGTTGCTGCTCGTCTTCTTCAATTGAGCAGATTGTGCTCGTCTCTGTGCGTATGGTCGATGAATCAGTCACAACACCATTCCTCCGCTTCTTTCTCTTCACCTCTTTTCCCCATCCATGCATCGTCTCTCGTATTCTCTGTGGAATCAGCGCGGCTTTGTAGTTCGTACCCATCTGCAGAGCACCGATCAGGCAAATAGGAAG
Organism: Magnolia changhungtana; assembly: GCA_030180095.1. Taxonomy (NCBI): domain Eukaryota; kingdom Viridiplantae; phylum Streptophyta; class Magnoliopsida; order Magnoliales; family Magnoliaceae; genus Magnolia; species Magnolia changhungtana. Next base: position 1,026,893 of record JASAUF010000213.1, read on the forward strand.
TATCATCCAAGAGTTCTTCATAGACGAAATAAAAAGAGAGGACTGTAGCAATATGTAGACTACAGTTCTGGCGAGGATGAAAACCATCCTCGTAAATTCAAATATTCATATTAGATGTCATTTTCTTGTTTGGGGACTAGTGAGGTGATGGCTTAAATCAGGTTCAAACTAAGTTTCTTGGATTTGGACAGTCCATACCATGAATCATTTGGGGTGGATGATTCTGACCATAATATGAACACAGACCACCAAGGGTCCACATTCAACTTAGCAAATCAACGTTCAGAATCATCAATCAACATGACTTTCTGACTGTGGCCCATTCCATGGTAGTGCCAGGTGGGAAGTTCCCGTTATTCTACACAAACTACGGTGACCTCTCTCTCTCTCTCTCTCTCTCTCTGTGATTTCCCCCATGCCAAACAATTCAGACCATCCAACCATCTCACCCCATGCCAAACAATTCAGACCATCCAACCATCTTTGTTTGTGGCTTCCCATCAGCTGATGCTTGCAGGGTGAACGTGAATCATGAGTCGCACACCTCAAAGCTTACAAAACAATTCAGGACAACCAGTTCCTCGCACCTAGTATCAACTCCAAACTCTAATTTTGTAAAATCAGCAAGCTTACATTGACCCAGCAAAGCTGGATGCAGAAAAACCAACATAGCAATTTTGGGGTCCAAGTTATCAAACATCAGTCCGAACCATGGACATTCCTTGGACAGAGCTATTGGAAGCCTTTGAAATGGATTTTCTCTGAAATTCTAATTTCAAGCCGGAGACAAACGCAACTCCATAACTAAAGGCATCATGATTCATACCTGAGTCACCAGAGCATATAGAGGCAAGGTGCTATAGCTACAAAGGAACTGCCCAGCAAACCTGACAAGTCAACAAAGAACATAGGAAACAGTTCCGTCAGTAATAAACCGCCGAATTGATATCCAAAACAAGTTAAAATCAAAACAACATACAGATGTGAGATATTTGCATAAAACACATACCCCAAAACCAGTCGCGTGTATACCAGCGAATGCTTTCTAATAAAGCATGAATTGTACCCAAACTGCCACTGTTAATCAATCAGAGGAAGCTGTTAGTTCAACTTAAAAACACAGTACAAGTCATAGCTTAGTAGGCATGTACTTAACCAAATCACTGAAAACACAACTTTAATCTGAGGAATTATATGATATTAGGCATGAGGAGACATAGTGTCCACGGACCCCATTTTCATGCAACTGGATCCCATGGTACACTTATCCAGACTGCTGATTTTATAAGCCTCTACCCCAAGGTATTCCATAACGGTAATGGTGGCTGTAACAGCCACCACCGTTATCTTTACAATACGGGCTGTAACGGCCGATACGGCTGTTATGGTCTCTTTTTTTAATTGACAAGAATAAAAACCTGTATCGGCCATGTAATGGACCGTTACGGCCTTTACTGGGGGGGGGGGGGGGGGGGTTGTAACAGCCTTTATGGGTCATTTTTTTTTCCATAATGGCCGTTGCAGCCTTTACAAACCCGTAACATGTAACAGTTGCCACGGTTACCTTTTACGGGCCCATAACGGCCTTTATGGCACACCATATGCTCTACCCTAGATGAATCATGACAAAGAAACCTCAAGGCCCTAGAACTACATTTATGCCTTTGGGATAAGGATCATTTAACTCCTCATTTAAACTTCCTCTTGTTTTGTCCTTCTTATTATTATTTCTTTTTCTTCATGATTTCTTTATTTTTTCGGTGGTTCCTTCTTAAATTTTTTTTGAAGTTACTGAAAAAGCTGGTAATTAGGCAATCAAGGCATCAGGATATGTATAGTACCCTCAAGTCAGTTTGTATAAATGGGGTCTATGTTTCTAAAATCTAGAGCCTAGACTGTCTATTTGATGGGGCCACCATCGATGAGCAATTCTCCAAAATCTCCCTAATCATATAATCCTGAACCTTTGACTTGTGGCCCACAAAAAAGGACAGTTAAGGAATGTAACAACTGTCTACATTCAATAGAAAAAGATCCAAACATTGGATGGCTGTAATCTTCCAATCTGTGAGGCTTTTGGGCATACCTATCTATATAGTGGGGTCCTTCATATCAATGGTCGAGTACGATAGGCCCAACTTATATGAGTCGAGGATGCAATAAATATTCTCTCGAGGATCAAATCATTCCTCCCAAGAGGTTTAAAAATATAATGGATATTATCATCCAATATTATCTAGATCACATTTCAACGATACAAATACCAGGGGTAGTGACATGCAGTATTACCAGTTTTGAAACCTCCTCCTGGCTCTTTAATCCCTGACAATAAGGTATATCGCCTAAAGAAAGCCTGTATGGCCTCAAACAGGCACCTCGGGAATGGTTCCAACGCTTTCACGATGTTGTTACAGGTGTGACTTTACTCAAAGTGGTCATGACCCATCCTTATTTTTGCGCACCACTGCTCGTGGAATTGTTATTGTTCTCGTATATGTTGATGACATACTTCTGACTGGTAGCGATACTATTGCATCTCAGCTTTAAAGGAAGTTCTGTAATCATCCTTCAAGATGAAAGACATCGGCCATCTCATATACTTTCTTGGGCTTGAAATTTCAAGTTCTAAACGTGGGATCCTGGTCAGCCAGCGTAAATATACCAAGGATTTCCTCGCCTTGGCATCATTGACGGATCAGAAGATAGTTCAAACTCCCTTAGAACTTAACATTCAATATGGCCATGATGATGGTGATCTACTTGCACAGCCCGACTTATACCGCTGTTTGGTTGGAAGTTTGGTTTACTTAACTATGACTCGCCCTGTTGTTGCCTACGCTGTCCAAGTCGTCAGTCAGTTTGTTTTTGCTCCTTAGACTCTTCATATGACTGCGGTGTTGCACATCCTACGGTACCTACATGGGACTCTATATCGATCACTGTTCTTCTCTTCCACGACAACTCTGGACCTTCGTGCTTATTCGGATGCTAATTGGGCAGGTTGTGCTCTCACACGACGATCTACCACTGGCTACTGTGTTTTTCTTAGCACTTCTCTCATCTCTTAGAAGTGTAAGAAACAGACCATTGTTTCCAAATCGAGCACAGAAGTCAAGTATCGGACGATGTCCGCTGCGTGTAGTGAGTTTGTCTGGTTACGTGGACTTCTTTTTGACTTGGGCATTCTTCTGCAGAATCCTACTCCACTCCATGTTGACAATCTAAGTGCTATTCAGATTGCCTCTAACCCGGTTTTTCATGAACGGACGAAACATATTGAAGTTGACTATCACTTTATCCGCGAGAAATTTCAGTCTGGGCTCATTTCTCTTCCTCATGTTGCATCCCATGATCAAATTGCCGACATTCTCACCAAGTCCCTCACTTCTGCACGTCACTCATTTCTAGTTGGCAAACTATTACTTGTTGATGACTAACATTAGTTTGAGGGGGGATGTTAGACAGACTCACATACCTTGTATAGCTAGTATACCTTGTATAGTTCGTTTCCATAGGTAGAGGATTCTGCTATTATTATTTTCCTTGTATAGATAACTGTAATCTCTATATATTCAACCCCTTTGGGTTATCTCAAATACAGAAAAGCTTTCAGCTCCTCCCGGTTTACAACAAATACCAGGGGTAGCGACATAGTATACAAGTTATCACCGATAATATCAATAATATTACCAATATCAGTGATATTTTCGATATCACAAGATATCACAACAGCCCTTTGAAATAAATACATTGTGTTGTCAACGATACCAGTGTTTAATACCTATGGAGTTCTAGAAAAGAAATTAAAAAACAAAAAAAGTATTTTTTTTTTCAAAAATTTCTGGAGAGATTTCTTCGTAGGGGTTTTTTAAATTCTTGCATTATATGTGCAGATTTATTGCATTATTTATTAAAAATTGGTACATTGAAATTATATTTATTAGTTAAATATTTTTTTTTCTGACACTGCATAGTTTGGGCCCCTATAAAATGGACACCTATCATCTGGAGTTTTTTTTTCCATAATATTTTAAGTCTGAAGTGTGTAATCATGTGTTTTTTAACATCTCCTGAAGTTTCATTTAAAAAATCCTCCATTTTCCTGATGTTTCCCTCTGACAACACCTCATTATCTACGATATCAATATATGTTTCCATATCCTAAGGGTGCGATACATACAAAGATAACGATACTGCTACCAAGTAAATAGTTGGAGTTGAAACAGGTAATTGGCAGATCAACTTTGACCTGATTTTTGAGTTTTTAAACATTGGCCAAAAGTACGCACCCATTTGAAAATATAAATGAAAAGAGAAGAAAAGTTCATCTCCTAAATTCTACACAAAAGAACTGAACAAAGGCTGAGAACATACCCAGAACCAGAAAAACGAAGCCAACTCGAATGCATTCTGCAAACATTCACATCAAAAGAGCCGGATATGTAAGTTTTTTCTTTTTCTTTCTTTCTTTCCTTTTTTAAAAAAAAAATAATAATAAATTTACATTGGCAGTTAAAATAAAAGAAAAAAATGTAACTTTTCTACATCATACCAAGTGGAAAAGTAACCAACCTGAAACAGGACAAAGTGTATTATGCATAACAGCAGTTCTGGTTTCTTAAACCAGAAGAGATCATCTCGGGGCCTTAACTTTGTACCAGGGAAGGTCGAGGTTATGCCAGCATTTTCCAATGCTAGGGTTGCAATGACATGCTGTAATTTCGCACCCACCAGAAGAACAAGCTGCTCAAGCAGATATTCTTAGAATCAGAATCCGTCGTAGGACAAGGGAAATTACAACTTTTAGCCTTGTCAGTACATATTGTTGCATGGGTGTAACACACATGTTTTTCAACAGCTTCTTAATAATATTAGGTTATTTTTTCTAGGTCATCTCATTTGGGAATCTTTGAACTTTTATAGAGCTTTGCTTAGTAAAGTGCCAACCTGGCTTGTGAGTGGGACATCCAGTCCATGCATCAGACGGGCTCCAATTTGTAGAGGATGGGGCCTGAAAAATCAGGCTGGTCAACTCATTGTGTTGGACACGCATATGAAAACAACAGAGGCTTAAGGAAATTTGCCAACAATCAGACATCCAATCCATATGTGTGGCCCAACTGATGAGTTGATCAGCCAGATTTTGGCACCCGGTCATCTACATGGTGGGCACCGCATGATGCACAGAGCTCTTGTCCTACAGATGCCATATCAACACGTGTACTTGTTTTGAAGTGCATTTGGAAAAACATGCACAATGTGTTGGGTGTATTCAAGTCACTGTTTCCAACACAAACACATGGCTGCCTGAGACAAATAAGCAGGAAATGAAAACATTGCGCTGGAGTAACAACTTACAGTGACAGGAATAATGGCTATCCAGAAATAGAGATTGGATCCTGTAACATAGGATACAGAAACCAACAATTAGTGGGTAAGCTTAAAATTGTAGGAATAACAGTAGAACCCGCAATATACATGAGGAACTAATTCAGGTAGGTTCCATGGTTAAAGGACTCGGCGACTCAACCTGACTCGTCTGGCCCTGAGTCAAGTTGCAACTCGCCCTAGTCGGGGGTGACTCGGGGCATGACTCATGGACCAGATCAGGTCTGACTGAGTCTGAATCAACTCAGATGGGTGCATGAGACTCGTCCGAGTATTGAAACCATGAGAGGTTCTTAATCACTTAACTTAGGCCAACAATCATGTCCTAAACAACATGCCTTACCGTTTATGTTAAATAACATGAAAGCAACAACAAATCCCCAAAGTGGTGCACTGCAATGCATTCAACATAACAAGCATGTTAGCTGGGAACAGTCTCAAGAAAACCTCATTGCATAATAAATACAGAAGGAATGTGAAGTGCAATCTCTCACATGCGGTGGATGCCACATGTATGCAACACCCAGGTAATTAATCAGGTCAGAGGCACAATGAGCATACGCTAAACAAAAAAAAATCAGGCCAGTCCACATCATGTTGGCAGAATGTACGTTGAATATGGAACATTGGACATTTTTTTCTGCCATCCATTTTTCTCAGACCTAAGACCCACATGATCACTAGACCAGTCTTTTTTGCGGAAAGGCGCATGCCTACCCAACGAATGGCCCATATCTCACACCCACGTGATGCAAAGCCCCCAACTTCCCTTTCATCCCTCATGCAAGCGTGTACCCTTAACTTTCCTAGATAGTCAATACAGAGATGTAGAAAGAGTTCTTTGCATGCTTCAAGGAATGATACATGAGCAACTAACTAAAAGGTGCCTTGTATTGTTTTTTGGAGCTTTAATGACAACATCGCTTCTTGGTGCCTTGTATTGTTTTTTGGAGCTTTAATGATTTTAGTCATTTTTCAAAAAGTAAAAAAGAAATCTTAAGACATTTGTAGCTCACCTCACACCAACAATCATTTTGAACTCCTCTTCCATAGAGCGAATCATATAGCTGTGGAAATCATATTTTTGCGCAAGGTTGTGATTCTGTCATGAATAAACAAGAAATAGGAGCAAAAATAATTACTTGAGGTAATGTACTCAAAACATCCCAATGCAAGGACACAAACCAATGGAGGTATTTCTTGAAGGCATAGTTTACCAAAAAATAAAAGAAGCCACCCAGAAAATCAGAAACTATGGCTATTCAATAAAGAGCGTCAACATGGACATGTTAGTGCATAAATGTAGATAAGGTGTTAGACACAGTGACCCTGAAAACGGGAACATGCTGACATCCTTAAGAGTTATGTGGTAATGTGGAAAGTACTCATGAGATGATAGTATAGTTCTTAAAGGATAAGATTAAAAAAATATCCAGATCACAAAAAAAAAAAATTAAACAGAATATAAAAAGCATGTACTTGATACCCAAAAACTAAATAAAATGAAAAAGTAAGGTTTTCTTTTCCTGAAAGGCATGGAAATGTGTGTCTGACATGCATACATGGCACATCTGCTTGACAGAGGCATGTTTTAGGGAATGAAGCCTGGGTGTCTGTCACATAGTACATATTAGTACATATAAATACACAAGCAAAACGAACAGCCTACTTGAAGAGGAGACACTTTTTTAAGTTTTGCAACTTTTTAAGAAATAAAGCAGATGTACTAATTTGTCCTTAGATACAAATACTAATTAGTAGAAGAAGTGAAGGATGCACAGGAAGAGAGTTCTTTAAGTTTTATCTGCAAAGAAAGTCATTCATGAAGAGGAAACAAGAGTGCAAAACATAAAGCTCTCTTCAAAACCATAAAACAGAGTCTTTTAAGTTTTATCTGCAAAGAAAGTCATTCATAAAGAGGGAACAAGACTGTGAAACATAAAGCTCTCTTCCAAACCATAAGAAACAAAACACAAAGCAGCCAATAGAAGTTTCAAGATATTGCATACCATGATGAAACCCATACGGAGTGTAAGATAGTCAGCGCGCACCACCGAATGGCCAAATTGGCGGAAGAAACAAGTCTGCAAAAGAAGATTTAATAACAAAACCATAAATATCACTTGAACATTTTTGAGCAATGCTTGTAGACAAGAGTCACAAAAGAAACTTAATCCTCATTCTTGAGTGAGACACCTAAAATATTGATGATGTTTTCTGAAGTTAAACAAAGGAAGACACTCAAGTGCAAAATCCAAGACAGCAATAACTTGAAAAGAAATCCTAGCAGGAACTGATAAAAGGAAAAGTGAATGTCTCGCTCCAACTGTTTCCATTGGTGTGGCCCACCAGAATCATAGGTCTTGCCTATTTTTTGTCATTGGGCCTAATATGGGAATAAATATCTAATGGTCAAAGTGGATCTTACATAACATCATGGTGGAGCCCCGTCAAAATCAAGAGCAGCATCACATACAATTCCGTATTTTTTTTCTAAATAATCTCTCTGTACAATTGGAGAGGGCTGCTGGGACTCGTTTTTTGGCAGAGTCCACCGTGATGCATACGCGAAATCTACTCCGACCATTAGATGTGTAATCCTAGTTTAGCCCAGAGCTAAAAAATCATGTTGACTTGTAATTCAAATGGGCCGCACCAAAGAAAATAGTTGAGAGAGAGATGTTTACCCTTGATTTTTACATGGCCCACCATGATGATTATATGAAATCCACTCCAACCATTAGATGCCACACCATAATTTAGGCGTGGGGCCTAAAAATTAGGTCCGCCCGTGATTCAGGTGGGCCATACTAAGGGAAACAGTTTGGAGGGCGATCGTTGCCATGTACATTGTTTCCAATTACGTGGCCCACCAGAATCACAGATGGAGGTAACTTTTTGGGCCCTTGACCTACTACAAGGTGACACACATGGCGGTCAAGGTCGATTTTACATAAACATCACAATGGAGCCACCCAAGCAGCCAACCCATTTGCTTGCACACCCACCCAACCGGCCATTAAATAAATGCAATGGAAGGTAGTGGAATGATAATTATATCAATAATGAGGTAGCTTTTTGAAAACCTTTTTGAAGTAACAGAATGTAAATTACATATTAATTAGGCAGTTTTTTAGTAAAATTCACTCGATAATATAACATTGCCCATAACTATCCTAATCAACTCATATATGCATTAGTAACATGAAGTGGGACAAAATCTGCAAAGAGATGCATCTAGGACCACCACAAATTGATATTCCACGAACCCTGTATCAGCCTAGTCAGCCAACACGTCAACTACAGCCTACAGGAACACGAACACTGGGGGAGGTTTGTTGTTCGTCTCCAATAGAATTTTTCACTACTGAACTCCAGCTGTAAAATTATCCTGCTTATGTCAGGTATGAAGTCTATAATGCACAAACAGCTTTTGGGCATTTGAAACTAATAAGCGTCCAAGAGGCTCAGTATCAGGCACTGATGGCGACAATATTATAATGGAAGAAAAGCAAAAGCCTGGCAATAATGCATACAGAGTTTGCAGGAATTTGGATGCCTACCACCCAAACAAGACATCTATTTCTGCTCCAGGGATTTGAAGTGTGGAATTTCACAAACGTTGATTGCCTTTTCAGCGTCAATGCTCTGGTGATGTCTGTCACAACATGAGTTAGAATGTGTTGATAACGGCCAATAGTAAGACAAGGAAAAAAGATCAACCGCAGACTATGATGTTCATGCATGACAACTAAGAGTCATAATTAAAAAATAGCAATGACCAACCATTTAATGTTGTGATGCCTAATTGGCATTCATTATGTGCAGAAAATTGTTAGTGTCATGAGCCGGTTCATGCACACTCTGTAGATGAATCAGACAATGGTAGAGAAGATGGTGCAGATCTGTCTGCTGGGTTACAAGCCGACCACACTTCTACTGATACAGGACGGCACAGGATCAAGGTTTGCCACAGGGCTGCATATGGTTGACAGGGAAGACAAGTAGTACCAGTGGTTCACTGGAAATTTTCTTCAGGGTGGTTGGGTGGGAATAGATGGCGATGGTCGGGAATGGACATAGTAGACGGTGGTCGCAGCAACAATCTGGGTTGTAGATCTAGTTCTGGAACAGATTTAGGGATGGGCAGGAGCAATAGGGATGGGTTCTGGATCTGGGGTGGCTGACAGGAAGGAGTTCTGAATGGGTGCAGATGGATCTCACAAAAGCGCCTTCAGACAGTACAGATTTAAGGGATGAATTGGAAATAGTGGCAGGTTGTTGCAGACTCTGTTTGTAGAGATGATCAGAACCAGCAAGGCTGGATGGTTGCTGATGATCAGGGTACATACATAAACTATAATCTAGCATACTCTAACAAAAGTTCAGAGTTAACATGCATAACCATAATCATGAGACCATTCTCATTAACTAGGATCTGGCGGGTGGCTCTTTTACGTGAAGATACACATGAAATTATCAACAACGTATGAAGACAAATGCATGCTTGTCATTTTTTACTACTACGAAGGTTATTGTAGATAGGTTTATAGGAGTTACTGACCAAACTAGTAAAACTTGGACATATGTGTGATATTTCATTATCCTGTCTTGGTTTCCTAGCTGAAAGGAAACTGATATTAATTTGGGCTGGGTGGGTCACATTTGTTGCTTTTTAGCCTCATTCCGAATAGTTTACACACTGTAACTAGTATTTGAGTTTTGTAAAGGGGCATGGATTAAATATGCAGTGTGTATGATTTGGTAGAACACATTGGCATGCAATATTTTTCATACATTCCGAATCTTGCATTTATGAATTAAGTGGAGTACAATTCTTCCAGCACTGCTGAAGAACTTACTACCTAACAAGTCATCCTGATCCTTGTGAGCCTCATCCTCCCAGTTCCTCCAAGTATGGATCTGCCAACAAAATATATAATGTAAGCATAGTAATAGGCTTTGGAGACTCAGAAGAAGAAATGATGATTATTTGCTTTTTTCTTTTTGGAGAACACATAACAAGATTGTGAACTTTCATCGGTTACAAACAAAACATTACAACAAGAGCTATAAGAGCAGAAATGGTAGATCATTTTGCATATATAACTGCATTCGCGGACCACTTTTTCCAGTTATAAAGGTCACTAAAAAGGTATTGTGCAAAGAAATAAAGCAAGAGAATCAAAACTCAGCTTGCAACTTGAGGCAATAAAACTCTAGAAGCACAGTTACTCAAAGTTGTGGGCAAACACACATTCTACTACAGAAAAAGATCCATATGGAAGAAGTATGCATTAGAAAGGGATGCCCTACATGATGAAATTCCATGTAAAGACTCTACAAAGCTCATGCTAAGGTTGTGCTGGCAAACAGTGTTGTATAATGTTAAAAAGTACAAGTACTTTGAAAATAACTCTCGAAGCCCTTAAGAAATGTAGCGCTTTGTTGAAACTTGAAAGAGACTTGAACAGAAATAGATCTGCTCCTGAGAAAGTGAAGTGCAGAGCATTCATATGGAATTGGGCACGGTAAATAGAAGTGACCCTTGCATCTAGTATTAGACTTGAAATTTGAAATCAAGGGTATCTAACCTAACAAATATCTTTCAATTGCCTCCTAATTTGAGGAATACATGGGGAGTTTATCCATAAAACCACTTGAACCTTTTTCTCCCCCTTTTTTGGGGGGTTTTTCACTCTTCAAATCAAAATTATGACAAAGTAGCCCCATCTTATTGGTAGAATGCAGTTAACTGTACAAGAATGTTTCCATAGAAAAAAGCGAACACTGGGATTTGACACCACAGTGGAAGTCACTATGAGCAAAGGAAGCAACAGATGTGGTGTGTCTGTGAAGAATGATCAAGCAAATTCATGAACATGAGGTGTTCTGGACACGTGGCAGTCTAGTCATGAATCTGGAACTTCAATCAACTCCAGGCCTCCCTTCACAGGTCACCATGCCAAAACCACTAGGGCTGTCAATAAGTCAGGTTCAGGGTGCTTACTTGTGTACCCATATCCAGATATGACTAAGGGAATCGGTCCGGCCATGTTCAAATATGTGTACTGAATGCGGTACTGGATCCGAATCCGATTGGATTCAAGTACTCATCTAGGGCCTGTTGGGTCTAGTTTTGAGCATGAATTAGAATGTGGAATGTGGTTTGATCCGTAACCAGGTCTAGTATTGGGTCCAGACTCATGTTCTCTGGATTTGCATTTGGGTCCATTCTAGAAACATGCTTTTTGATATAGTTTTTGAAGTAACTATAAATATAATTAAATAAAGGATGACACTAAAAAATCATATATTCTGGTACCCGATGGATACCTGATAGAGCTGGGCATCGGACCGAGTCGAATCGGATTTGGTCTAACTCGACCAGGTTCGATATTTGTAGGTTTCTATCCGAACCTGATCCGATTAGAGACCGGATCCGGGTCGGACCCGAATTCTTGGCTTAAATCGATCCGATTCCGACTCGGTCTAAAAAACTGAGTCGGATAGGATTAAGTAAGGTTCGGATTAAAAATAATGGACGGTGTGGATAAACCCAAAGAGGTTCAAGATGGGCCCCACATAAAAATCGGACGGTTAGCTTCTTGGAGAAGCTTGGTAGATAGCTTCTTGGAGAAGCATTCCTCTACAGCTGTACCGCAATAGCTTCCTAGAGAAGTTTGGTAGATAGCTTCTTGGAGAAGCTTTACACGCTAGCTATGGGGCCCACCATGATGCATGTGTGTCATCCATACCGTCCGTCTATTTTTATATATCATTTTATGATATAATAAAAAAAAATGAAGTATATCTCAATCTTAAGTGGACCACATTACAGGAAACAATATCGAATGAATTTTGACCATTAAAAACGTCTGGGGCAATAAAAATTTTGGATCAAGCTGGTATTTATTGTTTCCCTTCGTCTGAGGTCTTTATGACCAAATCAACCGATTGGATTCCAAATAAACAGTATAGTGGGCCTTCGGATGATTTTAATGGTGAATATCCATTCATTATTGTTTTGCTGTGGTGTGGCCCACCTAAGATTTATATCCCTATAATTTTTTTTATCAAGCCCTATAATGATCTGTAAAAATGGATGAACGGAATGGATGAAACACGTACATCATGGTGGGCCCCACAGAACACCGTCCATTAGCCGCGGGCGGTGTCACTCTCACTGCCTTGCTGTAGCTAGCAGCCTAGCAGCTATATACGGTACGTGTCATGCGAAGGAGCACCGACGCTGATTAATGAACGGTTCAAAAGGAAGTAGATACATGGCCACACAGGGATGTATTTACTATATCTACACCGTTCATCTATTTTTAGAAATCATTTTAGAGCATTATTTAAAAAATGAATCATATCCAAAGATCATCTGGACCACACCATAAATAACAGCGGATATAATGATTTTCACCGTTAAAAAATTTGTAAGGCCCACCGTAACATTTATTTTACATCCAATCTGTCCATAAGGCCACAAATACCTGAAAAAAGATATTTCATAAGGTTACAGGTATATGATTGAAGAGGAAAAATAAATTTCATATTGATCCAAAACTTCATTCGTAAAAAGGATTTCAATGGTAGACGTTCAATCTTCCTCTTAATTTTTGCAGTGTGGTCCAGTTGATGCTTAGATCTGTCTTATTTTTTGTCTCAAGCCTTAAAATGAGCTCGTCAACTGGATGAACGGTTTGGATATAACACATACCTTGTGATCATACCCACGAAATATGCTAACGGTACCTAAGTCCATCTGCTTCTACACGGATCAAAGTTAGGACCAGTCTTTCCTTCTTTCTCTGTATCTCTCTCTGCTACTCTCTTTCCTTCTTTCTCAAGATAAATTTAAGCTCCACTCACCTTCTTCTTCAATAGAAATAGATTTCCTTCTTTCTCATGTATCTCTCAGTAGATAAATTTAAGCTCCACTCACCTTCTTCTTCAATAGAAATAGAGAAATAGAAATAGAAATAAAGCCTCTTGGGCGGGAAAAAATCTCTCTCTCGGGCGGGGTTTTTTGGCGCCAGGCGGGATTTTTCAGTAAAAGTTATATATATATATATATATATATATATATATATATATATATATATATATATATATATACACGGGTGGGTCGGTCTGTTGGGTCGGATCCTATCGGGTCGGGTCGGGTCGGGCCGGAACATGGTCTATCTGGGAAAATCCGAAAATATTTCGGATCTGGTTTACGCCGATCTGCCGATCTTGACCATCGGTCCTGTTCGAATCGGGTCTGATCGGGTCGGATCCAGCGGATCGGGTATGAAATGTCCACCTCTAATACCTGACCTGCCGACCAAAGTTCTAGTTGAATCTAGATCCATCAACCCAAACCTGACCAAATTAATAATTGCAACAGAAATCCAGATCCAAATCCATTAAACTGAGGTGGACACTTCGCATATCCACAGTTTTGAGAAACTTTGATAGCCCCGAAAAGAAAAAAAAAAGTTTGATTAGACAATCCTAATTATCTAATAGATAGGGTGAAAATGGGTGATACAAATTAGTTATGGTGACCAGACAGATGTACACATACGGCAGAACAAAGCCATTTCAACAAGAAACTTCAAGCCAAGAAAATTAATAGACTAACCTACTTGATTATTACAAATATTAAAAGACTTATGAATTAACTTACTTCTATTACAAGTTCCTCACCTTTACAATTGCCAGCAGCATTGTTAAGCAGCTATAAGATACATGTGTTATTGCCATTACAAAGATGAACCGATGAAGCTGCTCCAAACCTTCATATGAAACAAATGGTTCGTGACCCTGCACATGAGATCAAATTCGTAATCAGCCAAAAAAATCCAAAAAGTATCTCGTTAGAATGATGTGGCAAAGTACTAAAAACCAGTGTAGCTATAGCTTATGACAGTATCTCAGTGATTCCGATAATTTGATCACATGCCTTTTTACAACTATTCTGACTCAGACCCTCCAATGCCCTCCTCAATGAGTGATGAATGATAGAACTTGTTGACAGTTTGCGTTCCCCATGTTTACTCTTCTCGTCTTCTGGAGGATCTTCTTCAAGCTCAGCCTTGGTACATGGAGAGAACTTACCACTGTAGAACTTCGAGTCAATACAAATGTTTGAAATCAAGCCTGACGTTGCCGTGAGGAGGAGGGATATAAAGCCTAGCAGCATCAGTTCTGCAGAACAGAAACCAAAGCAATGAGGCAATAATATGATCAAGCAACCAAAGATATGAAAATAAATAAGCTAGAGTTTCAGAAAGTTCATTCTCGTTTAAAAATCAAAGTTTATAAGAAAAGCATACTTTCCAATGATCAACAGCACCCAATATACCTTCTTTCATTTTTTCAAGTGCTTCAAACAATGGTTTCCGATGGGTCCTGTGCAACCACTGAAGAGATGGAACACTATGAGAAGAAAAATGATGGAGTGCAACTTTAAAATTTTCAAAGAAAAGCAAAGGTTTCCTTTATTTAAAAAATAAAATAAAATTATTATTCCCGATATTAGTGTCTGTGATGCCTGGCATAAGTCAATAGTATATGCAGTAATAGACTCAAATCTGACTACTTACATGCAAGATGAAGTAACTTAAAAATCTATAGACATACAGACTTTTGTACAAAATGCTATATAATTACAATTTGAGATACTAAAGTTTAGATGGCAAAAAAAGAAGAAGAAGCAAGTTCAGATGGTAAAAAATAAATCTATGATTAAAAAACAACCCAGATGATAATTAGGTGTTAGAAAAGATAATGTCTCTATCAAGTGAAAATAAGAACTGGATCAGACTTAGAACTGCATTAACAAAACTAACACTACTCATATTGCATATTACATGCTAAACTTCTCCACATAAACCTTAATAAGATCTAGAGATTGACAAGATATAATTAGACCACAACTTTTTTTTTTCTTTTTTTCTTTTTTATACAATCAGATAATATCCTATTCCTATCATCCATCAATTTCAGCCAATTAACCCCAACTTGCAATCAGATACTGTACTATCATCCATCAAATTCAGGCAACCAACATCTGTGGCTACTGAAAATGAACAAAAGCGTAACACGAAAACAGAAGAAGAAGAAGATGAAGAAGGAAGAACCCGACACAGCTGAAGCAGCCCAATAGTAGGTAGTTTTCTCCCCTAAACCATTTGAGCATAAGAATTAAAGAGAATCTCAGAATAAAAATGATAACCGGTAACAGTTCTATGACAAATGCAAGACAGACTGTTTGGATGTCCCCAAAATGCAGAGAGCGCATCCCACCACCTGCACTATGGGGCTGTCCATCCATTCGGAGCCTTGTGCAATTTGCATTTTGAAGATGGCATAGACACCCTAAACAGCCCATCCCCACAAACGTTCCCAAAGTGCCTAGGCAATTATCGCATTATAATCTTGAAGAAATGACACTCCACCCTGTCCGAATTTGTGGGGGATCCAAACAAGCACAAAAATATCCAATCTAACAGAATAAAAAACAGCCAAATTTCCAAAAAGAATGGTAACAAAAAGCCACTTACAGAACTCAGACGGTGAATAGAGCGCTCCACAAGCAAAGAAACGGCGACAAAGACCGTCAATACGACTGCAACAGACCATGTTGGCGTCAATGCCAATGACCGCATTTCTTCTCCTCCATCCGCCATCCTCACCAATAAACTTCTACCTTCTTCTCTTTCGTTTCCTTCCTTCTTCCTTTTCTCTGTTTCTGAAGATTCCGACGTAGAAGCAAACCACCGTCCCCTCAATTGGAAAACCCTCCCCACATTACGCAATTACAAAGACCCCAACTCTGCCTAAATTCCGTATTTTGTCATTTTCAAAGCCCTGATTCCTTCAGAAACAACAGAGTTCACCACTGCAAAAATACAGAGCTACCGAACAAACCTGCAAATCTCTTTTGCTTTTGCTATTCTCTTCCCCCAAATCTCTTCCATATGCTTGCATTCAAACTTGCGATTGACTTTTCGAAAATTCCGTTATTGCCCTCCTTGACTACTCAAAAGACGGTCCAAATACATACACCTACATTTCATTAATGCCACCGCTCGCTCGCTCTCTCTCCTTCTGGTTTTGTGGCTGTCGAATGCTCTTTTTTCAACAAGACAACCGCTTTTTGTCGTATCTTTTCCGTTTTTCGGCAGTAAAAACAGCTAGAGCTTTCTACTGCTGATTTTCTTGGCGGATTTTCGGTTGGAAATTGACGGGAATCTCTAGGTGTGGAAGAAGGTTCTGGATCTCTTTTAAGCTGGAGAAACGCCAGAAATCAGACGATCTGCTCGGAATTTGACGGATTCCGGATTTTTGTCGTCTTCTCTTTTTTAAGCTGTAAAAACAGCTGGAGCTTTTACTGCTGATTTTCTCGGCGGATTTCCGGTTGGACAATGACGGGAATCTCCAGGTATGGAAGAAGGTTCTGGAACGCTTTTAAGCTAGAGAAACGCCGGAAATATGGCGATCTGCTCGGAATCTGATGGATTCCGTCAGGAAGCTATCGGAGCTCTTTCCTTTTCTATCTTCAAGCCGTGAAAATCGCCGATATTCTCTATTGCGGGAGATCTGTCTTTGAGACGCAGATATCGCCGGATATCTGACGAACTTCACCGGAAAATGACAGAACTCTATGAAGGCTGTACTGCTTACTTCTAGAATCTTCGAGAGCTCTTTCCAACCATTTCTGAGCAGTTCAAATCTCCTATGTTAGTTATAGTAGGAGATTTCTTCGCTTGAGCCGTAGAGGTCGCTGGAAATCCGACGAACTTCACCGGAATCTGACGGCTTCCGGCATGAGATTGGCGGGAATTTCCGCGGGGTAGAAATGGGATTTTCTCCGTCGAATCTGCAGAGGAAAAGAGTGTGAAGGAGTCGAAACGGAGAATCTCCTGCACATATGGAGACTTTTTTTATACTCCGGCTGCATATGTCGCTTGATACGCAGGCCATCAGAAACCGAACACACGTCATAAATTAAATTAAACCGATTAAATTGTAGGATTTTCTGTTTTTAAGTGATAATTCCAAAATCAGTTTCGTTGAAGAAATCTAACCTCTGATTCTTAGATGCTTGTTCGTTGAAATAGGACCATTGTTTTTTATTCAATATGAACCGTCCAGTAGTTGTCCAGTAATCTGATACTCGAATGATCAAATAAGCCTAATTTTTGGGTCATGATTAATCTAAACTCAAAAAAAATGATTTGTACCGTTTAATTTGAATTATCTATATTCCAAATATGCAATTTCTAAGTGTCTGTGTATCATCCATCAAACTCTGCCAGAGTACTGAAGTTTTTCTTCTGTGTATTGCACGCTTCTTTCCGAGCTCCTCTTTCTGCGTCTGTTCCTTTTTATTTTATTTTATGTTTTTTATTTTGGAGAGAGATTTCACCGTACATCAATCGGGTCCTTCCATCTACTGGGCCCATCTCTGATGGTTATTTTAAAAAAAATTCCACTTATTGGACAATTCTATTAATCTAAGTGGTGGCCCTCAAAGCAACGGTAGAAATGGAAATATATGACCGTTGGATATTCATTACGGTTTGTTGAAAAATAATCTAATTGATATAATATTTGAGAAATAACCAATCCAAACTATTTTTCAGTAGATGAACGGATCCGATTGATACAAATCAAACTGATACATGTTCTGTAGAGAGATGGATTTAACGTATTCCAGTTTTTCTCGATCTACTGTATGACTCCCTAAGAAGAACTGGTTTCGTTGTCGACTTTCTCCGCCAAGAACCCAGGACAGTCAGATTCAGTCAACCACCGAAAATGTGATACGCGCGACGTACCGTAGATATGGGTATTCGCGCACATGAGATGGAAAGGTAGCAGGACGTCACGTTTGATAACATGGCATACGTGTGTCTGATCCTTGACGTCCATCACTGAGGCCTGTGCTCGATTTGATCTTAGTTCAAAATCAGAGTATTATGTTGATGTGATTGGGCGCGCGTTTAAGTTGAAAATGACCCGTTGGTCGATTTCCGTGAACCGTTCTTCTCGATTGGCTAACCCCACACGCGTGTTGCAATCCTGCCAATCCACATGCAGTAACACGTGCCTATGGAATACTTGTGCGGGATCTTAGCTCTTCATCAGGTGGGAGACAGTATTCAGATCTTCTACCCTTAAAATCAGCCCATTTGACAGCTAAAATTTTCCATATCAAACAAAACAATTGGACCGCCAGAAATAATTTGTTTTGAAAATCGGTTTAATTTATGCATAGCGGCCCACTTGAAGAGTGAAATGACCTGAAGTTTGAGGCACAAGATCTAACCATCGCCTACAGCTGGATGTAAACCTCGGATATTGCACACGTGTGACTTAGTGTGTATGTGCAGCCTAAGCGTGTGGAATTAACAAACCTCTCTGTTTGTACGACGTGCCCAAGTCATGTAAAGAAGCAGCCTGGGTGCACACGCCAGTGCGGAACACGTGAGATAGATCCAATCCGTTCAAACGACGAAGCATAACCCTCTCAACTTTTGTATGTGGTGTGGCCCACAAAAGTCATGGATTGACTCGATTTTTAATCCCGAGGCCCACCATGGAATAGTGCATCTAACTGATGGGGTAGATTTTCGACACGCATCACGGTGGGGCCCACACAGCTCGACATCATGGGAAGTTCCCATGAGCTCGACCGCGTAGAACTATATATATATATATATATATATATATATATATATATATATATATATATATATATATATATATATATACACTATGCGCTCGAGCGTAAAGCGGTAGTCTGTGTGGTTGTGCTGACGTGGGCTCCACTGTGATGCCGTTCGAAAATCTACCCCCTCAGTCAGATGCACCATTTCATATGGGGCCTACATGGCTGAAAATAAAATCAATCTGTGACTTTTGTGGACCACACCATGACTCGACCGTTGAACATTCAAAACCATTTGTGGGGACCTTTCGAGACGTTTTTTGGTGATCAACACCGTCCATCATGTGTGTCCCACTTGGATGTAATTTTAGACCAAGTTTTAGGTGGTATCCACAACTCAAGTGGAGCCCACCAAGTGAATATACGTGGACGGCTGATTTTGGGTCGTGTGGGTCCACCTTGTCTTCTTGATTCTCTGAGGAGGTATTCTTTAAAAGCGCGGATTGGGTACTACCTCTATCAGGACTTAGCTACAAATGGACAGTCATGTCATGGCTCTGTGGGGTCCACCTTGATGTATATTTTTTATCCACACGGTCCATCTATTTTGACAAATCATCTCAGCATATGAGCCAAAAATGAAACAGATCAAAGGCTTAAGTGGACCACGTCATAGAAAGCGGTGAGGATTAAACTCCTAACGTTTGAAATTTTACTAGGGACGGCCGTGATGTTTATTTGACATCTAACTCGTTCATAAGGTAACGTACACCTGGATGAATGGAAATCATAAATATCAGCTTGATTCAAAATTTCTGTAGTCCTATTGTCGTTTTCAACGGTAGGGTAGGCTTTAAATCCTCACTGTACGGTGTGGTGTGGTACAGAGCTTTCAATCTAATTCTGTTTTGGGTTCGTGCACTAAAATGATCTTTTGAAATGGATGGACAGCATGGATACATCACACAAGGCCCCACAAAGCCCTGCTAGAACCGTTCATCTCTAGGTAGGTCCTTGTGGGGATAGTAGCTAATCCGCGTCCTTCCCGATGATTGGGCCACCCTATTTTAAAGGCAATAGAATGTTAAGGACGGCCCAAGTGAAATGAATGGTCCTAATCTCATAAGCATTAGGTCATAGAATGTTAAGGATGGCCCAAATGGGATGAATGGTCCTGATCTCATAAGCGGTTTCACACGCGGGTTCCCTCACAATCTCACTTGCACAAACTCCATTGGCAAGAATTAGGGGCCTTTACCACCTTAGATTCGAAGGTACACGGGTGTATTTTAAATCCAAGTACCTACATTTTAGGTTCTGGTAGTTTGGAAAAAATACAATGTATTTCAAAGTTGTTATTAAAGCTGTACATGAATCCAGCTTGGCACAGCTCAACTCGGCTCAGTTTGGCCACTCGTTGACCCTAGTTTGATCTTGACTCGACTCGGCTCGATATACAAGCTTGACTGGTCAATGTTGTACCATTTTCTCAAACACAAAGTATACCTTCACTTTCTCATAATATGTAAAATAGTCACAGAAGATTACAAGTATTTCATTAAATACTTAGTAGGCAGCAATAAAATTAAATACAAAGGTAATTTTATCATGTAATGTTTTTCTTTTAATGATTTATTTTATATCTATACCTTCTTCGCCACCAACTGAACTCATGAAAAGTATATGCACATGAAAGAACACTTTCGTTGAGTCATTTCATCAAACACTTGGTGAGCAACATCAATATCAAAATAATTGGGTTACCAAACTGGCTCAATTTGAATTTAAGTTCGATCCAAGCCGATTCAAGCTTGGTCAAGCTCAAACTTGGATTGAAAATTTTTCGAGCTTCAAAGATTACCTTGTCACGGCTTAAACCCTGTTATGAACTGAGTCAAATCAAGCTTTTTCGAGTCGAGTCAAGTGAGTTAACCAAGCTAACTCAGTTCGTCTACATCTCTAGTAGTTATTCTCACTTGTTTTGAAATCTGACCCATTTGGATTACTAATTACAGTGGTAATGTGCTGTATTGTATAATAAATGAATAATGATTCAACAAGTGGACCACACCAAATAATAAGCTTGGATGCATTAAATGCAAGAGTCATCTCTAATGTGATCAATTTACCGTTGGATCTATCTCATTTTTTTAAATCATACCATTTGAGAGAAGGGATGGACGGTGTGGATAATAAATACATCACGGTGGGCCCCACACAGATCTGCCCGTTCTTTGATATAGATGGGCGGGGCCGGACGGAATCCGCTTCGGTTTCTATTTTATTCCGTAGTTCATGTGATTCGCTGGTGGATACGTGGTTGTACGGTTAGTGAATCTTGACCGTCCATTTGGCAGGTTGAGTGTGAATGTACGGCTGTAGAGGTTCATTGAAAATTGTTACTTAATAATTACAAAAGAAAATTGCAAATGAATTGCTTTCCTCTGCAAACAAGTGAATTGTGCTATTCAGACGATTTCACACCGCAGGTAGGCCACAAAATAAGTACAGCATCTGCAAAACAAATGAACGGCCACTTGTTTTTCCACTTGTTACCCTTACGGTGGGGCCCACCTTGATGATATGTTGTATATCCACACCGTCCATCCGTATTTTCAGCCTATTTTAGGACGTGTTCCTAAACATTTTGCAGATCCAAATCTCAGGTGGACCACACCACAGTAAACAATGGTGATTGAATGTCCACCATTAAAAACTTCCTTGGCCCCACCGTAAGCAGATCCGTAATGTCTATTTGCCATCCAGCCCATTGATAAGGTCAACCAGACCTGGATGAAGGGAACATATAAAGATCAGCTTGATCCAATACTTTTGTGACCTAAAAAAAGCTTTTAATGGTCATTCACCACTTATTCCATTAGTGTGGTCCACCAGAAAATTGGATATGTTTAATTTTTGAGATAACATTCTAAAATGAGCTGAAAAGACAGATGGATGGCGTAGATATACAACACATTCATCAAGGTGGGCCCCACATGGTAACACGTAATCCGCTCCACCAAGTCATCAGGCTATGTGGGGCCCACTTGTCTTGTTACATTCTTTTCAATGCCAAACATTTAGTACTCGATGTAACCGTTTAAAAAATGCATTCTTCTGTTCGAAAAATTCATATAAAGAGGAAACAGGTGGCACCAATTACGGTGAATAAGTCCATTCTCTTTTAAGCTAAAGTCTCTCTTCTTTTTTTTTTTCTCTTTTTTTTTTTTCTTTATTTTTTCATTTTTTGACTTTAATAAATAATGATATTTTCTTCTATTGTCCCAACCACTTTCATATTCTTTCTAGAAGAAGCTGGCTTATTCAAATGTGTGGACCCCACCTTAGACACTTAATAGCACTTATTAATAGGAAACATATGTGCAAGATCTGGTATTTTCATTAGGTAGACCATGTGTTTAGATATTCTTACCTAACAGTCAACCTATTTCATATTGGGGAAATCAGCCTACTTTATATTGAGGGCGAGCTATAAGTGAGCTGATTAGGTATTAGTTATTATCAAATTAGTGGCTGACCATGGGCCCACCTTGATGTTTTAATGTATGTGTTGTATATCTAAGTTGTCTATTAGTTTTTTCAGCTCATTTCAGGACAACCTAAAAGAATAATGTAGATTCAAATTTCAAGTGGACCACACCTTAAGAAAAAGTGGTCATCAAATGCCCATTGTTAAATGTTGAAATTTATTTTAATTGGGATTTGTTAAATTAGATTATAAAATGCTAGTCTTACACATGCGTCTTTACTCTATCTTATTCAAATATGTTTTTATTTTAATTTTCTTCTAAATTTTGTTAGAAAAAGTATAAGTTTTTTAAAAATCTTTAGTCTCACATTGTGTAGAGAGAATGGATTTAAGAGATTGTAGACACCATACATTTGAGCATAGCTACTCTTTATTTTTGACTACCTTTTACCCCCAGTTAATTAGAACATGTACATGGATGAAAACATGGCCAAAAAATAATTAACGGGTTAGATTGGGCCACATACAGTAGCCGACTCAAAACCTACACTTCGGTAGCCGGTTTTGAGCATGCGGCTACGAGGAAACTGGTTTTGATCGGATCCAGCTAACCCTTAATTGATTTTGATTAAAATTGACTGCCTCTTGGCCAATTTCGTTCAAAGTTGGCTGCCTCTGGGCCGGTTGTAGGTTTGTTATGTTAGACGAATCACAACCCTTCAATTGTGGTTCAGTTTTTCAAATCCTTTCACTTAGGGTCAAACAAATAAGTAATTATTATCTTTTCACCTTGTTTGAAAATGTAAGAGTAATTTCACCACGAAAATCAATACATAAGTGTTGACTTAAATCTATGGACCCCCACCATAATGTATATGATATATCCGCACTGTCCATCTATTTTATTAGAACCTTTTGAGGCATCAGCCAAAAAATGAGGCAGATCCAACGCTAAAATGGCCCACGCGAAAGGAAATAGTGACCTCAATTTGTCCACAGTTGAAAGTCATTTCCTTCACTAGCTCCACATCGAGGTTTTTTTTTCATCATCTAACCTGTTCATAGGATCACATGGACATGGTTAAGGGGAAAACACAAATATCATCTTAATCCAAAACTTTTAAAGGCCCTAAGAAGTTTTTAATGGTAGGTGTTCAATTCCCGCTATTTCCTATGGTGTGGTCCATTTGAGCTTTAGATGTGCCTCATTTTTTGTCCCATGCCTTAAATTCAGCTGACATAACAAATGAGCGGTGCGGATAAGTCACATATATCACCATGGGCCCCACATTGATTTCATAAATTTCTCGATATAAGTGTTAAAAAAGTAAGTAGTCACATCCACATTGGAAAAGATGTGGTAATTACCTAGGTAAACAATTATTACCCATTTACATAGTAATTATGGTTGAGCCAAAAAATCGAACAAGCGCTTATACTTCAGTTTGTCCAACCCTACGCTTACATTATGAGTAAGCATGATCAAAAGAATGCTTGGCAAAACCAAACCTACCAAAACGTACATACCTGTTTCTGAATCAAATAACTATAAAGGGGACTTAAATCTTGACCCTTACTCAAAATCCATGGCACAAATCAAACTAGGAGTCACTGGAGTCTGGAAAACCATGGTTTTCTCAATCTCTAAGTGATTCTACATATTCTAACCGTCCATGGATTTTAAAGCTTTTTTTTCTTGCTAGTGGTGACTAAAGTAGGCAAACGAGACATTCTAAAATCATTGTCAATGGTATTGTACAACCAAGGAAACTGAATCGAGCCAATCAAATCAATTACACCCTTCTCTAGGGCTTGATGTCCAAGGATACAAGCAAGCTGAACGAGGTGTTATGGTAGGTATTCATTCGTCGTTATTTTCTCATAACCCCTCTTACTAAGCTTTTCAAGGAAGCCTTAGCTCTAGGACTTGCTGGAATTTCGAATCATATCATAATCGAATGGTCTATGGCAACTTAACACCCATGCATGCGCATTCTAGAGTTGCAAAGGACTTATGCTTTGTGACTTGTCGAGACTTCGAATCCTATTATATCAGAAATTTGAGTAATTTTAGTCATATATCTATTACTCTATCATACGTCAGACGGTCTGAAGAACAATTGGACGCCCCACGAGCATCCCATAGAGGGAGAAATACATCCTTGAGTGTTCAAAAAACTTTACTAGCTTTGAGTTCTCTAATATTCTTACTTGGAGAATGGAGAGAAAAGAAGGCTAGCTCGCACTATTTAAGTGCGGTGCGCTAGAACGCATGCATATGCGCATGGGTAGTGTGGTTGTGGAGGCGTTAGTGATGCACTTCACATATGTGCATCGTATCGCTCCCATGCGACTTACTGCAAACTAATACAATCCGATGCAAGTCGTGGTACAACTAGGCTAAGTCATTGATAAAACAACCATATTGAGTAAATTCATCACAAGATCATTTATTTCAATAATCAACCAACAAAGATTAGCTACTACGGAATGAAAAAGAATGATTGCTATGCTAATTGGCTGATAAAAATCAATCGTTGCACTAATTGGTAGGCGAAAATTGACCGTTACTAAGTTTTGGCCATCCGAATCTCACCGTTGCACTTGTCAAACTGTAAGAAATGGCTAATTTAACCGATTTATGTTAAGTCACGCTTCTTCATATAAGACATAATTATTTAAACTCTCTCTGTAAATTAAAATACATGCTTTTTCATTCTTTATAAAATCTAGCTTAAATTGAGGATTAAACATCATTTTGTTGAGAAGTGGAGCCACATGCCCAGATTTCGTGTTGCAAGTCCTTTCGCAACTGGGATACGAAAGGAATTTCGTGGATTTCGTGTCGCAAGTCCTTTCGCAACTGAGATGCCAAAGAAGTTTCGTGGATTTCGTGTCGCAAGTCCTTTTCAAGCCTCAGGATGCGAAAGGAAGTTGTCAAAACTATAAATTGGGGTCAATAACATGGCTATTATAGGGTTAAGGTGAATATTAGGAAATTATTCTAAAGTGTGGGCAAGGGATTTTCTCTGTACTTCTAAAGGAGAGGTTAGTATATTACCTTGTAATCTTCGTTTCTCTTCATAGTGGAATTTTGCATCCGTGATTTTTTACCCTAGTTTAGAGTTTTTCCACGTATATCTTGTCTTGTGGTTTGTTTGAACGCTTTTATTCCTTTATAGTTTATATTTAGTCCGCTTGTTTATCGTTTATGGGTGAGGCTTGGGAGATGGATCTAGGAGGCTGGATTTGCGTTGTTGGCGTGGTGCGCAGGTGACCACTGCTTGTAGATTCCCAAGTAAATCTATTGGTTTAGTTCTATTGGGAGCGATGGCGAAAGATGGGAAAACTAGAATTGAGAAGTTTGATGGTTCAAACTTTACTCTCTCTTCCTCCTCCTTTCTCCTCTTTCTCTTCTCCTTTTCTCTCTTCTCTCTTTTTCCCTTTTCCTTGGAAGATGCAGATGGAGGATTATCTGTATCAGAAGGACCTCTATATTCCTCTAGGAGGAAAAGAGAAAAGATGACAGATGATGAATGGTTTTTACTGGATAGGAAGGCTTTAGGAACGATCCGACTCTCTTTGTCTAAGAGCGTCGCCTTCAATATATCCAAAGTAAAAAATGACAAAAGAATTAATGGAAGCCCTAGCCACCATGTATGAAAAGCCCTCAGCATCCAACAAGGTTCATCTTATGAAAAAGCTATTTAACATGAAGATGTCGGATGGTGGGAGCGTGGCAGAACATCTAAACAAGTTCAATACAGTCACGAGCCAGTTAGAATCTGTTGGCATTGCTTTTGAGGATGAGGTCAGGGCATTATTGATCTTATCCAGTTTGTCAGACAGTTGGGATGGTTTGGTGATTGCTGTAAGCAATTCTTCAGGGTCGACAAAGTTGAAATTTGATGATGTGGCCGGTCTAATTCTTAGCGAAAAATATAGAAGGAAGGCATCAGGAGTTTCAGGGGACTCAGGGAATGCTCTAAACGTTGAAGGAAGAGGAAGATCGCTAAATAAAGGAGGCAATAAACACGAGCGTTCTAAGTCGAGGAATAAGTCCAAAGGACCAAAAGACAAAGACGGGTGTTGGCATTGTGGCAAGAAGGGGTACATGAAACGTGATTGCAGGGCCCTCAAGAAACAAGAAAGAAGCTCTTAAGGCGGGAAGGATTCAGTGAATCTGCCTGAGGAGAGCGACACAGAGGTGTTGATCTTGTCTCTTGATGCGAGGAATGAGTCTTGGGTTATAGACTCGGGTGCTTCGTTTCATACCACTTCGTGTAAGGAAGTTCTGCATGATTATGTGTCAGGTAACTTTGGGAGAGTCTACCTGGGTGATGATGAGTCGTGCAATATTGTTCGAAAGGGGGACATTCATGTAAATCAGAAAGATGGAACGGTTTTGAAATTGAAGGATGTTAGACATGTACCGAGTTTGAAACGTAATCTGATCTCAGTGGGACAATTGACCGATACCGGTTATGTAATGACATTCACCAGTGACTCTTGGAAGATCACAAAAGGTGCCTTGATAATATCTCGAGGCAAAAAGGAAGGTACTTTGTACGTGACTTCACGATCGTATAGTTCACTCAATGATCGCATCAACCTGGAGTGAATGGGGACAACTTTATGGTATCGAGTGGGACATATGAGTGAGAAAAGGATAAAAGTGCTATTGTCAAAAGAGAAGCTATCAGGGTTGAAGTCTATTAACTTGGAATTCTGTGATGACTGTGTATAATAATAGAAGAGGGTAAGCTTCAAGAATCTGGGACGCCCTCTCAAAGACACATCTGTTGGAGCTTGTACAAACTTGATGTGTGAGGGAAAACACATGGTATTATCTCTTGGTGGCTCACGTTATTTTGTTACCTTTATTGATGATGCTTAGTAGAAAACTTGGGTCTACTTCTTAAAACATAAATCGATGTATTTGATGATTATTTAAGAAGTGAAAAGTTATGGTAGAAAATGAGACGGGTAAAAACAAGTAAAGTGTCTGAGATCGGACAATGGGGAGAGTATTGTGATAAGAAGTTTGAGTAGAGTATTATGCGTCAAATGGAATCATAACATCTTAAAAACGATTTCGGGGACACCACTGAGGAATGGTGTGAATTGGAAGCATATCATAACGGGACCATCCTTGAGCGCGCATTCTGAGAGTATGAGATTATATGCTTTGGTTGCTTTAAGACCTTTGGGCGAGATTTGTGAATTTTGCCGCATATCTCATCAATAGAAGTCCTCAACACCATTAGATGGTGGGCTCCCATAGAGAAGAAGCGTGGATTCGGGAAAGAAGTGAACCTTGCACATCTCGAGTGTTTGGTTACACTTCATATGTTCACATTGATGCATGGAGACGAAAGAAAGCTAGCTCTGATGCAAAGTCCAGGAGATGCACATTTATAGGCTATGGGTAGCATGATTTTAGCTACAAGTTCGGGATGCGAGAAACATATGTGAAAATCATCGAAGCAAGAACGTAGTCAAATAAAAAGTGATGTATAAGGTACAACTAGGTGTGTCAGGAAAATAAACCATAGAAAAGGAATTCAAGTAGAGTTGGAAGAATTACCAGACATGGGTGTTACAATGCCAAAGGATGGCTGAGCCGCATACATCGGTTGTGAGGAGGTCACTCGTTGGAGAGGAGACCCACGGTCCGATACTCACCCTCCTTACATTATCTGAATTCGACGGATAATGGTGAGTCGAGTGTTTTGAAGAGGCGTTAACGGTCGGATATATGTTAAGTGGGAGCGGGCCATGGATGATGAGATGGAATTATTTAAAGTCTAATCTCATGGGAGCTAGTCACTCTAAAGGGTAAGAAAGCATTCTTCATAAGAAGTGGGTTAAATTGAAGGAGGAACATCGATGGTTGAAATGGACAATGCCGATTGGTTGTGAAAGTCCTTTCAACAAAAGGATAGGTATCGATTTCGTTGAAATATTTTCCTTCCCCAGGTCGAGTGCCAAAAATGTCTGGATTTCGCATGGTCTTGAGTATAGTGGCTTGCAGAGGACTTACATCCAGAAAGTTAGATGTGGGGTCCCTTTCTTCATAGGAGTTGAATAAGAGATATATATACATCGTGGACAAGGGATTCGTGTACTGCGTAAGGGAGAAGGAGTATATATGACTGAAAGCGAGCTCCCGAGTGAAATGGTGCAAGAAGTTCGTGGTTTTGTCGGAAACTAGTTTAGGAGATGTCCATGCGTATATCTTGTTGTTGTGGTTTGAAGAAGTTTGATATGTCTTACATCATTATATTTTTCTGCGATGATATTTGTGTGAGGCTGAGATTCAAGATCATGAAGGACATCTCAAATGTCAAAAGACAATTATCTGAGAATTTGCCATGAAGGATTTAGGATTCAAAATAAATCTGAGCGATGGGATAAAGCGTGATGGGGAAAACAAGAAATTAGTTTTGTTGATGAGTACATAGCCAAAGTACTTGATTGATTCAATATGGGAGGATGTTAAGGGGGTTAATGACTCCATTAGCCAACCACTCAAGGCTAGAAGAGAGTAAGGTGCAAAGATGATGGGAAGAATGACTTTAAAGTTCCATAGGAAGCGTCGACTATTGGAGTCTATGAAGACTATGGTGAACGATAGACATTGCTTTGTTAAGTGTTCATGAACAATCCAAGGAAGGAACATTGAAGAATTGAAGTGGATCCCAGGTACATGGTATGAAAAGCCACGTAGGGTTAACAAGTGCTCATGGTAGATGAAATCAAATTATAAGGCATGAAGATGTCGGATGGTGGAGATATCGACATCTAAACGAAGTTCAAACACTACAGTTATGTTTTACTCTGGGTAGCTTTTGCAAGGATGAGGTCTCTCGCATTATGAAAAAGATAGATCTTATCGGCTTTGCCAAAAGAATATGTTTGCGACTCTGAAGCATGCAAGGAGATGGTGTGGATGCAAGGTTTTATGAAGAGTTGGGTAAGAATCTAGAAGGAAGGCGAGTTTCGGGGACTCGGGAACAAATGTGAACGTTGAAAGAGGAAGATACACTTGGCTAAGGCAATAAACTTTCATTGTTCTAAGGACCAAACATAAGTGCCAGGATATCACTTCAAAGACGTTTATTCTTGGAAGATGAATCGATTGCTCTGCAAGAAGATTCATATGAAGTGAGAATCTGCGGATGGCTTCAAGAAACAAGAAGGAAGCTCTCAAAGGAAGGAGGCTCATTCGATGATTGGTCGAGGAGCTTGAAGAGCGACGGGGATGTGATCTTTGTAACATCTAGATTTGAAGCGAGGAATGAGTTTTGGATTTTAAAAAAAATCCTTAAATTTTGTTTTTAATTAACTTATAAAATCACTTAATGATCATTGTCGGGTGACTTTCAATGTTAGTTTATCCTGGGGTGGATGAGCCTAGTTATGATGGGGCCAAGTGGGGACGTCAATGTAAATCCCGTTTACTTAACAACGGCCGTGTGAACCCAACGCCACCCGGCATGACAGGAGTTTGAAAAATCTAAAACTTTAGAAAATCATAGATCTCACTTGGGCTTGTGGTGTGACGACATGGACCCAGTGGTCAAAGATCACCAGGTGCGCTTGTAATATCGCCGAGGTAAAAAGGAAGGTAAAATTTGACGTGACAAAAGATCGTAAGACTCGGGCCTTCGGCCATCGATTTCTTCCAAATTTACGGTGAAGGTTTAATGTATTTTTCAACGCCGCCCACAAATGAGTGATCATGGCACGATGAAAGTGTGATCGCGAATCGAACCCGTATGACCAAACCCCATATCCGTCGTCCCAAATTTTGCGTGGCCCTCATCAAGCCATGAAGACCCTATCCTATAAGTTTCATGAAGAGGGGTAAGCTTCAATCAGAAAATGGACACCTCTAAAGACACATCCTTGGACTTGTACACACTCGATGTGTATATCCGTTCATCCGTTTGTCCCTAAATTTTTTACATTGGCCCTAATTGGGCTATAAGACACCTACCCACCAAATTTAGCAACTGGGGGGGGCGTTAAAGGGCCACCTAACTTTTAGGATATATTTAAGAAAGGAAAGTTATGGTAGAAAATGTGGGAACTTAAGTGATTTAAAGTCGTCCACTCTTATGACAAGTTGGGGATTTCGGACCGTATTTGATAACCAAAGGTTTTTAAGTGGATTAAGGATATCAAACGCTCACATCCGTATTCCGCGACCCCGTAGATCGACCATCGGTGGCCGTTGAACGGACTTCTAATCATATTTATCGATCGGCGCATCGAAATGGTCGATGTGTCCATACGTAAATCATCATTAGGACTAACCTATCCTACGGTGTATATCGACTAGTACACTCATCAATAAGCTAAAGAAACCCTCCCATAGATGGTTAGTATAGTAAAGACTGACACTTGGGGCTGGGACAGGAAAACCTTGCACTATCTAAAGGGTTTGTTTGGGCACCCCTCTCCCACATACGATTTTAACCTAAGAGAAAAGGAAAGAGAAAGAAAGAGGAGAAAGAAGGAGAGTAAGGGAGTAGTGAGAGTGGAGGCAGAGGTGGACTCTGGTCAAGGTGGAGCCCAAGAGGATCATCGAACCCACAACCTCCTACACTTTCTCCAATGAGGAAGTGATGTATACACCACGAGGAAAATAAAATCAAAAGGGCCATCTAGGAAAGATTCCTTTCTCTTGAAATCCTTGTATTCAAGACAAGAAAATGCATGGATTTCTCTCATGTTTGAATTGTTTTAGGAGGTCTACCTCCGGGAGAAGACCCTCATCTCAGGTCGTTTCCTTATAGCCTCCAACTATCAGATAAGGTGAGACTATTGTTTTGAAGAGGTGGCCTAGCACCAATTTTACTATGGGTTTAATGATTTGATTGTTTGGATGTTATGATTGGAGAAACTAGAGAAACCACTAGGAATTGCATGATTGTTGAAATTGGGTAGGATGCATGTTGATCTCTCATTTGAAGTGTTGCTATTGTCTTTCACATGATTGGGTATTTGGATGATTAGGTGCTCATGCCTTGTTGATTTCTCCCTACATTGTTGTTTCATTGAAATATTTTCAAAATGTATGATGATCGTGTGCATGATGCATTTCTGCAATGGTGGAAGTGCTTAACTTCCTCCCCCACAGGACTTACACACCTCACTTGACTTGTATTATGATATTGTTGGCCTTGCTTAGTATGAGAATCTTCTTATGTTGAGAAGCTTGAGAATAGAAGGTTGTATATCGTAGATGACGCATTGGTAGGCGGCATGCTGGGTTGCTACTCATACCCTTAGGTTGGTCAGAAACATGAGGAGAAGAAAGGTGGCTCCATATGGTAGGGCCAGCCAGAGGCTAAACCGTGGGTTTTGGGCGGGTGTGTTCGGGTGGGAAGTTCGACAACAATTTCATGTCCCGGTCACTTCTCACATGTCTGCGACTCACTCATGCGGTCTGTTACTTGATTGATTTGATACGTTTTACATCATGTGTGCTCACATATGTATGGTATCACGAACCACCCTTGATACCATTGTAGCCCATCGATAATCCATGAAGCGGGGACATCGTCGGGCATGGTGGAATGGGACAATGTCAGAGAATTTCGCCTACGAAGGATTTAGAGCGCAAAACAAATCGTAAGCATGAGGATAAAGCGATCCCTTCCAAGAAACTCCTCATGTGCTTGGAGTCGGGGATGAGGAACCCAAAGTACTTGACGGGATCACGGATATGGGAGGTGCTTAGGTCTCGGCACTCACGCGTTGGGGGTCAACCACTTCAAGCTATGACAGGAGCAGGGTGGTGCATCTGAAAACCCGTTGGATGAATGGACTTAACTAATAACTGGCTAACAGTTCCATGCACGCATTAGTTAGGGTCTCATGTATGAGTCGAGCACAAGGCGAGGGACATTAAATATGCGATCGTTAGATGGGAGTCGTTGAGGAGTGTTGTGGTGGAGGGCATGCAGGAATCATCCAGATGCATGCATTTAAATGGAGTTCTAGGTATTGGTGAATGACGTAAGGTTATGTTTTCAGTGGATCGGAAATCAAGTTATGCTACGTGGATTAACTTGGAGACCAGATAGTTCACACTGAGTTAATCACTCACTCCCACTCTGTTATGTTTTACGCCGACAAGGACCCATTCATAGATGCAGGTCTCCATTTGAGGAAAGATAGTGATCTCGGTCGAGGAGGACGAGCTCTCCTAGGAATATGTGATGGGCGGCTCTCCATGGAAGCATGCAAGGAAATGGTGTGGATGCAAGCTCCGTTTTATGGAAGAGTTGGGTATTATTAGCTGTGATTTCACCGTACATGAGTGGACCTTTAGAGTGTAATTAATGGACTTGTTAAGAATTTCCTTCATTCAAGGACCAAACATATTGCCATTGATATCACTTCATGTTCGGGAAGATGGATCGATTTTGCTGGAGAAGATTCATTAATCATAGTGAAATCCATAAATGCATGATAAGTGACACTGAGAACTCGGGAGTCAGTTTGATTGTCTTCAGGCTTAAAGACGGAAAGGTGGTGCACTCTGGATGAAGAAGACAAAGATTTATGGCGATGTATCTTCAAGTGGGAGATTGTTGAGAAGTGGAGCCACATACCCGGATTTCGTGTCGCAAGTCCTTTCGCAACTGAGATACGAAAGGAGTTTCGCGGATTTTGTGTCGCAAGTCCTTTCGCAACTGGGATGCGAAAGAAGTTTCATGATTTAGTGTCGAAGTTCTTCTTTCAAGCCTGGGATGCGAAAGAAAAGTTGTCAAAACTATAAATTGGGGTCCCTGGGGCTATTCTAGGGTTAAGGTGAATATTAGAAAATTATTCTAAAGTGTGGGTAAGGGATTTTCTCTGTACTTTCAAAGGAGATGTTAGTATATTGCCTTTTAATCTTCATTTCTCTTTATAGTGGAATTTTGCATCCGTGGTTTTTTACCCTAGTTTGAGTTTTTTCCACGTATATCTTGTCTTGTGGTTTGTTTAAATGTTTTTATTCCTTTCTAGTTTATATTTCTTCCTGTTTATCGTTTGTGAGTGAGGCCTAAGATTGAATCTAGGCTCACTGCGTTGTTGGCGTGCTGCGCAATACATTTTGCATTGCACTTTTCAATCATAAATTTTCCATTATAATCTTAATCATTCTCTTTTTATAAGCATGTGAAGTGAGTTATCTGTTCTCACAATACACAAAGTTTGTCGAATTTAAAATTGCATGCCGAGTTCCTATTATGGTTTTTGTTTTTTTTATTTAATACATAGAACCGCAAAAACTTTTATCATAGAACCGCGGTTCATAGTAACCCAACATCAATTTCGTACCAACGAGGATGAGTGAATAATGCTTTAAGAAAAGCATATTTGATATTGTGTTAAATCTAGTTTAATTTTCTTTATTTTATTTTATTTGGGTTTTCATTTTATTATAATTTTTTTAATATTAAAAACTTACTAGGCTTACTCTAATTTGCCAAACAATTTGATAATAAAATCACACCAACAAAGGCAAAACACAAATACTATCTTGATCCAAGACTTTTGTGGCCTTAAGAAGTTTTCCACCGTTGGCATTCAATCCTTACCGTTGGGTCCATTTAAGATCCTGATATGCTTGGCCAAAGCAATCATGCCCTAAGGGCCCATTTGGCTGGGTGGATTGGAAGGGATCGGATGGTATTAGAAGTTAAATCTCAGGATTGGCCAGGCGTGCCAAACAACTGGTTGATTTGATCCCAGGATATAGCGATCCCATGAGACAATCCACTGACAACACCATCATTCCCCTTAAATCCCATCAAATCCACCCTAATCCATTCAAATTTGCCCAGGACATGTTTGGTTCGAAGGATGGAAAGGTTTAATCCCCGATTGGCCTGGCGTGCCAAACAAACTCATATGAGCAATCCCGGGATAGAGCAATCCTATGGATCGTAATGCAATCCACTGACAACACCATCATTGCCTTGAAATCCATGCCATCCACCCTAATACCGTTCAATCCCTTCCAATCCACCCATCCAAACGGTCCAAATGAACTAGAAAAACTGATGGAAGGCCAGCATATACAAATACAACACATACATCAAGGTGGGCCCCACGGTGAGGGCAACACCCACCGACTTATTTCCCAGGTAACACCTGATCCACGCCCGATCTACAAATGAATGGCTGGATTTTTCTCAATTTTTAATAAATAATTCTAAATAAACAATTCCAAAGATTTTTGTCGTGTCAAACCAGCTGACGAGAGTCTTAGTTTGTCCTTTTGCTCTTGGTTCGGATGTTCATGGCATGTGCCATGCACTTACACCAATGCATCTGCCAACGTGGCGTACATGTGTGAGATCTGACCGTCCATCATGTATGTCTACTTTTAAATGTGTGGATAAACACGTATGCATGAGATCCAAGCCATCCATGATCAGGTGGGTCCATATGATGCACGGACCAGATCTCTTACATGTGTAACATAACGTGTCGTCACATGGTTTGGGGCGTCGATACTCCCTTGTACAGACACGTGGCATCATCTAAGGAAATTTTATAAAGGGTAGTTTTGTAATTTCATTTGATATTCCTCGTGCATGGCCAGCCACGGTCAGTCCGATCCATGCCTATCTTTCCCTCCTCCAATCTTGCCAAAAAGAGGTGTTCGTTTTGCATCTATCGCGACTCACATTAATCCAGCGTCTGACTCCGTCCGTTGGAGCCCAAATGCTCTTCATCTGATGATCGTAACCGTCCATATTTTAGACTCTACGCTATATGGGCCATTCTGAGAAATGCAGAACGCATGATTGTGATTATCACCGTCTGTAGATGAATATTAGAATTTTTCATTGCCTAAGCTTTCAACTCTAAAAATCAAAGGCTAGGATCATCACTGAACCGTGATTAGCTTACGTAGAGTAGTAATATGGACGGTTCAAATTATCTCATCGTCTTAGCATATGGGCCGCAGGAGCTGGCGATACACGGTAGATCTCAGCCGCGACGGAGGCATAAAATATTCTGAAAACATAAAGGTCGTTGAGCGTCCATCAAGGCCAGGATCGGTGCGCCGTTGCTTTCAACCCTCTTTGTGAAAAGGAGGTCCATGTTGGTGCGTGAGGTGGTCCCCACACAAAGAAAAGGAGTGACACGTATGGAATCCAGGCCTGACACGTGGTATTCTTCTTTATTCGCGGTCTAATCCTCTACTTACGGTAAATGCGGATTCCCTGTGAAAGGAACTTCCTGTTACAGTAAGCTTGGTGGGGCCCACCGTGCTATTTGTGAGATATCCACCCCGTCCATCCATTTTTACATATCATTTTAGGACATGGGCTCGAAAATGATACAGATCCAAAACTCAAGTGAGCCGCATGAGAGAAAACAGCGAGGATTGAACATCCACCGTTGAATCAATCGTGGGGCCATAGAAGTTTTGGGTTAAAATAATATTTTTCTTTTTACAGTTCATCTCTGTAGGAATGAACTTATGAACGGTATGGATGTCATATAAACATCTCAGTGGGCCCAGGGAGGTTTCAACGGTAGGCATTTTCCTATCCAAATGCTCGTAGTCGTTTGGCCCAGTTGAGTTTTAGATCAGCCTCATTTTTACGCTCATGGCCTAAAATGATCTTTAAACACGGATGAACGGTGTGGATATCTAAAAAACATCACGGAGGGCCCCACCTAGCGCTCCGTCGCAGGGAGTTCCTGCGAAAGCCCTTCGCATGCAATCCGCGTACCCGTTCAGGGTGATAAGTACTGATAACTCATACGATCATGGAATGTGTCGATCAATCCAGACCGACCAATCGATAGCCCACCTCATGGATGGATCAATTGTCAAAGACTGAAATGATGGGTTATTTTGAGCCATCCGATCTATAGACTTATCATGAGCCGTCTATCCAAACTTTTCTTGACCACCAAAGAAATTGATGATGGATCTGATAATCGTCACTAATTTTCACCTACGGCCATCCAAGATGTGGTCTACTAATTGGACAGTTCAGATCTATCACCAATCAGTCACGGAAGTTGTGTATTGACCGTTGATGGCCTCTTGCAAATGGCACTCGAACGCACTTGCGTGTAAAGAACGCGTCTTCAAAAGCTTCTATATATGATAAAAGGGCATTGCATGATTGCATGTGGCATTTAAAAATAGACGGCTAACAAAGGGTAGCGATAGGTGTGGCCCACCTAAACTTTCTATCTTGAATAGACACGAGTGGTGGCCCACCTACTTGTCTTCATGTAAATCAATTTGGGCCCTGTTACTTTGATCCTGGGAACAAGTTATTCTGTAAGGATTGAGGGTGGGGCCGACCGGAAGTTCTTGTGGTCGAAGCCACGTGGCTCCCATGGAAATATCAGTGAGAAATCCACACCGTCCAGAAGTTTCTCCAGCTCATGTTATGATATGACCACAAAAATGAGGTAGATCCAAAATTCAAGTGGACCACACTATACATGAAACATTGGGGATGGAAAGGCCACCGTCAAAGCCATTATGTGGCCGCAGAAGTTTTGAAATAGGATAATATTTGAGATTTCACTTCATCCCAATTAAAAAGACCTAAGAATGATTTGGGTGGCATATAAACATCATGGTGGGCCCCGGGACGGTTTCAATGGTGGGTATTTTCATTCCCACAATTTCCACTTAAGTTAGGAATCTACCTTATCTTTGAATCATATTCTAAAATAAGCTGCAGAAATTAATGAATAGGGTGGATTTCTTCTTGATATCTCAGTGGGCCCCACAAGCTACTTCTATCCTCCATTACAGCTGTCCCACCGTGAAATTGGACAACCCAAAATTTTTAGATGATCAAACCATTATTAGATTTTTTAAATGGTTGTCCACTGTTTTTTTTTTTATTTGGTACGGCCTACCTTAGATTTGTATAAGATTGGTGAATCCCATCTTTATAGCAGAATTCTTATAATTGAAGGGTTCGATGGATGGACGCAATGAGATTGGTCCCACTTAATAAAATAAATGAAAATCATCTAAAAATCTTTAAATTCACATTATAATCAACATAATGATTAGAGCTTTAAATTCACATGATAATCAACGTAATGATCAGAACTACCTAATTTTTGAAGCATCTAACTTTCCTGATGAAAAGAATGTAATGGATGGACTGGATTACATAGGCACAGCTCTAAAATAAGATGAGAAAACGGATGAACGGTGTGGATAAAACACATACCACAGGGTCACCAGAAAATCAGCTTCCCATAGAACTCACTCCTTCAATTATTTGAGGAATCACGTCATGTTGTGGCAGAGTATGGTAGGCCGTACTCTCATGCACAAGTATCAGAACCATGGCATGAGTGTGCGTAAATCCAACCGTTCAAAACGTGAAACACCATTGTAGATGATGCATAAAATAAAACTCGACAATGATGTGACTATCCCAACCGTTAGATTATTCTTTGACCGTGTTAACCTTGTTTTTCTCGCCAACCTCTCTATTCTCAAGATCCAAGCCAGCCATTGGGTGGGTCCAGTCTTTCATGCCAGCTACTCATCCCAAAATCTTCTGGCAATTTATCCTTCTAATAAATATGTGACCTATCCTCTGAATAAACTAGTAAGATTTTACGTCCGGACACATACATCATGGGTCCCACTCGATGGATGGTCTATGACTAAAGTTGCATCTTTGATGTTAACCATTTATGGCATACGTGCATTGTCAGTTGGCGCGATTGCATAATGGAAACATCTTTCAAGTTAAAAGTCCCGAAAAAGCATTACATGTGATGTGGACGCTTCTATTTTGGATAGGAGCTATTAGGGCTGTACACAAACCATGATAGCCTGATTAACTCGCTCGACTTGGCCTGAAAAAGTTTGACTTGACCTGACACCCGAAACTGAGTTCAGGCCGAGACAGGCCATTTTCTTTAGTCCAAAACTGAGTTTGGGCTGAGTTCAAACATGTCCCAGTTTGGCTCAACTCGGTCGAAAACCCGACTCGGCCGTTATATATATATATATATATATATATATATATATATATATATATATATATATATATATATATATATATATATATATATATATATATTTTATCCTAATTATTTGAGACAGAGAAGTGAGAACGCCGTCCGTCCCTTTGTAGATGGAGTAGGCCCGAAATCAGCCTGAACTCGCCCGATTGCTAAACGGGCTGAATTTGGGCCGGATATGTTGGCCCGGTGACCAGGCTGGGCCGGGTTCGGGCTGGGTGGCGCTGGTGACTAGGGCGGGCCGGGTCGAGCCCAATTCAACTCAGATCGACTCGTATACACCGCTAAGAGCTACCGACTGTCTTCGTCACTCAATAAAACGGACGCGGATTGTGTCTTACCTAGGGGCATGTTTGGGCAGTGGGATTAGGTGGGATGGGATTCATCCGGTCCTGTGCCAATTCCACTTCATGTTTGGGAAGAATGGAAAAGCTTGGAATTAGATTAGATGGAATTGCATTGGGTTCATGCCAATTTCACTTAATGTTAGCAAGTTGTGTAGGTCCCACCATGATGTGTGGGCTATATCCACACCGTCCACCCATTTTTCGAGATTATGTTAGAGCATGGGTCAAAAAATCAGGTAAATCTAAAGCTCAAGTGGACCCCACCATAGAAAGCAATAGGAATTGAATACTTATCGTTGAAAACTTCTTTGAGGCCACATAAGTTTTCTATCTACCTCATTTTTATGCCCATGTCATAAAATTAGGTTACAAAATAAATGAATGATTTGCGTATAACACATGCATGTTATTCTCAATAATTTCAAATTATGGTGGGTATATCCATTCAATGTACCACCGTATTACTAACAAAGCAGGGCATTAATCTTATCCCATGGCAACGGGGACAATCCCTGCCATGAGTAATATTTATGTTTTTTGAATCCCATCCCACTTAGGACGCGGATTGAGACCTACCCCTGCCCGGACGGTAATCCATCCCGGCAGGGCTCTGTGGGGTCCATCATGTTGTAAGTGTTTTATCCACACCGTTAAACGATTTTTTCCGATAATTTTAATATGTGAGCCAAAAAATGAGGCAGGTCTAAGGCTTAAGTGGACCACACCAAAGGAAGCTGCACTGATAATAACACCCACCGTTGCAACCTTTCTAAGGGCCAACGTAATGTTTTTTTTTTACCATACAACGTATTCATAAGGTCATTTAGACGTGGATGAAGTGAAAACACAAATATCAGCTTGATCTGAAACTTCTCCAGCTCTTAAGAAGTTTTTAATGGTGGACGTTCAATCTCCACTTTGTGGTCCACTTAAGCCTTGAACCTACCTCATTTTTTGGCTCCCATATTAAAATTATCGGAAAAAAGCGTTTAATGGCGTGGATAAAATACTTACAATACGGTGGGCCCCACATAGCCCTGCCCGGACGGATTACCATCCGGGCAGGGGTACGACGCAATCCGCATCCATCTCACCTAATCCCTTCTAATCCCACTACCCAAACATGCCCTAGGGGTGTACACAAACTGACCTAGCTCAGTTAGTTCACTTTACTCAACTTGAAAAAGCTCTATTCCATTTGGTTCTAAGTTAAGTTCGAGTTGAGTTAAGCCAATTTTTTTATCTCAAAAATGAGTTAGAGCCGAGTTTGAGTTGGCCTCACCTTTACTCAACTCGAATCAGTGACTCGGATACTTTGATATTGATGTTGCTCACCAAGTGTTTGATGAAATGTCTCAATGAAGTATAGCCGGTGGCAAGGATGGTATGTATATGAAACAAATATCTTTTTTTTCGTGCTTTTTATATTGCTTATAAGGTGTTTGATAAAATACCTGTAAAACCATTATTGTTGTTTTACCTACAGTGGGATAATGACATCTACTGCTGAAACCTTCCTAGGGCCCACCGTAACATTTATTTTCCATCCAACCTTCTGATAAGGTCACACATACATATCAACTTCATCTAAAACTTTTTTAGCCCCTAGAAGTTCTTAACTGCTAGCATTCAATCACCAGTGTTTTTTAATGTTGTGATCCAATTGAGATTTATATTTTCTTAATTTTTGGGTTCATGCCCTAAGATAAGATGAGAAAACGGATGAACGGTGTGGATAAAACACATACCACAGGGTCACTAGAAAATCCGCTTCCCATAAAACACACTCCTCCAATTATTTGAGGAATCACGTCATGTTGTGGCAGAGTATGGTAGACCGTACTCTCATGCACAAGCATCAGATCCATGGCATAAGTGTGAGTAAATCCAACTGTTCAAAACATGAAACACCATCTTAGATGATGCATAAAATAAAAATCGACAGTGATGCGACTATCCCAACCGTTAGATTGTTCTTTGACTGTTAACGTTGTTTTTCTTGCCAACCATTGTGTGGGTCCCAGTGTTTCATGCCAGCTACTCATCAGGTGGGCCCAAAATCTTTTGCCCATTCATCCTTCTAATAAATCCGTGACCTATAATACATCTGTGACCTATCCTACGCATAAACTAGCAAGATTTTACGTCCGAACACATACATCATGGGTCCAACTCGATGGATGGTCTATGACTAAAGTTCCATCTTTGATGTTAACCATTGATGGCATATGTGCATTGTCAGTCGGCGCGATTGCATAATGGAAACATCTTTCAAGTTAAAAGTCACAAAAAAGCATTACATGTGATGTGGTATGTAAAGGGGATTGGTGTGACGCTCCTATTTTGGATAGGAGCTACTACTGACTGTCTTCGTCACTCAATAAAACGGACGTGGATTGCGTCCGACCTAGGGGCGTGTTTGGGAAGTGGGATTAGGTGGGATGGGATTCATCTGGTCCTGTGCGAATTTCACTCCGTGCTTGGGAAGAATGGAAAAGCTTGGAATTAGATTAGATGGAATTGCATTGGGTCGTGCTAATTTCACTCAATGTTAGCAAGTTGTGTGGGTCCCACCATGATGTGTGGGCTATATCCACACCGTCCACTCATTTTTCGAGATTATTTTAGAGCATGAGCCAAAAAATCAGGTAAATCTAAAGCTCAAGTGGACCCCACCAAAGAAAGCAATGGGGATTGAATACTTACCATTGAAAACTTCTTTGGGCCACATAAGTTTTCGATCTACCTCATTTTTAAGCCTATGCTGTAAAATGAGGTTACAAAACAAATGAACGGTTTAGATATAACATATGTGTGTTATTCTCAGTAATTTCAAATGATTGTGGTTATATCCAGTCAATGTATTACCATATTACCAACACAGCATGGCATTAATCTTATCTCATGGCAACAGGGGAAAATCCCTAGCATGGGTAATATTTATGTTTTTTGAATCCCATCCCACCTAATCCCTTCGCCCAAACACGTCCTAGGGGTGTACACGAACCGAGCTAGCTCGGTTAGCTCGCTCTACTCAACTTGAAAAAGCTCTATTTCATTTGGTTCTAAGCTAAGTTGAAGTTGAGTTAAGCCAAATTTTTTTAATCTCAAAAACGAGTTAGAGCCGAGTTTGAGTTGCCCTCACCTTTACTCAACTCGGATCAAACCCAGCTCGAATTGTACTCAGATCAAGCTAGTTCGGTGACTCGGTTACTTTGATATTGATGTTGCTCACCAAGTGTTTGATGAAATGTCTCAACGAAGTGTAGCTCGTGGCAAGGAAGGTACATATATGAAATAAATATCATTTTTTTCTTGCTTTTTATATTGCTTATAAGGTGTTTGATAAAATACCTATAAAACCATTATTGTTGTTTTACATACAGTGGGATAATGACTTCTACTGTTGAAACCTTCCTAGGGCCCACCGTAACATTTATTTTCCATCCAACCTTCTGATAAGGTCACACATACATATCAACTTGATCTAAAACTTTTTTAGCCCCTAGAAGTTCTTAACGGCTAGCATTCAATCACCAGTGTTTTTTTATGTTGTGGTCCAATTGAGATTTATATTTTCTTAATTTTTGGCTACATGCTCTAAAATAAGATGAGAAAACGGATGAAAGGTGTGGATAAAACACATACATTATGGTGGGCCCACAGCCCCTGCCACAGGGTCACCAGAAAATCCGCTTCCCATAAAACACACTCCTCCAATTATTTGAGGAATCACGTCATGTTGTGGCAGAGTATGGTAGCCTGTACTCTCATGCACAAGCATCAGATCCATGGCATGAGTGTGAGTAAATCCAACCGTCCAAAACGTGAAACACCATCATAGATGATGCATAAAATAAAACTCGACAGTGATGCGACTATCCCAACCGTTAGATTGTTCTTTGACTGTTAACGTTGTTTTTCTCGCCAACCATTTTGTGGGTCCCAGTGTTTCATGCCAGCTACTCATCAGGTGGGCCCAAAATCTTTTGCCCATTCATCCTTCTAATAAATCCGTGACCTATAATACATCTGTGACCTATCCTATGCATAAACTAGCAAGATTTTACGTCCGAACGCATACATCATGGGTCCAACTCGATGGATGGTTTATGACTAAAGATGCATCTTTGATGTTAACCATTGAT
Organism: Magnolia changhungtana; assembly: GCA_030180095.1. Lineage (NCBI taxonomy): Eukaryota > Viridiplantae > Streptophyta > Magnoliopsida > Magnoliales > Magnoliaceae > Magnolia > Magnolia changhungtana. The sequence goes on from JASAUF010000213.1 coordinate 1,069,979, forward strand.
GGCATATGTGCATTGTCAGTCGGCGCAACTGCATAATGGAAACATCTTTCAAGTTAAAAGTCCCAAAAAAGCATTACATGTAATGTGGTATGTAAAGGGATTGGTGCGACGCTTCTATTTTGGTTAGGAGCTACTGACTGTCTTCGTCACTCAATAAAACGGATGCGGATTGCGTCCTACCCAGGGGCGTGTTTGGGCAGTGGGATTAGGTGGGATGGGATTCATCTGGTCCTGTGCCACTTCCACTCCGTGTTTGGGAAGAATGGAAAGCTTGGAATTAGATTAGATGGAATTGAATTGGGTCGTGCTAATTTCACTCAATGTTAGCAAGTTGTGTAGGTCCCACCATGATGTGTGGGCTATATCCACACCGTCCACTCATTTTTCGAGATTATTTTAGAGCATGGGCCAAAAAATCAGGTAAATCTAAAGATCAAGTAGACCCCACCATAGAAAGTAATGGGGATTGAATACTTACCGTTGGAAACTTCTTTGGGGCCACATAAGTTTTCGATCTACCTCATTTTTAGGCCTATGCTATAAAATGAGGTTACAAAACAAATGAACGGTTTAGATATAACATATGTGTGTTATTCTCGGTAATTTCAAATGATTGTGGGTATATCCAGTCAATGTACTACCGTATTACCAACACGGCATGGCATTAATCTTATCCCATGGCAACGGGGGAAAATCCCTAGCATGGGTAATATTTATGTTTTTTGAATCCCATCCCACCTAATCCCTTCAACCAAATACGCCCTAGGGGTGTACACGAACCGAGCTAGCTCGGTTAGCTCGCTCTACTCAACTTGAAAAAGCTCTATTTTATTTGGTTCTAAGTTGAGTTCGAGTTGAGTTAAGCCAATTTTTTTTTTATCTCAAAAATGTGTTAGAGCCGGGTTTGAGTTGGCCTCACCTTTACTCAACTCGGATCAAACCCAGCTCGAATTGTACTTGGATCGAACTAGTTTGGTGACTCGGTTACTTTGATATTGATGTTGGTCACCAAGCGTTTGATAAAATGACTCAACGAAGTGTATCTGATGGCAAGGAAGGTATGTATATGAAACAAATACCAATTTTTTTTCTTGCTTTTCATGTTGCTTAGAAGGTGTTTGATAAAATACATATAAAACCATTATTGTTATTTTATATACAATGAGATTTTGAAGGTGTAGTCCAGGTGTTTGTGAAAATGATGCATAAGCGAACTCAGCTCGGGCCTGAGCTGCTGATTGAACCGAGCCGAGTTGGCCAATCAGGCTCAAAGACTGAGTCGAGCCGAGTTCGAGCTGAGGTCAGCTAGTGGCCGAGCCGAGTCGAGCTAAGGCCAACTCGAATCAATTTTACTAGTCCTACCCCCGCCCGAACGAATTGCTTTGTGGGGCCCACTGTGATGTAAGTGATTTGTCCACACTATTCATCACTTATCTCAAATCATTTTAAGTTATAATAAAAAAAAATGAGGCAGGTACCCAGCTCCAATGGACTACACCAAAGGAATCTGCAGTGATAATGACATCCACCATTGAAACCTTTCTAACGGCCACCGTGATGTTTTTTTTTTAATACCATCCAACCTATTCATAAGGTCATGTAGACGTGGATGAAGTGGAAACACAAATATCGGCTTGATCCGAAACTTCTCCAGCTCCTAAGAAGTTTTTAATGGTGGATGTTCAATCCCCACTTTGTGGTCCACTTGAGCCTTCCACTTACCTTATTTTTTGGATCATATCTTAAAGTGAACTGAGAAAAGCTATGAACGGCATGGATAAAACACTTACATCACGGTAAGCCCCATAGATCCCTGCCTGGACAGATTAGGCGGGGTAGGACGCAATCCGATTTCGAAACGAGCTATTGTGGACCCCACCATGTAGTGGCCCACCCCGTCATTTTCATATAAATTTTGTATGGGACCATATACTTGCAATGGATAAAAAGCAACAACTATTTGCACGAGGATAAGACAGAGGCGTCCACACACATGGGAATGAACGGGTGCGAGAGATCCTGGGAATATGGTCCGTTGCTCATATTTTTCTTTCAGCCATCCAACTTTATCATAGCAAATTTGCAAAAAACCTACTTATATAGAATTTACATTCGGATTCTTTATTTTGATGAAGTTTTGAAAAAGCTACCCAGTTGTGTAGGTAATTATAGTGCTTGGTGACCGCAGGAGCAAAGGAGTCTGCAGCTCTCGTGGGCCCCACCATAATGTTTTTACAGAGCTGTACATGAACCGAGTTAGCTCGATTAATTGGCTTGACTCGACTCGAAAAAGCTCAATTCAAAATTGAGTTCGAGCCTAGTTGAGCTGATTTTTGGAACTCGAAAAATTTTTGAGCCGAGTTCAAGCTTGTCTGGGCTCAAATCAAACTCAAATCAAACAAGTTCAGTGATTCGATTACTTTAATATTGATGTTGCTCACCAAGTGTTTGATGAAATACTCAACATAGTGTCGGCTGGTAGCAAGGAATGTATGGACATGAAACAAATACCTTTGTATTTTGATTTTGATGTTACTTATTAATTGTTTGATGAAATACCTATAAACTATTGTTGTTGTTTTACATACTGTGAGAAATTAAAGGTGCACTCCATGTGTTTGAGAAAATGTTGCACATGCTCGATCTTAGCTCGAACTGGCCCTAGCCATTGACCGAACCGAGTCGAATTGGCCAATCAATCTTGAGCACCGAGCCAAGCTGTGTTCGAGCTAGGGTCAGCTAATGGCCGAGCCAAGTCAAGCTATGCCAAGCTCTTTCCTAATTGCTTTCTTTAGTGTGCCCACTTTTTTGTTTTTAAACACACGCACACACACTGCCACATACTCACACCGTAGTGGGATTTCACCACCTATGGGTATTCGAACCCTTAACCCGGTGTTGAAACTCCAAGAGCAAGGACCCACTTGAATCACGTCAGCCTAATATTTTAACACTAAATCTAATGTAGAATTACACAACTATTATTAAAAGGGATTTCACATACATATCATAAAACCTATTTATGCTGCTGATATGTTCAAAAAAAAAAAAAATAAGAAGAAGGAGAAGATTTTATGATCTACCCACCCTTTAAGTGTAGCCGGTGACAAGGAAGGTATGTTTATGAAACAAATATCTTTTTTTTTCTTGCTTTTTATATTGCTTATAAGGTGTTTAATAAAATACATATAAAACCGTTATTGTTGTTTTACATACAGTGGGATAATGACATCTACTGTTGAAACCTTCCTAGGGCCCACCATAACATTTATTTTCCATCCAACCTTCTGATAAGGTCACACATACATATCAACTTGATCTAAAACTTTTTTAGCCCCTAGAAGTTCTTAACGGCTAGCATTCAATCACCGGTGTTTTTTTATGTTGTGGTTCAATTGAGATTTATATTTTCTTAATTTTTGGGTACATGCTCTAAAATAAGATGAGAAAACAGATGAAAGGTGTGGATAAAACACATACATTATGGTGGCCCCACAGCGCCTGCCATAGGGTCACCAGAAAATCCGCTTCCCATAAAACACACTCCTCCAATTATTTGAGGAATCACGTCATGTTGTCGCAGAGTATGGTAGGCCGTACTCTCATGCACAAGCATCAGATCCATGGCATGTGTGAGTAAATCCAACCGTTCAAAACGTGAAACACCATCATAGATGATGCGTAAAATAAAACTCAACAGTGATGCGACTATCCCAACCGTTAGATTGTTCTTTGACCGTTAATGTTGTTTTTCTCACCAACCATTGCGTGGGTCCCAGTGTTTCATGCCAGCTACTCATCAGGTGGGCCCAAAATCTTTTGCCCATCCATCCTTCTAATAAATCCATGACCTATAATACATATGTGACCTATCCTATAAATAAACTAGCAAGATTTTACGTCCGAACGCATACATCATGGGTCCAACTCGATGGATGGTTTATGACTAAAGTTGCACCTTGATGTTAACCATTGATGGCATATGTGCATTGTCAGTCCGCGGGATTGCATAATGGAAACATCTTTCAAGTTAAAAGTCCAAAAAAGCATTAAGTGTGATGTGGTATGTAAAAGGGATTGGTGCGACGCTTCTATTTTGGATAGGAGCTACTGACTGTCTTCGTCACTCAATAAAACAGACGCGGATTGCGTCCTGCCTAGGGGCGTGTTTGGGCAGTGGGATTAGGTGGGATGGGATTCATCCGGTCCCGTGCCAATTCCACTCCGTGTTTGGGGAGAATGGAAAAGCTTGGAATTAGATTAGATGGAATTGCATTGGGTCGTGCTAATTTCACTCAATGTTAGCAAGTTATATAGGTCCCACCATGATGTGTGGGCTATATCCACACTGCCCACCCATTTTTCGAGATTATTTTAGAGCATGGGCCAAAAAATAAGGTAAATCTAAAGCTCAAATAGACCCCACCAAAGAAAGCAATGGGGATTGAATACTTACTGTTGAAAACTTCTTTGGGGCCACATAAGTTTTCGATCTACTTCATTTTTAGGCCTATGCTATAAAATGAGGTTACAAAACAAATGAACGGTTTAGATATAACATATGTGTGTTATTCTCAGTAATTTTAAATGATTGTGGGTATATCCAGTCAATGTACTACCGTATTACCAACACAGCATGGCATTAATCGTATCCCATGGCAACAGGAGAAAATCCCTAGCATGGGTAATATTTATGTTTTTTGAATCCCATCCCACCTAATCCCTCCGCCCAAACACGCCCCAGGGGTGTACATGAACCGAGCTAGCTCGGTTAGCTCGCTCTACTCAACTTGAAAAGCTCTATTTCATTTTGTTATACGCTGAGTTCGAGTTGAGTTAAGCCAAATTTTTTTTTATCTCAAAAATGAGTTAGAGCCGAGTTTGAGTTGGCCTCACCTTTACTCAACTCGGATCAAACCTAGCTCAAATTGTACACGGATCGAACTATTTCGGTGACTCGATTACTTTGATATTGATGTTGCTCACCAAGCGTTTGATGAAATGACTCAACGAAGTGTATCTGATGGCAAGGAAGGTATGTATAGGAAACAAATACCATATTTTTCTTGCTTTTTTATGTTGCTTAGAAGGTGTTTGATAAAATACATATAAAACCATTATTGTTATTTTACATACAATGGGATTTTTAGTGTGTTTTGAAAATGATGCATGAACCGCCTCGGCCCGAGCCGCCGATTGAACCGAGCCGAGTTGGCAAATTAGGCTCGAGGACTAAGTTGAGCCGAGTTCGAGCTGAGGTCAGCTAGTGGCCGAGCCGAGTTCGAGCTGAGGTCAGCTAGTGGCCGAGCCGAGTCGAGCTGAGGCCAACTCGAATCAGTTCGACTCGATGTACACCCCTAATCCTACCCCCGCCCGAACGAATTGCATTGTGGGGCCCACTGTGATGTAAGTGATTTGTCCACACCGTTCATCGCTTATCTCAAATCATTTTAAGTTATAATCCTAAAAATGAGGTAGGTACCCACCTCCAGTGGACTACACCAAAGGAATCTGCAGTGATAATGACATCCACCATTGAAACCTTTCTAACGGCCACTGTGACGTTTTTTTTTTTAATACCATCCAACCTATTCATAAGGTCATGTAGACGTGGATGAAGTGGAAACACAAATATCAGCTTGATCCGAAACTTCTCCAGCTCCCAAGAAGTTTTTAATGGTGGATGTTCAATCCCCACTTTGTGGTCCACTTGAGCCTTCCACTTACCTTATTTTTTGGATCATATCTTAAAGTGAACTGAGAAAAGCTATGAATGGCATGGATAAAATACTTACATCACGGTAAGCCCCATAGATCCCTGCGTGGACAGATTAGGCGGGGTAGGACGCAATCCGATTTCGAAACAAGCTATTGTGTACCCCACCATATAGTGGCCCACCCCGTCATTTTCATATAAATTTTGTATGGGACCATATACTTGCAATGGATAAAAAGCAACAACTATTTGCATGAGGATAAGACAGAGGCGTCCACACACGTGGGAATGAACGGGTGCGAGAGATCCTCGGAATATGGTCCGTTGCTCATATTTTTCTTTCAGCCATCCAACTTTATCATAGCAAATTTGTAAAAAACTACTTATATAGAATTTACATTCAGGTTCTTTATATTGATGAAGTTTTGAAAAAGCTACCCAGTTGTGTAGGTAATTATAGTGCTCGGTGACCGCGCAGGAGCAAAGGAGTCTGCAGCTCTCGTGGGCCCCACCATAATGTTTTTACAGAGCTGTACATGAACCGAGTTAGTTCGATTAATTGGCTCGACTCGACTCGAAAAAGCTTGATTCAAAACTGAGTTCGAGCCTAGTTGAGCTGATTTTTGGAACTCGAAAAATTTTTGAGCCGAGTTCAAGCTTGTTTGGGCTCAAATCAAACTCAGATTAAACAAGTTCAGTGATTCGATTACTTTGATATTGATGTTGCTCATCAAGTGTTTGATGAAATACTCAACATAGTGTCGGCTGGTAGCAAGGAATGTATGGACATGAAACAAATACTTTTGTATTTTGATTTTGATGTTGCTTATTAATTGTTTGATGAAATACCTATAAACTATTGTTGTTGTTTTACATACTGTGAGAAATTAAAGGTGCACTCCATGTGTTTGAGAAAATGTTGCACATGCTCGATCTTAGCTCGAACTGGCCCTAGCCATTGACCGAACCGAGTCAAATTGCCCTATCAATCTCGAGCACCGAGCCAAGCTGTGTTCGAGCTAGGGTCAGCTAATGGCCGAGCCAAGTCAAGCTATGCCAAGCTCTTTCCTAATTGCTTTCTTTAGTGTGCCCACTTTTTTGTTTTTAAACACACGCACACACACTGCCACATACTCACACCGTAGTGGGATTTCACCACCTATGGGTATTCGAACCCTTAACCCGGTGTTGAAACTCCTAAGAGTCTACCACCAGAGCAAGAGCAAGGACCCACTTGAATCACGTCAGCCTAATATTTTAACACTAAATCTAATGTAGAATTACACAACTAATTATTAAAAGGGATTTCACATGCATATCATAAAACCTATTTACGTTGCTGATATGTTTAAAAAAAAAAAAACAAGAAGAAGAAGAAGAAGATTTTATGGTCTACCCACCCTTTAGGTTCCATCGTAAAGTGTATGTAAGATCTACTTCAAGCAATAGATGCATAATTCGGAGATAGACCAAAGGTTAAAAAACAAGAAAGAAAATAAAAGAAAAAAAATAAGAGCTGAGATCATTATATGGGAGAGCCACTTGAAAAGTTCGCCCTTGATTTTTAAATGGCCATCATAATAATTATATAAAATCAATTTCAATTACATGCTAAACAAATATTCAGACTAATACCCAAACTTAAATCCACCCATTGCTAAGTTGGACCACACCAATAGAAGCAATTTGGACGGTGAGCACTTAATATATAAATGGGCTTATTTTTACTCCTAATAGGTTGATTCACACGGTGGTTGGGGTGGATTTTGTATAAACATCAAGGTGGGCCCACTAGAACCGCCAATTCCTTTATGGCATTTGGCAACTTGAATGGCTATTAATCCATTTAATGGAAGATTTTCTAATGATAATTACTTATATTAATAAAGTAGCTTATTTAAAATATTTTAAAAAGCACATTGGAATGTAAGTTCTATATTAAGCAGGTAGCTTATTGTAAAAATTCCTTTCACGCCCCTTCTCAGTGGGGCGGGCCCGATGATCCGAGGCTGTTATAGTGGACCACACATAATACAAATCTCTACAGCTGCCAAGACATTTTTGTCTGATCCTGGACGTTCATCTAGTGTGTCCCACCATACATTTTCTGTGGCCCAAAATTCATGCCAGTCAACTCATCAAATAGGCCACACATATGACCAGAAATGGACGGTTAAGGAATCAACCTGTGGTCCATATTCAACGTATGTATGAATAACCGTTTTGACTGTCCTTGTTGACCATCAGACTAATGGGATGATCTTAACCATTTGACTGTCCAAGCTGACCATCATACTTTTTTGGCCCACCCACCCACTAAGATAACCCCTGGTCAGCTCCTCCAGAATGTCAAATCAGTTTTGGGGCATGTGACCAGAGAGTGGACGGTCGTGATTTACGCATGAATGTTTGCCGTGTGGTTTTCACCATTCCATGACGATCATATAGTTTCCGTCTACGACTCATGTCGTGCCGGTACTTACGGGAATAGATCTACCGTGGAAGGACGCGGTTTGCCCGAAGACCAGGTCTGGTGAGTGGGGCCCACCGTGATATATGTGTTTTATCCACACCGTCCATCTGTTGTTCCATCTCATTTCAGGGATGATATCAAAAATAGTCAGATCCAATACTCAAGTCCACATGAAACGGAGGGGATTGAACGAATACCGTTGAAAACTTCATGGGGCCACAGAAGTTTTGGACCCAGCTGACATTTGTATTATCACTTCATCCAGGTCTATGTGACCTTATGAACGGGTTGGATGGAAAACAAACATCATGGTGGGCCCAGGAAAGTTTTGAGGTTGGGCATCATTATCCCCACTCTTTCATGTGGTGAGGTCCACTTGATTTATGGATGCGATTCGATTTTGGGCTCATGCCATAAAATGAGTTAAAAAAATAGATGGACGGAGTGGATAAAACACAGACATCAAGGTGGGCCCCACAGAATCGGGTCACCAAGGATGTTCCTGATGACCTGGTCTTCGGACAATCCGCGTTAGACATAAGAAGAAGTTCGGTCAGGATGATGTGGACCGTTCTTTGGAGTGGACCACCGTTGATCGACCATAGGCTAAAACTATAGCTCTAGACCCGAGGTTGGACTTGATCTGAGAATCTTGCTATTAAATATGGATAGGGAGAGAGACAGTTACTGTGATAGTTCACCATAGTTAGTTACTGTGATAGTTCACCATAGTTTTTAAAATCGTGGTTAATCGTCCTTATTACACGTGGCACTATGTACGACTATCTGACCATTCGATGGATGGTCTATGACTAAAGTTGCATCTTTGATGTTAACCATTGATGGCAAATGTGCATTGTCAGTCGGCGCGATTGAATAATGGAAACATCTTTCAAGTTAAAAGTCCCAAAAAGCATTACATGTGATGTGGTATGTAAAGGGGATTGGTGTGGCGCTCCTATTTTGGATAGGAGCTGCTGACTGTGTTCGTCACTCAATAAAACGGACGTGGATTGCGTCCTACCTAGGGGCGTGTTTGGGCAGTGGGATTAGGTGGGATGGGATTCATCTGGTCCAGTGCCAATTACACTCCGTGTTTGGGAAGAATGGAAAAGCTTGGAATTAGAGTAGATGGAATTGCATTGGGTCGTGCTAATTTCACTCAATGTTAGCAAGTTGTGTAGGTCCCACCAGGATGTGTGGGCTATATCCACACCGTCCACTCATTTTTCGAGATTATTTTAGAGCATGGGCCAAAAAATTAGGTAAATTTAAAGCTCAAGTAGACCCCACCAAAGAAAGCAATGGGGATTGAATACTTACCGTTGAAAACTTCTTTGGAGCCACATAAGTTTTCGATCTACCTCATTTTTAGGCCTATGCTATAAAATGAGGTTACAAAACAAATGAACAGTTTAGATATAACATATGTGTGTTATTCTCAGTAATTTCAAATGATTGTGGGTATATCCAGTCAATGTACTCTCGTATTACCAACACATCATGGCATTAATCTTATCCCATGGCAACAGGGAAAAATCCCTAGCATGGGTAATATTTATGTTTTTTGAATACCATCCCACCTAATCCCTTCGCCCAAACACGCTCTAGGGGTGTACACGAACCGAGCTAGCTCGGTTAGCTCGCTCTACTCAACTTGAAAAAGCCCTATTTCATTTGGTTCTAAGTTGAGTTTGAGTTGAGTTAAGCCAAATTTTTTTTATCTCAAAAATGAGTTAGAGTCGAGTTTGAGTTGGCCTCACCTTTACTTAACTCGGATCAAACCCAGCTCGAATTGTACTCGGATCGAACTAGTTCGATGACTCGGTTACTTTGATATTGATGTTGCTCACCAAGCGTTTGATGAAATGACTCAATGAAGTATATCTGATGGTAAGGAAGGTATGTATATGAAACAAATACCATTTTTTTCTTGCTTTTTATGTTGCTTAGAAGGTGTTTGATAAAATACATATAAAACCATTATTGTTATTTTACATACAATGGGATTTTGAAGGTGTAGTCCAGGTGTTTGTGAAAATGATGCATAAGCGAAAACAGCTCAGGCCTGAGCTGCTGATTGAACCGAGCCGAGATGGCCAATCAGGCTCGAGGACTGAGTCGAGCCAAGTTCGAGCTGAGGTCAGCTAGTGGCCGAGCCGAGTTCGAGCTAAGGTCAGCTAGTGGCCGAGCCGAGTCGAGCTGAGGCCAACTCGAATCAGTTCAACTCGATGTACACCCCTAGTCCTACCCCCGCCCAAACGAATTGCTTTGTGGGGCCCACTGTGATGTAAGTGATTTGTCCACATCGTTCATCACTTATCTTAGATCATTTTAAGTTATAATCCTAAAAATGAGGCAGGTACCCAGCTCCAGTGGACTACACCAAAGGAATCTGCAGTGATAATGACATCCACCATTGAAACCTTTTTAACGGCCACCTGATGTTTTTTTTTTTTTTTTTTTTTTTTTTTTTTAATACCATCCAACCTATTCATAAGGTCATGTAGACGTGGATGAAGTGGAAACACAAATATCAGCTTGATCCGAAACTTCTCCAGCTCCTAAGAAGTTTTTAATGGTGGATGTTCAATCCCCACTTTGTGGTCCACTTGAGCCTTCCACTTACCTTATTTTTTGGATCATATCTTAAAGTGAATTGAGAAAAGCTATGAACGGCATGGATAAAACACTTACATCACGGTAAGCCCCATAGATCCCTGCCTGGACAGATTAGGCGGGGTAGGACGCAATCCGATTTCGAAACGAGCTATTGTGGACCCCACCATGTAGTGGCCCACCCCGTCATTTTCATATAAATTTTGTATGGGACCATATACTTGCAATGGATAAAAAGCAACAACTATTTGCACGAGGATAAGACAGAGGCGTCCACACACGTGGGAATGAACGGGTGCGAGAGATCCTGGGAATATGGTCCGTTGCTCATATTTTTCTTCCAGCCATCCAACTTTATCATAGCAAATTTGCAAAAAACTACTTATATAGAATTTACATTCGGGTTCTTTATTTTGATGAAGTTTTGAAAAAGCTACCCAGTTGTGTAGGTAATTATAGTGCTTGGTGACCGCAGGAGCAAAGGAGTTTGCAGCTCTCGTGGGCCCCACCATAATGTTTTTACAGAGTTGTACATGAACCGAGTTAGCTTGATTAATTGGCTCGACTCGACTCGAAAAAGCTCGATTCAAAACTGAGTTCGAGCCTAGTGAGCTGATTTTTGGAACTCGAAAAATTTTTGAGCCGAGTTCAAGCTTGTCTGGGCTCAAATCAAACTTAGATCAAACAAGTTCAGTGATTCGATTACTTTGATATTGATGTTGCTCACCAAGTGTTTGATGAAATACTCAACATAGTGTCGGCTGGTAGCAAGGAATGTATGGATATGAAACAAATACCTTTGTATTTTGATTTTGATGTTGCTTATTAATTGTTTGATGAAATACTTATAAACTATTGTTGTTGTTTTACATACTGTGAGAAATTAAAGGTGCATTCCATGTGTTTGAGAAAATGTTGCACATGCTCGATCTTAGCTCGAACTGGCCCTAGCCATTGACCGAACCGAGTCGAATTGCCCTATCAATCTCTAGCACCGAGCCAAGCTGTGTTCGAGCTAGGGTCAGCTAATGGCCGAGCCAAGTCAAGCTATGCCAAGCTCTTTCCTAATTGCTTTCTTTAGTGTGCCCACTTTTTTGTTTTTTAACACCCGCACACACACTGCCACATACTCACACCGTAGTGGGATTTCACCACCTATGGATATTCGAACCCTTGACCTGGTGTTGAAACTCCTAAGAGTCTACCGCTAGAGCAAGAGCAAGGACCCACTTGAATCACGTCAACCTAATATTTTAACACTAAGTCTAATGTAGAATTACACAACTGATTATTAAAAGGGATTTCACATACATATCATAAAACCTATTTACGCTGCTGATATGTTTAAAAAAAGAAGAAGAAGAAGAAGAAGAAGAAGAAGAAGATGATTTTATGGTCTACCCACCCTTTACTTTCTACGGGTTCCATCGTAAAGTGTATGTAAGATCTACTTCAAGCAATAGATGTATAATTCGGAGATAGACCAAAGGTTAAAAAACAAGAAAGAAAATAAAAGGAAAAAAATAGGAGCTGAATCATTATATGGGAGAGCCACTTGAAAAGTTCGCCCTTGATTTTTAAATGGCCATCATAATAATTATATAAAATCAATTTCAATTACATTTTTTTTTTTTTTTTTTTACACACGCACACACACCCCCACACACTCACGCCACACGCACACACACCGTGGAATTTCACCACTATGGGTACTCGAACCCTTGACCCGGTGTTGAAACTCCAAGGAGTCTACCACCCGGGTAAGAGTAAGGACCCGGTGTTGAAACTCGAAGGAGTATAAAATCAATTTCAATTACATGCTAGACAAGTATTCAGACTAATGCCCAAACTTAAATCCATCCATTGCTAAGTTGGACCACGGTGAGCACTTAATTTATAAATGGGCTTATTTTTAGCTCCTAATAGGTTGATTCACATGGTGGTTGGGGTGGATTTTGTATAAACATCAAGGTGGGCCCACTAGAACCGCCAATTCCTTTATGGCATTTGGCAACTTGAATGGCTATTAATCCATTTAATGGAAGATTTTCTAATGATAATTGCTTATATTAATAAGGTAGCATATTTAAAATATTTTTAAAAAACACATTGGAATGTAAGTTCTATATTAAGCAGGTAGCTTATTGTAAAAATTCCTTTCACGCCCCTTCTCAGTGGGGCGGGCCCGATGATCCGAGGCTGTTATAGTGGACCACACATAATACAAATCTCTACGGCTGCCAAGACATTTTTGTCTGATCCTGGACGTTCATCTAGTGTGTCCCACCATACATTTTCTGTGGCCCAAAATTCATGCCAGTCAACTCATCAAGTAGGCCACACATATGACCAGAAATGGACGGTTAAGGAATCAACCTGTGGTCCAAATTCAACGTATGTATGAATAACCGTTTTGACTGTCCTTGTTGACCATCAGACTAATGGGATGATCTTAACCATTTGACTGTCCAAGCTGACCATCATACTTTTTTGGCCCACCCACCCACTAAGATAACCCCTGGTCAGCTCCTCCAGAATGTCAAATCAGTTTTGGGGCATGTGACCAGAGAGTGGACGGTCGTGATTTACGCTTGAATGTTTGCCGTGTGGTTTCCACCATACCATGACGATCGTATAGTTTCCGTCTACGACTCATGTCGTGCCGGTACTCACGGGAGTAGATCCACCGTGGAAGGACGCGGTTTGCCTGAAGACCAGGTCTGGTGAGTGGGGCCCACCGTGATATATGTGTTTTATCCACACCGTCCATCTGTTGTTCCATCTCATTTCAGGGATGATATCAAAAATAGTCAGACCCAAGACTCAAGTCCACATGAAACGGAGGGGATTGAACGAATACCGTTGAAAACTTCCTGGGGGCTACAGAAGTTTTGGATCCAGCTGACATTTGTATTATCCCTTCATCCAGGTCTATGTGACCTTATGAACGGGTTGGATGGAAAACAAACATCATGGTGGGTCCAGGAAAGTTTTGACGTTGGGCATCATTATACCCACTCTTTCGTGTGGTGAGGTCCACTTGATCTATGGATGCGATTCAATTTTGGGCTCATGCTCTAAAATGAGTTGCAAAAATGGATGGACGGAGTGGATAAACACAGACATCAAGGTGGGCCCCACAGAATCAGGTCACCAGCGATGTTCCTGATGACCTGGTCTCCGGGCAATCCGCGTTAGACGTAAGAAGTTCGGTCAGGATGATGTGGACCGTTCTTTGGAGTGGACTACTGTGGATCGACCGTAGGCTAAATGTAGCTCTAGACCCGAGGTTGGACTTGATCTGAGAATCTTGCTATTTAAAGATAGATAGGGAGAGAGGCAAATACTGTGATAGTTCACCATAATTTTTTAAATCGTGGTTAATCGTCCTACTTACACGTGGCACTATGTACGACTATCTGGCCATTCAAATGTCGAATTAATTATTGATGGTACGTACACGTGGCACTATATACGACTATCTGACCATCCAAATGTCGGATTTATTATTGATGGTACGTATGTTGAATATTAACCTTCCAATTGATGGCTGTGAAATGGACGGTCAAGACTTAAATAGCGAGTGGTCCCTTAATAAGATGGTTACCATCGTTTTTTCAGTGTGATTTCTGGGATCTGCTCCATCCATTTCAGGGTCAGAAATTTGGACGGTCTGGATTGCTGTGCAACTATGCCATGTCCCCGCTTTTTTTAAAATGGTGCTGAACAATGATAGTCAGGCCTGACTTTTGAGTTAGTTGGGCTGGGCCATGTTGCTGGGCCCAGGCCCGTCTGTTGCCAGCCTTGAGCTTAACCCCCTACCCGAAATATGAGAACTGAGCCCAATTAGGACGATCCAAAGTTTAGGTGGGCCATACCACTGGACCAGTGGCGATGGAGATCACCTGATGAACGGTTTGGATGGAAGCTCATGCGGTTGGAAGATAGGTGGGGCCCACCATGATGTTAGTGAGAAATCCACCCCGTCCATCCGTTTTGCCCACTCATGGTAGGACATGAGCCCAAAAAGGAGGCCGATTCAGAATTCAAGTGACCCACACGACAGTGGGGAGAGAAATACTCAGGGGTCCACTGTGATGTCGGTATGCCATCCAGACCGTTCATGAGGTCGTTCCCACTGGGATGAACTGAAAACACAGAAATCAGGCTGTCTATATGCCATCCAAACCGTTCATATGGTCATTCCCACTGGGATGAACTGAAACACAAGTGTTAGCCCGATCCAAAACTTCTGTGGCCCCACAAATGCTACAACAGTAGGCGTTGAATTCCCACTTTTTTCTGTCTTGTGGCCCACTTGAGTCTTGGATCTGCCTCATTTTTTGGCTAATGTCCTAATATGAGCTGCTGAAACCAATGGACGGAGTGGATTTCTCATAAACATCACAGTAGGCCCCACCTTGCTTCAGACAATCCGCGTCCGTGTGAGGCGGCTCAACTGATGGATGGAGTGGATGTCAGACAGACATCACGGTGGGCCCAAGTGGCCTCAACAAGAGACTATTCATGTGGAGACACAGTCCAGTGTTAGTTTTGCACCATTTAAAAAATGGTAGTGACTCCTCAAACGCACACATGCCACAGGCCTACACTAATCTAGACCGTCCAAATTGCTCAATCCAACTGTGGATTTAGCATTATAGGAAATTTTAACTGACATGGTAATATTAACCATCTGATTTTCCCTCCTAATTTGGACCACTCACTATATTACCTTTAACCATCCATTTAATAGCCGAGGAGAATAAATCCCACAGGCATATAATTATTCATCCCCTTGCTCATCATTCCTCCTAGGAACCACTTATGTTGTTTTTGAAGATCTATATATGGAAAAGATTTCTTCGTAACATAGCTGGAATGCACCAAGCAATGCTGTGTTGTTGTGAAGATGGTCGATTGTGAAGGAGCAGTTTCAGGACAGGTGGCAAAAGGCCAAGTAGGGTCAAGCAATTATAATAAATGTGAGGAGGTGGGAAGCATTTAGATTGTAATATTAAAGTTATAAATAACAAAGGAATGCAATAATAAAAAGAGTTTCGTATCATCTAAATTAAAACCAAAATATTATCTTTCAATTATCAATTATAATCCTTAATAATACTTTACTTTTCCTGCTGAGTAAATTATATTCTTTAATGTGATGCATAACATTAGTAAAGTAGCTGATAATCTCACTTGTAATTTGAGTATACACTTGCATGTGAAATGAGTAATAATTATTTCCCACTATAATTACTGTACCGTTTCCTATGGTTGATTTGACTCTTACTTTTTCTAATGCTAAAATTAAGAATATTACTAAATATGTGGGGGCCACCGGTCATTATGCCTAATGAATTTAGAGCATGAGCCAAAAAATGAGGTAGATTCAAAGTTTAATAAGACCACACCATAGTAAAAATGAATTCGAACCCCCGTTGTTAAAAACTTATTGGACTCACTGTTTACTTTGGTGTGGGCCACTTGAATGTTAGATTTACCTCATTTTTCAGATTATGTGTCAAAATGTTTTGGTGAAATGGATGGACGGCACAGATATATTATATACATGATGATGGGGCCACAAGTTTATGTCAGTTATTTTAAACTATTTTTCGAAGCAATAATACCATCGTAATTTCAAACCGGTGAAATTGTAAAATTTTACAGTTCACAAGGCATTTACACTAAATTTTGAAAATCAAACAGACCCTAAGTGTTCAGTAGCTGTTCTTCACAACTAATTATCAGTGGGCAAAGGTGTAACCCAATGCTAGAGAACCAACTCTATTGAATATTGTCTAAACCTAATTACAAATTGAGCAAGTAATTGAATGTAAATTAATGACGGGCTTTTCACATTTTAGTTGGTTTAAGCTGAGTTAATATGGTACACACGCACCATTTCTAACCGCATGCGTATCAAGAGTCACACACAGCCACAGCATCAAATAACTCCACCGGCAAGCAAGATAAAGGAAGAATAAACGAAAAGACGGAAAGAAAATAGAAATGAATCTGGTGCAGTTGCATCCGTTATCCCTTTCTCCCGCCAAATCTCACCCTCCGCCATTTCCATCTCAAATTTTCGTGTCCCATTTCTCATCCCGATTTATCGCTGCGAGATATTCATTCAGGAGCTTTTGCAGCAGCAAAGGGAAAGCGGCAGACGACGCCTTCTCGGAGGTAACGAGATATCGCATCGCGCTATTTTTTGAGATTTCACCATCTGTACTTTCTCAATTCCAGAAATGGAGTTTGGGTTGTATGTCCAAACCCCATTTTGGAAAAACTCGAAAACTCGACTCGGACTCGGAAGGTGAGTCGAGTCGAGTTGATTGACTCGGTCGAGTTCTGTCGAGTCAGTTTTTTTAAAAACTGAAATCCTGGGACCCCACCCTCCATAGCCGCAACCGTCCAGCCGTGTGGGCTCCGCTGTGGATGATGAGCTGTTCGGGAATCCTACCGATTCAATGGTTTTGTGGGACTTGCTGTTGTTTGGAATTGGACGGTTTGGAATTGTTCTGTCTAACAATGTAAGTCCTGCAGCTCACATTCTGCAAGCAGAAATCCATTAAATGAATTGGTGGGGCCATTTGATCAGTATGGTTTTGCAGTGTGGGCCATCCACAGTGGGGCCCGCCGTATGGATGATTCTGATTGCCGAGAGCGGGCGGCTATGATTTGGGTGGTTTCATGGCTAACAAAACAGTCTTACAAAATTGTGAATATGCCAGATGAATGGAGGAAAAGTACTGTGGTACCTATTTATAAGAATTAAAGAGGCATACAGAGCCATACTATGAAATGACTGATTGAGAAAAGACTAAGGAATGAGATGAATGTATCAAAAAATCAGTTTGGTTTCATGCCTGGCGGGTCTTACTATTAAAGCTATTTTCCTACTTAGACAATTGATGGAGAAATTTAGGGAGAGCACGAAGGATCTATAATATGGTTTTTACTGACTTAGAGAAAGCAAATGATGGGGTCCCTAAAAAGTTAATCTGGTGAGTGTTGGGGAAAAAAACCGGAGTTTTAAGAGGATAGCTTGACATGATTAAGGATATTTATGAGGGAGCGAAAACAAATGTGAGAACCACTAGTGAGGAGACTTGATATAGGCTTGCACTAGGGGTTAGCATTGAGCCTATATCTTTTCGCATTGGTTATGAATGAGTTAAAGGCATTTGTAGGAAGAGTTCCATGGTGTATGTTGTTGCAGATACGATAGTTTTGGTTGACGAGACAAGGGTGGAAGTAAACACAAAGCTAGATTTATGGAGGGGTGCTTTAGAATATGAAGGATTTCAAATTAGTTGGACTGAAATGAAATATATGAAGTTCACTTTTAGTAACAATAGGAGTGAAAACGAGGAACAATTAAGATTGTTGACCAAGAGGTTTTCCAAAACGACCATTTTTGACATCTTGGGTCAATAATTTATGAGAGTGGAGAGGTTGAGAAGGATGTTGCCTATAGAATTCAAGCTGGGTGGAGGACATGGAAATGTGCCTTTGGAGTTTTATCTGACATTGTGTACCACTAAAATGGAAATTTTATGGGACGAAATATATAGTTAAGGAAAAACATGTATATAGGATGAGTGTGGCTGAAATGAGGATGTTGACTTGAGATGAATGAGTGGCAAGATAAGGAAAGATAGAGTTTGAAATGAATGTACTTAGGAGCAGTGTTCAAAGTATCAGTATCGCTACAAGTTTTGCTGACTAGGGATACAGAAACAATATCGATATCGCCGATAATATCGCTGATAACCAGAAATGTGTGGAAACATGGGAAAACGGTGGAATTTTCAGCGAAACTTCAGGAGATGTTAAAATGTACATATTTGCATATTTAGAAATAAAAAAAGTGCAAAAAAAATTTGCACACATAACAAGTTTCTATTTAATGGAGCCTTAAAAGCATGTACTGTTGTAAAAAATCAGTCCAACCATCCCATCCAGCCTATTTAACCATCCAATCTTTCATTCAAACATCCATCAATATTGCAAAATATCAACAACACATGATATTTCACCAAGAAATCATCAACAATTGGAAAGGAAATGAAAGATTGTGGTCTCAATATCGCACATGTTGCAATATCAATAATATTGAGATATTATTAATATTATCAATGACAAATTGAACACTACATACAACCATGTGCCCATAAAAAAAAAAAGTTGAAAATAAAAATTTTCTAATAAACAAAATTCTGATGATATCAATACGTTGGCGATATTATTGAAAATCGTTGATACACTTATGATACAAGCATTACCTAGAATTTACATAGTTGAAAATATTGGTGATACATTGGCGATATTGATGCATTGGCAATACAAGCGACACCTAGAATTTACATAGTTGAAAATATTGACGATTACATTAGTGATATTGATACATTGGCGATACTTAGTGATACATTGCTAATACCTGGAATTTCCGATACTACCAGCATTATCTATATCGATATCAGTGTTATCGGTATCGCTAAGCTGGAGATAAGGATAATATTGGAGATTTTTTTATAATATCGAAGATAATTCAAACACTGCTTGGGAGTAGGATTGGTAGGTAACAAGATGAGGGAAAGTGGACTTAGGTGGTTTGGTCATGTGCAACTGAGACCAAGAACTGCGCCAGTTAGGAGTGAGTTGCTACAAGTTGAAAGCTCTAAAAGGGCAAGGGCCAAGGGGAAGGCCTAAAAGGGCATGGGTGGAGGAAGTAAGAAAAGACTCGATGAGCCATAGTCCAATTGAAGGTATGGACCTTGATAGAGTGGAATGGTGGAACAGGATTCATGTAGCCAACCCCAATTAATTGGGATAAGGCTTAGATGATGGTGATAGTAATGATGATGATGATTTTCTTGATGAGAAATATAGAATGGATCAATGTCTAAAAGGCAATTGCTTGATACTCTAGCAGAGTATGTCTTTTGATATGCAGACACTCAGGAAACAGTACATGTGGTATGCATTAACTCAGACCGGAATTGTTCACAATATTTGTTTTACGCATTAAAAAAACCCAAGCTCTTGTGGGGTCGATCATGTTGCATATGTAAAATCCACTATGTCCATCATGTGAGAACCATCATGCACCTTACATACAAAATATAAGCTGGATTAAAAAATCATATAGGCACGCACCAATGGGAAGAATGTAAAACTTCTCCCAAAATTGCTAATTTCGCAGTGTAGCCCATCTGAATTTTGTATTAGGCTGATTTTTGTATTACTTCTTCATCCTGGTGAGTTACACCCGATTAATGGGTTTGAATAAAGATACACACCATGGTGGCCCTACACACAAACCTATGGTCAGCAATCCATCTCCATTGTTTCATGTAGTGTGGTCCATCTGAGTTGTGGATCTTGCTATTTTAAGCCTCAGGGCCTAACATCGAGGATGGAATCTGATGGGTAGAGTGAATTTTACATATACAACATGGTGGGCCCCACACACATGGGCATTTCATATAGTGCGCAGAACAACAGTTGATGTAGAGGACTCCTGTCCCAGTAGCTCAAACTAAACCAATGAATTAGTGGAGCCAACTTGGTAATCAAATGATCAATCCCGGAGTGGATGGTCCATCATATTCACGTTTTTCTGCAGGCATTTAGTTTATATGGTTAGAAAGGAATCATCGTTGCTTTCGGAATCAGCAAAGGAGCATTTCCGATGTATTCCAAATCGCGAAATATCATATCAAAGAATGGGGGTGTGCATTGAAGGTTATCCAGCAAATTCTGGATAACTGGGCAGTCTTTTAACTTATTTTCTTCTTGATCCTTTGTAATATATATATATATATATATATATATATATATATATATATATATATATATATATATATATATATATATATATATATATATTCGTGTTTTTCTGTTGGTGATATAACATCATCATCCGTAGTCTAAGAGATCAAGTGTCTAATCCAGACCATTCAATTCGATTACGACCATAGTTTCCAGATTGGCGGTCCAGCATAGTTCAATTTTGGTTTGCAGATTGCAATCCACATGGACCCTAGTGAATCCAATTCGCCATATTCTGGTCACTGTCATTTTTTCAATTCGCAGTATCACTTGCGTCTATGGATTCTGTTTGTTCAATTTGATTTTTATTTTAAAATCTTATATTAACATGATTTGGATATTAATCTTATATTCAGTCCGTGTATTTTTTTGGTTACGAAATTGATCCCATCCCTTTCGAGTTCAAATCATGCAAGTTATGGTGAAAGAGCAGAACTTTTCCGAATTGAATGACACTGGATTTGTGATTTCATTGAGAATGATGAATGAATTTGCTTTGAATCAATTCGATGTGCTCATATGTGATAATCCAGCATGTCATGAAACTATGATCATGCAATCACGGCCTTCTTTTCGATAGATGACTGAACTGATTGTTGTCTGATAGCTACATACAATCTCTTGTATAACTCTTTATTCAAGTGTTTATAGGTAAGCCTCTGTTTGGTGATGGAAGGAAGAGAAACTATAAGGTCTTGATGCATCATAAAGTGCTTAGTGTCCAGATGCAAGTGGGACCAATGGTTATCTGATCCAAACTGTTTATCTGATGGGTTCTGCCATGGATGTGTGATGCACCAAAAATCTCCCTAGTGGAACACCCTAGATGCACCCTTTGATCATTGGCCTGCATATAGATGGTTAACCAAAAAGAGTGCAATAAAGAATGACTAGGATCTTTGAATATGGAATGTTGTACGAAGCCCACCATCCATGGTGGGGCCCATCAGTTCGACAGTTCTGATCATCTAGCCAGGGGCCCACTTGTATAGCATGCGGACCCATCAACACACCATTCACATTCAGATGTATTAGGACCCTATATTTCTCCCAAGAGGAAAAGATCCTGGTATAAGTGGGCCGAATGGATGGCAGATCAGCTTGATCATGTCATCATGCAACTTCTCGCCCGAAAGTCCGGATGGACATCTCTTTTTCATCCGATTTAGCTGTCTAAAAGAATCCATGCAGCATAGCTGAAAACTGATTTTTTCCTTTTTTCTTTTTTCTTTTTTACTTCTTAATGTATGGATGTATGCGTGTTTTTCATACGTGCGAATGTGGTGGATTTTTATACCTTATGTGTGGAATGTATGAATGACGGCTTCCATTCTCATCGATAGGAATTCTCGGTACTCTCATCGGACATTCCATGGGACGGTGGGAGTTCATGGAGCACAATGGCCTTGTATTTCTTCAGTTTACACATTCCTCTGAGTTTCGGTGGGCTTTCTCTTGTCACCCAACTACTACATCAACCTATTCTCGACCCCCAAATGAAGGTGAGTGAAACAATAGGCCTTTTGGTGAATGTTTCTGAAATTGAAGAAAGAAAACATCTATTAGCCTTCTAA
Source organism: Magnolia changhungtana (assembly GCA_030180095.1). NCBI lineage: Eukaryota > Viridiplantae > Streptophyta > Magnoliopsida > Magnoliales > Magnoliaceae > Magnolia > Magnolia changhungtana. Next base: position 1,092,204 of record JASAUF010000213.1, read on the forward strand.
CAAGGATAGGAAATGAATCTGGCTGAAAGTTTTAAGTTTCCACAATTGCAATTAGGAACATCTTGCATGGTTCCGTCCTTCTCTTGAAGGACTATTTCATACTTCGCTTCTTTTTTTTTTCTTCTTCTTGTTTTCAAAAGTTTGGGTTAGTAACTGGTATTCCGTCGTAGAGGAAAATTTGTACATGTTTATACATGTAGTGTCTGTTTGGTTTTCCAATTACAATGGTAAATGGCTGTAAATGGGTAATGGTTATTTACTATTGTAAATGTGCTGGGACATCACTTACATTTGTCTGCAATGATGATTTTGCTAAATTGTTTGTTTCACCCAGAAATCATTGTAAAATGGTAGTTTTATAATGTGAAAATGTAATGATTACAATTTGCTTTACCCACTTCCTTTACCAGTGTATTTGACTCCGATTTATCGAGCCATAATTCATGTTTAAACAAACAACTAGAAATGATAATGATGGCTCATTTACTTTGCATTTCATAGGAAATTTGAAAACCAAACACACCAAGTGCCAAGGCAATTCACATGATGGCGGATCCAAGAGGATCTGCCGCAAATGTGTGATGGATGTGGATGATTCATCTGGTGCACTGCGAATATTTCCTCTACTCGAGAATCAGGCTGGTTCATTCATCATAGGCTGCATGCATATGAGATGAATGTATGGTTGGAAATGGAAGAAAATATGCTCCGGGGTCTGTCTTCAATGCACATGCGACCCCCCTGATATGTTGGCCGACCGGATTATTTGTCTGATGCATGTTTCAGTGGGACACACTTGATGAACGGCTCAATAATTAGCTAGACCACCTTGGAATGTATGCCATGAACTCCTCTTGAATCTGCCTTCACATGAGTTGCCAAAGGAATGGCTGGTGAAATAGGATTTGTAAAGGCGTGACAAGGCTATGATGATGGTGGTTTCCCCATTTTAACCTTAACAGTACTAGAGTAAGATGGATACGACAAACATGATGACTTTCAATCTGCTTGTGAATTTCCACACACACTCACTGTGTGTGCCTACACCTACACCTACATGCACGCATGCACAAGATGGTCAGAATGGATGTCATCAACACATCATGGTGGGCCTGCACACACACAGATAGGCAAACGAGGGATGATATGCAAGATAGTCAGAGTGGATGTCATCAACATGCCAAGGTGGGGCCCACAGCAACCGTTTGTCATCAACACACACAAATAGACCATCACATGCATCGTTGAATGATAGGCCCTGGGCCAAAAGATCAGGTTGGTCCATGATTCAGGTGGGCCACACCAGGGGAAACAGTTTAGAGGGTGGGTGTCCCCCTGTACATTGTTTGCAATCATGTGGTGCGCCTAAATGATGGATGGGCATATTTTTTGGACTCTAGGCCTAACATTGGGTGACAAATATGATGGTCAACATGGATGTCACATACACATCATGGCGAGGCCCATCCAATTTTGCTCGCACGTAAGTTCCCTGCGGCATAGCTTGCAGGGGACTGGTACCATATATATGCACATATATTCTATTGATTCATGAGTGGATTACACGAGTGCATGTATACATGCTCATGCTTGCCTCTCCCATACCAGGATCAACGACAACTTCATGCTTTGTGCAACTATAAGGTGCAGTTGACACATGTGATGCATCCATAAACTCATGCATCCATCGTTGCGTATTCTTAACATGCCTGTCAAATCCCCTTGATTTTTGTGATATGGGGCATCAACATGATCACCATACATTATAATGCAGGGGCATTTTCACACCGGGCTTGAGTGGGGTGGCATGTGGGATGCAGGGGCACACTTGGGGTAGGCGGCTCGTGTGAAGCGGAAACCATGTGAAGGGGGGGGGGGGGGGGTTTCGGCCGAGGTCCTAACCCGTGGGATGTGGGGCCTGGGCTATGAGATAAAGGGATTGGTTCGCCATGTTCTATCAGTTCAAGCTTTTAGAGCAAGTGGTTAATTGTCTTGCATCAAAGTGGTATTAGAGCAAGTGGTCTCATGTTTGAGACTCCTCACAGGGGGTGATTAATGTAGCGGCATTTTCACACCGGGCTCGAGTGGGGTGGCCTATGGGATGCGGGGGCACACTCGGGGTGGGCGGCCCGTGTGAGGTGGGCCTAACCCATGGGATATGGGGTCTGGGCTATGAGATAAAGGTATTGATTCATCATGCTCTATTAGTTTGAGCTTTTCAAGCAAGTGATTAATTGTCTTGCATCACATTAGCTCCACATTCACCATACTGATGCCTTTGTCATGTATCATAGTTGCATGCTAACATTATGATTTTTATTTCTCTTATTTGAGACAGGCTATATCATTGCCTATTATCCAAACTACAGAGTTGTTGGGGGCTTTAGCACTCTTACAGTACACTACAAAGCGACAGTATAAGCTAACCAGTTTCTTCCATGGTAAGAAGCATTCCGGTGAAAGGAATTGGATACAGGTATCGGCGCTGGGTTTTGGTTTTCTGATTTCGTTGGTTCTACTCACATCGCTGCTTGCCGACAGATTAATTGGTACAAAGGTTAGTTTAATGCTCTAATCATGTTTAAACTGCTTAGGAGAGTCATTTGATTCTCTAGTAAGGTTGTCGTTTACATACAGTTATAAGCGGAAAAGTAGGCTAAATGCCTTAAGGATAGGCATTTTGGGTGCCTTTATCTCTAGTTTAAACTTGAAAGGAGGGCCAAATGACTTATATAGGCAATAAGGTGTCAAAGTACCATGGAAACCAGAATAATACCAAGGAAACTTTGGAAAAACTTGTCTTTCATTCATTCACGTCTGAAACCCTATACAAGAAAAATAGATAATATACTGTACACGGGGAACAAGAATGAATGATCCCTAATATTCAACCTATATACACGTGTAATATATATCTGTACAGCTAGAGAAGTCCTAAATTGTATAACTTCCTAAATGGTATACATTAACAAATCGCCAAACATGCCTAAAGTGTATACGTTAACATCCCCCCTCAAATTGATGCCGGTAAGTCAACCAACAACAATTTGCCAACAAGAAATTGATGCCGCTGTCGAGTCATGGCTTTGGTAAAGACATCAGCTACTTGGAGATCAAGAAATGTAAGGAAGAGATATCACCCGATTTTCCAAGGTATCGCGAATAGAATGACAATCAACCTCAATGTGTTTGGTGCGTTCATGGAAGACAGATTGGTGGCAATCGAATAGCGCTAGTGTTATCAGCATGAAGAGGTGTAGAAGTAGTTTGACGAAATTCAAGCTCCATAAGAAGACCACGTAGCCATACAATTTCGTAACAAAGTTGCCAGACATGGCACGATACTCGCCTTCAAGAGAGGATTTAGAAACACGATCTTGTTTCTTACATTTCCAAGAAATTAAGGCATCGCCTAAAAACATACACCAACCCGTAGTAGAGCGACGTGTATCCGGACACCCAGCCCAATCAACATCACTATAGGCAACAAGTTGAAGAGATGAGCCGGTAGGAAAGAACAACCCACGAGTGGGTGAACCGCGAAGATAACGGATGATGCGTCGAATCGGCAGAAGATGGAGATGCCGAGGAGAAGACATAAATTGACTGACTTGATGAACAAGATAGGAGATATCAGGTCGAGTAGTGGTCAAGTAGATAAGACTCCCAACTAGTCTCCGATAGAGAGTAGGATCATCCAGAATGTCCCCTTCATCTTTCCTGTATTTAACATTTACCTCCATAGGAGTATCAACAGAAGAAGTGTCCTCCAAACCAGCCAAGGTGATAAGATCTTGAATATACTTATGCTGATTCAAGAAAATACCATTGGCCCGATGATGAACTTCCAATCCTAAGAAGTATGTGAGTGCCAAGATCTTTCATATGGAAAGTGGCATGCAACAGCTGCTGAAGTTTAGTAATCAAACCACAGTCAGTGCCAGTAATGATAATATCATCCACATAAACCAAGAGAATGACTATACCCGACGCAGATTTGTGGAAGAAGAGAGAAGAATCATACTGACTTTGTGTAAAACTGAAGGAAATAAGTGTCCTGCGAAACTTCTCAAACCAAGCTCTCGGCGCCTGTTTGAGCCCATACAGAGAACGCCCGAGCTTACAAACCTCATGAGGAGAAGAAGTAGTCATACGGAGGGAAGCTTCATGTAAATAACTTCCTGGAGATCACCATGAAGAAAGGCGTTCTTCACATCCATCTGATGCAGTTGCCACGACTGTGAAGCGGCAATAGCTAAGATGGTTCGAACCGTGGTCATTTTGGCAACAGGAGCAAATGTCTCCTCATAATCGATCCCATATTCCTGCTTGTTACCCAGAGCTACGAGGCGAGCTTTGTACCGGTCCAAAGAGCCATCGAACGAAGTTTTACAGAGAAAACCCATTTACTCCCAATAGGTTTGACTGTAGGAGGACAAGGAACAACATCCCAAGTGTGATTCTCCTCAAGTGCCCGAAGTTCAGTTTGCATTGCATTTTGCCAACACTCATGTTCCATGGCCTGTTTGTAGCAAGATGGAATGGAAATAGAGGATAAGGTAGCGACAAGAGAGACATGAGAATAGAAACCATACCAATCATGGGGTCGAGAAGGATGAGTAGACCGACGAAGAGTGGTGGGAGCAGGAGCAGGAGCAGGAGAGGGAGCGGTGCCGGGTCAAGATCGGTAGGGGCCACAGAGGAAGCGGAACTAGACTCAAGTCGACTACGTCTTTCATACACAACACCAGGTTTGAACCTTTCTACAATTGTCGGGGAATCAGAAAAACTAGGCAGAAGAGATAAAGATGTAGATGGCAGCTCAACATGAGATGGAAAGAAATATTGATTTTCAAAGAAAACCACATTCCTAGAAACCCGTATACGATGAGCATGGGGATCATAACAAACATAACCCTTTTGAGGGGTAGCATAACCAAGAAAAACACACTTAACAGACTGAGCAGTAAGTTTATGTCGTTCATGAGCAGGGAGATGCACAAAACAAACACAACCAAATGTACGAAGATCAGAATATAAAGGAGAATGACCAAACAGCTTAAAGAAAGGAGAAACATGATTTAACGTAGGAGATGGTAAGCGATTGATCAAATGAACTGAAGTAGAAAGCGCCTCACACCAAAAACGAGGAGGAACAGATGATTCAAGTAAAAGGGTTCGTACCACATCAAGAAGGTGATGATTTTTCCTCTCAGCAACACCGTTTTGTTGCGGTGTCGAAGGACAAGAACGCTGAGAAATAATCCCTTTGCTTTGGAGAAAGGCCTGAAACTCATTAGACATGTATTCGCCTCCAGAATCAGATCGCAAGATCTTGATGCCGGCAGAAAATTGAGTCTCAAGAAGGGCAAGAAAGCGTTGAAAGACTGAAAAAACTTCTGCCTTAGCCCGTAGGAAGTAAACCCAAGTAAAACGACTAAAATCATCAATGAAAGTAACAAAGTACTTATAATGCGCATGAGAAACAACAGGTGCAATTCCCCAAACATCACTATGAATAATATCGAAACATTGTGAGGCACGAGATGCATGAGAAGGAAAAGGGAGAACTTTACTTTTGCCAAGTTTGCATGTTGTACAATCAAAAGAAAGATCAAGAGAAGAACATGTTTTATTGCCCAATAAACCAGAATTAAACAAAGTACGTAGGACATCTGAGTTTGGGTGGCCTAGACGTCTATGCCACATCTTATTTCCAGACTAACAACATTACATGCAAAAGAAAGTAAAGGAAAACTGGGAGAAATGGGGAATGAGAAACATGGAGAGGAAAGAGTCGTCCCACTTTAGGCCCCTTCGCGATCATCTTCCCGGACACTTGATCCTGCACGACACAACCAGAACGAGAGAAATTGACATTACAATTATTATCAACCAATTGACCAACAGAAAGAAGATTTGTGGAGAGAGCAGGAGACACAAAAACATCAATTAAGGAAGAGGAAAGATCACCAACAGCACTGATAGGCAGAGAGCTACCATCAGCGGTGTTAATTTTCATATTTCCATCATAATTTCGGACATTGAAAAGGGGAACAATAGTATTGGTCATATGATTAGAAGCGCCGGAGTCAAAATACCATGGCTTAGAAGAAAATTGATGATTACCTGAGAGCCCAAAAGCAGAAAGAGCAGAAATGATCATTTGTTGTACCATTTCAGGAGTGAGTGTGTTTGGGTTTGCTAAGGCTGTAGGAGCAGGAATAGGAACAACCGGAGAGGCAGCAGGCAATGCAGCAGAACTAGAGGCACCAGTGGAGGCATGATAAGCAGTACCCTGCTTTCGTTCAGGTCGAATGGGACAAGCAGAGATGATATGACCATGTTTCTTGCAGTAGTTACAAAACTTCCTGGGGCAATCCCGAGCAATATGACCAAAAGTCTTACAACTAAAACACTGGACAGCACGCATGTCTCTACCCTTATGTGCTGCATAAGCCACGGGAATAGGGACACTAACAGGAGCCTGATGTGCCATGGAAGCTTGAGTGAGTAGACGTTGCTCCTCACGAAGAAGTTCACTCAAACAAGCATCCAAAGATGGGACAGGAGCACGATTCATCAAATTAGACCGTGCAATTTCAAAATCTGGACGTAGCTTCATCAAGAATTGATCTCGCTTGCTGGTTGCATGCACGGCTTGGACAAAGAGAGAGAGCATGAGGAACCTTAGCATAAACAATGTCAGAATAGTCACCAAAGAGTTTGAAAGCCAGAAAAAAATTCCTCAATTGAGAGACTTCCTTGTGTGAAATTAGCCATCTCATATTCCAATTGAAAACGCCTAGCAGAGTTGTCTTGGTTGTAAACCATATTGAGATAATTCCACATATCAGCAGCAGTTTTATAAGGCCTCAAATTGAGAACAAGATGAGGCTCAACCGAGCAAAGGATCCAAGTCATGACCCTAGCATCCTTAATTTTCCACTTAGACAAAGATGCGACATCTGGAGGTGCGGGATCACTTCCATCTATATGACCCCATAACTCTTTTCCCATAACAAATAAACGAAATTGGAATTCCCAAGCAGAGTAGTTCTTACCCGTAAATTTCACAGAAAATTATTCAGAAGACATGATGGCCGTAAAAATAGTAAGTCTAACACAAAAATACCTCCACGTGCACACCAAATGCCGACAACCCAAACACTGCACAGACCGCACCGAGAAGCACCAAACAGTCCCAGATAATGCCAATAGTTCTGAGAAACTATCACCCACAAGCAATACAACGTATCAGAGCCCCACAAATGAATGGTGATAATCTTAGAAATCTACAATATGCTCGCTGAAAACAGAGTGCCGAGAATCACCTCTACAGACAGCGCCGAAATGCATACCAGAAGCAAGAAATTGGCACAAAAACAACCGAGTGTCAGAACTCAAAAGGCTGCAACAGAGTGTCGACAGCTTCCTAGGAACCAGAAACACGTAACGTGGAGCACTGAAATCCACAAATCACACCAGAAACCAGCAACAGATGGTGCCGAAATCCCCAAAGATAGAAAAAAAATTTTGAAACAGGCAAGAGTCACGAACTTGGCTTTGATACCATGTCAAAGTACCATGGAAACCAGAATAATACCAAGGAAACTTTGGAAAAACTTGTCTTTCATTCATTCACGTCTGAAACCCTATACAAGAAAAATAGATAATATACTGTACACGGGAACAATAACAGATCCCTAATATTCAGCCTATATACACGGTAATATATATCTGTACAGCTAGGGAAGTCCTAAATTGTATAACTTCCTAAATGGTATACATTAACAAATCGCCAAACATGCCTAAAGTGTATACGTTAACATAAGGTACCTTTACTAGAGCTTTAACATGAAAAGTGGACCGAATCGCTAAGTACAGGGACTTATGTTCCTTTACATAGAGTTTGAATTTGAAAAGTTGGCTAAATGCCTTAATGATAGGCAATTAGGTACCTTCACCTACTTTAACTTCAAAAGTGGGCTAAATGCCTTACGAATACACAATTAGGTTCCTTTACCTAGAATTTTAACCTATACCTACAATTTTAAATTGAAAAGTGGAATAAATGCCTAGAATTGAACCAAAAATTCTCTTTGTTCATCATCAATCGAATCATTGTTCGTGACCCTGGGTTCTATTTTAGCATCAATCCAATTACTGTTCAAGTTTTTTTTTTTTTTTTTTTTCTTATCAACGAGTAGATCTCTTTACTTGTATGACTTGGATGTCTCGTATTTCTCAAAAAAAGTGATTTGATTGATGGGATTTGGTATGATACTAATGAGCTCGATGAAATTGATATTCAAATATTTCTTCTTAGTACGTATTGATTTGACCCATAAGTGGGATCACCACCCAATAGCATGTTGCTGCTAGAAGCAGAACCCCGGGTTTCTTATAGAGAATCTCCTAGTTGAAGGATATGGAGTGAGGTGCCTATATTGGAGTTCTAACATGAAGAGTGGGTTGAACGGCTTAATGATAAGCATTTATGCTACCTACGGTTTTAATTTGAAAAGCAGAATAAATGCCTTAAAGGATTGGGAGCGAGGTGCCTTTAATAGAGTTTTAACATGTGTTTGTTTAGGGGAAAACAGTGATTAGAGGGATGATTTCTCCCTACACCCAATTTTATTAACCTTAATACAGTTACACTATGGCATCATGTAGGAGCACAAAAGAACCATAGTCAGCCAGGCCACAACCATACAATATGAGCCCAAGCCCAAATGCATATACAATCTAACAATGAAAAGTGGGTTGAATGGCTTAAAATAGGTATTTAGGTGCCCGTACATAGTTTGAATTTTAGAAGCAGGCTAAATGCCATAAAGATAGGTATTTAAGTTACTTTACCTACAAGTTTTTAACTTGAATAGTGGGTTAAATGCCATGATAGGCATGCAAGTATGGCCCTTGATACAGTGGAATGGTCGAACAAAATTCATGTAGGTGGATGAGGTTGTTGATGATGATAGGCATCTAGGTGCCTTTACCTAGAGTTTTAACTTTAAATGCTAAATGCCTATATGATAGGCATGTACACTAATGCCTCAAGGATAGGCATTTATGTGTTATTACCTAGAGTTATAACTTGAAAAATGGGCCAAAATGCCGTAATGATAGGCATTTAGGTGCCTGTAACATTAAAACTAGGTTGAATGCCCTAAGGATAGGCATTTAGGTGCCTTTAACATTAAAACTAGGTTGAATGCCCTAAGGATAGGCATTTAGGTGCATTCACCTTCGGTTTTAACTTCAAAACTGGGCTAAACACTTCAAGGATAGGCATCTAGGTGCCTCTACCAATAGTTTTTTTTTATCTTCCCGAAAGGTGATACTACCCTGGATCACCCGCTCGCACTACAATGCCTCTACCAATAGTTTTTGCTTGAAAAGTATGCTAAATCCGTTAAGGATATTCATACAAGAGCCTTTAACTAAAGTTTTAACATTAAATGTGCATTAAATGGCCTAAGGATAGGCAATTAGGTGCCTTTAGCTAGTGCTTTAACTTGAATAGTGGCTAAAGTACCTTATACATAGGCATTTAGGTGCATTTGCCTAGAGTTTCAACTTGAAACGTGGGCTAAATGACACTAGGCTAAGCATGTAGGTGCCTTTACATAAAATTTTAACTCAAGAAAGTAGGCTAAATGCCTCAAGGATAGGCATTTAGGTACCTTTTCGTACGATTTTAACTCCAAAAGTGGGCTAAATGCCTTAAGGATAGATATTTAGGTGCCTCTAGTTATATTGTAACTTGAAAACCAGCTAAATGCCTTAGTGATGAGCATTTAAGAGGCTTTACCTACAATTGTTACATGAAAAGCGGCTAAATTCCTTGAGAAGTCTTTTACTCAACGCTTGAAATTGAAAAATAGACCAAGTTCCATAAGGATCGCCACTTATGTGTTTTTGCTTAGAGTTTTCAAATGAAAATGGCGTAATTGCCCTAAGGGATCGGCATTTAGGTGCCTTTATATTTTCTTAGAGATTGAACTTGAAAAGTGGGCCAGATGCCTAAGGAGTAAGGATAGGCATTTCGGTGCCCGTTTAACAAGAATTTCTGCTTGAAAATTGAGCTAAATGCCTGTAGGATAGGCATTAAGGTGCCTTTGATAGTTTTAATTTGGACAGTTGGCCAAATGCCTTAAAGATGGGTATTTGGGTGCCTTTTACCTAGAGTTTAACTTGAAAAAGGGACCAGATCTCTCAAGGATAGGCATTTAGGTCCCTTTACCTAGAGTTAAACTTGTTGGATCGGAATGATATTTGCATGCTAGCCCATGAAATGTGTGTTGGACCTAATGAATTGTCTAGATCAATGTATTGGACTGTCTAAGCATCCCAATGCAGCTAGGAGCTAGTGTTTTGGGCGCACTAGTGCATCTCTCATTATATTTAGTGATTAATTGGAAACTTCCCTATTGCACAAGGAATTTTTATGTGGGGCCCACCATTGAGCTCATGAATCCCACCATAGTTTAAAAACATCAATGACTCCTAACCTAGTTGAGTCGAGTCGACTCGGTCAAGTTTCTCCAAAACTGATATGAGTTCTTCCAAGTTTTTTCAGTATGATTGAATATTTAAAAGTATAAATAATATATAAATAGTGTCAAGTTGCGCCAAGTCGAGTTTTGTTGATTTTTTAGTTTTTTATTTTAAAGAGTTGAGTGGGGATTTTTTAGAGTTTTGATAGAGTCATGACAAGATCGAGTTTTTCGCCAGTCTTGATGAAATCTGGTCTAGTTGACTCAGGCGAGTTGAGTTGAGTTTTTAAATTATGTTCCCATATTGGATGGTCCATGCTCGAAGAATCTCGTCAATCGGGACAGTCTTAGCATTTGAGTTTTTCTCATTCTGGACATAGGACGTTTAGAATTGCTGCAAGTTTTAATGTGTGGCCCACCCATGAGGTGACCCATGGATTGGGTGGCGAATATTGTTTATATATTATACAATTCTGTACTGAAAATGTATATGATCTGTCATGCCATTTGCAGGATGTCAATAACCCAATGCTGACAGAGATCCTTTCAAGCAGTAATGCCGCCAAAGTGGCATGTTTCACTGTCTATTGCTTCATCACTCCTCTACTGGAAGAGATTGTCTACAGAGGATTTCTACTAACATCGCTCACTTCCACGATGGAATGGTGGCGGGCCGTCATCATAAGCGCTTGCGTCTTCAGCGCGGCACACCTATCTTGGGAGAATGCACCACAGCTCTTCATCATCGGGTGTGTCCTCGGATGCACTTACTGCTGGACGGGTAATTTAGCATCGTCTTTCACCATCCATTCACTGTATAATGCAGTGATACTGCTGTCCATGATTTTAGCTTAAGAGGGGCTTTTGGAGGCATCATTGAGACTGCATGGGGGTCCATTCCCAAGATGAGGAGAGTTCATGCAGTTGGGCCCACTGTCGGATTCCCTTTTATGCAAAAGTCATCCGAGTCTGACGATCATGACCGCCTGCTTATTGGTTTTTTTTCGGGTAGCTGAATGTGAAATGCGGGTTGTTAGATAGGGGTAGCGACAGGCGGCCCATTTGGGGCCTGACCCTCTAGTTACATGGCTACGGTCCCTAAACATGGCTTGAGGGCTGGCCCAGTTGTGACATCTAGGCCTAGTGTCCGTGCTGAGCTACGCTTGGGCCAATGATGAATGGATGGTTTAGGGTGATTGTGAATTACATTAGGTATTGTGTTGTAAAAATGCAATGATCACAAATTGTTGGTGGCCCCACACATCATTAGTGTATATTAACTATTGTGTTTACGTATAATGTCTATTTAGTTATAAAGACTTTACATGTAATCCGAAACATGGTTTTTTGCCAAGTTTCATATTACAGCTAAAAGCTATAATGTGTTCACAGCCTGTAAAGGCTTTATGGGCAATTGCAAGTATCCAAATAGCTTTGCAATCTGATTATCTGCAATCTTTTTATAATTAAGGATTTTACATGCATCTAAATGACATATTACTAAAATATCAAATCAATAAGAAAAATACACTGATTCGAGTGTTGGGATAGAAGATTTCCATTGCAACATATGGAAAAATAAAATTGTAATGATTAAAAATTCATTTGTGTGCATTTTATTACATATGCGTTTGGTGCCGAATTTCATGCTTAAACAAATATTCTAGGGCTATTTCAAACCTTTGATCGCTTAAATCTAGGGTTATCATTGGGCCGGGCTGGGGTTGGGCTGCTTGTGTGGAGCCTGACCCAAAATTTTAAGCCCGTTAAGTAACTAGGGCAGGCTTGGGCTTAATCAAGAGCTCCTCAGGATTTCGAGAACGTTTTTTTTTAAATGGAACATGCATGATGAGGCACACTTAATGAACGGCTCAGATGTAATGCAAAAGTGGATGGCTGGGGGCTTGAGCTTGGGCTGGTCTCGTGCTCATGCCATGTATAATCATCACGGGCCAGGCTCGGTCCTGTTTAGTTTGGCCTGTTGTGGGCACAGATTGGGCTAGAGTGTCTGGTTTACGTTGGGCACCTGCTTGGATAGACCTTGACCTGGGCTGGGGACAGCTCTATTTAAATATTTTCTTACGGGGCTGGCTCTGGGCCAGCTGACCTTGTAGCTCAAGGACCAGGGCAAGCTGCTTTGGTTCAGGGCTTAGGGGTCGGGTTAGCCCGAGCGAGCCATTCATTTGCGGGCAATGTGGGGTCGATTGCTCAATTTGGGGGTTTTTTTTTTTTTTTTTTGTGTGGTGGGGCCCATTCGCTAACGGTTCCAACTGCTGCCATGTGGTGGGCCACATGTATGATTGAGGCTCCAAATTAAGGAAATTGGTACCCACACCCAAACTGGTTAGACACACCATTTCCCACCTACTTTGTGGTAGATAGAGGTGTACATCAAGTGGAACCGAGTCTAGCTGGCCTCAGCTCAACTCGGCTCGGCTACTAGTTGACCTCAACTCAAACTCGGCTCGGCACGGTCCTCGAGCCAAGTTCGCTCGATTTGCAGTATTTTCAGCTAAGATTGAGCCAAGTTCGTTATTACAGCATTTTCACACACACCTTGACCGCGCTTTCAAAATCTCACTGTATGTGAGACATCAACAATGGTTTTACAGGTATTTTATCAAACACCAGCCACACTTCTTTGAGTCATTTCAAAAAATCAAGAAAAAAAGGGTGTTGGTTTCATATGCATAACTTCTTGCCACCAGCCACACTTCTTTGAGTCATTTCATCAAACACTTGGTGAGCAACATTAATATCAAAGTAACCGAGTCACTGAACTGGTTCCATCCAAGTTGGAGTCAAAATCCGAGTGGAGTCAAGATGGGGCTAGCTCAAACTCAGCTCAAACTCATTTTTGAGCTCCAAAAATCAGCTCTACTCAGCTTGAACTCAGCTTCGAACCGAGATGAATCGGGCTTTTTCGAGTAGAGTCGAGTGAGCTAACCGAGCTAGCTCGGTTCGTGTACACCTCTATGTAGATTATGGCTGGGCCTGGGCCTGTGAATGGGCCCACATCATGTCCCACCTCACATTGGCCAGTTTGGGCTGATGAATTTGGGCCCACTATATAATTGGGCTGGGCCTCGTTTGGGTTGTGCAAAAGCCCAACAAGACAACCTAGCCCAGCCTGACTTTTTCATTTAAATTGGTTTGGGACCATTTGAAAGATAGGGCAGAGTCTTAAACCAGAGACATGGCATAGTTACAAGGGAATCCAGACCGTCCAAATCTCTGTACTGAGAAGGCACTTCGAATTTGGGCCATTTAATATTCTACCTTTCACCGTCTATTTGATGGCATTCAATTGAATAACTAGGATTGCATGGTCAGTGTAATTTTAGGGATATCGTCCATCCACAATCTGTCCAACAATTTGGACGGTCTAGATGGCTGTTCATGAGTGCCATAAGTGGGGAGTATGAGTCAATGGTGGTAGTCTAGCTCTTCCTATTTTAAACAGCTGTTGTGGGGCACGTGATTGTAGCAGTCTGAATCTGTCGGCTCGGATCAATCCATCTTCCCGTCAATCTGTTGATTGGCTAGGACATCAGATCCATGTAGACAGTGGGCCCCAACATGAAGATCATCTCGAGCAAAAACGAGGACGATCCACTCATCAAGCAGCCCGCATCATCAAAATCAACGGATGTACAATGGTACGAGTCCGTAAGATGTACGGTCATGATGTAGTCTGTTGTATTTTCAAAATGACCAAATTGTCCTCCGACCGCTATCTCGGCCTTTTTCCTATTTCTGGCAAGAAGATAAACAGAAAAAACCGCCTAGGGAGATGATAAGGTAGAGGCGGTAGAACCGGAATACGGTAGAGCCATCTCTCTGATGTACACGTGGGGTAGTGATAAATCAATCTGGACTGTCCATCTTATAGGACCCTATCATACAAGTCTAACCATCAATTTTCTTCTTTTTCTCATCCTGAAACCTGACCGTTGATGAATTCTTTTTCTACCTTTGGTTATAAGACCACTGGTTAGTTGGCTAGGGTCCACCGATCTATGTCTGTTTTGAAAAACTGGCCATTGAAAGTGGGGTCAATGAGATGGACGGTCCCGATTGATATATCACCTGACACATGTACTATAGAGCGATGGGCCAACCATATTTCGGTGCTACCAGCTCCACTGTAACATGACCCTTTTGGCCTATCCTCAGGCTGCCATTTGTTCCCACGTGTCAGAAACTGACCTCAACCACTTCTGCCGCATGCATACAGGTCACTAGCAGTGCCACGTCATACTCCCGGCGTAAGGTAGCATCTTTCCGTTTCAGAAATGAATGAGATCGTTTTGTCTGTGTCGCGACTTAGAATCCAGCGCATGTCGCTACCAGTGGGGCCCACATACGGAGTTTTCCAATGATCGTAACCGTCATTTTCTGGACCCAGTAAGAAATTACACTGAACGGGCGATTCTGATCATTATTATCGGTAGATGAATTTACAACAATAAAAAATAAAAAATTTCAATGGATGGTATTTGACTATAAAAATCAAAGGTTAAAATCGCCGTTGAAATAATTTTCTACAATTAGCTTATTTATTGTATTAATAAGAAGATGGACAGTCCAAATTATCGGATCATCTTAGAATGTGGGCCACGGAGGGTAGCGACGTACGGTGATCTCTTAGTCGCGCGACACTGACAAAGCCAACTCGAAAATGGATTGATAACGCGCGTTTAGCATTTGGAATGAAGGAATAGTTTAATACTCTGGTAAACTGTGATGGATGATACTCAGGCAGTCAGAAATCCCTCAAAAATTGCTTACGTTTTCAAAATAAACCGTCCAAATTATTCGCACTAGTATAGATGTATCATGAACCAAATATTACTCAAACTTTAGATTTCTTGATATTTATTTAACGGTTACAGCATAAAAAAATCTAATGCGCTTCATAAAACAAGTGTACACCAATCAGCGGTCAGGATTGTTCAACTAATCTGATTTTTATACTGTAACTTAAATATAGTGCTTTCCACAATTTAAACGGTTTAATTTGGATTTACGCCACGTGTACTATTGCTAAGTGCCTGCGTATCAAGCGTCATATGCAGCCGGAGTATCAATACTCGCGTTTGGAATGATGCTCCCCCGCACGTGCAGATAGTCCCATTTTAAACTTGTCGTAAGACGGGAAAAAGATGAGAGATCCGGACCGTTGATTTCGTGGGCCCCGATGTAGATGTGACGTGGCCCAAAATACAGGTCAGTCTGGTCATTAGGTGGGCACCGAATGAACAATCCACGTCCATTGGTGTGGCCCACCCAACGAACAGACGGTTCTTTGCTTCTGGACAGAAGTATGTGAATGGTTGACAGGCTGGCCCACCTAATAAAAGGCCGGATCTTGCACACGCTCTCCAATTTCGCACGTGTGGGTTAAAAGAATGGAAATCCTACTCTCGCGAGTAGCTATTGCAATGCTCGGTCACTTCCAGTATAACTGTAGAGCCTTTGTTCGATCAATGCCACAGAATTCCGGCCAATTTCAAAGGCTTGTCGGAAAATGTTAGCGGTTTTCGAGAAATCGATCGGAAATCCGCCGGCGGAGCTGAGAATTCCGTCGGACCCGCAAGAGAAGCCGAAGGCCCGAGTAGAAACGGCGGAGATGTTCGGGTCTTCGTGGCCCGGTAGCACGTTTTACAACCTTTGCAATGGGAATTTCATGGCCCTTTCACATGCAAATGAAAATCCATTGCACCCAAGGTATTCCTCTCTCTTAAAATTTTCATAGGGTTTACTTCGGTTTTCTTGCATCTGAACCGTGCAAAATGTGGGCCATATCATGAAGATCACCTGGTGCAAAAATCAGGCCGGTTGGTGATCATCTGTCCGTTGATCTTGATTTTGACGGCTCTCCTGATGAGTTGACCGTTCAAAAGATAAGAGCTCGATCATGAAGAAGAGCTGGCGCAAGTGCGAACATGGGGTGATCTATGATCATGTGGACCGTACCCGTAGCTTGGTCAGATCGCCGTCCATCCCTTGTCAATGGTGTGGCCAACCTGATTAGTGGGTCCTCCTGAAATTTGTACCAGGTGGCCTTCACGATGGGGCCCACCTTTTGTACGTTCCAGATGTGGCAGTGGTAACTCTTTAGAATTTCAACCCACTTAGACGAGGGTTCACACCAAATTTCAGGCCATTCTAAAATTCAGGCGGCCCCACCGAGTACTTTTAGATGTTTTAAACACAATTTTTCAAGGTTTCGGATGGTGAGGGTTCACACCGAATTTCAGGCCATTCTAAAACTCAAGTGGGCCCCACCAAGTACTTTTAGATGTTTTAAGCACAATTTCGCCTGATTTCAGATGGTGTGGCCCACCTGAGTTCCGGATGATTTTTTTGCACTTCCCATAACTAGGGGACCTACCAAATCCACAAAGTGGATGTCCATCACACATCATGGGGCCCATAGAGCTTGGAACTCATGGGAAGCTACATGAGGTCAATCTCATATAGAGTATTTCTGGTTTTTTTTTTTTTTTTTTTTTTTTTTTTTAAATCCAACTTTTCCTTAGTTAATTTTAGAAACAAGAGAGATCCTGTTATATTATAATAATCAGCTGGCCCACCATAGATTTTACTAATATATATGGTGATCAAGACCGTTGATAGGTCATCAAGTGGATGTGTAGTACACCATCTAAATGGTTCATTATGAGTTTCGCTACAAGATTGATGATCTAGTGAGCTAGGTGTATGAGGATCCTTCCATATGCACATGGTTTCATTTGTACTGGTTGATATCCACATCACCTATCTGAACCGTCCATTAAGTCCAGCATGCTTTTCACATACTGCCTTTAAAAACTCGTACTGATGCAATGATCCAAACTGTCCAGTTAGTGGCCTGAAAAATGGATGTAGAGGATTATTTGTAGCAGATAGGCCCAATCACGGATGCTTTGAACCATCTGATAATGCACATGCATAGAGAGAGAGATCCTTCCTCTTGCTCCGGTGGTAGACTCTCAGGAGTTTCAACACCCGGTCAAGGGTTCAAGTATCAGCGGTAGATTGAGCGAAAGATACCTCCTTCCAACACTAAGGTCTAACAAAAAAAATAGTGGTAACCAAAAAAAAAAAAAAAAAGTTCAATTATCCATAGGTGGTGAAATCCCACTGGCGTGAGTGTGTGCGTGAGAGAGAGAGAGAGAGAGACTATCAGGTATTACCATAGAAGCTTGCGCAAGATCCAAGTAATTCAATAGGTATTTAGCACCCACAGTGTATATGGCAAGCCATGATTTTGGTGTTAGGCAATACAAGAGAAGCATCCAAACTGTATATATAACTACTGATTTGTCTTCTAAGGTATACTTGTATTAGGATTTGGGGCATTCCTTAGCTGGCCCTGTTACATTTGCTACCTCTTCTGCTACACCTGTTCTGTGAACCAAGCTAGTGTATCTAACTAATTGCCACATCGATCCAGATCCACCGTCCATCAAGCAGGTACTAACAAGCTAACAAAAAAAAAAGAGGCAATACACACACACACACCATCGAAATCCTATCCGTTCTTCTGATGTGCCTCATCAAGATGAAAGAATTACCTAAAAATCAGAGTGTTCCAAAACATTAGTGGTTGAATTTATAGTTTTTAGGAATGATTTTATGTGGTGGCCCACCTTGGTGTTATATCAGCTTCATTTTTTAGATCAAGTTCAAACAAGGTTTGTTGTATACCTTATGGACGGTGTAAAATAATGCACATTAATAAAGTCTATTTCCCTTTTAGAGGAAATAACCTGGGAATGTACCTAGGCAAGGTATGCAGGCATTTACCTTTTCTACCTAGAATTATAGGTGGGGCCCACAAATTGGTAAGTAGAATTAAACATTGGTCTAGCCAGCACAACGTGCGGTGGTGACTGTTTAAATGAACTGGAGCTGGCCTTTTGTGGTACGGTGGGGTAGAGAGTCCAACTGCAGGTTGCTGTGGGTCCAAAAATCAAGGTTATAAGTGAATCCTCACCATTCAGTACTCATGAATGTTTGGCTGTTGAAAGTGGACAGTTGCCTATGGCCAGCCATCCTTTTTTGGGCTATTGATCAAATGGTTAGGATTATCCATGAGCGGGTTTTGGGTGCACGCACGTTAGGTGATGGCCCAGTTTGATTGTGGCAGGCCCATCCATCCATTATAAAAGCATGCCAAGAGGACATTTCATCATCACCAAGCAACTCGAGAAAACGCTACAAACATCGGTCTGGTTTGGCTAAGGTGGGTCGAGCCCAATCCATTTACTTAAACGCCATGTCTTATCATTGAAGGGCCGAAGGGAACCTGATGAACTCGACCTGATCCTAGCTTTGAAGCGGGACGGAGTCGGCGGGCCCACAAGCCAACCTGACCCATTGCTGTCCATAGGTGTGATGAATATAGCTAGGTTCAACAATTAGTGGTCCAAATCAATGGCCTATGGGCCTAGGTGTACATGGGTGTTGTGTACATGGCTTTATTGGACATGAGCATGGGCTGAGTAAAGTGTAGGCTGCAATTATTTAATTTACTTTCATTTAAAATATCATATGGATAGGTCTAAATCATTCGGGTCCCGTAGCTCAGTTGGTTAGAGCGTTGGTCTTATGAGCCGAAGGTCGCGGGTTCGAGCCCCGCCGGGACCATTGGCTTATGTATAATGAACTCTTATCTCTATTAATGAGTCAAACCATCATGGCTCATGGGATGGATTATTAGTCCTTTATGTTTTGTTATTTATATATTTTTTATATCATTTATTATGATGCTTAAGGAATTTTATATACTTTTTTATCATTTATTTTGATGCTTAGATAATTAATTTTATAATTTTTCTATCATTTATTATTTATTATTATGTTTTGTTATTTATATATTTTTTATATAATTTATTATGGTGCTTACATAAAAATACCATTTCAGGTGTGATATGTGCATGCTTATGGAAAAATGTCATTTGTGTGTGTATGCACGTGTGCACGCACATATAGAGAGATGCTTACATAACAACTAGATCTCATGGAAACTAGTGAGTAGAGCCGAACACAAGCCAAGAGAGCTCAAAAGGCTCAGATTGGTTTGAAAAAGGTTGGCTTGGATTGGTTTGAATAGAAGTTCAAACCAAACCAAGCCTCAGAATTAAGCTTGTTTAGAAAAACAAACCAAGCTCAAACCAGAGTAGTAGCGGTTCGGCTCACCTAAAAGCTTGGCTTGATTCAGCTCGGTTTGATTTGACTTGATTCGGCTCATAGATTGTATGCACACTATTTCTTATTGTGTAATCCACTTGAGCTTTAAATATGATTCAATTTTGGGATCATGTTAAAATGATATGTAAAAACAGATGGACAACATGGATAATACATATACATGATGATGTGGATAATACATAATACGTAATATATATACATGAATGCATGCTATTTCCTGTAGTTTGGTCTACTTGAGCTTTGGATATGATTCAATTTTGGATCATGTCCTAAAATGATATGTAAAAATGGATGGACGACGTGAATAATACATCTGCATAACGGTGGGCCCACAAAGTTTACTAAGTACACTAAAATAGGTTTCGAATTAGCTCGATTTGACTTGGCTCGGCTCAAATATTTGGACCAAATCAAACCAACCTCAAACAATAGCGATAGGCTCGAAGCTTGGCTTATGTAAAGCTCAAACAAAGTTGTCACATAACCAAACTTGGATCAAACTCGGCTCAGCTTGTGCATGCACATGCACAACTCTACTCGTGAGCACTTTTTGACACATGATTTGAAAATAGCACCTCATGAAACCTTAGAGCCCAAAATTTAGATTGATCCAAAATTCTAGTGTGCTATAGCAAAGCGAGAGGAAAATCAAGGGAGGAATTTCCTCTCACTTTGCTCTGGCCACTAAATCAAGCTAACATTTAGCCCTAGGAGTTCCATGAAATGATCAGGTTAGAGCATTGGTCTTATGAGCCGAAGGTCGTGGGTTCAAACCCCACTAGGACCCCTGGCTCTTGTATATTGTTATTTTTACTCCATCTATGAGCCAAACCATCGCCATTGGTTCATATCCAAAATCTGAACTATCCAGTTCCATGTGAGCATTTGTGTGTGTTGAAACATTCGCATACAAACCAAACAATAGGAGTGTGATATAAGTAAGGCATGTTCAAATGATATTTTGAATGTGTCTACTCTAATTGAGTTCTTTCTCAAGTTGATGTTTTTCTCTGCCAGAAGGGAATAAGATGGTTGGTTTTCTTTTGTAGGTCGATCGTTGTGATGGATGATGTGTTTTGCATCTTTGTTGGAAATCTAGAGAACGTTTGTGACCTTAGACGACATTACGGGCTTTCTCGGCACACAACAGAAGCAATGCTAGTGGTGGAAGTGTTTCGAGTTCTCCGCGACCGTGCACCTTACCCTTCTGATCAAGTCATCAAAGACCTCGCTGGCAAGTTCGCATTCGTCCTCTTCGATGCCAAGAATGGTACTCTCTTCATAGCCAGGGTAAGAGATTTCACATCACATGATTAAGGTAGCCCTAACTCTTCATTTGAGTGGGACCCACCAGATAATCGCCATCCCATAATTACAAGGCCGAGGTCTCCCATTACACGAATTTGAGATTGATCACAACTCTAGTGGGGCCCACCAATATGCTCGACCACAATATCCAACCCTTAGGTAGATCGAAACCATTGATCGATTTGGCCACCCAGATAACATAACCTTAAAATTAAACTGTTTAGACAGCCATAACAGTCGAATTGGTAGGCCGTTGAATGGACAGTAGTAACTAATGACGTGCCATTTAAGTTCGACAAGACACTATCTAATCATGTATTTTGGAGCTATGGTCCCTCCACCGTGGTACACTAAAGTTGGATGGTCTGCATTGTCCCACCTTGCACTCTAGCCCATAGTTGAAAACGACGGAAAATCGACTCAACTTGACCTAGTTGAGTCAACTCAACTCAAAAAAACTCCGGCGAGTTCTCGAAAAAGTATTGTTTTTGAGTTCTTTCCTTATTAGTTGAAAGATAAATATAATATTGAGGCATGCTGAGTTCAGACAAGTTCAGCTGAGTTTTTATCGAATCATGATAAAATCTAGTGTTTTCCCAACCCTTTATAAAATCTAGTCAAGTCGAGTTGACTCAAGCAAGGCGATCTAACATGGATATGAAAATTACACTTAGGATCGAGAGGGAGGCATTAAGCTCCAATGGGGCATGGCCGGCGACGAATCGTTAGTATGTTCTGATGACCCGAAGATCATGTCGGCGGTGTGCGGAAAGTCATACACCCCATTTCCACCAGGTATGTATAAAACCAACCTCACTTCTTCCTTTGATATCATCATCCCATACTAAGAACAGACACCAATGGTAGGGTGCATTTTCTTGAATGGGAGTGGATTGGCGAGCTTCGATCATCCTCTATATAAGGTTAGGGCGATCACACGCGAAGACGATGATGGCCATGTGTGTGGGGTTATCTTCCAAGTAGACCTCTACGTGAGACTGCCGAGCATCCCGCGTGTCGGCAGCGCCACGAACTGGGCCGACGCCACTCTTGTGAAGGGAGAATAGGATTGGGATCTGCCATGGATACAAGTAGTCAAATGCATGCAAGGTGACAAGGTATGTGTATGAGCATATATATATATATATATATATATATATATATATATATATATATATATATATATATATCATAAGTAGGAGAATGTATGCGGTTGTTGTGAATTGTAATAAGCTGTGTTAGTTCATCTACAAGCATTGGAGAATAAGCTTATTTTGCAATTTTGAGTGTGGGGTCCACCTTGTTTTGTGTTTGCAACCCCACGTGGTTTTAGAGGTTTTTGGGCATGATTTTACATGTTGTGGCCCACTTGAGTTTTGGATCGGTCTGATTTTTATGCTGGAAGGGACACATGATGGATGGTGTGGATGTCGTTCACACATCAAGTGGGCCCACACGATGTTATGGTATGGTGGAATGGGGGCCTGGATAAGCGCCCCACCAGGAACTAGCTAGAGACAGACGGTCCTGGCAGCGCAGGGGCTCTGTGGGGCCCACAGTGAAGTATTGTGTTTTATCCACACCGTCCATCCATTTTTACATATCATTTTAAAACCCAAAAGGAGGCAGATCGAAGGCTTGGGTGGACCACACTATAGGAAGTAGTGATGACAACGACTGCCCATCGTTGAAACCTTCCTAGGGCTCATCGTGATGTTTATTTGCTATCAAACCTGTTGAGATACCCGAATAAAGGGAATAGATAAATTTCAGCTTAATCCAAAATTTCTGTGGCCCCCAGGAGGTTTTCAACGGTAGGCATTCCATGCCTACTGTTTCCTGTAGTGTGGTCCATGAGACTTAGATCTGCCTCCTTTTCTAGCTCGTGCACTAAAATGATCTTTTAAAATGGATGGACGGAATGGATAAAACACATACATCAAGGTGAGCCCCACAGAGCCATGCCAGGACCGTGTGTCTCTAGTGGGTCTTGGTGGGGGGCGTACATCGGGTTGAACTGGGCTTAACCCGTCCGGTCAGAAGCCAAACTAGCCCGAGCCTGGCCTGGCCTGGTCACCGGGCCAACTTGTCCAGCCTGAACCCGGCCCGGTTAGCAATCGAGCGAGTTCGGGCCAGTTTCAAACTCATGATTTGGACGGCCTTGATTTTTTGACTTTGCTCCATCTACTCTATGGGAAGGGTTTTGACAAGTAACTTGAACGGCCTTAATTTTTGGAAAGGGCTTTTGCCATAGATTTTTAGGAATGACTTTTATCATAAATTTTTAGGACCTTGCTCTAACTACAAAGGGACTTACAATTTGGACGGCCTGGATTATTGTAAATGGTTAGGGTAATTGGGTAAGAATTTAGGATATATATATATAAGACCAAGTCGAGCCAAATCGAGTTAGGTTTTGAGCCGAACTGGAACCTATGCAAACTTTGCCCGAAGAAAATGGCCTGTCCTGACTCGAACTTAGTTCCGGGTTAGGTCGAGTCTAGCTTTTTCGGGCCGAGTCAAGCGAGTTAATCGAGCTAGCCCGATTCGTGTACAGCCCTAGGTGGGGGTAGTACCCAATCCGCATCCGGCTTGCTTTACTGGCAATGGGCCACTTTGTCTGGGTGGGCCCACATTCTTTCATCAAAGCCGTTAACGGCATGACCTAGTGATGGACCAAACATCTCGATGGTACATTCCTTGCCACCCGATCGTGTCCTATTTTCAGTTACATGTGGACCTTTTATGATTGCTACAGATGGATGGCTAGGATTGCCCGAGTGAGGAAGTTCCTAAAGAAGGTACCCATGCATGGTGGGCCCATATCAGGGCCTAGATAAACGTTGATGGACAGTTTAAAGTATTGGATTGTATGTAGATACCAGGATGGGTCATACAAAAAGCTAATGGTGAGCGTTATATCCCATAATGTTTACTTCGGTGTGGTCTATATGAGTTTTGGATGATCATGATTTTTTGTTTTAATGGTTAAAATTAGACATAGTACCTGATTAACGGAGTAGATTTGAACACCGATACACCCATGTGGCTATCGGTCTGGGAAAGTAGGTAGCGGATTAGGTGTGACCCGGACTCACCCACGACGGTACGTCCCTTACAGTGGGGCCCACCTTAATGTATGTATTCTCTATCCATTCCGTCCATCCGTTTTTCAAGATCATTTTATGTCAACATCCAAAAACTAAGGGAGATCCAATTAGAAGGTGGACCATACCATAGTAAACAGTGATGATTGACCATTAATAGGCCACACGAGTTTTGGATCAAGCTTTTATTTGTTATTTACCTTCATCCAGGCTTATATAACCTTATAAACAGATTGGATGGAAACTAAACAATACGTAATAAATTAAGATGATCCCTAATAAGCTTTTAATGGTGGAGATATAAATCACCACTGTTTCCTATGGTATGGTCCACCTGATAATTGTATCTTCTTCAGATTTTGGTCTAGTACCCCAAAATGATCTGTAGAAACGGATGGACGGCGTGGATGTAAAATACATACATCAAGGTGGGCCCCACCGACTTGGACATGCAGTGGGCCTTTTGAAACTGTCCCACGCCGTCCACCAGCCATCCATAGCTGAGTAATCAGAAACCTGGTGATCTGATGGCTCCGATCATGAATAGGGATGCCCCAGAAATGTCCCAGGTTGGAAGATCCTAACCCTTGGATATTTGGACTGCAGCCATTAAAGAGATCGGTGTATCCATAACTGCAGGGCCCACCGTGATGTATTTGTTTTATATCTACACCGTCCATCTCATTTTAGACACAAGGCCCAAAACGAAGCAGAACCAAATCTCAGGTGGACCCCACCACAGTAAACAGTGGTGATTGAACTCCCACCATTAAAAAAAATCCTAGGGCCTACCGTAATGTTTACTTTCCATCCAACCTGTTGATAAGGTCATGCAGAACTGGATGAACGGAAAACACAAATATTATCGGTACGTAAGTCGATACTGGACGCAGATTGCGTCCTACCCCAGCCCGTCTCTCCAGCTGGGAACGGGCAGCATCTTTGAGTGGCCACCGTGATATTTGGGTCTTATCCATACCGTCCATCCATTTTTTTCGTATAATTTTACAGTGGGACATCCATAAATGAGCTAGATCTAAGGCTCAAGTGGGCCACACCACAGGAAGCAGCGGTGATAATGATTTCACCGTTGAATTTTTTTAGGGCCATCCATGATGTTTATTTCCCATCCAACCTATTCATACAGTTACATAGACCTGGATGAAGAGAAAATACAAATATCAACTCCATCCAAAACTTCTGTGGCCTCCAAGAAGTTTTCAACGGTAAGAATTTAATCCCCATTGTGTACTCAACTTGAACCTTGGATCTGCCTCATTTTTATCCTTTCACCTTAAAATGATTCGAAAAAATGGATGGACGGTGTGGATAAGACCCATACATCACGGTGGCCACTCAAAGCTACTGCCCGTTCCAGACGGAGACGTGCGGGTGTAGGACTAGGACGCAATCCGCATCCGTTTATATCAACTTCGCACGTGGACACGAGTCACGCGTGTGCATTAGCTCATCAGTAGGCAATATGCGTACAAAATAAACGAACGGTTGAATTTTTTTATTTTTTTTAAATAAATTTAAAATAAAAAAAAAAAAAAAACTCTACCTAACGAAGTGGGCCATTTGGCAATCAATATCAACCTTTGAGAAATGCTAAAGCGAACATTTGCCAGCCTGCCCTGCATATCCAACTAACAGGTAAGGATTATCCAGAGCCACTCGTTAGGTGGGCCACATGTAGACTTCCAATACACTCCAATCGGCTGTTTTCTGTTGATATTTCCTTATACAAGTGGGCCCCACCTCATCAAGTGGACGGACTACAATGTCCCATGTCTACATGCCACCTTGCCATGCATATTGGAGATTAGGCCATAAGGTGGGCCACACATATAATTAGAACCAGGAACCGTTAACGAATTTCTGTCTATTTCTCTTATACATGTGTTTCACACCATCTTCTCGTGTTAATGATCGGTACAGATCCCACACGCGCTGGAGAATACCGTACGTGCGGCGCGATTCGTCACTTTAATTTCTACCCGCGCGAATCTTCGTAGAATTTACGGAGCTCCGAAGACCAGGGAATTTGACAGCTTGGACCACTCTAACTCGACACGTGTCATTGTCAAAGTTGGTTCCCACCGACTCTTTTTCCATTTTAAAGCTGAGACGTGAGCCGCGAAAACTTTCACAAAAGGAAAAAACCACAAAAACCCTAACCCTAATTTCTCCCCTTTATCCCTCTCTCTTGAAACCCTAGCCCTAACTTCGATTTCAATGGCGGAATTCGAGCAGAAGGTGAAGGAGCGGGCGAAGGAGCTGAAGTCCGTGCTCCAGAAAGGGATGAGAGTCGTCGGCGAATCCTGCAAGAAGGGCTGGTACAAGGTCAGGAAGATGACCGGCCGATGACGTCTTCGATCCCCTACGAAACCCTAATTCCGACACGTTCGATACGTGTAAATCTCGGATCTTCTCTTCTTAGAATGTTAGGCTGCTTTCATGTTTTGATTTTCGCGTTTGGTTGATAGTTTGGGAACCCTAATTTCATTTAGATTTTTATGTAATTCTTTCTTCTCTAGTTGAATCGTTCTGTTTGATTTTGGAATCGGAAATCGCCCGAGTCGACTCGGCGTCTGATGGGTTTGACTCGCGTAATGGAAATTAAGGGAGGTTTGGTAATTTCACACGTACGTAAGGCACACGTGCCAATATGAAATACGTGCGAGATTTAAGCTTTCCATCATGGCTACACTGGTTAGATCGTCTGGTGCAGAAATCCGGCTACTTACACAAAACCAAATGAACGGCTAGGATGAGATGTTCTAACCGTGAAGTTTTTGTACACGGAAGCGCACTCAACATGAGGAACTGACTGTGGGGCCCACCTTGATGTATGTCTTGTATATCCACGCCGCCTATCTGTTTTTCTAGCTCATTTTAGGGTAAGAGCCCAAAAACGAAGCAGATCTAAATCTCAGATGGACCACACCATGAAAAACGGTGGTGATTAAGTAGATCCAGCAGAAAACAGTGGTGATAGTGACATCCACCGTTGAATCTTCCTAGGGCCCACCGTGATGTTTATGGATGAAGTGAAAGCACAAATTTCAGTCTTATCTAGAACTTTTGTGGCCCTTAAGAAGTTTTTAATTGTGGGCTTTGGCTCATGACCTAGACCTGGGCTTCCTCCAGGCCACCCTTATTGTGGGGCCCACCTTGATGCATGTGTGTATTTTATGTCCATCCGTTTAGGCATGAGCCGAGAAATGAAGCAGATCTAAATCTCAGGTGGACCATATTATAGGCAACGGTGCTGATTTCAGAAACATTATGGTGGGCCTTAGGAGGTTTTTAATGGTTTGGCGTTCTATCACCATTCTCCCCTATAATATGGTACGGTTGAGATTTGGATCTTATTCATTTATGGGCCCCTGACCTAAAATGATC
Organism: Magnolia changhungtana; assembly: GCA_030180095.1. NCBI lineage: Eukaryota > Viridiplantae > Streptophyta > Magnoliopsida > Magnoliales > Magnoliaceae > Magnolia > Magnolia changhungtana. The sequence goes on from JASAUF010000213.1 coordinate 1,119,754, forward strand.
TGGCAAAACGGATGGACGGTGTGGATATGAAATATATGCATGAAGGTGGGCGTCACCCAGCCTGGGCACTGATGGGGATGCCTGTGTGGCACAGTTGCCTCTAAATGGGCTGGGAGTTACATGAAGGTCTAGCAGGGCTGGGCTTTTCAGCCAGCTGAAAAAGATATACTTATGGGTGTGTCTATTAGTGGGTCTGACCCAACACATAAGATCCAAGGCCCGCTTAGCATGCGCCTTGCATTGCAAGCCCAATCTCAACAAAATTTGATGGGCCCGGCTCATAGGAAAATTGATCAATCCTTCCCTACTAAGGAATGAAAGACATGGTGGCCCCACACGCATATATTTAGAGCTGTACACGAGTCGAACCGAGTCGACCTTGGCACAGCTCGACTCAGCTTGGCCACTAGCTGACCCCAGCTTCAACTCGTCTCGGCTCGGTCCTCGAGCCTGACTGGGCAAATGGGTTCCGTCAGCAGCTCGGGCCAATTTGAGTCAAGATCGAGCATGTGCAGCATTTTCTCAAACACGTGGAGTGCACCTTCAATTTCTCACGGTATGTAAAACAGTAGCAGCAATTTACGCAACATCAAAATTAAGATATAGGGTATTTGTTTTGCATTCATACCTTCCTCATCACCAATCGACACTTCGTTGAGTCATTTCATCAATATCAAAATAACCGAGTCACTGAACTAGTTCGATCCGAGTTTGATTCATGTTGGGGTTCAATCTGAGTCTATTCGAGCTCGGGCAAGCTCAAACTCGGCTCGAATTTTTCAAGTCAAGTGTAGCGAGTTATCAGTTCGTATACAGCTCTATGACTATGGTTGGCATCCCATCCCCACTGTTCCCATAGTGTGGCTGGCTTTAAGCTGGTGTTGTAGAGGCTTTGGCCCCATCCACGTCTCAGATTTGCAGCACAATTGGTGAACGGGCATATCACGGCAGTACGCAATGCGGCCTTGGCCCCAATGTCATTGATCCTGTGAGGGGCAGATCGCTTAGAACAGCCACCCAACTCTTTTAAGGCCCATATGTGAAATCCACTCCACGCCGTCCATCACACATTATATAGCCCATAAAAGTTCAAATGAAAGTGCAAGTGCATCCAAACAGGTAGGCCCCACAATCAAGGTAACACCGACGAATATGTTATCGGATGACACCCAATCCACTCCCCTAAAGATGTAGTGAAATTTCTAATTTGATGCATGGTATTATGTGAGATTAGGTGTTGTATTTTAAAAAGGTTTTTTTTTAATAATTTTATTTTAAAATTCAAAGTTTTACTTTCATATTTTTTTTCAAAGTATGTTTGTTTTTACTTCCTACTATGTCAATGTAGCTCAAGATGATCTAAGCCATCCATCATATGTGGTTTCAGTGGATCATAAGTTAAGACATTCAGATTAAATCTAATCCTCTCCATCATTTGTAAAATAAGCTTATTCTATTCTACACCCTGATCCATAGCTCAAGTGAGATACTGGGTGAAAGATACCTCGTTTCAACACTTAGGTCTTGGTATCGATCCCTAGTGGGGGTTGCTAACAGTGAAGTGTGAACGGACTGTGGGTGTACTAACAAGCCAACCAAAAAAAAAATAAAAAGCTTATTCTACAACTTTACAAGTGGTCCGCACTATGGTTTGTATGCAGAATCCAACCTATTTAAAAAGGGTCTCCCCATTAAGAAAGCAGGATGCCTTGGAAATAAGGCAGAAGTCTTTTCAAATACTTTTAAATGGATGTCTATTGGTTTACAGTGCGGCTCACTTATTTATCGTATAGACATGAATTTTGGGCATTTCTTCATGATAGTGGGTCAACTCCATTGAATTGGGTGTTGCTAACATAGCTAAGTGTATGATGCAACTTCCAAGTTGCGAAAAAGGCAGGGCCCACAAAGATCGGTAAAAGATAGGTAGATCCATCCGCTAAATCGTAGAAACAATGGGTAGCCAATGGATTGACGGATATTATAGCACATCCAATGAATGGATTGGCCTGATTTAAGGATCACCCTTTTAGTTGGGATGGGTGTAGCGTGTTTCACTGACTGCGGGTCCTGCCTAGAAGACCGTGTGGCATGTTGATGTTGTCCATCTGTTTTTGGAGCTCATTTGAAGCAAATGCAAATCTCAAGTGAACTACATTACAGAAACAGTATCATTAATAACTTATTATCACTCATGGATGGTGTCATAAAAAGGGCTATACATGAGCAAAGTTAGCTCGGTAACTCGCTCGACTCAACTCAAAAAAGCTCGATTCGACTTGGTTTGAAACTGAGTTTGAGCCGAGTTGAGTTGATTTTTTGAGCTCGAAAAATTTTGAACTGATTTTGAGCTCAACTCGACTCGGATCGAACCCAACTTGGATCGATTCAGTTCAGCGTGACTTGATTACTTTGATATTGTTGTTGCTCACCAAGCAGTTGATGAAATGACTCAATGAAGTGTGGCTGGTGGAAAGGAATGTACGTATATGAAACAAATACTTTTTTTTTCTTGATTTTTATGTTGCTTACAAGGTGTTTGATGAAATACATGTAAATCCATTGTCGTTGTTTTACATACAGTAAGATTTTGAAAATGCAGTTCATGCGTTTGTGAAAAATGCTCCACAAATGAACTCGGCTTGAACTGGCCCGAGCTGCTAACTGAACTGAGTTAAGCTATCCAGTCAGGCTCGAGGACCGAGCGGAGTCGAGTCCAAGCCGAGGCCAGCAAGTGGCCGAGCCGAGTCGAGTTGTGCCAAGCTCGACTTGGATCAACTCGTGTACACCTCTAGTCACAAACACAGAGATGAAGATAACACAAATATCAACTTGATTCATAACATTTGGGACTCCAAACAAGTTTTTAAATTGTAGAAATTCAATTTTTACCGTATGTTACTTGAGATTTGGATCTATTTATTTTTTGGAACCATGCCCTAAAATGAGCTAGAAACACTAATAATAATTAAAAGAAAAAAAAAAAAAAAAAAAACCAGCAGCAGGTTAGGCCTGAGATAGATCTCAGCCCAGCTTTTGAACCGTGTTTCGGCTTACCCTATTTAAAAATTTGATTTTTCAAGCCTGACCCAGCTCATTGGCACCTCTAGCAAATATACAACACATACATCAAGGTGGGACCTACAGTGAAGAAAATACCACTACAGTGTAACCCAAGTAACACCTAATCCGCTCTCTGTTACATTATTCTTGTGAGTGCATTATCCCAGCTGCCAATCATGTGGGTCCCTCTATAAAGATTCCCTAGTCTGAAAAGACCACCGTGCACTCATCAGGTGGGCCACAAAAGTTCTGGATCAAGTTGATATTTGTGCTTTCCCTTCATCCTGGTTTGTGTGACCATACCAATAGGTTGGATATAAAATAAATATCACGGTGGACCCTCTTTGGAAGGTTTCAATGGTCAGTGTTAATATCCCACTGTTTCCTATCATGTGGTTCACTTGAGCTTCGGATCTACTATATTTTTCGGCTCATGCCTTAAAAGCAACTGAAAAAATAGATGAACGGCGTGGATATAAAACATATACATCACAGTCGGCCCCACAGCACCAAACACCACTTAGCTGGGTAGTGTTGCCGTCACCACTCAAGGAGCTGCGTGGTGTCATAACTTTATCTAGCGCATAATGACATGTGTGTGCCTGCTCATTTTAGAGTATGAATCCAAAATCAAGTGGGCCACACCACAAGAAACGGACGTGGATTTCATGCTAAAGCCTTTTAGCATGAAGTTCATGTGCAAGGACGCTGGGTGGAGCCATGGTGATGTTTGTGAGAAATCCATCATGTCCATCCGTTTTCGAAGATGATTTTAGGACTTGCTACCAAAAGTTAGTTATATCCAACATTGAATTGGGCCACACAAGAGAAAACAGTGGGCATTCATTGAGCACCGTTGAAGTATTCTAATGGTCATAAAAGTTTTGTATCAGGCTATCCTCTTATTGGGAATGAACTTGTCAACCGTTTGGATGGCATATAGACATGAAGGTGAAGCCCATGAAGGTTTCAACAGTCGAAATTTCTTTTCCCAAATTTCCCTCTCGTGTGACCCACTTGAGTTTTGTATCCACCTCATTTTTTTTTTATCACGCATACTAAAATGAAGTCGCAAAAAGGATGGACGGAATGGACTTCTCACAGACATTGCAGTGGGCCCCACCAGCATCCTTGCGCAGGAAAAGGCTTTTACAGGAAATCCGCGTCCACAGGAAACAGTGGTGATTGAGCATACATATGTTGGAAACTTCTCAGGGAGCCGTGAAGATTTGGATCAAGCTGATATTTTTGTTTTCCCGTCACCTTATTAACGGGTTGGATGTCAATTAAAAATCAGTGCAAGGCCTGGAAAAGATTCAGGGGTGGATGTCATTATCCCCACGGTTTCATGTGGTGTGGTCCACTTGAACTTTAGATATACTTCAATTTAGTGCTTATGATCTAAAATGAGCGGGCAAAATGGATGAATGGCATGGATAAAACACATATATCACTGTGGGACTCTCCTGTAGTGTGGTCCACTTGAGCTTTGGATATGCTTCAATTTTCGGCTCATGCCCTAAAATGAGTTGGAAAAATGGATGGACCGCGTGGATAAAACGACAGGTGGTCCCCACAGTCCTGACATGTCATATATATATATTTTACACACACACCCCACACACTCACGCTGGTGGAATTTCACCACCCATGGGCACTCGAACCCTTGAACGGGAGTTGAAACTACTGAGAGTCCATAGCTCGCCTTCACCAACACTTGAAGTTAGGGTCTTCTGCAGTAAGCACGTCATCATCCAGACCATCCAGATCATAGTGCTCATTGCTGATGGATCATAGTCGGACATCCACACTCATTGAATAATCTTGACAATTCAATTGATGATTATTAAATGGACGGTTAAAAAATAAACTGACCAGTGGTCCTACAAAGAATTCCACCTTTTAACAATGAATAGCAGGCCCGCCATTCAGTGATCTGATCTGGCCTTCCATCTGTGGATGGGCAATGCTGCGCAAAGCTCCCCCATCGTTTGATCCTAGCCATTCAATCATTTGCAACGGCAAAAAGTCCACTAATGGGAATACGTGGTGGTCGTTCGCTGGAATATTTTTTTGGGTCTATCTGTGATGAGGTGAACCTGATGGACGATCCTGACCACAGAAAGGTGGGCCCCACATTCTATGATAGTGGATGAGTCGCATTCAATCTTTTTTTAAGCAAAATCTTCAAGCCTATCAGGAATGAAATCTCTTCACCAGACTGCATTTGGAAATCTTTGCAATCGCAACAGCTAGATCTGCTTCTCGTGCACTGCTGCTCACGCTCATCTCGTGCTGCCCCCTTCTCAGGTGACACCACCTCAGTCGGTGGGTCCCATCGCTGGAACTGTCCAGTAGAGGTATGATCTTTGATGGATTACAGGGCCCGAGTAGAACGCAGATAAGGTGGGACCCCGGATCCAGGTGGGTGTGGCCCTGACTGTGGGGCCCACATCAATGCATGTGTTGTATGTCCACGTAGTCCTGTTTTGTCAGCTCGTTTCAGGGTACAGTCCTCACTGGTATGTGTGTGTTATGTTAGAAGTGTTAGAGCTTTTTATAGCTCTGCCTAATTTGAACCAAAGACCAGGGACCAGGTGTTGAGATATAACGGTTGTTTATGATGGAGAACTAAAGTAGTTTTATCGTCGACTTTTCAACTACATATATGCATGATCAAGCGATTTATAAAAATAGTGGGTTTTCATTCTAATGAGTTTTTTTTTTTTTTTAAGTCGTTAATTATATTTTTTCATTGTAATAGTAGAGATAACTCAATTCCGACAACATGAAAATAGAAGAAACTCAATTACATCAATTGTAATGAAAAATACAAAAATTATAACAAGCATCCCTTGGTGATTTAGTGTATGTGGTGTAGGATAGCGATGCCTTAGATTTGAGGGCCTGTTTGGGAGTGTAGATTTGGAACCCTGTGGATGTTTGGCACCCTGGAGTGTGAATCAACTCTAATCCAAAAGTACCTATCCATGGTATATTTACAAGGGTTTGAATTTAATTACTAAATCAACTTTAATATCTCTAATTACTGAGATATGTAATTTTTGACACAATGGTTGTGATAAGCCCGTTGAAATATATGCTTTGCTCGAAAATGATGAAATTCCAAGTCTCGGATGGGTCACAAGCACAAACTCATGTCTAGTGACTAACCAACGATTTTTAATTGTTGATTTACATGGACAATGTTTGGATGGTGCTAATCATCGTTAGTGGGTCATGTGCCCAATAGAATGATAGTGTATAGTGACACACATGTTACACCTGCAATTATTGAAATGATTACAAACCCCCTCAAAGAGGGGATTGGAAACCCCCTGGATTTGAAACCCCCTCAAATTCCCTCCATTCCCCTCCAATCTATGGTGCCAAATGACCCCTAAGTATTCTTTGGTTCAATGACTTGAGCATAGACAAAGAAAATTATACTCCTGAAAAAGAAAAGAAAAGACCTTCATTACAATCCAATGCCTGATATAGATGAAAAGAAATTACTTCACTCTTAATCTAAGGCAGTCCAGTGTAATAATGTAGATGGATAGAATTACACTACTCATATGCTAAAGTTAATCCAGTGCAATAGCGTGAATAAGTCATCCTATGCTAAAATAAGATTAAAAAAAAAAAATAGAAGATAGACAATGTTATACTATTGATTTTATTTGATATGTGTTTAATTAAGTGGCAAAGACTTGGAGCTCTTCAATTTTTCTTATATTCATTTGGGCCCGAGGACAATCATGGCCTATCAAATGACACCATATATACTAGTCATTTTTCATTGGTTGGTTATTGATTACACCCACATTCTACCCCGTGACATAGATGAGAGTTTCTTTTAGCCTACCATGTGTTGGTGATAGTCATCTGCTCTTTTTTTTTTTTTTTTTTTTTTTTGTGCAAAAATAAATAATTTGTTGTGAATTTAGGCCAATTTAACATCGTTATCACCCTACTCTTCAAATATTTTCATCCATAGAAACCATGTGAAATGTCATGATGCATCAATAGAACTCATTACTCGATGTGATCGTGTTATGGTCGATACCCATCTTTGGTCACGAGGCCACTATAGTGGTTAGTTAGCCCTGTCATGTGCATAAGATACACGACATTTACCCTTTCGGAGCTACTCATGACTTTATAGATTTTGATTTCATTTGGTCATCAGAATGATCGAGTAAATTTTCCTTCTGTCCCTCATTAAGATTTCGCTGATATGTGACATCATTTAAGTTGTCGAATATGACTCAAGTAAATTAAGTGTAAATAATTCCAAAAATAAAACAAATACAAATCTTAAATGAACAATACCACATAAAACAATTCTTGCATGGGTCATACCATAGGAAATAATAGTTATCGACGAACCACCATTAAAAACTTCTTAAGTCCACCATAATGTTTATTTGCAATCCAACCTTACCATCCAAACTTCCTAGGTCCACCATTGAAAACTTCTTAGGAGTGTTGCCAAGTGCCACCCACATTAGCCTTGTTGGACAACCTCATTTTCTTGGTTGTGTTTGGCTAATCAGTGGATGGGTAGGACCAGTTTCATCACGTTCACTAATCATGCTAAAAATAAAAAATAGACCATCTTACCTCATTTAAAAAAAAATATTAATAAAAGTTTGGGACCAAATGATTTAACCTTCCAATACATGGCCAAGATGATATGCAAATTCAACATTTCTTGATTGGGGGCACCCAAATAAGCTTACATGTAGACAGGGTGATATATGAATGGACTATTTATAGATTTTGGAGACACCCCAACAAGCACAAGCCCTTAAGAGCCAAGGTGGTCCCCAGCCACATGAATTTCCTTTGATCGGAAGTTATGTGGGGCCCACGGACATGCCTATGAGAAATCCACTCTGTCCATTAGTTTTTCAACCTCACAATATGACCTATCATTGAAAATTGTGGGGACTACAAAAGTTTTGAATAAGGATGATATTTGTACATCTAGTTTATACCAATGTCAATAACATTATAAACGATTTGGATGGCATATAAGTATCATGGTGGGCTCCAGGAAGTTTCAACAGTTGATATTTCCATTCTCACTATTTCCTATTCCCAGGGCTATACACGGGTCAAGCTAGCTCGAAAAAACTCGCTCGACTCAACTCGGATTGACTCGGCTTGAAAGGCTGACTCAAGGCGAGTCGAGCTTGTTTACTAAAGCTCAAGTTGAGTTCAAGCCAAGTTCGACCGTGGTATATTTCAACTCGACTCGACTCGAAGCTCGAGCTCGAGCTCGACTCGGCTCGAGTAATATATTTTAATAATATATAATATATATTATATTAATATTAAATATATAAAATATATATAAATATATATATATATAAGTTAAAAAAAAAGAAGTTAAAACTTAAAAGTTTTTACTAAAAAACCCTGCCCGTCCCGTTCCCTCTTTTTCTTTCCCTTACCCTACGGAGGTAAACTCGACTAGACTCGAACCACTAGCTCGACTCGAAAGCTTTGGCAAACAAGCTAAGCTTCAATGTTGAGCTCGAGGGCGAGCTCGAGCTCGAACTCGAGTATAGCATGGACGAGTCAAGCCAAGCTTGGCCCACATCAACTCGATGTACAGCCCTACCTATACCGTGTGGTCTACATGAGTTTCAAATCTACATGTTTCTAGATTCCCATCCTATTGTGATGTTGAAAAATTAATGAACGGATTGGATCTCTCACGGGCATCTCTCTGACGTGGCAATCCATGTCCACCATCTAAAGAGGTCCCTTTGATATTCAAAAACTGCTCGGCAACACTCAGTCAGGACTAGGGGTAATTCCCATGAGGTCAAGCTGTGTGGGCCCCACCATGATGTATGTTCAACATTTACCCCATCAGATAGATGCAGAATTTCATGGTGGGCTGTAGTTTGAAAAATCAAGTCAATCCATCACTTGGGTGGGCCACACTACATACAATAGTTGAGAGGGGTTGTCCTCCCATCAAAACATTCATAATCATATATTGGGCCCACTGAGATGTGGTTCACAAATCCAGCCCATCAATTGTGTGTGTCCCACTTGCATGAGGGACGAATCAAGTTTCGGCCGCATCCAAAACTTAGGTGGGCCCCACCAAGTGCTTTTATATGTTTTAGTCATGTCTTCACATGGTTTTAGATGGTACGGCCCACATTAGCTGATTTTTGGGATATCCTATAACTTAAAGGGCACCCATCAAATGTACAGTATTAATGTTTGAGGACAGATCACGGGTGGGGTCCACACAGCTGTACCTCCTAGTACCATTTCCCTCCATAAAAACCATTTGAATTAATTTTAGAGCCCATTTTACAAAAAACCGCTTTTCTACTAAAAAAATAAAAGTTTGAAACCGACCTCTAGACATTAATTGACTTTTGGTAAAGTTAATAGCAATTCATGTTTGTTCTCACATGCATTCGGATAACGAAATCGCATCTCTTTTCTGTAGTAGTTAATTGTGCGTTTTAGTTAGTTTTTAAATGGTGGTGACAAACGTGGCATTCATCTACATCAATCCAGGCTAGCTACAACAAACATTGTGGATGGAGCATGGATCAAAATTCATACTGTTTTGGCAATATTAACCGTCTTATACTGGCTGTTTGATTTTGGACCACCAATCTTTTTGTCTTTAGCCGTCTATCTAATTGAATCATCCAATCTATTTGGATGGTTGGACCTGCGGCCAGTTTGTGAGAAACAGTCATAAATCGTGCATGCTAACTTAAAACACGTGTGAGATTTAAGCCCATCAGTACATGGGCCCCAAGGGAGGAGAGAAAGGGGAAAGATTAGACAGAGGAAGCTGGGAGCCATCTACACCACTCATTTTACAGTGTGTAGAACACTGAACACTCAAGTATGTGGGCTCCCCATGTTTTAAGTGTATAAAATTCAATCCGTTCATTCAAATCTATATTCGATGTTAGGTTTTAAAGTAAAATAATAGTGAAATCTAAAACTTAGATGGGCCACACCAATTGGAACAATGTGAATGAGATACTGACAGTTAATCATGTCTTACTCACCCAGATGAAGAGAAAAGACAAACTACATCTTAATACAAAACTTGCATATGTCAAGTAGCAAAAAGTCCACTCATAGGATTTGATTAGAACATATGCCGCTGCTAGAAATTAGTCACTCAAAGCATGTTCAAAAGTTGTTAGGTCAAACATGATTTGAACTGTACCAGCCTCTTCCCATGATTTATTTTCCGCACACTTGTGAGTAATCAAACCCTTGACCTAGTGTTGAAACTCTTGTGAATCTACCTGCGGGGCAATAGTAAGGACCCGAGCGTCTCCTAACAATATGTGATCCAATCAAAACAGCCCATTTTTCAATATCATGCAGCCATATGGTGTCGGGTTGACAATCCCGATCCATATTAACTCAAGTGCACCCACTTGCTTTAGGAAGCTAATTGATTGGTGTACCTCACACTAGCTATATAGCTGTTGTATTGCTGTTAACAAGTTCTGTGAGTCTGATCATGAGATATGTTTTACATTCAAATCGTCCATCCATTTGGTGAGCTAATCTTAAGGCTTGAGACAAAAAATAAGACAAATCTAACTATCAAGTGGACCACACTGAAAAAAGCAGTGGGAGCTTGAACATCTACCATTGAAACCCTTTTTGGGGTCACAGAAGTTTTGGATCAATATGAAATTTGTTTTTCCTCTTCACTCAGGTCATTGTGACCTTATTAACAGATTGGATGGAAAATAAACGTTATGATGGGCCCTTACGAATTGTTTAATGGTGAAAATCATTATCTCCGCTAATATTTGCGGTGTGGTCCAGATGATCTTTGGATATGATTTATTTTTTGGATAACGTTTTAAAATGTTCTTTAAAAATAGATGAACATTGTAGATATAATAAATACGTCACTGTGGGGCTTATGTAACTTTGATCTCCTTTGAACCATTCCTACAACTCGGAGCTCAAGGAGCATCAATGCTCCTCGATGCATGACACGTACCTACAACAGCTATATAGTTGGTGTGTGGTACACCAGCCAATCCACTTCCCTTACGCAGCATATTGACTTAGATTATAGTGACCCACGAGCAAGTAGCTGAGCGGTGTTGCCACACAGTAGAACTTGATTGTGGGATGTACTGTTGTTAGAGATGGAGCTCCCTCAAAGCAACAATGGAGAGGCAGGAACTTATACACTATAGCATTCTAAGTAAACTCTATGAGGTTTTCCATAATGCATATCTCTTATCCACCCCATCTGTCTATTGTACCACTAACTTATTTTAGGATATGAGCCTAAAAGTAAAGCATATCTAAAATTTAAGTAGGCCACGTGGCGGAAATAGTGAAAATTGAATGCATATTATTGAAAATATCTAAGGCCACACAAATCAAGCTAATATTTGTGTCTTGTCTTCTCTTTACCTGTACCGGTATGACATTATGAACTAATTAGATGACAAATAAATATTATCGTGGGGTCCTAAGAAGATTTTACTAAGAACGTCATTATCCCACTATTTCCTCTAATAGCCCACTTCAGCTTTAGACATATTTCAATTATAAGCTCATACAGAGTTTATTCAATACACTGTAGTATTGAGTTACTGCTAGTAGAGTTGTGCATGGGATGACTTGACCTGGCAAACTCGACTCGCCTGACTTGTTCAGACCCGACTTGAGTCGATTTGATTTGAGCAAACTTTGTCAAATCCGAACTCAAATCAAGTCGAGTTCAGGTCACTTGGTAACTCAACTCACCCAGAATCCAACTCAGTACTGGCTCAACTCAATTCAAAATGCGACTAGTGTGAATATATACTCAAGTCGGCAAGTGTATTTAAGTTTTGTGTTGTAATTTTAGCCCATAGTTGCTTGTTGATGCTGACTCGACTTGATTGGTACCTGTGACCGGGTGGGACTCAGTTTGGATTAGTCTAAGCCAAACTCAAACTCAAATTGGGTTAGGCATGCTCAATTTGGTACTGAGTCAGGTCGAGTTCGGATCAAGTCTATTTCAAAACTGAATCGAGTCCGATCAGCCCTAACTCAGTTCGACTCACCTTGATGCCCAGCTCTACTCACCAGTCACGGCATACAGTCACGAAGTGACACAATCAATACTACTACTCTAAAACTTTTTTTGGCTCATAATAAGTTTTTGATGATGAACTTCCACTCCCCATAATGTGGCCCACTTGAGCATTGGATCCGCCTCATTTTTAACCTGTACTTTAATATGATATGCCAAAATGAATAAACAATGTGGATAAACCATAACATCAAGGTGGCTCTCAAACCCCAGCCTGTGTCAAGCTAGCGGGGTAGTCCGAAGGCCAATCCAAGTCCGCAGCCTACTGCAACCAACTCACGATCTCAAGATCAGATGGCTTGAACAACCATCGGCCGCATTTCGTGGACACTTGTTGGTGGAAATAGGACGGTTGGATATTCTTCATTGTCAACCGTCCAATCAATGTCCACTGATCCAATAATAAAATAATCTTTGGTCCATGATCCATCTACCCTGGGTACCAGTGACTACTTATATGCCACGTGTGCAAGTTCTAATGCCGCGTATCATCCATCGCATAGCCAGAGCATCAAAGTTTTTCAGCTCTGGGTATAGCCTGATGAACCGAAGTACGCTAGATCCATCCACCTACTAAAATGCAAATGGAATTTTTTTTTATATCAATCTCAACCGTCCATCTAGTATATCCAGTCATAGATGGCCCAAAAATCACACAAAAATATAATTCTCAGCACCTGTTTTCTTCATCACTCAACACTTAAAACTTGACCGTTAATTATAATAAACTCCTATCCCTTTTCTCAGGTTATTTTAAGGCATGAGATCCAACGCTCAAGTGGACCACACCAAATAATAAGCTTGCACAAAGCATTAAATGTCAGTTGCATTAAATGCAAGAGTCATCTGTGGTGTGGTCCATTTAACCGTTGGATTTGCTTCATTTTTGTTTTTATAACTTAAAATAATATAAGAAAAGGGATAGACGGCTTGGATTTACAGGTACATCACGGTGGGCCCGCCCACAGAACTGCCCGTTCGGAGTCAGGGACGGGCGGGGTTAGTACGCAATCCGCGTCCCTTTCTTGCATTGCAGGTTCCATAAGATGAGCGGTCCCGATTGATGCATTAAACTGCCACGTGTAATGTGGAGAGATGCCTACACCACACTCATGTTCTTCCGAATCTACCGTATCTCGCAACAAAGGGGCTTGCGTTCTTCTTAACCTTAACCTACACCCCTTCACACCCCTTTCGATTCGTCAATATCCAGAGAGAGAGAGGAATGGCAGGCTCCGTGAAAGACCTGAAGTCGAAGGATGAGCTTGCTAACGTACTCCGGGAGGGCGCACCTGTTATCCTTCACTTCTGGGCATCGTGGTGCGAGGCATCCAAGCAGATGGACCAAGTCTTCGCGCATCTCTCCACCGATTTTCCACACGCCCATTTCTTCAGGGTTTGATACTCTCCGTCTCTTCCCCATGGTTTCTTTTTTATTTTCCGATTTTGCCCTCATCTTTTTTTCTGAAATACCGTTTGAGACCTGGCTTTTATTTTTTACTTTTACTTCTGATTCAATTTTTATTTTTATTTTTAAAAATGTTTGGGGTTTTGGTTTTTTTTTTTTTTTTTTTTTTTTAAAGAATATTTTATTATTTTGTTTTCTGTTTTCTTTTTCGAATTTTATTGGGATTTTGTTTTGCTGATATTGATTTTTTACTTGTTCTGACGAAAACCCATTTAGATTATGATCATTGCTTTCATTTTGTTTTCATTTTTATTGGAATTTTCATTTCAATAATATATATATATATATATATATATATATATATATATATAAATTTTTGCTGAAGAAAATCTCATTTGGGTTTTGGTTGTTCTCCTTTTTTTTTTCTTTTTTTTTTCCCCAGTATTTTGTACATGTTTTCTGGAGCAACGCTCGGACTGTCCAATCGATTGATCGGAACCGTCCAATGGGTGAAGCTCAAACTTTTTGGGCCACCATGCAAGAATCATGCTGATGAAAGTGATCTGATCCATCTCAAAGTTGGATTTCTTTTTTATAACCATCCAATTTTCAAGCAACGACCTTTCAAAAAAAGAAAAAAAATCAAGCAACGGATTGGATGGTTAGGATTGTCTGATTGAAGTGGTTCTTTGGAACCAGAAACAATCCATGATGAACCCCAACAAATGGATTCCTCAAAAGTTTCATTGGACCTATTTTCCATAAAATGATCTTAACCATTCAATCAGTTAATAATAATAGTAATAATAATAATAATAATAATATTATTATTATTATTTATTCTTTTGCATAGTAGCTAATGAAACCTTTATCAACTGTCTCATTGCAACTAGGAGCACCTGAGCATTTTTCCATATTCATCTCTCTCTCTCTCTCTCTCTCTCTCTCTACACACACACACAAAGAGAGCACTATACACACAGAGATAGCACTACATAAAGGTGGTGTTATGCACAAGTCACAAGCATTTTTTCCATATTCTTCTCTCTCTCTCTCTCTCTCTCTCTCTCTCTCTCTCTCTCTCTCTCACACACACACACACACAGAGATAACACTACACACACAAAGAGAGCACTACATAAAGGTGGTCTTATGCACAAGTCACAACTAGTTGGATCATAACACTTTCGTCCAACTAGTTGCGTGTGAAACGTCACAGATGCACACATGTACAAGGATGTTCGCCTGGAACTAGTTGGACAGTAAGTTATCCTCCAACTAGCACATAATTGGCAACTAGTTGGTTTTTTCCCCCTTTACAGAATTTGTTTAAAAAAATAAAATAAAATATCTATTTGCTTCTTTTACTTTATTTATATAGAAATAACATTTGGGATTGTCATTCTTATGTGTTTGTCTATTTTTCCCATTAAAAAAACATATTTGGGATTGAAACGTTTTATATATGTTTCTTTTCTGATGTGGGGTTAAGGGTTATATGCTTGACATTGCTTTCTTTTAATCATTTATCCCAATACATTAATCTTTATTTGTTTCTGTTCCTTTCTCAGGTTGAAGCAGAGGAACAACCTGAGATTTCGGAGTCATATTCGGTTTCAGCAGTCCCTTATTTCGCCTTTTGTAAGGTCAGTTATTTTTATTTTTGGCCTCTCTTTATTTCTTGTCTTGATGCAAGCATTCGCGCTTAGGCTTATTGCAAAACAAACCAATGAACAAAGTGAATGGGAAAGGAATATGGGGAAATACTGCACGCGTAGCATTTGCATGTAGGTTGCTAACTCACCCCATGTTTTTTCCTTTATCTGATCAGGCAATCCTCTATATGGGTCGATCCAAATCCTGGACCCAATTTTGTGGTTTATGCTCTTATTGTTGACTATATTGTTGTTTAATATGGGATTTAGAATCTAGAAATGTGTATGTATCATAACATTGTGCATGCAATAAAATAAGAATAGTAGTATTCATCATTTGTGTTGGTTGATGATACTGGAGAGGGAAAATTCTAATTTTGAGGTTTTTACGATTGCCCCCCCCCCCCCCCGCCCACGTGAATTAGTATTAGTAGAAATAACATAGAAGCAACCTTTAGTTAAATTTGATGGCCAGGGAATCCCCAAAGCGATCTACTTCATTATCTTGGCTCAATTATTGGACTTGATGGAGACATCGATGAGAATGTTGCAATATAATTAGAGCGCGGTGGATGAAGTGGATATGTATCTCGCCCAGTATAGTATTTGTCTGATCATCACATACACATGAAACATAAGGGATAGATTTTGTAACATAGCTATTCAGCCAACTATGCTTTATGGGGCAAAGTGTTGGGTGGTTAGAAGGCAACTTGAGAAGAGATGAGTAGCTTTTTGCTTCTTCATTTATGTTTTGTATGCACGGTTTTAAATGTTGATTATGATCACGAGTCGACCATAATGGCCACCTCCGTTACACGATGCCGGGCTGAACTACTCCATTCAAAAAAGGTCTGTATTTGTGTGTATCAGATTATCCACCCCAATTATGTGATACAGTGGTGAAATGGTCCATTAAGGGAAAAAAATTGGGTTGTATTTGCTCCTATTGGCCAATACAAAGCGATATGCTCCGTATTGACACTAACACAAGGTTGTTGCAGCCAACACAGGCCGATATGGCCAGAAGGCCCCATTTTGGAATTTTTATTTTCAAAATTTCTGTCGTTTTTCCACTGCCTTTTCATTTAGAACTAATTTTATACTAGATTTAGGCCCATTTTGATGATCTAAAGATTCTAAGCACAAGATTTGAGTAGGATTTGATGGAATGAAGCAGAATGGACCAATTGAAAAATATCGAAAGTAGGGGTGTAAACCATAACTCTCTCTTTTTTTCATCTCCTTTTTGTTGTATTCATATATAATGGGTTAATCCCCCAAATCATGCTTGATTTGTGTTCAATTAGGACCTATTTGGTTGTCTTTCAGCAGGTGAAGCTGATGATAACATCTTTAACAAAGAGTAGTCTGATAACCGGTGAATACTTTTTTTTTTCAATAGAGATTATGATGTTTTACATTTTCCCCTATTTTCCAACAACTTTCTGAGATTTTTTTCTTTTGTGCCAAAAAATTTCATATGGGCATGTATTGTCTAATATGGGTCTTCAACGCCTTGTTTACATGTTTCATTTGCTAGCTGCTCTCTCTCTCTCTCTATCTATCTATCTATCTATCTATCTTTGAGTTATTGTTGGGGGAGCCGCGGAGGTGGTGGTGGAGCCCCTCCATTTTGTTCTGGAGTGGTTGTTTCTTTGTAGCCTGTTGCATGCTAGGGTGGGGCTGTTTCTGGCCTACCTTTCTGTGTTTTCTGTCTCCATCAATTAAAGACAAAAAAGCAAAAAAGAAAAAAGAAAAATGGAAAACAGAGAAGGCAAGTTGAGAGGAGAATGACCAGTATGGAGCTAAGGAAGATAGATGGATATGAGGGAAGACTAGAAAGGACAAACTTAAGAATGAGGTCATCTAAAGCTGCTTGGGAAGTAGTCTTGATAAGAGACAGCAACATAGAGAACTTTGATCGAGGTTGATGGGCTAGAAAAGAGGACGAGAGAGACTAAAGGATTTGGATTGAGGTGGTGACGTTACAGTACAATTGGCTATTTAATCATTGAAGCAATTTTTATTAAGAAGAAACCCTCGATGGGGCAAAATAATATGCCTAGGAAAGAGCATCCACCCATGCCTACATTGCAAGAAAACTCTTCCAAGTTCACCCTGAATACACCTTGAGAGAGATCGCCCAAAAGGCCATATAAAACCCGACCTCATCAATCACCTCACTACGAAATCTGGTTCATCATTAATATGTTCTATTCTTTAGTTCCTTCCAAATTGGCCAGAGCGTGCCTAGGAGACGGGATCCACAACTTTCTCCCTTTTCGTTCAGCAGGACCAACTTTCCTCTCCCAAAGGGGCAGGTCATCAACTCAGGCATTGACCATGCCACGCCAAGTTAATGAAAGCACCATCCTCATATGTCAATGAGAGGGAGGGAGGGAGAGATGGTCTCATTTCATTCTCCTCATTTCTTAGTAACATTCATTGATGATTATTTGTCATGCACACCCCGAAGGGAATGCAAAGGAAAATAAACAAAATTGTTGGGAAGAACCTAACAATCCTCTAGCAGAGTTCACAAGAAGTCAAGAATCCCCTCTCCAAATCTTCTTATGAGGCATAAAAAACAAAAGAAAACTCAAGAACTTTTTTATTTCTAAGATATCATAATGCTTTACAACTCCAAAGTCCAAATAGAGCCTTATATGAGCTTAACAAAAGAAAGATGCCTGTTTATGGAAATGATTAGGGATAGATTAGGGAGAGACTTCCTACATTGGAAGATTGGCATTGGACTTACTATCACAATTCCAGGACACAAATCTAAGGTAAGTTCTTGACCATTTGGTTTAGACAGGGATCCTAAATTAAATTCTAAAATCTGAAATTTTTGCTAAGTTTTATGCTTCTGCTTCTTTCAAAATTCGGCTACAGGCCCAACCATATGAATGTTCTGATTTGCACCAAACCCAACTCCAAACCTAGATTCAAAGACCCAATGTGTACACAACAGGTGTACCCGAACCTGATTGGATGCGGGTCTGGGTCTTCAAGAAACTAGACCCAGACCCAAAAGGACCTGGACCGGCAAGACCCAAACCTGGTTAGCCCTGATATGGGCACTATAGGACCCATCCCGTTTGAAGCCCTATAGCGAACCCATGATGCAAACACCAACAGGACCTTATGCTGAGTGATTCCACATAGTTATAGCCCCCTGATGTTTAGTTTGTGTTCAAATCTAGTAAGTTAACTTCAGATTTCTGCTATTATTTTCTTTTGATCCTAGTTGCGTTATTTTGGCATCAGAGCAAGTTTGCCTCAGGGACTTGATTGGTTTTTTTTTTTTTTTTTTTTTCTTTCTGAAAGCCTTTCTATTCTTCTCCAAAACCTGCAAAAACCCCCCTACAGCCCCTGTTTTTAGCTAATAACCTATTCCCAACTGAGTACCCACCAGTCCTTACCAGCTAGGTTCTCCCAAGAACCACCCCAGACTTTGTCCTAAACCGATCATAACAGATGCTTAAGCCTGAACTGGAGGCCAAGCACAGCCCCAACAGTTGCAAAGCTACACACAAAATAAAATAATAATAATAATAATAAATCTCAGGGCTACCTATACTCTGTCAAGAATTATTACACAAAATCCATCCACCACCAACCCACTAACCTGTCCCCAAATTCAGTCCTTATTCCAATCGAACTTCTGTCCACGAATGAGTAGCCAGACAGTTATCAAATCTGTCCCTAAACTGGTTCCCTGAACAGTCTCTAACCTGCCCGTAGCTGTCCCAAAACAGTGGTAATCATTCCCTAGTAAGTCCATCTTCAGTAGACTAGCTACCGACTCATTCACTAGTTGTTTTTATTGAGGTGGCAAGATGTAGGTATTCTTACAATCTTTATGGTTGCTGCTATCTGGATGCCATCTGGATTCCCGTACGGCTTACATTTTATTTATTTATTTTTTGAATTCGTCCAAGTCTACATATATAGCTTGTTTAGAGATCAAAATAATTGCATGTTTGAAGAGATTGTTTGTCACGCCCCAAATTCGGTGACCGGAACTCACAAGAATCCCGATAGCCGATTCCGGCGCCGACAGCCTCCGTAGTACCTCATTCTCGGCTCCTGGCACCCATTCACCAGGTTCCGGTCCTGGGATCCTACAAGGAGGATTTCTATAACATAAGTCCAATCCATAAGAGCATACCTAAGATCATAATATAGTAACCACAGATAATAACTACAGGAACAAAATTACAAAATCCACTAAGAATTTAAACTTTTACAAGATATATGGCTTGAAAAGTGAAAATACAAGATTTGAAATAAGAACAACTCCAAAAGGTCCTCAGCATGCCCTAATGCTCCTCAACTACGGCTGCTGCCTAAAATCTCCTACACGCATCAATCGTGCATAAGCTTATAGAAAGCTTAGAGGGCGGTGTAAGTGTGTATAATACCAGTGTCGAGAAAGCAATATCAGAGAATACGGAAATGCGGCATGAACTATGAATACCATCAATGTCAACAGCCATACTAAGGCTATGCTATACCAAGCATGAATGCCATAAGCCATCACAAGGCTATGTGTTGCAACACATGAGTACTAGGTGCCATACCAAGGCGATGCACAAGAGGCCTACATAGCCAATGCCATATGCAAAGTGCAAATGCGATTATGTCAGTCCTCATATCAAATCCTCATATCAGTATAGTTCCACTCTAGAGAAATCACCAGGGTCCAATACACTACCTGCTGACTGCCGCTCTGCTAGCCGCACAACCTAGCGAGCGTAAGAGACCTCACTACCCGCCTGTGGACAGCCAATCACCAATGAGACTCGAGGGTAGCGGACCCATTCACGAGCTGATCAAACTCAACCTAGCTATTGCTCTCTCACTCAGGTGGGTAAGGCCACACCCCTCCCAACTGATCACGTTATAGTGGGAGACGCGGCCTCAAGGTGTAAAGACACTCGGACGCTCATGTTTTCCACTCGGTCTAGCCATTGGGGCGTCTCTTGGTACCATGAAGGTTAAGGGGCTTTCAACCAAGGACATCCTATGTGCCCTAAATGCTCAAGTAACATTTTCGGTGTCCAAATCCAACCATCCACTATATGCCTATGGAGGCCACAGACCTGATGAAGCAAGGGTGAATATCCACGTGGAATTACCAAAATATCCTGCCCAATGACCAATCACATCTCAACCAAGCATGCATGTGATGCGTATGGGAGTGAGTCATGAAGATGAACAAAGATGTCAATGCGGTGAAGATGTACTCTCCTCCTAACCAAGTAGGGTCTAGGTACTTAGACAATTTCCCATAAGGAATACAACCTCTAGTGGGGGCCCAATAGCATGGGGTAGCCCACGAGACTAGATAGATAATGACATGGGCCTACATGATAAGAATGGGCCTAATAAGAGTCTATGATGGACCTTTAACCACTCATAGATGTAAGTGGGCTTACCATGGGGCCACAAATGTGGACATTCACCACCATTTGTCCCAAGAAGGTAGCCCAATAACATTCTACCAAGAATCAAGGCCCGTGGCCCAAGTACAATCATACATAGGAAATGAGTAGCTATATACATACCACATACATCACATGTTGGGCCTCAAATAAATGGCCCAAGGCCTACATACATAACAAGGGTCCAAAGGGCAATACAAGGCCCAATCCATACCCAATATCATGTGCCCAAAGGGAAGGTTATGGCCCAAGAATAAGGTCACCTAAGTCCATACATTATGGTGGGCCTAGTGGGCAGCCCATTATCCCAATTACATGGGCAAGAATTTCATCCAAATTAAGCAAATTGGGCCTTACAACCTTTGCTCAAGAATCTAGTTGATTTGGTGGGCAACCAAGGGCCCAATCACATCTATATTTCTAGCCCATCCAGCCCAACATAATGGTGGAACAGCCCATAAATACACTGGGCCAAGTTAGAACATTCCAGCCCATTTGGGCCTACAAGATGTCAAAAAATCTAGCCTACCAAGGCCCTCAAAATCAATTTATGTGTGGGCCTCACAAGGCACTAATTAAGCCCAAAAATTAGAAGTTAACATGCATAGTGTGTACACAAAACAACCCTCAGCCTGGTGGGTCCCCCAATCCACAAAACAATCATCTATATGCAGAAATATCTGGGTACTTGCTGAAATTTCAGTTAACTCACTTCTTGGGCTTGCTGAAGTCCAGAATTGGTTAAACTATGTGTAAAATAATCTCATGAAGGCCAACAATACTCACGGGGGGGGGGGGCACCAGATGGAGAGTGTGTATAGTGTATACATCATAAAAAAATCAAGTGGGCCTGCTACTGGACTGCAAGTCCAGCAGCAGCCCAAAACAGTGGGCGTCCCCATGGTTGGGCAGTCCAAGGCCTGGACGGCCTGGACCATACATACATTAAGGTGGGCTCCACATACATTAAGGTGGGTTCCACAGTGGACGTCTACCAGGGGTGGACACTCCCACGTGGGCCACACCAAATGGGGGGGACAGCTGGATGAAACACATCATCATGGTGGGCCTAAGAGCTGGGGACGGCCAGCCCATGCTGGACGTCAACCCAGCTGGGACGTCCAGCAGGGCTACTGGCCCAGCTTGGTGGCCCCCAAAAATCATGGCCCGGTGGGCCCTAAAACATCAGAGGTGGGCCCCAATAAGATGACCATAATGAACAATGGGTTGGGGCCCAAAAACTTCTACAATGACATAATGGACAACAAGGTCTTCTAAAAAAAATTCTACTACTACATATTGCTGTCATCATCTTGTGCACTCCATTAGAGTGGGTACAGGACCTCCAAAAATTTAGAAAATAGGGGGCCAAGATCCCCTAACATGTGTACATCAAGGTGGGGTCCAAAAAAGTGGCCCAACTCTTCCAAAAAAATTTATGAATTGAAGTTTTCAGACAGTATTGCTGGACTGTCCAGAAAAATCTGGACTGTCCGACCCTCTTGGCCCACTCTTTTGGATGCCCAAATGAGGTCAGATGGAGGTGAAACTTGGCATGCATCTAGGTGGGGTGCACACCTCCAAGAATATCCTATTAATTGGGATCAAACACCCCTCGAAACATTTCAAAATCTAAGCTTAAGATGGCCCAAAAATCTGTCCAGAAATTTTTGGACAGCAACATATAGCTGAAATAAATTAAATATAAACACTACTAAAAGGGGAAATCACCCCATAAAAATTGTGATATGGACCACCTTAGTGGACCCCACAAATATCCAGACCCTTCCCACCACTAAAAACTCTTTGCATGTGCCCATTTTGGAGCAATTTGGGAACTAGCATCCATAGAGTGGACTGCCATGGGCTTCCACTATCCTTGGACCGTCTGGATGTTTCCAGGTCACAAGGTGGGTCACACACATCAGAAACAATGGAATAAAAAGGATCCGGCCACAAGGGAAGGGGCTCTGCCACATTGAGGCCCTTCCCCTCATCATACAACCACACACATTCACTATTTCATGATTTACATGGATCTACATGAGTATAACTCTTCTTACTCAAGATTTATGGTGGAGATTTCATCTCCACCAAGGATCAAGGGTCTAGATGACCCAAGGATCCTTAAATAGAAGAGAGAACCATGATGGGGTCCATGGAGGATGGTCCCAAGCATGGATCATGCATGCACAAAGGGATGGGCCATTGGCCACACCCAAAAAGACATGGGGGCCTCCACCATTATTTGATGGGCCTCACATGCTTCTAAGATGGAAGAAGAGGGAAATAGCATCTATAAAATCAAAGAAAATCATAAAATCCCAACTACAAGAGCACCCACCTCAAGACCCTTCTTCTTTTCTTCAACACAATGACCTTCTAGCTCCAAGGGAAGGTTTTCAATGGTGGTGATGATGTTTAGAGGGTGGGATAGGGAGAGAGAAGAGGGAGAAGTTGCTGGATTTTGGGAGAAATGGTGGACGTTCCACCATGCAAGAGAGGGAGAAGGAGAAATGAGAGAGGAGAGAGGGAGGAGAGGTAGGAGAGATGATTAGTTTTGGGAGAAAGGGCTTGCTAGGGAAGAGAAACTTCATCATTGCTTATGGGAGAAGCAACCAAATCTCATCATGAATTTCTAGAAAAGAAAACCCATTATAGCTAGGCTATAAGAGTAGCTAGTATAGAAAGATGTGCTCTAGGTGGGCCCACATGGGGAAATGTGCCCATGGGTCTAGGTGGGTCCCACATGCATGATCAATGGCCCATATAATACGCGGCCCATGACTTAAGATGTACATATCGGATAAACGCACGAGACGCGACGTTGGAACCGCGCCGCCGACGCGGTCGCAATGGCATAGGTTTCGAGTCGATCCGGGTCGGGTTTACATGACGGGACTTAAGGATGACCGCAAACGGAAATCCACAGGTCGCGGGTCGTCGGGATTCGGCCGGTAGAACCGCGGGACCTAAAGAAACGAAATGGATACTCAGGTAGGGTCTTACATCAGTGGTCGCAGCAACAACAAAGACCGCAATAGAGGGGACAAACACCTCCCCCGCAGACTCAGGGCCGAGTATATGCTGCACAGCAGGTGTAGGGTCAGGATCCGCAGTCTTTAGGCTTGCTTCCCTTGCCAACTCAGGGCAGATTCTACGCCGCCCAGCAGGACCCGCAATTGTCTTCTGGAGTAGTCGAGGGTATTCTTCCTATCTCTGCTTATATTGCCCGTGTGCTATTTGATTATGAGGCATCTCATTCATTCGTGGCCGAGGAGTTCTGTCGATCGACTGGTATTCCGTCAGAGTCCGCGCCTGAGGCCTTATCCATTTCGACTCCCTTGGGGAAGTCTGCAGTTTTAAGCCGTCGCTGTTCGTCTTGTCCGGTTTTGGTTGGTGAGATGTTCCTGCCTGCTGATTTGTTTGTGTTGCCGATAGCCGAGTATTATGTCATCCTAGGTATGGACTGGCTTGGCGAGTACCATGTTGTGTTAGACTGCTCTGCCAGGATAGTCACGTTCTGCATACCTAGCTTGCCTATGTTTCAGTTCGTTGCAGAGCCCAGAGGAGAGCTGCTGTCGAGTTTATTGACTTGTGTTGTTGAGGAGTCAGTGGCAGGGTGTTTTGAGCAGTTGTCGGTAGTTTGCGAGTTCCCAGATGTGTTTCAGGAGATCCCGGGTTTGCCACCGTGCCGGCAGATAGAGTTTCAGATATATCTGGTGCCCGGTGTTGT
Source organism: Magnolia changhungtana (assembly GCA_030180095.1). Classification (NCBI taxonomy): domain Eukaryota; kingdom Viridiplantae; phylum Streptophyta; class Magnoliopsida; order Magnoliales; family Magnoliaceae; genus Magnolia; species Magnolia changhungtana. Next base: position 1,144,187 of record JASAUF010000213.1, read on the forward strand.
GCCTATTTCGAAAGCCCCCTACCGTATGACACCGATGGAGTTGCGGGAACTGCAAGAGCATTTAGATGAGCTCCGAAAGTTGGGTTTTATTCGTCCTAGCAGTTCGCCGTGAGGAGTCCCGGTATTGTTCGTGAAGAAGAAAGATGACTCGTTGAGGCTCTGCGTGGATTACCGCGAGCTCAACAAGGTTACTATTAAGAACAGATACCTGCTCCCCAGGATTGATGATTTGTTCGATTAGCTGCAGGGTGCTCAGTTCTTTTCCAAGATTGACTTGCGCTCTGGTTATCATCAGATTCGAGTCCGAGAGGAGGACATTCCGAAGACAGCTTTCCGAACATGTTACGGTCACTTCGAGTTTTTGGTCATGTCTTTTGGACTGACCAATGCGCCCGCCGTGTTCATGTAGCTGATGAACGAGGTCTTCCGGCCCTACCTCGACCAGTTTGTTATGGTGTTCATCGATAATATTCTGGTGTATTCGAGGACCCGGGAGGACCATGAGATGCATTTGTAGATTGTATTGGAGACCATGCCCACCAGCTGTATGCGAAGCTAGAGAAGTGTGAGTTCTGGCAGGAGGAGGTGAAGTTCCTCGTTCACGTGGTGACGAGGGAGGGTGTCGCTGTGGACCCCTTGAAGATTGATTCAGTGCGTTAGTGGGGCCAGCCTACGAATGCGTCCGAGATCCGTAGCTTCCTTGGTCTAGCTGGTTATTATCGACGATTCATCGAGGGTTTCTCCCGTATTGCAGCACCGCTGACCCGGTTAACGCGGAAGGGCGCCGAGTTTGTCTGGAGTGATGCCTGTGAGGAGGCATTTTTGGAGTTGAATGACCGCTTCACGTCTGCTCCTGTCCTCACTCTTCCTGATGGGAGTGATGGATTTGTGGTTTTCACCGATGCCTCCAAAGTTGGTTTGGGTGTTGTTCTGATGTAGCACGGGAAACTAATAGCGTATGCCTCGCGCAATCTCAAGGTCCCTGAGCTGAACTACCCTACACATGATCTGGAGTTGGCAGCAGTTGTCTTCGCACTGAATGTGTGGAAGCATTATCTTTATGGGGTCAAGTTTGAGCTCTTTTCGGACCATAATAGCCTGAAGTATTTATTTTCGCAGTCGGAGTTGAATATGCGACAGAGGCGATGGATGAAGCTCTTGAAAGATTATGATTTCGACTTTCAGTACCACCCGGGTAAGGCAAACGTGGTGGCGGATGCGCTCAGCCGTTAGCTACGAGGCCTGGTGGCGCAGATGATGGTTCGTGAATGGAGGATGCTCGAGGATGTATTTGAGTTCGACTTCGAGTTGGGCTGCAGTCTTCTATTGTTCAGCTTTCGAGCCTATCGATTCAACCCTCTCTTGTCGCAAGGGTGATCGAGGCTCAACAGACAGACGAGTCGTTATAGGGATACTGAGTAGAGGTAGCATCCGTGGAGCAATCAGACTGACAGATTGGTTCCGATGGTGGACTTCGCTATAGAGGCGGATTGTGTGTTCCGGACGTGCCAGAGTTACGTAGAGATCTAATGACCGAGGCACACTGATTGCGACTTACGATCCACCAAGGTTCCACGAAGATGTACAGAGATATGAGGAGGCAGTATTTCTGGTCGGAGATGAAGCGCCAGATTGCTAGTTTTGTGGCCGAGTGTGACACTTGCCAGCGTGTCAAGGCCGACCACCAGAGACCCTCTGGTTCTTTGCAGCTGTTGAGCGTTCCACTGTGGAAGTAGGAACACGCGTCGACTGATTTCATCATGGGCTTGCCGAGGATTCAACGCGGTCACGACACCATCTGGGTTGTCGACGATTGTCTGACGAAGTCAGCACAGTTTATTCCGATGTGTGCGACCTGGACATTGGATCGACTTGCGAATGTATTCATTGAGGAGATAGTGAGACTACATGCCATTCCGGTTTCGATCGTCTCTGACCGAGACCCCAGATTTACGTCTTAGTTTTGGAGGAGCTTTTAGCAGGCGATAGAGTCTACTTTGCAGCTCAGCACCGCTTATCATCTGCATACAGATGGGCAGACCGAAAGGGTCAACCAGATCCTTGAGGATATGCTCAGAGCTTGCGTGATCAACTTCGTGGGTAGCTAGGATGAGCATTTGCTTCTAGGCCCCTGGCCGAGTTCGCGTACAACAACAGTTATCAGGCGACCATTGGCATGACTCCTTTTGAGGCACTATATGGCAGACCGTGTAGATCTCATAGTTGTTGGACCGAGGTTGGAGAGCGTCGTCTCCTAGGTCTCGAGCTTGTGCAACAGACATCAGAGATTGTTGATATTATCAGGCAGAGGATGCGCACAACTCAGAGCTGGCAGAAGAGTTTTGTTGATTGTCAGCGTCGACCCCTCAAGTTTGCAGTTGGGGACATGGTGTATCTCAAGGTCTTGCCTATAAAAGGCGTGATGCGATTTGGGGCGAAGGGCAAGCTTGCCTCAAGATTTATTGGAACTTTTGAGATTACCGGGCGCATGGTTGCCGTGGCCTATAGGCTTGCCTTACCTTCTGAGTTGTCTATTATCCACGACGTGTTCCATGTGTCCATGTTGCAGAAGCGTGGGTCGGACATTATTCCTGTGATTGATCGGCAGCCGCTTGAGGTCCGTGAGGATGCTTCTTACATTGAGCAGTCAATTCGCATCCTTGATCGGAAGGAGTAGGTTCTTAGGATCAAGGTCATTCCCCTGGTGAAAGTACAGTGGAGTCATCATTCGGAGGCAGAGGCGTCTTGGGAGCGCGAAGTGGAGATTCGAGAACGCTATCCCCATCTGTTTGTTGATTGATTAATCGTATTGCTTTATGTATTGCCTTCTCTTGTGATTGTTGATTGATATATATGATGATGTTTGTGCATTTCCTTTTGTCCTGGATTTGGCAATTTCGAAAACGAAATTTCTTTGTTGGTGGGGAGAGATGTAAGACCTTACCTAAGTATCCATTTCATTCCTTTAGGTCTCGTGGTCTTACCGGTCGAATCCCGGCAACTCGCGACCTGTGGATTTCCGTTTGCGGTCATCCTTAAGTCCCGTCATATAGACCCGACCCGGATTGACTCAAAACCTATGCCATTGCGACCACATCTGCACCGCGGTTCCAACGCCCCGTCTCGTGCGTCTATCTTAAGTTATGGGTCGCGCATTATATGGGCCATTGATCGTGCATGTGGGACCCCCCTAGACCCATGGGCATGTTTCCCCAAGTGGGCCCACCTAGAGCACATCTTTCTATGCTAGCTACTCCTATAGCCTAGCTATAATGAGTTTTCTTTTCTAGAAATTCATGATGAAATTTGGTTGCTTCTCCCATAAGTAATGATGAAGTTTCTCTTCCCTAGTAAGCCCTTTCTCCTAAAACTAATCATTTCTTTCTTACAACCCCTCCTCCTCTCTCATCTCTCATTTCTCTCCTTCTCCCTCTCTTGCATGGTGGAACGTCCACCATTTCTCCCAAAATCCAGCAACTTCTCCCTCTTCTCTCTCTCTATCCCATCATCTAAACACCATCACCACCATTGAAAACCTTTCCTTGGAGTTAGAAGGTCATTGTGCTAAAGAAAAGAAGAAGGATCTTGAGGTGGGTGCTCTTGTAGTTAGGATTTTCTGATTTTCTTTAATTCCATAGATGCTCTTTTCCTCTTCTTCCATCTTAGAAGCATGTGGGGCCCATCAAATGATGGTGGAGGCCCCCATGTCTTTTTGGGTGTGGCCAATGGATCATCCCTTTGTGCATGCATAATCCATGCTTGGGGCCATCCTCCATGGACCCCATCATGGTTTTCTCTCTTATGTTTAAGGATCCTTGGGTCATCTAGACCCTTGATCCTTGGTGGAGATGGCATCTCCACCATAGATCTTGAGTAGGAAGAGTTATACTCATGTAGATCCATGTAAATCATGAAATAGTGAATGTGTGTGGTTGTGTGATGAGGGGAAGGGCCTCAATGTGGCGGAGCCCTTTCCCTTGTGGCCGGATCATTTTTATTCCTTCTTTTCTCTCTTTTTTTCTGATGTGTGTGGCCACCTTGTGACCTGGAAACATCCAGACCGTCCAAGGAGAGTGGACGCCCATGGCAGTCCACTCTATGGATGTTAGTTCCCAAATTGCCCCAAAATGGGCACATGCAAAGAGTTTTTAGTGGTGAGAAGGGTCTGAATATTTGTGGGGTCCACTGAGGTGGTCCATATCACAATTTTTATGGGGTGATTTCCCCTTTTAGTAGTGTTTATATTTAATTTATTTTAGCTATATGTTGTTGTCGAAAAATTTCTGGATAGATTTTTGGGCTGTCTTGAGCTTAGATTTTGGAATGTTTTGAGGGGTGTTTGATCCCCATTAATAGGATATTCTTGGAGGTGTGCACCCCACCTAGATGCATGCCAAGTTTCACCTCCATCTGACCTCATTTGGGCATCCAAAAGAGTGGGCCAAGAGGGTCGGACAGTCCAGATTTTTCTGGACAGTCCAGCAATACTGTCTGATGAAAACTTCAATTCATAAATTTTTCTGGAAGGGTTGGGCCACTTTTCTAGACCCTACCTTGATGTACACATGTTAGGGGATCTTGGCCCCCTATTTTCTAAATTTTTGGAGGTCCCGTACCCATTCTAATGGAGTGCACAAGATGATGACAACAATATGTAGTAGTAGAATTTTTTTTAGAAGACCTTGCTGTCCATTATGTCATTATAGAAGTTTTTGGGCTCCAACCCATTGTTCATTATGGTCATCTTATTGGGGCCCACCTCTGATGTTTTAGGGCCCACCTGGCCATGATTTTTGGGGGCCGGCGTCCCCCCCCCCCCCAATTTGGTGTGGCCTATGTAGGAGTGTCCACCCCTAGTGGACGTCCACTGTGGAACTCACCTTAATGTATGTATGGTCCGGGCCATCCAGGCCTTGGACTGCCCAACCATGGGGACGCCCATTGTTTTGGGCTGCTGCTGGATTTGCAGTCCAGTAGCAGGCCCACTTGATTTTTTAATGATGTATACACACTCTCCATCTGGTGGGGTCCCCTGTGAGTATTGCTGGCCTTCATGAGATTATTTTCCACATGGTTTGACCAATTTCTGGACTTCAGCAGGCCCAGGAAGTGAGTGGGCTGAAATTTCAGCAAGTACTCCGAAATTTCTGCATATAGATGGTTGTTTTGTGGATTGAGGGGCCCACTAGGCTGAGGGTTGTTTTGTGTACACACTATGCATGTTAACCTCTAATTTTTGGGCTTAATTAGTGCCTTGTGAGGCCCACACATAAATTGATTTTGAGGTCCTTGGTAAGCCAGATTTTTTGACATCTTGTAAGCACAAATGGGCTGGAATGTTCTAGCTTGGCCCAGTGTATTTATGAGCTGTTCCACCATTATGTTGGGTTGGATGGGCTGGAAATATAGGTGTGGTTGGGCCCTTGGTTGCCCACCAAATCAACTAGATTCTCGGGCTAAGGTTGTAAGGTCCAATTTGCTTAATTTGGATGAAATTCTTGCCCATATGATTGGGATAATGGGCTGCCCACTAGGCCCACCATAATGTATGGACTTAGGTGACCTTATTCTTGGGTCATAACCTTCCCTTTGGGCCCATGATATTGGGTATGGATTAGGCCATGTATTGTCCTTTGGACCCTTGTTATGTATGTAGGCCTTGGGCCATTTATTCGAGGCCTAACATGTGATGTATGTGGTATGTATATAGCTGCCCATTTCCTTTGTATGATTGTACTCGGGCCATGGGCCTTGATTCTTGGTAGAATGTTATTGGGCTACCTTCTTGGGACAAATGGTGGTTGAATGTCCACATTTGTGGCCCCATGGTAGGCCCACTTGCATCTATGAGTAGTTAAAGGTCAACCATAGACTCTTGTTAGGCCCATGTCATTATCTATCTAATCTCATGGGCTACCCCAGGCTATTTGGCCCCCTCTAGAGGTTGTATTCCTTATGGTAAATTGTCTAAGTACCTAGACCCTACTTGGTTAAGAGGAGAGTACATCTTCACCGCATTGACATCTTTGTTCATCTGCATGACCCACTCCCATACGCATCATATGCATGCTTGGTTGAGATGTGATTGGTCATTGGGTAGGATATTTTGGTAATTCCCTGAGGGATGAAGTATCCCCTCTTGAGCACGTTGGATGCTTGGGATTGATGCATGGTTGATTGTGTGATTCATGCATCTGGCATTGCAGAGCACGTGGATATTCGTCCTTGCTTCATCATGGTCGTAGCCTCCACAGGCATATCGTGGATGGCTGGATTTGGACACCGAAAATGTTACTTGAGCATTTATGGCACGTAAGATGTCCTTGGGTGAAAGCCCCTTAACCTTCATAGTACCAGGAGATGCCCCAACGGTTAAACCGAGTGGAAAACATAAGCGACCGAGTGCCTTTACACCTTGAGGCCACGTCTCCCATTGTAACATAGTCGGTTGGGAGGGGGTGTGGCCTTATCCGCCTGAGTGAGAGGGCAATAACTAGGCTGAGTTTGATCAGCTCGTGAATGGGTCCGCTACCGTCGAGCCTCGTTGGTGATTGGCTATCCATAGGCGGGTAGTGAGGTCTCTTACGCTCATTAGGCTGTGCGGCTAACAGAGCGGCAGTCAGCAGGTAGTGTATTAGACCTCGATGATTTCCCTAGAGTGGAACTATACTGATATGTGGATTTGATATGAGGACTGGCATAATCGCATTTGCACTTTGCATATGGCATTGGCTATGTAGGCCTCTTGTGCATCACCTTGGTATGGCGCCCAGTACTCATGTGTTGCATCACATAGCCTTGTGATGGCTTATGGCATTCATGCTTGGTATAACATAGCTTTGGTATGGCTGTTGGCATTAATGGTATTCATGGTTCATGCCGCATTTCCGCATTCTCTGATATTGCTTTCCCGACACTGGTACTACACACACTTACACCCCCTTCTAAGCTTTCTATAAGTTCATGCACGATTGATGCGTATAGGAGATTCTAGGCAGCAATCGTAGCTGAGAAGGAGCGTTGGAGTGTGCCGAGGACCTTTTGGAGTTGTTCTTATTTCAGATCTTGTATTTTCCCTTTTCAAGCCATGTATCTTGTAAAAGTTTAAATTCTTAGTGGATTTTGTCATGTTGTTCCTGTAGTTATTACCTGTGGTTACTATGTTAATGATATTGGGTATGCTCTTATGAATTGGACTTATGTTATAGAAATCCTCCTTATAGGATCCCAAGATCGGAACCTGGTGAATGGATGCTAGGAGTCGAGAATGGGGTACTACGGAGGTTGTCGGCTATCGAGATTCTTGTGAGTTCCGGTCACCGAATCTGGGGCGTGACATTGTTGCAATCCTGGAAGAATCCACCGTTCAATGGATTTACAGATGGATCAATTGAGGAGTTCATCAATGGATAGACTTATGGATCTGCATAGGAATCTGAGGGATACAGCAGATGAGCCATGCATTAAGGTAAATAGAAAGTGACTGAAAGTGTGATGGCTGTATTGCCAAATACCAAGGAGACTGTTAAAGTTGAAATGGATTTGAGGGTCTCATCCGAACAACAACCTGAGCCCACAAGTCAGAGGCCAGCAACAACAAAGGCAAGACTCTGACAACCAGAAGCCTATTATCAAGACTTCCTCATCTTCATGCTCGCAAATCCAATACTTTAAAAGAAGTGAAGCCTTGCAACTAGCTCCCTTAGCCCTGCATTCTCTTTCACGACATGCTACAGTAGCTTGCTGTAGTAATGCTACACTTGCGTGCCACTGATATGGAAATGGAGTGTGGAATATGCAATTGCATAGGGATGCATAGAGTTTCATGACCATTAATGGTTCTGAAGTTAGCTCTGTTAAGTTGATCGGAGGGTGGTGAAATGGAGTTATGGATAACATACTACTGTTCAATTCTTTTCATGTAGTTCATTGTTTTATATAAATGCCATGTAATAAAATCACAAACTGAATGATGCAGGACAACTAACCACTAGCTCTAAAAGCTCGAACTGATAGAGCATGGCGAATCAATCCCTTTATCTCATAGCCTGAGCCCGGTGTAAAAATGCTCCTGCATTAATCACCCCTGGTGAGAAGTCTCGAACACGAGACCTCCGGCTCTGATACCACTTTGACGCTAGACAACTAATCACTAGCTCTAAAAGCTCGAATTGATAGAGCATGGCGAATCAATCCCTTTATCTCATAGCCTAGGTCAGGCCCTTGGCCGAACCCCCCTCGTGGGCCCACTTCACATGGGTCTCGCCTCACACGGGCTGCCCACCCTGAGTGTGCCCCTGCTTCACACAGGCCATGCCACTCTAGTCCAATGTGAAAATGCCCCTGCATTACTAAATAAGCATAAATTTCTTAGAGTGAGGTTCTAAGCATAAAAATGTTAGATTGTGGTTTATTTCATTATATATCCTATGCTTTTTTTATATCCTGAGTATGTTTATATTTCCTTATTTGCTACGGATAAAATCATGTTATGCTTTATGGGCCATTTTTTTCCAATTCAATTCAATCCAATCTATCCCCTTGCGAGTCTCTGACCCGATTTGATGTTATAACTCAAGCCTTCTTGAAAAAAACCCAGTTTTGATTTGATACTTGTATGCCTATGTTAATTGGGGTTTTTTTTAATGGATCTTGGTCCTTGTATGTTTTCACTTATACTTTAATGTAATTCTGTATGAACTCCTTTTGCCTACAAGTCGTTTCGTTTCCAGAGCTTTCTTTACCCTAATTAAAGTTTGATTGTGAGGTTTCGTCCTGTGGAAAGATAGTTGCGGTGCATTTCCTGTTGTGTTGCCCAATGTTCGAATGATTGGACTTGACTCGAAGATTGGTCTTTTGGCTCTGGATCTCGACTTGGCTTTGCCAGTGAAATTCTTGCTGGTCTTATGAATATGAGGAATGCTAAGGACCCATTGGAAGCACCCTCCGAAGGGGTGTTTGAAGCAGCTGAAGTTGTGCATTTTGATGCACTTTGCAAACGCCTGCCTCCTCTTCTGTTGTAAAGCTGACTGGAAAAGCAGGCTTGAAACCCCCTTTCAAGGAAGTCTGTCCAAACATGCCCTAAGTGCTTGTGCACACATGTGGGAAATAATGCAAACACCCATTGATTAGGCCACCTAAGCAAGTGAATATTTGGTAATTGTGCAAGAGAAATGCTAGCATGCATCCTGCTTCATAGATGGTCTATGTACATCCTAATTGTTAATGTTGTGAATGTTCGTTGCGGTTGGGATTGTTGATCTGGTAGGCCACCATGAGGATAGGGCATATGGTGGTCCAAATCAAGGGATTGGATTGGAGCCAACCAATCAGTAGAGTGACCAGGGTGACTCTGCATGTTCAATCAGCAAAACTCACAACAATTGGATATTCAGAGCTTTCCATTCTATGCAATGTCCCACTAGGTGAACAATCCCGATTGCCGTATAATTCACCACATCTACCATGTCCATGAGGGAGCTGCATAGAGCTTATTTGATATGAGTTGCATGGTTTTTTCCCCCATCATGTCCAAAATGTGCCAATTGGCATTGCTTAGGTGGGCTAATATGTTATGGCTCTCCATTTGCTTTTCACTAGCGTGTTTGTGGGACTTTGCTTGTAGCCTGGGGGTTACAAGATCTCTGTAACCCCAAGCTCTGTGGGGCCCCTATCGTGATGTTCATGTTATATCCACTGTCACATCTGTTTCACCAGCTCATTTGAAGACATCAGTTGAAAAATGAGGGAGATTCGAAACTCAAGTAGGCCACACCAAAAGAAACAGTTGGGAATGGAAACACCCACTATCGAAACCTTCCTGAGGCCCACCATGATGTTTATATGCCATTCAACACAATCAGCAGGTGATTCCCACCTGAATGAAGGGAAAACACAAATATCAGCGTGATCCAAAACTTCTGCAGCCCCAAGAAGGTCTTAATGGTGGCATTCGATCCACATTGTTTCTTGTAGTGTGGCCTACATTAGTTTTGGATCTCCCTCATGTTCTAAAATGATATGGGGAATTGGATGGATGGAGTGGATATAACACAGACATCATGGTGGGGCCCGTAGAGCTTGGGGTTATGGGAGATTTTTAGAACCCAGGTTTTAGGCAAGTTGCCTCCTTTGCGATCGGTATTCCTACAAAAGATTTGAGTTTGGACTTCATCAAATAAAGCCAACTTGATCAACCTCCGAGCTGATCAACGAGATTTCTTTTTTTAAAATCATATATCCTACCATGAACCTTTCAAAATGTGCTTACATGTATGTTTTTCTTACTCAGGATGGTAAAACCATTGATACGCTGGAGGGTGCGAACCCGTCAAGTTTGGCCAATAAAGTTGCAAAGGTGGCAGGATCCACCAACCTTGAGGCAGAATCAGCTGCTCCTGCCAGCATTGGAATGGCCGCAGGACCCTCTGTCCTTGAAACAGTCAAGGAGCTAGCAAAGGAAAACGGTTCTTCCAAAATGGACAACTCAACACCTGACCTCAGCGACCCATCGAAGAAACACCTGCAGCAGCTCGTCAGCTCCCGCCCTGTCTTCCTCTTCATGAAAGGAAGTCCCGAGCAGCCCAAGTGCGGTTTCAGCCGGAAGGTCGTCGAGGTTCTCAAGGACGAAGGAGTCGAATTCGGAAGCTTCGACATACTCACTGATAACGACGTGCGTGAGGGGATGAAGAAGTTCTCCAACTGGCCCACCTTCCCTCAGCTATTCTGCAAGGGCGAGCTTTTGGGCGGCTGTGATATCGTGATTGCTATGCATGAGAGTGGTGAACTCAAGGAGGTCTTCCGAGATCACGGAGTTCTTCCCGTCGCTGACGGAGCAGAAGCCCCTGCGCCATCGTCATCAGAAGTCTCTGGAAAGGGTGGTGTATCAGGCCCCACTGGCATAAGTGATGATCGGACTGCACGTCTTAAGGGCCTCATCAACTCAAGCCCCATCATGCTGTTCATGAAAGGGAACAAAGACGAACCCAAATGCGGTTTCAGCCGGAAGGTCGTCGACATCCTCAACCAAGAGGGGTTGGAGTTTGGGAGCTTTGATATCCTCTCGGATGATGAGGTCCGGCAAGGCCTCAAGGTCTTTTCGAACTGGTCCAGCTATCCTCAGCTATATATAAAGGGTGAACTGATCGGTGGGTCCGACATCGTGTTGGAGATGCAGAAGAGCGGGGAGCTCAAGCGGGTGGTGGCCGAGAAGGGAATCGTCCCGAGAGAGAGTCTCGAGGACCGGCTGAAGAAGCTGATATCCTCGTCGCCAACAATGCTTTTCCTGAAGGGCACGCCGGACTCACCCCGGTGCGGTTTCAGCTCCAAGGTCGTGGAGGCTTTGAGGGCAGAGGGCGTGAGCTTTGGGTCCTTTGATATACTGTCCGACGACGAAGTGCGGCAGGGATTGAAGACGTTCTCAAACTGGCCGACGTATCCACAGCTTTACTACAAAGGGGAGTTGGTTGGAGGTTGTGACATTGTGTTGGAACTGCACAACAGCAGTGAGCTCAAATCAACGCTTTCCGAGTAGGTACTATCCCAGCTAGCAGAGTATATATTGTTGGGAAATGATACAATACGCTTACTTCCTGCGGTACATGCGGAGTGGAATGTGGATCAAGGTCGTCCATCTATTGGCCCTTACCACGGATGGACCATAGTTCAAAGATTCAACTTGATTAGACAATTCTAGCCATCCAATTGGTGGTGAGAAAGGGTAAAGGCAAGCAGTTGACCATCATTGGGGTATCGACTGCTAGAATTTTCTGACTAGTGCGGTTCTTGAACAGTCGTCCATCCACAGGAGGACCCCCTAGATGGGTGGGTTGTGGTCCACCGCCTGCTCTTCCATGTGTGTGGTGGGAGGTATGTTTTATGGGTGTGTTACTATACAAACTGCTGTATTGCATCTTTTCTCTCCATCATTAAAAAAAATATTGGAAATCTTGGATTTTGGTTAAAGAGTTTGCAGTTTCAAGACATTTTCTGCTCAATCTGAGCTGTTGATTGACAGATTACTATAGTCCAAACCATATGTTTTGCTCATTCATGGAAGTACTATATATTTGTGGGTCATGCATGCTTAGATCTTGGAAAGAAGTGTTTATCTATATAAATGCAATGCTGAAATGTGTTTGTTGTTATTACACGTTTTGGATTGGTGTGGGGCCGGCAAGACAGAACAGTGAATTACCAGTGTTGTCCCATACCAAACCAAATGAAAACGGGCCTGACCTTCAAACATTCTGTAAGAATATCATGTCGCATTTTTTTGGGCTGCGATAAATGGGTCAACATTCTGCAAAATGTGCTTGGTGGGGTCTGCATTCTACATTATTCCCAATCTTGGGTGCATCCAAACAGGACCTCAGATGAGACAATCCTCTGTCAATCTTGGGTACATCCAAACAGGACCTCAGATGAGACCATCCTCTCCGGTATTTTTTTCTTTCTTTCTATTTTTGAATTTATCAAACCACCTGAGAATTGCTATGGTTTTCTCATCAGTTCTGTTGCATTCAAGTGTTGTAAAAATGTATCTAGACTTGTGCTTGTCTGAGATGTGGCTCTCTCTCTCTCTCTCTCTCTCTCTCTCTCTCTCTGGGTTTGGGTTTCTACTGTCAATTTGATGGTCGCAGATAAGATGGATAGGATTGTGTTATAGGTGTGGTTTTTGAGATATAAACCATCCATGCTAAGGCACTGCACATGGATGAACTTGATTTGCACATCACCCGGCCACATGTACTCTAGAGAGATGACTCTACTGCATCACGGTTTACCTTGCACACTATATCACCTCCCTTTCATGTGTGTTTTCCTTCTCCAAAGAGCTCTTTCATGATCCCTTATCGCATGTCTTTCCATTGACACTGATGGATCTCCTTGAGATTGAAGTCTGTGTCTAGTAGTATCTTGCCTGACCCAAGAAAATGGAAAAGCCCATGTAGCTCATAAGATTAGAGCATGTGGTTACAAACCATGGTGTTGGGAAAGGATTTCTGTGAAGAGGGAAGGAACTGAACTTTCCTTCCCTCTTCCTTTTAGCTCAAGGGTAGGAAAATCATGATAGGGATAGGGGATAAGCTATGAATGAAACTTGGATGTGGATCTTTTGTTGAAATGGAATGGCCTTATTTGAAGTATTATATCATTATATATAGTATATCCGACTTGAATCAGCATATTTGTGTTTTACTCTGTGATTCTTCTTCAATGTGGCTTGAATAGAATAGTAGAGCAAATACAAGCATTAGTAGCAAAACAAAGCAAAAATGCATTCCTTGTCATTAATATATTCAGAGCCTTTCAGGAGAATCGATGACTGCACTGCATGCAATTATAATGCATTTCTAGTACATCATCTGAAATCGTTGATTGGCTAGTTGTAAATAACCCCAATGTTGTAGGACAAAGAATAGAATTATCTCGGATCTACACTTGGGTATTGACGGTGATGCTTAAATATTAAAGAATAGAATGGAATGGTATAGAGCCGGTGAAATTGAAACCGTTGATTGATAAGTACATAGAAATTCCTTCTAATGTCCTAAAATCCAAAGTTCGACTTTTACCCTATCTAAAACTTTGGTGGGCCATTGCAAAAGAAAACAATTTCCTTGATTTGCATCTCTCTTTGCTATGGCCCACCAGAGTTTTGGAACAGGGTGAAAGTTGATCCATGGGGGTTTCATGGGTGCAGCATCATATGGATTGAGCATATATATATATATATATATATATATATATATATATATATATATATATATATATATATATATGGGAAAAGGTACTATGCGCTCGAGCGTAAAGCGGTCCTATTTGCGGTCGAGCTGATGTGGGCCCCACCGTGATGCCGTTCGAAAATCTACCCCCTCAGTCAGATGCACCATTCCAGAGGGGGCCCACACGGCTGAAAATCAAGTCAATCCGTGACTTTTGTGGGCCACACCACGTACAGAAGTTGAGAGGGGCCATGCACCATTGAAACATTCGAAACCATTTGTGGGGACCTTTCGAGACGTGTTTCGATGATCAACACCGTCCATCATGTGTCCCACTTGGATGTAATTTTAGACCAAGTTTTAGGTGGTATCCACAACTCAGGTGGGGCCCACCAAGTGCTTTTACATGTATATTTATGTTTTTCGATGGTATGGCCCACCTGAGTTACGTGGACGGCTGATTTTGGGCCGTGTGGACCCAACCTGGGATCGTACATCTGGTGGACGGTGTGGATCTTTGAACGGAATCACGGTGGGGCCCACATCAGCTCGACCGCAAATAGGACCTATATATATATATATATATATATATATATATAGGGAGATGGTCACCTTCTCACCTTTTCACGTGAGCACCAATGAGCACCTTTGCACACGTGTCATGTGCACAAAATCTGAACGGTCCAAGTGATGCCGCCCCGCTTGAAATACCATAGGCCCAATTTTCAGCCTGATACAAAACTCTGGTGGGCCATGGAAAAAGGAAACAGTTTCCTCCCTTGATTTGCATTTCTCTTTGCTATGGCTCACTAGAGTCATAGATCTAAAATTGGGCCTATAGCATTTAGGGTGCGGCATACTTGGACCGTTATTTTGTGCACATATATGTGTGCAAATATCATTGGTGCTACGTATATCTCCTATATATATATATATGGAAAAGGTTCTATGCGGTCGAGCTCATGGGAACTTCCCATGAGGTCAAGCTGTGTGTGCCTCACCGTGATGTGCGTTGAACATCTACCCCATCAGTCAGATGCGCCATTCCATGGTGGGCCTCGGGCTTAAAATTCAAGTCAATCTGTGACTTGTATGGGCCACACAACGTACAAAAGTTGAGAGGGGTTACCCTTCCATTAAAACATTTATAATCATTTGTTGGGCCCACCAAGATGTGGTTCACAAATCCAGCCTATCCATTATGTGTCCCACTTGGATGAAGGGTCAGACCAAGTTTAAGATGCATCCAAATTTCAGGTAGGCCCCACCAAGTGCTTTGATATGTTTTCGGCATGTCTTCACATGATTTTAGACGGTACGGCCCACCTGAGTTCCGTATACCGCTGATTTTTAGGGTATCCCATAATTTAAAGGGGACCCATCAAATGCACGGTGTTGATGTTCGACATACATAACGGTGGGGTCCACACAGCTTGACCTCATGGGAAGTTCCCATGAACCGACCGCATGGAACCTTTTCATATATATATATATATATAGAGAGAGAGAGAGAGAGAGAGAGAGAGAGAGAGAGAGAGAGAGAGAGAGAGAGAGAGAGAGAGAGACTTACCAACGTCGATAATGGTTTTTGCAGATATTTGCCAGTGGAAATAAATGCATTTAAGAGGGAGCTGAATGATTAGGGCTACCAATGAGTTCTTAGACCCGTGAGCACCTGATGGACCCACCCCTGATTTTGATGGGTCCGGGCCCATCGTTTTGACCCTTCACGAAATTAGGTCAGGTTCAGTTCTCACCATTTTGGACCTGATTAAAATCAGGTGGGGTCAGGTCTAGTTATGTACAATTATATATGTTTAACATACATTGATGACTTCCGCAGCAAAATGAGGTTTCTAAGCTAGGAAAACCCATTTACACATGATAGACACGTCAAATGGCACGGGCGTGTGCAACCTAATCCATTCATCAGGTGGGCCCAAACATGTAAATGCTCTTATTAACCCATCTCAAAATCTAGATCCAAATGCCTGATGGGTATCTGATAGGCACCCAAAACCCAATCAGATCCAAGTCTTGAGTATTCAAAAACTAGACCTGGACCTGGCAAGACCCAAACCCAGTTAGCCCAGGTCAGGGCACCATAAAACCCCACCTGAACCCAACCATCGACAGCACCATAGGATTTTTTGGGCCAAACCAAGCCAACTGATTGGATTCGAATTTCTTAAAGGGATCTGGGTAGTAGACTCACAAGAGTTTCAACACAGGTCATTGGTTCGAGTACCCATTATAGTGAAATCCCACTATGGTGGGAGTGCATGTTAAAATTAAAATAATAATAATAAATCTTTAAAAAGGTTCAACCTCCGTTCTTTCTCTTGAATCAACATCCACATCTCCACTTTGTAAACGTGGCCAATGGGTATGAAATCCAAAATGATAATCATCTAGTCCTCACCTTAGATGGGCTGAATCCCAAAATTCACCATTGGATGGGACAAATGTTAAGAGAGGTGGGCCACGATATTTGGTTTGACTGTTTGTAATCGTCCATCTTCTTTCCCCAACTTGGGTATGGCCCATCAAAGGCAAAGCACTCATGATGATGTATCGTGGATCCTGCATGTTTGCACCAGTACCAAAAGAGAATGTTGGAAACATCATTCCAGATTGCCCCTTGGGGAATTGAATTACCTATCTGGCCCGAAAATTCAGATGAACCAAAAATTATCAATTGCATAGTCAAAGATCAAAACCAACATCATAGATGAATTGAAATCCTCTCATCCGTCCACAAAGCCGCTCCCATCAGGCTCTTGGGAGCTTTCATGCAAACAAGCAACGGCTCGGATCTTACACAATTTGAATCCGGGGAATGATAGTGTAAGAGATAAATATCACATGCAAATCTCACAAACTGCATTCACACGTGTACATGCAACATGTGGGCCACATCACTGATGGGAGCCCAGAAATCAAACCAACCAGACTATCCTAACCATTCACTTTTGAGGAGTTTTGAGGGACAAATGAACGGTTAAGACAAGTCCAGCAGTTGGCCCATGGCTCCTCAATGGTGGCCGGACAAGTGAACGGTGCAGATTTCACACACATGTATGACATTTACATGCAATCAATGTCTTTAGAATTTCTCCCTTGAGTTCTTACCAAAAATGCAGCAGCTACCAGTCTCAGCTTCCAGAACTCACCGATCCAACGCAAAAACTAACCATTGCAATCAAATGGCCCGGAAAGAGAAACCACCCATCACAATTCTAACCATCGGCTCACCAATCTAACCGCTCAATCCTTCGGTCACTTGCCTTGAACTGAGAATCTTCTTCGTTTCTCCATTTACGTCTATGTTATCAATTTTCATTCTGCTCAGAATGCCATCAACATCTCTCCCTGCTTTGATACTCGCCCTGATCAACGCATGATACATCTCTCTATTCATACCAATTGCCGCACTCAACAAACCCACAAAAGCTTCCGCCCCTTCAACATCGCCTTCCTCACCAAACCAGTCCAATATCTTCGTAACCACCTTTGGCTTTGGCTTCCACCCTTCATTTCCAGGGGCCGCCGCAAAGGCCTGCTTCATAAATTCCACAGCCTTCCCCATCTCGCCTCTATCCGCATACCCCGCTGCCACGATCCCATAACTGCTCGAGATCGGACACTTCCCCATTTTCACCAGCTCTTCTATCATCATCTCGGCCTTTTTCACTGCCCCCTTTTGGCAATACCCATTAAGAACCACATTAGGCACGCGGAGATCGTAGCAATTTCCAGCCACCTCCCATTCTTTCAGCAAAGCTTCAGCCTCTTCAAACTCCTCCATCTTCATCAATGACCCGAGAATGCTTGTATAATCCTTGTTAACGAGCCTCTTACAAGATGCTTTCTGTAGCTTCAATAGCCTCAGCACCTCCTCCTTATTACCAAGGCTGCTATAGTGAGAGATCAGATGGTTGTAGCCCTCACCATCTCTGTTTCCTACAAGCTTCTCTTCTGATTTCTTTAAAGCAGTGACTGCCTTATCAGTAAGGCCCGCTTTTATGTAGATGTTGGCCACCGAAGCATATGTATTCCATTCGATGGTGATGTGGGGCTGGCACTCCATTTCTTCTAGAACCATCTCCATCCCGTCGATATCAGACCTTGCCCCATATGAGTTCATGCAAATCGTATAGCTGAAATTGTCAGGTGGGACATCGTTCTCCTTCATCTCGGCCAGCACGTCTGGGACCTTCTCATGCTGGTCTGTGTTCGTGTAGAGGCACATGAGGTCATTGTAGGGGAGAGCCTCTGATGCGAAACCCAAGTCCTTCATCTTCTGCATATGGGACAGGGACTTCTCAATCAGACGCTCTCGGACGTAACAGTTCAAGAGAGAGCCGTAGGTCTTTCCGGTCTTGTTTTCTTCGCTCAAGCTCTGGAAGTAGCTCTCAGCAGCGGCCACACCGTGGATCTTACCGATCAGATCCAACTGCACAGCATGGTCACCTGGCATTAATACAAAACCACCTTTGCCACCCATCCATTCAGAAATCTGCCTCCGTCAAAGCATTGCCAAGAGTTAGGGAACCAAAATCAAAAGAAATAAAAATGGGGTCAGAAACTCATTTTAGCAAAGATGTTGAATACTGCATAAAACAGAGGAAGAATTGCTTTGGTTCCTGTTTCAAAGGAGCTGTTCCAATTTTGAGCTTCCAAAAACAATCCTGCCCATTCATTGAGTGGGTCCCACAGTGAATCAGCCATGTTAGAAAAATCTCCCTGACCGGGCAATCTTAACCATCTGGTTGGCGATATACAAATAGGCAGTAGGAATAAAAAAAAAACACGGGCGGCATAATCATCATTGGATGAGAAAAAAGGTCCAACAGATTTGGTAGGTTCATACGATCCATGATATGTGTGGCTAGTCCATTCATGGAAGGAAACCACATGAGGAATGGTTTGAGTCATGCGCTTATGACTCGCATATCCAACTTGAGTGCAAGATACACAATGGCAAGGTTGGTCCACTGCACTAAGATTGGATTCATATTTATATACTATTCATACAACCAGACAGAGCCTTAGTTATTTCTATTTCAATATACAATGCATTTCAAATTATTATTTTTTATGCAGATATATCTAATCATGCTTTCTTTGATAGCTGACCCCAAATAGCAGGCTATGAAGATGATAAATCCTCCGATATTTTCAACCCCAAATAGCTGGGACAAGGCTATGATGATGGTGGTGGTGGTGGTGATGCCACATTCTTCCATATTATTGTATAACTGTATTTATGTGTCAGCTGGATGGGCTTTCTAGGGTCCATGGCAGACAAGTAGTGCTGTCAATGGGTTAGGTTCAGGAGTACCTGTAACTGGTTTAATTGGGTTCGAGTCTTGCTGTGTCCATGCCCATTTGGGTCGATCTTGTTTTTAGGACCCAGACCTAGATCCGATCAGGATTGGGTATCCATTGGGTCTTCGGACCTAGGTTTCGATTCAGGTCCAGGGCATTCATATGGTTGGTCCCACCTCATAGATGGATTACATCATACACGTGCCACTTTGACACAAACGTGATATGTAAATGGGCTCTCTCACATGCATAAAGCTTAGGAAACTCTCTTCTGCTACTGAGATATATAAGACGTATTGATATACAAAACATTAACAGTGAAGTTAACTAGACCCGAGCTTTAACCGGGTCCAAAATGGTGACCCGAACCTGACCCAATTTCTAGATAGGCACAAAAAATGTACCCAAATCCGTTAAAATTGGGCTGGGTCCATCGGCACCCCTTCAGTCCGGGAACCCATTGACCGCCAAATGACACATCCACCTCTAAGTTGCATGGGTAGAATTTAGCAGTGGAGGCATGTGCAATGTGCTTTGTTTTATTCCAAATGTGTTGCTACTGCACCATCTAGACCCATTTCACAGATGTAAAATGAACGGAACAGAATTAACTGGAAAAGGCTAATGGGTTTCCTACGGATCACACCATGAAAGGTATATTGGGTTCCCATAATGCTTTCACACTCTTTGCTGCATCCAACCCCAAGAAAGATGACAACTGATAGGAAAAAAGAACGAAAGAAAAGAAAAGATGACAGAAACATGTGTCCAACTTACAAGTTGTTCATCCTTATGAGACTGTTCATGGGCTATCTAGCATTGACCATCTCAAAACCATAAACATATTCAACATCTAAAAAGATGAATAAAAATGAGTCAACATATTCAACATCTAAAAAGATGAATAAAAATGAGTCCAGGCTGTCAAATAATGGGCCCTCTGGAAAGAGATGGCTGGGCCACGACTTCAACTGTCTGGATTGAAGTTCACATATGGCATGTTACTTTTGGTAAGTGGCCACAGTGACGACTCATTTACAGGATCCTCAACACAGGGATTGCATAGTGTACTTAATTTTTTTAATGAATGGTAGCTTTGCAGCAGCAAACATTGATATTTGATAGAGAAATGCAAATACAACAAAAGAGCAACAGCTCAGTCCCTACTAACAGGAATACTACCCTAGCAAAAAAAAAAAAAAAAAAACAAGAATCCAGACAAATAATCCCATGGCTAACCAACTTCAAGTGCGGATTTATGAACCCCAGCCTTCACTGGCACATCGTCTTCAGAATTCACAGGTCCTTTAACATGTGAAAAATTCACCCGGGACCTAGAACATAATCTAGAACTTCTCCTAACAAGTCGGCAAGTCTCCAGGGAGGGGAATCCTCTTTCATCCACATAATCACATTACTCGAGTCTCCCTCAATAACCAACAGAGAGAAATTATCCACAGCAGCCAGCTTCACCCCCAGGCAAAGCAGCCGCTTCAGCGAGACTAGAATCTGGGTTTCCAACTGGGTTTGAGCTAATGTACTTGGGCTTACGAAAAAGTGGTGCATGGTCTGGTGATTCAGCTAATTGGTCTATTACGCCCCACCATGCTCTAAAAATCTCCTCTATAGGACAATCCAAACCTTCCAACCTGTAATGTAGTGATAGGCAGTCAATAATGGAAGTATATACACTGTCCAGTCCATGTTCAACTCAAAAGGGGGCCCAAACTGGTGCCTAGGGTCTTCCAATCTGGTATATTTTTGGGGTATGGCCATGATCCATCCACAGTGGGTCAGAACAGACTGATGGTGCGGATCACTGAACTGGGCTGCACTGAGACAAAACTGAAAACCTGAGTAAATCATGCACATCTGCTTTACCACTTTTAAGCACTTAGTAGCAAGCTAAATTAGAGTCTAGCCATTCTTTTTGCATGCTTTCCAGTAGGCAATTCATACTTACAGGAGTGTAACTAAATTCCCAAAAAGAAAATGGTTGCATGGAAATCACAAGTACTGGGTGCAAAAAGTGACTCCCTCCCATCGTTGAACAAGTCTACTGAGGTAGTTCACCACCATCTTCGAGATGGCGGTGACCCATCCTCCTTACATCTGGTACATATCCAAATTGTCAAGTACATTGTGGAAGGAGCACAGCTTTTTTTTTCAGAGATATCAAAACTTTATTAAAAGACTCACAAAAGCAAGAAAAGAATACAGCACAAGCACACTAGCCTAAACAAAGCGGCTAGCATCAGGAATGGACTTAACATATACAGCCCAACTAACAACTAGAGACGTAATTTTTCGGATAACCTCTTGCACATCAACTCTCTCATTACGAAAGCAACACCCATTCCTAGCTCCCTCAAAAGCCCAGAGAACGGCCATAATGATTAATCTCCACATAGCTTTACCCGCTTTGCCAACTCCACCCCCATGCCACGCCCACATAAAATCCACCCCTGACTCCGGCATCACCCAAGCAGTATTGAAGAGACCCAGAAAATGCCCCCACATTGTTGAAGCACGGACAGTGAATGAATGGGTGATCGACAGTCTCCACATTCTTCATACACAAAAGACAAATGTTGGTAAGGACAAGAAATATCCTTTGCAAATTGTGTATCATAAGAACCCTCTTCTGACCCACTAACCAAGCAAAAGCTGCCACCCGAGGAAGTGCACCATAGAACCATTGATGAAAATATTGCAGAGAGTTTGGAGGATGATTGGAAGAGCTGATAATCTGAAATAATAATTTAAGACCGAGAATTTCCAAGAGGGATGAACAACCCAACGAAGCGAATCAGTCTCCAACAAAGAAGGAGAAAAGTCCTTACGATGTTGCAAGAGCTCGAGAAACTCCACAAACTCTTCATCCGACATATTCCTACGATAAAGGGGGTCCACACAATCTGACCACTGCCAATGGAGAAGCAATCCACCACCAAAACAAAACGATTTGAAGCAATAGAAGCCACTCTAAGGAATAGAAACTGAAGGGCACGAGAACCACATACAATATCTCCAAAAGCAAATACAACTCCCGTTGCCAAGGGTGAAAGCAATTCCTCTATTCACCAAGTGTTTTGTCTCTGCTACCACCTTCCAAATGCTTGAGGCCCTACATAAAAAGGATCTCTTTACAATTTACAAACTAATCTCCTACAGAAACACTGTACTCAGAAACTATCACTTCCCTGCACAATCTTCCCCGCTCGGAGCCAAATCTCCAAACCCACTTCCCTAAAAGGGCCAAATTCTTATTCCCCAATCTTCTAATGCCAGCACCTCCCATCTCAACAAGCCTGCACACTTCATCTCACTTGACAAGGTGGAACTTCCTCCCTTTGTTATCCCCCTTCCAAAAAAAAAAAAAAAAACTCTTCTTAATTTTTCTAGTCTTTCTACCAGTCTTAGGACATTGAAGAGAGACAGAAAATAAATGGGCATATTAGATATAGTCATCTTGATTAAGGTGATCCGACCTCCAAAGAAATATATCAACACATCCATTTAATGGGCTTTCCTCCCAATCCTTTCCATCACCCTATCCCAAAGATGCAAAGGTTTCCCAATGCATTGGGGCAAACCTAAATACGTGGACGGAAAAGTCCCAACCTTGCCCTAAAAATGTCAGCCAGCGGATCCAGCTCCTCTTCCTCGACCTTAATACCAAGCGACTCATATTTAGCAACATTAATATTCAAACCCGAAACCACCTTAAAAAAATTTGTTATCTTCTACAGGTTATCAACCGAGGCCACATTTGCATCGCAAAAGAGCAATGTATCGTCTGCATGTTGAAGGTGACTAATCCGAGGTCCTACATTTGAAGCCATGAACCCACTGAAAAGCTCGTTTTCCACCGCCTTCTGAAGCATCCTGCTAAGTGCCTCCCCAACCGCCACAAACAAATAGGGAGAAAAGGGATCCCCTTAACGAAGACCCCGGGAAGCTTTAAAGAAACCCTTTGGCGAACCATTAAGAACGATGGAAAAAGAGGCTGAATGCACACATGATCTAATTCAACACCTCCATTACAGCCCACACCCCAGTCTAAGAAGCATATAATCCAGAAACTTCCAATCAACATGGTCATATGCCTTTTCAATATCCAATTTGCATGCTACCCCACTATTATTCTCTCTATTCTTGGCATCAATACATTCATGAGCAATAAGCGCATTGTCCAGGATCTACCTACCCGCTATGAAAGATCCTTGATTCTCATAAATGACCTTAGATAAAACCTTCTTAAATCTGTTAATGAGAATCTTGGCTAGGATTTTGTAAGGACCCCCTAGAAGATTGATCGCCCTAAAATCCTTCAAATTTTCAGCCCCCTCAACCTTAGGAATAAGGGCAATAAAAGTAGCCCCAGGCTCTGAAGATAACCAGCTTCAATCAAAAAATTCCATGAGAACTTGCTAAAATTTCTGAAAAAACAACATAGGAAAACCATCTGGCCCCAGAGCTTTTTCCCCACACATCGATCCAATTGCAGTGCAAACTTCTTTTCTTAAAATGTTGCTTCTAACAAAGACACATTTCATCCGAGAACTATTGGAATAACAAGTTATCCAGCAGCGGCCTATCCCACTGGTCACTAGCTAAAAGATTTGTGTAGAATTGCACGATGGCGTCATAAATCTTTCTCTTATCCAACGTACTCGACCTATCGACAATTAAGGAAGAGATTTTGTTAGCACGAGCAGTAAACTGCTATCTTGTGAAAAATTTTCTTCGACGTAGATGTCTAATTATGATGCATGCTCATGAACATAATTTAAGCGAGAAATAAAAGGAATAAATGATCCAAAATTCTAGCAAGTAATCATCATAACCGAGAAAATCATAAAGGAAACATGCAATGGAGCGGGCCATCATCAACCATGGAGTATGGCATTCAATTATTACTTAGGTTGGATCCTGAGGATGAGACCTCCGATCTTGCATGGTCACACCCAATCGATCAATAAAGATCACTAGTGAAGAACCAAGAAGTTTCTCGGATTAGGGATTTGAGAATTTGGGGGTTTAGGGTTTAGATTGGTTCTCAACATTTTGATCGAAGAAGGATTAGCCAAAACTGGAAAATAGAAAGAAGAAAATAATTACCTTGAAGAAGTTGGAGGGGCACAAGAAGAAATTAGAAGAGGAAGATCAAGGAGAGAGAAGAAGCACCATTAGATGGAAGAGAGGAAGGAGGAAACCGAAGGGTTTGCTTTTCATTAATCAATAGTTGAAATTCGGATTTAGGGCTTTAGCCCACTTAAATAAGCAAATAAAGACATAAAATTACTAAAATACCCCTAGAATAAGCAAATAAAGACATAAACTTACTAAAATACCCCTAGAATAAGCAAATAAAGACATAAACTTACTAAAATACTCCTAACTAAGCAAAAACGCGCAAATAACATAAGTACGGAAAAGTTCGGGCGCTCGGTCTTCTTTCTCCAATCTTCTTTTACATGTGTCTTCCCTGAGTGGGGTCTTCTATATGTCCAATCACATGTGAAAGGTCTTCAGCTCCTCAATAGTCACCTATCCACAAGGACGGCACTTGTGGTTGGCGCTTTATTCGTTGGTACACCTTGAATGCGCTTGTGTCCGCATCATATTCTTATCACTGTCTTTGAGCCACACTGCTCTTGATCTCTGTCGCCATTTGATTTCTTCTTCCTTAGAGCAGTGCACATATGACTCATATAAGGCCTCCCTTTTGGCTTTATCCTCCGGCCGCAGGGCCCCCCTTTCTTCTAATAGATCCAACTCATGGATTTCCTCCACCATCCTGTCGAACTCTACTTCTCAAGCTCCAAGGACTTATTTTTTCTAGACGTTAATTATGTCCTTCCTTTCAACTTAGTCCGAAACCCGCATGCTAGCCACCTCGAAAGACGACCACCAATCAACTATAAGTTGCGCAAAACCATCAATCTCCAACCAAAACGCTTCAAACCTGAAAGGCCTCAAGCCTCAATTACCTAGAGCTACTTCCAGCAGAATGGGGTGATGATAAAAACAGCTCTAGGAAGACCACACTGCGAAACCAAAGGGAACTTCTCAACTCAATCCACTAACACAAAAAATTTGTCTAAGCACGATAGCATCGTATTTTCCTGCCCATTTGACCAAGAGAACTTAGCTCCCCCCCAAAGGAAGATCCACTAGATCATGCCAGGAAACCCATTCAGAAAACAATCCCATACTTTTGGACACCTGCCCACCACTAGATTTTTAATGGGAGAAACACACCACATTAAAGTCCCCTCCAACACACCACAGGGCCATCCAACACTGTTTAACACCATCTAACTCAGACCAAAGCTGATCGCATAATCTGTAGCAACAGGGACCAAAGATTGCCGAAAAAAATCCATCACAAACTAGAGGAGATATGACAAAAAGGAAGACTGACAAAGAAAAAAAATCCAAACAAAGAATCAACCTTTTTATAAATTTCAGAATTCCAAGAAACAACTATCCCCCCTACCGTACCATCTGCATTAACAGACACCCAATCTTTATACTTAATTCCCCAAAGAGAATCAATCATACATTTGTCAACACCTTGCAATTTGAATTCTTGAAACGAAATAATCTCTACCTTCGACTTTCTGCACACTTTCCACACTTGGGCCCTCGTGAATTTAGACCCCAACCCGTGCACATTCTAGGACAAAATAATCATTGAACACCTCCCCTTCCCATTCTAGCCCTTTTGCCACCACTCACCTTGCCATTCAAATAATAATTAATGGAGCATTCGAGACTAAGCAATTCTCTCCACCCCTTAGGAGTGAGCCCTCTAATATCCTTTCGCCATTGAGCCCCTTGATCCTTGACAAACTGATAAAAAGGCTGCACATGCTCATCCCAAGCTCCAAAAGTCATTCCACCCTAACCCCCCACCCTTTCTAGAATATCCTTGGCCCATCTGTATTGCTCGACTGTGATATTCTCAGCCCCAAACACAGTGATTTGCACATCATCACCTTTCCCATTCTCTATCATGGGATCTAAAATCAACCCGTTTATCTTTGTACAAAGGGGAGTAATCAACTGAGCCTCTTCAAGCATCTCCCCAGTCGATTCTCACGTCCCCTCAGCAACCGCATCACCCTTCATCCCTCCCGTGAGCCATATCCACTTGAGTGGTAGAAGCTGAGAAGTTCCCACATGTAGAAGATACTGGAGCAAGAGAGATGAGACTGGACCCAAAACCTTCAAGTGCCCCTTGGGTGGCCTTGAGCAGAAGGATCACAACTTGAAATTAATTTGGCCTAACCATCTAATTTGCAGCTATCAAATGAATGTTTAAAAAGTAAAATAACCATGTGGGTGATTTGGAAGGTTAGGATTTCCATACAACTATGCCATGTGGATGTTGGATGAGTCGACACCATTTCTAAAATGACATTGAAGTATCACAAGAGTCTAAGGGGTAGTTTAGATGCCTCTAAGTCTTTAAGTTGTGACTATCACCTAAAAGTGATTTTCAGTTGTAAGTCACTTACAAGAAGTGAGTTCTCACCCCCAGCCCCATGAAGTTTCCTACCAGTTTTGCCTATAAGTGACGTACAGGTGACTTTCTTCCCACTAACACCATCTGTAAATCACTTTCCACTTACAGATCTTATAGGCATCCAAACGACCCCTAAGGGATCATTCAAATGCGGTAAAATCCCACTTATAGGAAGAATTTACACTACTAATAGTTACACAAGAGTTTAAATCTATCATGTTTGTGTAGAGAAATAACACATTTCCCAACTACGTGTAAATCAGTAAGATTACTAGTATGGAGAAATTTAACAAAAGATGGTTAATTCCATCTTATGCAAGCATATCATCAAACATGTACAATGCAAAAGAGAAACAAAGATTTTTTTATTTTTTATTTATTTTTATTTTTTTTTTGAAAAATGACGATTATATTAAAGAAAGAGAGACCACAAAAAGAATCTGCTGAGAAAGCAGACTACAACTACACGCCTAAAAAGAAAAAATCACAAGCATTGAGCCCCTCAACGTTGGAAGCCCACTCGTTCATAAGACGTTTAGCCTTAGACGACACATCCCCTGCGAGATTAGAGCAGTTTCTAAAAACTCTGTTGTTCCTCTCTCCCCAAACCGCCCACCAAAGAAATTTCTTATCAAATGGCCATCCTCCAAATCACAGTTTTCACCTTCCCTAAATGAACCCCATGCCACGCCTGAAGGAACTGCTTTACCTCACTCAGGGCACACCAGCTGATTTCAAACAAAGAAAAATTAAGACAAACCTCCGCCCAATTGAGGAGATGGAACTTCTTCCTTTCCTCTTTACCGTACCATAGAAATTCCTGCCTCAATTTGTCGATAGAAGCCAACACCGAAGGGGGACATTTGAGGAGAGACATGAAATAGATTGGGAGATTGGAGAGGGTAGCTTTGATTAGGGTGAGACGGCCGCCTAAAGAGAGATACCGGCACTTCCATCGAGCCAGGTAGGACTGAAATCTGAGAATAACCTTCTCCCATAGACTTTTAGGGGGACGATCCTACACATAAAGGGAGGCCTACAAATGAGAGGCCGGGCAGAGATGCAAATACTCACTGGCGCACAACCAAGAACTTGAGCCAAAGCTTCTACCTCCCCACTTTCCATATTGATCCCAAAAATTTTTGATTTGGCCATATTCAGTAGTTTCAACACTTCACGTAAACAACTTGAAAACATCGGATCGTGGTTCGAAGATTATCCACCTTCTCCATCGAGGCTTCGGAGAAAATTAAGGAGTCGTCCGCATACTAAATATGAGAAACCCATTCTTGGCATTCCTTTGATTATGATTCCGCCCAAAATACCCTTCGCTTGCCCTTTATGTAACATTCTAGACAGAGCCTCCCCAACTATAAGGAATAAAAAAGGGGAAAGGGGATCCCCCTGCCTCAAACCTCTCGAACTTCTGAAAAATCCCTTAGGGGATCCGTTGAGAAGGATAGAAAAATGAGCCGATCTAATACATTCTCTCATCCACGCTCTCCAAGTTTCCCCAAAACCCATACGAGCTAATAAGTACAATAAGAAGCCCCAGTCTACATGATCGTACGCCTTTCCGATGTTATTTGCACATGATATTCTTCGACCCCGAGGGTGCTATATTTGAGTCCAAACACTCTTTTGAAAGTTGTTGAGGGCCGCATCGACAATTGTCTCCCTTAAGAGATGAAAGCACCTCGATTTTCTCGAGATAAGTTTCCCTATAACCTTCCTTAGCCGATTCGCCAACACTTTGGCCAAGATCTTATAAGGCCCGCTTTTATTGAAAGGGATTGGCCACGAAGTAAAAATGAGGATGCAGCTCTGTGCATCTTCTAATTAGAGCTATGAAAGTAGCCCTAAGCCTTTGACAAATTGACTCCTATTGTGAAACTCCTTTAAAAATTCCACGACATCTTATCGAATCACCTCCCAAAAATGTTGGAAGAAAGAAAACTAGGAAGCCGTCTTGATCCCGGGGCCTTATCAGAGCCAAGGGAATCAACGGCGTGCTTTATTTCTTCCATAGAAAAGGGGGCTTCTAACATTTCGACCTCCCCAGTAGAAATGTTGTCGAACTGAATGCCATCTAACAGAGGCCTGCGCCACTCTTCTCCCGTCAGTAAAGATCTATAAAAGGTAACCATCTCGTCGGCTATCTCATCTTTATCTTCTATACGAACCCCGTCTACCAAAATACTGCTGGTTTTGTTATTCCTAGCATGCATGCTTGCAATGGAATGGAAAAAACGTGTTCCTGTCGCCTTCTTTGATCCAAGACAGACAAGACTTTTGCTTCCAAGAAATCTCTTTTTCGAGGGCATCCTAGCAATACTGCAAGAATGGGACCCTTCTAATACGAAGATGAGGGGGATGGCATTTCGCACAACACAGTGTGCATCAATACTCTTTATTCGCTAAAGAGCGTCGAATTCTGCTCCCTATTGCGCATCTCACTTTTGAACCACTCCTTTAGTCGATTTGCTTTCAGAAGGAAGAGAGAAGAAAAACAAACTTAGAAGAAAGCCTGAATCCCGCAAAACCTTCTACCTGGAAACTGGCCCACCAATTTGCAACTTTCTGATAAAACCCTTCAATTTTGAGCCAAGAGCTGTCGAAGCGAAAAGGCTTAGGACCCCAATTTTGATCTTCCACCTCTAAGGAAATGGGACAATGATCGATAGGAAGGACAGATTGAGTAGTTTGGGGAACCGATCTAGCCATCTCCGGGGGAAACTAAGAATGACGTCAAGTTCGCACATTGTGGGGGATGCTCTCCCGTTATACCAAGTAAATCGCCCCGAGAAGATATTCAAATAGGGAGATCCACTAACTCCCGATCATTGATCCAAGTTTAGGGAGAAGGATGCCATCGCTAGAGTAACCGAATTCCCGTGAGACTTTTCATTACCGAACCTGATAATGTTGAAATCCCCCACTATGCAACAAGCCCCAGCGAAAGCCTGTTTAGAGGTAGAGAGCTCCTCCCAGAAAAGCTTCTTGTCCTCATCGGTAAGAGGCCCATAAACTGAAATAAAGAGACAAGTGAAACTTGGAAGAAATTCTGAGCAGACCGAAATCGAAAACCGACTGCTTCAACCAGAGTCCCCGAGTTTAGGATCGACCAATTTGAAGCCCTCCAGGCGATCAGAATGCCACCAGCACTTCAATTGAGTCAAGCACCCACCATTTAACATCAGCTGCTTTCCATAGCGTACCCATAAGCCTATCATCAAAGTTGTTACACTTAGTTTCCTGAAGACATAATAAATCTGGATTATATCTGTCACAGGTGTCTTTGATGAGCCTTCTCTTCAGCTTGGACACCACTTCCCTCACGTTACAAGAAATCAACTTCATTTGGAAACGGAACTTCCCCGAGACCCCTGCCCTGAACCCCTTTTAGTAAGCACTTCTGATTTCCTCTGACCAGTCGCTAGCCGCTACAGCTCCCTGTTCCCACCGGGAGTCGAACGACGACCTCATATGGAAAACCCTCTAATAAGAAGGGAAAAGCCACAAGACTTAATCTAGCAATAAATCTACTATAATGATAATGGAAGTACAATCATCAAGAGAACACCATCTCTTGGATGTCTAAAATACACTAAACAACCTTCAAGAGAATACCCTCTCTTGAATAACTAAATCAACACTTGACAACCTTCAAGAGAACGCCCTCTCTTGGATAACCAAATACAGCATCTTACGGATGGATTACAAGCATCAGAGAAGAAAGAAGTTTCTTATCAACATGGGATTATAGAGAAGAAACCACTAACCAGCCCTTGAAGAAAGCAACTGACGAAACCGGAATTTGTGGATGGAACCTTCATGATCCCGGAGACGAAAAACCACTTAAAATTAACAAGAGACTTGAACCAATACCTTGTAGAGAGTATCTTGCTCTCTTTCCTTGTAGAAGACCCTCTTTTCTCCAGGAGACAACCCCCAAAAAGTTGTTACAATTTTTTCTGTATATATGACTCTCAAAAACCCTCTTTTGCTTTTTATCTTAAACAAATGGAGGGCAAGGCAAAAAGACTAAAAATGCCCAACTTGGGCCTCACAGGTGTAAGGCACCTTTTAGGTCCACATGTGGTTCTCACCTCCACATGAGGAGGGATTCCCAACATTCTCCCCCTCCCAACACACGAGGGAACCAACCGAAGACAAATACTCACCTGGCGCACATGCCTGCCAAGCTTCTACAAAGCTCATGCTTCTCCTTTGGAACGACCTTCGTTATCATATTTGACGGATTCCGATCAATGTGGATCTTCACGAACTACATTGAGTAGTTATCCAACACTTCACGTATCTAGTGGTAAATGACGTCTATATGTTTGGTTCAATAGTGATATGTGACATTCTTGCTCAAATCCATGGAATTTTGGCTATCACAATGAACCACATACTTTTCTTGCTTTAAACCCAATTCTTAGAGAATTTTCTTCATCCACAACAGCTCTTTTCTAGCTTCAGTAGCCACAATGTATTTTACTTCTGTCGTAGAGAGAGCAACACACTTCTGCAGTTTTGATTGCCATGATGCAACTCCCACTACAAAAGTGAATAAATAACCATAAGTGGATTTTCTGCTATTTGTGTCACCTGCCATGTCAGCATTTTATATATCTTTTCAAAACAGAATTTGTATCTCCAAAATACAAACACATAATCAACAAGCCTTTCAAATATCTAAGAATTCACTTGACCACTGCCCAATGTTATTTATTAGGATTAGCTACTTACTCTGATACCAATTCCCCTGTAGGGTGTTATATTTGGTTATCCAAGAAAATGTGTTCTTTTGAAAGTTGTTAGTGCTATATTTGGTTATTCAAGAGAGAGTGTTCCCTTGAAGGTTGTTGAGTACTGTATTTTGGGCATCCAAGAGTTGGTGTTCTTTTGATAATTTTAATTCCATTATTGTCATAGTAGATTTGTTGTTGGACTGTGCCCCATGGTTTTTCCCTTCTTATTGAAGGGTTTTCCACGTTAAAAATATATGTGTCTCTCTTGCATTCTAAATGTTTGATGATATGCTTTCTTAATATGAAATTGACTATCTTTCGTTAAATCTCTCCATACTAGTAATCTTATCGATTTACACATAATTGGAAATGCTTTGTTTCTCTACAGTTTAGACACTAGGAAAGTGTTTGTCTTGATCAATGTAAGAGTGTTTGGGTAGTGAGAAAGAGTCTCCCTTTTATAAGAATTTCAAAATTAAAAAAAAAAAAAACAAAAACAAAAAAAACAACAACTGTTTGAGTGTAAAGAATTTGTAGGGTCCTTTAGATGAGAGGATGGCTTCTCAAGTCCATGTAGACTAGTGTCGCATGTGGGCCCACCATTGTGTGTGTGTGCACAGGTGGCACTCCAAAAATCAGGCCAACCCAACCATCATATTGGCCACCGCGTGACTTTGGAGGCTTTAGGCTATTGTCAATTATTCTCTATGGTGTGGCCCATTCAATGATAGGATAGGCTTGATTTTCCAAGCATCCCAATCATCATGATGGGCATCACTCAATACATGGGTTGGATGGCATACGCACAACACAGTGGGCCCCACACAGGCAATAGTTATAAATAAGTAGGTGAGTATTTATATGAACAGGCAAGTGAATAACTTGTACCCGGAGGTGAATAACTTCTTATTATTGGTTGTACAAGCCAGATTTGCTTGTAGAAGGAAGAGAGAAGAAAAACAAACAGAAAACTAATTTTTGAAACTTTGAAACTATTTTTTACTGCTTCACTTCTTGCTTCAACCGGATACACAAAAGCTCCTTATATAGACTTTTGTATGAAAGGTGAAAAGACAACAATACCCCTACTAGGAGCTTCCACCATTTAATATTTATAGGAATCTACATGATGCAGGACATGAAATTAAATATGACATGCAAGAGTTCAAGCTTTAGCTTATACCAGTTTTAAACAATCGCAAAATTCCACATCCTACATACAATCAAATATTCAAATAGGGGAATCTATGGTGGTCCAAGCCTACACAAGTTTAGGGCTAGATCAAATAAAATTATAAACCAAACAAGCCCCAAAGGAGTGTAAGATTCATCCACTCTTGCAAAGGATTGTTCTCCAATTCAAGAGATTCGCCATATTCCAATTCGGGGGAAAATCTAGGGTTAGCAAATTTGGGGATAATTGGGATTTGGAATTCTCTAGGGTTAAGGGCCTAGATTCAAGGCTAAAGAGGAGGAAAATAAAGAAAAGATAGAACCTGAGATGAGTCACATGCGTGGACAACAGCTGGCCCTGGGCGCACGTGCGTGTCCACTCGCCCGCACGTGTGTGGGGCCCACAAAGTCGGAAAGTGACTCCTAGCCTAGGATCGGCCAGGATAGGATTGCCTCCATGCCAAATTTCGTGTCGATCCGATGCGCGGTTTGTGCGTGGTGCTCCGCCGAAGTTTCAGCCACTCTAATGAACCAAAATCTGAAAATTTGTTATACAAGAGAGCTTGAGTACGAGAAAGGGTGAATCTGAAGATGGGAGGGATATAGAAGATGATGGATGTGGGGTGTAAAGAAGTGGGGATGATTTGGGATGGTTGTGGCTTTGCACCACGGTAGTTAGCCCTTCGAGGAAGGGAGGGTTTCTTACCCAATTCGATTCTTCAACCCAAAGAAATTGAGAAGAAGAAAAACGCAGAATTTTTATTCATAAACTTCATTGAAAAATACTTGCATGTGGTTGCTTATTTATAAGAAAACCCTAAACCCCAAAAGACAACTTTACCCTTGCACCATGTGTGCAAACTAACACTTAAAGTTGAAGTAAATAAAATAATAACTAATCTACGCAATCAAAGACGTTCATGATGTTTCTACTTACGAGAATAGTCAAAACTCAAAATCCTAGATCATCTAGGGTAGTGGGCCACAATCATGAGATCCGATGGTAGAATCTATATGATGATCGGGTCCACTCTAATGTTCCATAGCACAGCCCCTAACTGTGAGGCCCTCCAAAGGTGTCGTCGTCGATCTAGACCGAAAGTGGGGCCCTCCTTCTCCTTGAATATGTGCATAGGGTGGGAGGCGTGCGCATGATGTCCCCATCATTACAACATTTCCATCTTCCAAAATACCTCCATGAAAACTGCCGCAGTTGCATTGGAAGTTCAACAGACGTTGTTGCTGGAAATGAATTTTGGTTTGCAACTCCAATACTCCCCTTCAAACCAAAAACGGTTTCATTCCGAGTTTCTCTCTTAGTCTTCGAAATGCTTCTGCAGGTAATGCCTTGGTGAAAATATCCGCTACTTGTTCAGTAGTATGACAATACTCTAGCTTTACTGTTTTCTACTTTACATGATCTCTTAGAAAATGATATCTAGTATCGATGTATTTGCTCCTTCCATGTTGCACTGGATTTTTGACTAGCTCAATTGCAGACCTGTTATCCACATATATGACCGTGGATTCTTCTTAAGGATGTTTTAGCTCTTTTAGCAAGTTCTTCAACCATATTGCTTCGCAAACAGTGGATGATGCTGCCATGTATTCAGCTTCACATGTGGATAAAGCAACCACGCTTTGCTTTTTTAAATTCCATGTGAAAGTCGTCGACCGAGATAGAACACATAGTCAGTGATGTTTTTCCTTTCATCTTGGTCACCTCCCCAATCGTTGTCTGAGTATCCATATAATTTTGCTTCTTCGTTATATAGATAGAATTAGTCGAATTCCATGGTTCCTTTCACGTACCTAAGGATTCTTAAGAAATGAAGCAGTAAAAAACAATTTGAAAGTTCAAAAGATTAGTTTTCTGTTTGTTTTTCTTTCCTCTCTTCCTTCTACAAACAAATCTGGCTTGTACAGGCAACAAACTGGTATTAGAACCTTTTTTTTTTGTTCAAGTCGTAGCAATTTTCAGCCAACAGGAAGTTCTTTTTTCCAAAAAAAATCTATTTAAGAAGTTAAGAAAAAAAAAAAACAAAAACCAGAATTCTATTCCATCCCTCCCTTTTTAAAAAATCAGCAATTCCTTCTCCAAAAATCAGATTGTCTGGGTATCTTGAGGCTTAGTAAAGCCAATTCATCTGACTCATAAAGCTTGTTCATGTAAAGATGGCCACACAATCTAGCCACGGGTTCCTAAGTTGTCAAAGGACAACTATGAAAATTGGTGCATCCAAATGAAGGCAATGTTTGGGTCGAAAGATCTATGAGAGATCATCACTAATGGGTATGTAGAACCCACTACAGAGGAAGAAGTCGCTTTTACCAACGAGGAAAAGACCGCCCTCAAAAATCAAAGGAAGAAAGACAAAAAAGCTTTGTTCCTCCTCTATTAAGGGTTGGATGAATCAACCTTTGAAAAGATTGTCGAAGCAACATCAAGCAAGCAAGCTTGGGAGATTCTTAACACCATCTTCAAAGGCATTGATCGTGTGAAACAGGTTCGCCTACAATCTCTTAGAGCCGAGTTCGAAGCCGCACACATGAAGAAAGGTGAGAACGTTTACGACTATTTTTCAAGATTACGTGTAGTCATGAATAACTTGAAAAGAAATGGTGAAAAGATCGAAGACAATCGTATAGTTGACAAGGTGCTTCGATCCCTCACAACCAAGTTTGAACATGTGGTTGTGGCTATTGAAGAATCGAAAGATCTTAAAAAGCTCTCCATTGAGAAATCAATGGGAATCGCTACAAGTTCATGAACAAAGAATACAAAAGAATGTTAGTTCCGCAAGTTTGGAGCAAGCATTTGAGTCAAGATTGACTCTAAATGAACAAAAGACTGGTCGTGAAAGCTCCCATTTTCGTGGTGGCCATGCCAATAACAATCGCGCGAGAGGCAGAGGGTGTGAATATCATCAAAACCATACTCTAAATCAACAAAATTTTACCAATGTCCGTGGAAGAGGAATTGGTAGAGTAAGATCCATGCGTGGTCATGGAAACACAAAAAAAAAAATGTACAAGGTCATAATTGCGGCAAGATTGGCCACTATGCCTCTGACTATTGGAGTAAAGTGGATCACGATGAACGATCTATCTATGCCGAAGCATCTCACCATAAACATGAAAACTCTACGCTTCTTCTTGCACAAGAAAAGGCGTGTGATCGGCCGGACGTGTGGTATCTCGACACTGGTGCGAGCAATCATATGTGTGGCAACAAAGAATTGTTCATGGAACTCATAGAAGGAGTTTAGGGTAATGTGAGTTTCGGTGATTCATCAAAGGTACCCGTGAAAGGTAAAGGAAAAAATTAAAATTTATCAAAAGAATGGTGTGTCGAATTTCATCTCTAATGTGTATTACGTACCAGATATGAAAAAGTATCATACTCAGTATCGGCCAACTCCTTGAAAAAGGGTATGTCTTACACACGAAGAACTTCTCTCTTTCCTTGAGAGATGCGCATGTAGAGATGTTCACGAGTCAAGCTAGCTCGAAAAACTTGCTCGACTCGACTCGAGTCAGCTCGGATTGACTCGGCTTGAATGGCCGATTCGAGCTGAGCCAAACTAATTATTTGAAGCTCGAGTTGAGTTCAAGCCAAGTTCGACCAGGGGGCATTTCAACTCGACTCGACTCGAATAGATTAATAAATATATTAAATATTATATATTATATATTATATTATACTATATTATATTATATTATATATATTATATTAATATAATTTTTAAGTTTAAACTTAAAAATAAAAAATTAAAAAACAAACCCTAGAGTCTCTATCTGACCGCACGCACCCCATTCCCTTTCCCTTTCTTCTCTTTTCTTACACGCAGTGCATGCCACCGACCACCACCACCAATTTTCATTTTCCACAATAGTATGATTTAATCTTTTGAGATCTACTTCTTAGGTAGAAATCAAGAAATTCGAGATGGGCTCTTCTCAGATTTGTTAGAGCTTCAAGGAAATCCAATGATCGATTGGCAGAGCTCTTTAC
The DNA here is from genome assembly GCA_030180095.1 of Magnolia changhungtana. NCBI lineage: Eukaryota > Viridiplantae > Streptophyta > Magnoliopsida > Magnoliales > Magnoliaceae > Magnolia > Magnolia changhungtana. The sequence goes on from JASAUF010000213.1 coordinate 1,180,727, forward strand.
TTGGATTCGATCTGTGTTCTACTCTGTTTCTTTCTAGTACTTGGATTTACTGTTGGTGGAAGAAGATCAAAACAGTCGGTTCTTCGAGGTTTCTCATCGATTGAAGCATTATTTGATTTTTTCATCGGGTTTTGCTTTGATTCTCTTAAGATTTTTGAATTTTTCATGGCAGAATCCAGAATCACATGCTCAACTCGAGGTAAACTCGACTCAACTCGAACCACTAGCTCGACTCGAACTCAACTCAACAGCTTTGGCAAACAAGTCAAGTTTCAATGTTGAGCTCGAGGCCAAGCTTGAACTCGAGTACATCATGGACAAGCCAAGCCAAGCTTGGCCCACCTCGACTCACCTCAGCTCGATGCCCACCTTTATGCAGCGCATGGGAGACTTATTGCTCAAGTCCAAATGGCAAAGAATCGCATGTTCCCGCTCCATATCAACACGAGACTTGAGAAGTGTCTCTATGATCTTATAATGAACGAATCATGTAGATGGCATCTTCGCTTCAGGCATCTCCATTTCAATGGCCTAAAGTTTTTGTCTTCATCAAGTATGGTACATGGCTTGCCAGTCATTAAAGATCCAGAACATGCGTGTGAGGCGTGCACACTTGGCAAGCAACAAAGAAACTCATTCCCAAGTGGAGTGTCACAAAGAGCAAAAGAGTCATTGCGGTTGGTTCACACAGACATCCGTTGACCATTTGAAACACCCTCCCTTGGAGCTAATAAATACTAAAAGAATCACATTGGCTCGCTATTAAAAGAATCCTCAGGTACGTGAAAGGAACCATGGAATTCAGCCTATTCTATCCATATAATGAAGAAGTAAAATTGTATGAATACTCATAAAGCGATTGGGGAGGTGACCAAGATGAAAGGAAAGGCATCATTGGCTATGTGTTCTATCTCGTGTCGACGACTTTCACATGGAATTCAAAAAAGCAAAGCGTGGTTGCTTTATTCACATGTGAAGCCGAATATGTGGCAGCATTGTCCACCGTTTGTGAAGCAATCTAGTTGAAGAACTTGCTAAAAGAGTTAAAGCATCCTCAAGAAGAATCCACGGTCATATATGTGGATAACAAGTCTACAATCGAGCTAGCAAAAAATCTAGTGCAACATGGAAGGAACAAACACATCGATACCAAATATCATTTTCTAAGAGATCATGTAAAGCAGAAAACAATAAAGCTAGAGTATTGTCATACTCCTTAACAAGTGACGGATATTTTCACCAAGGCATTGCCGGCAGAAGCATTTCAACGACTACGGGAGAAACTCGGAATGAAATCGTTTTTTGTTTGAAGGGGAGAGTCGGAGTTGCAAACCAAAATTCATTTCCAACAACGTCTATTGAACTTCCAATGCAACTGCAGCAGTTTTCATGGAGGTATTTTGGAAGATGGAAAGGCTGTGTAGATTTCTATAAATATTAAATGGTGGAAGCTCCTAGTAGGGGTATTGTTGTCTTTTCACCTTTCATACAAAAGTCTATATAAGGAGCTTTTGTGTCTCCGGTTGAAGCAAGAAGTTAAGTAGTAAAAAACAGTTTGAAAGTTTAAAAAAATAGTTTTCTGTTTGTTTTTATTTTCTCTCTTCCTTCTACAAACAAATCTGGCTTGTACAGCCAACACTTACACGCAGGTGAATAACTTGTAGAATGAAATATTATTTCATTTCTAGTCATGAGAAAATTGATTAAATAAATAAAATAGTATAAAGTGCGAGAGTTAGAATGAAAATAGAATGGAGGAGCATCGAAACCTGGAGTGCCTGCGTGAATCTGCGGCGCTTCCGTAGGTCGTGGATGATCCGGCGGAGCTCCGGGACGTGGACCCGCTTCCCGCTCTCCACCCATCCATCGAGCTCCGGTACGACGCTCTGTTTAGGGTTCCCTAAGGGGCTGATCCTCGAGTGGAGGTTTGTGCGCGGGGAGCTCCTGGAGTAGTACGATCGAACGGCCCAGATTCGAGGGTGGTGGGGCGCGATGGACCTTCTCATCAGACGGTTCAAGAGCAAGAAGAAATAAGGAGAGGAAATCATCGTGAGATTTTGCCGAAGAAGGAGTGAAAGGCCCTTTCCAGGGTTTTAGAGTTCTCGTTTGTCTTTTGCAGGGTTTAAGGGTGGGAAGAAAAGCTTTCGTACTCTGGTGGAGTGGGGTGGTTGATATGCTGGCACTGTAAGAAACCGCGCACGTGACAAAAGTAAGGTGGGGAGAGCGGATTAGTAACTCAGTCTGTGGGGCCCACTGTCATGTAAGTGCCTTATCCATGCCGTCCATCCATTTTTTCAGCTTATTTTAGGCCATGAGCCCAAAATTAAAGCATATCCAAAGCTCAAGTGGACCACACCACGAGAAAAGGTTGGAATTGAATGTCTACCATTGAAAACCTCTTAGGTTGTACATTAGTTTAAAATTTAAACCGTTTAATGTTTGAATTGCTTAAAATTGATGGGGCGGATTCAAAACACAGGTGATTTATGCTTAGGGGAATAGTTGAGATGGGAAGTTCCACTTATAAAATTGCCTAACTTGTGAATGAGGAGAACAATATACGTGATCCAATCCACTAATGTGACGCAAGACGCAAGGAAGAATGGAGTCCTCGAAAATCAGATCATTGCAAGATTCATATGGACCACAGCATCATAATTTCAGGCATGATTTTACACCATTTATCTATGGTGTGGCCCACTTAAGTCTTGGAATGGGCTGATTTTCAAGATCTATAGTGAAATCATGGAGGTTCACGTGATGGGCATGGTGGATCTGATGCACGTTCTCCCTATGTTTGAGGTGAAAAGATTCGAATGGTCCTAATTCATCTATGCCTTACATGCGGAGTCATAAAAAGGGATTATGGTATGTCTATCTCTCCACATTACACGTGGCGGGTAATGTGAAAATCGTTTCCATCCATTTTCATGGCCCTGGCATGGATGGTTCATGTTTCAAGATTCACACCTATTAGATAAGCGTATTCATCTGATCTGTGACCATTGAAGTGATGGTGGACAGAAAATGGTCAAATGTCATGTTTTGAGAAATCCACTCCGTCTATTTATTTTACAAGCTTATGTTATGCCATGAGTTCAAAAATTAGACATCCAAAACTCAAGTGAGCCACGTGATCGGAAAAAGTGAGGAGGGAAATGCTTACCGTTAAAACCTTTCTAGGCCCACCGTTATATTCATATGTCATCCAAACCGTTTGTAACGTCATTCTACTGTGTAACGTCCTGAAAATCGGGGGTCGTGTATATACTCAACTCCTGAATTCCCGGGGTCACTTATGACCAGTTTTCATTAATATGCGATTAATCCAGTCAATGCGCAGCCTGAAAATTCCTGGAACATGAAACACAACCACACAAGTTTACTAAAATGAAAAAGATCAAATATATATATATATACATGTCCAAAAGAATAAAGGGGTCGCACATGGCGTCACCCAACAAAATCGCAAAAGAATAATACGTCCCAGAAATAAGGCTGAGTCCACAACTCAGCGATCCAAATGCCACTCATCAAGCTGATGGAGAGACGCCCATCAACTGAAAGTAGGATAGCTCGTCCTCCTCGTTTAAGCTCGCGTCGATAAGCTCCTCGAACTCTTCATCACCTGCAACTATAGAAGGGTCTAGTCGGTGTTTTAAAACACTGTCTCAGAGTGGGAGTGAGTGATCAACTCGGTGTGTACTATTAGTCTTAAGTTATAACAAGCATCAATTGTAATATGAACATAATGAAAAGCAATCAATCATCAACATCTAGTAGCATTTATTAAAATGCATGCATGTGGGATGATATGATGCATGCCCTCGCCACAACGCTCCTTCTAGCGACTCCATCTAACGATCGCATATGACCACACTCCCTCAGAGCGACCTCGACTTTCGAGTCGTCACCCTAACTAATGCGATGCAATGCGATCGTGTTAGCCGAGTTATTAGTTAAGTTCATTCATCCAGTAGGTTGGAGAATCTGATACACCCAAGGTATCAATGCCCTAAACTGATTGCGAGGCCAAGGCTACATCAACGTGTGAGGGCAAAACCCCGCAGTCCTTGATCCGGTCGGGTTCCTCATCCCCAACTTCAAGCACATGAGAAGTGCCGAGAGAAAGGGATCGCTCATGGTCACTACAGGGAGGCACGACACCCCAGCGTAGGCCGACAGCTCGGATACAGTGTCTCATTCTACCATGCCCGGCTCACGGGGTGGTGGACCAGTTTCAATTTAGTTATCAATAGGCTACAATGGTTGTAAGGTGTTCTGGGTTCCATATATAGGTGAGCAAACAGGGTTAACAAAACAAAGTTGGTCAGACGGTAGGTTGGACCACACGAGTCAGGCGAGCGTAAGACGAGTGACCACGGGCACAAGGGGCCCATGTAGTCGAACTACAACTACCCGAACACTCCCGCCTAATCCACGGATCTAGCCCTAGCGTAGTCCTACAGATGGAACTACCGTCTTTCATCATGTTCCTGACCAACCCAAGAGGGTAAAGGGGATGCATAACATGCCAACTATCCAAGTCATCAAGTAGCATATCAACATCATGTTTACATGCATCTCAACCATACAAAACGAATACTCCTACCAAGCAAGCAAACATCATCAGGAAATAAGGTGCGTGTGGGTGTGTAAGTTTGTGAGGAAGTTAAGCACTTCCTCCATCTTAAGAAAATCATAAGCACAATGGTAATAAATCATACACACAATGAAGCACTACATATAAGGGAAAAGAATCAAGCAAACATGAGCATACTATCATCCATACATAATATCATGTGAGAGGTACGATCAACACCAAATTTAAGAGCTAGGCATGCACATCCATACAATTCCAACAAACATATAATTCCTAGGGTTTCTATAAAATTTTGAATATAACATCCAACCAAACAAAATCATTAAGCTCGTACTAAAATTTGTGCTAGGCTACCTAAGAACAATAGTCCGCACCTATAGGTCGTTGGAGATTCGGAAAATGACCTAGGAATGAGGGCTTTGGGGTCGATCGGCTGAAATCCCTAAAACAAACTCTTGCATGTGAGAAATCCAAGCCAATCTCTTCTCAATACATGGATTTCAAGAGGAAGAGGTGAAGGATCTTACCTAGACGACCCGAGGACGATTGTTGAGGTTGTGGTGGAGAGTTTCCTTTGGAGGAAGGATAAGGAATTGAAAGGGTTGATCCCTGTGGGCCCCACCTCGATCTAAGGTCCACCTTAGTTCTCCTTTACACTCTATTTCTCTCCTCCTTGCTCTCTTGCTCTCTCTTTCTCCCTTGGTAAAGGTGGTTGTGATGAGGGTTATGAGATGAGGGGCTAGGGCTTTATTTCCTAGAGTTGGGCCCTTTGGCCTCAAGCTTCCACAATTTTCCAAAATAAACCACTAGGACTCCCTATTGGTGTTGGGCCGGCTCTAACACCCCTCTGGCCCCCAAACTTGGTGTGTAGGTGCCTTATGGCCTGATGAGAGGTCATGCAAAGTTTGAGAACAAACGGATGATCGAGTATGGGGTTTGAACATACAGTTCCAATCTTTAAATGGTCCTGAGGGGCCCATTTCAGTGATTGGGGTGGATCTGGTGGCCCTCTAACCATGAAACTTATAGAATAGGTAATCCATGGCCCGATAAAGGGCCATGCAAAATTTGGGAGCGATCGGATATGGGGTTTGATCGTACGGGTCCGGTTTGTGATCAACGGTCACCGTGCCACGATCGGGTCCCAGATTTTGTGGATGGGCGTAGAAAAATACATTAGACCTTCACCGTAAATTTGAAAGAAATCCGACGGCTGGAAAGTCTGGTATCTCGGTTTTATTTACAAGTGCCAGATTCCAATCTGGCATTGGTGGGGTGCATTTAGTAAGTACCAAATTCCAATTCTAGGTGTCTACTGGGTCCGTAGTCCGCGATGGACCACAAGCCCAGTGAGATCTTTAGTTCCCTAAATTTTTAGATTTTCTGACCCTCCTCGGTCGCTGGGTGGCCCACACGGGCTGTTGCTAGGTGTAAATGGACTATCTGGCTTGACAGCCTGCACTTTGTCCCATCATAACTAGACTGGTTCACCCCAGCATAAACTAACATTGAGTGCTAATGGTCATTAAGTGATATTATAAGTTAATTAATTTTTTTAAAAGGACTTTTGGAAATCCAAAACGGTGAAAATCCGAGATGTTACAATCTACCCCCCTTAAAAACAATTTCGTCCCCGAAATTGCTTAAGGGTAATAAGTAAAGGTTTCGTTATTTCATTTACATAGGTTTTGTTAATTTCAAGTTTATATGCATGGTAAGGTGTATACTATCTATACTAGTTTGACTCATTTTAGTCTACCCCCCTTAAAAGTTTTCGCCTTTGAGGTTTGAAAACAAATATCAAAATTATCATTATCGTGCTAAGTGTTTGATGATAAAGTTTACCTAAAGGTGGTATATTCTACTCTTTATGATTGGGATAATACGGAAAGACAGTTGTGGTAGGCTTTGATCTCATATGTCGATTGTCCACCTGACCAGGGCAGGCAACACGTTGTATTCATTCCTAATTCTAATGGATCCTGGTCTTCTGCTCGGTCAAAGCAATGAGTCCGTTGGTAGTCGCTCAGGATCGAGAATTGGGTCAAGCCGCGAATGCTTCGCAGGCGTATACTTCCGTAATTCAGTAGCCTGATCAATTTGAATGTTTAGGGAACGACCATCGTTGGAAAGATCTCCTATCTATAATGTTGTCATTTGGGTCTTGGTCTACGAGAGTCCTCGTTTTAATTTATATCCAATTTGGGGTTTAATAATTCTCTCAACATACCTATGAGCAACGATTATCCTAAAAAGTTTTTTTAAAAAAACACAAATTTTTATATGAATTACCATTTTAATCCTATGGCTAGTGGGTTAATCGCAGACTACACTTTGGTTTCACAAATTTCAAGAATGAACGAATAATCGATGTTCTAAGGTATTCGGGTGGTTTGAAGGGCTACTAACGCTAATAATGACGCAATAAGGCAATCATACATATAAGCATTTACAAGGTGACAAGAAAATTCTAAGGCAATCCATACATTCATATTGGATTCAAAGTACCATTAGTATGGCCAGTTACATCCTACAGTATGGATTACAGCATAGATATTCCAAACGTAAGGGAAATATAACCTAGTCAAGCAAAAGTTATAATTATCCTTCAATATATGTAGTAAACCTAACCGACTTAGAGCAAACTACTAATTATCGGTAAAGTTATGCTACTACTCTCTTGGGTCGGGTGAAGATGGGGGTGCTTCTTTCCCATGAGGGAAAGAATCATCGGAATGGAGAAGAGGAGGCAACGGTTGCTAGGAATACCACTTCCCTCGGCAAGGAAATAGATTGTTGATGAAAATGTTTTTGGAAAAATGAAATGGGTTTAGTGTTGGATTTGTGAATAGGGTTTAAGATGAGTTTTAGGAGTGAAAGAGTGAAAGTGATGGAGTGAGATGGGTTAAGGAGATAAGAGATGTGAAAGGAAAGAAGATGGTTTTGAAGAGTATGATGTGTTGAGGTTTAGAGAAGGAGATGGGCTTTTCTCTAAAGATTTGGGAGAATGGAGGATGGTGAAGTGAGAGTGAAAGAGTGGATGAGTTTAAGGAAAATGGATTTGAGGAATGGGAGTTGAGAAATGTTTGGGAAATGAGTTAGGGAAATGAGATTTGAGAAGGGTTGGAATGGGTTTGAAGGGTGAATAAGTGTATGGAGTGAGATTGGTTGAATGGGTTTGGAGCTTGTTTTATGATTGGGTTTTGAAAGTGATAAAGTGAGATGAATGGAGGGAAGCTTTTGTGTGAAGGAATGAGTTTGGGTTTTGTGAAGGGGAAGAAGATGGGAGTTGTTGAAGGTTAGGGATTTGAGGAGTGTTTGATGAAAAGGGGTGTAGAAAGGTTGAAAATAGGGTGAGATGGGTGAAGGAGATGGATTTGAAGTAGATCTAGAATGGGAGAGTTCTCTCTAGGGTTTAGAAGGGATGGTAGAGGTTAATGGGAGTAATAGAGATAGGTTTTATGGACTCTAGATAGTCCTAAATAGTAAGGGAAATGGGCCCCACTTGTGTGTACATTGAAAGGGAGGAGGAGACCCATCTTGGGATGTTGATGATTGATTGCTTTTCATTGAAACGCTACAAGATATTAATGAAAACCGGTCATAAGTTACCCTGGGAATTCAGGAGTTAAGTATATACACGACCCCCGATTTCCAGGGCGTTACACACTGAGATGACTAAAAATACAAAAATATCAGTCGGATCCAAAACATTTACAACCCCATGACGTGTATGTTTAATACCCATTATTACTTATCGTATGGCCCACTTGAGTTTTGGATCTGTCTCATTTTATGAGCTCACAAAATGGATGGATGAGATGGATTTTTGGTAAACATCACGGTAGCCCCACCTAGCTTCCATTCGCAAGTAATCTGCATCTATCAAAGTAAGCAATGTCATGAACTGTAGGAAAAAAAAAAAAAAAAAAAAAAAAAAAACAATGGATAGAACTATATCATGGTTCTACTTAGAGATGGCCACAATTCGGCTTGACTCGTCCAACTCGACTCGTCCGACTCGTTCAGACCCAACTTGACCCGAACCGAATGGGTGAGTTGGTCTAAACCGAGTAGGCTTCACCCAATCCGAACATGAATTGAGTCAAGTTTGAGTTACCTAGTAATTCGACTTGACTCGACCCAAAACTCGATTTGTCAGACTCGACTTGATTCGTAACCCGACTCGACTCGAGTTGTCAGGTATGGTATATAATTTATTTTTATATAAAAAAAACTTAATTCCTAATTCTCTCTACCATACTCGCCGCACGTAGAGGTGGGCATATCTAAGCCGATCCGGTGGATCCGACCAGATTTGACCCGATTCAAATCGAACTGAACCGACGGCCTAGATCGGTGCGGTTCGAGTAGGGTCAGTTTGATCCGACCGTTCATCGGATCGGGTTCGGTTCAATGCCCATCTGGACCGATCCGATCTGGAATCCGATTCGATCAGATCTGATCCATCATTTTTCTCATGTGCAAACACCTCCCCTCTCATTATCTTTTTACCACTCATCTATTCACTTCAAAAAAACAATGGGTTCAACCCCTAAAATGATCTGGAAAAACGAATGGACGGTGTGGATCAAACATATGCATTCACGGTAGGCCCACATGCATTCACGCTTAGAGCCGGGCGACTATACAGCCTTGTTGCGTTGATAAGCTCAAATGAGTTTCTTGCATAATACACAATATGATGAAAATTGAAAAGTGACAGACGGGTTGAGTAGCCAACAAGAGCTGCAAGACTCGTTCTGAAGTCATGTCACCAGGTTATGTGGGACCCACCATGATGTATGTGTTGTATCCACACCGTCCATCAATTTGTACAGATCATTTTAGGCCATGAGACAAAGAATGAGTAAGATCTAGATTTGGAGTGGACCCCACCACAAAAAATAGTGGGAAGAGTGACTCTACCGTTGAAACCTTCCTAAGGTCCACTATGATGTTTATCTGAGATCCAACGTGTTCACAAGTTAAGACATACATGAAACAAGGGAAAACACAAATTGTAGTTTGATTGGGAATTTTTGTGGGCCTTAAAATTTTTTAATGGTAGGCGTCACTCTCTCCACTGTTTTCTGTGGTATGGTCCATTTAAGCTTTGGATTTGACTCATTCTTTAGCTCCGGTCCTAAATTGATATCTCCAAATGAATGGACGGTGCGAATACAACACATATATCATGATGGGCCCCACAAAACTTGGTCACGTCACTTCACCGAACTTGGTCACGCCATTTACATAACTTGGTCACGTCAATTCGGCAGGGAGTCTAGCTACTAACCTGTCAGTAGCTAATCCGCGTCCCACACGGCCACGGAAACAAATTGGCTGGTGGTCGGTGCTCTATGGGCCCCACCATGATGTATGATTTTCATCCATTTTGTTCATCCATTTTTAATGATAATTTTATGGCTTGATCTAAAAAATGAGAGGAATATAAATATCAGGTTGACCACAACACATGAAAACAATAAAGATTGGATATCCACCATTAAAATCCTCTTAAGGCCCACTATACTATTTATTTGACATCCAATCTGTTGATTAGGTCATACGGTCCCAGATGAAGAGAAAAAACAAAGATCATCTTAATTCAAAACTTTTATTAGCGCCAAAATGTTTTTAATGGTCGATCTCATTCAACACTATTTCCTGTAATGTGGTCCAAATGAGATTTGGATATACCTCATTTTTGGACTTGTATAGTAAAATGATCTATAAAAATAGATGGACGGCATGGATTAAACACATACATCATGGTGGGGCCCACATAGCACCAACCACTAGCCATTGGCTTGTGTTAGGGAGAGTAGACTAGCCAATCCATTTCCCACCGACACACGCAAGCTACACAGGGGTGACAGCCTGTTGTAGCACGTGTCGTGCGAAGACGAGCGCGTACTCACCTCTAGGTATGAGTTGTACAAACGGCTCACGTGAGATCAAAGTTACATGGCCCCACCATAAAGTTATTTTCCATCTAATCTGTTAATAATTTAAAAAATACATAGATGAAGTGGAAAAACAAATTTCATACTGATCCGAAACTTCTGTGATCTGAAAAGGGTTTCAATGGTAAACGATCAATCATCCACTATTTTTTGTAGTGTGGTCTAAATGATCTTTAGATTTGTCTTATTTTTCGGCTCAAGCCTTAAGACAAGCTCTCCAAGTGGATGGATGGTTTGGATATAACACATACCTCCACCACCGGCCACTTCTCTCTTTTGATCCGAACAGTACCCAACCCGATTCGATTCTGTTTTTCTGACCGGGTCGGACTCGGTTCGGGTCATACTAGCAGTGCATCGGTTCGGATCGAGTCAGATGACCCGGACTCGTTCTCGGATCGGATCGAGTTCGGATCAGGCTATGTAGAATCTGGATCGAGTCAAGTCGAACCCAATCCGATCCGACTCGGTTCGATGCCCAGCTCTAGCCGCACGCCATGATTAAAAAAACCCAACCCATTCCCGTCCGGCACCCTCCAGCCATCCCTTCCCATCCAGTAGGCGACAGCAAGCCAGCAATCCTTCGACCTCCCTCTCTCTCTCTCTCTCTCTCTCTCTCTCTCTCTCTCGCAGGCCAACGGCCCATCAAGTGTGTTTTTTTTTTTTTTTAAAAGTTCTCTTTTTAATGTTAAGAAGATAAACCACACACAATAAAGGGTGGAGATGGAAGGAAGCGGGGTGACCCAATGAATGGCTGGCCATCCCAGTCTAATGACCCGATTTAAATCAGTGCCACGGTTCAGATCAGCCCAGCCCAGACCTGAACTTGGATCGAGTCAGGCATGCTGGACTTGGTATCAAGTCAGATCGAGTTTGGGTTAGATAGTTTTCAAAATCAAATCGAGTCGGGTTGGACCTAACTCGGTCCAACTCGACTCGATGCCCACCTCTAGTTTTATTCGTGGTTCTATTTTCAAAAGGCAAGATATAGTGACAATAAGAAGGTGTTTTTTGGATGGTGAATTAATTTATATAAGCTACTTTTCTCTTAAATAACCTATCTTTATATCTTTTATTATTATTTATTATTATTATTTTTTTTTTATAACACACTCACACACACCACACACTCAGCCGCAGTGGAATTTCACCACCTATGGGTACTCGAACCCTCAACCTAGTGTTGAAACTCCTAAGAGTCTACCATAGGAGTGAGAGTAAGGACCCACCTATCTTTATATCTAATTATAAATGAAACTTATTTATCTAAACATAAGTCACTTATTTATTGTTATAAGAAGGAAAAGTAGCTTATTTTGTAGTATACAAGCAGAACCTAAATAAAAAGGTTACTATTATAATTAGAGTTGTGCACAAATCGAGTTAGCTTGGTTAATTTGCTTGACTCTACTCAAAAAAGCTTGATTTGGCTCGTCTTGAAATTGGGTTCAAGCTGATTTTTTTAGTTGATTTTTTTTAAGCTAAGTTCGAGCTAGACCGAGCTCAACTCGGCTCAACTCAAAACTTAACTCAAACTTGACTCGGTTTGAATTGATTTGACTCAGATCAAATTCACTTAATATAAATAATTTGTAAATATTTATATTTAAATAAATTATATATATATATATATATATTATAATTTATATACATTAAAAATTTTAAAATCTAAACTCGAACTCAACTTGTAGGCTTGAACTCGAACTCAACTCAAAAGATCAAGCTCAAGCTCAAGCTCGGCTCAAACTCAACTTGAGCTAGCGTGATTTGCTGGCCGAGTTGAGTTGAGCTGGCTAATCAAGCTTGATGACTGAGCAAAGCCGAGGTGGAGCTTAGCAGCCTGTTGACTGAGCCAAGTTGAGTTGGGCCAAGCTTGACTAGTTCAGCTCGTGTACAACTTTACTTATAATTACTCGTATATTAAACTTATTTCAAATAAGTTATTTATCTACTACTATAACAACAGAGGAAAAAGAATGTAACTTAATTGGTGGTATCCAAATGGGTCCAAAATAAGTTCGTAATTAACTTATTCGGTGGTATCCAAACAGACCCTAAATGAGTGAACCTGATCCATATATCACCTTGCAAGGTGTCCTGCATATGGATGGCTCTATTTCAATTCCACCTTTTAAAGGGCTTTCAACATTTTTATTTTTATTTTTTATTTTTTAACTGGGTAGCTCGTCTTATTACTTCAAGTCGAGTCACAACTCATCCAAATAGATGATAATGTGGGCCAACTCACCCAAGTTGGCATGATTTGGATGGTGACTTGTGCTATTAACCTGAATCATTTACTCCAGTAACTGAGTCGACTCGGGCGAGTCAGATACATTCGGGACAAGTTGTTGAACCAGGACTGTCAACGGTTTGGATTCGAAGACATGTAGCAATGTACAATCATGCCCAAGATCTATATATTCACCCGGTGTGGCCCACTTGAGTTTGGTGTGTTCTTTCATCCTGGCTGGGTGCACCTGCTGACTGGGTTAGTTGGCATGTACATAACAAGGTGGACCCCACGTTCCATCTACATGTTTCTATGGTGGCCGTTCCCTTAGCAATGTCCCCCACTGTCATCTTTTGGTGTGGCCCACCTGAGTTATGGATCAAAATGGTTTTAGGATCTACGCCTAACGTTGGAGTGTATGATGGATGGGTTGGATGGCACTCAGATATGGGAGTTATGAATTCGTCTTGGGCCATTGCAACTAGCCACAGTGAATCAAGATCGTCCATCTGGGTGACCACTATCACCATTGGCTTGCCATGTTGTAACATCCCAAATTTTCACTGTTTTGGATTTCTAAAAATCCTTGATTTTTAATTAACTTGTACTATCACGTACTGACCATTAGCACTCAACGTTAGCTTATACACGAGTTAATTAATCCAAGATTAGCCCAATTTAATAGACCAGACAGGCCGTGATAAGGCCTAGTGCGGGCCGCTAAGCCAGATGGCTATTTACACTTAAAGACGGCCCATGTGGGCCACCCAGCGACCGTGAAGGGTCAGAAAAATCTAAAAATTTAGGAAACTGAAGATCTCACTGGGCTTGTGGTCCATCGTGGACTACGGACCAAGTGGACACCCAGAATTGGGATCTGGCACTAGCCGAATGCACCCCACCAATGCCAGATTCGAATCTGCACTTACAAATAAAATTGGGATACTGGCGTTCCACCCGGATTTCTTCCAAATTTACATGCGGAGGTTTAATATATTGTTCTACGCCCGTTCACCAAACTGGGGCCCGATCGTGGCACGATGACCGTTGATCGCGAATCGGACCCGTACGACCAAACCCCGCATCCGTTCGTTCCCAAATTTTGTAAGACCCCTCATCGGGCCATGGACCACTTATCCTATAAATTTCATGGCCAGAGGGCCATCCGAAATGCTCAAATCACCAAAATGGCCCCCACAAGACCACTTAAAGGTCAGAAACGCTTTCTCAGATCATATATCCGTTCATCCGTTCGTCCTCAATTTTTGCATGGGCCCTAGTCAGGCCATAAGGCACCTACACACCAAATTTGGTGGCCAGAGGGGTGATAGGGCCCTAGATCCTAGAAAGACCCTCCCAATAAGATAGTAAAAACCACCCAAGGGGCCATTTACACCAAACCTGGCATTATAAAAAGCCCCATTTGGGCACCCCTCTCCCCATACGATTTTGCCCTAGAGAAGGAAAGAGAGAAGAGAGAAAAAGGGAGAGCAAGAGTGAAAGGAGAGAAGAAAGTGTGGGTGAAGAAGAGCTAGGTGGACCTTAGATCAAGGTGGGGCCCAAGGAAATCAACCATTTCAACTTCCTACTTCTCCTCAAGGAGAAGCTCTCCTCCACAACCTCCATAATCATCCGTTGGTCGCCTAGGTAAGATCCATCACTTCGTTTTCTTGGAATCCATCTATTGAGAAGGGTGACATGAAATTTCTCACATGCAAGGTTTGGTTTTAGGGATTATGGCCTACCCCGATCTACCCCGAAATCCATATCTCCTAGGTCGTTTTCAAGCCTCCATCAAATCCGAGGTGCGGACTATTGTTCTTAGGTGGCCAACAATTTTACTATGGGTTTAATGATTTTAAGTGCTTGGATTGTTATGTTTGAAATTCTAGAGAGAACCTTGTGATTTTTCATGTTTGTTGGATTTGTTAGAACATGCATGTTTAACTCCCAATGTGATATATATTGTACCTTCACATGATATTATGTTGAATGATAACATGCTTGTGGTTGTTGATGCATTCCCTCATATGCGTGCTTCATTGTGTGTGTGACTAACGCCGTGATGTCGTGATTTCTTGAGATGGAGGAAGGGATAACTTCCTCACACAACCCACACACTCACATGCACTTTAATTTTATGATAATTCTTGCTCGCTTGTTTGAGGTATATGTTTGGTGTGGTTAGGATGCTTGATAATATGATATGGATGTGCTAGATGGTAATATGAGTCGTGGGCATGCGGTAGATTCTTTTATGGCTCTTGGGATGGTCAGAACCTAACAAGAGAGGGTAGTCCCATCGGAGGAATACACTAAGGCTAGGCTCGCGATGGGGCTGGAGTGTATGGGTGGTCAGAGTTCGATACATGGGACTCAGGCCCGAGGCCATTCGGGTCTCATGCTCGCCACGATTTGTGGACTAGCCTACTACCCGATCATCCCTCGTTTGTTAACCATGTTCGCACATATATGTATGGAACCCGATGCACCCTACAACCTTTGTGGCCCATTGATGACTAGACTATAATCGGTTTTGGCATGGTGGAATGGGACACTATGTCCGCCTACCGGGGTCCGCCTCCCCTGGTGCATCCCTTCCTGCTCATGTGCTTGGTGTTGAGGAACCCGACGGGATCATGACCGCGAGGTCTGCCTCACATTGATGGGGTCTGGCCTCGCAACCAATTTAGGCATTGATAAGGTGGTAATCCCCAACCCGCCGGATGAATGAACTTAACTCGTAACACGATCGTACACGCATTAGTTAGGTGGCGACTAAGTCGAGGTCGCTCCGAGGAGTGTTGTCATATGCGATCGTTAGATGGAGTCGCAATGGCGAGGGCATACATCATATCATCCCGCATGCATGCATTTTAAATAAGAGTTATTGGTGTTGATGGTCTCGCTTTTCATTAAGTTTATATTACAATTGATGCCTGTTGTAACTTGAGACCAAAAAGGATCACTCACTCCCACTGGGACGGTGTTTTAAAACACCGCCTAATTCGATTGGCACGGAGTGTATGATGGATGGGTTGGATGGCACTGAGATATGGGATTTATGAATTCGCCCGGCTTATTTTTTGGGCCATTGCTCTTTTGCCACAGTGCCAATCTTTATTATTTTGGACAGATATTTGTGAGATTTCTTCATTTCAAAAGATCGGCGCATCCATGCTTCCACTATTGATTAAAAAAAAAAACCATAAATGCATGATAAGTGACACTCGGGAACTCGGGAGTCGAGTCTATGCACGACCCCCGATTTTCCGGGGTGTTACACATGTAGCAATGCCCACAAGATGGACGGTCCTCATTCACTGACTATCTCCCTCTTAGATACATCACATGGGAGTGGAATAGATGCAGCCGGCCTCACCCAACACAGTGCAGCCCTTACTGTGGGGCCCAACTTGATGTATGTATTGTATATCCGTGCCGTCCATCCGTTTTTCCAGCTCATTTTAGGGATGAATCCAAAAAATGAAGCATATCCAAACCTCAGGTGGGCCACACCATTGGTAACAGTGGTAATTCAACGCCCACCGTTAAAAACTTCTTGGACCCACATTAACGCACACCGTAATGTTTATTTTCCATCCAACGTAAGGTCACACAGACCTGAATGAAAGGAAAAACAAATATCAGCTTTATACAAAACTTTTGGTGTGGTCCACCTGAAATTTGGATCTGCAAAACGGATGGACGACGTGGATACAATACATACATTAAGATTATGGTGGGTCCCACGTTAAAGGCCGAACCTAATCCGCTCCCCAATCATCTTCTCTCACTATCTTACAAAAGGAACGGACAGAAATGCAACTCAGGGAGATGCTGGGACAGGATTTTATTATTATTATTATTAGTTTTCTGCTCCCTAAGTGAGATACGGTCCAAGTTCGAATGATCACGTATGTTTGAATGCATCTTCATTACGGTACGTTTGAGATGTGTGGGGCCCACCTGTGATAGGTATGTCGCATCCAAATCATCAATATGGTGTGTCTCCCTATATTCACCGTGCATCCCAAGGATTGTCTGGATCTAGGATTCAGGTGGGCCACACCACACAACAGGGAACATTGTACAATCACCACTGGAAGCGGCCCGACCCGCTCTTTCTTATTTTTTCGATCTGTACCTTCGTCCTGATGGGGGCACATCTAATGGACGGTTGGATGGCACTCACATATCACAAGTGGGCCCGGCACAGCTCCAACACACCAAAGGTTCGAAAATCGAGGCCTCATTTTGGACAGATCATAGCCCAAGAATCCCATCGATCGGATTATTCAACAGGCGAAATTAGATGAGATCCACACCGTCCATCAGCTACGCCACCCTCTCCCGATTTCGGCCCATAAATCAGGTTCATTCAAGACTTAGGTGGGCTACACAGCGGAAAACGGTTGAGATGGGAAGTCCTACCATTAAAATCGTCCAAATAGTATGTGGGGTCCACCGTGGTGTTTATACACCATCGAATCCAGTTATCTAACACACCACATCAGATGAATGGAATCCTAAAAAATCAGGACATTCCAATCCTCATGTAGGCTACACCATGTGAATTTACAGTTTTATTATTGATTTTTACACCGTTCCCACTCGTGTGGACCATAAAAATCTCATATTAGAATGAATTTTAGGATCAACGGTTAAAATGTGAACATTCACATGATGGACGGAATGGATCTGATTCTTGTTTATACAATATAGTGATTGGAGCAAGCCAGACCCTCCACCTGCCTACAGGAGTCCCTCCCTTATTATTTAATCGAATGCATCCAAAACACTTCATTCGAACACATCACAGCCGTCCACAGCTGTGGATTTGAGTTTCTCCACATCAACGTACAAAATCTTAATTAAAAAAAAATTCCTATCATATCATGGATGGCCCACTTCCTTTGAAGTCAACCTTATAGGTGAGCTGGCAGCTACAAGCGTCCAACACATGGAAACACCCCAACGCAAGATAGTTTCAAAGAAAACCCCGTTTCATTTTCATTAGGTAGACTTTTATCAGTGATAGTTTATCTTAACATATTAAACCAGATCACCCTCAGCATACATCTCCGTTTCTCCTCCCAAATCCTCACACGTGTGTTCCATCTAAAACGTTCAAAAGTTGGGCCCCACTATTAAGATGGTCTATCTCAAAAATCAGGTCGTCTTGTATATTGAGTTAGATCTCTGGCTGTCCATTTATTTATACGGTATACAGCGTCTGATGAACGGACTGGTATCGTTTTTTCTCCAGATCAATCTTTATAGTGGTGGGGCACCGTTTTTATGGCTTGGATGCCCTGCAGAAACGACACATTGGAAGAAAGTTGCGGCTGCATTCTAAGCCAGCATGCAGCAGGCTGTAGGTGAAAAGAATTTCTATGAAATGGATTAGAAGAGTCAAACCCTTAAAGTATCCATGCTAGCACATCACTCTTGCCAGAACAAACCCGTGTAATGATTAACTAGCTGGTGGGCCCCACCTTGATCTACCACCCAAATAATAGGATCCCAGGCGTCGGTTTGGCCCATTGCTAGGCACTGGATGATGATTATGGAAGCGGATTGCGTGGTGTGCCATACACCACGGACTTCGGTGGTGTGTTGACGTCACCAAGTTATGTGGGCCCCCACCATAATGTATATGTTATATCCATACTATCCATCCATTTTATGAGAACATTTTAGGGTATGATCGCAAAAATGAACAAAATCCAATCCTCAAGTGGACCACACCACTGAAAGCTGTGGGGAGAAGGATTTCCACCGTTGAAGCCTTCCTATGGCCCACGACGATTCTTATTTCAAATCAGCCTCTTCATAGGGTCACAAATACATAGACGAAGGGAAAACACAAATATCAGCTTGATCCAAAACTTCTGTAGCCCCAAGAAGTTTTCATTGGTAGGCATTCAATCTCCACTGCTTTATGTGGTGTGGTACACTTAAGATTATATCTTCCTATTTTTTTTTCATACAATAAAATGATATCATGAAATGTATGGACGGTTTGGATATGAAAAATACATTATGGTGGGCCCACAGAACTTGCTAACGTCCACGCAATAACCTTTGTCGGTTGTTCACCGAGCAATCTCTCCACCGAGCATAAAGTGGGATATATGTATGCAATGTTTCCCATGCAGTAGCTGTATTATGACTTTTTGGCGATTGTCATTCACATCACATATCTGAACCGTCCATTAGGTCCAGTCACCTCTTGTTCCCATAGTTGGAAAAACTCTTTTACTGGGCTGCTACGGATAATCACCTCCATCCATTTTTCATACCACTAATTGGATGGATTGGATCGTATGATCAGTATGAATTTTTCAAGACAGCCGGTGAAGGCCAGACTGGTGATTCCAGGGATATCCCTGGTGGACGCGGTTTGGCTAGTAAGGCTGGCCACTGGCTACTGGTCTATGTGGGCCCCACCATGATATATTTATTTTATCCACGCCGTCCATCCATTTTTCCAGATCATTTTGAGCCTGGATCCCAAAAATGAGGTAGATCTAAATATCAAGTGGACCACACCAAAAGAAAACAGTAGTGATTGAATGTTCACCATTAAAAATCATTTAAGGCCCACTGTAATGTTTATGTGACATCTAAAATCTAACCTATTGATTAGGTCATACGGGAAAATCAAACATAAGCATGGTCTAAAACTCATTTTAACGGTATGTAGAAGATAGGTCCAGTTGTAAATGTCGAGGACCATCGGATTGCTAGATCTATGCACAGTAGGTTAAGAGTATCAAGATGGGTGACTTGGATTGAGACTAAGTCCACGTGCAATTAAGTACATGGGAAGGTTCCTAAACACTCAATAATTCAATTTGTCCAGTTTGGAATATGAAATTAGGTGGTGTGGAATTTCATTTGGTCTAATGTAAATTTATCCTATTTTTGGAATTGGTGGGAAAGATTGCATTAATCCATATATCATATCATCCTGTTCTAGTAGGAGATATTTCCAGATTTTATTTTATATTTAATATAAGTTCAAATCTATTACATTTGTGAGCACCGACACTTTACTAACCAAACCGCGTCCATCCCACTTGTGGGATTTGATTGGGCCATGTTTCACCGTCAAAATTAGAGCCCACACGCAAAGCATCTTTAAAGTTGCTGAGTGGCGTTTCTACGTGGTTTGGTTCTAGGCCCATCTTCATGTACGTGGGAAGAATTGGAAGGCTAAGATCATCTGATCAACGTGTGCTTATGGCTCTGGCCTCATCCGCAGTGGACCTCCCGACTGGATAGTCTGTACTAATTTAAGTGGATGCATCCAGCGCAGTTGAAGCATGCCTTAGTATGATCCATGATACTGTTCCAGAGTACAATATAAATCCTTTAAATACCAACTGCATTGCAAAATTAGGTGTGCATGAGTCGAATCATGTCGAGGTTGGCACAGCTTAATTCGGCTCGGCCACTAGCTGACCCCAGCTCAAAATTGACTCAGCTCAACTTGATCCTCGAACCTAATTGCCAACTTGGCTCGGTTCAATCAGCTGCTCGGGCCAATCCAAGTCAAGATTGAGTTTCCACGGCATTTTCTCAAAGACTGGAGTGCAGCTTCAGTTTCTCAAAAATGTAAAGTAGCAATATTAGTTTATAGGCATTTCATCCAACACTCAACGGACAATATAAAAATTAAGATATAAGGGTATTTGTTTCATATTTATACCTTCTTTATTACAAACGGACACTTTGTTGAGTCATTTCATCAAATACTTGTTGAGTAACATCAATATGAAAATAACCAAGTCATTGAATTGATTCGATTCAAGTTCTATTCTGGTTAGGGTTCAATTTGAGTCAAGTCAAGGTCAGGCAAATTTGAACTCGGCTCGAAATTTTTTTAATCTCAAAAAATTAGCTTGACTCATCTTACACTTAGTTTTAAATCTAGCTGAATGGAACTTTTTCAAGTCGAGTCAAGTCGTAGCTAACTCAGTTCTTGTACACGGACGCGGAGTTCCTGCGAAAGCCTTTCGCAAGAAGTTCCTGCGCTGGAAACTTAGGCAGGGCCTACCGTGATGCTTGTGAGAAATCCACCCCGTCCATCCTTTTTGTGAGATATTTATAGAATTATATGACAAAATTGAGCAGGATCCAAAGCTCAAGTGGGCCGCAAAAGGAAAATGTATGCAGAGAAATTCCTGCCGTTGAAACGTTCCTGGCATCGACAGTGATGTTTATATGACATCCATACCGTTTACAACGCCATTCATATTGGGATGAAATGAAAACACAAATATTATCCCGATTCAAACTTACGTGGCCACACGAATATTTCAATTGTTGACGTTCAATACTCACATTTTTGGCCCATCTGAGTATTGGATAGGGTTCAGTTTTTGCTCTATATTCTAAAATGAGGTCAAAAAACAGATAAATGGAGTGATTTTCTCAAAAACATCACCTCAGGCCCCACCTAAGTTCGCAGCGCAGGAACTTCCTGCGAAAGGCTTTCGCAGGGAATCCCCGTCCCGTGTACACCCATGATTGCAATTCGCAGGCAAGCCGGCCGGCTGCTTCACCAAGGGCAGCTGCGTTTTTCAAAGGGCAAAATATTTAATACTCTATCAGAGCATGATGGTTTATACACATTCACTCAGAAATTCCGCAGTTTGAGATTTATACAACTCAAACCAAACCGTCTATATCGTGGGTCCTACATTGTATGACGGGTAAATAAAAATAGTAGGCTTTGATAATTTATTTACTAGTTAATTAGGGGGTTCTAATGGACGGTTAATAAGAAGCTAGTCAAATGTCAGAGTTAAGAAACAAACATCTATTAATCAGAGGTCAGGATCATTCAATCAATTTGATTTTGGGGTCATGGTCCATCCACAGCTTGATTTGGACGGTTTAACGTGAGTTACATATGCATGCCTATGATTGACACGTGGGCACACGGTTTAATAATCCAGGCCATTGGTGCATTCTGTCCTACCGTAGATGGACTTATTAGGACTGTCTTGCCTTTCAATTTCTGGCCTACATAAAGGGTACCGGTTAAGATGAAAAACAAAACAATGGCCCACCCTCAATTTAAAGGTTCCTAAGGTAGATGTTGAGATTTTCTATCTGGAATATTTTTAAGGTATGCTTCATAGAGAAAATTATCACTGTAAACCCCACCTTTTATCCAGCATCTTTTACGGAGGATTGAAAACTTACCTTCCCAATTTAGACCTTGCATACGTATACTTTTCAAAGTAATTTTTCATTTCTACGGACTATGGCTACGGATTATAACAGTATAAATAGGTAGGATAAGCAGGGGTATTTTCATCTTCAAATGCTCTCTCCATATATGCAAGGTCTAAGTTGAGAAGGTAAGTTTTGAATCCTTCATAAAAAAATGCTGGATAAAAGGTGGGGTTCATAGTGGTAATTTTCTCATGGTTTATCCATGTTGGAGGACGCGGATTGCGTCCAACCCCTGCCCGTCTCTAGCCCCGAACGGGCAATTCCGTGGGTGTGCCTACAATGATGTATCTGTTTATCGAAGCCGCCCATCCCTTTGCTAAGGTCATTTTAAGGCATGAACACAAAAATGACACAGATCCAACGCTCAAGTGGACCACACCAAATAATGAGCTTGGTTGCATTAAATGCAAGAGTCATCAGTGGTGTGGTCCACTTGGGCGTTGGATCTGGCCCCTTTTTGTGTTAATACCTTAAAATGATATGAAACAAAAAGAGGGATGAACGGCTTGGATAAATGGATACATCACGGTGGGCCCGCCCACAGAACTGCCCGTTCGGGGCCAGAGACGGGCGGGGGTAGGACGCAGTCCGCGTCCCATGTTGGTAATGAAAAGACGCGTGTATCGTATGATTCGGACGTGGATGGCATCCTACCCCCGCCCGGACACTAATCCGTCCGAGCAGGGCTCTGTGGAGCCCACCGTGATGTAACTGTTTTATCTGCCGGAAAATTTTAATACGTGATCAAAAATGAGGCAGGTCTAAGGCTTGAGTGGACCACACCAAAGGAACCTGCACTGATATGACACCCACCGTTGAAACCTCTCTAAGGGCCAACGTGATGTTTTTTTTACCATAAAACCTATTCATAAGGTCAAGTAGACGTGGATGAAGTGAAAACACAAATATCAGCTTGATTCGAAACTTCTCTGGCTCCCAAGAAGCTTTTAATGGTGGACACTCAATCCCCACTTTGTGGTCCACTCAAGCCTTTGACCTTCCCCATTTTCTGGTTCACATATTAAAATTTTCTGAGAAAATGGTTGGACGGCAGGATGAAACAGTTACATCACGGTGGGCCCCACAGAGCCCTGCCCGGACGCATTAGTAGGACGCAATCCGCGTCCGTATGATTCCCAGAAAATATGAAATAACTTCCCTTTCTCAACTAATCCCTACGTATTGCTATAAGATAAATCAATGATCCAAGCCGTTGACTTGACAAGAGCTGACGGTGGGCAGGTCGAGGATTTTTAAAATTTGAATATCCTAAACTTTCAAGACACAATGAGGCCCATCATATAAACGGTTTGGATCATTAAAAATGACCAAAATCCAACGGCTATAGTCACGACCTATCCTATAACTATCCCCTCCGAAGTATTGTTGTAAAACATTACGCTGCATGAGTGATGAAAGGAGCCCGTGCAAAAAGAAAAAGATTAAAAAAAAAAACTGTGGGACCCACCGTGATGTCTGTGCGACATCCACTCCATTCATTAGTTGCACCAGCTCATGTCAGTGCTTGAGCCCAGAAATCAGTGAGGCCCAAAGCTCGCTTGTACCACACCACACAGAAATATTGGGACCTACCATTACGGCCCACCCACCGTCACGTTTTTATGCCATCCAAACCGTTAAAAAGGGAAAATATCCAAATATCATCATGTTCCAAAACTTAGGTGGACTTCAAGAAGGTTTCAATGGTGAATGTATCACATCCCCACTCTTTCTTATACCGTGGCCCACTTGAATTTTGGGTCTTCCTAATTTTTTCTCACAAATTCTAAAATGCTCTATCCCAACTGATGGACGGAGTGGATTTCACACAGACACAAAGTGGACCCCACATACATCTTTGTCGTCCTGCCTCCATACAGTCTCTCTACAAAGCAGCTGCCGGCAAGCTTTATCCAATACAAATCCATTCACATTCCGATTCTCTGTATCAGAATACCTGTTACAGCTCATTTGACACCTTCATTTCACTAAATAAGTGTCAAAATCGCGTCAAAAGCCGGCCCATCTTGACATCTCAAAACCCAATCTCTTTATTTCCAACTATATAAAAAGCCTATTACTTGTAATGAATTCCAATCTCTTTCCAATTACCAACTTAGAATGGGACTCTTCCATCTAAGCAAGAAACTAATCTTCTTTCTCATGGTTCTAACATTCATTATCATGTCCACCACATGGGCCACACATGCCCGCCAACTACGACAACCGTCCGATTGGCGGGCCACGTTCGAGCGCGACATGCCGTCGTTTGAAGCGATGCTGCCGAAGGGGGTGCCGGTGCCGCCGTCGGGGCCAAGTCCTGACGGCAATTGAAACACTAACCATTTTGGAGTTCTCTATGATTAAGGAATGTATTATTTCATTCATGTATGTTCTTACATTTGTTACTCTCACACACACCTTTTTTCGATAGACACACCCTTTCTTATTTTACTTTGGGTAATAAAATGATAAGATGTTGTAATACCAAAGTAGAAAGTAAGAGTGTGTTGATAAAAAGGGTGGGTGTAAATATCAATTTTCATTTAAAAGTTGTAAGCATTATTTCATTATCAAATCAAGAAGCTAGATTTTTCAGTATAAGTACTTGTAGAGACCTGTTGGAAGTAGGGCTGTGATTGGAGTTAGCCTGGGTTGTTTTGGGTCCAGGTTTGAACTGGTGGGGCTGAGCCCATTGAGCCAGGGCTGTCCAAACTTTTGATTTTGGTTGACCCAGACCTGGCTTATTGAGAGTACTACTTAGAATGGGCAGGTGCACTCATGTGGAACTTTTACCACCACCACTTATGGTTATGCTAGGTTTTTGTGGAGCCCACATCAACTACGCATGCAATCCACTCCATCCATCACGTTCTTCCCATCATCATCTTCATAAAGACCAAAAATCAGGCCGATCCAAAACTTAAATGGGCCACAATTTGTGGAAGAATGTAAAATATGTCTAAGACCTTTAAATTCACGTGGTGTGGCCCACCTGGGTTTTGAAATGGCTTGATTTTGGGAATGTATGCATGAATCATGATGCATGGATTGGCGTATACATAACATGGTTTGCTCTGAAGGTTTTATTGGTTGGGCGTCTCATCCTTCTGTTTTGAACGGTTAGGATGTCGATATTATTGGACCAATGGACCTTCGATAATAGAAACAGGTGCACAGGTTAGAAAACCCTGGTCAAATTTTCAGCCGTACATTTGATTTGTGAAGTGGGCTAAAGTTCTAAGTGGGCCAACTAGATTTTTGGGCCAGGTCGTCTACATCTATCATTTGGGGCGTCCATTTGAGTGGGGCCCACTGTTGCGTGATCCGAACCAGTGGTATTATGGACCACACTTCAAATGCTCTATTGACCAAAGATCAGACAGATAGAAATATCCTGAACGTTTTCAATAGGTGGTCAACATAGACGATTGAGAGAAGATACGACAATATATATAATTTCATGAAATAAATTGCTAAACATACTCGAGCAAGGATTTTCTGATCTTGGGGATTTAATCGTCCATGACCATTCAGTATGATTCCTAACATATCAACGGATAGGATCACTGAACAATGGGCCCCACTTGTACCAACCGAAAGTTTGCACCATTCATATGGTGGTTATTAATCCTCTTCACACGTGCCACCGATGTATTGCTATAGTATTATAAAAAAAATTGGGTAGACTATATATCTAAAATAACGCTGATCAAGCAATGCTAACCATCCAATTAATGGCAATGCTAACCATCCAATCAATGGCTATAAAATGGACGACTAAAAGAAAAATAGTAAGTGGGCCTACTTTTATTTTTACAAGCACTTAATAGGCACTTGAAGGTATAACCTCATGTTAAGACCGGTGAGTTTAAGGGCTTGTTTGATTTTTCAGTGTACTGGTAAATAGCAGGTAAAAGAGTAATAATTATTTCTTCATGTATTTACAACATACCTAATTTGTCTACCTACTTTTTTGAACACAGAACCACAAACATTACAAAATATATATGGGTCTTACTGTGATGTATTTCTCTTATCCACATCGTTTATCCATTATGCCATTTGAACTTATAGTATGAGCAAAAAAAATGAGGTATATCCAAATCTCAAGTGGACCACATCATACAAAAAAGGGAATCAAATAACTACTGTTAAAAACTTTGCGGGGCCACTGTTTCTTTTGGTGTAGGCCACCTGAGTGTTGTATCTGCTTCATTTTTTGTCTCATGCTTTAAAATATTGTAGTAAAATATATGGACGGAACGGATATCATATACATTATTGTGTGGTTCAAAAATTAAAACCACCTCAATTGAACTAGTTTGAAATGCACAAATTCGTACGAATTTTCAAATGCTGTGAAACCATAATAATTGCCCATTTCACAGTATTTACGTTTGCTTTGAAAAAACAAACAGGCCCTAACACTGAAGTATAAGGATATTCCAAGGGCCTGTTTGGCCGGACGGATTGGAAGTTAAATCCTAGGATTGGCCGGGCGTGCCAAACAGAATGGGTGATTTGATCCCGGGATATAGCAATCCCATCGATCTTAAGACAATCCATTAACAACACCATCATTACCTTTAAATCCCATCCAATCTACCCTAATCCATTCAAATTTGCCTGGGACGTGTTTGGTTCGAGGGATTGGAAGGGATGGGAAGGTTTAATCCCGGGATTAGCCGGCCGTTCCAAACAGACTCGATATAGCAATCCCGGGATATAGCAATCCCATGGATCTTGCACCAATCCACTTACGCAGCCATCATTACCTTGGAATCCATGCCATCCACCCTAATACCATTCAATCCCTTCCAATCCATTCGGCAAAACACGCCCTAACCCAATACTCCCTCACTTATATTCAAGGGTTCATTTGGACGCTTATAAAGTATAGAGTCCTTAAAAGTCGCAAAGGGATTATAAGTAATCTGATTGCATGAGATGTTTTGATGCATGTATTTGTTAGGAGCTGTTTGGATGCGTGTATTTGCTTGTAAAGGCTTTACAAACTATTATAGTCAAAGTTTTTATAGCTAAAAAAGTATTATACATATTATAACACAATATTTAATATACACTCATGATATGTAAGGTCCACCGTAATGTATATTGTAGATCCATTCTATCCATCATGTACTTACCTCGATGCTCACCTGTGACCTTAAAAAACAGCTCGTCCATTATCAAATGGACCACACGAGGAAAGGATGGGACATCCAACATTAAAAACTTTTAAATTGCATTTGGGGCCGGCCCACTGTGATGGGTGGAAGACATCCAATCTGTTGAGTGTGTGTATGCTTTAATGCCCTCTTAGGGCCCTAAGAGAACAAATCAAGTCTTTCTCATATAATTTTTGTAGATTTTGAAAAGTTTATCACCCAAACTGTCATATATGAACACTTACTTTATTCATTGTAAACACTTTATAAACTAGCCAAACACGTAATTTATTTATATGATAGATTACTACTTAAAAGCCAAACAAAATAGTGTGTAAACCGATTACACCTAAAAATCCTTTCAAGTATAATGTTTTTACAACTAAAAAAATTATAGGCATCCAAACTGATCCTATTATTTTTTAAGCCTTTTTCTTAGAGAAATTTAATACTTTAGGTGTTTACCAATGGCTTAGTGGTAGACTATATTTCAACACTGAAGTTTTGGTTTCGATTTGTAAGACTTCATTAGGTAGGTCACATGTGATCATTAGATTGGATGTGATTGTTGGATTATTCAGATTAAGTGATTTAATAAATTTATTACAGTTATGATCATTATAGATAAATTTAAAAAAGAATTTTAGAATACGATCCTCGTACGCATGTATTAAGTTGGATATAAAAAACTATGATGCGGAAACTTTAGAGGGGAAAGTGCAAACAGTGCTGGGGTATCGAGAGAAGAACTTTCATACTCTTGGGGGGGATGATGGATGATACGCATGTGCTTAGGGCGTGTTTGGACAGGTGGATTAGAAGGGATTAGATTGTATTGGACGGTATTGGAAGGAGCAATCCCGGGATTGGCCGGGCCTGCAAACACGGTCGGTGATATGATATCATGGATCTTCAGACAAAGACAACATTATTACCTTTAAATCCCATCCAATCCTAATCCATTGAAATTTGCCTTAGACGTGTTTGGTTGGGGATGATGGATGAAGGTTGAATCCCTGGATTGGCCATGCCAAACGGCTATAGGGATAATCCAATTACAGATTCAAGACACAAGTACTAGAAATCCACGATCCACTCTAATATCCCTTCCAATCCACCCGGCCAAACGGGCCCTTAGAAATTTTACAGTTGGCACAAGTGCTCGATGTATCATGAAACAAAAAAGTTATTTTATGATTATGGAAATAGTGGACATTTATTGAACAGTTAAGAATGAAATATATCCAATGGTCCAATTTCCACAAACCGATCTGATATTATGACTGTAACTTGGTGACTCTACGTATAGGGTTTTCGATTGCTGCGTATCAAGCATCATACGCAGCCCGAGTATCGTAGAACTCCTCTTTCCCTGAAATCGTTGTATCGAGCAGCTTTCCAGTTTTTACTCCATTCTCACTCCTCCATTTCCTTGAAAACGCCCGAGCATGAATCTTACGCACCCGAGTAGAGTCAGTTCATTTCTGAAGTGTCGTCTTCGGGTCAGGGTTTTCTCCTCGGCTCAGGCTCTTACATCTCCGTCTCCTCCTCCTCCTCCTCCTCCTCGTACACGTGGAGATTCTCTCTACCATAGGATCTCGCCCCTCGGAGATCCGACGGTGTCGCTCGTTCCGGTGCTGGAGGGATGGATCAAAGAAGGGAAAACCGTGAAGAGATGGGAGCTTGAAGGGATGATAAAGCAGCTCAGGAGATACAGGCGATTCACACACGCGCTTGAGGTATCTCCTCCTCCTCCTCCTCCTCTCTCTCTCTAGATTGGGAATGGTGACTCGTGATCGACTCGGTCTGGTTGGGAGTACTGACTCGACCGATTCCAATCGGTGACTCGGACGGGACTCTCAGACCCGGGTTTGACACGGTGCAGTCGGACGTGCTGACTCGAACGAGTCGAGTCGCTCACTCGGGTGGGATTCTCCATCTCTATGATTGGGAAATGGTGAATCGGGATCGACTTGGGGCAGTCGGACTGCTGATTCGGACAGCACGCTCGCTGGGGAATGGTGTTTTGGGGTCGAGTCAGTTCAGTTGGAAGTGCCGACTCGAACGAGTCGAATCGATGACTCGGACGGGATTTTTTATTTTCTGGCTGGGTTAATGGTTTCAGATCCTGAAAAGTGAAAACTCAACTTAGATTCGTGGTCTAGACTTGTAGGTTTGGTACCATTTAAGAAATGATGGTGAGGATGTACAAATGGTATAGTAGTACTGCAA
The DNA here is from genome assembly GCA_030180095.1 of Magnolia changhungtana. Classification (NCBI taxonomy): domain Eukaryota; kingdom Viridiplantae; phylum Streptophyta; class Magnoliopsida; order Magnoliales; family Magnoliaceae; genus Magnolia; species Magnolia changhungtana. The sequence goes on from JASAUF010000213.1 coordinate 1,210,187, forward strand.
TCTAGACCGTCCAAATCGCCAGACCAACTGTCAATACAGCATAACTGAAAAATTGCTTTTATTAACCATATGATTTTTCCCCTTTAAACTTGGACCACTCACCATTTTAGTTTTAACATTCATTTCATATCCATTAATTGGATGGTTAGGATTGCTCAATCAGTGTGAATTTAGATATATATGCTCCAACTACAATGGGACCCACAATTTGGATAGTATGGAATATGGATAGCTTTACATCAGTGCCACATGTGAGGAGGACTAGTCACCACCATTTTCTAAATGGTGCAAAAATTGAAGTAGGAGTCTAGCTTGGATTCTGAAGTAAAAGGTTGATAATGAAATCTAAAAATGCCACAAAATGCATAAATTACAACTGATAGAAAATTCGGTTCGCGAAAAATTCTTCCTTTAAAACTTGAATCGATCAACTCGGCCCGGGTTTGGGTTTTCTTGAGCCTTGAAATGTTTAGTATATGAAGTTTATAAATAATGTATGGTCCTGGCGATTTGAATCGAGTTTTTCTGAGTTAGGATCTTGTATGAGTCTTGACTGAGTAATGACTAGATCTGTTTCTTTTTTTGGGATCTTGATAGGATGAGTTGAGTCAATGCGGCTGAATTGGATGGAGTCGATTTCAGTTTTCATAGGTTAAAACTGATAATGGGTTTGCTAGCCCACAAACACCCCTCTGCACGTGCAGCACATGTGCCAACCTCGCATGTGTGTGGGCTATTTAGGACCTGTTTTAATCATCATTTGATGGCTAAATTGTGCAGTTGGGATTTTTCTCTGTCTAATTTTCGGGCTACGCTCCAGCCAATGGGGCTAACATTTTCACCAAAAAAAAACTATATGTTTTTTTTTTTTGGAAAGATGAGAATTTTATTGAAAAAGCAAACAGTACAAGGACAACACAAAAAAAGAATGAAACAAAAAACAGGAAAAAAACAACAAAAACAAAAGAGGACCAAAAACTGCAAGAAAGCTGCCCTGCGGCAGCCAAACCCAAAGAACAAAATTATGGGGCCCAATCCCGGAAGATAATTAAAACTCTAGAAAACACTCCTGTGTCTGAGACTTATAAATTCCTAAAGCAACGGTTGTTACGCTCTTCCCAGATAGCCCAGAACACAGCGAGGAGAATAATCCTCCATTTCCTTTTGCCCATAGCTCCTCCAGGATCCGCATGCCAGGCACAAAGAAGCTCATCTATAGAAACTGGCATAACCCACAAAAAAACTGTATGCTATGTGTGATCACAGTTTAGTAGGGGGAAACACATCCCATACTCTTGCAAATGAAAAGATAGTTTGGGGTGAAATTAAGAAAGAGCCACTTTCTTTTTGTACATCCTTCAGCCCCTATAGAAATCTGGACCATACAAGTAGGCTCACACCTTGATGGGCCAGGTGCAAAAAAGCAAAAATGGGTGAGGTGTTCTAACATTCAGTGGACAAAAGTCCATTGATCTCGCTACTATGATCATCATATCAGCACAACTTTTGGACAATGCTGTTTCCACCCATCCACTGTAGGGCACTATGTCTAGGCCCACAGTCACGACCCTGTACCTTATCAGTAGCCTGGTCAGAACTTCTATTTGTCTCTGAATCACCCGGTCATGCACTTCTCATATCCATGTTTGATAACTCAATCATCTGATTGTCATTGAAACCTTGTCCCAGCTATTTGGGGTTGGCATTATGAGTTTTGTTTCATCATTAATCCTAAAACCTTATCCTTGGTAAGTGAACCAACCTTTGTAGCTCCTAACCACCTCGATCCATCTCCTTTGAGGTCTGCCCTCCTTTTGTACTGGGGTGGTCTCTAGTCTTTGTAGCAGATCACGTCCAAACCATCTCAATCTCCTCTCCATCATTTAATCTCCTATTGGGTATTGGGTGTTACTCTTTGGATGACCCCATTCTTAATTCTATCCTGCACATCCACCTCAGTATCCTCATCTTTGCAATGCCTCATTCTCTATTCATGCTGCCTCCTAATTGCCCATTACTCAGCCACTTTACTCACGCTCATCATGCTTGACACTTCAATAGTAAGCGTAAAAGCAATGTCTTATTAGGCCACATTCATACCTTAGTAGGTACCATTTGGCAAAAATTGCAGCTAAACATCATGTGGATCAGATCAAGGTTATCTGGATCGGAGATTGCTTCAGTATGTGGTATGGGGAACGGGTGCGCGGGATGCTGCTTCGTCCAATACATGGCACACTACTTGTACGATCATGCGGGTCACTCCAAAGCATACGCTAAGTATATGCAATTTTATATATTTGAAATAATGAATGTTATTATTAATAGTATTATATTATATGCATGCTATAGAGTCAATTGAAGTATAAATCTCTAAATTGTAAATATAAATTTGCATTACAATTCAATTAACAGCAAGAATATCAAGCCAAATTTCCAGTCTCTAAAAATAGCAATTGAGATAAAAAATGACCCAAGATCTAGATCGCGTGATTCGGAACATAAAATGTAGGGCAGATGGTGATTTAGGTAAACATCAGATCAAAGTTGGAGTAGCATCATCTAGTTTTATTTGGTGTTAGCTTGATTAAGATACTGGGTTTACATCAGGTACTGGTGGGGAAAATGTGAGTCTTCGGCCCCAAAGGTCAAATGATCCTTTTGTGCGGGTTTCGGTTGAGTTAATCTTGGTCCAAGCTATTTTTGTTCGCATGGCAGATAAATTGGGAGAAAAAGAATGTAGAGTTTTGTTATTTTTGCTTACCTGGCACAACAATTAATAGATGGATGAAGGCAGACAGAATGTTAAATGCAAAATTTGAAATTGGTCAGTAATGGAAAAAAAAAGAGTTAAGAACTGGGGTTTTCAACTTGGTAAAATGATTTGGGCCATTTGGTCATACCTTGCAAGGGGACGTTTGAGGTGTAAACCCTCTTTTAAGCCAAACCAGGGTTTTTGATGTGCGTCTGTATGCACTTTGCAAACCTCCATTTCATCATCCTGCTCGACAAAATAGGCGCTAAAATGCCGACTCGACAAAAACCAATCTGATTGGTTTCCATTGAGCTGACCCCAAAAAGTAGGCTTGAGACCCCTTCTCTAGAAACCCTCTTTTGCATAGGTGCATCCAAATGTGCCATTGGTCAAGCTAAGCCAACTTGGCTAGATTCTTAGTTATTTATTTATTTATTTGACAATTGCCCAGGCATGCCATAAGAGCGAACATTTACTCATCTCATGAAGGTGGTCCTAGTTGCATCACAAAGTCATTGGGATGCGCCCCTCTCTATCGCCAACTTGGTAGAGACACAAAGAACATAATGGTCCCAAGTTTATAACTCAAAGAATAAGGCCAGAAAAATGTTTTTTTTTTCGTTAGCTCAACCAAGTCACCTAGTTAACTAGAGTAAGGTTCTTGGGTTTGAGTTTTGGATCTGTTTTGAAAAAGTCAGGATGAGTCTTCCTCGAGTTCATTTGAGTTTTTTCTTATTGACTTTTACATGTTTCCAAAATTTGAACTGAGCTTGAGTAAATCGTTTCATAAAGCTATCCGCTAACAAGATCCAGCTTTGGCTTCCATGTTCAGTAGCTTCTAGAAGCTTACTCACATTTCTTTGTAACATGGTCAGTGATTGAAATCGTTGGTCTATTGGCCCCACTATGGAGGTATGGTGCCCCAAAAATCTCCTCAATCAGACAATCTTGGCTATGTAATTTGTGTAAATAGATAGCTAAGAACATTAGTGAAGTAATTGTCTGCATTCACTTGAAAAAGAACTAGATGATCCAGTTTGAGATATATTTAGAGTGTGGTCCATCCACAGTTTAAAGTAGCTGGTGTGTAGATAAAAAAGAAAAGACTACCTTCTTCTTCTAAAAAATAGCCCGTGAATCCATAAGTTGAGAGAAATCGCTAAGAAACGGGAAACAAAAGTGATATTGCTGATGAAAAGTCTAAATGAAGACTATTTACAAAGCCCTTAATATGACTTACATGTCTTGAACCCTAATTTCGTAACTTTCTTGAAATAATAAACTTTCCTAAAATACCTGACAAGGTTTGGACGAGCAGCCATCACTGTAGGTTTGCTCCCTACCAGTGTGGGTTCAACTCCCCTCCTTGGCATTACCTGATACACGTGGTTGTGGGTGATCGCATGTATCTGCAGGGAATAGTCTCACCTCAAAAGGGGCGGGGACACCTTGTGCCTTAAAAAAAAAAAGCTTTCGCCTCAAAAGGGGTGGGGACACCCTATGTCTTTTAAAAAAAGCTTTCCTAAAATTGTAAGTTTACTAAAAATTAGTAAATGACTTTTGAACCAATTCAAACTCTTTCCATGACTCAAAAATAATAACTTCAAGCTATTTTAAGGCTCTCCAAACTCTAAAATACCCTAAAAATTAGCAAAAACCTTAACTTACTAAAAATAGAAAAGTTTAACTTAAAACTAAAAATAATCCCTAAAATGGCCTCTTTTTGGAAAACCATTTGGGGGCCAATTCTTTGGCAGCAGGTAGAGCTTGTCAATATGTTTCCAACGACAGACTATATGCATGAAATAGATAACTAGTGACAAAATAATATCGTCTGAAGCTATAGTGCGCTCTAAACCCTTGGGTCAAACTTTCTAGCCTAATTTCTTTCAATCATAAATGTCCATGTGATTGTCCTTGACTTTGTCCTAAATTAGAACCCTCCACTTGAAAAATTAAACACGTCCCCGAGTCTAGAATGATAGTGGCCCCTTGCAATGGCTTGCCTTTGTAGCGTTTGTTTTTTTATAATCGTTAATAACAACTGATGGAGAAAACCCACATGTCGGATTGGAATTTTATATTTATGATGAAACTTTAGAAAATTGTATCTTACCTTCCGCTACTTCCCAATCCTTCGTGTTTGGGTTTTAATCTCCACATTTGCAATAATAGGTTTGCTAGTGTTGATTGTAGCTTCATTCGCTGCTCAACATCCATTAACCAAGGTGTTGTCATCTTCACTACTAGCCCTTGATCTATGCACTTGGATTGTTACTCAAAAGGTATAAGGATGCCAATCTTTGTTGAGTTTAGTAAGATGATAATGAAAGTGTCCATCTTCTTGGCCATCTAGTCATCCATATTTGTTGATCCATCGATCCCTTTTATCAATCCAACTGTCAATTGATGTCCTGTTTCAATTGAATCTTTTTTTTAGATAATCCAGAAATCCATTAGTTGGTTGATTTGTGGATCCATCAAGCAATTTGATGGTGGATTCGTTAAGAGGCACCCCTTTATTTGTATAGGTTCACTCTTCTTTTTTTGTTGGTGGATTTCTCAATGGGCACTCCTTGATCTTCATAAGTCCACTCTTCTTCTTCAACATCCGACTGGCCAAAAAGCATTTGGGTCCCTAAATTAACCTTGCCTCCATAGGGTTGTGGTCTATGGTTATGCTTGGGTGTTACACCTGTTGGACCTCGAATTAGTTGACTGCATTCAACAGTCATGGACTATTCATTGCCACGATTATATTTATGATCCACAACCTTAGTCAACCGAACAATTGCCGCTTGCACCTTGTTCATTGATTGTTACAAGGCCATGAACTCAACCCTAGTCACTGGTTGATTATACGGAACATCACCCGTGGGATTGTTGCCATCTAATCCACTATCAGAAGCTATTGACCTGAGGAAAGACCTTACTTTGATACCAAATAACGTAGCGGGTGCGTGGATAAAAGAGGAGACAACCATCTTTTTAAAATAACCATTAAATCCACAAGGAGGGAGAAATATCAAAAAAATGAGAAACGAAAATGATATTTCTGGTTAAAGTCTGAATGAGGTCTGTTTACAAGGCCCTTAATATGACTTACATAATCCCTAAACTCTAAATTTGTGACTTTCCCAAAATAATATATTTACTAAAAATAGTAGAAGACTTCTAAACTCACTCAAACTTTTCCCGTGACTCAAATAAGGATTTAAACTATTCTAAGACTCTCCAAACCCTAAAATAGTAAAAACCGTAGCTTACTAAAAATAATAAAGTTTAACTTAAAATTTAAAAATAAACCCTAAAACAAAGTATTTTGGGCCAATTGCCTTTGGCATTGGCCAGCATATAAAGCTTGTTGATAGCTTTCCAAATATCCTATGCGCAAAATGGATCATCAATCACAAAGTTATGGCCACCGGAAGCTATACTGTGAGCTAAAACCATTGGATCAGACTTACTAGCTTGATTTCTTTTAATCCTGACCATGTGATTGTCCTTGACTTTGCCCTGCATCATAGTTGGGCCTAATGGATAATTGGTCTGGATCACTGAACCGTTGGTCATGCTTGTACAAACTTAAACTTTACTATACAATGCAAATCCTCGATTCAAGCATCATATAGTTCCTTTTCTTTGTTAGTCTAATGTCTAAAGACTCAGACTTGACTCAAAAATCACTCATAGGTTTCCTTGTTAGATTGAGTCACTGAAAAAGTGGCTTCTTTTTCTTAGCTACACGAATCCTGTTATGCCATTTCATTCTATGAAAACGGATGGTTTTGATTAAAAATTGTTAATGGTCCACATAAAACTACAATGTCTAGACACCATGATTAGTGGACCATATTGACTTTTGCATACAGTGTGGTGTCCATAACATTATCCAAGCCAAGCACATGTGGTCCTCCGACATGCTAGCTTAGCACAACCCCATCTCACCTAGCGGCCACACATTAGGGAGGCCATGCTATCCGATGGTCTAACACTATTTAAGAAGTTACAAGCAATTATCACTTAGTAGAGAAATTTCATATGCCAATGCTGAGCATATACTTAATGAAGGATTGTTCTGAAGTTTTATCCGGTTTTGAGGAATTTCATATGCAAGTACAGATACAATTCAATACTAAAGTGTGTATTTTACGTTCATACTGCTAGGAAATATGTATCAGATTAGGGAGGCCATGCTATCCGATTGTCTAACACTATTTGAGAAGTTACAAGCAATTATGACTTAGTAGAGAAATTTCATATGCCAATGCTGAGCATATACTTAATGAAGGATTGTTCTGAAGTTTTATCCGGTTTTGAGGAATTTCATATGCAAGTACAGATACAATTCAATACTAAAGTGTGTATTTTACGTTCATACTGCTAGGAAATATGTATCACATGATTTTAACTCATGACATTATTTACCAAACTTCATATAAACATAAGTTACAGCAAAATGGAGTCGCTAAATGTAAGAATTGACAATTACTTGAGGTTGTCAAGCCATTGTTGTTAAATGTGGAGGTTGTATTTTTTTATTATTTTTTTGAGCAATACCATCTTGACACCATGCTAGTTGCTAAATCAAATGCCATCATTTGTTGCAGATGGAAAGTCACATTTCTCTATTTTATGTCCTCGTAGTCTAATATTTTCAATTTCTAATATATTTGGTTGTATGTGTTTCGTACATCAGTTTGATCATGTCCTCGACAAATTTGAATCAAAGGCTATCAAGTGTATTTTTCTTGGGGACTCTCGTACTCAATGATGATACAAATGTTATAATTCTATTTCTTGTAGATTTTGTGTCAGCTAGTGTTATGTTTTTAAACATACCCCATATTTCTCTGAGAGAGGAAGGTCACTATAATTATAAAAAGGTTCTACTATATCCATTGTGCCTACTATATCCATTGTGCCATACACAACATCTTTAGTAGAGAGATGTCTGTACAATATGTATGTCCGCCGTTGCAGGTCTACTCCACACATTCCAAGAGAGGAGATGGAGTGCATATAAGCACGTCTTCTATCAATCATCCTACCCTTTTAAAAGATCATCGTCCCTTTGAATCTTCACTTGTATTGTAAAATGAAGATGACTTGCCTATTACCTGAGTAAGGGTATACATTCTTACACTCAACATCATATTTCTAAAAAAATAAAAATAAATATCCTTTGGTGGCTTATCCTTTCATTTTGACAGTTTGCTCTATCTTTGTCATTCGTGTCTCTTCCTTATTTTTTCCAGGAGGTTCTCAATAGTAATCGGTGGAAACGAACTATGGAAGAAGAGATGGTTTCACTCTATAAGAGATGGTTTCACTCTATCAAAATCGAACTTAAACATTACCACCTGCGGGAAAACTTGCAGTTGGGTGTAGATGGGTGTATACGGTGAAGTATGACCCTGATAGTTCAATTGATCAATTAAAAGCTCAATTGGTTCCAAAATAGTACTCTATTAGGTCCCAGAGACTTGTTCGGCCATAGCCAAGTTTCACTCTGTATGTGTTGTTGTTTCCGTTGTTGCAAATCTAAATTGGTCATTATATCAGCTTGATGTAAAGAATGCCTTTATTCATGGAGATCTTATTGAAGAAGTCTATATAAAGCAACTGTCTGGCTTTATTGCTCATGGGGATTCAAATAAAGTATGTTACCTTAAGGAGTCAATCTATGGTCTAAAACAATCTCCACGAGCTTGTTAATCTACAAGTTCAGTCAAGTGGTGTTTGAATTTGGGATGAATTGTAGGCAGGTTAACCACTAAGTCTTTGGAAGATGAAGTGAGGTAGGTGTTACATACGTGGATGATATCATTGTCATTGGCATTGACAAGTTGAATAAATTTTTACAACAACACTTATATACAAAGGACTGGGGACATTTTCAATACTTCTGGGGTATTATGTTTACAAGGTCTATGTTGGGAATTAACTTGTCATAATGAAAATTTGCAATGGATTTACTGGATGGATAGGTCCTCTGGGAGCCAAGCCCACTGAAACTCCCATGGATACAAACCAGAAGTTGTGTGGATCAGGGGGAACTGTTTGATGATCCAGGGAAATCTTTGACTTGTTAAAAAAATAATCTATTTAACAATTACCTGACTAGATATCACTTATCCAGTCAGTGTAGTTAATCAATTCATAGAAACTCCTCGTATTCCCCATATGGAGGTTGTGCTTCAAATCATTAAGTATTTAAAGGGAGCTCCTAGTCGTGTCATTCTCTATAAGTGGAATGGCCATTTCTGAGTAGAAGGGCATTCAAATGCGGACTTGGGTGGCTCTCCATTTGACAAGTGATCTACTACCGGTTATTGTACTTTGGTAGGTGGTAATCTTGTTACACAAATGAGTAAGAAGCAAAGTATAGTTGCTCATTCAAGTGCCAAGACAAAATACAAGGCAGTGGCCCGTGCAATGTGTGAGCTCATGTGGCTAAAAACATTAATATGCGAGCTTGGGTTTATGGTTGATATTACTATAAGGTTGTACTATAATAATCAAGTTACCTCTCACATTACTAACAACCCAGTTTATGATGAGAGAACCAAGCATATTTATTATCAAGGAGAATGTTGCTAGCATGGAAATATGCATGCCATTCGTCAAGTCTCAAGATCAATTGAATGCTCTAAGTTGTACTCATCCAGATTACTTCTTTGTCTAGTTGGACATTCATGATGTATATGCTCCAACTTGAGGTGATTGTTGATGGCCCAGATTGATCACATGTGTGGTCCAATGGGCCAGCTTGGGCCAGCTTAGTTTCTCATGTGGTTTCCTTTGTTTTATAGGCTTAAACATGTGTTGAGTTAAGGTTTAGGCATATGGGCTGACGTAATACAATAACTTAAGTGTGAAGGGCATACTTGTAATTTTGCTTTTAATGAGTGGAGCTCTAATAATAGAACGAGGTGGGGGCATGAGAGGGGCTGTTGTCCTCTCTTTCTCACTTTTTTCTCTCTTTTTTCTTCTCTTTCTTTGTCTATTTCATGCTTTTGAACATAATTAATACGCGTAACATGACGAATTCTTTGGTATCGTTGTGCTTGGTGCACTGTTTGTGTTAGACTCAAACACATGCTGTGTTCCAATCATGGGCACTTGGACAGCGGGTCACTCTGGTACATGGTAGGGGAACAGGTAGGTGGTATGCTATTTCCTCCGATACGTGGTATTAGGGGTGTACATGAACCGGGCTAGCCCGGTTAGCTCGCTCGACTCGGCCTGAAAAAGCTCGACTCGGCCCGACCCGGAACTGAGTTCGGGTCGGGTCGGGACGGGCCATTTTTCTCAGCCTGAAACTGAGTTCGGGCAGAGTTCGGATAGGGCCCAATTCGGCCCGACTCAGTCCGAAACCCGACTCGACCCGACCTGACTCAGCCTGACCTGGCCCGACCCAAACACCATACCCAATTCAAGGAAGAAGAAGGAGAGTCCACTCTGTTTTTCTCTCTATTACAAACTTTTGATTTCCATAGTCCCTTTCTCATACATTACAAAACACTTTTATTTTAGCCTATCTACCAAGCGTTTTTGGACTCTTGTATCCTTTTCCTAACTTCTAATGTTATCCACACATTGCTAAAATCAAGGAAAAGTTACTAAACTCACCTTGTTGTTCAAGTAAAGGAACTAAAACAAGGAGGTTTCCTGTGAAGTATAAGAAAACTCGCTTTGTGGAAATGCATTGTCTGCTGTCCAGAACTGGATTTGTACCAAAATAGTCTAGTTTAGATGGGATGTTCGTCATCCAGAATTGCATTTTGACATCAGCATTGTGGCAGAAATTGGATGTCCACCATCCAGGGTGATCCAGAGCAAATCTGGAATAAATAGTATGTCCACCACTCTGCCAGACTATCAGTGACACTTATGGCCCTGATCTTGCCACTCAATGTAGTTGATGGTCACAACATCTGCATCATGTGGTGTGAATGATGAACTCTGTCACCCATAACTTTGTGTTTGTCTTCATGAAGTATACCTGTAGCAGAAAAGCAAATTATATTGACAAAAAAAGCAACACACTTATATCATGGTTCTTGGACAGAACTTGGAAAACCCAAGCATAACCATTGTCACATTGTTGCAGTGATATGTAATTGACATGGCTCCAATCACATATGCACACATGCATGTCCATGCATGTTGAAGAACTTGCTGAATGTGTATTTATACCTATTTTTTACTGATTAAATTAAGAAATGAAAAGGAAAAAAAAATCCCTCATGCAATATTTTCTTCTTTAAAGATGTTGGAAAAGGCTTATTCATTTCGTTATCAGTGGAGTGTCAAATTTAACATTAATGTCTACCACTGCAAGTGCTTTTTTTTAAACACTTGAGGAAACTGGCCCGAACTCGAAGGTTCGAAACTGGTCCGAACTCGCCCGATTGCTGCCAGGCCGGGTTCGGGCTGGACATGTTGGCCCGGTGACCGGGCCGGGCCGGGCCGGCTTCGGGCTGGGTGTGGCTAGTGACCAGGCGGGTCAGGTTGAGCCCAATTCGACTCGGATCGACCTGTGTACACCCCTACGTGGTATGCTTGGGCTAGGATTATGTCAGTCACTTAAATATATACATTAATATGCCATAAATAGTTTTCTATATGAATAGATATTGTAATTTACAAATGATGAATTTATTATTATAGTTATCACCTGCATTGCATTTAATGTTTTAAATATTGACGATATCAGCCGATATATCCCACGATATATCTTGTATCCCACCTGTGCAATATGAAACGCACATTAGTATCAATATATTCCACTTATTCTATCCAGTGAGCATTTTCAATTTTCGATCCATGTTTTTGTTGTAAATCATGTTAAACCAGTGTCAAATGGTTATAGATGTATGATTCTTCATGTTTTCCATGAAAAATCATGGATTTAGAACTTCGATTTCAAGATTTGTGGGAGATGGGGGTCAAGTTGCGAAAAATTGAGAAAAATCAAAATTTTCACAAATCAGTTGGAATCTTTATCCAAACACAAAACTAAACATATATGTAACCTGATCTAGTGATTCTTCTTTTGCTTTTAAATGTATTGCTTGTGTTTTCGTACATGTCTTCTTACGTTTGTAAATTATATGAATAGACTTTGCATATACTTGCATCAATTCAATTGGAAAGCACATATATTAGGATCCCATACAAAGGAAATCCTTATTATGTGTACTCTTTTTGTAATGTTTTGATTTCTAAGTGTGTATTGATGTCTTTTTCAACAATCCCTGAAGTTGCATTGAAAAATTCGACCAATTCCCCAATGTTCCCATGTTTCCCAACAACAACGATACATTATGTGATACAACCGATATATCCCCTGTGATAACTGATATTTATCTATATCCCAACGGTGCGATACTTTACGCGATAACGATATTTAAAACATTGATTGCATTATATTGTAGGCATTCCATTACATAAAGAGACATGCTCCAGTGCTCTCAGATTAAGTTATAGTACTCCTAGTTGCATTGGACACTTAGACAATCAAATTGATTGATCTTGTCCATCCATTAGGTCCAACACAGATTTCATACAATACCATGCATATATCCCACCAATTGGACCAACACATGATACCATGCATATATCCTGCCAATCTGAAATGCTAACAATCTGATCATTAGCCTTTTAATATGGACAGTCAAGATCATTTACAATCTTTCAAATAAAAAAAACAAAACAAAAAAACAAAAAAACAAAAAAAGAGAAAAAAAAAGAGAAAAGAAAAGAAAAGAAAAGATCATTTACATAAAATAGGTCTGATCAACAGATTTTTTTTTTTTTGAAAGATGACTTGCATTAAGAAAACGAGAGGAGAAACAAAAGAAGGGAGCTGTTGAGAAGGCAGACCCTTAAGACAGAAAGAAAGAAAGATCTACATTGGTCCCTCCCTTATAGGACACCCATTCAGCAATATAACATTTTACAAAAGAAGAAACTAATTGGGCAGGCTTTGCTGAATTCTGAAAGCTTCTATTGTTACGTTCTAACCAAATAGCCCACCAAATCGCCAAGAGACCTAACCGCCATATCCTGGATTTGAAATTGCCTAGTTTGACCCCATGCCAAGCTTTAAGGAGCGTGTCCACATCCTTCGGAAAACACCAACTGATTTTAAAACAAGAGAGAAAAGCAGACCAGATTGAGTGAGCGAAAGAATAGTGGATCAGCAAGTGATTCACCGATTCTTCGGCAGACATACAACATAAACAAATATTGGGCAGAATCATTCCCTTTCTCCTAAGGTTATCTAGAGTAAGAATTCTGTTTTTCCTTACCAACCAGCCGAAGACCTAAAGTTTAGTAGGAGCAGCATATTTCCAAATAAAATGGGGATGATGGCCAGTATCATTGCTGGCATATAAGATATTGTAGAAAGATCTGATCGTGAAAACGGAAGATTTATCAGCTTTCCACGTGATACTGTCATCGTAGGCTTGATTAAGAGAGGTAGTTTGGATGAGCTGCAACAATCTCACGTAATGATCTATTTCCCAATCTTGAAGATTCCTTCTGCATTGGATGTTCCAAATAACCTTGTCAGCGACCAGGGAATAATTTCCAGAAATAAAATTATTCTTGTTACTCGCCACCCGATAAATGGAAGGGAATGTGTCTTTTAGGGGCGTGTCTCCAACCCAGGTATCATGCTAAAACCGAATTCTATCTCCCCTGCCCACCTCAAACCCAATCACACTGGTAACCTTGTCTTTCAACCGGTTGATATCTCTCCAAATCATTGAGACCCTATGCAGAGAATTATCGATCGTCCACCAACCTCATTCCGATCTTCCATATTTTCCTTTAATAATAATATTCCATAGACTACCCTTTTCCACTCCAAGTCTCCAGATCTATTTACCTAAAAGAGCCCGATTCATCATCTTGAGATCTTTGATTCCAGCACCTCCTTCTTTAAAGTGTTTGCAAACGTCCCTCCAATTCATCAGATTGAACTTCTTCTTGTCTTCCGAACCACTCCAGAGAAAATTGCGCCTGAGGATGTCGATGGATTTAAGAACCGAAGCTGGGCACCGTAAAAGAGACATGAAATAGGTGGGTAGGTTAGACATTGCGGCTTTGATAAGCGTGAGTCTCCCTCCAATGGAGAGAAAACGAGTCTTCCACCCAGCTAAGCGGTGCCGGAATCTCTTAAGAACACTCTCCCATTGTTGTTTTTGGGGGCTGACCGACGCTCAAGGGAAGGCCGACAAAGACAGTAGGGAGAGATTTTAAAGCACATCCCATAAGCTCAGCTAAAACAACAGACTCCTGAACGTTTAAGTTGACCCCATAAATTTTCGATTTGGAAAGTTTCACCTTCATACCTGCCACGGCTTCAAAGCATTGGATTACCGTATGCAAATTACCGACGGAATAATCAGAGGCTTCAGAAAGAATTAAAACATCGTCCGCGAATTGGACATGGGAAATCGGCTCGTGCACACCCTTAAGTTGGATACCTTTGCATAAGTCTGCCACCTGAGCTTTCGTGATCATCCCTGAAAGGGCTTCGCCGATAATGAGAAAGAGGAAAGGGGAAAGGGGATCTCCTTGTCTGAGGCCCCGAGTACTTTTGAAAAATCCTTTCGGGGATCCATTTAAAATGACAGAAAAGAAAGCAGAACTGATACACTCCTCAATCCACTTTCTCCATCGAACACCAAACCCCATCCTCTTCAGCATATAGAGGAGAAACTCCCAATCGACGTGGTCATAAGCCTTTTCCATATCCAGATTACAGAGGATAAACTTCTTCTTCGATTGATAAGCAGAGTGAAGACATTCATTGGCAATAAGGGTAGCGTCAGTGATTTGTCGTCCTGGAATGAACGCACATTGATTTTGGCTTATGACAGAACCGATAACTGACTTCAATCTGTTGGCAAGAACCTTAGACAAAATTTTGTACAAATTGCCAACAAGACTGATTGGTTTATAATCCTTGAACTCAGCCGCTCCCGGACATTTCGGAATCAATGCAATAAAGGTGGCACCAATATTTTTGGATAATCTCCCTCTGTCGAAGAATTTGGAAAAGAATGCCAGAATATCCTCTTGAATAAGATCCCAGAACACCTGAAAAAATATGATTGGGAAACCGTCTGGACCTGGGGATTTGTCGCCGGCCAACTCCTTCACTGCCTTGAGGATTTCTTCCTTAGAGAACCGAGATTCCAGCAACCTACCCTCCTCTTCAGTGATAGTTTTGAAAACAAGATTGTCCAGGCAAGGTCTGGGCCAGAGATCTTTCTGAAGGAGATTTTGAAAATAAGACACCGCAGAAGAACATATCATTTCTCTGTCATCGGTCCATTTCCCGTCTAAAGTCATGCAACTGATGCGATTCACCTTAGCTTGAATAGAAGCAATGCTATGAAAATATCTCGTGTTCCTGTCCCCCTCCCTAACCCACTTCGCCCGAGCTTTCTGCTTCTAGGAGAGTTCCTGATGATAAATTTTAGCGGAAAGGGCCTGAATTATCTGAATTCTATTCGCCAGCATTTGGGAGGACATAGAATTAGTTTCAGCTTGAGAGTCGATCTTCTGTATGCCCGTTAGAAGCGTTTTCGTTTCCTGGTCCGAACGGAGTTTCTCCTCTCTTGACCAAAGCTTGATTTTGTCTTTCAGAAATTTTAATTTGCAGCATAATCTATAGCCCGCGAAGCCCTGGAATTGAGCTTCGGTCCACCATTCTGCGACCAACGAATTGAAACCTGTAACATGAAGCCAAGCGATATTAAATCGGAACGGCTTCGGGCCCCAGTCCACCTCCTTTGCCGATAAAATCAAAGGCCAATGATCAGATGTAATCATGGGGAGAATCGACTGAGAGGAGGAAGGCTGAAGGGTCAGCCATTCAGGGGAGATAATGAAACGATCCAATCGACATAATATTGGGTTCAGTCTCCCATTCGTCCAGGTGAAGCGAGAGCCTGAGAGAGGAAGGTCAATCAGTCTATTGCTATCGATCCAATCAAAGAAATCCGCCATTTGGGAAAATGGGAAGTTCCCGGAGGATTTCTCAGACGTGAATCTAATGGAATTGAAATCCCTAGCAAAACAAATGGGGCCAATGAAATTCTGACGAATAGAAGAAAGTTCTTTCCAAAAATCACTCATTAGGCTTCTGTTGGTAGGCCCATAAACTGAACATATGAGGTAATCAATTCCCGAGGAATTATCCCTAAGAGTGACAGAGAGGGAGAAAGAGGCCACCGAAGAATTGATCAGAGACCAGAACTTAGCTCCAAGCTACGATAATGCCACCTGACACTCCCAACGCCTCCTTCAATGCCCAACTAGCATCCGGAGAATTCCAAATGGACTTCATAAGCCTAACGTCCATCGCCTGCACTTTGGATTCCTGAAGGCAGAGAATCTGAGGGTTACTCCTAGAGCAAGTAGACTTGATTAACCTCCTCTTTTGTTTGGGCCCTAGCACCCGAACATTCCAGGATAATATCTTCATGGGATAACTTCGCTTCCCCGTTGTCCCTGAATCCTTTCTTCATAATGATTTGAAGTTGGATCTGATCTGGTAGGTTCCTGCTGAAGACCTTGTTTCCTTCTGCCTCGTAGAGGTTTTTTCTGAGAAGATCTGCATGGATCCAACGGACGACCCCTATTCTTGACGCATTGAAAAAGAGCTAAGTAGTCCTCAGGACAATCACCGAAAGAGAGACCCAACAATCGACCGATGTGGCCCATAGCGTCCCTAATCCACTGCTTTCTCTGAATTTTCTTACTGAGCGTGGCCCTCTGTTCTTCCTCTGTCGGACCGACTTGTAAACTGACTGTTCTCGCCTGAAGAGGTTCTGCAATGATGATGTCTGTGCCTGATGGTTCCTGAAAGAGGGAAAGAAGATTGAAATCGTGCCCATCAGGAGGGAGAGGGAGGCGCTCCGGAGGTGAGGAAGGAAAAGAGGATTGGGACATTGAGTGATTGGATAAGTCGTCTTCTGAGAATAGGGGTTCTGGGGGAGACTCGAACGGGATGAGTTGAAGTTGGGACCCTGAGTCTTCCTTCAACGCGAGATCTTCAGAAGAACTGTCCACTGTCTCCAGGTTGAAGACCGAGTGAGATGATGAGGACGGAAAAAGGGATCGAGCAGCTATGGCCAATTTAGGCGGGCTAGGAGACAGGTTGAGATCAATGGAAACACCTCTTAGACTGGGAAAAGGAGCCACCACCTTCTCGATGCGAGCATTGGGATTACGTGTCGGAAGCGCCGGACAGATGGGTACTATACTATTTCTCGCTCCGTGTGAAGAGCCAGAAGACCTTACTTTTTGTGCTGCTCGAGGCGTAGAGAGGACAGAACTATTGACACGTGGCAAAGGAAGAGAAACTTCCGCTGCAAGAGACAAAGTCTCCACCTACCCCTGGAATTTGGTTCGGTGCTCCGCGGGTGCACCGAAGATGCGGGGCGTCAACCACAGAAGGTGGAACAGAGGGGGCCTCCGGCGGTCGCTGGGGGAGCCTGTTCCTCCAAATGTTCCCCCAACGCGGGAGGGATGATAACGAACCTTCTCTCTGTACGGGAAGATCGATAGATCTCTCGTCGGCCAAGATGGAAATAGAGGAGGGAAGGGGCAGACCTTTCCTCCTCCTGACACGTAAGCGAATCACCCCCATCTTGACACCTCTCCTGGTCTTTAGGTCGATTTCAATAAGAGAACCCAAACGCGATGCGAGTTCATGGAAGAACCCATCATTCCACAATTCTAGGGGGACCCCCCAAACAAGAATCCATATCTCCTCAAATCCGAACGGCAAGAACTCTTTCCAGGGAACGATACCCCTGACCAGATCATCCTTGTGGATTGCCCCTGCAATGAGCAAAGAGTCCAAATTAACCCCCGGTTCTCCTTTTACCCAAACCTCATTGAAGCCTATAGGCCGAAGACTGTAGGACCCTGCTCGAATATTGGTGCACCCGTCAATCCAGTCGTAAAGGCGGTCGATGGTAGCGTTTTCATGGGTTAGGATGACAACGGAATCCTCAAAGTCTCCATAGCTGCGAAAAGGGCATCCGAGTTGATGCGGATAAGGTTAGGGGGGTCAAGAGGTTCGGTTGGAAGGGAGGGCTGAGGTGGGGAGTTAGGTGATGGGGGGACGTTTAGTTGTGGCTGAACAGTAAGAGAAGAAGGTGGATCTACTGACGGATGCGCTTGACGAGGGTGACGAAAGAGCGCATCTCTGTAGGATAGAGATTTCCTGTCCGGGAAAGGATTAGGCACAGGAATAGTGGCAGGATGTGGAGGTGTGTTTGAGATGTGCCTGTTGAAATTGCGCTCCGGTCCGAATCGCGCTCGCTGCACCAACATCTTTTCTCCCCCGAAACTCTGGCCGTGCAACATCTGAACTGCCCGAGCCAACTCCTCTTCGGAACTCATCCTGATGAGGGCAAAACCCCTGTATTCTCCAGTTTCCTTGTTCCTTGGCATGATGACCTCCATGACGGCTCCTGCTCTCCCGAATACCCGTTGGAGATTCAGAGGAAACCAGCCGTGTGGGAAGCCTTTCACGAATAGAGTGGGAAAGGAATCATACTTCCCTTTTTTTTGTGGGAATCGCTCGCGATCTTCTTTTCACTTCCGTCCAGTTGTTTTCGACTGCATTCAATCCGCTTGCTTTCTGAGGGAGAACCTGTTCGTCGTGACAACGTAGTCCATTAACTCCAAGATCTAGAAGTTGAGGTTCTTCATCTGGTTCGAAACTTTCGTCTCCTTCGTATCTCGCCATTTGAATGGTTCTCCCAGCCGTGCGGGAAGCCTTTCACGTCTGATCAATCTATTTGTTGAGAACTGTAATAGATTGCTTATGATTCTGAGGATTCTCTTTGTTAGGCAATCCTAAACATCCCATACTGACTCAGAAAATGGCAGATCAGGGATAGATTGGATCATTGATCACTGTGATTTTTGCATACTAGCCCGTAAGATGTGTTCTGGACTTGATAGTGTTCAGATTGATCTGTCTCAGTGGCCAGATGCAACTAGGAGCACTATAACTTGTAGTGGTCCCAGGCACTGGTTCTCTTACATAAATAAAAGTATAAATATCTACACTTTTAACTGTAAATTTGTAAAACCACAGATGCAACTACAAGCACTATAACTTATAGTAGTTCCAGGCACTGGTTCTCTTGCATAAATAAAAGTATAAATTTCTACACTTTTAACTGTAAATTTGTAAGACCATAATCGATACTAAAGAGTATAGAACCATAATTTCAGGTTGGTATAAATAGTGATTGGGATTGCAAATGACCCATAATCCGGATTGTGTGGTTTGGAACTGAAAAACATTGGTGTTTGACTTCGTCCCAATTGATAGAAAGTTGCTCTTGAATCTTTACATTGCTGACTGTCAACCTTCCTTCTTCAGGTATCTCAGTGGATGACGGATCGGAGGTATTTTGAGTTATCACCAAGCACCGTTGCAATTCGGCTGGACTTGATCGGCAAAGTACACGGCCTAGAACATGCAGAGAAGTACTTCAATAACATCCCAATAAAGTTGAAATCCACTGAAACATATGGCACTCTTCTCAACTGCTATGTGCAACGAAAGTTTGTCGAGAAGGCAGAGTCCCTCTTTCAGAAAATGAAGGATCTGGGTCTTGTCAATTCCTTTTCATACAATGCATTGATGAACCTTTACCTTCAAACAGAACAGTATGAGAAATTCGACGATGTGGTGAAGGAAATGGACAGAAACAGCATCTGTCGTGATGTTTTCACATTCAGCATCCAAATGACCAGATTGGTGGCGACGGCTGACATCGATGGGATGGAAGCTGCTCTGAGGAAGATGGAAGATGATCCGCTGATTGCTCCGAATTGGGATGTGTATTTCATAGTGGCGGATGGGTACAAGAAAGCAGGCCTGCCAGGCAAGGCTCTGGAGATGCTGAAGAGATCAGAGGCGTTGGTCACTTTGGATCAGCGGCGGATTGCGTACGATTTTCTCCTCACCATGTATGCGGGCATTGGGCAGAAGGACGAGATGTACCGGCTCTGGAATCTGCAGAAGTTGTCTTCGAAGAAGGTGAGCAATGCATCTTATATCTCTATGATAGTCTCCCTGGCAAAATTGGATGATATCGAGGGTGCCGAGAAGATTGTAGCGGAATGGGAGTCCTTGTGCTTCTGCTATGATTTCCGGGTGCCAAACCGACTTATCATTGCCTATTGCAAGAAGGGTCTGTTTGTCAAGGCCGAATCATTTATAAACAAGGCCATCCAAGAAGGGAAGACGCCATATCCAAGCACGTGGGAGTGTTTGGCAACTGGGTATTTAGAGGATAATCAGATTCCAAGGGGTGTGGATATGATGAAGAAGGCAATGTCTGTGAAACGGCCCGGGTGGAAGCCAAATTCTGATAATGTGGCGTCTTGCCTTGAGTACTTCAAAGGGCAGGGAGATGTGGAAGGAGCAGAGGAGTTTGTGAGATTGCTAAGGCCTTGGGTTCCTCTGACGAGGGACGTATACCACAGGTTGCTTAGGACCTACGTTATTGCGGGAAAGTCTGTCTCTGACGTGCTCGATCGGATGAAAGAGGATGGTTTGGATGCTGACGAAGAATTGCATGAAATCTTGAAAACTGGACAAGATTCGTAGGGAGTGTTTGGATGCTCGATTGAACTGAATTGTAATTTGCTTGGTTCGTGATAGAGGGAATGTCACACTTTTAATCCATAATCATTACCAAACCCTAATTGCAATTCTGTGCATTTCAAGTTGGATTTGAAAAGAGAGTAATTACTGTTTGGAATTACCTCATCCTCGTGGACGGAGTTGGGCTACTTCATTTGGGTCGTTTACTCTTTTATTGAATTGAATTATTGCAATTCATTTGGTCATCCAAATGCAGCCTTAGTTTCCAGAATCAGATAAAAGCAAGAGCGGTGGATTGGACACTCAAAGCAGGCGGTTGGAAGCACCTCCGCTGATTTACTTCATTTTTCAGAAAATCGAGGCTTAGTGCTAAACTAGAGGAGTTTCAGGTATGGCTTCTGTAATCATCCCCCCCCCCCCCCCCCCATGAAAATCATGACAGTCGACTATCACCTGTCATGATCCTCAGTGGGGCCGCCATTCTTCTAGTGGTGGTTCTGAAGACAGATCAATGATGAAAGATGAATTGGTTTTTGAGTCTGTTCATTCCAAGGACAAAAGCTGGAAACAGATTGCTATGATTGTCCTTTGATCTGTGCTGAAATGGTGAGTTTTGTCTACTACTGATAGCGAGCTTTGCTAAGCCCACACGTGTGCAATAAAGCCCATGTACACGCCACACATGTGGCAGCATGTGTAGTCTAATTTGTTCACCGCATCTTGTATTTTTAGTATATTATCTAACTAAATATACATGATGCAGCTATATACACTTGCAGGTCACAATCATCCGGTCAGCATAAGCAAATGGATGGTTCTGATTGATTTGCAAGAGAAATTAAGATGTCGGACGAATGAGATACGGAAAATAAAGAAAAGAAAATATTTGGGACATAAATACAAATGGGTCCCAGTATGGATGGGCTATACCTAGTCGGATTTGTACCATTGCTATTTATTTAGAAAGGAATCCTCAACCTCAGACTCACCACTAAAAATCGCTTCCATTGGATGTGTTTGGATACTTTGTTGAATTGAATTGTAATCACTAGACACTAATATGATGAAATCAACAAGAAAGCCAAATTGCAATTTTCTTAGCATTCTCTGATTGTTTGGGCTCCAAATTGCAATCACATTACCATTAAGTTGGATTTACTAAAAACCCAAATGCAATCACGTTTCCTCTCTATTAAACTGAATGTCTGCAATTTGATTCACTTGTGCATCCAAACACGGCTTAACAGGCATAAGAAAAGCAATTTTCTGAATTACTCCAAGTCATAATGATTTTCTAAATTGTCTTACTGGGTTTTCTCTAAATAGTAGCATGTAAATTTTTTCATACTTGCATCCATTTAGGTGTGGGCCCAAATGATGGGCACATTCGTCATTTTGATGATTTCTGTTTTTGAGATAGAATAAATATGACATTTGGGTTACATAGCCCTTGATTCTAAAACAAAGTACATTTGATTGATGTAATGGAAAATAGTTTAAAAGTGATTTCAGCAGCATTTCGGCTTGTATGACGTCTCTCACAATGACAGAAGAATCGTGCTTCGAAACCCTTGCTTCTCTCCGATATACAATTATTATATGCATAGGAGGACGAATCCCTATCAAATTTGTAAAAATCGCATAACACATGGGCCATTGGGACCCTTGGTGCACAGTCATGCAACAGGCCAGACTCCTGCTTGCTCGAACCACTGCAAGATTGGAGTGAATTTTGTGGATTTGTTTGATTTCCAACGTGTCAATGGCTCGTTTGGATTAGAGCTGGGAAAAATAGACCCGATCCGGTGGATCCGACCCGATCAGACCCGTTCCGACCCGATCAGAACCGAACCGACGGTCTTGATCGGTGCTGATCGGGTAGCCTCATCTAGATCCGAAACTTTTCGGGTAGAGTTCGGATTAGCCTTGATGATGAAACCGATTCATTCACATGTTCAACCATTAAATTGATCTACAAAAACGAATGAACGGCGTAGATAAATCACATCCATTCAAGGTGGGCCCCAACAGTGTTTGCCTTGTACGTTAGCAAGAAAATTTGATAATGTACCATACACAGCAGCTATTTTGCTGGCTTGTGCTAGCATGGGTAGTGTCCTGCCCAGATGTGCTCCTCGGGCTGCGCGTTGTACCTAACGGTTCAAAGGAGATCAAAGTTATATGGCCCATAGAGATGTATTTATTAAATCTACGCCATTCATATATATTTACAAGTTAATTTACAACATTATCCTAAAAAATCTATCATATCCGAAGATCACATGGACCACACCAAAAATAACAATTGAGAACGGTTCTCACCTCTAAACAATTTGTAGGGCCCACCCTAACTTTTACTTTCCATATCCAATCTGTTCATAAGGTCACAAAGACCTTAATTAAGAGGAAAAATAAATTTGAAATTATCCAAAACTTTCCTCAGACCGTGACCCTAAAAAGGATTTCAATGATAGACGTTTATTCTTCACTGCTTTGTTCAGTGTGGCCCACTTAATAGTTAGATCTACCTTATTTTTTGTCTCGAGCCTTAGAACATGCTCTCCAAATTGATGAACGGTTTTGATATAACACACACCATGATATAATACACTCACCATCATCAGATCCACCCTAAAGCATGCTCGCCAAATGGATGGGCTTGACGCTGACGCCTTTCACACAGCTGTAAAACAGCTGCAAATTTTAATGCATCTGACCGTCGAGCTTGGAGTTGTACGAACGGCTCAAATAAGTTTAAGATGGCCCCACCATGTTTTGTTTATTATATCCATACCGTTAATCTATTTTTTACGTTCATTTTAGAGCATTTAGTAAAAAATTAAATTATATCTAAAGTTCAAATGGACCACACTGAAAAAAGCAACGAGGATAATGATTTTCACCGTTAAAAAGCTGATCAAGATCGACTCGGTTCGGCGGTTCGGGTCAGACCAATCGTACATAGGATCTGTTCGATTCTGACGGCCAGGACTCGGTGCCGGATTGAATCAGGTTCGGATCTGTCCACGTGGATTTCGGATCTGATCGGGTTAGACCGAATCCGGTCCGACTCGGTCCGATGCCCAGCTCTAGTTTGGATGCATGGTACTGATTCTGATAAAAGCCGCTCTAATAAAGTGCCTGTTTGGGTGACACTTAAAAAATGAGATCTTCTTATTTTAATTCATCAATTATGCTGCAGCAGGAACCAAAATGAGATTTAATTCATTTTAAGTGTCACCCAAACAAGCTCTAGGAGTTTTCATCCTCATTTTGGTGAGATAGAGAGAGAGAGAGAAAAAAAAAAACAGATTGCAAATGGAGATTCCACGGAAATGCGATTTCCACATTGTGCCACACGTGCCAATTTGTAGCAGGTGTGCTTTATCGGATCTTTCCAACAGGTGGGCCCGTTATTTAAAATCTTCCTATCTGAAAATGGGACGCGGCTTCAGTGGATCTCTGGTTGTGGGGCCCACCGTATGTATGTGCCTTACATCCACGCTGTCCATCCGTTTTGACAGCTCAGTTTGGGGCATGATCCAAAAAGTGAGGCAGATCTAAATCTCAGATGGACCACACCAGATGAAACGGTGTAGATTGAATACCCACCATTAAAAACTTGTGGCCCACAAGAAGTTTTTAATGGTCAATAAGTTTCCTCTGATGTGGTCCACCGGAGATTTTGATCTGCTTCATTTTTGGGATCATGCCCTAAAATGAGCTGTCTAAACGGATGGACGGCGTGGATGCAAGGAACATACATCATGATGGGTCCCACAGGGATCGTTCGTTGAGGCCATTTCACACCCCCCACGTGGGCCACAGCAGACAAAACAAATGGACGGTTGTGGCGCACCTGAGGAGGCTGATTTTTGAGTCAGTAAATCCAAGCATCATTTCCAACCAGATGGAAAGATCAGATCTCACACACGTGTTTTGTAGTGCCATGTGCCCCTGCGTGGATGTGTCAGGGCTCTGCACACGTGTGGAGTTGGCAAATCTTCTGCCAAAGATGTGAGGCTTGAGAAAAATACTAATCATACCGTATATAATACATGACAACAACCAAACAACTTGTACGGTTGTTGGGAAATCAAGCTCTTAGGTGGGCCCCACATCACGTGGTTGGAAGAGGTGCGTTGAAATTTTTAGGTTTGGATCATTAATAACTAATAAGTTAGCTGAGGAAATTGACCCCAAAAATGTCCTATTGAGAACGTTATCTAGCATCACACGGTCCTTCACACGTGCCACACAAGGCAACCGTGTGGAACATTTTAGCAAAGCATAAGGTGGTCGGATTGGGTTACTACCCCGCCCTGCTTTTGAGGGGCCATCATGATGTGTGGGTTTTATCTACACCGTCCATCCATTTTGGCATATCATTTTAGTGTATAAGACCAAAAATGAGGTAGTGCCAAAGCTCAAGTGGACCACACAATGAGGATTAAACACCTACCGTTGTAAAATTTTGGGGGCCACAGAAATTTTGAATCAAGATGATATTTTTGTTTTTCCTTCATCCAGGTTTATGTGACTCTATGAATAGGTTGGATGGCAATTAGCCATTATGGTGTGCCTGATGTGGGTGTCATAATGACTACTGGTGTGTAGGGGTGTACACGAACCGAGCTAGCTCGGTTAGCTCGCTCGACTTGACTCGAAAAAGCTCAATTTGACACGGTTCGAAGTTGAGTTCAAGCCGAGTCGAGCTGATTTTTTGAGCTCGAAAATGAGTTTGAGCCGAGTTTGAGCAAGCCCTAGCTCGACTCGACTTGGATCGAATTCAGCTCGAATCGAATTAGTTTGGTGACTCGGTTACTTTGCCATTGATGTTGCTCACCATCTGTTTGATAAAATGACTCTATGAAATGTGGCTGGTGGCAAGGAAGGTTTGGCGGGTGGCAAGCGAGGTATGTACATTAAACAAATACTTTTTTTCTTTTTTTCTTATTATTATTATTATTATTTATGTTATTTAGAAGGTGTTTGATAAAAACACCTGTAAAACCATTTCCTTTGTTTTACAAATAGTGGGATTGTGAAGTTGCTGTTTAGGTGTTTGTGGAAATGCCTCAATGATGAACTCGGCTTGATCTTGACTTGAACTTGGCCCAAGTTGGCCTGAGCTGTTAACCGAACCGAGCCGAGCTGGCCAGTCAGGCTCGAGGACCGAGCTGAGTTGAGTTCGAGCTAAGGTCAGCCAGTGTTCGAGGCGAGTCGAGCTGAGGCGAGTCAAGCTGAGGCTAGCTCGACTGGTTCGACTCAATGTATACCCCCTACTAGTGTGATCTACTTGAGCTTTGGATCTATTTTATTTTTGGGCTTGTACATGAAATGATATATGGCAAAATAGATTGACAATGTGGATAAAAGCCATACATTATGGTGGGTCCTTAGAGGCCTAGTGCATTACTATTTGGGGACAGGCTATCCAATCCGCACCCTTCATTGAGTTATTGTCATCCACTCATCAGATGGGCCACTCTTATTAAAGCTAAAAAGGTTTGGACACTTAACACCTTTCCTTTTAGCCCAAAGAAAAATAACACCCTAATTCATGTAATTTTCACAAATAAGTCCTTTTATTTTTCATTTTTAGTAAAAAACCACCTGATGTACACATCCATCACTAGAATATGATGTAATCACCTTTATAGTCGTCTGTTGACCCAAAATAAATATATAATAATAATAATAATAAATTCTTTTACCCTTAAGTTAGAGAGAAGAGAAGCTAGATTTAGAGTTAGGGTTTTAAAAATTGAGAGAGGGAGTATATTGACATTAAAAAAAAAGACATTTGCTAAACTAACCATGGTTAGTTTTTCGGTCCATAAAAACTAACAGCACGTGGTCTTTGATTATATTTGAAAAACAGGAGGAATTTTGAGAAATTACATAAGAAAGGGTGTTGTCTGCCTTTATGCCAAAAGTTAGTGGGTTGCATGTGAAATCCTAAAGAAGATTGCATGCTTTAAATAAGGGTTTTTAAAATATGAATCCTCGACCTTTAACCTATGCCTTTAAAAACAATACACCTTAACCTTTTAATAAGTAGTAGGTAGCACGTGGGACCCACATTGATTGATTTATATCATTAGTCAGAAATCGAATTGCGTGCTGATTTCACTTAGTGTAATTCAGCATGCTTAGCGTTCTAAAGAAACTCTGTGGGGCCCATTGTGATGTATGTGTCGTATCGAGGCTGTATTTTTCCAGCTCATTTTAAGGCATGGTCCAAAATTGAGAGCAGATTAGGTGAGACCCCATTATCGTGGAACCCACCTTGATGCATGTATTTTGTATTGATGTCCTTCATCCAAATTTTCAGATCATTTTATAACATTACCCGGAAAATGAAATAGATTTAATGATCAAATGGACCATACCATAGGAAACAATGTTGATTGACCATTAATGGACCAAGAAAGTTTTGGATCAAGCTGATATTTGTTTTTTTCCCTTCATCTAGGCTTATCTAAACTTATCAACGGATTGGATAATAAATAAATACTACGAAAACATTAAGGTATACTTAAGAAGTTTTTAATGGTAGCACAGTCAATCACCACTGTTTCTTATGATATGGTCTGATAATTGGATCTGCTTCATTTTTTGGATAATACCCTAAAATGATATAGAAAAACGGATGAACAACATGGATACATAACATACAAATCAAAGTGGGCCCCATGGTAACCCATGGTAAAGGTCTCCCCCTATTGGGTGAGGCCGGGTCTAATGGTAAATCGGATGAACGGTGTGGATACCTAATACATACATCAAGGTGGACCATCTAATCAGCTCTTCCAAAAATTCAAAAATATCCAATAGCTCAAGTGTACCGCAATGTAGGAAATTGTGTGAATTGAATGTACACCGTTGAAAACTTTTCAAGGTCCACAAGTTTTGGATGAAGTTGATACACGTGTTTTCCCTCCATTCATGTTTGTGTACATTTATGAATGGGTAGGATGACAAATAAACATCACTGTGGGCCCTAGGAAGGTTTCAACGGTGGACATCATTATCTCCACTGTTTCCTATGGTGGGGTCCATTTGAGCTTTGTATATTCTCCAATTTTAATCTCAACCCTTAAAATGAGCTTAAAAAATGGATGGACCGCATGGATTAGCAACATACATTGACGGTGGGCCCAACAGAGTTTACTCCGTATGATAAAGCGCAGTACACGATCGACTTCCCGTGGGCAGACGTGTGCATGTGCGAGAATCCTTGTGCTCCCGCAACTACGGATACTCTTAATATTTGCACGTTTTCTATTATTTTAACTCCGTAGCCGATACCTCCGCCTGTACTACCATCCGTCCAAGCAGGGCTCTCAAAAATGAGGGCTCTGTGGAGTTTTTATATATGAACCCAAAAATGAGGCAGCTCCAAGGCTCAAGTGGACCACACAGTATGGGTTGAACTCCCACCATAAAAAACTTCCTACAGTAGTACAAGTTTTGGATCAATATAATATTTTTGTTTTCCCTTCATCCAGGTCTATATGGCCGTATGAACAGGTTGAATGTCAAATAAACATCATGATGGCTACTAAGAAGGTTTCAATGGGGAGTTACATTATCCTCGGTGCTCCTTGTGATGAGGTCCACTTAATCATTGGACTAACGTACGATATTTTCATACCGGGCTTAAGTGGGGTGGCTTATGAGATGCAAGGGCATACTCGGGGTGGGTGGCCCATGGAACTTATGGATTTGGGGCATGTGTGAGGCGGGTGGCTCATATGAGGAGGAAACCATGAATTTGGAGCCCACGGGGAGGTAGAATTTATAAAATTGAGCCCACAAGGAGGGTTCGACCAAGGACCTAACTCATTAATTTAGAACCTGAGATATGAGATAAAGTGATTAATTTACGATACTCTATCATTTCAAGCTTGTAGAGCAATTAGTTAATTGTCCTCGTCAAATTGGTAGCATATACCGGCCTAATTTTTAGAATGATATCTTAAAATAATCTTTAAAAAACAATGGACAGCATGAATAAAACCCATACACTATGGTGGTTCCCCACAAAGCCATACAAGTACCCATGCATTTAGTGCATCCAAGTGAGGGCACGATTGATGAGGGGCCCACCCTAATGTATCTGTTTATTCACACTGTCCATCTTTAATCTCATATCATTTTAAGGTATGAGCTTAAAATTGAGGTACATTTAATGTTCAAGTCGATTGCAACTTAAATGACTTGCATTTAAGGCAATCCAAGTTTATTGTTTGGTGTGGTTCACTTTTTTTTTTTTCGTACACCCCACTATCACTGTCAGCTCACACTTCACTGTTAGCCACCCCCACTAGGAATGGATACCATGACCTCAGTGTTGAAACGAGGTATCTTTCACTCTGTCTACCACTTGAGCTATGGATCAAGGTGCTCATGCTAGTGGAATTTCACCATTTTATGGATACATAACACCATGCTGAGGGTGTTCAAACTCCTTGAAGAGTCTAACCCAAGAGCAAGCAAGAGTAAGGATCCTTTAGTGTGATTCACTTGAGTGTTGGATCTACCTCATTTTAGATTTATACCTTAAAATGATCTGAGAAAAGGAATGAACAATATGAATAAACAAATACATCATGGTGGGCCACCTCACAAATCTACCCATGTGTGGCTAAAGAGGGGCATTGATAGGACGCAATCGGCCTCCAACAAAAATGGGCTAATTTCCAAGATGTTTGGTAAAAGATGGAAAAGGAATTTCCAGGAAATTGATATACTCAATAAAGTGAAATAAGATTTTCACGGAAATATAATTTCTCTACTTTTCATATCCAAACAGGCCCTTTTGAAAAATCACATATAATTCATACTTCTAAAAATAATACAATCAATGTTATGATTTAGAACATACTTTGATATTATCAATATCATAGATTTTTTTATTAAAAATTCATATTGTAAGATTTTTCAACAACTTAGCAATTTTTAATTTTTCAACATTTTATCAGAAATATTATTTAAAAGTTAAAATAATTCAGTTCATATCTTTATATTCATTTTTTAAAATTATTTAGTGGTCTATAAATATTTTTAGCAAGATTTTTCTTTGAAGTCTGAAAATCTCTCAAGAAAATTCCAGTCTGAGAAATTGCCACGGAAGATGATGATTAGATGTTATTAGTTGGGTGGACCATAACTTATGATCCAACGGCTTAGATTTCAGACCTTTTAGAATCTCCTCAATTTTTAATTCTTGGAATTTTTCTTGTGATTTTAATGTATGCCACTTACACCACTTTTAAGTGCTTGCTTATCAAGCTTCATATGCAGCCAGAGTATCAAATAACTCCCTATTAGGTGGCTGGGATGTTCCAATCAATCTCACTTTTTAGGGTTATGGAAGTGGCGTGCTTGTCAAGCTTCATATGCAGCCAGAGTAACGAATAATTCCCCATTAATAGGAGGTTAGGACGTTCCAATCAATCTCACTTTTTAGGGCAATGGATTAGAGTAGGTCCCACAATTTGGAGAGGTTGGTTTTCAAGTGCCAGCATATCAAGCGTCATAACAGCTAGAACACCAAATAACTCCACTGTAAATAAGAGCTTGGGACATTCCATTCGATATTGCTCTTAGAATCAGAATGGGTCCCACAAATTGGACTGCTTGAATTCTAAATGCCAGCATATTAACTGTCATACGGAGCCGGAGTACCAAATAAAGGGACTGGATTAGGTTTTTTTTTTTTTTTTTAAATTTAAAATTTTAATTTATTTTATTTTTTACACGCGCACACACACAACTACACTCACGGCGTAGTGGGATTTCACCACCTATGGGTACTCGAACCCTTGACCAGGTGTTGAAACTCCTAAGAGTCTACCACGGGAGCAAGGACCGGCAGGGACTGGATTAGGTGTTGCCCGGGTAACACTAACACCAACTTAGTAGGTGTTACCCTTCCAATGGAGCCCACCTTGATGATCTGTCATATATCCACGCCATCCATCCGTTTTTCCAGCCCTTTTTAGGATGTGGTCAGAAAAATTAAACAGATCCAAATTTCAGGTGGACCACACCATAGGAAGTAGTGCTGATTGAACGCTCACCATTAAAAACTTCCTGGGGCCTACTATGATGTTTATTAGCCATCCAACCGTTGATAAGGTCAACCTGACCTGGATGGAGGGTAAATACAAAGATCAGCTTGATCCAAAACTTTTGTGGCCCACAAAAAGTTTTTAATGGTCATTCAAGAGATACGGATCTGCTTTGTGGGATTTTAGGATTGTCCTAAAATGAGCCGGAATCTCGCTTCTATGGTCATTAACCATTTAGGGTCGGTCCCACATGTCACAAACAGCTTGAACTAAAAGTTGCCAAATAATGCCAATCTATAAGGGGAGCGGGTGAGGTGTGGGCGTTACCCTTATCGTGGGGCCCACCTTGATGATGTTTTATCAACATCGTCCATCCGTTTCTTCAGCCCATTTTAAGATGGGGTCCAAAAATTACAAAAATTATGAAGATCCAAATCTCAAGATGGACCACACCACAGGACATAATGGTGATTGAGTGCCTAACCATTAAAAATCTCAGATGGACAATCCGCTTCTTCATGATGTTTATTTGCAATCCAACATGTTGATATTGTCAAGAAGATCTGGATGAAGAGAAAATACAAAGATCAGCTTGATCCAAAACATTTGTGGCCCACAAATTTTTTTAATGGTCATTCATCGTTGTTTCTAGTGGTATGGTCCACCTGAGAGTTGGATCTTCTTAAGGTTTGGCATCGCGTCCTGGATATGAAAAAACAGAAAAACAGGGTGGATATAAAGAAAATACATCAAAGTGGGCCCCACACAGTTGAGGTAACAACCACTGCGCTGTTACCCGGGTAACAGCTAATCCACTCCCATTTATTAGTGGTAAGCGTGTGGACAATCGAAAACCTGCCAACCCCAACCGTAAATTAGATAATGAGTGTGATCCAATTCATTCCCCTTTATGATTCCTATCAGGATTCCTACCTTCTTTTAATGCATTTTCTGCATTTTATACTATAGAGCTAGGTTTATGACCTAAAGCACCCAGATTATTCTTATTGCTTTTATATGGAATATGGTAGCCCTAAGGTTCCCCTTTATTTCCTTTTGTTTTCATTACCTTGCTCTATCACACCGTAAAAAGCAGTGCACACTGTCTAATAATTGAAGTTTTACCCATGAGCCACCGTACATCTTTTAATATCATTTGCCATTATACATTTTCAAGCAAGGCAAGACACGACATCTTTTAATATCATATGCCATTATACATTTTCAAGCAAGGCAAGACACGAGTTAAAAGCAACGATTATGCTCGGTGAACCCCACCATGATGTATGTGTTTTATCCACAACGTCTATATCTAATTTTTCACATCATTTTAGGTCATGAGCCAAAAAATAAAACGAAGTCAGATGAAATCTTAAGTAGACCACACCACATGAAACAATGGTAATTGAACATCCGCTATTAAAAACTTCTTAAGGGCCTCGAATGTTTTGGATCAGGCTGCTACTTGTGTTTTCCCTTCATCCATGTCTGTTTGACCTAATCAACAAGTTCCGATGGCAGATAAATATTACAATGGACCCTAAGAAGTTTTTAATGATGGGCATTCAATCACCCCAATATTCCTATGATGTGTTCCAACTGAGATTTTGATCTGCCCCACTTTCTAGGTCACGGTGTGTGCATAAAACACGCACATCATGGTGGGGCCCACAAAGGACTGACCAGTAACATTGTCACTACTGGCAGGGTAAATATGCAATCCCCGTCTTCCTCTTCCGTCTATACTTGCAATTAGATCTCTGTATCTCACTGGAAAATATGTGCTACAAACGGTTGCATGGGGCATAACACAAATAAGAATGCTCAGGCCCACAAGTACCAATTCAGTGAGAACAAAAACCTGGGAAGCCCCCCCCAAACAACGGTGCTCCCCTACTTTGGCCAATCAACACATGGGGCCCACACCGTGATGCATGGTTCATGTTATAATACACAGGTTCATGTTATAATACACAAATGGCCCAAATGCATGAAGGGTGGCCCAACAACAAATGGAAACTAAATGACCAGCAGATAGTGTAAAAGTTTCACCGTGTCATTAGAAATAAGAACAGGTTTTTCAGCAGAATTATACAACGGCAAGATTTCTATATGGGAAGATATTCGTTTTTTTAATAGATACCAACCCCTGCAAATTTCTTCCTTTCCACTCCAACAACTCTCTGTAGTATGAAACCACACCCACACCCCCCAAGTTTAATGAGATTTATATATGAGCCCTCTATTTACAGGGAGCTGATCCAGTCCTTCCATTTCCTTGTGGCCCATTTGGCGTACACTCGTCCGATCCAACCATCCATATAAAAGCTCAATTGACCATATACCAAAAATCAGTGTCCAGACAGGGATGTTTTGATTGATGGTTATGATAGTGGTGAGGCCCACAATACATGTGGTTCAGATTACTGCACATGTGCCGCACGAGCAGTGATGGATGGAGGGCACTGGATCTCTTCCCCTATTTACAAGTATAGGAAAGAGGCCAACAAGGGAGAGAGCTTCAGAACAAAAGGAGGCAGATAATTATGCAGCAGAACAGAAAGGCAGAAATCCTACCAAGGGATCGCTCGGCCTGCATCTCCTGCCGTCTTAGCCGGGGGCTGTTTGCACTCCCCATAGGGTAGTAAGGGTTATAGTCCAATCCCGCCTCAGGATATCCGAACACCCAAGGAAGTACTGCAATGGCTGTCCCGCCAATGGTCGCGGCTGTCGGATGGAAGACACGGGCCGTCCCACCAAGATTCAACATTGGTGATTGATCGTAATGACGGTCATTTTGATATTCACGGCGACGACGGCGTGGAGATTGTGGATGATCGTGATGTTGATGTGGGCGGGAGTGCTCGGCTCTGTGGGCAGATGGTCTGTGTGGGATGTCTGGACTAGTAGCAGGTTGGGGACCCTTGGTATCACAGTCGCTCCGCGCGGTGCCATGGCCCCGACCATAGAGTGGAACCACAGCTGCCTGAGAGAGAGCTGCCTTGCAGACGGGGCATTGCTGGGTTGTGGTGTTCTTGTGGGTTAGCCACTTGTAAATGCATGGCCAGCAATAGAGGTGGCCACAGAGCGTGACGACCGGGTCCTGGGCGAAATCCAAGCAGATGTTGCAGTCAAAGCAGCCGCTGGCCGTATCAGAACTGCGTTGGGGGATGGCGTCGGGATCATGCTTCCACGACAGTTCCTGGCCAGTTTGGGATTCTTCGATGGATTCAGCGCTGAAGCGTTGGCCTATGTCCATGTGATCTTTATATCAATGGGTCTTCTAAGGTTACAAGCAACCTGTGAGGAAGGAAAACAAGGTTAGAGAGAGCCTTGAATTGGGAATTGCTTAGAGGTGGAGGGCATTCCTGGAAGACGGATTACAGGAGCCTCGATATGAAGGCTTTTCACAGCATTCTAATTCTAGCAAGTGGGGCAGACGGTCTGCTAATCCAGACCATTGATCAGTTGCGTCCCACTGTGCATGGACCACTCTTTTAAAACAAATCCCCTAGTCTGAAAATCAATTATACTGCAAAAAGCCTTGGTAAAGGACCCTAGAAATTCCTGTTGGAAGAGAGCAGAATCCCATGGAAGATATGTAGAAATGGGCCAGATTGGTCAGCGACCCAGACATGGAAGGATGCCAGCAGCCCAATGTGCCATTTGTGTGAAGAAATCAGACCATGTAAACGATGGGCCCCACCCTGGCGCCAGGGATCAGAGCAACCTATCCATCTAATGGTCTCAGTCAGGTGTGGCACGCCAAACGAGTGGATTGGCCTGATTTCTGACATGGGATTTTCATGGTGGGCCCACCGTTTACATGGCTTGAAGCCCGGCACAAGTGACAATTTTGGCAGCAAAGGTTGGGATGCATGCTCAATCAGCTGTAGATGGTCAATTTGCAACCATCTGACAATGAAACCGTTGATCTGGCGGCCCCTCAAATACATGACAAAAGCCAAAACATCACGGACCATCTGCAAACACTGAAGACCACCTCTCATGCTTGAGGTTTGCAACCAATCTGCACCGTTCATCAGGCAGCCTCCATGATGAATTTGGCCTAGCACAAAAATCAGCCGATTCCATATACTCAACACATGTATGGCTCACCTTACGAGCCAACATGGGTAGGCACAGCACGGGTCCACTTGATGAACGGCCCAAATCTCACACACACTATATCAAGCAACACATTGACATGCGTGCTATGGTGTTCATATACAGGCTCTTGGCGCGAGAGAAGCTGGAGAAAGATGACAAATGGATCATTTGATCTGAGTGATCTTTTGAGCTAGAGACCCCACATGACAGGGGCCTACCTGATGAACGATCATGATTTGAAGTCCGGGGTGTTTGGTTGATAGAAGATAAAAAGGCACGGTCTTATGGAATTCTGCCAGTCCTCGGGTTGAGAAGGAAAAAAAAAAAAGCATACAGGAATTCATTGCACGGCACTTTGGCCAGTTTCTTTGAAAGTATACAAGGGTTTTCAATTCTCACAAGTGGGGCCTATGGTTAGGTAATCCAGATGAAGTCCCACCAAACCATAATTCAATTTGAAGATGCCAGCTGCCTGGACCTTTTCAACTGAACGATCTTTTCTTAGCCATCCATACGTGGGCCACTAGTTGAAAGGTCAAGATCGTACATATTCCAGGATGGTTTTTTAGGCATGGCCCATTCATGAGTGTCTAAGTTTAGATGCATCATGACAAAAAAAAAGAAAAAGCCTTTTTGATTATCTGATACCCCGATTCGTGGGCATTTATCGGACGGCTAAAAATGAAAAACACCCAATGGCCTTATTTCAACAAACATGTGTCCAGAAATCAGAGGTTATGAAAAACACCCAATGGCCTTATTTCAACAAACATGTGTCCAGAAATCAGAGGTTAGGATTGGGTAATCAATCTGATTTTGGGACCGTGACTCATCGACAGGATCTCCCACCGTTCATCCATAGTCAGGCCCACCTGATGAGTGGACCTACCTAACCTTAGGCTTTGGCGACACAAAATGGGTCAGCCACAGCTTTATAGTTTCAAGAAAAAAAATTAGCACTGTAGACTCTCCCCCGGTATATGCCATTTTTTTTTTTGGTTTTCGACACTCAAAAATTTATGTCACCAATGTAGATTTACAGGGACCCAAAATTTATGTCACCGAAGTAGATTTACAGGGTACAAGGCAGCCGGAAAAGGAGTATTTTCATCTTTATAAGTTCGTCCTTATAAGTAAAGGTTTTTTTCGGGTCGAATAAAAAAAAGGTGGGCGGTACTTCCGGCCTGTACTGAAAACTTAACCACCGCCTTTTTCCCTCCTCCTTTGGAATGGTTCAAAGACAGGTTGTAAATGTCAGTTTCCCATTCTAAAATTAGGAAACGGACGGAAGGCAGGAAGTAAAACTGAAGCCCGCCAACTGGGCATGTGTATCAGTGTAAAACCTTAGGGCCCACCAGTGACAGACAATGGACAGTCCCCTTCTCCCTGAAGATGATCCTAACCCTTTAAAAAAAAAGATTGCATTGTAAAATTTTTGCCCGCTCTATATTTTTATTGTTCCTTAGATCTAATGGTCTGGATAGGCTGTGGCTGAACAAACTCTGCTCCTAGCCTACTTAGGGTGGACCCACTTCTTGGACGGTTCCGATCATCGCTGCGCAGAGCCCAACTTGCAGACTACGAAACCGCACTGGTACTCTGCAGACTACAAGACGGATTGGGATGTAAACAGATGGCCGTTCTATGATTTTATTGGCCCTCAGATCGGACGTCACGGATAGTATGTTGCTAATCAAGCTCTGCTCCAAGCCTACTCAAGGCGAGGTCCACCTCTTGAACGGTTCGGATCATCACAACGCACGGCCTAACTTGCAGACTAAAAATCTACATTGGTGCTCCGCGGACTACAAGACGGCCTCGTAGTCGTAACAAAGGGCCATAAAAAAAAATCCCTCTAGGGATTTTCATCGGCGATTTTCACGCCGGAAAAACAATTTAAAAAAAAAAAAAAAAAGAAAAGAAATTCTCAACATTGAATCGAGGAGAAATTATTAAAATAATGAAAAAGAAAAGGACAATCGAAGAAAGGGAAAACGTCATTGGATTCTTCCCCCTTCGAAATAATTCAGAAGAAACGCATCGGGGAAAATGACATTTTCACCCTCCTCTCGAAGACGCCGTGGATGCCGGCCAAACGGGAAAATCGAAAGAAGATAGACGGGGTTTCCAACAAGGTTGGGAAAATCGCCATCGAATCTCGACTCATGCAAGCTGGCCGTCGCAGATCGGCCGAGCTGAACTTGTGACACAGGCGAATCGATTTTTCTATAAATCGCCCGAGCCAAACGATTACGATCCATCCAAATAATCGTTTGAAACTGAGATTTATAGCCGGTTCGATTCAAACGTATTGAACAAACGAGTCATAGCTCGACACGCTTCTGTGGGCGAATAGATCAATGTCGTTAATATATGGTTTCTGATTTTGGAAAATCTCAACCGTCCAGTTTCTTTATGACGATCAGACCGAGTCTAACGATTCATCTTTTAAAAACCAAATGATTTACGCCCCTTTCAGCACATCTCCTTTATAAAAAAAACGAGTCAATACTTCTCATGACTCGTTTTCAGGACGATCCGGCTGTTTTTTTTTTCTAATCTTGGATTCATCCCAATCAAAGAACGGAAAACAGAGAAAGGGAAGAAGATAAGAGATCGAATCCGGACCGTCCAATGAAGATCGGAGAAAACGCATGCGAGATCCAACCGTTCACTTCCAAAAAGGATCTTACAGCAAAGGAAGGGAAAAAAAGGCGGACTTCGTAGATTCTCGCGGAATAAAAGAGTAATAGAGAAGATTTTCGATTCACGTACCGAGAAGTTGAGGGTAGAAGACCGAATCCTCGCCTCTCCAAGCTTCGTTTTGTGGATCGGATACTCTGCTCTTCGCTTCGGAACTTCGTAACAGAGCTACAATGGCGGAAGAGAGCGAGAGAGATAGAGAGGAAATGGTGGAAAAGCGAACGATGTTGGGGCCTTTTATAGATGGAACCGGATAAACACGGCGCACCGGCTGACGTGGCACGTGAGAGTGCGTAGAGCGCGTCTGCTGAGGTGTACACGGTATTTCCTCTTGAGAAACGATCCGGTGCTCGTGGAGTACTACAAGTCACCCTGCTCCGAGTTGTATCAGGAAATTTTTACAGCTCAACAAACAGATCTGGACCGTCCATTTGTTTAGATCCATGTTCACGATTCAATTTAATAAATTTGAACCGATGAAACAATATTATGGACCTTTTTTTTTACCTTATTCTTTTTATACATTCATTTATATAATTTATTGAATGCTTAGGTGGCATTTCTAAATTTTCATTGGGCGTAAATTTCTCTGATCAATCGTAGTCGTCCATAATATGCAACTTGGACCATTTTTAAAACCGTCCAACCTAATTGATCTTCTCATGGGTTCTCGTGGAACAGGATATCAAACTATTGAACGGTCCAGATTGATCGATTAGATGGCTTCTGTCTAACTATACTAGGGAAGTATCATGTCTCAACCGCTTCCGAATGGACCGGAATCGTCAGCTACGCAGGTGCGTAAAAATATCCAGCTATGTCGGGCCCACCATGCTGTATGTATAAATCCGGTCCGTCCATAATGTGGGGAACCTTTATTTAAGACTAAATAAAATATTTTAATAAAAATACACTACAATGGGCCACACCAATATAATAATTTTATATGACTCCGGAGCACTAAGTTATAGTGCTCCTAGTTGCATTGATTCAGATGGTCGATCCAAATGTTCAATCCAAACCGTCCATTGTTTGGTTCACATTTCATTGTCTTTGATACAAAAAGGGTTCTTGAGACGTATAGACCTCAACTATCACCCACCAATTTCATTCGTTCAAAAGAAACCTTAATTGTGAAAGGTCATACAAATAAATCCAAAAATAATAAAATATCTCTGCTTTTTTGGGATGCTTACCCTAACAGGAATGGGTATTTTGAT
This sequence comes from Magnolia changhungtana, assembly GCA_030180095.1. Lineage (NCBI taxonomy): Eukaryota > Viridiplantae > Streptophyta > Magnoliopsida > Magnoliales > Magnoliaceae > Magnolia > Magnolia changhungtana. Next base: position 1,248,725 of record JASAUF010000213.1, read on the forward strand.
CAAAATACCAGCATTTGAAGCTTAAAAGGTCACTTTTTGTAAAATAAATTTTCAAACGCAGAAAGTCAAAAAGGCATTATATGGACTCATCAACAGCTCTAATTATTTCATACAAAAATTGCAGGGATTGGATGACCTAATCCATCCTTCATTTGGCCTTGTTTTCTATAGTCATGCTTTTTCCAAGCTATGAGTGGAATGGTTGGATTACCTCACAAAGTCCCTTCTTGAAAATCATATGCAGTTCATGGTAGTCCCTAACACATGGGTAAATCAAAATCTTTCCAAGACTTAATTTATGTAAATGATCTTGACCGGCCATTATTTAGGGCCATTAATCCAATGGTTAATATTGGTTAGATTAGATGTTCCAGTGCAAGTAGCGGGACCATGGCTTCTGTGCTTTAAAGTTGTGTGGCTTGCTTTAGTTTTGGATAGGCTATCTCTTTATCTGCCCTTTACACAGGTGTACCATGAGGACCGTACATGCAAAGGAAGCAGCACTTTCGAGTATTATGCCACGTAGATTGATGTTGATAGAGATATTTTTCATAAATATATGTAGGATATTTTTCGTAAATAGTTTTAAAATTTAAAGTGAGGTGATTTGATTGGGCTACAGGGCGTTGTCAAGCCAATATACTTGAGCACTAGAGTATGTCATGTAAGACAGATCCACTGGGTTAGGTGGGACACTAGATAGTGGGCCTAAATATGTGACTACATCCACATCATTCATATGTATTAAAAGCTTATTTTAGGGCATGATCTAGAAACAGAGGTAGATCCCAATTGGTTGGATAAGCATTTTGGTGGCTCCTATGAAGATTTTAGTGGTGGGGATTCAATCGCTAATGTTCCTTGAGGTATGGTTCACATTAGATATGGATTTGCTTCATTTTTGAGATCATGCCTTAAAATGATCTTTAAAAATAGTGAAATGGTATGGATTTAAGGCACATACATCACTGTGAGCCCCACAATCAGGAGGTCTCACCTACCTCCATGGACTGGGGTCACCTAATACAGCCTGGGTCGTACCCACCTCGATGATCTACCTAATATGCCCCTATTGAGCACTGAGTAACTTAGCATATTATAGGCATGGGTAAACTTTTAAGGGTCATTATAATGCATGTATTTTATCTAAGTTGTCCATTGAATTTTCATCTCATTTTAGGGCCTGTTTGATTTTTGAAGGAAGAGGTAATTACTTGGTAAATAAGTAATAATTACTTATAAGGTAATCGTTTCTTGCGTCGCCGTTGGCGGCTTAACTTTTCAACGTTAAAATTGAGGATGGCTGCCAAATGAATATAGGGCCCACTATGTTGTACATGATATATCAACACCGTTTATCCTATATGTCAACCTCATTTAGGCCATGAATCCAAAAATTAGGCAGATTCAAAGCTCCAGTGGACCACACCACAGGAAATAGTGGAAATTGGATGCTTGTCGTATAAAAATTTATGTGGCCCTCAAATGTTTTGGATGAAGCTAATATTTGTATTTATCCCTTATCAATGTTTTTATGACTTTATGAACAGATTAGATTGACAAATAAGCATTACTGTGAGCCCAATAAACAAAATAACTTTCAATGGCGGGCGTTTAAGGTCATTGTTTCCTGTGGTATGGGCCACTTGAGCATTGCATTTGTCTCAATTTTGGACTTAGGCCTTAAAATCTTCTGATCAAACAGATGGACGGTGTGGATATATGATGCACATCACAGTGGGGCCCACAAATGTAAGTCAAATTTTTTGGACCAATTTTCGAGACAAAATTGCATTTGAAATTTCAAACGGAGAGAAAAAGTAATAGTGACCTTTTTCAAGGGTATTTTCTGATATACTCAGATTCATAGCTTAACTGGCAAACCAAGTGAAGATACCTCGTTTCAACACTTGAGGTCTTGGTATCGATCCCTAGCGGGGGTGGCTAACATAGAGTGTGTGTACTGACATGGGTGTGTACTAACAAGCTAACAAAAAAAAAAAAGGTATTTTCCTGATACACAAAAATCAAACACACCCTTAAGGCACAAGCTTTAGATTGAAGCATATCCAAAGCTCAAGTGGACTACGATATAGGAAATGGTGGGCATTGAATGTCTATGATTGAAAACTTCCTGGGGACTACCATAGTTTTAGATCAAAGTGATATTTGTTTTTATTTTTTTTTAGTTTTTTTTAGTTTTTTTTTCATTCAGGTCTCGTGACCTTATGAACAGGTTGGATGACGAAATAAATATCATGATGGGCCAATTCTATCTTTTCAGTTTGTTGCTTGTAACGGTTTACTTTAGGCTAAAAGAAATGTGAAAGATGATGCATTTAATCTTCCTTGTATGTGTTAGGCGAGCCAGAGTCATATACAATTTGAATTGAACTAAATGTATTGTGCCCTATGCGTTGAAATAGACAAATTAAGATCAGAGAAGGTTAGTTATCTACCCAACTAACAATTATAAGGAATCAAGCAATTTGAAAAGGAGACTCTTAATCCTTTAGATTAGTTCTTTTTATGTTAAAAGTAAGGACTTTTTATCACAACCGTGATGGGTTGTATCGTTTAATAACAATGCCACTCTCTTATAACCACTGCATGTGATGGTCCCTGTAATGACACGAAGATAGATATTGACTTACAAGTTACATATTGGGACAATGCCATTACAATGTAACGTGCATGCATCAAATGCGAGCCCCACGATGAAAAGGACAAGATCATCATCTCAAAGAGAAGAACCTTTGCTTTTCACTTTTGGCCCTACATGTAACATGGGTGTGTGATACCTTTTCCTTAGGGCAAGGGGCCCCTTTAACCAAGGGTTATTGGCAATTTGCATCCCTTGCACCTCACATGTACAAAACAAACCGCACTTGTCATTGTAACATATGTAACTTTGTCCATGTTCAATTGCTCCATATATGCCAGATGTGAAATATGCGCAAGTGTTATTCTATCCAATATGTCAAATGTCACAATGTATCTCTTGTGCCACATGTGCCACCATATAACTTCAAGCATCTCACGTGTGCCGCATGTCAGAAAATTAATTTCAAACACCCCATATATGTTGCATATTTCACATGTACAGTTATTCATTTTCTGGCATTCCATGTGTCAAATGTATTGTTGTCATTGGAATCTAGCAATCATATGAAGTTAACGTAGAGTTGCATCCCTCGATGGATCTGCAGAAGTTATGGAAAATATGAGTAGTGGGGAGATGTTTGTGGTTGGTTGTGGACCCTTTGATGCCTAAGCCAGGCTTATAGAAGATGATTGCAAATATGTGGATTAAGGCCTAGATGTTACATTGTTTTCTCTCTTTCTGATTTAGAGTGGTCATATGTACAGGGCATGGGAAGAGGTTCTGAACCTCTATATCCCAATTTGCTACATTGGTGAGTCATTGTTCTAACGGGATTTTTATCCCAAATATGTCGGAGTGATATTCGGATGAGATCAAGCTTGATTCTTATCTCTTTTGAATTCGAGATGAGATTCGTTTTGGATTTCCCATACACCTTTCTGGTAGTGGTCAACCTAGTCAGCTCAGGATGTTGGGGAGCTTGAAGCTCGGAGCCCGAGCTCTTTCCCCATGAGTTCCTTACCCATATTATAGACATTCCTAGAGGGGTAAGTCATTTTTCTTACCTAAGTTATGTCCTATGACGACTCAACTTTGCAGCTTATCTCTGAGTTGAAGGAACTGCTTGTCCTATGTTGATGGCCATTATGCTTGAACCACTCTACTTTAGAGGGATATCATTTTTAGATAATTGTTACTCATCCCGTGTGAGGGACTAGTTCGGTTTTCCTCACAACATGTATGACTTTGGCATGTCCAAATTGTTGGGGAACCGCAGAAGCACACATAGATGAATCAAGTACTACGAATCACACAACCAAGTCCAAACACAAACAATTCAAATTTTATAGGGAAAAATCCTTTCAAAAAAAAACCATGGCACAAAGCGACGATAATGCACTATGAAAGCATAAATTCCAAGAGAGAGATTATCAATCCAAACAAGCTTCAAATCTACTACTCAAGCCCAAGCTATGCCTTTGAAACCCTCAGGAATGAATTCTCAGTGACATCGACAAATCCTATTGTTTACAGATTTAAGACATCAATAACACAAATAGCTACTATGATATTTTTTTTCAAGATAATTTTTGTATTTCCAAATAACTTTTAAAATAGGTATTTTTTTTTTCTTTCTTTCTTTAAGTCCTAGTAGAAAAACAAGCAAGAAAACTATGTTTCCTTCCCGATAGGTCCCAAGATTTTCCAAAAAATCCTAGTGAAAAAACAAACAAGAAAACTATGTTTCCTTCCCGACATGTCCCAAGAAATAAAGTTTCTTGGGAAACCTTCCCATACTTCTTACAAATCCGAAAAAGCCCTAAAAGTTAATGCGGTCCCATCAAGTAAGCTTTTAGGCATGGTCCATTTGAATTGGGACACAATGACCAATGATTTGGATGGCCCACTCCACTAATTAAAATTGAAAAGACCATCATAAAATTCTCTATCGAGGATTAAACAAAGGAGAATTGTTATATAATACTTAGACAACATATGAGACTTGATATGAAGGCACTTAAGAAAATGTAAATGTAAAACGTTAATTTTTTATTTTTTATTTTTAACCGTCCAATAAATGTCTAGCATTTTGATTGTCAGATAATCAAATAAGTATATTTTTGCTTCACCATACATCTAAACTAGGAACTATATTTTGGAAGTTTAACTTAACTTGCATGCCACACGCAATTCATAATTAATATTTTAGTACCTACATATCATCCATCATGCTTTGCCAGAGTAATAAAGTTCTTCTCATAACCAAGTACTACCCTATGTGCCATATGTACTAGTATTGCCTATGAATTATGTGGCCGTAGCAGCCCATGTTGGCCTAAAACCACCTGATAAAAAGGCCTATGCAACTCATATCAGTTGTGATTGATACGGTATATTGAAACTAATTTGGGAACCTTGTGAATAAAATAAGTAGACCATGCAAAAGGTCCTATATATTCACACAAAGTTGCCCACCAAAATCTTGGGTTTCGATGGGGCGCACTAGCGAAATTGATGAATGGTCAATAAAACTAATGTACGATTATAGACAGATAATGAGTCAATTGATCGTACGTACGTATTTTGACCGTAAAAACAATAAGCTTACATAACTAGGTTGATTTCCTTCTACATCCACTCAATTCAATGAGATTTCATGCCAAACTAATTATAAATATCACTCTTAAAGCTGTCTAGCTAAGTTGATTTACTCAAAAGGGGAAAAAAAAAACCTCCACCAAGGCGCCATTTAAATCATGGTGAAAAGACTCAGTGACTCCAGTAGGCTCATCCAGTCTCGAGTTAAGTCACGACTCAGCTGAGTCTAGGTGACTTGCCTGATGACAAGCTATCTTCATCAAGATTACTAGTTTGTGATTTCTTGGATTGGCTATCTTGCTTGTTGTCTGGCAAACACTATAGAACAAGTCCTAAAAATAAAATACATTATATGTAGGGAGCTTAAGATGGATGATGGCAAATGTATAGCTTCTAGGGTATGTACATGCGTGGCATATGTAAGGCACTTAAATGTAGATGGTGGCATATGAAGTGCATTTGGCACAAGTGATGCATGTGTACATAACATTCAAGTAGCGCGGTGAATATAGATTCTATTGTAGAAAAACATCCTCATGTAGTCAACGTAGGCAAAGGCAAAATCATAGAGACCAAAAATAAAATACAAGAAGCACAAGTTATGGGATTTTACAATAATATGCTCAGTTTACAGGAAAATAACATAGATTTTTTTCCTTCACTAAAATAAGAGAAATAAAAATATAAAAATTATATCTCCTAATCATATGGGAATTCCACACCAAAGGATGCACTGGAGGATAGATTAATGGAATAACTCTCTACTGATATAAGAGGTCCTTTGGCACCATGCATTTAGGGGGATTTGAGGGATTTCAAATCAAATCCCCTAAGTTGTTTTGCACCATAAAGTAATTGGGGTTTCAAATCCCCAACAATCAGGGGGTTTGAAATCCAAGGTGAGACCTTGGATTACAGCTAAAATCAGTCCCATGGTTGCATGTGTAATATGTGTATCACTAGACTATTAATCTATTGGACACATAGCCCACTAATGATATCCTAAAATAATTAGATTATTAATTGCATCACTATAATTACTTTAATACGATGATCAACACCATTCAATTATTGTCTATGTAAATCAACGGTTAAAAATCGTTGGTTAGTCACTCGGACATGATCTTGTGCTTGCAGCCCATCCGAGACTTAGAATTTCATCATTTTTTTTTTTGGCAAAGTATATATTTCAGCGGGCTTATTACAACCATTGTGTCAAAAATTACATAAGTTCACTAATTAGAGATATTAAAGTTGATTTAGTAATTAAATTCAAACTTCTACAAATATACCATGAATAACTACTTTTGGATTAAAGTTGATTCTCAATCTAGGGTGCCAAACACAACAAGAGGATTTCATATCCAAGGAGTTTCAAATCTAGGAGGTTCTAAATCCAGGGGCTTTCAAATCCATGCTCCCAAACAGGCCCTAAATCACATAGGAGGAAGCACAACAAAACCTAATACAACTTGGCTTCACCATATAATGGTTGTACATAAGGAATAGATGTCTCTGAAAGAGACGTCAATGAGAGAGAGAAGGGAGAGAGAAAGACGTCACCATTAACAAGGAACTAATGTAAGACGGATGCATCGATTATCTTTTTTACAGTATGTCCGAAGATTCCTACCTAGCCAGGTTGCTTTATGCGCCCACCACCACCTTTTTACAATATATATGTTTGTAGATTCCTACCTTGGTTGCTTCATGCGCCCACCATCTTTCCTTTATTGAAAAGGACACGCATGGCACAAGACCAAGACTTTCATTGATGTGGATGGAGGGCTTCATGTAAATGAGATTTAACCCTATGCTATGCTCTTACCCCCTCCACATTAATCCAAAAGTCATTTGGGCCCATTGTAGGAAAGTGTAAAACCCACCTTCCTCTAAATTCACGTGATGTAGTCAATTTTAAATTTATAATACTATGATTTTTAGAGAGTACATTCATCTCAGTGAGAAGAGTCGCATCAATGTTTCAAATGGCATTTATAAACCATAGTGGACCCAATTGTCAACATTTCATCTTAATTAATGACTTTAAGTGGTGAACCCAAGACAACGTAGTAATTTTGGATTGTAATGAGATGTGATTGGGCCACATGCAGCTGTCAGACATGCATGCAAAATATATTTGGAAGGAGGGCTGATTTGGTGAGGTGGGTAATTAAAAACTTACACAATAAAGCCCTATTAGTGGGGCCCACCTTGATGCATGTGTTGTATATCCACATTCACATTGTCTATCTGTTTAGCCATTTTAGGCATGGTCCAACAAATGAGGCATATCTAAATCTCATGTGGATCACACATAAGTGATTAAATTCACAGCTCTATAAACTTTTTGGAGTACAGAAGTTTTGATCAAGCTACTAATTGTGTTTTCTCCTATTGAGGTCTGTTTGTTAAATAAACATTGCAGTGAGCCTTAGTAAGTTTTTAACGGTGGATGTTTAACCACCACCTTCTTCTTGTAGTGTGGTACACCTGAGATTTGGATCAGTCTCATGTTTTGGATCCTACACTAAAATGAGTTTCCAGGAAGAATAAAAATGTGTGGATATACAACAAATACTTCAAGGTGGGGCTCTATGGGACCCATCGTGATATACTATTTTTTTTTATCCAGATTGTCCATCCATTTAAATGGATCATTTTAAGGGTCCGGATGGCAAATAAAGATAAAGGTGGCCCACAACCGGTACTCGATCCCAAGTTAACGGTACCATGAATGGCCTAGATATCATGCATCTTCCAATAATCCAGACCGTTTGCGCGACGACTCTTACTTTGTACAATTCAACAGACGAAAGTTATTAATTGAATCATTTCCACCCTTTTGATAATTTTGCTACTTTACTTTGATCAGGAACGTCCATCAAACCTTCGTATAATCAAAGGGTTGTAATATTACATCCTAGAATTGTTTTTTTAATTGTTTTTTTTTGTTTTTTTTTTCCTGGTGTCTCCCATCCAAGGGCTCTATCAAATAAATGGTTTAGTGTCATTAGAAAAACTCAAATCCAATGGATATAGATGTAAAGAAGTGCGGAACTGTGAGCCCTCAAGATATGATGGTATACACGATATGGAACCTTCACGAAGTAGAAGATTAACGCTCCAGATCCAACGGTCTACCTATTTACTACTAGAGCAGATAGGTCTATTCACCCCTTTGATTCAACAGTATAGATGGCTTGGATTACGATCTATGGTTTAGATCGTCCGAAGGACAAGCTAAATAGACAACATTCAATATACCTCTCGTTATTCCTTAATTGATTATTTTACGAGAGAGCCTGAAAGGAATGGGAGTTTGGATGAGACCAGAAGTTATCCGGTCATATCCTCGTATCCTCATCTCATTAAAACTTGAATTTGAAACCTTTCTCATAACAAAAAAGGTCGGAAGAAGCCTAAATTCATAGACCTACCCACTAGTGATTGCTTACTAGTGGGCCCACTGGCCTATGTCCAGCAATAGAGTGTCGACTTCAACCGAATAGGTGGGATGTAGTCCAGCAAACTGCTTTGGGCCTGATTGGCCGGAGGGATGGGATGGATTTTAAGGTAATGATGGTGGTGTCGGTGGATTGGTTTAAAATCCATGCGATTGCTATATCCTGGGACAAGTTCACCAAGTCTGTTTGGCACGCCTGGCATATCACGGGATTTTACCTTCCAATTCCTTCTAATCCGTCCAGCCAAACACGCCCAAGGTATGATTGGGATGGGATCAATTTTAAGGTAATGGTAGTGACGTCAGTGGATTGGTTTACGATCCATGGGTTTGCTTATATCTTGAGAAAAGTTCATCACGCATGTTTGGCTCGTTTGGCATGCCCCGAATTCTACCCTTTTAATGGATCCTGACAACTGAAAACTCCTGTCGATTGCGACTGGCAGTGATCATACTGTCGCCACTACATTGCGCCCAGTGATTGAAGTTTTCCTGCGCCCACCGCTACTGCTCCTTTGGCTTAAAAAACCGTGTGCTGGATTCGCTGCGCACGCAGCCCAAGAAGCATTGACGAGATCGCATGGTGCGGCGGGACTCGGATTCGGTAGTTATCCCTTCATGGCCAACGTTGGTACTAGTCGGTACTCTCGGGGTCCACCATGATGTATATGTTCTATCCACGCCGTCCATCCATCTTTTCAGATTATTTCACTGCATGAGCCCAAATATGAGACAGATCCAAATCTAAGGTGGACCACGATACATGAAACAGTGACGGTTAAACGCACGCCATTAAAAATACCTTAGAGGACGCAAAACTGGATCAAACTTAGATTTATTTTCTTCCTTTCATCCACGTTATTAACAGGTTGGATTGACAAGTAAGGACGTGGATTGCGTCCTACCCGCCCGTCTCCAGCTGGGAACGTGCAGTAGCTTTGGCTAGCCACCCTAATGTATGAGTCTTATCCACTCCGTCCATCCATTTTTCTTTTCGTATCATTTTATAATATTAGCAAAAAAAAAAAAATAGGCAGATCCAAGGCGCAAGTGGTCCACACCAAAGTATGCAGTGGTGATGATTAAATACCCGGTTGGAGGGAAAACACAAATGTCAGCTTCATTCAAAACTTTTACGGCCTGAGAAGTTTTCAACTGTAAGACTTTAAGGTCCCGTTTGGCCGGGCGGATTGGAAGGGATTGGATGGTATTGGAAGGGATTGGAAGTTAAATCCCAGGATTGGCCGGGCGTGCCAAACAGACTGGGTGATCCGATTTCAGGATATAGCAATCCCATGGATCTTAAGACAATCCACTAACAACACCATCATTACCTGTAAATCTCATCCAATCCACCCTAATCCGTTTAAATTTGCCAGAGATGTGTTTGGTTTGACGGATTGGAAGGGATGGGAGGGTCTAATCTCGGGATTAGCCGGGCATGCCAAACAGACTTGATATAGCAATCCTAGGATATAGCAATCCCATGGATCTAATCCTAGGATATAGCAATCCCATGGATCTTAAGACAGTCCACTTATAACACCATCATTACCTTGAAATCCATGCCATCCACTCTAATACCATTCAATCCCTTCCAATCCACCAGGCCAAATGGGCCCTAATCCTTATTGTGTAGTACTTGAGCTTTTGATCCACCTCACTTTTGAGCTTCTATCCTAAAATGATAATAAACAATGAATGGACGGTGTGGATAAGACCCATACATCACGGTGGCCACTCAAAGCTATTGTCCGCCAAATAAACGTTACGGTAAACCTAAGGAAGTTTTGAAAGTAGACATTCAATCACAACTTTTTTTTTTTATTGTGGTGTGGTCCACCTGAGTTTTGGATACGGGCAGCTCAACATTTTTGGGGGCCTTTGGCAAGTCATAAAAATGACGCTTTTTAGTTTAATTTTTTTTTTAAAAAAAAACTAATAAATTCAAAATTAAACCATAAATGTGCTTCTTGCGTTTTTAGATGCAAAATTACTAATTAAACTTTTGTACCCAATAAACGGTCCTTACTCTTACTCCGGTGGTAAACTCACGGGAGTTTCAACACCTGGTTGAGGGTTGAGTACCCTTAGGTGGTGGAATTCCACTACGGTGTAAGCGTGTAGTGGTGTGTGTATGTGTGTAAAAAAAAGTTTACTTAATAAATCAATTTCAATAGATAAAATTGCTAAACCCCTCATAAGGTGAATCCTAGAGGGATAAAAGGAAAACATAAATATCAACTTATCTAAAATTTTGTAACGGTGAGCATTCAATATCCACCTTTTTTCATTGTTGTGGTCCACTTTAGCTTTGGTTCTGCTTCATGTTTTTTTTTCTAATATTCTAAAATGGGATGAAGAAACGGATCATCGGAATAGATATAACACATATAACAATGTGGACCCCATAGAGCTCAGGGTTGTAGAAATCCTAAAGTGGTTTGCACGCTTTGCATCTATTGTAAGAATAATGAATTTAGAATTGTATAGTACTGTAGCGGTGTTATAGTTAATAAATAGGCATTCCTTGATTGTTAATATAGCATATTTTGACTAGGGCTGAAAGTCGGGCGGTTAGGTTGGGTCGGGTCAGGGTGGTGCTCAACCCTAACCCAACCCAAGGTTCCTATACCTCAACCCTAAACCAACCCAACCCAACCCAATCTCGGGTTGGGAATTCTCAACCCAAGCCCAACCCAAGCGGGCTCGGTCGAGCTGATCCGGTTGGTCGGGTATATACATGCTAATATTTTCATTATTACATTAATTTATTATATTTCAATATAGGACTTATTTTTTGTATCTATAATTTTATTAATTATATATGTGATTATTCATTACAAAAAACTTCATTTTTTTCTTTAAAAAATAAGCTTAAATATAAGACAACTACTCATTTAAAAGTCATGTAGCATATCATGAAGTCTATTTGGGAGGGAGAAATTTGGCATATCTTGTTAGCTTGAGTCCTTAGAAATGACGTGGATAAATGAGACTCGACATCACTAGTGTACCTTCGATACAAACAATCCACACTCAACTATAATTTATAAGTAACTTATATATTGATCGGGTTCGGGTTGGGTCGGGCAACTCGAGACCTCAACCCGAGCCCAACCCAAGTTTTATCGGGTTGGTGTTTGTATAGCCCAAGCTTAAGATCGGACCCGAAATATCCTGCCCGAGCCCAACCCAATGTCGGGTCGATTACGGGTCGGTCGAGTTGAACCCGCCCAACTTCAACCCTAATTTTGACTCCATCCAAACCGTCTAAATTAGGTGATCGATTCTAGATTAGCTAAATTACAAAAAATTCATTGACTTAACTATTTTATCTTCCAATTAGTGAGAATTTGTATGTTGAATTCAAATAATTTGTTTAGCGTACAAGAATCAAGAAGTTAGGAGATCCAGCCATTGTGTTTTCATTTTTGTTTTTTATGAACAATCTAAACTGAGACCTACTTTTATAACTGTTTAATTTAATTTTAAAATATTCAAAGGTTGCAATTTCTCAGTGCATGTGTATAGATTACCAAACGCTGTCAGAGTATTAAAAGCCTATTCCTATACTATAGGGACTATATAATTAGGGGCCTTACGCCCTTGGGCGATTGCCTCACCTGCCTACCCCTTAAAGCCGCCCCTAGTTTTGGATCTGTTTTATTTTTTACTCATGCCTTAAAATGAGCTGAAAAAAATAAAAATAAATGAAAGACGTGTTATAAAATAAGTACATCAAGGTGGACCTGGGCACGGATCCATCCACCCAAGTTGTTGCCCAGATACACCGAATCCGAGTTCACGGAAAACCGGTGTTCCAGAACGATTTCAGGCCACCTAGAAAATTTGAACCTGCCCCCCTTTCGAGTAAAAATAGATATTCTGGCAGCCTATGATCGTAACCGTCCAAATAGTGGTCACCCATGCGGTTTGTCCATGACAGCAAAATAAATATGGTTTCACGTTCATCTTTGACCGTCCATTTCATGCCCAACCATCGGGCAATCACGAGATAATATCAAAGTAATATTTTATTCATGACCCATCCAATGTAGGGTCCACTATCTGTACGGATTAAATGGGAAAAAAAATACATAGGGAGTGGATTATGTGTTATCTCGGTCAACGTACACGAGTCAAGCTCAGCTCGTGCTCGACGCTGACTGCTCGAGTCCCAGCTTGTGCTCGCCTCGGCTCAGCCTTTGAGCTCGGAACAATAACTCATGCTCAGCTCGGCCGAGTTCGAGTCTTTAGCCTAAATTAAAGAAATGAAGAAAATATCCCGTGCCTCATGTACAGTAGATATCTCCATTTGCCCTCCATATAATCCACGGGCTGTGTGAATCTTAAAATTACTTTTATCCTGAAAACTTTGAATGCAACAAACCAAAAAAAGAATACAAATGGAAACGGGGTTATAAAACAGAGTAGCTAAAAGAGGAGCAAAAGAATGGAGGGAAAAAAATGGATAAAAGGCTAAGAGTTGAAATACCTGCAATATTTTCTCTATGAAAGGCACCAGCTTCGCTTTAAGCAATTTCACAACTCTCATGAAGAGATAACTTGCTTGCCGGCTCACACTGGAATTTGGATGGTGTATACCCCTTTCATCAAGAAAGGTAGAGCTAGGCATCGGACCGAGTCGGATCCGATTAGGCCAAACTCGACTCGGCCCAAATTTCACATTGCCTAACCTGAACTTGATTCGAGACCGAGTCCGAGTCGAAGTCATCTGACTCAATCCGATCCGATGCACTGCTACCCGAACCAAGTCCGATTTGGTCAGCAAAATCGAATCGGATTGGGTTGGGTACCATTTGGACTGGAAGAGAGAAGTCGACGAGGAGAGTATAATATCAAAAGGGAAGGTCTCATGTCCAACCGATTGGACCATAAGTTACCGTCCACCTAGCAGATAACTTCTGTCTTTTAAGCGTACACTGCATCCAACCCATCCAATAGGTTGTCCCGACCATGAAGATCACCTTATGAAAAAAAAATGAGCCATATCCTCTCACAGAGTAGATAAAACTTGTATTTACTATTATCAAGGGTTAGATATTATTTTCTATGGTGTGGTCATCCTGATGTTTAGATAGGGCTAATTGTTTCCCTAGGTAGGCCCTTAAGGTGGTGCCAATCTATCAGAAGCATTAGATGTTACATCCACATAAAAAGTTGATAGTTCTTCACTAGGTGGACCTCTCAACCAGTTGGACTAGATTTTACATTGGATCCGCCTGGATATTTCAATTTTTTGGTAGTGCTCTTAAGAAAAGCAAATGCAACCCTGAAAAGACCTTCCCTTTTCTTTCAAAAGATTTTATTATTATTATTATTATTATTATTTTATTTTTTTAAGGTTAGCCATTAAAGAGGAAAAACAAATTTCATATTGATCCGAAACTTCTATGACCCCTTAAAAAGTTTTAATGGTATACGTTCAACCCCTCACTGATTTTTGCAGTGTGGTCCACTTGATCTCTAGATCTGTCTTATTTTTTTAGCTCAAGCATTAAGACGAGCCCGCAAATGGATGAACGGTTTGGATATAACACTAGTGACTTCAATGCACCAGCTGGTGCATGGACAACAATAGCATGGTACAGCTGCCCATCCGTCATCTCAAGACTGGCAGGAGTCAGATTCAGGTGTACATAGTAAACTATGTGGATCCCACAATGATGTATTTATTTTATCCACTCCTTCCACACATTTTATAATTTAATTTTAGTTTCATGTACTAAAAATAAATTATATACAAAGCTCAAATGGCCACACCACAGGAAACAATGTGAATTAAACATCTACCATTGAAAAATTCTTTTGGGGGCGACAGAAGTTTTGGATCAAGCTGATATTTGTAATTTCCCTTCTTCCATGTCCTTTTGATATTATGAACGGTTCAGATGACAAATAAACGTCACTGTGGGGCCTAGGAAGGTTACGGTGGAAATCATTATTCCCACTGTTTTGTGTGGCATGGCCACACAAAACTCAGAACGGTGCTCGATGCCGGTTGAGATTACCGAGGAGGAGACAGATTGGCTACTCCCACTACTGCCAGGCATGCATAGCAGTCAATACTATGTGGACCCCAGTATGATATATTTATTTCATCCATGCCATTCATCTAATTTTATAGATCATTTTATTATATTAAAAAATTAAAAACTATATATACTTAGTGTAAAAATATTTAAAAAATAATAGATGTGGATCGAATCGGATCGGGTCGGATCTATTTGGTTCGGATCAGTCCGGATTGACCACGATCCGAACTCGATCCGATGAACGGTCGGATCTGACTGATCCTACTCGACCCGCACCAATGCAGGCCGTCGGATCGGTTCGGAATGGGTCGGATCGGGTCTGATTGGGTCGGATCCACCGAATCGGGTCAATATGTCCAGCTTTAAAGAAAGACAACCAACACAAGAAGTATATACTGTGTATTCTTCACCGACTGACATGGTTACTGTCTATAAATACATGAGCGCCACCACACGATGCGAATGGCATGAAAAGCGCGCCAACAAGAGCATTGGGAGGAAGAGGGAGAGAGTAGAGAGAGAGAGAGGGAGGACGGAGGAGCTTCGTCGGCCAACGGACTTACAGAGAGGGCGGAAGAGAGGGATGAAATAGGGAGAGGGTTAAGGTTGGGTGCCTAGCGGGATAGTTTTGAAAGGGGGTAGGTTTTTTTTTTTTTTTTGAAAGGGTATATATACCTTATATCGAGTCAAGTCAAGTCAAGCCAAGTTCGAGTAGTATTCAAGTCGAGCCGAGTTGAGCTGGGGTCAAGCTCGAACTCATTTCGAGCTCCAAAAATCAGCTCTACTTGGTTCGAACTCAGCTTCAATCCGAATCGAGTCGAGTCTAGCAAGTTACCGAGCTAACTCTGCTCGTGTACTGGATATTACCCATACTATGGGGCCCACCTGCATGATGCGTATATCACGCCTTGTATACGGTTCTTCAGCCCATGTTATGATGTGGTTCCAAAAATTAAGTATATCCAAATCTTAGTTGGACCACGGAGACTGGTTATTGAACACCTACCATTACTTCAAGTAGATCCGTAATGTTTATATGCCATCCAAACCATTGATAAGGTCAAGAAGACATGGATGAAGGGAAAATACAATCACCGGATTGATCCAAAACTTCCAGGGCGTGTTTGGCCGGGCGCTGGATGTGGGCTATCCTGTGATTATGAGGGTTATCATGCGCCATCTCATCCCATCCCCCGTTTGGGATGGCGGGATGTACCTCACCTCGTAAACACCGCCCTTTGGCTAACATGGATTCTGCCAATCCCAAGATGTGATTTTTCACCTCTATGTGGGGCCCCACCAAGATATCAATGAGATATCCACTCCGTCCATCATTTTCACCAGCCTATATTTAGCCATAAATTTGTTTTAAGGCAAGTATAAAACAGTGAGTGGGGCACACCACAAGAAGCAGTGTAGATGCAAACCCATCCATTTGGGATGGTCCAAACAGGCTGGTGTATATCCCATGGGCTCTCCCAAACCCATGGGATCAGGGACAAACACTGACACCACCATCATTACCTTAAAATCCATTCCATCCCACCTAATCCCATGGAATTGGTCCGGCCAAACACGCCCCTAAGGCTTACAAAAACGTTTTTAATGTTTAGATAAAACTTTTTACTATGCTATGGTCCACCTGAGATTTGGATCTTCTTAAATTTTAGTAGTATGTTCTAAAATGATCTGAAAAGACGGCCGGACGGTGTGGATATACAATAAATTCATCAAGATGGGCCCCACATAGTAAAGGTAACACCCACTATGGTGTAACCCGGGTAACAGCTAATCCGCTCTTATAAATCAATGACACGTGTACAACATTTTAATGCAGGTGCACGAAGTTTAAAAACTTCTGCGAAAGTATCATAACATTTCTGTTGGCAGGTTTCTAGAAACTTCATCCCACATTGGTGCTGTACCGAAAGAAGGAGCAGTTATTTACATACGAATCTTATGAAAAACGTGCCCTATTAGTTTATAGTAGAAATCTGTGCTTTTTTATATCACCAAAAGTGAAAAATCGAATTTATTAATACTCGGGCTGAGTACAACGCTTGATACGCAGGCATTCAGAAATATATTAACTCAAATAACTAAACTGTGTATCCGATCTGGCTATGATACAACCCCGATATCAGATTGTTTAAAAACAACCCTTAACTCTTATATGTGTTGGAATTTTTTATTTTTTTATTTTTTCATTTTAACCATCCAATAAATATCGACCGTCCAATAGTTAGATAACTAAATCAGCTTAATTTTATTTATAGCAGTTATACAGTAGGTAACATTATTTGGACAGTTTATTTATTTGCCACATGTTGCAATTTCAAAATGGATTTCGAGTGCCTGAGTATCATCCATCATAACCTGCCAAGAGTATCTAACTTTTTCTTCTATAAAATAATACACTCATTGAAAAAGGGTAATTTTTTTATTATAAACGCAGCTTTCCATCCACCTTTCTTTTACGACCCTATCAAAATTTACTTACCAATCTAAACCTTTATTCCAACGAACAACCCTATAAATATGAATATAATAGGTATATTTTTCCAAAATTCTCTTTCCGTATATGAAAAATCTAATCCCATGACATAAATTTACAGCCATTTGGAAAAAAAAAAAAAAAAAAACACACATAAAAAGTAAGCATCTATAGTTCTAATTTTTTCATTGAAAAATGTTAGTCAGAACTAAGGTTGTACATCGAGTCGAACCGAGTTGAGCTGGCCTCAGCTTGAATTGGCTCGGCCACTTGCTGACCTTAGCTTGAACTCGGCTCGGCTGAATCCTTGAGCCTGATTGACCAACTCGACTCAATTTGGTCAGCAACTCGGGCCAATTCGGGCCGAGTTTGAACAAAGATCGAGCCAAGTTAGCCATTGAAGCATTTTCATAAGCACCTGGACTACAACTTCAAAATCTCACTATATGTAAAATAGAAGTAATGGTTTTACAGGTATTTTATCAAACACCTTCTATGCAACATAAAAATCCAGAAAAAAAGGTTATTCGTTTTATATACATACCTTCCTTGCCACCAGCTACACTTGGTTGAGTCATTTCATCAAACACTTGGTGAGCAACATCAATAGCAAAACAACTGAGTCACCGAACTAGTTTGATCCGAGTTCGATTTGAATTGGATTCGAGCTGCATCCAATCCGAGTCTAGTTGAGCTGGGGCCAACTTGAATTCGAGCTCAAAAAATCAGCTCGACGCGGCTCGAACTCAGCTTCGAACCAAGTCAAAACGTGCTTTTTTGAGTCGAGTCGCATCAAGCTAACCGATCTAGCTCGGTTCGCGTACACCTCTAGTCAGAGCTAAGAATATAAAAATGGTTGGTGATTCATCTTCCATTCTCTCTTTCTCATATATAGCATTGACGTACTGTTATCCAGACCATCGAAATTGTGGACTCCATCCTGGATGGAGCAAGTATTTACGTAGCAATGATGAAACAATCTTATCCGTCCAAATGATGGCTATAAAACGGATGGTTGACAGTAAGACAGTGAGTATGCCAAATTTGAAGTGAAAAATCAGATGGTTAATGTTATCATCTTGGTGCAATTTCTCAGCCGTTCAATAAACACTATTGGCCAGCGATTTGGACAGTTTGGATTGCAGTACATGCCAGGTGTACGGCTAAAAACTTCTTGGGGCTACAAAACTTTTGGATCAAGCTCATTTTTCTGTTTTCCTTTCATCCAGGTTCGTGTGACCTTATCAACGGGTTGGATGGCTAATAAACATACGGTGGGCCCTAGAAACTTGTTAATGGTGGGCGTTCAATCACTACTGTTTCCTGTGGTGTGGTCCACCTGAGATTTGATTCTGCTTAATTTTGGGAACATGCTATAAAATGAGCTGGAAAATGGATGGACCGCATGGATATAAAAAATATATATCAAGGTGGGCCCCATGGTCACGGATCCACCGACCTCGGTGGTTTATCGGATCCACCGAATCCTTGTAGAAAGTCGTGCTCTCTAGTCTCTCTGATAGGTTGACTATTCCAAATATTCTCTACAGTTGCCCTCGTTAGTAAATGATAAGGTAGATCCGGTAGAACTGGAGTAAACTAGAACCGTCTATCTGCAGTACACATGGAGATGCATTAATCCAATCGGAACCGTTCATATAGTAGGCCATACTTTATATTCTAAATATTAGATAGATGATAAAAACCGAAGATAATTTTTCTTTCTTTCTGGAAATAAATAAAGGCTGTTAAATGTTATATTTTCTATCCTCGTTGTAGGTCACTGTTTGATGGCTAGGATCTTCCTAAAATTATATTTTGAAGCATGTTAGTTCATAGTGGGTTCATATAGATTAACGATCCTATATATATATATATATATATATATATATATATATATATATATATATATATATATATATATATCCATGTGTCACACGGAGAGACGACTGATTATACGGCTCTACCTGATTGGCACGTTCTCCGTTGAATAGTACTGATTTAGATCACGGGGGAATTTACTGTGAAGTAAAGGGAATTGACCGTGAAACGCATGGAAATGACCGTGAAGTGAAGGGAATTGACCGTGAAATGCATGAAAATGACCATGAAATGAAACAGAATCATTGCAATTGACCGTGAAATACATGGAAATGACCGTGAAGTGAAGGGAATTGATCGTGAAATGAAACGAAATCTCCGGAATTGACCGTGAAATGCATGGTAATAACCGTGAAGTGAAGCGAATTGACCGTGAAATGCATGGAAATGACCGTGAAATGAAACAGAATCGTCGGAATTGACCGTGAAATACATGGAAATGACCGTGAAGTGAAGGGAATTGACCATGAAATGTATGGAAATGACCGTGAAGTGAAGGGAATTAACTGTGAAATGCATGGAAATGAAACAGAATCTCCGGAATTGACCGCGAAATGCATGATAATGACCATGAAGTGAAGCGAATTTACCGTGAAATGCATGGAAATGACCATAAGTGAAGGGAATTGACCGTGAAATGCATGGAAATGACCGTGAAATGAAATAGAATCACCGGAATTGGTCGTAAAATGCATTGAAATGACCGTGAAATTACCGTGAAATGCATGGAAATGACCATAAGTGAAGGGAATTGACCGTGAAATGCATGGAAATGACCGTGAAATGAAATAGAATCACCGGAATTGGTCGTAAAATGCATTGAAATGACCGTGAAATTACCGTGAAATGCATGGAAATGACCATGAAATGAAACGGAATCCCCGGAATTGACCGTGAAATGCATGGTAATGACCGTGAAGTGATGCGAATTGACCATGAAATGCATGGAAATGATCGTGAAGTGAAGGGAATTGACTGTGAAATACATGAAAATGACCGTGAAATGAAACGGAATCACCGAAATTAACCGTGAAATGCATCAAATTGACCGTGAAGTGAAGGGAATTGACCGTGAAATGCATGGAATTGACCATGGAGTGAAGGGGAATCGTCGGAATTGACTGTGAAATATATAAAAATGACCTTGAAGTTAAGGGAATTAACCGTGAAATGCATAAAAATGCATAGGTTGACTATTCCGAATATTCTCTGCAGTTGCCCTTGTTGGTAAATGATAAGGTAGATCCGATAGAACTGGAGTAAACTAGAACCGTCTATCTGCAGTACACATGGAGATGCATTAATCCAATCGGATCCATTCATATAGTAGGCCCTACTTTATATTTTAAATATTAGATTGATGATAAAAACCGAAGATAAATTTTCTTTCTTTCTGGAAAAAAATAAAGGCCGTTAAATGTTATATTTTCTATCCTCCTTGTAGGTCACTGTTTGATGGCTAGGATCTTCCCAAAATTATATTTTGAAGCATGTTAGTTCATATTGGGTTCATATAGATTAACGATCTCCCTCTCTCTCTCTCTCTCTCTCTCTCTCTCTCTCTCTCTATATATATATATATATATATATATATATATATATATATATGGAAAAGGTACAATGCACTCGAGCTGATTTTAACGCCCTATGAGGTCAAGCTATGTGGGCCCCACCGTGATGTGTTTCGAACATCTACCCCATCAGTCAGATGCACCATTTCATTGTGGGCCTAGGTCTCAAAAATTAAGTCAATCCGTGACTTGTGTGGGCCACACCACAAACAGAAGTGGGGAGGGGCCGTGCACCATTAAAACATTCATAACCATTTTTGAGGGCCCACCGAGATGTGGTTTGCAAATCCAGCCCATCCATCATGTGTGTCCCACTTGAATGAGGGTTCAGACCAAGTTTCAGGCGCATGCAAAACTCAGGTGGGCCCCACCAAGTGCTTTTATATGATATAACGGTGTCTTCACATAATTTTAGATGGTATGACCCACCTGAGTTCCGTATACAGTTGATTCTTGGGATATCCGGATATCGATATTCATGAGGTCGAGTGCATAGTGGTCGGTGCTCTGTGGCCCCACCTTGATGTATGTATTTCATCCATTACGTTCATCCATTTTTAAAGATCATTTTAGGGATTTATTCCAAAAATAAGAGGTATATAAATCTCAGGTGGACTACACATGAAAATAATAGTGATTGGATATCCATCATTAAAATCCTCCTAAGACCCACTGGATTGTTTATTTGACATCCAATCTGTTTATTAGGTCATACAAGCCCAGATGAAGAGGAAAAACAAAAATCATCTCAATCCAAAACTTTTATTGCCCTCAAAATGTTTTTAATGGTTAACGCTCATTCAACATTGTTTCCTATAATGTGGTCTATTTCAGATCGAGATATACCTCATTTTTGGTCTCATGCAGTAAGATTATCTTTTAAAATAGATGGACGGCATGATGAAACACATACATCATGGTGGGCCCACAGAGCACCGACCATCAGCCATTGGCTGGTGTCAGGGGGAGTAGCCAATCCGTTCCCACTGATTATACGGTTCTACCTGATCCGCACGTTCTCCGTTGAACAGTACTGATTTAGATCATCGAGGAATTTGGAGAAGTAGTTGCAGACGCAGCGTGTTAAAGCGCCATATATCAATGCACCATACTTGATTCCTGGTGAAAGTTCTTATGATTGGGAAATTTCATCTGGTGTATTATTGAGGTGGATGTTGACTCGTTAATAAGATTATTCACAGATGCATGAAGAAATAGACGTTTAGGAAAATGATAACAACGGTCAACGTCCAACTTGCATGCGGATGGTCAGTTGATTAGTCTGCCCACCTAATTTTTTTAATATTGGACACACGCGAAGAAAGAGAATCTGATGGACGTCCTGGATTTCTATTCAATAGCTAAGTTGGCAACTAGCGAGTGGGATGAGTTCGTGTTTGGCGCTTGAAGGTTGGGATTTCTATTCAATAGCTAAGTGGCCCATCGGATTCGGTGGATCCGGGGAACCACGCAGGTCCATGGATTCGAGAGTGTGGGGCCCATCGTTATGTATGTATTTTATATCTTGCCGTCCATCCGTTTTTTAAGCTCGTTTTAGGACATTAGGTAAAAAAATAAAAAAATAATAATAAAGCATATCTAAATCTCATGTGGACCATGCCACATAAAACAGTGATATTAAATAAACGCCCACCACTCAAAATTTTATAAGTTTATGGTAATGTTGATTTGCTATCTAATTTTTTGATACAGCCTCACATATTTGGATAAGGAAAACACAAATATTAGCTTGATCCAGAACTTTTGTGGCCCTCAAAAGTTTTTAATTACAGATGTTCAAATAACACAGTTCTAGAGATGTGGTTCACTTCAGATTTGGATCTGCTTCATTTTTTGGATCATGGCCTAAAATGAGTTGGAAAAACAAATGGACGACAACACATCCATCACAGTATGTCCTAAAGGCAATGATCCATGGACTTTGGTGGTTTCCAGATCACCAAATCAGCATCCTAGTCACTTTGATGGACAAAAAGATGGATGGCTACAATCATATGATATATACGTACTGGTGATTTTTATATATCTTTTTATAGGGGTACATTAGGTGGGACCCACCATAATATTTGGAGATAAAACTGCACCAATAAATTCTGTGTGGTTGTTCGACTTCTTCTCTTTAGACTTCAATACTCTTATATGATTTAAATTAAAAATATTTAAATTATATTATTTTATTGTTAAATTAAATATGTTATCTTATATATTTTTATATTTATGATGTGGAAGATTCAAGCTAGATCCAACCCGAATTCGATGATTATAAAGAGTTTTGGATTGTAAATGGATATGGCTAGTTATAAGTAAATCGGATATGGATATCACCTTTTCAATTCAAGTCAGATCCAAATCCAGCTATAGATTTCGGATTTAGAGCCCGGTAAAGGTGGATCCGATTCAAATCTGACCCATTAAGAGACCTAATCCTAGCCCACCTAGTTCAGCCCGGGCCCTTCTCATTGCTGGCTAGCTGTTTGTTTGGCGTTGGAACATGGATTGTCAGTCGTGGGCTTCGCTTTTCCTTTTTAAGGAGAATGATATCCTAGCTTTTATATCAACAACAAACTTCAAAATCTATCACAATAGGTTGTCTGGGAAATGCAGGAAACAACCAAACATTCCCATGAGTTGGAATGGAGTTTGCTTCGAGTCCAAACACACCTAAGGTTTAATAGCCGGGAGTTGATTAGGTGAGACCGTGGACATGCCCAAGATGGTGCAGCCCTTACATTTTTCTTTTCTTTTTTGTTAGCTTGTTAGTACACCCCACTTTCAGTTCACACTTCACTGTTAGCCACCCCCACTAGGGAATTGATGTCATGACGTTAGTGTCGAAACGAGGTATCTTTCACTCAGTCTACCACTTGAGCTATGGATCAAGGTGTGTGCAGTGCTTACCCTGGGGCCCACCTTGATGTATGTATTCTGCATCCACACTTTCCATTCATACAGATCATTTTAAGGGCCTGTTTGGCCTAGCGAATCCCATGGGATTAGGAGGGATGGGATGGATTTTAAGGTAATGATGGTGGTGTCGGTGAATTGGTTTAAGATCCATGGGATTGCTATATCCGGGGACAAGTTCACTGGGTCTGTTTGGCACGCCCGGCATATCTCCTGGGATTTTATCATCCAATCCATCCAAACAAGGGATGGGATCAATTTTAAGGTAATGATGGTGATGTCAGTGGATTGTTTTAAGATCCATGGGATTGCTTATATCCCGGACAAGTTCACTGGGTCTGTTTGGCTCGTCATGCCTGTCCTAAGATATTGGGATCTCATCCCTTCCAATACCGTGGGATCGGTCTGGCCAACCAAGCTCTTAAGCATTTTCTCAAAAATGAAGCAGATCCAATTATAAGGTGGACGGTACCATAGGAAAGAGTGGTGATTGACCATTAATGGGCCACAATCAAGATGATATGTTTTTTGACCCTTCATCTAGGCTTATGTCACCTTATCAATAGATTGGATGGAAAACACTACGGAAACATTAAGGTGCGCCCTATGAAGTTTTTAATGGTAGGGCCGTCAATCACAGCTGTTTACTATAGTATGGTCTACCTGATAATTGGATCTGCTTCATTTTTTATGTAATTCCCAAAAATGATATGGAAAAACGGATGAAAGGAATAGATACGGAATACATACATCAAGGTGGGACCCACGGTAAGGGCCGGACTGTCGTGGGTGAGCCTGGGGTCTCACCCCAATCCGTTCCGGGTACCGTCAGGTTCATATGCTCGTCGTCTCCCATCGGGTATGATTTCAGCAGGAACCATATAAGCTGGAATGAAGTTTGGTTTCGGGTCCACGCACATGGTTGTGTCTACGTTCATATTCGGGTACATGCTCCGAGAAGTTTGGTTGGCCCAGACCCGTTTTACAAAGGATGCATCTCCATACCATCACATGTTTCTAGCAAAAAAATCCAATATTCAAACCATCCACCAAGTGGGTCCCACCTGAAAGATGTTATTTCTGAAAAATTAGGCCATTGCACTCATTAAGTAGTACAGTGTTAGAAATAGTTGGACGGCTACAAAAAACTTCAGCTAAATTTTCTTCATGGGTCAGATCATTTAGATGGAAATGTGGTGATGGATATATTGGATCTCCTAGCTATGCTGACGTATTGGAGAGGTCTTGTACCAGCAGCAAATATCGTTTCTAAGCAATGACTATCAATAAGGGTGCGTTTGGTTGCACCAAATATCATGAAATTTCATAATAACTCTACTTTGGTCCGGAATAAAAGGTCTCAAGTACAACAGGTTGGACCACTAGATATGGTCCACCTAGAGAATCACTTCCAACCTGTTTAAGTGCATGTGACATCTAAACCCTCCAATAGGTTGGCTCCACCATAAGGTTCATCCGTTGGAAAAATCAACCCCATCCACTCATCAGGTCGGGACTCAATAAAAAACAATATCTAGCCATTGATAAATAGATAAATACAAGTGTGGCCCACTTGATGAGTGAATATAGCTGATTTTTTGTTCGAGGTGATCCTCGTGGTGAGGCCAGCCTATTGGATGGTTTGGATGCTGCGTGCACTTAATAGGTTGGAAGTTATCTACTTGGTGGACCATAACTCATGGTCCAAGTGGTTGGACTTTAGCCAACCGGCTTCATTTGTAATCATATCCAGAATTGCACCCGTCTTAGTCGGGTCTGGAAATTGGATCTAGATTTTATTAATTCAATATATCACGATATCTGGTGCAACCAAACGCACCCTAAATCATATCACATATTTTGTTGGAAGACATTGAAATCCCTGGTTTCAATAAAAATATGGAGGACCCCATGATTTGAGATCCCTACTATTAGAGTTGTACAAAAGTCGAATTGAGTCGAGCTTGGCACAGCTGGGCCAATAGATGACCCCAACTTTAAACTTAGTTTGGCTCAATCCTCGAGCTTGATTGGCCAGGTCTACTCAATTTGATCAACAGCTTGGGCAGTTTGAGCTGAGTTCAAGCTCACGCAACATTTTCTCAAACACATGGAGTGCACTTTCAATTTCTCACGGTATGCAAAACGGCATCAACAATTTACAGGTAATTTCATCAAACACCCAGTAAGTATCATCAAAATCAAAATAAAAGGGTAGCTTTTATCATGTAATGTTTTTTTTTTAGTGATTTGTTTCATATCCAAACCTTTGCCATGGGCCAATCTTGCAAAGAATGTATGCACCTGAACAACACTTTATTGAGTTATTTTAACAAATAGTTGGTGAGCAACATCGATATCAAAATAACCAGGTAACCGAACTGGTTCACTTCATGTTGAGGTGCGATCCAAGTTGATTTGAGCTCGAGCAAGCTCTAACTCCGTTTGAATTTTTTTCGAGCTCCAAAAATAGTTCGAGCCGAGTCGCGCTTTTTCAAGTTGAGTCGAGCTAGTTAACCGAGCTAACTCAATTCGTGTGCAGCTCTACTTACAATAGATGGGACAAGTTACATAAATGATGTGATCCTAACCATCTATCAAATCCTAACCATCTATCCATGACCATTGAATTTGGGTTGTTGATCTTCATACTTCCAACACCACATGACAATCATTATTTTCATGGCTAGGACCCACAGAAAGGCATTTCAGGTAGTACCCAATCAGAAGTGGGCCCCACTAAGAGTGGTTGAGGATGGGTGTACAGGCATCTGATTGTCCGATCCAATGGCTAATATTCTCTATTCCACCATGCATTATTCAAACGAATAAATAGCAAAAAAAATGTCCACATCTTATCCGTACCATCTAAGATATTTTTTGGAAGCCATTATCAATGGCCCACCAAGATGGCAAAATAGTAAATAGGCCGATCCTTTACGGTCTTCTTTATAAGTGGGGATTCATTTGATGCTCTGGATATGTACTACGATTCATATACAGGCACTCAGAAATTGCATACAGTGCGTACATTAGCTGAAATTAAGCCGACAAAATTTAGGGTATCCCGCTACCATTAAGTCACATTCTCAAAATCAAAATGGGTCAAGCAATCCTAACCTCTGATTGGTGGACACTTGGCAGTTGAAATTGGACCGTTAGATATTTTCAATTTAAACGGTCCAGTAGATGTTTGCCGATCGGATAGCCACGTAATCAAATAAATATAGTATATGGTTCATGATGCGTCTAAACTGGGACCCACAATTTAAACAGTTTAATTTGATTTAATTGTACTCCACGTTTGCTATGTCTAAAGTGCTTGTGTATCATCCATGCACTCTTCCAGAGTAGTTGCTAACGCCACACGCGTGTGCAATAAAGCTCATGCACACGCCACACATGTACCAACATGGTTCGATATGTCTAAGATCCAATCCATTCATCAGAACAGCACAAATATATTAATTCCCTAACCCAAAAGTCAGGTTAATCCATTTGTTATGTGGGCCACATTTTACCAAAAAAAAAAAAAAAAAGTACAGCTCTGAAAATTTGGCTGAACTTTTCTAACTTATCCACCGGTTGTCAATTTTGGGGTCCACATGCTGATTATATCAGATTTTATTTTTGTAAGAACATGTAAAATTTAGGAAACCTGATGGACGGATTAGATCTTGTACCTGTGTGCCATGCTGGCATACGTGTAGCATATACACGAGCTATATTGCACACGCGCGTGCGCTTGGCAAAGCTCCGGCTAGGGTATCTAAGAAAAAATTAGCGTACAACAATGGAACCTTAAAAGGTTATAATCGAGCGTTAAAAACATGTTGTGCGCTACAAAAGTTTTGAATCAAGCTGATATTTTGATATTTGTGTGGTATATATATATATATATATATATATATATATATATATATATATATATATACACACACATCCAGGTCTTTGTGACCTTGTGATGGCAAATAAACATTCCACTGGCCCCATGAAGTTTTAATGGTGTGGATTCAATTACTACTATTTATTATGGGATGGTCCACCGCATCATTCTTTGTAATCATAACTTAAAATGAGCATTCAAAATGAATGGAAAGTGTGGATTTAAGGTACATACATCACAGTGGGCCCCACAATATTTATTCAAAGTATCCACCTAAATCGTGCCCAGCTGTGATGCAATAAGCAGCCGGAGATGCTGAATGAGTCCAAGATTTATTTAGCCACTTGTAGAATAAGACAATGCACTTTTAAACAAGTAGTTATTTTTTAACAAAATTTTATTAAAGAATTGAAATGAAAAATATCGTCCTTGAAAGTTCACCCAGTGTTTTTTTTTTTTTTTTTTCAAGTTGATGGTCATTCCATAACTAGTTAAAATTGTAAAATTACCCAAACAATTATATATAATTTGAAGTAAAATAAAAATATTACATATAAAATACACTCACATGGCATGGGATATTATTGAGCCAATGTGAAACTTACCATAGGTTTTAAATGGTGTTCTCCCCTTCCTAATGCCTAATATATCAGTTCTGTCTATAAATTCTGAAGATAAATCTATGACATGGTAGTAAGTAGACTTGTACACAAGTCAAGCTTGGCACAACTCAACTCAGCTTGGTCCTTGAGCTTGACTGGTCAGCTCAGCTTGATTTGATTAGCAACTTGGACTAGTTCAAGCCAAGTTCAAACCTATGTAGCATTTTCTCAAATGCATAGAGTGCACCTTCAATTTCTCATGGTATATAAATATAGCAGCAACACTTTAAAGGTATTTTATTAAACACTTGGCAGGTAATATTAAAATCAAATTACAAGGGTAATTTTATCATGTGAAGTTTTTTTTTTTTTTTTTAAGTGATTTGTTTCATATCCATTCCTTCCTGGCCATCAACCGATTTTGTAGAGAGTGTATGCACCCGAAACAACACTTCGTTGAGTCATTTCAAACAGTTGGTGAGCAGCGTCAATATCAAAATAATCAAGTCATCGAACTGATTCGATATCAAGCCGATTCGAGTTGAGGTTCGATCTGAGTCGATTCAAGCTTGAATAAGCTCGAACTTCGCTCAAAAATTTTTTGAGCTCTAAAAATTAGCTCAACTCAACTCGAACTCAGTTTCATATTGAGTTTTTTCGAGTCGAGCGAGTTAACTATGTTAACTTGGTTCATGTACACCTCTAGCAGTAAGCATTGACATTAGCCCAATCTCTCACCCAACCTTTGCCTTCTTTAGTGACTGACGTTAAAGCATTCAACGGCTCTTCAGCCTACCTCCTTTCTTTTTCAACGGTTGAGGTTGCTCAGCTGAATATTGTAAACTCATGAATAAAATTTCTAAATTCAAGCAATGCGACCCACTTGAGTTGTGTTTAGATTAGGTAAGGCTAATTTAAGCTAGCTCACTTAGTAAGATTTAAGCCCATGTCTAATTTGGACTTATGATAGGTCAAAATAGACGTGGCCAAGCTAGCTCTAATTAAGCTTGAACTTATTTATCACCTTTGAAATTGGAATAATCACTTAGGAGAATTTATTTATTATTAATATTTTTCAAAATAATATTAATTGCTTTTAGAATTGAAAGAATCATGTAAGAGAATATTAATTAATATTAATAGATTGGCTAATTCATTATAAGACAATTGAAACTTTAAATATAATATTGAGAACTATATATAGTTTGGCTCAATTAATAAATGAGCTTGAATTTTTGGCCATTAGGGAGCTGGTGTAACACCCCGGATTTTCACTGTTTTGGATTTCCAAAAAAATATCATTGATTATTTTTTTTTTATTAATTAACATATAATATCACTTAATGACCATTAACACTCAATGCTAACTTATACACGAGTTAATTAATCCAAGATTAGCCCAATTTAATAGACCAGACAGGCCGTGATAAGGCCTAGTGCGGGCCGCCAAGCCAGATGACCCGTTTACACTTAACAACAACCTGTGTGGGCCACCCAGCGACCGAAAAGGGTCAGAAAAATCTAAAACTTTAGAAAATCATATACCTCACTGGGCTTGTGGTCCATCGCGGACTGCGGACCCAGTGGACACCCAGAAGTACCATCTGGCGCTTGCCCAATGCGCCACCAATGCATCTGGGATTAAAATCGCACCGACAAAAAAAGCGAGACTCGGGCCTTCCAGCCGTCGGATTTCTTCCAAATTTACGGTGGTGATTTAATATATTTTTCTACACCCGTCCACCAAATCTGGGATCCGATCGTGGCACGGTGACCGTTGATCGCAAATCGGACCCGTACGACCAAACCCCGCATCCGTTCGTTTCCAAATTTTGTAAGGCCCCTCATCGGGCCATGGACCACTTATCTTATAAATTTCATGGCCAGAGGGCCATCAGAAATGCTCCAATCACCAAAATAGCTCCCACAGGACCACTTAAAGGTCAGAAACGCTTGCTCAGATCATATATCCGTTCATCCGTTTGTCCTAAATTTTTGCATGGACCCTAGTCAGGCCATAGGGCACCTACACACCAAATTTGGTGGTTAGAGGGGCGTTAGGGCCACACCAACTTCAATAGGGAGCCCTAGAAGGCTAGTTTGGGAAATTGTGGGAACTTAAGTGATTTGAGTCATCCACTCTTATGCCAAGTTGGAGATTTCGGACCGTCGGTTTACGACCAAACTTTACCCGTGGATTAAGGATATTTCTTCGCTCACATCCGTATAACCGCGGCCCCGATCGACCATCGGTGACCGTTGAACAGACTTCTAATCATATCTGTCGATCGGCGCGTCGAAATGGTGGGCCGTTTGTGTCCATACGAAGATCATCATTAGGACTAACTATCTTACGATGCATATTGACTAGTACACCCCATAGGCTAGAAAAACCCTCTCATAGGGTTAGTATAGTAAAGACCCAACACTTGGGGCCAATTGCACCAAAACTGGCACTATATAAAGGGGTTTCTTTTGGGCACCCCTCTCCCATACGAATTTGCCCTAGGGGAGAAAAGAGAGAAAAGGGAGAAGAGAAAGAGGAGAAAGGAGAAGAAAGAGAGAGGGAAGAAGGCATGGTGGACTCTCAATCAAGGTGGGGCCCAAGAAGATCAAACCCACAACCTCCTACACCTTCTCTAAGAAGAAACCATGCACCACAACCACCAAGATCGTCCATTGATCGTCTAGGTAAGGCTTCTCATCCTTTGTCTTGAAAACCCTTTTTGATGAAGGGAGATTTTACATGGATTTCTCATAAATGAACTTGTTTTAGGGATTCAGACCATAGGCCCCAAATCGACGTTCCTAGGTCATTTTTGAGTCTCCAACGAATCACAAGGTGCGGACTATTGTTCTTAGGTGGCCTAGCACCAATTTTTCTATGGGTTTAATGATTTTAATTGTTTGGATGCTATGATTGGAGAAACTAGAGAAACCCTAGGAATTGCATGATTGTTGAAATTCGTATAGAATGCATGTTGATTCTCATTTGGTGTTGCTATTGCCTTTCACATGATTGGATATTTGGATGATTTGGTACTCATGCCTTGTTGATTGTTCCCTATGTCGTTGCCCCATAGAATGTATGATGATCATGTGTATATGACTTCTTGTAATGGTGGAAGTGCTTAACTTCCTCCCACACACACACACACACCTCACTTGCACTTGTATTATGATATTTTTGACCTTGCTTGGTATGAAAATCTGAATTGTATGTTGAGAAGCATGAGAACATGAATATTGTATATGCTAGATGACGCATTGGTAGTCGGCATGCTAGGGATTGCTACTCGAACCCTTGGGTTGGTCAGGAAACATGAGAAGAGCAAAGGTGGCTCCAAGGGTAGGACCGCCTCAAGGCTAAACCCGTGAGTTTGGGCGGGCGTGTTCGGGTGGCTGTAGTTTGACTACATGGGTCTCTCGTGCCCGAGGTCGCTCGTCTCACGCTCGCCTGGCTCGTGCGGTCTAGCCTATAATCTGATCAACCCTGTTTGTTAACCCTGTGTGCCCACATTTGAATGGAATCTGAACCACCCTACAACCATTGTAGCCCATTGAAAATTCACTTGAAACTGGTCCACAGCCTCGTGAGCCGGGCATGGTGGAATGGGACACTATGTCCAGAAATTTGTCGGCCTACGCTGGGGTACCGCGCCTCCCCGTAGTGACCGCGAGCGATCCCTTCCTTTCGGCACTCCTCATGTGCTTGGTGTCGGGGATGAGGAACCCGACGGGATCACGGACCGTGAGGTCTCGGCCTCACGCATTGATGGGGTCTTGGCCTCGCAACCAGTTTAGGGCATTGATAAGTAGGGTGAATCAGAATCCCCAACCTGCTGGATGAATGAACTTAATTAATAACTCGGCTAACACGATCGCATTGCACGCATTAGTTAGGGTGGCGACTCGGAAGTCGAGGTCGCTACGAGGAGTGTTGTCATATGCGATCGTTAGATGGAGTCGCTTGAGGGAGTGTTGTGGCGAGGGCATGCATCATATCATCCCGCATGCATACATTTTAAATAAGAGTTATTAGGTGTTGATGATTGTCTGTTTTTCATTAAGTCCATATTACAATTGATGCCTGTTATAACTTGAGACAAATAGTTCACACTGAGTTGATCACTCACTCCCACTCTGGGACGGTGTTTTAAAACACCAACCAGACCCATTCATAGATGCAGGTGACCCAGTGCATGAGGAACCTGGCGAGGTAAGCTTGGACGAGGAGGATGGACTCTCCTACTTGCAGCTGATGGACGGCTCTCCATCAGCTTGATCGGGCCAATTTGGATTTGCTGAGCCGCGGGCTCAGTTTTACTCTCTTTTTGACATAGCATTCTTTTGTTGTTTTGTTGGGCAACGCTTTGGGCGACCCTTTTATTATTTTGGACCTGTATATTTGTGAGATTTCCTTCACTTGATGGTAGTGCGATTGTGCTTCATGTTTCAGGTAATTCCAATTTGCGCAGTTAAATTTGATTAATCATAAAAACCATAAATGCATGATAAGTGACACTCGGGAACTTGGGAGTCGAGTCTGTGCACAACCCCCGATTTTTCGGGGCGTTACAGCTGGACAACATAAACTTTAGTGTCCCTTCTCAGGGCCTATCATGATATTTATTTGTCATCCAACCTGTTCATAATCTTACATAGACTTAGACGAAGGGAAAACACAAGTTTCAATCTCTACTGTTTCCTGTGGTGTGGTCCACTCGAGCCTTCGATCTCCCTCCTTTTGGGTTCATTCTATAAAATGATTTGTCAAAATGAATGTATAGATTGGCTAAAATATATATATTACGGTGGGGCCCACAGAGCTCCTTACAGGACCGTTCATCTCTTGCTAGATCCTGGTGGGGTAGTACCCAGTCAGCGTCCATCACAGCCCAACCTGTGGACCATTGATCAGAGCCTGGCCCAGAACACAATAAGTTCGGCCCACTTAGATGTATCATGAACCAAAACTTGTGGCTGTTTGATTATCTGACTATCAGATGGGTAGATATTAATCGGACGGTTAAAAATAAAAAGTATTTAATTGTCTTATTTTAACAAATAAGTGCCTACAGATCAGAGGCTAGGATTTTTCAACCAATATAAATTTTAGCGAGTAGCTTTAAGATAGAGGGTTTCACAGTTTAGTCGGTTTAATTTGAGTTAATAACTTAATATACACCACGTGTGGCATTTCTAAGTGCCAGTGTATCAAGCATACTATGCAGGCGGAGTATCATAAAACTGGAAAGTGACGTTTGGGACCGGAATAGTCTACAACACCCTTTTTTATATGTAAATCCACTCCATTCATCAGGTGAGAACCCTTATTTTAACCGTGCAGACAAAATATTGCTCCGAATTAATACCCACGGTGGGCCACAGAAATGGGAAGATTGTAAAATTGCTCCTAAATCCACCTGATGAATGGGCTTGATGCAAGATACACTCCATGGTGTCCCCAAACACAAACCTATGGTTGGCACCTCATCACCATATTTCCCTATGGTGTGGTCCAACAGAGCTGTGGATCTGGATTGTTTTCTCTCTCTAGGGCTTAGCATAGATGATGGAGACTGGTGGACCGAGTGGATGTTACACATTCAACATGTTAGACCCAGAGCTAGGCAAATTGGGTCCGATCTAGTGGATCCGACCTTATCTGGCCCGATTTGAACCGATCCGACGGGGTGGATCGGTGCGGATCGGGCAGTCCTAGCCAAATCCAAATCCTTTTCGAATCGGATTCGGGTTGTACCTGATTCGATCCGATCCGATCCGACCAGAATCCGATCCGAATGAATCCGATTCGGACCGATCCAATCCAATCCGGGTATATTTAGCAATATTTATTTTTTAAAATATTTTTTAATATTTTAAAAAACTTTTTAAATATTAAAAAATAAATATTATTTAAAATAAAAAGTTTTTGGATCAGTCGGACTCGAATCGGATCAGTCCACCGAGTTTTCAGATCGGTTCAAGTCAGGCGACTTGGACTCGATGCCGGATCGGATCGAGATCACGTCAGTCCAATAACATTTCGGATCAGTCCAGGTTGGACCCAATTGGGTCCAACTCAAACTGATACCCAGCCCTAGTTAGACCCCACAAAACTCGGGAGAGGGAGCAAGTTTTCCGCTATGTGAGGCCCACTAAGATGTCCATATAAAATCTACTCCGTCCATCAGTTTCACCAGATGATTATAGTATGATAGGCAAAAAAATGAGGCCAATCCAAGGCCCAAGTGGACCACACCACACGAGACGGTGAGGATGGAAACGCTCGCCACTGAAATCTTCCTGGCGATTACCAGATAACCGTTCATAACGTGATTCCCACGGATATTAAAGGGAAGAAACAAATATAAGCCTGATCCACTTGGGTAATTAATCTTATGGTGTGGCCCACTTGTGTCACAAATCTACCTCAATTTTTTTCATATCACCCTAGAATGGGCTGGAAAAACTGCTGGACGGAGTGGATTTTACACAGACATCGGTGGACCCCACATACAGGTTGCAGAAAATCCCGTAGCTGTCTTACGCGCTGCATAAAAGCATACGCGGAGAGGATTGCCTGTGGGCTGTGGCGCGCTTCTAACGGTCGCATTTGGCGGGCTTTTTACCTGACCGTTCAAAATTGTAACTAACTTCTCTTTTGTCCTATATAAACCCTTCCACACCTCCCTCTATCGTCACCTGAGCCCAGGCCCATTACTCCTAGCTCCAAAATCACCGGCCCGCCTCTCCGGCCAACTTCCTCCGTTCGTAATCTCATCGGAAAATGACCCCGACGGTGGCCTACCCCCTCCTAGGCACTGTCTTCCTCCTCTTCTTCGCCCTCTCTAGGCATACTCAGGTGGGCCCCGCCATTCGCAATAGCCGTCGAATGTCTCGCGGGCGCGTGGTTTTTGACCCCTTGATTGAAGAGATTGAGAGAAGGGCGGAGGGAGGAGGATTGGGTGACCGGGCCCTCAATGCTGATCCTAGTGGCTCGGCCGGTTGGGATTCCGACCCGTTTTCCGACGAGCACGATGAGATGGAGGAGTTCTTCAGTGAGGAGGGCCGGTTCAACATAACTGAGAGGCTGGTTTATCTGTTCCCCCTCTTGGATAGTTGGCCAAGAGATGGACGGATCAGCTCTCATGAGCTTGAGTATTGGGTCGTGGGCCAGGCCCTAGACCGGATGGCCCACCGGACTAAGAGGGAGATGACGGCCCACGATAAGGATGGGGACGGGGCCATCACTCTTAGAGAGTATCTCTCTCATCTGTCCGATAAAGATATCGGTACGTATCCCGCATTCGTTTTCTTTAACATCGTGACCGTTCTTCGATGGGCCCCACCTTGTAAATGGCCGCAACCATTCATTTGATGGGCCCCACCTTGTAAATGGCCACGACCATTCATTTGATGGGCCCCGCCTTGTAAATGGCCGCGTCTGTTCATTTGATAGGCCCCACCTTGTAAATGGCCGCGACCATTCATTCAATGGGCCCCACCTTGTAAATGGTGCGACCGTTCATTTGATGGGCCCCACCTTGTAAATGGCCAGGCCCAAAATACCATAACAATCAACGCGAAAGCCATGGACGGGTTCCAAAATTGGGCCCAGTCTTGTATACAAGTGGGCCCACATGATGCACAGTTGGAATGCCGGCGACATGAACCATATTGGCATGTGCGGCTACACGTTTTGAGTGTCTGAGATGGATCGGGGTCAGCGCAAACCTGACCCGGCTACTGATCCAGTGTAACTCGACCCGTGGCTCGACAACAGGCCCAAGCCCAGGTCGAGCCCATAGCCACCCTTGAAATCTCTTTGGGGTTAGCCAAACCTCTCATGGTTCCCAATCACACCCCATTCTCTAACATTTTTGTGCAGTGGCACCAAGAGTCAGTGTGCACACATCTCCCGCTTTGACGACAATCGGAGGCGGGAATCTCAACGCACATTTCAAAATGGATTTTCAAAATTCACATTTCGAAATGCTCGATGGACCAATTTCTTCACACGCATGAATTGTACGGCCCAGATCATTGTGACCTACTTTGATACATGCCATTCTCCCAC
The DNA here is from genome assembly GCA_030180095.1 of Magnolia changhungtana. Taxonomy (NCBI): domain Eukaryota; kingdom Viridiplantae; phylum Streptophyta; class Magnoliopsida; order Magnoliales; family Magnoliaceae; genus Magnolia; species Magnolia changhungtana. Next base: position 1,284,895 of record JASAUF010000213.1, read on the forward strand.
TGTCCATACTAAGGTGGCTGGTAATCCAGCTCTGTATCTTAAAATCCCATTTTCAAATATAAGGGTTTGTTTCTGCGTGGGCTTTCAAAAAATGGGTATCTACAAAAAGGATTTTTGAGTTCAATAAAAATCCATTGGTTTTTATCAAGTTGGTTTTTAATATCTGTTTTATTGAGCCAGAGTACTTGTAAAAGTACATCCAAACGTAACGAAACCTGGGGGTTTAACTAAAATCATGATTTGGGTCCTTACTCTTGCTCCACTGGTAGACTCTTAGGAGTTTCAACACCTGGTAAAGGGTTCGAGTACCCATAGGTGGTGAAATCCCACTATTGCGTGAGTGTGTGGGGGTGTGTATGCGTGTGTGAAAAAAAAAAAAAAAAAAAAAAACTAAAATCATGATTTTAGAAGTCAAAAGCCCCTTCTTGGGTTGGTTCATGCGGCCGGGTCGATTATTAAGGCCCAACCCAATTACAATTAATAGGCATTGGCTTGATTAATTGCTAAGTGGCCGACACTGGCCACAGGGTAATGGGTCATGAATTAGCCTTGGGCTAGAATATTAGACCCGTTTATCAAACCGGTCTGGCTTGAGCTGACCCTAAACCCTAAACCCTAAACCCTAAATGCAGCCGAATCCGGCCCATTGTTGCCCCTAAGTGGGCCCATTTAGCATACTCTTAATTTATATTTTAACAAAAATTACAAAATAATAATAATAATAAAATCAATGGCTATGAAACAGAGAATAACAACATGTTGCCGGGGCAAGCCGGATGGTGGAAGGAACGGTTCAATCACGCAGATTTCAATGGCGACGGAGAGCTCAATTTCACTGAATTTAGGGAGTATGCATTTCTTTTTCTTTTTTCTCATTAAGTCATTAAAAAAATTAATTATTAATTATTAATCTTTTTAATTTTTAATTATTTTATTTTAATTGCAGCTTCCTACACCCTGAAGACAGTAACAGAGAGAGCATCCGACAATGGTTGCGAAAGGACAAGATTAGGTAAGAATGCGCACTGTGCGCACTGAGAGTCGGTACGCTCACCATTGCATACTGAGTCTCAGTACTCACAGTGTGCACTGATGTCGTGATTTATTTTTAAAAGGGAGAGAAACAAAAACTTTGATACTCTGGCAGAGTGGGATCCATGATATGCAGGTGTTCAAGCAACTCAAATCAAACTCTCCGAATCATGGGCTCCAGTTTAGATGTACCATGGAACAGAATATATGATTATTTGATCATCTGATTATTGGATTGGTGAACATTGATTGGACGGTTAAGAATGGAAAATATCCAATAGTCATATTTCACCAAATAAGTGTCCACGTATCAGAGGCTGGGAT